>CM075506.1:20913439-22233439 GCA_037950675.1 Hypophthalmichthys molitrix
ACTACAGTTAATTTCACATTCAAAATGCATATAGAATAATGAGTTTTATATGTTTATAAAGAATAAACTTTTTTCTCATTCCTTAACTCATTCTTCTATAACACTAGCAAAGGTTGTCAACAAACACACTTTGTCACTCATAAAATGATCTAAAAAAACACTCAAAACACAATATGTTTTCTTTTTTCTCTTTTTACAAAACAAGAATGACACTCGTGCTGTTTAGAATCCACTGCAGTGTTACATGGTCCATGTTTACATTACAGTACAAAATTATTCCTACTATAGATAGTAATGAAACTGAAAGGCTAACACTGCATTGGTGTTCAGCTACATCTAATTGTCACATCATTTTTGTTTAGATTCAGAATATACTTAAATATGGCATTACTTTATAAATGTTACAAATGTCTTATTCATTTTTGTCTTGTTAAACTCAAGTTTAACAGTTTTGAAAAAAAACATGTAAATGTGCAAATTAGCCTGTAGAGTACATAAAGTTATGGTGGTGTTTGTGTCTAAGTGAGAAATGAAGTTTCTTGAGATCTCCCATCAGGTGAGCTGGCCTGACACCTCTCTCAGTGTGTGTTTTCGTATGGGATTGGATGAAGACACAATTCGTTATAGCGGTTCCCTCCACATACCGCTCCAATGGATTGGTCCATTTCTGTCCTCTGGCATTCCCCACGTGCACGAAAATGGGTGTCCAACAGCGCTGACCTGGGGACCAAAGTTACAGACCTGGCAATTACAACGGTCAGGTCAGCGCTGAAGTCTGCTTCACTCCATCCATCTGCAGTTCCTAAGACCATCCGGGTCCTCAGTCCAAAGAATAAGATGGCCGCTGCTCCTGCGCCTCGTCCCAAGATGGCCGCCACTCCTGAGCCTCGCCCCAAGATGGCCGGCACCACTCCTGAGTCATGGCCGTTATGCCACCACACTTGTGCCTTTAAGCATTTTGGTGGAGATGAGGGGATGTCCTGGAGCCCAGAGATGGTTCCAGCACCTTGGTCCACTCCAGTGTCTAATGATGGCTCCGGCCCCCGAGTCTGCCCGATCCGCCATGGCATCCCTGAACCGGAGCCGGTGCCACCCTGGAGGCCTCCTAACCTGCCAGTACCTGCCCTCAACCTCCAGGGTGTCCTAGTGGTTGTAAAAAACTGTAATCCTGCCTCAGCATCACAGCATATTTTTGGCAAATGTGAAGGTCCTTTCACACCAAAAGTGAAATGAATAAGCCTCAGACTGAAAGAAATGCCAATTCACATCTGTTCAGTAGAGGTCAAAATGGGAAAACAAAGTAACTTGCATTACTTTTTTGAAAAACTCATGTTTTGTTGTAAATTAAAAGTAATCCGTTACTTTGCTCGTAAAAAAAAAGTAATCTGATTATGTAATTCAAGTTACTTGTAATGCGTTACCCCCAACACTGGACCACATCTGTAATGCAGAGTGCTCTCAGAGATGATTGAAGGCATGATCCATGTGCAGGAGAACATTATTTAAATAATAGCAATAACAAAGTAAACCAAAATAAGCATGAGAAAACCAGGGAGCAGAAATAGGACCTCAACGAAACATCCAACAAAGGACAACACCAGACAAGGAACATGAGAAACACTGGGGTTTAAATACACACAAAGGGCTGACGAGGGACAGGTAAAGATGATTAGTAGTCATGGAAACTAACTAGGTTTGCTATGGTGACAAACAAAGGTAACTGTGGGAACAAAGAAGGTACAAAGCAAACAGGAACTGAATACAGAAAGACAACAGAAACATTAGGAACAGAAAACACTTCAATTTAAGTGTCCTTAAACACAAAACAGGGGAATACAAGCCAGGAATGATGACAACATCACAGACAATGACTGAGCAGAAGACCACCATGATGGAGCAGAAGACCACCAGGGCAGATCAGGGCAGGACAAGGCAGACCACCACAGCGGAGCAGGAAGAACTGGAGACCACAGCAGCAGATCAGGCAGAACTAGAGACCACCCTGGCGGAGCAGGAGCCCACCACGTTGGAGCAGGGGGAACTGTAAGAGAGAACACAGAAGTTAGCAACGGCATCTTTGGCCCATTCTGGAACCTGCAGGGAGCTCATAGATTGTCTCAATGACCATGTTATGGCAGACAGCAAGTTCAAAGGCAGGCTCCTTGGTCATAACAGGGCAGACAGAAGGTTCAAAGGCAACCGGACACAGATTTCAGGGGAAACCTCCGTGATCATGTCAGGACAGACAGAGGGTTCAGGAGTGGTCACTGCCACCTCAGGAGGCTCTGTAGTGGACGCCACCATCTCGGGAGGCTTTGTAGCAGATGCCGCTACTTCGGGAGGAGCTGTAGCAGATGCCGTCACCTCAAAAGGAGCTCTAGCTGTGTGCATGACATAAACACATATGATGGCAACTGCCATTACAGGAAAGCGCTGCTGATGGCGATAGGACCTCTGGGACCAATGGACTTGAATGCAATGAGACCACTGGACTTTGGACCACTGCATTTGAATTCGCTAAGTTCACCCGAAATGCGGCTGCTCGCACTGACACACTCTGTGGGTCCACCACACTGGACACCAATCTCGAACACCTTGGGACAGTTGTTTCGGGTGTGGCGGCCATGACAGCTAACTCTGGTGTGGTGGCCATGCTGGCTGGAGACTCTGGTGTGGCGGCCATGACTGCTGGAGACTCTGATGGCATGGCATATGCTAGCCTACAACAACACCTACCCCCCACCACCCCAGGAAGAGAACACAGCAAAAATAGGAATCATGATAATGTATTAGTGCAAAATGAGTTTTAGTGATGGAGAATGTGTTTAGAGTTTTGCAAAAAGCATGCACGAAATTTGCAAATTGTGTCTAACTACATGAACTTGTTTATAGTTTTGCAAAAAGATTGATTTATTTGACAAATATGTTTAGGCCACTGAGCATTTGGTTCAGAGAATGGGGTTTAGTGTTTTAGCAATTGAGAAAAACTGTAGAGGTTTAGAAAAATTACATGGTAATTTTGTCACTGTCCCTGGAGAAACTGCATCATTTGTTTTTCTGGCCATAGACTTTTTACAATGTACATGTCAGATATATATATATAAAAAAAATGAGACCAGCACATCTCATTTAACAGTAGCCTGTGAAACAGACAGGTTTGTTTCTTTTAACTTGTTAAACTATCCAGCTATTGCTATTATTAGTTTTTGTCTATTCTATAGCAAGTACATTATAAAATTAAAACATTACTTTATATATATATATTGTACTAATATTAAATGATACATTTTATGCATACAGAAAGAAGACACAGATTTCTTTAAGGACTAATTCAACTTATCAATGGGAAACATCAGCTTTGTAAAGGATTTCATCATAGTCGGCTTTCCTGGACTTCAACCTCATTACTATGGCCTTGTATCAGCACTTCTCATTTTTGTTTATGTGTGTACATTGGTGGGAAATGCTGTATTTTTTGCATTGTTTGTAATGACTAAGAGCCTTCAGAAGCCTGTATATTATTTCATTATAAATCTTGTTGTGTGTGATGTACTATTCAGCACCACAACATTACCAAAGATAATTAGCAGGTATTGGTTCCAAGATGGAACCATTTCATTCTTGGGTTGCTTTGTTCAGATGTTCTTTGTGCATTACTTAGGCAGCGTCTGTTCACTTGTTCTGGCAGTAATTGCTATAGATCGCTATGTAGCAATATGTTACCCACTTCAATATCATGGTATCATGACAAACAGAAATGTAATCGTTCTGTTCTTTGGCTCTTGGATTTTAGGCTTGTTAGGCCCGTTGGCAATGGTCATTCGAACTTACCCTCTCCCTTATTGTACAGAAAACACCATTATACACTGTTACTGTGATCATTTTTCCATCACAACATTGGCATGCACAGACAGAACACTATATAGTGTTCCAGCTCTCATCTATGCCTTTGCAATACTGTTGGGACCCTTTGCTCTTATTATTTTCTCATACTGCTCCATATTTGCAGCAGTTATGCGAATTTCAGGTACTCAAGGAAGGATGAAGACTTTCTCCACCTGCAGTCCTCAGCTCATCATAATTGCTCTCTTTTTCCTACCCAGGTTATTTAATTATTTATCTGGCAACATTGGTATAAAATTCAGCACTGATTTGCGATTAGTTATTATTATGATGTATAGTCTGCTACCACCCATGATCAACCCCCTTATTTATTGTTTGAGAACAGAAGAGGTAAAAAAGGTATTTAGAAGACATTTTCAAAAGAAACAAATTAGTATTCCTTTACGGTTGCTCTGATGTGCTTTATTTAAATAGGTGGTCAAACTGTTGCCATTGTCTTAAGGTCCTCAACTTTAGATAATATCCCCATTTTACAAAACATACAAAAAAAAAAAAAAATCCAGTAGGTGTTGAACTGGACTGAATGCCAAGAACAGTAATCTAAGCCTTTTGAAGGTCTCCTGACCTTGAAAAATTGATTTTTAACTTTCAGAAATAAAGAAATTTTTGGTCCCTTTGGTTCTAACATTACTTACAGTGGTTATAATATATTGTGGACAATATGGTAGTTTTGTAATGATAATTTATTAAATAGGTTGGCCTAATGTTTGCATTTGGAATAGTTTGTTAGAATTTTTCACTATGCCTCTAAAAATAAATGAATTAATCATATACATAATGTAAATTCATAGAAATGTAAAGAGTATAAAAGGAAAGATAAATGTGAATGAAATGTCATATTGTTATGATTCAAGATGAGGTCTTTGAGTTCTAATTTCCTTGAACACCCCGTTTTTATTGCATGTGATGTTCAGTATGTTTGTCATGAGATGGAACATAAAACTCTCCTATAAGTTATTTTATCTTTGTTCCTGTTTATGTTGCAGAGGAAATTGACTTATGTTGTTGAACCTATTGTATTTGTTGTTTATATTGTTATAGTTTAGGAACTTGTACATGCTCACAAGAAACTTTAGCTGAGCGTACCGGAAAATGTGATGTAAATAAACCAGAAACAATAATGAGTGAGAACATGTTTTCATGCACAGGAAAAGTCGACATGAAACAGAAGTTGCAATGATCTTTTCTTCCCTATAGTGAGTATTATATCCGAGTGAAATGGCTTCTTGAACAAGAAAAAATGTAGGGTGGGATGATTTTGTCCATTGGGAATTTATTGGATAAGTTAATTTGATTAAAGATTACAGTACAAGGGCACATGGATTTTAAAAAATAATCATGTAAATCAGATGATTATGAATCAGATGAATCAGTTATGATAAATACTGCAATAATAATTGTTAATTTTGATGTCAAGGTGACTTTAAGTTCATAACACGAAAAGCTTGCACTGTCAGCATTCTGCTGATAGATAAAGTTGGATGCGCTGTGGTGCTCAATCCAACTCTCACACTTAGGCAGGTAATGACAGCATTTGAAATAATATATGATTGATCTTGCTAGTTTTTTATATAAAATGGTTCCCTATCTGTCAATCACGTTCAACGTTATGTCGATACTGACAAAGCCGACATCTTTTTAATCTTGGATTTAATCAAAAATATCTTAATTTGTGTTCCGAAGATAAATGGTCTTACAGGTGTGGAACGACATGAGGGTGAGTAATTAATGAAAGAATTTTCATTTCCGGGTGCGGATCAGATATCAATAGGTGCATCAGAGAGTGAGCTATTATCCTCTGAAGAGGAAGATGAAGCTGAACTTCCCCCTTCTGGGGTGATCACTCATGCTGAATCAG
This sequence comes from Hypophthalmichthys molitrix, assembly GCA_037950675.1. Classification (NCBI taxonomy): domain Eukaryota; kingdom Metazoa; phylum Chordata; class Actinopteri; order Cypriniformes; family Xenocyprididae; genus Hypophthalmichthys; species Hypophthalmichthys molitrix. The sequence continues at coordinate 20,919,201 of CM075506.1, forward strand.
ATTTAAAGTTGATGGCCATGCTTGCCCAGGCAGCCACAGGCATCAGACTCGAGTGGAACCCTCCACCTTGTCCTGAGCTCTCGCGGTTGGATGACTGGTTCCTGTGTGCGACTTGCGGTTCACAGCCACGTCCCGCCTCAGTGCCTTTCTTCCCGGAAGTGCACAAGGAGGTTTAGAGGTCGTGGAAGGCACCTTTTACTGGCCAAACCTTGTAGATGTGGGATGCCGACAAAGTGCGGTTTCTTGACGCCATCATCTTGCAAGGTGGCCTCTTCAGCGACACTGTCGAGGACTTTGCCCAGCAGTTCTAAGCAGTCCAAAAGCAGATGGAGGCCATAAAGCACATTCTGCTCTGGCGTGATACCACCGCCACCAAGCTGCTGCAGGCTGGCCCCCAGTCTGCTCGTCGCCAAGGGGGACAATCTTCAGGTATGTCGGTTGTCCCTTTGGTGCCACGCGTGCAGAGCCGGGAGCCTGGCTAGCGCTTCCAAGCTTGTCCCTCTGGCTCATTCTGACAATTCGGCTACATGATTTAGTTCACCAGGTGTCCCCCCAGGTTCAGCGGTGTCCTATTTACCTCAGTGGCAGACTGTCCTATGTATGCAGATTGTGGTCATTCTGGCGAAGGATGCAATAGAGCCTGTCCCTCAAGCCGAGATGAAGTTGGGGTTTTACAGCCCTTACTTCATCGTACCCAAGAAAGGCGATGGGTTACGGCCAATCTTGGATCTACAAGTATTGAACCGGGCCCTTCATAAGATCCCGTTCAAAATGCTATCTCAGAAATGCTCACGTGTTCTCCCCACAAGATTGGTTTGAAGTGATCGACCTGAAGGACACGTACTTCTGTGTCTCGATTCTGCCTCGACACAGACTGTTTCTTCGGTTACAACACGTAACATCGACAATACTGGACAATGAACTGAACTAAGGCAGGAACTTAAATACACAAAGGTAAATGACAAACAGCTGTGAGATGATTAGTGTCCAAGGTGACTGATGAGGGTGAGTAAACAGAATTGTCATTTTTAATCATTATATATTCATCATCATTATTCACAGTAAGTGCTGAAGTTGTTCCTCAAAGTCATAATTTTCAGGGTCAGAACTCACTAGCAAAAAAAAAAGAGAGAGAGAGAGAAAAACATTTTGCTTGAATGTATACTTTCTTGAAAAAAATTACAGGCTAAGAACTGCATGGAAATTTTCTCAATGTCCCTGGAGTATCTGTGTCATCAGTGTTTCAGGCCATAGTCTTCATGATTTACATGTCAGATATAAACAAACTGAGTCCAGCACATCTCAGCGTAAGGAGCAGAATGGACTATAATAATAGCCTGTGAAACAAATGTGGCAGGTTGTTTCTCTTTATTCTTTGTTAGTATCTGTTAAACTATCCAGATATATAGTGTATTTTAGTAGCATGCTAAGTGGAGTATAAAATCAAAATACTGTTTTATTTTAAAAGTGTATTTTTAGAGTTGTAAATATTGTACTAATGTTGAACGCTACATTTTCTTCATATAGAAGATGAAAAGGCACATTTAGAGATTTCTCTAAGGAGGACTAATATTCATCATGTCACTGGGAAACATCAGCTTTGTAAATGAATTTGTCATAGTTGGCTTTCCTGGACTTAAGCCTCATTACTATGCCCTTGTATCAGCACTTCTGTTTCTTGTTTATGTGTGTACATTGGTGGGAAATGCTGTATTTTTTACTCTGTTTGTAATGACTAAGAGCCTTCAGAAGCCTGTATATTATTTCATTATAAATCTTGTTGTGTGTGATGTACTATTCAGCACCACAACATTACCAAAGATAATTAGCAGGTATTGGTTCCAAGATGAAACCATTTCGTTCTTGGGTTGCTTTGTTCAGATGTTCTTTGTGCATTATTTAGGCGGTGTCTGTTCATATGTTCTAGCAGTAATGGCTATAGATCGCTATACAGCAATATGTTACCCGCTTCAATATCATAGTATCATGACAAAAAGAAATGTACTCATTTTGATCATTGGCTCTTGGGTTTTGAGTTTAGTAGGACCCTTAATGATAGTCATTCGAGCTTATCCTCTCCCTTATTGTGCAGAAAATACAATTATACACTGTTACTGTGATCATGTTTCAATTACAACACTGGCATGTACAGATAGAGCACTGTATAGTGTTCCAGCTCTCATCAATGCCCTTGTAGTACTGATGGGGTCCCTTGCTGTTATTATTTTTTCATACTTTTCCATCTTTGTGGCAGTTATACGAATTTCAAGCACTCGAGGAAAGATAAAGACTTTCTCCACCTGCAGTCCTCAGCTCATCATAATTGCTCTCTATTTTATACCCAGGTGTTTTATTTATTTGTTTGGTAACATCGGTTTAAAGTTCAGTACTGATTTGCGATTAGTCATTATTATGATGTACAGTCTGTTACCACCCATGATCAACCCCCTCATTTATTGTTTAAGAACAGAAGAGGTAAAAAAGATTTTAAGAAGACAATTTCAAAAGAGGCAAATTGGTATTTCTTTACGTTTATGATCTGCTATATTTAATTTATTATATTTTATTGGTAACACTTTAAAATAAGGTTTATTAGTTAAACATTAGTTAATGTGTTAACTAACAAGAACTAACCATGAAAAATTCGTTAACGTTAGTTAATGAAAATACAGTTGTTCATTGTATGTTCATGTTAGTTCACTATAACATTGACTAATGTTAACAAGATTTTAATAATGTATTAGTAAATGTTGAAATCAACATTAACAAAGATTAATAAATACTATAGGCTATAAGTGCAGTTCATTATTAGTTCATGTTAACTAATGTAGTTAACTAATGTTAACTAAAGAACTTCATTGTAAAGTGTTACCTTTTTATTTGTTTAATATATTTAAGTTAGACTGCAATGTTGCAGAATTTAGATGCAAATGCTGCATTAAAAATAGCTGATGCTGATGAACATCTTGTAATTTTTTTTCTTTATATGGTCAGCCCAGTCTCATTAGAAAAACGTACCTGTGGAACATTTTTGCAAAATGAAAATAAGTAGCGCCATGTACGTTTCGTGACAGTTTCAATGTGAAATGTCCACTGAGTGGCGATAAAAGTGTGTTCAACTTTATACTAAGACCTTGATACTAAACCTTGTAACTAGAGTGGAGCCTCAAATTGTCTGCAAAACGTACTCAGCACGTACATACGTAACCTCGGTTCCCTGAGATACGGGAACGAGTACTGCGTATAGAGACAGAGCGACATGCGTCATAATCTGAAAACCACGCCCACCGGGGGGGGGAAACAATCAAACAGTCCCCATTGACTTTGTATTGCGTGAGGCTGCCTCCTTGTCATTTCTGGCTTATAACAAAAAATAGAACAATGTCTAAAAGCTGCTGTGTGACAAGGTGTACAGCAAACAAGCTAAAAAAACCCAGAACTAAGTTTTTATAAGCTGTCGACCCCCAAAAACTAATGTTTAAGAACACATAAGTGGATACAGGCAGTGAGACAGATCGCAACAGGTCATATTACTATAAGAACTACATTGGAGGGGAACGTATTTAGCGACAGGTGAAATAATTCTTTGACATCGTTAAAAATAATGAACGGTTTGTTTTTGTTTGTTTGTTTAGCATATGTTGTCGCCGATTACGTTCCCCTCCAGTGTATTTCTTATAGTAATATGACCCGTTGCGATCTGTCTCACTGCCTGTATCCACTTTTGTGTCCTTAAACATTCGTTTTTTGGGGTCGACAGCTTATAAAAACTTATTTCTGTTTTGTTTTAGCTTGTTAGCTGTACACCTTGTCACGCAGCAGCTTTTAGGCATTGTTCTGTTTTTTGTAATAAGTCAGAAAATGACAAGGAGGCAGCCTCACGCAATGCAAAGTCAATGGGGACGGTTGGATTGTTTTCCCCCCGGTGGGCGTGGTTTTCAGATTATAATAAATGAGCTCTGTCTCTATTGGGGAAAAACTCATTTTTTCCGATTACTGAAGCCTTTTTCTATAACGCAGTGTAACTGCACGGCCATTGGTTCAAACTGGGAAACTTTTTGAACCAATGACGGCACGGCGGAGCTGCGCGAGCCTATGGCGATGCAGCGCGCCAAAGCCCGCCAAAATGGGCGGGGCGTCTGGCTATATAAGCAAGCATTTCGCCGTAAGATTTCAGGTCAATCGTCAGAAGCGACGACACTGAGTCATGCAGCTCTATGGCACGGCAGCAAACGCAGTATTTGTTCCCGTATCTCAGGGAACCGAGGTTATGTACGTAACCGAGTACGTTCCCTTTCGATACTTCACTCATACTGCGCACCGAGGGGGCCCAGGGGATAAGTAGGAAGGCAAAGCTTGCAGTGCAAGGGTAAATAAAAAATAAAAAAAAAATGTTATTTGAATAAGTACAGTGTTTTCTTTATTTAAAACATTGTGTGTAAAGGCTAATGTTTTATGTATTTGAGGAATGGAGAAGAGTGTCTTAGTCTGGTATTTGCCATCTAACTGTAATAGTTTGTCTTTTATAACACAAGCTTTTTGCTAAATATATTAAATAATAAAAACTGAGCACCCACATAGCTACAATAACCTTTGTAACCTGTAAGTTGATAACTCGATGCTATGCACTTACGACTGATTCACGTCAGTGTTAATGTTTCACATTCACTCTTGTGTTGCCGAACTGAATTTTGGGTTCCATTACGTTGCGTCACTGGCCATTGCTTGTGGCATAAGTTGAAAAAATGAACAAGCACCAATGCATAAGAATTACGTTTTAGTGGCTCAGAAGTATTTTGTCACTGTCCCTGGAGCTACTGTGTTATTTGTTTTTCAGGCCATGGTCTTTATAATTAGCATGTCAGATATAAACAAACCAGCACATCATAGCACATCTCAGTGTAAGGAGCAGAATGCACTTTAACTGTAGCCTGTGAAACAAATGTGGCAGGTTTGATTTTCTTCATTCTTTACTTTAATTTGTTCAACTATCCAGCTATTGCTATTATTGTGTATTCTATAATCATTACGGTTAAGATAAGGTTCATTTGTTAACATTAGTTAATGTATTAACTAACATGAACTAACCATGAGCAATACATTTGTTACTGTATTTGTTAATCTTTGTTAACGTTAGTTAATAAAAATACATCAGTTCATTGTTTGTTCATGTTACTTCACAGTGCATTAACTTATGTTAACAAATACAACTCTTGATTTTAATAATGTATTAGTAAATGTTGAAATTAACATTAACAAAGATTAATAAATGCTGTAGAAGTGCAGCTCATTATTAGTTCATGTTAACTAATGTAATGTTAACTAATGAGCCTTATTGTGAAGTGTTACCACAATCACATTATAAAATCAAAACGAATAACTAATACTAAATTTTCCTCATACAGAAGATGAAAAGTTTGGACTGATATTCATCATGTCACTGGGAAACATCAGCTTTGTAAGGGATTTCATCATAGTCGGCTTTCCTGGACTTCAGCCTCATTACTATGGCCTTGTATCAGCACTTCTGTTTTTTGTTTATGTGTGTACATTGGTGGGAAATGCTGTATTTTTTACTCTGTTTGTAATGACTAAGAGCCTGCAGAGGCCTCTGTATTATTTCATTATAAATCTTGTTGTGTGTGATGTATTATTCAGCACCACAATATTACCAAAGATAATTAGCAGGTATTGGTTCCAAGATGGAACCATTTCATTCTTGGGTTGCTTTATTCAGATGTTCTTTGTGCATTATTTAACCAATGTCTGTTCATATGTTCTAGCAGTAATGGCTATAGATCGCTATGCAGCAATATGTTACCCGCTTCAATATCATAGTATCATGACAAACAGAAATGTACTCATTTTGATCCTTGGCTCTTGGGTTTTGAGTTTAGTAGGACCCTTAATGATAGTCATTCGAGCTTACCCTCTCCCTTATTGTGCAGAAAATACAATTATACACTGTTACTGTGATCATGTTTCCATTACAACACTGGCATGCACAAACAGAGCACTGTATGGTGTACCAGCTCTCATTTATGCCCTTCTAGTACTGATGGGGTCCCTTGCTGTTATTGTTTTTTCATACTGCTACATCTTTGTAGCAGTTATGCGAATTTCAAGCACTCGAGGAAGACTGAAGACTTTCTCCACCTGCAGTCCTCAGCTCATCATAATTGCTCTCTATTTTCTACCCAGGTGTTTTATTTATTTGTTTGGCAACATTGGTATAAACTTCAGTACTGATTTGCGATTAGTCATTGATATGATGTACAGTCTGTTACCACCCATGATCAACCCCCTCATTTATTGTTTAAGAACAGAAGAGGTAAAAACGGTTTTAAGAAGCTTATTTCAAAAGAAACAAATTGGTATTCCTTTACAGTTGCTCTGATGTGCTTTATCACTTGAGCTGGACAAACTGCCCTAGTGAAAAAATAGTATACTTAAGCACAATTTATTTGTATGTACTTTAGTATAACTAAATGTGCTTGTGGCACGCTATACATTGGTACACTTAAAGTCTGCTAAATTGGAACAACTAATTTTGTACTAAATGCATTTTAGTTGTCCAAATGCAGTGCTGAAGTTCAACTAAAGTTGTATTAAATATACTTGTTTGTACTAAAGTGGAACTATTCCAAGTATACTTAAGTACACTTTAAATATATCTTGTATTTTGAAATGCAGAATTCACTCAGCATAAACTTTAAATGTATTTTGGTGACATTAGAATTACAATTCAATTCCATTGTAAGAGTGTTGAACATACATTAATATTATACTGATAACAAACTTTTAGTGATTTTAAAACACATTGCAATGGCATTCCAAGTTAACTTCTGTGCTAATGGCATCATTATAGTGTGCTTCAAATATGCTACAATAAAGTAATCTTTATAAATAAAGTTACAGCTTTAGAATATGCCTTTTACAGACAGCTCCAGTATACCAGTAACTTACTTATCCAGTGAACATCAGTGAGACAATGGGAACAGATTTATATGTATATTGAATGCAGGAACCTGTACGGGCTGGAATCGAACCCGGGTCGCGCGGGCCACAGATATAGACTACGCTAAACTGGTGTTACTTTGTGTTCTCTCTATACTGTTACAAGTACAACTATAAGCGCGTAGACAATAGCAATTATTAATGACAGCACAAATTATATGGATTAAAAGACTGAGTCGCTGACAAAATTATTAATATAGACACAGTAAGTGGTGCTTGAAAATAAACATGAAACGGCCTGTTGCTATACAACACAAACGTGCATTAAACTTTACACTGTTGAAGAAATAAAACCATTAGACGCAACATTAAATATCAAGAATGTTTTGCTTCCCTTTTACCTGACATTATCTGTCATTAACGCAACATGAAGCAATTGTATAAACCGGCACAACATTAGTTTTATTCTTGTGCGCGCACTAAAACACAGACAGTTCCGCTCATTGGTGGAAAAATGTGAACGTGCAGAACTGCTTGTGTTTCAGTGTGTGAGGATGAAATATAATCATCCGTAACATTCCTCTGCCAATTCTCTGCGCGCTTTAACTCTCAATGCACCACAACTGCTCCTGACAAAAACACAATTAAAGGATTTGGTGGTCTTGCATTAAGCTGCGGATTTATATGTGACGCATAAATTAAAATGATTTACTTTTCATGCAGTAAACGTTTCTGGATTTATTTGACATTTTAACTTTCTGCGTTTTTTTTTTTTTTGTTGTTGTTGTTTTTTTTTGCTCAGGATCAGTTTAATAATTAATGTAATAATTCATAATATTTGGCAGCCCAAAGGGCTGCAGTCCATATTTTAAAGTGCAGGGCCATTAAAGTAGCATTAATGGGAAAAGTGTATTACAGTAGGTCCATTGAAGTGCATTAGGAATACACAAATGTAATTTCTTTCACCATTTCAAACTGACTATATGTTGTTTTCTTTTTTTGTCATAATTACAAATATTTACTTATGTAACTACTTTCTATATGTATATACATGTTTGCAACCATGCAAAATTGTGAAATGTGATATTGAATTAAATTAAACAATAGCCTACCTGATATTCAAAGTGTGAGCAACTTATTAAAAAAGGTAAAGGTCATAATTATAAAACTTACTTATGATTGTTTTTTGCAACTCAAAACACATTTCCTGTAAACTTTTATCTAGGCCAATACTATTTTTTATACTAAACAAGTAGAACTCAAATACAGTTCATTAAATTGGACATTTAATAACAGGTCAACATAGTATTCAACAAAAATAAATTACTGAAGTACTTAAAAATTAAATTTTTATTTGCAAATTTGTCATGGTTACTTCTGAGCTGTAGGCAAAAATTGGGTTTGAACATTCTGCCCTTACAGCCAATTAGCAGAGACAAACTAGATGTTTCAGTTCATACCTCATGTTTTCTGTGGTTTGCACAAAAAGAAAGTCTCATCTAAAAAATGATATAGCATCATAATTTGATCATTCTCGGATTTGAAATACATGGTGAGACTTGTGTCTTTAGCTACGATGACTTTCTACACTCCAAAGTTTCCTTCTGACAAATGTTCCAAAATCTGCAACACAGATTCCTAATAGTGTGCAGTCCAGAGTTCGGTTGTTTAGCAAAACCGATTGTTGGCGAGTGTGATGGCATTGGCTTTATGGCGTGTTCAAAACATATCAATCATTGTAGTTCAACCAATAGTAGGATGTTGGGGCAGGCCAATGGGGGTCAAGGTTTAGCTTCAGCAGTTACAGTGTTTTCAAGTCATGTCAGAAAGAATGTATTTAAAATGCACAACTCATAATTATGAGTTTAGGTAACTCTGGATTTCCTTAAGAGTTTCTGAGTTTAAGTACGTGACAGTGAGAAAACGTAGATGTAATGGATGCAGAGTCTGCCCTAGTGAAGAAAACCTACCAAAATGTATTTAAAATAGGCCTACATTCATTTCACACTAACTAAAAAACCCATTAATATACAGTAGTTAGCATTTGAAGTGGATCAAAAAAGTTCATAGTTGTCCTTAGAAGAAGGTTTTAGGACAAATCTGATGAAGGGTTTTGATCCGCTTCAAATGTTGACTATTTACAGACATAAATATTTTAATTAAACTTTATTTGCAGTTCTTCTTTATTGCACAATGTATATTTCTAAATATTAAGCATAAAATGTGTTTAATATCACTATTAGTAAGGATAGTATGATAACTGTATAATTTGAATGCAAGATATATATACTTGTACTAAAGTATACTTGCAATAGTTCCACTTTAGCATAATCAAATATACATAAGTATATCTTTAGTTGGACCTCAACACAAAAATACTTGTTCCAGTTTAGCAGACTTTAAGTATACCAATTTAGTATACTAAAAGTACAATTGCAGGGTATTTATATTAAGTACATGCAAATGTAAATGCAATTGTAGTACACTTAGCATAAAATAAATGTATTTCAAATAGATTTTAGTATATTTATTTTTCACTAGGGTGCAGTCAAACCAATATTAATTCTCATATTGTTACGTAACGTGTATATAAAGGCACAAGGATGAAGGAGAATACGAAGAGTAATATTTAATAACAAAAACAGGCAGGAACTCACTTTACACAGCTTAACATCAACGAATGAGGGAGAACACAGGGTATATATACAAGTGGCAAACAAAGGGAACATAAGATAATTAACGAGACACAGGTGAATGAAATGACTAATTAAACAGAATGGGGAAAACTAGGTCACAGAAAACACAGGAGACATGTGACACATATTAACATAAAACAGATTTCAGTGTTGGATATCAATTTGATTGGTTTCTTATTTGCATCTATTTGACATTATTTAAATAATCATAAATAATAAATAATCACTGTGACAATTAAATTTATTCAGTTAAAAAGTATGAACATGATTAAAATATGGCTAGCTGTGGAACTAACAATATTCATTTAGTTCATGCATTTGTTCATGGGGATTGGAGGATTTCATGGAACATTCTGTGATTTTGTCAGAAGGATCTGAATAGTCTGACTGAAGATGAATTGTGTGATAGTGCACTCATTAAAACTAATTAAAATCAAGTTGTTTATTTAAAGCAATTTAATTTTAAACTCTTTTGGCCTCGTCTTAGTCTCAAACATGAACTACTCATCAAATTTTTCCAAGAAATTTGTATCTCAGCTATGTCAACAATTGTGGTCATTTGATAGTAGCATGCCCCCAAACATTTTGTAGGGATTATGGAGGGTTATTTCAAACCATAGCATGACACAAGCATGTCAGTTTTGTCAAAGAAATCAAACTGTTTTCATGAAAAAAGATAATCGTGCTGTAATGAGACAGGAGAAACTCCAAACAACACGTCACCCTGTAGGAGGTGTTATTAGTTTTAAAGAGTGATGATAAACGGTGTCTTTGTCATTGTCAGATGGATGCACAGAGAGATAGATGTTTTTATATGTCATACCAATGGCATACATGGTAGATTTTGTGCATTAATACAATTGGTGATTCAGTGAATATTCTCCAGTTGGTCAGATCCCATTAAACTCAAAATAATGCAAATTTATTATATTATGCTATTCATATCTAAATAGTTTCCATGGAGGCATTTATGTGAATTATAACTTATCAATATAATCTGTACTTAATTAAGTCAATAATTGTACAAAATGTGTGTATGTTGTTTAATTTTGCCTTGACAGTCAAATGCTTGTGTAATTGTCAATGTAAAAATTGTCTTTTTTACATTCTTGTTGTATGAGGTAATTGTGAAGCCGTATAGAGTCATGCCCTATACAAATGTCACTGTCTTTACTGAATTCTACCTGCTGGGATTTCCAGGACTCCATCCTCAGTATTATGGAGCTGTAGGAACCCTTTTGTTCTTTGTCTACTTGACACTGGCAGGAGGAAATATCTTTATTATTGCATTCATTGCTTATGAGAGAAGCCTTCAGAAACCCACTTATTTAATCTTCTGTAATCTTGCTGTGTGTGATCTTGCTTTTGGAACTGTCACGCTGCCTAAAGCAATTGCAAAATACTTTTTCAATAGCAGTGAAATATCATTTTATAGTTGCTTTGTGCAGATGTTTTCTGTTCACTACTTAGGGAGTATTAACTCTTTCCTAATGCTATTAATGGCCATTGATCGGTTTGTTGCAGTGTGTAACCCACTTAGATACTGTGTCCTTATTACAAACAAAACAATTTTTATGGCATGTGCTGCATTTTGGGCAATCTGTATATCATGGATGTCAGTCACTGTTTTTCATGCCTTCAATGAGCCCTATTGCAATTCTAATGTAATAATCCAAAATTACTGTGACCAACATTCAATAATTAAACTGTCTTGTGGAGATGTAAGGCAAAAACAATTTTTTTCATTTTCATGTGCTATGTTTGTTCTTTTGGGCCCATTAATATTTATTATATTTTCTTTCATTGCCATCATCACATCTGTTTTCAAAATCTCAGACATTCAGGCCCGATATAAAACATTCTCAACTTGCACTCCTCAGCTTCTTATCATTTGTCTGTACTATGTGCCCAGATGTGTTGTTTACGCGCATGATGTGACAATTGCGATCCCACCTGGCATCCGGGTTATGTTAATTATGTGGTACAGTCTGCTCCCACCTGTTGTCAATCCGATGATATACTGCTTCAGAACCAAAGAGATCAAAGATGCATTAAAGAAAAAGATTACAGATAGGAAAGTGAGTATGCTGATATGAATGGAGAATATATATATATATATATATATATATATATATATATATATATATATATATATATATATATATATATTGAAATTGCTTTACAGTTTTTTTCAACTGCTTACACACAAAAACCACACACCAAATCTGCAAAGCCATTCACTAATTCTTGGCCTTCGACTTGGTTTTCAGTTTCATGAAACACTTTTTGCAAAACACAACACACAATTCTCTATGTAACACACAAAAATCTAACAGGAAGTATCTTAATTTCCTTTTTCAAACATAACCATTGTTTCTGTCCAACTATACATGATGTATTTCTTTTCTTTCGTACTGTGTAATACTGTATTTACAACCATAAATGCTTACAGTAAAAAAAATAAATAGTTTGGTTTCAGTCTTGCTTTCGCGTTTACCATTAATTTTTCAAAGCTCTGGTCCTGCTCGTATATGACAGGACATGCGCGGCAGCAGATTACGCTCTGTGCTCCCGCCCCAACTCCCCTCTCCTTTCGTGAGAGCCATTTAAAATTCAGTGACCTCAGATCCCTGTAGAAAGGAATAAAGGGGGTGTTTATTCTTCATGTGTTAGATTATATATACACTACCAGTCAAAAGTTTGGACACGGTAAGATTTTTTAAGTTTTAAAAGAAGTATCATCTGCTCACCAAGGCTGCATTTATTTAATTAAAAATACAGTAAAAACAGTGATATTGTGAAATATTATTACAATTTAAAATAACTGTATTCTATTTGAAAATATTTTAAAATGTAATTTATTCTTGTGTTGGCAAAGCTGAATTTTCAGCATCATTACTCCAGTCTTCAGTGTCACATGATCCTTCAGAAATCATTCTAATATGATGATTTGATGCTCAAGAAACATTTATTATGTACAATTATATAAAATATTTGTGTACAATATTTCTTTTTCAGGATTCTTTGATGAATAGAAAGTTCAAAAGAACAGTGTTTATTTGAAATATAATCTTTTGTAACATTATAAATGTCTTTACTGTCACTTTTGATCGATTTAATGCATCCTTGCTGAAAATAATAATAAATTTCTTTTCAAAAAAATAAAAATAAAAATTCTTACTGACCCCAAACTTTTGAACGGTAGTGTATAATGTTACAAAAGCTTTGTATTTCAGATAAATGCTGTTCTTTTGAACTTTCTATTCATCAAAGAATCCTGAAAAAGAAATATTGTACACAAATATTGATTCACATATATGACAGCCTCTGAACTTTGTCAATACTAATCTTATATACAGGCATTTGACTAAAAATACATTCAGTCATCGCTCCCAATTATGTCAATTATGTCTCTGTTTGTCATTACCGATTAAAGAGTATCTGGCGCCACCGCACGGTTAAAATAAACACATTTGCAGAGTACATTGGTATTAAAAACGGCTTTTAAAAACTGTTCATGATTCAGTTTTGGGGACCGTGACAGAAGTTTGATGCTGTCGTGGAACAAGCAACAGCCAGCATTTTTCCTCCTCCCGACTCGAGTGCCTCATCTTCTTAATCTCCTCACGTAAATGATTACATTTCGATGACTTGCGTTTCTTCCCCACCGCAGAAACCACCACAGGTTCATCAGTACCGTCAAAATTATTCATTTTACGGTTTTTGTTGATCACGAAGTACAAAGTAGATAAGGAAAACTAGGATGCCGGGTGTATTCAGAGCGCCGCCATTACTGTTTACAGTGCGTGGAATGGTGCGCTGTGATTGGTTGAGCGGATATATCGCATTCTGCAGAGAAGGGAGACTGGCGTTTGTCCCTTTATGTATGTAGGTACACTGGTGGGAAATGCTGTATTTTTTACTCTGTTTGTAATGACTAAGAGCCTGCAGAGGCCTCTGTATTATTTCATTATAAATTTTGTTGTGTGTAATGTAGGCCTACTATTCAGCACCACAACATTACCAAAGATAATTAGCAGGTATTGGTTCCAAAATTAAACCATTTCGTTCTTGGGTTGCTTTTTTCAGATGTTCTTTGTGTATGATTTAGGCAGTGTCTGTTCAAATGTTCTAGCAGTAATGGCTATAGATCGCTATGCAGCAATATGTTACCCACTTCAATATCATAGTTTCATGACAAACAGAAATGTACTCATTTTGATCCTTGGCTCTTGGGTTTTGAGTTTAGTAGGACCCTTAAAGGGTTAGTTCACCCAAAAATGAAAATAATGTAATTTATTACTCACCCTCATGCTGTTCCACACCCGTAAAACCTTCGTTCATCTTCGGAACACAAATTAAGATATTTTTGTTGAAATCCGATGGCTCAGCGAGGCCTGCATAGCCAGAAATGACACTTCCTCTCTCAAGATCCATTAATGTACTAAAAACATATTTAAATCAGTTCATGTGAGTACAGTGGTTCAATATTAATATTATAAAGTGATGAGAATATTTTTGGTGTGCCAAAAAAACAAAATAATGACTTATATAGTGATGGCCGATTTCAAAACACTGCTTCATGAAGCTTCGGAGCGTTATGAATCTTTTGTGTTGAATCATGATTTGGAGTGCGTGTCAAACCGCCAAACTGCTGAAATCACGTGACTTTGGCGCTCCGAACCACTGATTTGACACAAAAGATTCATAACGCTCCGAAGCTTCATGAAGCAGTGTTTTGAAATCGGCCATCACTATATAAGTCGTTATTTTGTTTTTTTGGTGCACCAAAAATATTAATATTGAACCACTGTACTCACATGAACTGATTTAAATATGATTTTAGTACATTAATGGATTTTGAGAGAGGAAATGTCATTGCTGGCTATGCAGGCCCTCACTGAGTCATCGGATTTCAAAAAAATATCTTAATTTGCTTTCCGAAGATTAACGAAGGTCTTACGGGTGTGGAACGACATGAGGGTGAGTAATACATGACATTATTTTCCTTTTTGGGTGAACTAACCCTTTAATGATAGTCATTCGAGCTTATTGTTATGTTATTGTTTTTTCATACTGCTTCATCTTTGTAGCAGTTATGCAAATTTCAAGCACTCGAGGAAGGATGAAGACTTTCTCCACCTGCAGTCCTCAGCTCATCATAATTGCTCTCTATTTTCTACCCAGGTGTTTTATTTATTTGTTTGGCAACATTGGTATAAACTTCAGTACTGATTTGCGATTAGTCATTGATATGATGTACAGTCTGTTACCACCCATGATCAACCCCCTCATTTATTGTTTAAGAACAGAAGAGGTAAAAACGGTTTTAAGAAGCTTATTTCAAAAGAAACAAATTGGTATTCCTTTACAGTTGCTCTGATGTGCTTTATCACTTGAGCTGGACAAACTGTAGTCAAACTAATATTAATCCTCATATTAACATAAAACAGATTCCAGTGTTGGATATCAGTTGAATTGGTTTCTTATTTGCATCTATTTGATGTTATTTAAATAATCATAAATAATAAATAATCATTGTGACAATTAAATTTATTCAGTTAAAAAGTATGAACATGATTAAAATATGGCTAGCTGTGGAACTAACAATATTCATTTAGTTTATGCATTTGTTCATGGGGATTGGAGGATTTCATGGAACATTCTGTGATTTTGTCAGAAGGATCTGAATAGTCTGACTGAAGATGAATTGTGTGATAGTGCACTCATTAAAACTAATTAAAATCAAGTTGTTTATTTAAAGCAATTTAATTTTAAACTGTTTTGGCCTCATCTTAGTCTCAAACATGAACTACTCATCAAATTTTTCCAAGAAATTTGTATCTCAGCTATGTCAACAATTGTGGTCACTTGATAGTAGCATGCCCCCAAACATTTTGTAGGGATTATGGAGGGTTATTTCAAACCATAGCATGACACAAGCATGTCAGTTTTGTCAAAGAAATCAAACTGTTTTCATGAAAAGAGATAATCGTGCTGTAATGAGACAAGAGAAACTCCAAACAACACGTCACCCTGTAGGAGGTGTCATTAGTTTTAAAGAGTGATGATAAACAGTGTCTTTGTTATTGTCAGACGGATGCACAGAGAGATAGATGGTTTCATTTGTCATACCAATGGCATCCATGGCAGATTCTTTTTTGTTTTGTGCATTAATACAATTGGTGATTCAGTGAATATTCTCCAGTTGGTCAGATCCCATTAAACTCAAAATAATGCAAATTTATTACATTATGCTATTCATATCTAAATAGTTTCCATGGAGGTATGTATGTGAATTATAACTTATCAATATAATCTGTACTTAATTAAGTCAATAATTGTACAAAATGTGTGTATGTTGTTTAATTTTGCCTTGAAAGTCAAATGCTTGTGTAATTGTCAATGTAAAAATTGTCTTTTTTACATTCTTGTTGTATGAGGTAATTGTGAAGCCGTATAGAGTCATGCCCAATACAAATGTCACTGTCTTTACTGAATTCTACCTGCTGGGATTTCCAGGACTCCATCCTCAGTATTATGGAGCTGTAGGAACCCTTTTGTTCTTTGTCTACTTGACACTGGCAGGAGGAAATATCTTTATTATTGCATTCATTGCTTATGAGAGAAGCCTTCAGAAACCCACTTATTTAATCTTCTGTAATCTTGCTGTGTGTGATCTTGCTTTTGGAACTGTCACGCTGCCTAAAGCAATTGCAAAATACTTTTTCAATAGCAGTGAAATATCATTTTATAGTTGCTTAGTGCAGATGTTTTTTGTTCACTACTTAGGGACTATTAACTCTTTCCTAATGCTATTAATGGCCATTGATCGGTTTGTTGCTGTACGTAACCCACTTAGATACTGTGTCCTTATTACAAACAAAACAATTTTTATGGCATGTGCTGCATTTTGGGCAATCTGTATATCTTGGCTGTCAGTCATTGTTTTTCATGCCTTCAATGAGCCCTATTGCAATTCTAATGTAATACTCCAAAATTACTGTGACCAAAATTCAATAATTAAACTGTCTTGTGGAGATGTAAGGCAAAAACAATTTTTTTCATTTTCATGTGCTATGTTTGTTCTTTTGGGCCCATTAATATTTATTATATTTTCTTTCATTGCCATCATCACATCTGTTTTCAAAATCTCAGACATTCAGGCCCGATATAAAACATTCTCAACTTGCACTCCTCAGCTTCTTATCATTTGTCTGTACTATGTGCCCAGATGTGTTGTTTACGCGCATGATGTGACAATTGCGATCCCACCTGGCATCCGGGTTATGTTAATTATGTGGTACAGTCTGCTCCCACCTGTTGTCAATCCGATGATATACTGCTTCAGAACCAAAGAGATCAAAGATGCATTAAAGAAAAAAATTAGAGATAGGAAAGTGAGTATGCAGATATAGAGTGTGTGTATATATATATAAATAAATTGCTTTAATACAGTAGATTGCATTGTTTACACTTGCCTTGTTTATGTACTTATATCACTGTTATTTTGGCTGTGCTAACCTCTTCAATCAGAATCAATGATATATTTTATTTAATAAAATCTGCAAAATGTAAAAATAATTGTAATTTTCCTGATGTATAAATGAATTTGTTCAATAAGTATATTTTATTGCCCTCTAAATGAGTATCAAAACAAATAGTTTCTTTTTTGCATATAAGGTTTAGCAAATGTTCATTTAATGGACTGTAATGATTTTTTATGTCTGTGTTCACTTTATCATTAAGACACCATTTAAAACTGTATGGTTTCGTTATTATTTATATTTATTCCAAAGGTGAATTTACCTTATTAAAAATAGTACAAAATGTACAAAAAATGTACAGAAATGTTATCTTAAATTTGAATTGTCCATTTAATAAACACAATTTAATAAAAGAGAAAGTAATTTTACTTCTAGATGAGTGTGAAAATTGAAATGAAATAACCAATATTAAGAACCAATGGGATTTCTAATTCTGCCTTGTTATATGCATACAAATAAAGTGTTGGCCTACTGATTCTGTAAATACAGAAAATTCTTTTGTCATCTGACATGCATGTATGCATGCCATTTACTCTAATAGGTTCAGTAGGTTTAATAAAAACAGTAGGATGACAACAATTTTCTTAAACATGACATAACTTCATATTATTTACCATCATTTCTGCTTTGATTCAGACAACGCAGAAAGTGCTGAAATTTGTAGACGAATGTCACAATTCCCCTATGTCTATGTTCATGAGCTGTTATTTTGATATTCTTTTGTCTTGTATTGTCTGTGTTCAGCTCCTGTGTGTTCCTGTTTCCTTGGGCAAATTCCAAACGGAAGGGAGCATCCCTATGCCCTACTCCCTTTGAAGGAGACTTTATGTAGCCGTTTGGAATGCACTTGGCGAAGGAAGCAATGTAATTTCTTCATTATCTTCACCTGGGATGTTCCCATGACAATGCAGCATGGCGTCCATTAGCTGATTAGCTGTTCTTACGACAGAAATTATTGCTGTTAACATAGCTGTTGCAAATAAAGATACATTTATATATATTTTAAAATATATTTGTGTGTGAGTGTATTTCTCTGTTCTCAACTTTAAAAATTTGCCATCTCATCTTTGGATACTGAAAGAAAACACATTTTTAACCTGAAATTTATTTAAACATAACATGACAAAAATGTGTGAAATATATCACGAAAAAAAAAGTTAACTCGAACTCTCCCGACATCTACCTTTAAAATGAATAAATCACGAGTATTCGCTGGGTCATATGACCATAATTAATAAAATCACTTCCTCGAAGTGACCATCTCATGTACCCTTCGCCAACGGCCTTGTGGAAGGGCCCTTCGTGAAGGGATTCAGTTGTTCACTCTGTAGAATAAGCGGGGGATGGGGGGGACGTGTCCCCTGCACTTTTAATAAAACGTAAATTCATCCCCCGCACTTTTTGCATGACCTGTCGTTTTATTCTTAAATAAAATGAGGCGATCTAAACATGGAGCGCTCACTCTCGTGTAAAAAATGTTTCATTCATACTGGAAGCCGGAGGGTGCTCTCTCGCAGAAACAGTTTTGTAGAAGTAATTCAATTCGCTGTAGCAGAAACGTGAAGACAAACACACGATTGCGACAAGATATGGTTTATGTGTGTTTTTCAAGCAATCTCAAGGTATTTTTTGACAATAAAGTATATGAATAATCCAATGCTAATTGACAACCTTTTTAATGTTTTTGAAAGTAGTCGCTTATGCTCACCAAGGCTGCATTTAGCCTATTTAATAAAAAAAAAATACAGTAAAAACAGTAATATTGGGAAATATTTTTACAAATTAAAATGTTTTCTATGTGAATATACTTTAAACTGTAATTTATTCCTGTGATGCAAAGCTGAATTTTCAGCATCATTACTCCAGTCTTCAGTGTCACATGATCCTTCAGAAATTTGCTTGTGGAAACCATGATACATTTTTTTTTTCTAGATTCTTTGATGAATAGAAAGTTCAATGGACAGCATTTATTTGCATTTATTGTCACTGTCACTTTGATAAATTTAATGCATCCTTAATGAATAAAAGTATTAATATCTCTCTTTTTTTTATCTTACCACATATGTTTTAATGGTAGCATGGTTTCCGAAAAAATATGAAGTACCACAACTGTTTTCAACATTGATAATAATCATTAATGTTTCTTGAGCATCAAATCATTATATTAGAATGATTTCTGAAGATCACGTGACACTGAAAACTGGAGTAATGATGCTGAAAATTCAGCTTTGATCACAGGAGTAAATTACATTTTACAATATATTCACATAGAAAACATCTGTTTTAAATTGTAATACTATTTCACAATATTACTGTTTTTACTGCATTTTTAAATAAATCCATCCTTGGTGAGCAGAAGAGACATTTACTTTAAGCATTAATTGTAATGTTTCCAAACTTTTGATAGGTACTGTATTTTCTGCCTTATTCTATGATCTTTTTTGTAATGTATTTTATTACATTGTATAAAATCCATGAGGACTTAATGCACAAGTGTTTGTAGTACATAAATCAATCATAAAATTGTCATAAAAATATAGGAGAAAATATTAGATATTGATTATTGTTGAGCAGTGTATTTAATTTCTTATTAAAAGCAAAATGATTTCAAATTAAAAGCAAGAGATGAGATATCAATTAGACAAAGGTCAGATAAAAATGCTGGGTATTACACCCAACATTTCTGTCCCCCTCACTTCTGAAATGATGGCTATGCCCCTGGCCCCTTGATTGCCATAGTTATTAATTGTTTCATTGATTAGTGTCTCACCTGTTACTCTTCATCCTGTGGATTTATACCCTCAGTTACCTTCTGTTCTTTGTGTTGTGTTAATTTTCTGCTTGTGTTTCTCGTTATTGTTCCTTGTGTTTATTAAATGTGATTCCATTGTTATTCTGCATCAAGCCTCTTGAATCTGGATTATCACATCTAGCCAGACAATGAGATGAAAAAGAGGAGGAGTAAGAGCAATGGCAAATCTTCCTCTACTGAACTCTAGCAGACTGTGAGAATGAACCAAAAAATCTATTTAGTCACATATTTATGTTACCATACATGTACTTTACTTTTTAAAATAATAATAATAATAATAAATATAGCTGTGAGCAGCAATCATCAGGGTTCAAGCACTTTAAGGCCATTAAGCACATGCGTAAAAAGGTATTATATTTATATTTTATTATAGCATGTAAGCACTTGGATCATAGATGGAAATACCATTTACAGCCAATACAGGCAATTTAGTAAAGAAAAACATTTTTTTAAAGGTTTTTTGACAGCGCCACCTATTGGCTGATCTCCACCAATTTTTTTGAGTGTCCTCAGAGTGTGCCCATACATATGCGTGTTAATTTTGGTGAAAATATCTCATTTCGTTTTGAAGTTTCAGACACTTATATATATGAGAGCATAAAAAATGACCCATGAGAGACTTTGATAGGATTTTTTTGCTACTTCCTATCAAAATTTTGTCATTTGAGCATTTATATTTTGTAAACCAACTTAGGTTCCGTGTTTCCTATTTTGGTTTTGTCTCGATTGGACTAACGGTTTAGAAGATCTTCGTAAAAGTTTTTTAAGCGCTAAATCACAACGTTGCATGAACCATAAGGCAAAACCTGGCAAGTCTGGTATTGATGGACTTGGCAAGGTTTCAGGAGTCTAAAGACATAACTCACACCCAAATAAGTCAATCACACCCAGAGTTATATATATTTTCAGCCAAAACCATTATAAATATAAGTTTTTAAAAGCTTTTTAATAGTTATAGTGCCACCAATGGTCCAATCTCCATAAAAGTTGCCATGCTTCTTTAGAGTCATATGCTGCATGTGCTCCCTTAATTCCATGAAGTTCTGAGTTTTCTTTTAGGATTTATAGGCTTTTGGGTATATTTAGCCACGCCCACTTTCTAAATGTCCCTGTTATAGCGACCCAAAGGGTAAAGTTCAACTTTTTTTTGATAATGATTGATCTAGAGAGTCCAGAGACTCATCTTGCACTGGTTTTGGTCCGATCAGGTGAAAAACCAATGAAGTTTGAGCACCAAGTTTGGGCACCATCGCAAAAGTAGGTTTTTCAGCTATTCATGAATAATTAATGAACGATTTGATTGACAGCATTGGTTCTTGAGGCAAAGTTGTTCAGCATGAGGAGATCTATCAAATGATATGCATATTGTGTGAATCTGTGAAACACCACGTGATTACTGAGGCGTAAAACACATTAGCGCCAACTAGTGGCCGATTTCTTTCAATATTCTTACAGACCTCTAGGCCCATGAGTCGAACAAGCCCACCGAGTTTCATTCCGGTCGGCCTCCATTAACCTTGTCTAATAGGTGCTCAAACTTCATTAGCCGATGGTGGCCATGTTTATTGAGATAGGCCAATGTCCTCATAGACTATCATGCCCCCTTGGACCAAGACACATGCCAAATTTCAAGTCGATCGGACTAACGGTTGGGTAGTTACAGCTGTTTTCATGGTTTTTTCAAGTTTTAGCGCCACCTAGTGTCCAATCGAAGCGTTTTTTTATCGTAGCCAAAGATTGAGCCCATACACACAGGAACCGAGTTTGGAGCAAATATCTCATTTCTTTCTCGAGTTATAGCCGTTTTAGTAGAAGTGGCTCCGCCCACATCGTAGTTTTTGGCGCCCCTTAGCGACCGTGAACCAAATATTTTTTGATAATTATTGATATTCAGACTCCAGAGAACATTTCTGCACTGGTTTGGTTCCGATCGGGTCAAAAACCTAGGACTAGTTCGTAAAAGTAGGTTTTTCAAAAAACCTAAAATAACCGAAAATTTTGCCAAAACCGATTCCAACGATATAAGACACTTGAGCCTGGGCCTAACGGTTCAGGAGTTATGAGGCATTTCGTACTTTTGACCGCTGTAGCGCGCCCATCAGGCCGATCAGGGCGAGCCTTGGTGACATTGTAGGCGGAATGAGTACTACCAGCACTCAAAGTTTCAAGTCTCTACGATTGGTCTGCCCAATCACTTTTAGGGAAGAATGCTGATCCTTGGAAAATTTAACAATTACAATAGGGTTTCAGTGCTACGCACTTGAACCCCTAATAATAATAATAGAGCAAGAAGAATTCTTAGTTTTTTTCTTAGTTATAATATAATTGTCACAGTTGGTTATAGCAGAGATAATGCAGGATCAAGGTGCCGCAGTCATTTATTAAACAAACTCAACTTCACAAATACAAAATCTCAGGAGACTGGAACAAGGCTAGGATCAGGACAGCAACATAAAACATTAGGTTACTGACGTAACCCCGGTGCTCTGATAACATGAAATGAGGTATCTCACTATGGGACCGCCTCAGGTGTGACTGATCGCGGAAGCACCTATAACACCACGTCTGCCAGCCATGGCAGACAAATTGCTGCAGCGATCAGGGAGTCCCACGTCCCTGTATATAAACCGCAGCTACCTGCCATTTCGTCATTCTCCGCATATCTCTTCCCCTTGCAGGACAGGCAAGGAGGGCAATGTTTGTGAGATACCTCACTTCATGTTATCAGAGAACTGGGGTTACGTCAGTAACCTAACGTTCTCTTTCTAACATTCGTTCAGTATCTCACTATGGGATATACTCCCGTATTGCCAATATGCTGACGAAGCAGACTAAGAAAGGGTGGGTAATTATCTGAATCATAGCTCCCGACGTAGGTGAAAACAGAATAAAATGAGGAATTCGCCCCTTAATAAAACTGCATTATACAACCTGACTACTCACTCCCAGGACTGACTGGGCCTGAGAGGGTTCTGTCACATCCAGTCTATTGAAATGAGCAAAAGTGTGCAGAGAAGACCATCTGGCTGTCGCGCAAATTTCTTGAATAGAGATGCCTCTAAACAGAGCCCAGGAAGTAGCCATGCCTCTAGTAGAGTGTGCTCGTAGTCCTATTGGGGGCTCTAAATTCGCATTATTGTAACATAATACGATGGCCTCCACCACCCAGTGAGAAAGGCATTGAAGGGAGATAGGTTTTCCTTTGTAAGAGTCAGCCCACGAGACAAAAAGCTGATTGCTCTTACGAAGTGTGTAGGTTCTCTGAACATACGTATGCAGAGTACAAACCAGTCATAAACTGTGTAACCTCTCCTCGTCTGGGGATGAAAAGGGTGGTGGATGAAAAGCTAGCAGGTCCACTGATTTGACTGCACCAACGTGACCAAACACTTTGGGCACAAGTGCAGGGTTAGTTCTAAAAGTTACTTTTTGACCACCCGGAGTGAACATCATACATGAGGAGTAAACTGATAAAGCATGAAGTTCACTCACCCTTTTTGCTTCAAGGCAATTTTATCAATGGGCTCAAAAGGGGCTTTTGAGAGCACGTTCAGAACCATGGACAAGTCCCAGGGCGGGACCAGCGGCTTCGATACTGGGTGTAACCGACGTGCCCCTCTCTAAAATCGACAGAGGAGAGGGTGCTGGCCAATAGTACTTGAGTTAAGACCCACATGACATGCCGAGATAGCGGACAGATAAACCTTAACTGTAGAAAAGGCTCTGCCCTTATCTAGAAGGTCCTGTAGAAAAACCAGTACATCTGAAACTAAACACAAGAAAGGAACGATGTTCCTATCTGCGCACCATCCCTCAAACACCCTCCATTTGAGATTATATAAAGAACGTGTTGAGGCAGCCCTCGTGTTCTGAATTGTCTCAGTCACTTTCGGAGGTAACCCAGCTGCATTCAGATTTAGCCTCTCACGGGCCAGGCCCAGAGAGCTAGTTTCTGAGGGGTGAAATATTTCCCCCCGTGTTTGTGAGAGGAGATCCCTGCGCGCTGGTAATGGCCATGGCTGGTCGTAGAGCAGTTTCGCAATCTCCGCAACCCAAAGTCTCCCCGGCCAGTAAGGCACGATCAGAATCATTACATGTTTGAGTTCCCGAATCCTGTCGGCTCGATCAGGCTCAACAGAGGGAACACATAAAGTAACACGTCTGGCCACTCGTGGGCTAGAGCATCCACACCCAACGGTGCATCGTTGCCGGCCAGAGAAAAGAACAGGGGACATTGCGCATCTTCGCACGATGCGAAGAGATCTACGGCAGCCTGGCCGAATCGCTGCCACACTATGAGCATAACTTGGGGGTGGAGTGTCCACTCCCCGTACAGAGGATTCCCTCCGGACAGTAAATCTGCTCCCCTGTTCATTATTCCTGGAACATGTATCACGCGTAATGACAGGAGGGTCCTGCTGCTTCACATAATCAGGTCTTTCACTTTCCAAGTGAAGCTTGTGAGAACGCACTCCTCCCTGTCGATTTATGTAGACTATCACCGTTGTATTGTCTGTCCTGACCAATACATGATGATTCTTGAGAAAATGCACAGAATGTCTCAGAGCTAGTAACACTGTGCACTGAGAGAGAAGCACATAAATTTTCTAGAACTACTGACAGTGTTAATTTCGTTGACAAATAATTTTTTGTCATAATTTTCGTCAATGACATTTTTTCACAGGCGAAAACGAGACGCTGACTAAATAAAAATGCGTTTTGAATGACTAAAACTATCACTGAAATTTTCATCAACAAATAAAAATGAGACGAAAATGATAGAGAGGGACGATTTGGGAAGATATCCAGTCAGGACTGCTGTCCTGTGTGGAAGATGCGCACAATTGAAGGGTAATGTTCTGATCTAACCGTGGGAAAAGCGGCGCTGTTGCGTGCTCTACAGGCTTGTTCAGCAGCACTTCAGACTGCTTCGCAATTAATGAATAGCGCACATTTATGCCAAGCAATTGCTTATGAGATAATGTTGATGAATTATGACAATGTTTACTATACAATGTTTATACGGTAATATGTTTTAGACGGTAGTGAGAACACATATTTTATTATCCCTCACCTGAACTTAAATGAGCAGCCTGCAACTACAGTACAGGAAACTACTATTTCAGAATAAGAGTCACAGTGTATTTCGGGATGGTTTATTATTATTATTTATTATTATGGATATTTTGTTTACACAATAAACTGTATTTAACTTAATTTAATTTCTATTTAATTCATAGTAAACTACTGTATCTTCTGTCACAGGAAGGAAAGACCAAGGACATTATTTGACACATTATTCAATATATTTTACAAGTATATGGGTTATTATAGTTAACTAAACCTAAAACCAATAAATAAAATCTTTATTACTTGAAATAAATGTTAACTGAAATAAAAAATAAATATATAAAAAATGTAAACTTTTTCATCTAGTTTCCAAGCTTTAGCTTAACCTGATGTACTAAAATAACTAAAACAGAAATAAAAAGCTATATAGACATTTAAAAGCAAAAACTAATTGAAATGACAAGTACTGAATTGAGCTCTCTTTCAAACAAGTTCTGAGCAAAAGCATTTTGAAATTGTATTTTCTGTGGTGTTTGTTGAGGACCCGTAAATCTAAAATGGGACGGAGACCTCCCCCTCGTTTGGGAATCACAAAATAACGTGAGTAGAAGCCCATCTGGCTTTCCTTCATTGGAATCACTCTTATCAATCCTTTTCTCATTAAAGAGGATATTTCTTCCTCTAAAACTTGAGCTGCTTCCCCTTGGGCCACTGAAATTACCACTCCATTGAACACAGGAGGTTTCACAGCGAATTGAAGTCAGGTATGAACTGCGCATGCGCGCCAGTTCGCCGCCTGAGCAGCGAGTGAGCCCTTCCCGGCTTCGCTCACTAGCAGTGCTGTGGCACACTCTAGTGGCAAGGGGGGGAATAACACTCCAGTGAAGGAGTTATATTCGTCATTTTTTGTGATTGTTTTAGTCTTTTGTGATATTTTTATCCCACTCTGCGCCCTCAGCCCTTGGCTTGGATGCGTCAGATTTGTGATGGGATGCTTATGCACTTTTGTCTTTCTTCCCTCAGAACAAACCTCATAGGTGGAGGGAGAGACAATTCTTTGGGGGGCGCCAGGGGAACATGGGCCATTTTCCCACGAACACTGGAATTTGAACAGTCCACACAAACACATTTCACATTTAAATTCCTTCTCCTTTTCCCCGCGGGAGGGAGAAAGGAATCGTTTTGAAGGGATGGGACAGAGAAACCCTGAGTGCTGTCTCCAAACCCTTCCTGATGCCAAACTGATGTCTCCGGTCGACCGCCTCTTTTTGTTCCCTTGAGGGGTGGCCATCCGGTGTTTCACTGCTGCAGCTACGAAAGACTGTTTCGGTTTCACGAGTCTGTGCTTCCCGGCTGTTGTGGTGGAGCAGGACAGGAAGGAAGGTTGTCCTCCTCTTCCTGAAGGCCTGAAATTCGGACGGCTAGGGTGATAAGGGTGAGCTGCCGGCTTTCTGGGGAGACAGACCTCGAATGTCTCTCCCTCTTTTTTTGGCAGGTCACATTGCTAACGCATAGCTGTTACCATCGCACCGAACATGGCCTTTGGATCAATAGGGGCATCCAAAAACTCCACTTTTTCTTTGTCAGAGAGGCCTGACGAACCCAGCCATAGCGATCTCTCACCCACAACCGCTAAGCCCATACTCCGACCGCAACTTTGAACTGCTCCGCGGGACGTGCGCAGGTTTAAATCTGCAATGACGCATATCTCCTCCCAGAGCGCTGGGTTGGGAGATCCAGAGTCCAGCTGATGCCCCATCTCCTCTAATAACTCCGCTTGATATTCTGTAAGGAGGGATGTCACCAGTGCAGAAGATTTGTAAATCTTTTGAAAAACAGAAGCGGTGAAACTCTCTGTTTTACCTGGCAGCAGGGCCCCGGCTAAAGAGAGCGCTGCCCTGTGACTCCGGTGCAAATGATTCGCCACAGATGATTCTACAGGGGGAGGATCCACCATCCCCAAATCCTCCATTCCCTGAACATCCAACCTTGAGAAGCCCTTGACGGGTACTCGGTGGGAAAAAGGCCTGTCCCAAAACCTCTTCATTTCAGCCACACAAGCCGGGACGGCTGGAATAAACTGCCTCTCTGGAGGGAGACGTGACGGAAGTCTTTTTTCCATCATACAGGTTTCTTTCAGCCCCTTGACCTGCTGGTTGGGATTTTGGAAAAATTATACAGACATGTAATTTGTATAATTGTCCTAGTAAGAAAACATTTTATTTTAGTATACTGTCACACTGATGACTACTACTGATAATTACTGATAAATCAAGTGTGCAAACAAGTCAGAATAACCCCAAAAATTTGGCATTAGTAACTTACTTTTCACTCCAATGTTTTTTATGAAATTTAATGGTATAAAAAGTATGATATTATGCTGTGGAATGTAGTGAAGTAAAAGTAAACGTTTCACAAAATAAAAATACTCTGATAGAGTATAGATACTTGAAAATATACTTAAGTACAGTAAGTAAAATTACTTTGTACTGTCCACCACTGCTTAAACAGCCCAAGCCATCGTTACTAGTTCTAAAGTGTCGATTTAGACCAAAGCGCATTTGTTGTTCTATCAATGGCAGCTTTGAATCCGTGGCAGAAGAAAGCAGTTTTCTATTTCAGTATGGATCAACCAACATTGATTTAAAGAAGGAAGTAGCAAACTTATTTATTGATTGATTGATTTATTTTAGTTTGGCTGAACTCTGCACTTCATCATTAGGCAATATAAAGTTGACAGTGAATAAGTATATAAATACACTATACAGTATATATATGCAACAAACCAACAAAATATATATTCCCACCCCCCACTGTAATTTTAAAACAATAGCACAATGAAATTGCTGTTCTGCAGGGCCCTTAGAGGGCTTTTGTACATGTGAGAGTTTTACATTACGTCAAAGAGTTTAAGTGTATCTACAGTGGGAGGATTTATAAACCAAAGCCAAAGCAAACTTGTACCCATAATGTAACTGAGGACACTCTGACCTGAGCTGTAAGTATATTCATGTAGCTATCATTGTCTAGAAAAAGTTCTTGTGCCTTTGTTTTGTCTTATACATATAACAGTTTTATTGTGCTATTTCACTTTTTATTTCCGCCAGATGGGGTCGGGCAGCAATGATGGAACCTACCAAGATACAAACACAACAAAGATCACTGAGTTTGTTCTACGAGGTTTTCCTAGCCTCCCTCCTGAGTATTACGGATGTGTGGGAGCTTTGTTTTTCATCTTATACCTTCTTCTTGCTACTGGGAATATTTTTATCATTGTCTTTGTGATATGTGAAAAAAGCATTCAGAAACCAACATACATAATCTTCTGTAACTTTGCAATGGCAGATCTTGCACTTGGAACGACAACCTACCCAAGAGTCATTGCAAAGTACTGGATGTCTGACAAAATCATATCATTCAACGCCTGCTTTGTGCAGATGTATTTTGTCCATTTTCTTGGGGCTACAAATTCATTTCTCATGGCACTGATGGCTCTTGATCGATTCATAGCTATTTGCAATCCCCTCAGATATCATACCCTGATTAAAAATTCAACTATTGCCATTCTGTGTGCATGTGTTTGGATAGCAAACATGCTGCAGTTAGTTGGAGTCACTCTCCTGGCCCTCAATGTGAATTACTGTGGGTCAAATGTCATACCTCATTGCTACTGTGATCATGTTGCTTTAAACAAACTGACATGTGGAGATGTAACTACCATGAAAGTCACAACTGCAGCCATTGCCATGTTTGTTCTGTGGGGTCCTTTAAGTTTCATCTTATTTTCTTACGTCTCTATCATCATCTCTGTGTTGAGAATCTCAAATTCAGAAGGACGTTATAAAACATTTTCCACGTGCACTCCACAGTTACTGATCATATGTCTGTATTATCTACCCAGAACTTTTGTGTATTTGACACACATTGCTGGCTATGAATTTAGTACTGATATCCGCATTGTGGTTTCCATGATGTATAGTCTCTTCCCTGCTGTTGTTAACCCATTTATATATTGCTTCAGGACTAAAGAGATCAAAGAGGCAATAATTAAAAAAATTAAGATAAAACATGTTGGAGTCAATAAAAAGGTCAGTCTTGGTTAAAAAGAATCTGGTCCAGTATTGTTGCTTACTATATATATACATTCAAACCAAAAATTATTCAGACATTTTTTATATATTTTTACTAGTGGGTGCAGGACACTATAGTTCATATATGTAAGTGAGGATAGCAAAATAAAGTAACCAAAAACCACTTTGACCTGACCATGTTTTACTTGTGTTATCTGACATAATTAAGATTATTTTTTTCTGACACAGTTTAACTCTGAGATCTTCTCATATTTTATTACCATTTTTTTTAAACTATAGTGAATAAACTGTAATAATGAATGAAATGTTCAAGGTGTCTGAATAAATTTTGGTTTGACTGTATATATATATATATATATATATATCAAATTATGAACCCTGATGCATAGAAATAATTATTCAGATATATACAAATACTGTTTAATTTGGCAGATACTCTATGTTCACCTCTTTAATAAGACATTTATGTTAAATGTACAATTGTTTAAATTAAAATGTAAAACTCTGTGATTGCATGCGATTGAACAAGCCTGTCTTTAGTTCCTCAATATTTCTCTATGTTTGTGCTTTAAAAACTTATATAAGAGAATTAAGCTTTAAATTAATTGTTTTGTATAGTTAAGAAAAATCTGTTCATATATACAGTATACTACAGAGGTTACACACACACTCCTGCAACAAGACTAACAATTTATCTTTATTTATTGATGTTATTTTTCTGACATTTTTTTTTCTTTATTATTAAAAATATGTAAATTATTCTTGTGTTGGCAAAGCTGAATTTTCAGCATCATTACTCCAGTCTTCAGCGTCACATGATCCTTCAGAAATCATTCTAATATGATGATTTGATGCTCAAGAAACATTTATTGTCTACAATTGTACAAAATATTTGTGTATAACATTTCTTTTTCAGGATTCTTTGATGAATAGAAAGTTCAAAAGAACAGCATTTATCTGAAATACAAAGCTTTTGTAACATTATACACTACCGTTCAAAAGTTTGGGGTCAGTAAGGATTTTTATTTTTATTTTTTTGAAAAGAAATTAAAGAAATTAATTATTTTTTTGGGCAAGGATGCATTAAATCGATCAAAAGTGACAGTAAAGACATTTATAATGTTACAAAAGATTATATTTCAGATAAATGCTGTTCTTTTGAACTCTCTATTCATCAAAGAATCCTAAACAAGTAATATTGTACACAAATATTTTGTACAATTGTACACAATAAATGTTTCTTGAGCATCAAATCATCATATTAGAATGATTTCTGGAGGATCATGTGACACTGAAGACTGGAGTAATGATGCTGAAAATTCAGCTTTCCCATCACAAGAATAAATTACATTTTAAAATATTTTCAAATAGAACACAGTTATTTTAAATTGTAATAATATTTCACAATATTACTGTATTTACTGTATTTTTAATTAAATAAATGCAGCCTTGGTGAGCAGATGAAACTTCTTTTTCAAACATTAAAAATCTTACCGATTCCAAACTTTTGACTGGTAGTGTATGTCACCACATATGTTCACATGTGAATGTGTCACCACATCCCACCCAGCACCAGACGTCATTTCGACATTGTTTTTTGGGCTAAATCAAGTCGGACCTTCATGGCCTTCATTTTTTTTTTTTTTTTTTTTTTTTTGCAATTTTATTTCTATACCACATTTACCATTTCTAAAGCTATTATATTATATTTATTATATTATACCTGAGCCATACTAAGAATTGCTTTTTTTCTGTTTTAAAAATTATCAAATATCTGCATTTTTAATGCACCCTAAACCACTTTTCTTCATATGAACATAACATTATATTATATTATTATATTCATGTTTAATCTGTTTTTGTTTCGTTTTCAAGGACTTTTAGTATGTTTATTTTTGTTTTCTTTGTTCTATGTGCTTCTTGTTCCTTGGTTGTCATGACAATTCATTACATGATTAATTACAGCACAACTCTTTGTATTTTAGTTCATTATCTTGTGTATATAATGCCCTCAAGTATCTCAGTTCATTGTCTGGTGATGTATGTGTTTAAATACACTGTTACTTTAATTCTCAAGTTTGTTTCATTTTATTAAAGTTACACTTGCTGTTTGAACTCAAACCTTTCTCTTCAACATCCTTTGGGGACCGCATGACAGAACTATAAAAATGGTTCATTGCACACTAATGACATCTTGTGGTCAAAAGGTAGAAAAGCTTTGCGTCCCAGACGACCTAACCATTTTTTTGTTTCATGTAATAAATTAGTATAACCATATAAGGCAATAAACGTATTTAGTCTATATAAATAATAGTCTTTCACATGTCATTGTACTTACACAATGTATGAATAAATGAGTCTGAGAATAAAATTTATGAAAAATGGGACAAATTATACTGTAGTTTTGTACTGTAGCAGTTTTTAGGAATCTGCTTTAGTCAACACATGCATCCTTATTCATATAAGCTTTTGCCTTGATCCTAAGCAAGGCTCATGTAGGCATATATGATCAAAATAAATTAAGATTGTGGAGCCCCCTCGGCTCCACCCGGGACCGACATCCTCACGGCTCCACCGGGTTGCCTTGTCCCACTGGCTCCACCTTGGCCAGACGTTGCTCTGCCTGTGACATGGACTTCCGGGCCTTCAGCTGCCCTTCCTCCCTCCACCCCTTTGGCTCCAGGCTCCACCTTCCCTCTGGCTCCACCATGGTCCTTGGTTGCATCAGCTCTGCCTCAGTTCACTGGCACCTTGGCTCCAGCTCAGGTGCTCATCACTGCGGCTCTGCCTAGGCCTCCGGATCCTGTGGTGTCGTCCAGTCCCGTCATCGCCTCAGCTTCGCCTGGGTCTCCAGATCTCTCTGCTCCAATGCTGGTGGTTGGGCCGCTAACTCCACTCTAGCTACTCCCACCATTGATTCCACCGAGGGCATTCGTACCACCTGTGATCTGGGCTTCCACCTGCTTCCTCCTGCCTTTGTCTATTATCTATTATGTAGGGTCATTTCATTATGGTTGTTGTAGTGCTGTGCTGGAATTTATTTTAAGAAAGTACCATATCTATTACTGAGTATAGCTACAGTAACGCCTTCAGCTAGTCACCTTAAGATCCTTTCCATCTAAACTGGTTGTATCTCTTAAGGCTAGTAGTGAATGTTTTATGAGCAGTAGGATAATCATATTCATCCGCACAGTCACTCAGAGCCGAAGCACAACCAAAATAGTGTTCTTCCGCTAAATGCATGCAGTTTTGTTTTTTTAACTGCTAGAGGGACAAAAGCTACATAGTGTTCCTTTAAAAGATCGCAATCTCAAACAGGGCTGCGCGATTAATCGATTTGGCTCAGTGCAATTATGACATCGCAAAGGCTGTGAATTTTTTTTTTTTTTTTTTTTTTTGATTTTGAATTATATAAATATGTACACAGCATGTTGGTGAAGAGCTGCTCTGTGATCAGTAGTAAATGACGCTCCATCTGAGAGCACTGCATTTGAAAAAGCAACACAAGTCAAACATACAAACTTACCAAACATGAGAAGCGTTTATGAACATCTTGTCCAACTAAAGATAACATTTAATAACGTGTTTTTACTCCAAACTCACTTCATAACGTCAGTCAAGTGTTTGAAATAGCATTTTGATTAGCATTGCATTATAAATACACTATATTATTATCAGTGTTGTGCAAGTTACTTCCAAACTGTAATACATTATAGATTACTTATTACTGTTATTTAAAAGTAATGATTTACCTTACAATATTACTGTCTCAGAATTGTAATGCGTTACATTACTCCTGTATTACTTTTCAGTTACTTTCACCAAAATAACTACAGAAGTAGAATTTAACATAATGTCACACAATACAATACAGCTGTCATTTGGTCTTTATTTACAACGCGGGTATTGACTGACCACGAACAGGTAATAGAACTTACTTGCGGCATTTTTCATTCGTTAAAGTCCACTTTCTAATAGAAGATTCCTGATAATTTACTCACCCCCATGTCATCCATCCCCAAACGGTTGAAGGTCAAAATTACAGTTTCAGTGCAGCTTCAAGGGACCTTAAACGATCCCAGACGAGGAATATGGGTCTTATCTAGAGAAACGATCGGTCATTTTCTTTAAAAAAATGAAAATGTATATGCTTTATAGACACAAATGATCGCATCATAAGTGCTTCCTCCAGACCGCGATTCCGTATTCTTCAAAAAGCTTACGCTGAATTTCCTACACCTTCCCTATTCAATTTACGGAACTAACGCGGCGTAAATTTAATAGGGAAGGTGTAGGACATTCAGCTTAATAAGGCTTAATTTGGCCTTATGATTACCCTGAATCAGACTAATTCTTGAAATATGTGACAAATAAAACCATAACCATATTTTTTGTGCATACAACAAAAACTTTGCAATGCTTTGCTTGTATGTTATATGCAAAGATGCATTTTGAATTTGTTTTTATTAAAACAGATGTTATGTCGATCTATAGCAAATAGTATTATTATGTGCTCAAGTATTTAAACAATGAATGTTCATATCACTTCTCTGCTTGCATTTTTCCAGTCCTTACGTTATTACACAGATTTACAGATGTGAGTGTTAATTTGAATCAATTTTCATTTCACTCATACAAACACAGATTATAACACAATGCGGGAGTTGATAAATAAATAATTGGATTTTTATTGCCCGTTGACACTTATTTAGGCCTACTATAAAATAGGAACCTTTAAAAACAATAATAGGCCTACAGAACCAATATATAGGCCCACATATTTTATTAACAGGTAAACAAGGAAACATGAGTTTGCCATTAAACATTTTATTAGGACTTTGTGCCAAGTAATGCAATCATTGGACAACAAATCTTCTTGTTAAAAAAAAATAAAATAAAAATAAAAAACGCATGTGCTTTAAAATGTAAAATCAGCCACTTGCATTCGTGTTTGTCCAATGTCTTAGGCCTATTTAAATACATATGGAAATATGAAGAAGTCAAATGAATGAAGCGCTAAATTTAAAACGGCTTTATTCAGCCTGAAGTACCCGGAGATGCCGTCACCATACGTTCATTTGTAAACTATTTATTCTGTGTTTTAAGTACAATAAAACATTAGCCAATGTAAAAAATACATTACATTTTGTTATTAAATCAAATATTATTTTATTGTTCTATAGTCTGTACAGTTTGTAATGCAATTACATCAGGAAATAATTGTCATTAAATTACAGTAATTGTTTACTTAGTAATGCATTACACCCAACACTGGTCATATTGTTAGAACCTCAAACAGAAGAGATAATTTTAGGTGTCTTGTTTATGTAAAACTTATCCAGGTAAAAATTGTCAAAAGGTCACAAATAGGGTTTGTTGTGTCTCATCCCATCAACATGCCAACCATGGAAAGTCTCTTTGGTCTTACAAGAGAGATGATAAAGCATGATTTCATCGTATCATCATCAGATGGATGTTCAGCGTTAAGATTTCAATGCTAACAACATAAAGTATGCATCTGCAGCAGGTCTTCTGTGTCTCTGCATTAATTAAGAATGTCTTATGAAAGTAATCGTCTGAAATCTACTAAGAATAGAAGTTTAAATGCTATTATAATATTTTATGTTTTGCATTAACAGTCAAATTTGTTGTGCTATTTTGATGCTACTTTCAGATTCAGCTTTGTTTTCATTTTCTTTTTCTAATTGGTCATTTAATCCATTTTTATCAGGTCATTGTGAAGCCGTATAGAGTCATGCCCTATACAAATGTCACTGTCTTTACTGAATTCTACCTGCTGGGATTTCCGGGATTCAATCCTCAGTATTATGGAGCTGTAGGAACCCTTTTGTTCTTTGTCTACTTGACACTGGCAGGAGGAAATATCTTTATTATTGCATTCATTGCTTATGAGAGAAGCCTTCAAAAAACCCACTTATTTAATCTTCTGTAATCTTGCTGTGTGTGAATTTGTTTTTGGAACTGTCACTCTACCTAAAACCACTGCAAAATATCTATTCAGTATCAACACTATATCATTTTATAGTTGCTTTGTGCAGAAGTTTTTTGTTCATTACTTGTGGAGTATTAATTATTTTGTTATACTATTAGTGGCCATTGATCGGTTTGTTGCAGTACGTAACCCACTGAGATACTGTGTCCTTATTACAAACAAAACTGTTTTCATTGCATGTGGAGTGATTTGGACAATGTTCATACCTTTGATGGCAATCATTGTTTATCATGCCTTCGATTACTGTGCTTCTAATGTAATAACCCAAAATTATTGTGAACGAAATGCAATAATTAAACTCTCTTGTCGAGATATAAACCAGAAAAGGCTTTTTGCTTTTGGAGTGGCCATGTTTATTATTTTGGGCCCTTTGATTTTAATTATATTTTCTTTTATTGCCATCTTCACATCTGTTTTCAAAATTTCTGACGTTCAGGCTCGATATAAAACATTCTCAACTTGCACTCCTCAGCTTCTTATTGTTTTTCTGTATTATCTCCCCAGATGTGTTGTCTATACATTTGATGTGACAGCTGCATTCACTCCTGGCATCCGGATTATGTTAATTATGTGGTACAGTCTGCTTCCACCTGTTGTCAATCTGATGATATACTGCTTCAGAACCAAAGAGCTCAAAGATGCATTAAGGAGGAAAATGGGACACAGAGAAGTTAGCATGCAGATGACCATGCTGTTGGGCAGAGCCTAAAATACTCCAATAACTTAATCAGTAGTGTGAATTGTTTAATTTGCAGGCTTTTCCTATTTCCTTGTTATTCTGTCTGTGAAACTACCGATCAGACTAATGACAAATTTCTAACATGGTTTCATTTTCTTTTTAGAAAAGATGAGTTTTTGTCATTTTCTTAATTCGAAATGGCATGCATGATAAAGGTTAAAGGGTTTTGTTCTTGTTTTGTTTTGTCTGAAGTGAAGAATCTCTGAAAACATAAGCTGAGAATTATACTTCACATATTTATCCAAAGATCACTATTTTTATTTCCTTTGTATGTTGTTCTTTATTTCCTTTATATGTTGTTCTTTAGAAATAGTATAAATGTTCACCTAATCATTTTCCTGGCTAGTTTTTAGCCATGCATTTAAACATTTTTAGTTAAATAAATAAACACTTAACCAAGATAATGCATAAAATGAATGAGAAATATTGAATATCCTGGACTATTTCTTGTTTTATTCACTAAGATGTAGTTAAAAGGATAATAGAAAATTAAAAATATAATTTATTTACATTACTTATGAATATTAACACCTGAAAATTCACCAGAATTCTCAATGAATGATCATGGTTTTCAGTTTGGACTAACGGCCACTAGATGGCATCATCTTCTTTATTTTCCTCAGATAGCCATAAGTCATCACTTTCTGAGATGATTTGGGAATTATCAGGTCATAGCCTATAAATCATAGATTGGAAATTTTGCCTAGAATAGCTGTAGCCTAAACTGTGTAGGCTATATGTGACGTAGTCGTAACTACTGAAATACCTGCCGGTGTTCGGATTAGCCAGTATTCTCCCACGGTCCCACCTGTTGTTAACCCAATGATGTAGCTGCTGAAGAGAATGAGAGGTTAAAAAATAAAATAAAAAATATTCTGAAACCATCTTCATGCTCTGACAAAGATAGCCTATGTTTTATTAATCTATTTATCTCTAAAATCAGTGGCTTTGTAAATATCACAGTAATAATTAACTTTATTAATTTAATCAGATCTCTGAATATTTACTCAATATTTTTAAGCGTAAAAATGTTTCACCAAAAAATTTGAGAAAATCATAGTTAAAGTTTTTAGTGTATACTGCCTATAATCAAATGTTTCAGAATAAGGATTTATGACATACTTTGTTGCTTTTTTGACAATTTTACTGACTAATAAAAAACCAATAAAATATTTTGTAATGATATCTCAAAACCCACTCCTTACCACCACTTTTCCAAGATATCATATTCTATTCATTAATGCGGTCATCTGTCGATTAAATACAGTACATCTATTTATTTATAAAGCATCTTTGACTACTGCTGCTCAATGTGTCCTATAAGCAAAAAAACTGCTTTAATAAATAACTAATTTAGTAATAAACTTATATAATAAATAAGTTTGATTCAAACTACAAAGACAAAGAAATATGACTTTAAAATGTAAATAGTAAATTAAGAAGATATGTATTTTTATTATTAGGTTTTTTATTATTAATCAGTTTTTAATTTTTATTTGGCAAATAAATGAATATCTCTTCTTAGTTTTTCTTGTAGTATACACAAAATGTCAGTCCAAGTAAATATTGCTAAAATTTAAATGTTGGAAATTTATACAGTTGATTAACTTAATGTGATTTCAAATCACAGTGGAAAGGTTAAATCCCTTTTTTACAGCAAAGACTTTACATTATGAGCCTCTACATAAATTGATTTAAAAAAAATAAATTCACCTTGAGAAATATTAACTGGAGTGAAAAGTCTGACAGTTAGGCCTGCATTTTTCCATTTTCATGAATATGCATTAGCATGTAAATAAAATGTAGAGCAAACAGATACCCAGCTGCAACATGCAGTAATTTCATTCCATATAAAAAGCACATTTCACCTTCTCTTTGACAATTTTAATAATGGTTACAAAATTCATAGTTCAGCTCCATAAAAAAAGTGAAGAATCAGACAAGAACTGACCTTTAGTATTGAAACTTGCACTCTGTGTAGGATATAAGCAGATGTAATGTTAGATATCTGACAACAGATGGCGCTAATGTAACAATGTTATTACCCTCCTCAAACACTGTTATACACAGGGAAGTCACTAGAGATATGCATGGGGACTGTTTTAGGGGGGTCTTCCCAAGGATTTTAGCCCCCCAACATTTTCATTCATGTACTTTTAGAGTAACAGTGGGTAAAACCTATCAAAATAATGTTATTTTTGGTCAAGTTCGGCTAAAAGTAAAGTCCCCCTAAGATAAGCCTAGTGACATCCCTGGTTATACACAGAGATAAAAGCAATATATACATAAACATAAACCTTCCATATATTATAAATAATAGTTTTATTAAAGTTATTAAAGAATAAATGATTCACCAGTATTTCACTGGTCAACCATATAAAGTACAAGTACATTGATTAAATAATAAAGGAGTTTTATGTGAATTGTGTTTTTAACATACTTTCAAATGATTTCCTCTTGATCACTATGAAAATCACAGTCAGTTAGCTGATTGGTCGGTAAGCTGGCTATGTCCTCAAACACATCTGCATAGGTGCTAAAGTGAACGCCTAGATTTAGGATATTCTCTAGCTGCTGGATCCCGCCGGAGACAGAGATGTTGTGGAGACTGTGGACGGAGGGGGATGTGACCACGTCTTTGAAGGGTGAAGGGGCCGTTAGTATAAACTGTCCTCTGGACCTATCTGCAGCTGAAACAGTCAAATAAGAATCAAATAAAAACCAAACACAACCAAAGACACACTGTATTGGTTCAATAATTGTCATAATCTAACTTAATGCTGTGCATTCACATTTGATATTTAACCAATTAAATTAGTCTCTTAATGTTTCATTTGAATAGTCTACAATATTAAAAGGTAAAAAAATAAGGTCTTTCATGTTTCCTAATACATAATGTGAAATTTAGATGTTAAATGGCCACTAGATGGCGCAAAATCATCAGAATGGCTCTGACAGAAATTGTTTTTAAAAAAATGCATTATATGCTGATTACTAGTTATTCTATAATTAATAATAATAATAATAATAATAATATTCTCTAATAATACTAGTTATTAAAATAAATAGTATATTTAGTAAATAGTATAGTACAAAAAAGGCACAACTGCTGGAAACATGCTTTCCATTAAGATATTTTAGGGAAATTACAACATTTAGGTCAGGGGGCATGATTAAGGGTCAGGGGGCATGATTAAATCTGTTCATTTGTTTAAAAAAAAAAAAAATTATTATTATTATTTTTTTCTTCTACCTTTAAGATCTTGTTTCCTAATTTTAGTGTGAAAAGATGGTGAACGGATGTTACATGGCCACAAGATGGCGTCAAATCTCCAGAATGGCTCTGACAGAAGTTGTTTTAAAAATGCATAATTTGCCGAAGAGTAAGTAATGCTTTCCATTAAGATGACATTTTAAGAAAATTACAAAATTTACATAAGGATCAGAGGTATGATTAAATCTGTTCATTTGTTTAAAAATATAATTAACTAAATTTTTGAATGAATTTTTTTCTTTAACCTTGAGTGGCCACAATTCCTTTGTACCAAGACACAAATGTCCATCTTTTCTTGTTTGTATCTCACACATGTATATTATTTTATTTCTGAATATTATAACTAAAGGGCCAAAACAATATTCACCCCATTTTTATGAGCCTCTTTGAAGGATTAGTTCACTTTAAAATGAAAATTACCCCAAGTTTTACTCACCTTCAAACTATCCTAGGTCTATTTGACTTTCTTCTTTCTGATGAACACAGTCAGAGATATATTAATAAATATCCTGACGCATCCGAGCTTTATAATGGCAGTGAACGGGACCAACAAGTATAAAGCTCAAGAAAGTGCATACATCCAAAGCAAAACTTACTCCACACGTCTCCGGGAGGTTAATAAAGGCCTTCTGATGTGTTTGTGTAAAAAAAATATCCATATTTAACAAGTTATGAAGAAACATATCTAGCGTCTGCCACACCGCCTTCAGTATTCAACTTGCAAAGAAAGTGTCATCAAAACGCTTACTCTATGTCCTACACCTTTCGTATTCAACTTACGAAAAAATGGGGACACACTTAACTACTAGCTGAAACATTCTAAGACTGAACTAAACACACTATATGATTTTAAATGCTGACTGTAAACACAGACTGAATGCAACTGGGTCTGACTCAGCGCATTTGGGCATGATCAGTCGTAAGTATCAAATTACATTCATAATCAGCCTTACAGTTGTTAAGTGTATCCCTGGCTTTAGTTGAATACGTATTTTACTTTATAACTTGTTAAATATGGACATTTTTCTTCCAGCAAGAAGAAAGTCATTTACACCTAGGATGGCTTGAGGGTGAGTAAAGCTTGTGGTCATTTTCCTTTGAAAGTGAACTAATCCTTTAATTTAGATGTCATAATTGAAACTGCCAGTGTGTCCTTGCCTTCAGGTGGATGTTCATCTTTGTCATGTGAGCTGATGAGGGACAGTTCTCTCTCACAGTCAAACTCTGAGCCGGTGAAAGAGCAGTGACTTTCACTCTCTGATGACGTCTCTGTTGCCCCGCTTCTGCATGGCTTTATGGGACACTCTCTGAAATTGTGATGAGGGTATCCCTTGTGGTCCCGTGGGGCGTTCAGCTTCTCAACTTCATCTGCTGAGAGATGCTGTGGAGGGCTTGTCAGATCAGGAGCAAGTTTTCTCTTGAAGAACAGTTGGGATTGACGTTGCCACTGGTGAAAATCGCCTCTAGACGTTTTCTGGTGAAGTTTAGGAGATGGATCATGATTAGTTTGAGGTTGCATGATGGATTGAGAAAATTTCGGATTGCCATTCACCTGATCTCCACGTTCATCCTCCTTCTTCAGCTGTGGGGTCTTCACATCTAAGTATGTGCTGTCAATCTCGTAGTACTCCAGTTCACTCCCTCCAAAACCTGAGACATGACAAGAAGGCCCACTTTCAGTACAACTTTCCACTCCTTGTGTCGAATCCCTTGGTTTTATCAAATCTGGTTGCTTGCTGGCCTCATTTGAGACATTCCGATGAGACTCATCAGCAGGACCTAAACTAAATGCCAGGTTATCCGTTCCGAGCTGTTTGCTTGGTGGCATGAGATAGACATGACTCTTCTTTTCTCCCTCACAGAGTTTGCCTTGTCTCCTGAGGACAATACATAGTACCAGGATCAGCAGAATGAGGATGATGGGAAGAACGATGGCCACAATCCATAAGGGGACGGTGTTTTGTGTTTGAGAACAGGCCTCGCTGTGGACGACGTCAGATGAGCAGGATCCACACGAAGACCCGGACACGTTGTGTAGACAAATGCACCAGTAGTCATCTTTGGAAGAAGATCCACAGTCACTATCATTCCAGCAGGGCTCAGATAGACAGGAATCCTCGAGGCATGGAGTCAGAACACAGCGGTTTGGAGAAGCGCAGAAGGTTTGGAAGACAGATGGGCTGGAGCTGGCCTGGACTATCTCATTGTAGCCACTGAAGGATAGGAGGTGGCCATTGAATTTGATGTATTCCACACACCCTCTAAAACCTGGAAAGACAAGATAAGCAATATCAGCAGCAAAATACTGTATAAGGGCTTTATGATCAAGTTGGCAGTTTTAATTAATGGTTAAATCAGTAAGGAAAACTAAATTTAAACAATAGAAAAATTAATAATAAAAAAAAAAAAAAAAAAAACTGGAACTAAACTAAAATACATTTTCATGACTCCAAAACTAACCAAACTAAAAATGCTCGCCAAATAGTTTTAAAATTAATTTAAAGGCACAATATGTAAGATTTTTAGATCAAAATATCCAAAAACCACTAGAACATTGTTATATATTTTGTAGACTTGTGTACTTACATTATTCCAAATGTTTCCAAGATTGTTTAAATCCAGAAAAATAAGCAATTTTCACTATGACATGGATCGTGTCCGTGCGTTGCCTATCAATGACATCATACCCGCATTACCCTTGATTTCCGGTTTTATTTAGTAGAAACCATGGAAACATCAAAGACGCTTTAATATACGTTTTATTAGACAGGCAAGCAACTGTTTGGATACATTCATTAACAAAAAAAAAGAATCACTGTTATATAGCTCAACCATAGACTGAATAAAACATGGATGTCATGTCCGTGACATTAACGTATGTTTCTGAAGAGCATTTAGTGGGCGGGGTGGCCGTCGCCATCTTGGCAGCACATCACCGCGCGATAACCGAAACTGGGCAATGAGGCGGGACGTGGGTGGAGCTGTGGTGTCTGGTTGCTGAAACCACACCCGCCTAGCTCAACGTGATCATGTTAGCAGCAGGCTAGGGAGCTATCTATCTTAGATACTATCTAAAATATTAATAGGATAACAAATTATACATCATTTGAAAGTTCTAAAGGTTTACTGTCAATCACACTCGTCTCTTATTAGCAATTGCTCCAGCGGCCTTATTCCGCTCCAACAGCTTTCAGACCCACCCTGCTTCTTACTACAGTAATGTTAATAAATCTTTAATACATTAGCGCATCCATGAATATGATTTCTGCCCGAATCCTGTCGGATTCTTTCCATTGGTTGAAGACGTATAGACAACTCCTTCCATGATTCCACGAAATTAGGGCTGTGCGATATGACGATATATATCATTACCACTAAATAAAATGTCTAACGTTAGAGATTTTGCTATATCGTATATATCGTAGTATGTAAATATATTGCACTATTGACACTTCAGAGTGATGAAATGCATGAAAGAGAATTTAAAGAGCGGGACGTGCTTAATGTTAAAAGAGTTATAAGCGCAATATATCCTGGAAAGGAACTCGGTGCAGCGCTCGTGCTGACTGGCACTGCCAAAGTGCGCTGCCTCTCTCAGAAGGCGATCGCGAATTAGAGACGTGCTCGATGTTGAAGTGTATTTAGCACAATAAGTAGGGGTGGGCGATATACTGGAAGACATGATTAGCCAGTTGATATTTATCAACTGGTAGAGATTTTGGACTATCGTCTCTGTCAAGGTTACGCTCACGCGAGGTTGCTATGCTGCGCGGTCACCAAAGAGTATAATTTGCATGAGTTTTTAAGCATTGCGGTGGTTTTAAACCATTTAAGTGCAATTAGCAGTAAAAGACAACTCATTTCAGCATATGCATGTGCTCTCTGAAGACTGTTTCTCAGCGCCGTCTGAGAGACGCGCGACATGAAGCCGTTGCTCATAGAGCGCGTGAGGACTGAACTGAGTGCTTTTTGACACCTAATTGGGCTTGAACGGTTAAATACACATACCTATGTGCCAAAGTGACCACGTATTTGCAAGTAAACAGAGCCATTTATGTCTTAAGTGAAGGTACAAGGCTCGAGTTAATGGATCAGTGCAGTCAGTCTTAAAGGGACAGCATCCAAATTTACCTGCTATCATTTTTAATGCTAATCAAACAACAAAAAAGAGAAAATCTCTCACTGCTTGCTTTTGTAACTTTAATAAGAATAAATGTATATTTAATTTACACAGTAAAGATTATGCATTGTTTTTATAGCTTTGATTACTTTATACATTTTCTAGTGCTTGAAGTTTTTTTCATGTAGGTCTATTTCATCTGTCTTTGTTCTATTGTAGTTTGTCTTCTTTGCTCTTTCAGTTTATTTGTCTTCAGTAAGCTTGAGAGTTTTTTAGGCTAGTATTAATTTAAATTATATTGAAATTGATGATTATGAAATTTCAATGATATGGAAAATGTTGATATCATAAAAATCTTATTTAAAGCAAAAATAACTATATCGTGATATATATATATATATATATATATATATATATATATATATATATATATATCGTTATCGTGATATAAAATTACTCATATCGTGATATAAGATTTTGGTCATATCGCCCAGCCCTACACGAATTCAAGGCGTCATCAAGCTACACCTTTGTTTTGAACAAGCGACCTCTAGCGGTGAAAAATTATTATAATATTGTGCCTTTAATTTAATAAATCATTTTAAATTCAGTATTTCAGATGCATAATATATTGTAAATTTTTATGATCCACTTTCATTAAACATTAAAATGCCACAAGATGACACTAGTGTTATTGCTAAATACATGAAATTTTGGCAGCACAAAAATACTCAAACTAAAATAAAAACAACAAATAAACAAAAACTAAAAAAAAAACTCCAAAAAGCACAAAATAAATTACATTTAAGAAAAAAAAAAACTAAAGAAAACTAAACTAAATTTAAAGTATAGCTGAAAATAAAATAGAAATAAAAACTTTAAATTCTTTACTATTAAAAATAATAATAATAAAAAAAGCAGTAAAACAGAATCAACTAATGGGATGAACTCATGAAAAAATATTAAATTTTAAGCAATGGAAAGCATTTTTAAGTACAGTATAACCAACAAATCAGGGGAAATCTAACCTAAGTCCTGGATCATCTCTGGAAAACCTCTGGATTCTCTCAGTGAAGCAGTGCCCAGAAAAATGGTCTCCACCAAGAATGCCGCGTGAGTTATAGTGCCATTGGTGGTGTTCACAACAGGTCGTTCATCCAGAAACAGAGAGATGTATGAGCCCCTTCTGCGCAGCTGAAGAACATGCCACTGTCCATCTGACACATCTCCCTCCGTTGAGAGCTCTAGCTGCTGACCAGATGTGACATTGGTGAACACATACAGAGGTTTCCCATCTGATATCTGAGGCGAGAAAAAACATGTTATTAACTGAATTAAGAGA
The DNA here is from genome assembly GCA_037950675.1 of Hypophthalmichthys molitrix. Lineage (NCBI taxonomy): Eukaryota > Metazoa > Chordata > Actinopteri > Cypriniformes > Xenocyprididae > Hypophthalmichthys > Hypophthalmichthys molitrix. The sequence continues at coordinate 20,963,862 of CM075506.1, forward strand.
TATAGTTCAGATACAGCAGTTAGCTAACAAATGTAACAGAAAATACAGCGCTAATAATTTATATTAAAGTTCAATAAAAGTTAGGCACACTCAACAGCATATGGCATAATATGGATTACCACACACAAAAAATTAGTCCCTCCTTTTCTTTATAAACTGCAAAGGTACATGCAATGGAAGTGAATGAGGCCAATCCTTAATGTTTTGACAGTAAACAATGTGTTTTAACATGATTAACAAACAACAAAATCGCTTATCTACATTTAAAAGAAGAATTAATATGAGTGCTGTGCTTTTATAAAATTATAAGCTTCACATTTCTGCTTTTAGAACCTCCAAAAACTCCTCTTTTAAGTGCCTCAAGAAAAGAAGACAGCTGAAAGAATTTTTTGTGGTAATCAACATTAGCTGCAAACACCATCAGCTTGAATATTTCTTTAAAATTCTCTCAGAGCTCACCTTAAGTTTTAGATGTGCTGTTTGACACCAGCACACAAGCAAAACACCATTTCTTCTGACAGTCCTCATCTTGATCTCAACACTGTCAAACCCCTGAGAGTCTCCTTCCTTCCCATCCAAAATGGCTTGTAGAAGCTGATTTCTTCTGTAGCTTTCCTTGATGGCAAACTCAATGTAGGCCTCTCCATTGAGAAACAATACATGCTGTTCAGCCAAATCTATCAGAAACAGAATCAGATTCATTTCAAGACTTTAAACTATCACAGTAAAAACCAGAGAAACTACAGATACAGTAAGTATGAATGAAATTACTCATGGCACAGTTGGGTCCTGTGAAATGGTCTCTACACTGGCAGTGGTGGTGAGACCATCGGTCTTGACAAACTCCTTCATTCAAACACTCAGCGGTTTCACAGGGAGGAATATCTGCTCGTGGACATCTGATCATCAAAAAGAAACAAACTAAAACATGGTATTTTAATAGAACTTTTACAATTACAAAGTTTCTTTTGAAACTCACCGATCAAGAACATTCTGGGATGCCAGATATTTTAAGGAATCTGGACCAATGTTGTTCACTTGCACGTTTCTCATACAGCCAACAAAGTCATGAGTCCTGATTTGCCTCTGCAAAATGGCATCAATTGACTTTATGCCACCAAACGTCATGTTATTTGTGCTCACTTCCAGAGTCCTGTGTGTAAACGTCATTTAGAGGTACGAGTTCAGATAAACAAACAAGTAAGAAGAGCATGTAAAATGGTAAATCATAAGCACGAAGATAAGAAAACAAATAGCAGTTTGAAATTATGTGTACTAGTGTGTTTAATCTGGGACAAAATGACAAGATTAAACATAATACTACCTTTGGGTTCCAGTGCCACCATTCTGAGATAAGCAAAAACCTTGCGGTTCATTGGCAGAGCAGTTGTCAATTTCTAGAGAGGCTATCTGAGAGACATAAAGGGAAGTATACCTGCAGAATATCTGACAAATCTTTCACAAAAATGGTTTGATTGATTCCTAAGATTGAAAAATGACCATGTATGGGAATCACGTACATTTCCAGTTCTTCTTACGGTGATGTTGTGAAAACTTCCATCAGCCACTATCTTTCCAGTTTCCAATCTTATCACTCCAGATCCAAGATCATAAGACAGCCACAGCCTTCCACTCACAATTTCAAGGGCCATGAAGTCTGAAGTTGATGGGTCACCATGGTTGTACAAAAGCAAAGCGTTTTGCTGAACAGTCGCAAATTCCAGATAAATGAAGTTATATTGTGGATCCAATGGAGGAAATTCTATATAAGAGAGTTCCTGAAAGCCATAACTGTGTTCTTCACAATTGATTCCGCTCACACCTAACAATAAATAGGAATGTCAGAAATATATCTATTCAAAAATATACAGTATATCTATAGGTAATCATAAATGTATCTATTCAAATTAATATAATAATTCATGAATTGAATTCAATGATGAATAATACATTATTCATACTTTTATAATTAAAAATAAAAATTTGAATATATTGTATTTAATAACAATAGAATTTGTTAATCATATCAAATACAACAAATAATAAATGTAGTTTAAAAATACATTATTATATTATCATTAAAATAATCTAATATTTAACATAATGAATATAAAAATGAATATACTGAATAATCATAAACAATAAATCTTATTACTTAAAGTAATAAGAACATTTAAAGTAAAAACATTTAAATTAATATAAGTAATGCACTGAATTTAATAATACATTATTCATTTTACAATAAAAATAATTAATAATAGTTCATATTAAAATTAATAAATTGAATTGAATTATGAATAACATATTTTGTTAATTTTACAAATAAAAATAATATCACAAAATGAGGTCAGAATTTGAATCATATAATAATATGTAGACAGAAAATGTTCTTTTACCAAATGGACACTGGCAAGAGTAACCAGTTAAAAAACTGAAGCAGTTGCCAAACACACAAGGGGTGGAAGCACAGTGGTCAACAATACGATCACAAAACCTTCCTGTGACAAAAATAAGTGGTCAATTAATGTACAACAAATCGATTAAAATTAGATACACAAAAATACTTTTTAGACTCAAAAGAATTGATTCAGTGCACAAGTTATATGACCATACCTTCATACCCTGGGCTGCAATCACAGATGAACCCTCCCTGTCTGTTCCAACATGTTCCTCCATTTAAACATACTACCGTTTGACATTCATTATCAACTGTAGTGCAGTGCGGTCCTGAGAACCCCTCTTTGCATTGACAAAAATAAGTTCCTGGATTGTTATAGCAGTTTCCCCCATTTTCACAAGGTTCCTTGGTGCATTCATCAAAGTCTAGTTCACATGCATCACCTGTAAAGCCTGTTGGGCAAGAGCAGTTAAAGATCTCCACAAAATAGGGAGATACAAATATAAGACTAGAGCTTTCCAACACAGCAACTTCCTGACTGATGTGAATGTTTCTGTTGCAGGTGGCACCATTATGGCAAGGACGGAGCATACAGGGGTCACTGGTTATTTGGGATATAGTCACATTGCTTTGCACTTCTAGTAACTTTTTATGCATGCTTGATATTCCGCTTGCCGCCTCTCCAGTTAGATACTGACCATTGTAACTTTTCACAGCAGCCAGAAGCAGCATTTTATCTCCTTGCAACTTCATTCCAAACACATGCGTTTTGGATGCTTGTAGGTTAAAGAGGCTATCCAATGCTTTGACAAATTTTAAATACTTCAAAGACAGAAATTCCTCAAGAGTAGATATAGAGATGTAAAACAACACACAGTTGTCCAGAGAGACGTTGGTAAAGCCTTTGTAATTGACGTAGATGCTGTTGTTGACTGACGGGTGGAGCTGGTCACTCGCTTCAACGGAAATATTATACGTTGCCTCCCCTTGGTATGGGGAGGACCACAAATTACACATCCCAAATGGGAAACTAAACATCCTAAGTGGCCCGTTTCTGATTGTACAATTGAACACATCCAGTTCGTCCTGATCGATCGGTCTCACATTTCCGATTAGTCCTCCTGGGAAAGAACTTCCATAATATTTCACCAATATATTGATGTTTCTCTGGAGTGGTGCATTGTCATTTTCGTCAAGAACTTTAATATGAAACAAAGTGGTGGAGGACATAGGTGGCTTACCAGCATCTTGAACCACAATATGTATGTGAAAAAGAGGGTTGCGCTCCCGATCAAAGGGTCTTGAGGTAAAGAGAACTCCATCAGATGAAAGTGAAAAACCCTCAGCAGGTTTCATCATCCAGTATGTGAAAGGACCTTGATTTGGAGGAAGATCATCATCTGTGGCAGTTAAAGTGGAGACGAGAGTGCGAGCAGGTTGGTTTTCTCGGATAAACCCTTCTGTGGTCAACAATTTGGGAGCATTGTCATTGACATCAGTAATGGTGATAGCTACCTTTGTGCTTCCAGTTACAGCAGGTGAGCCCTCATCAATAGCAATGACCGTCAGGTTATAGATGGCCCACATCTCTCTATCCAGATGACTGCTAACTGAAATGACGCCACTGACGGGATCTATAATGAAGGAACTGTTGATATTTCCATGTTCAATGCTATAGGAGAACCTGCTCCATTCTCGGATCACATCCCGGTCCACTGCTTTGACTTTAGTTATGGAGGTCCCAATCGAGATGTCCTCCGGCACTGCTACGGTGTAGAGCATTGAATCAAACTCAGGGGGATCATTTTCATCTAATATGTGTAGATGTATCAATGCCTCATCAACATTAAATCCAGTAATGGCTCCTCTGTTTTTTGCCAACACCTGTAGGATGTCATCATTTTTAAGGCGATTTTTCAAATCTTTACAGATATATATTATTCCTGTATGCTCGTCCACCACAAAACTAGCTTTTTTACTTTGCCCTGCAAGTACGTAAAACACTTTTCCATCAGGACCTCGGTCATGGTCTATGGCGATGACCCTTCCTATTTCAGTTTGTAGCGGCAAAGCCTCTGACACAGAAAAGTTGTATAGATGTCTTTGAAAAGCAGGGATGAATTCATTGAGGCCAGTGACCTGGATGTGAATATGGGCAATATCAAACAAATATGGAGAGCCAGTGTTGGTGGCCTTGACTGTAAGTTCAAAATGCTGATTTTGCTCATAATCAAATATCTCTGAAGTTGTGATAGTGCCATTTTTGGTGTCCAAATAGAAGAGATGGATGTCTCCTGCAATAAGTGAATACGTGATTTGAGAGTGAATTCCTGTGTCAGCGTCCTTCGCCCAAACCTGCAAAACTGAGGTACCAATTAAAGCATTTTCTGAAACAGTGGCAATATAATCTGTAGATGTAAATACAGGAGGGTTATCATTTAAATCTATAACATATACTGTGATATTGAGTTGACCCATCTTGGGATGCCAGCCTCCATCCTTGGCAATGACTTTTAGATGATGAGTTTCTGACTCCTCAAAGTCAAGCACTTTAACCAGCATGATCAATCCTGAAGAATGTCCAATGGTAAATAATCCATTTTCATTCCCACCATCAAAAGAATAAGAAATAACACCATTGATGCCAAAATCTTTATCTTTGCCTTGGACCTTTCCAATAACTGAACCAATGGGCAAATCTTCTTGAACAAAAAACTCAGCTTTACTATTAGGAAAATGTGGTGCGAACAGGTTCTCTTGTGTGACTTCAAAACTGATTTCAGTTTTTGCTGAAAGAGGAGGGAGGCCTTTATCTTTCACAGTGATCTGAAGTGTTAGAATGATGTTAAGACTATTTGCTAAAGGTTTATGTAACAGCACCTTTCCGCTGTTACGTTCTATCTCAAAATAAAGAGATCCATTGCCACCACTATTAAAGTACTCAACACTGTTGCTCATTTCAAGAGAATCTTGATCTACTGCAGATATCTGGATCACTTCTGTTCCCACAACCAGGGTTAAAAGGAGTGGTACCAAAGGCCTGAAGGGTACAAACGAGGGTGGGAAATTATTATATTGTACTAATGTCACTGAAACAATGCTAGAGCTGTTCAAAGGAACACTGCCGCAGTCAGACGCCACAACTGTGAAAGCAAAATTGACAGATTCAGATTCACGGAGAACAATGGGCTGTTTGTTTGAAATTTCCCCAGTTGATGCATTTACCAAAAAAAGTTCATTTGGTGGTTCGATGAAGTAGAGGATGTGGGCATTCTCACCAAGATCTTTGTCAGTAGCACTAACTTGTAGAAGGAAAACTTCATGCATCTTCATCTCAGGGACAGTGATGGTGTAAAGTGGTTGATAGAAGATCGGTGTATTGTCGTTGATATCTGTAATGTATATAGTGATGTCTGTGCTAATGCTCCAAGCAGAATCATTGGCGTTAACCTTCACTATATAATGATCTTGATCTTCTCTGTCCAAAGGAAGCAGTACCAGTAAAGTGCCAGTGGTTTTATCAATACTGAACGGGAACTCACTGTTTTGGCCTATGATTGTATATTCAATGACAGCATTTGGACCAACATCTTCATCTGTAGCAGTTATCTGAATAACTGAAAAGCCAACGGGGGCGTCCTCTGGAACCTCTGCGATGAAAATCTGTGAGAAGCGGGGAGCGTGATCATTTGTGTCGAGAACTACGATGATAACTGCTGCAATTGCCGAAAGACTGTTGTTTTCTTTATCAATGGCCTTGATAGTGAGATTATAGTATGGTAAATTTTCTCGATCTAAACGCTTTGTTGTGGAAATACTACCATGATTTTTGTCTATTTTAAATGCGCCCCCAATGTTACCAGCTAAAATGAAGTACTCCACCTCTGCAAACACTCCAGAGTCGGCATCTGTTGCTAACACACTACACACCCTACTTGAAGCCAAGTTCTCATACACGTCACATCTGTAGATGCTTTGCGAGAACACCGGTGGGTTATCATTCACATCACTGACATTAATATGAAGTTCGGCATATGATGAAAAAGGCGGTATCCCTGAGTCTCTGGCTTCAACCACGAGATGAAAATGCATGTTGGTTTCAAAATCTAAGGGATCATTGACAGTAAGCTCGCCAGTGCTGTGGTGAAGCTCAAAGTCTCCAAAGTTTCCAGAGGCCAGATAGAAAAACACTGGTACGTTTCTCAGTGTTTCTGCAGTCACAATAGCCACAAGCGTCCCAGTAGCTGCATCCTCAGAGAGAATATCTTTATATATTTGGATTGCAATTCGAGGAAAGTATGAGTTATTCTGGAATCTGACAGTCAAGGTTGTTGTGTCCATTTTTGGCATATCTGCTCCATCCTGCACATGAACATCAACTGTGATGTCATTTCTTCTCTTCACAGAATCTGTAGTGAACACTGTTCCTGTGCGAGGGTTAACTGAGAAGAGATGGGCCTGTTGGCCATGTAGAGAAAAATTTAGTTTTGCGTTCAATCCAGAATCTGCATCTTCTGCCATCACTGTGCAGACAACTGATCCTGTAAAATACACAATGAAAACATTTTTTTTAATCTAAAAGGCTGTTGTCTGAACACTGGATAATAATATTACGGTCATTACAATAGTGTGTACATTCACCTTTGGTTATCCCAACAGGAACATTGGCCACATATGGTCCATAAAGAAAGGACGGAAAGTTATCATTCACATCCTCAACTTTTACTGAAACAGCAGCTGAGCTGGAAAGAGGCTTTGTGGGATGTCCGTCAATGACAGTCACCAAAAATCTGTATAAAGCCACTGTCTCTCTGTCCAAGGCACTTACGGTAAATAAATCTCCAGATGTTTCATTGATGGAAAAAGGAACATCTGGGCCTTCTAAAGAATATCTGCAAGTGAAATATTTTAAATATCTACAGTCAATTATATTATACTACACAGGCTCATATCAGTGTTGTTGTTGCTAACTAAAACTAAAATGATTAAAAATTGCTTTTGGTACTTGAAATAAAGTAAAAATAAATTAAAACATAAATGCTAAATAAAAGAAATAAACAAATACACAAAAATCACAAATGTTGTCTTGGAAATTACCTGAAATAAATAAGTTGAAGTTAAAGTACTAAAAATTAATTAAAGCTATAGGCCTATATATATATATATATATATATATATATATATATATATATATATATATATAAAGGCAATTTTAATTAAAAGAAAATATTAATAAATTCTATAAGAGTATATAAATAATACTAAAATAACACTGGCTCATATAAGACAAAACATAAGTGATTTTTTTTTAACCAAAAATGCTAATATTATGACTACATTATAGTTTCCTTATCAAATTACCTTAGTTGTCCATTTGTACCCTCATCCAAGTCTGAAGCTGTGATTCTCCAAAAAAACGTCCCAACAGGAGAATCCTCCAATATGTGACTATTGAACGTGTCATTGTCAAATATTGGAGCATTGTCATTGACATCATCAACAACGATAACCAAGGTGCCTGTGCTTGTCAGTGATGGGAATCCTGGAAAGGAAGGACAAAGAAATTATAATAATAATACACTGAATATGTACAGAATAAATTAGGGATGCACCGATTAAAATGCTACTAGTGAATTTAGGCATCACAACATCAGAATGTACAGTACACTATAAAAATGGATATTAATTTTAAGATTTTCGCTAAAGACTACATTTAATTGTGTTAATAAATTATTAGTATTTTTTAAAGATTAAAATTATGAATATAAAATGTAAAAACAAAGGTAATAAGCGTGCATAATTAAATATCCAATATTAAATACTCATAAATTAAAACAAATCTCTAATATTGACTAATAACCAATATGGTACAGATATATCATGCATCCCTAGAAAAGCAAACTAACCTAGAAACTAGCAAAGAAGTAGTTATATCTATTGAGCCATAGAGGTGAATGAAGCAAATGATTACCTGAATCAGCAGCAATAACTTTCAACATGTATTGGCTTTTCACTTCCCTATCAAGATCTTCTAAGATTTGGAACGTTCCATTGGAATGAAGTGAGAAGAGACTCTCATCATTTCCTGATTCTATAGAATATGTCAGCTGACTGTTAACTCCCAAGTCCTCATCAGAGGCATATATCTACAAAAAACATATTTCACATCTTCATGAAACAATAAATTAAAGATGAAAAAGTGAGTTAATTAAACCAGAAGTGAGTCCATCATTTCCATTTTATTTTAAGTACCTGGTGGGTGTGCTGAGAAGAGTCTTCCCCATTTTCGAAGACATGTAATGTCAGTGATTCAGATGAAAAAATAGGTACGCAGTCATTAACGTCTAGGACTGTGATGTTGATGGTTGCTGTGGCAGACCTTTGAACATCTCCCTGGTCTTCTGCTAGGACTGAAAAACTGTAGAAAGGCTTCTTCTCACGGTCCATCTTGTCTATTACTGAGACCACGCCTAGAACAGAGTCTACCATGAACCCGCTCTCTGAGATAAAGAACCGCACCTGCCCATTTGACCCAATGTCTCGATCACTTGCATCAACTCTGAGCAGGCTTGATCCGCGAGGTACATCCTCATACACTGAAAGACTGTAAGAGCTTTGAATGAACTCTGGATTGTGGTCATTCACATCCTCAATGAGCACTGTGAGGTTCATTGAGCTGAACAACGGTGGTACACCTTTGTCTTTGACTTTCAATGTGACTATGATAACATCCTCGGTTTCCCTGTCCAATGGCTTCTGCAGGTACACAACCCCAGTTGAACTATTTATGCTGAACGGTTCTTCTTCTGTCCTCTCAAACATGAAAATAACTTCACCATTGGATCCAGCATCAGCATCTGTGGCCTGTATGACCGTAACAACAGAATGAAGAGGTGCGTTCTCTGGAAAACTAACTGTACTGGGTGTTGTGATGACCGGGGAGTTGTCGTTGACATCGAGAAGATAGACGGTAACATGCACTGAGGATGTGAGTCGAGCCTCTATGGGTAGAGCACGATCATTGGCCTGGACGATGAGGTTATACACTGTGTTTGTCTCTCTGTCTAACTCCCCTCGTAGACACAGAGCTCCCTGCTGGTTTATAGAGAACTTACTCTCAAGATTCACCACCAAATCCACTTCTCCATTTATACCTGTTGGATACAAGAAAAGGAGAACCTGGATTACATTAGCCAACATAAAACATAGTTTTTACTCAATGACTGAGCAGGTGGATTTAATTATCACAAACAAACAAAAGCTTAGTAATTAAGAGAAAGTAACAGTAATATATGACAATTATAGGACATAAACATCAATCCATTAAGGCTGAAAGCATAAAGTCTGGGCCTGACAGTGATGGTGTGAATCTTAAAAAGGAAAGCCAAAGAAATTAGAATAATAATGAGTATGAACAGAATAAATTAGTGATGCACAAATTAAAATTCTGGCTGGTATCAATAAATATTTTCATGTTATGGCTGATTATAGATAAACTACTGTCATTAAATACTAGTTTGTCTTAAAAATAAACATTAAAAAATAAAATAATTGTAAAAGCTTAAAGTGAATTTAGGCATGGCATCATTACAATGTACAGTACAAAAAAAGTATTAATTTTAAGATTTAACAGCATTATTAAATTATTAATGTTTTTAACTTTGAATGTTAGATAATGGCAATGGTGAAATTAATAATCATCAGATCTGCATTCAAAAAGGTTAACAATTTATTAAAAGGCTTGTTATAAGGACAGAACCTCAATCCCTGAGGCTGAAAGCAATTATTTTGGTGTAACATCTCCAATAAAAAGCATATCTTTCCAGAACAAATGTAGTGTCTGGCTCCAGCATGTAATTTCAAACACATCTCAATAATCACTGTTGTTGCTGTTAAAGCTTGTGTGTAGCCCTGAACAACTTCCTGAATGGGTTAAAAGGAACAAAATATGAATTTCATTGTGCACTTGTATGTGGAATACATAATATGCTTGAACTTGAACCTGTAATAAGAGAAGTCGAGACAGGGGGTTCTCCATTATTAGCAGTAGCCAGCATCCCCGAGAGAGAGGACACTATTCATCGTCTCAGGACGCTTACAAAAGAGAAATGACGTAAGATTTAATGAGACCACTTCAGTCTGTTTGGCATTTCCCGAGTCTTTTAAAATGTGTGAACCTGGAGGTTTTGAGTTTAAAGGGAAAAAAAAGCTGACCGGTACCATCCATTGTGCTAATTCTGTATTTAATAGATTTATGTATTGTAATACGTTCTCATTTTGTTTGAATGTGTCTCTAATTGGGAGGGACAGGAGATGAAAGGAGATTTAAAAACCATAAGGAAAAACAAAATATTTTCAAACACTACAAGAATCCTATGAACACTTGACTTGAGATGGTTGCAGTTCCATCTTTTTTAAATTTTTGAGAATTGGACCTTAATCTGAAGTGCGTGCAAAATATTTTGTTACATTATAAATGACTTTACTGTCACTGTTGATCAGTTCACTGCGTCCTTGCTGAATGAAAGTATTCCTTTCTTTCAAAAAACAGTAGTGTAGTGCAATTTTACCCTCATCTGGATCTGAAACATTCAGACTTAGGAAGCACATTCCAACAGGTGAGTCTTCTGGAATGGAGGCAGAAAAGGCATTCTGGCTGAACACTGGTGGGTTGTCATTGACATCGATCACATTGAAGTACACCCTGACCCTGGTGAGCTCACTGTCCCCCTGCTGAGCAGCCGCAGTCAGGATGTAGTAGCGTTCCACCTCAAAATCCAGAGCACGGGACAAGTGGAATTCACCAGAATGTGGACTGAGAAGAAAGAGGCCATCGCCATCATCCTCCTGAACAGAGTATACTGAGGTTTCATTCTCTTCACTATATACTGCCTCCACATGTCCCACAATTGTGCCTATGAAGGTGACAGACAAGGCAGAATTTAAGTAAAGCTCACAAAAAGATTAGACAAAATAAAAATAAATATACATTGTTAATCCTTTTGACCTTTTATTAAAAAAATTCACAAAAACCTAGAATACATGATACCATGTATCTGAACAAGATGTCCAGGTTCTCCAGCAGGAAAATAGGCCCACAACAACATTAAAGATCCAGCAGTATATTTAACGGTGGGCATGGGGTACTTTTTTATCCTTGTGTGCACCAAAGCCATCTAGTGGGTTTGCTGCCAAAAAAAACTCTTTTTGTTTTAGTTTTTAATCTGACCATAAAGTTAGGAATTGTGAAATGTCTTCTATTGAGATATTATTATTTTTATCATCTGGAAAAATGTCTCTGGGTAGGTTTTATGGTTCTATGTGTTCAATCTCTTCTGCTGATACACTGAGAATTAAAACTAAATGGGAAGAAGAGTTATCTACTGATATCGATGATGAAACATGGGATGACATTTGGTCTTATGCTAAGAAAATATCTGTTTGTACACGCACAAGAGAAATTCTATTTAAAATCATACATAGACTCCATATTTCCCCTAAACACAGGCATTTTTTTTTTTTTTTTAACCCCTCTCTATCGATGTGTTTAAGGTATAAAACTGAAATGGGTACTTTAACACATTGTCTGTGGTCATGTAACAGACTGCAAAGGTATTGGTTTTGGTGCTAGAGGAAATGGTAAAGATCTTTAAACCTCAGGTGGATTTTGACCCAGTCTCACTAGTGTTGGGTATACCAAATGGATGCATTGTTTCATCTGCTAATAAGAAATTGTATAATATTCTATGCTTTGCTGCCATTAATTGGATAATTGGATCAGTGATAAATCTCATTCACTTAAAGATTGGCATAATATTATTTTTGAGTTGATTCCCCTTGAGCGTCTAACCTATGTACTACATCAAAAAAAAAAAAAAAAAAGGTCAGTTTTATAAAGTCTGGACCCCATATCTGGACTATTTGGAACCTTGTCTTTGCCCGATTATATTAGAAGGAATATTGTAATTATGTAACTCTGTGGACACTTTTTTTTTTTTTGTCCCTTTCTTTATCTTTTTGAAATGTTTTTTTCCCCCTCTAATCTGTTATATTATGGTGTAGTCCTGTTTTATATATAAATCTGAGCTATTTGTGTTTTTTTTTTTTTTTGATGTTGTTATATTTGTATTATAATAAAAAACTCAATAAACATAATTATAAAAAATAAAATCTGACAATAAAACCCGGTCCTGTTTGAAGTTCCAGTCATGTCTGACAACTGAATATGCTGGAGGTTGTTTTGGATGAGAGCAGAGAATTTTTCTTGAAACCCTCATAAACAACTTGTGGTGATGTAGGTGCTGTTTTTTTTTTTTTTTTTAAGGCTTTCCGACCCCAAGACTCAACTAATTTCTGCAATTCTTCAGCTGTGATCCTTGGAGAGTCTTTGTCCACTCAAACTCTTCTCCTCACTGTGCATTAAGACAATATAGACACACATCCTCTTCCAGGCAGATTTGTAACATTTCCTGTTTATTAGAACTTTTAATTATTGCCCCAATAATGGAAATGGGGATTTTCAATGCTTTAGCTATTTTCTTACAACCCCTTTCTATTATGTGAAACTCAACAATCTTTTGCTGCACATCAGAACTATATTCTTTGGTTTTACCCATTGTGTTTTACCCATTTTCTTCCACATTCATTAGTTTTACTTCAATGAAAGGTTAGATTTTTGTGATTTTTGAAGATCAAAAGGATCTTCCAAAGATTTATTTTCACAGCCTTCTTTGATCATATTTACCAAAGGTGCCAATAATTCTGACCATGGCTGTATATATATTTCTGTCAGGACCACTATCATCAAAGATGATTAACAATTAGCATATACAGTTTGTATTGGCGGTATGGTTCTGTTCTGGGCAAGAACTCCCTGCCCATCCATGCAGCCTAGCATGGATAAGAGCAGGGAGAGCAGCGATAACCCCCCTTAGGGTAAACAGAACAGAACCAACATAAATGTATTGCAGATATCATTTCAATTTAATGGGACAACATAAATCAAAATAAATGACAGTCTGATTTGAAGAGGAATATCAGAAGGCCAAGTCCTGACTGGATGAGAGAGGAGCTGGGGATGGAGGAGGGTAATTAGCTCCTGAGAAATGTGATAAAGCTGCTGATAATACTGAATGGGCCTTATATATGGATGCTGTGATAGCCGTCGTATTCCTACAGGTAGACATGGATCAGCTGAGAGTCAGCTGATGCGAGCTTGACTGACGTGACCTGCCAGAACTAACTCTACGCTTGATATAAAGAAAAGCAATGCTCACCAGGGGGTGTGTCTTCCCTCACTTCAAATGAATATACAGATTTGGAAAAGGATAGCTGTGTGAACCTTCTACTACGAACAGGAGCTAAGCCTGATTTGCTCATAGATGGCTGAGCTGAGATGTTGAACCACTTCGTCTCATTACTATTATCCAACTGTGTCCTTGGTGAACTGGTACAGCAAGCACCATAAACAGTAAACCTGAAGAAAATCTGTGGGATCAAAAGAAGAAAACATTAACTTATAAATTAGCCACTGCTGGGAAAAAAAAAATCAATGCAAAGGTTTGGAGCAAGAAACATGGAACAGTTTCAGCCGTTAAATCCCATGACATACAGGAAAAGGCTCTTTGTAAGAGACCTTTTCTAAAAGCGGCAACAGTACACCTTGATTTGTGTAAGGTCTGTGCTTTGAGAGCTCTTGTGGGTCTCCCCTTACCACAGTATCCCACGCCAACCTGAATATGTTTCTTTATTTGGTTCCCCAGGTACCTGCCTTTGTTAAGCTCTAAAATGTCAACTTAGATCTGGACAATCTGGTATCCAATGAGAGGCTCAGTGAATAAAAAGGAATGTTTTAATCCTGTGTAGCTGAACGCTCCATAAACTTCAAAGCATCACTTCATTAAACTTTATTTTTTAATAAAAAATAAATTGAGGTGTTTTTCGGTTTCAGTCCCCTTGAAACTTGAGATAGGTAACTCACACTTGTTTATTCATTAATTATAATATATATATTATAATTAATTGCATACTATATATATATATATATATATATATATATATATATATATATATATAGTATGCAATTAATTATGTACATTTAAATACTTTGTATTATGTACATTTAAATACATAATATATTTAATGAAATACATGCATAAATATATCAACAGGTGTATGGATATATACATATTCAGTCCCCTTGAAACTTGAGATAGGTAACTCACACTTGTTTATTCATTAATTATAATATATATATTATAATTAATTGCATACTATATATATATATATATATATATATATATATATATATATATATATATAGTATGCAATTAATTATGTACATTTAAATACATAATATATTTAATGAAATACATGCATAAATATATCAACAGGTGTATGGACATATATAGTTATTCATATATTTAATTAAATATTGCATACTAAATCAATGTGTTCACAAATGCAGACTAATATACGTGCAGACTAAGATATTCAAGAAACTGCATATCTTGAGCACTTTCACAAAACTTTTCACAAAAACAAAAGTTTTTTAATTGTACGGGAAAAAATACTCACCGTCGCGTGCATGAAAAATATGAGATGAATTAATCCAAACTTGTTCATCTTTGCTCGTATGCTTTTACCTCTCTACCCAAATATGAACATTTCTCGGACATAATACATATTTGAAGATCTCTGTGTGCACCATGTCTCTGTCCACTGTGCTGTGGTGGGCAGTGTGTGTGAGTGTCCTGTGCTGTGACGCTTCCAGTCCAGATACACCCCCTCTCCAAATAACACCAAAACTGTAACGTCACTGAACTATTAATGATTTTAATAGATACTTATATTAAACAAAAAGCCCTAAAGTTTCCATGGTACGAGATACTTTAGCCTATAATAGTTAGGCTATGCCTCTATTGAACTTAAGTATTAAGTTGTGACGCCGGTTGTTTACAAATCGGCGGGTCTTCCAGTGTCTTGATGCCATTATCTGATCTATTTAAATGTTTCCCATTCTTTTGTGACAGCCAAGAGATCTTGTGCCCTGTTTCTGTCTACATTTGAATTCAGAGGATGCCAGCATGGCACTCGCCCAAAAGGTGGATGAATGGAGAAACGCTGTAAAAGGGGAGCCACCAGGCAACCGTTAAACAGTAGGCTACAATAAAAGAAAAGTACAGTTTCGGGAATATTAATCTTGGATCAACTCTGAATGAAATATCCAGAAGTGATGAGCGCTTTCGAAACATGCTTCGTGACGCTTCGAACCCTTTACGTATCATTTGTTTCGAACCACTGACTCGGAGTCGGAACTGCTAAAGTCACGTGATTTCAGTAAACAAGGTCGTCAATACCTATTTCAATATTTTTTTTTTATATATATATACTTATTTCGATGAAATGTCAGTGGTTCGCCGTTTCGTATGTCTACTTGTGATTTTTGCCTGATTTTTACCTCAATTTTATAAATTTGTAGACATTTAATGACACATTTCTAAAAAAAAAAAACCCTGTACAAGTCCTACAATGATAATATAAACATAGCCTAGCCTATTATAAAGACACAGAATTTAATGGTAGCCTAGTAGAATTTGTTAATTGAATTTAATACTTAAATAAAACATTTGGAATGTGTTTGTAAAAGGTGTTTTTACATGTTTGGGCTGAGCAATTGCTTATCAGTTGAAGTTTCAAAAAGCTTGTTTTTTTCTTTTTCCCCATCAGGTTTTTAATAGCCTACTGTATTTTTTCATATATGTGCAGTCGAGTAAATCAGTTAACAAAAGGCTTGAGTTTAGGGAGTACCTTTTTTCCCCCCTCGTTCCAATAGTAAAAGTGTTTTTTTTCTACACCTGTCCCCAGGAAATTTGTTTAATTAACGTGCTGAAAATGTTCTTCTTCTTTTTTTATGCATCAAAAAAGAAAGAAAGAAAGAAAAACACTCACATAAAAGACAGAACAGATAGAACCTCTACAGGAATTATATATATATAAAACATTATAAACACACAAAGGAAACATTATGCATCAGAGTAGTATTAGTATTAGCAGCTCAGCTGGTCATGTGATGTCAACATGGCGAGTAGGTGACCCGCTCCATGTAAAACAAATCGTCTTTTTCTTCAAGACTGATATGTCTTGAGTCCTCATATCAAATGAGTGTATATTATAGTAATATTTGTCAAAAGTGCTGCTAATTCCTTTGTTGAAGCAGGTGGCTTTCTTCTATGGCCTACTACAGCAAGTGAGGCCATAGATCAAATGTGTGTGTGGTACAGGCTTATTGTTAGTGATGCATCTCATGTAGGCCTAGTTGTCTTTGACATGTTAAAAGCAACAAGGCTTTTAAAAAAGAAAGAGAAAAGTCTTAAGTTTTGCCATTGCAAAATGAAATTTGAATTCCCAACCATAGGTACTTTTTTTCTGACAGCTTCTTGGTTTGTACTCCTACCACAAGAGCCCCATATGTTTCTTTCAGGTAGTTTCAAATCTAATTTAAAATCTGTTTTTTGCTTCACTGCTTTGTCAGATGCAATCAAAAAGCTCTATTAACCACATTATTTAAACTGATTAGGGTTGCAATTAACCATCAACGACACCCCAAAAGCGCCCCCTGTCGGAACTAAGTATTGTCTGCGTTATTTGTTTGTTTTCCTTCTTCCAGATATTTGCCTTCAGGTCAAGTAATTTATAGTCAATTATGTCATCAAGTACTGTTTGGTTTACAAATGAGTTGTGACAAATATGAAAGAGTTGAATGCTTTTCACTTGTGGACTTGTGATCTTCCCTTTATCTTGAGTAATCATTATCTTATTAACTTACAAACAGAATATCAGACGTCATTTCACCACCACCCCCCAAAAAATCTGCAGTTATAATGCTTTGATTATGTGTTTTAGAATATACTGTTATTTTTATTTTGCCCTTCCTTGCAGTATTGGTCCTTGTGGAAGACGTCAAGGTGAAACCTGAATAAAGATGACATCATCTGTAGTATAATAGTAAACAAAGCAGTTACACAACACGGCCACAGGGCGGCGCTGTATTTACGTATTCCTTATCATACATTCAATGCTCTTGCTCAGTCACATTGCTTATTTCAAGTCATAGAAAATTTTTCAAACAAGTCATTCAGAATATATAGATTTTTAGGTTACTTGTGAGAGTGTATCCAACTTTCCATTTCCAAGTATAGTCTTCTCTTCATTTATAATGGCACACTGCAATGCACAGCATTAATTCGTATGCCAGAACATGACTTCTTGCAACACTGGGAAAGGCTTTGTGTGAAGCAACATTATAGAATTCATCTATATTGCACATAATAAATGGATAATTAAAAATTGTGAAAAATTATTAATCAATATTAATGAACCAGTTTATGCATTATAATGCATACATGGACCCATTACACTTTTTAGATGAAGCAGAAATACCCATCATTGATACAGTCACTCCATATATTAACTACAATATGCTTATCAGTAGCTACGAAAGAAAAAAACAGGACAGTTTTCTAAAAAAAGAAATGTTTACTTCAGACACATTCTTGAATGTCAAACAAAGCTGCATTCTTGTAATTAGAGTGGTATTCAAAGTACAGTTAAAGGACCTTATGACGGCAAATACGAAAAATATTTTTAAAAACTAATATGATAGTGCACTACAGATCTACATGAACCAGATAATTGTGCTATGCACCTTCAGAGAAACAGTTCAAATCATATCATTCAACCTTAAACTGTTCCTGGCAAGAACTACCACTAACGAAAAACAAAGATAAAAAGCAAAATGTAAAGACTGAAGACACATAGTGTTAACTTTACAAAAGGAGAATAACACTGTACATCTTAAAAACGTCGCATATACACAGCCTAACAATTCTTGTTTCTGCTGTATTACGTTTGAAGATGTGAATCGTGTACAATTGGGTTTATGGCATGAACAAGAACCTAGGCTACATCAGTAGCTAATCTACTCATCATCCTCGTCATCTTCCTCCTCCTCCTCCTCCTCTTCTTCATCTTCGTTCTCATCATCATCCTCCCCACCATCTTTTTTGGACAAGCCTGCAATTCCCTTTGTGCGGTATAGGGCAATATCCTAAAGAAGATTTTAAAAATTACCAAATAGGGCAGGTGCATTTACAAGTTTGAGAATATTAAAGAGTACTCAGGGAGGAAAGGAAAAAGAAACTGTACACTACCTTGTCATACTTCTCCTTAAGCTTCGCAGCTTTCTTCTCATAGGGCTGCTTCACCTCAGCCGATGAGCTGTTCCACATCTCTCCAAGTTTTTTGGCAATGTCTCCGATGGAAAGACCTGGGTTCTCACCCTTAATCTTAGGGCGGTAGTCACCGCAGAAAATAAAGAATGCAGACCTTGCCGGGGGGAAAAACATGCATTCAAACCAAACCATCTTGAAAAATGCTATATTTTCAACAGGAGTGCAAAGCTTGAACGTACGGTGGTCTCTTGGGTGCATTGGGATCCTTAAATCGCCTCTTCTTCTCTCCCTTCGGTGGGATGTAGTTCTTCATTTCTCTCTCATAGCGAACCTTATCTTGCTTGGCCATATCCTCAAACTTACCCTTCTCTTTGGCAGACATTGTCTGTTGAGAACGAGAAAAAGCTGTATCAAAAAGTGCAAGTTACATTAAAAAAAAAAACAGATTTTTGCAAAGATTTTGCCAAGTAAGCCTAAAAGCATAACAAATATATTTATATAATACAACAGCATAATATTTATCCACGTTTTTCAGTACCTTCCATCGCTCTGAACACTTCTTGGAGAATTCAGAGAAATTAACGGTGGCTTCAGGGTGCTTCTTTTTGTGTTCTTCACGACAGGTTTGCACAAAGTAGGCATAAGAGGACATCTTTCCCCTGGGCTTCCTTGGATCTTTACCCATCTTTACCCTCTGGAAAAAAGATAATCTTATCTAAATGGAGGTGACATGCTATACTCATTTTATAATTTGTATTCTTGTACAATTATTATGCAAACACTTCCTACATGCATCAATGGAGCATGTATATAACATGTATTAATATATATATATATATATATATATATATATATATTGTTTTTATGCATATGTATGTATATATTATATGTGACCCTGGACCACAAAACCAGTCATAAGTTGCGCAGGTATATTTGTAGCAAAAGTCTACAATACTTGTATGGGTCAAAATTATCGATTTTTCTTTTATGCCAAAAATCTTTAGGATATTAAGTAAAGATCATGTTCCATGAAGATATTTTGTAAATTTTCTACCGTAAATATATCAAAAATGTATTTTCATGAGTGGATATGCATTGCCAAGGACTTCATTTGGACAACTTTAAAGGCAATTTTCTCAATATTTAGATTTTTTTGCACTCTCAGATTCCAGATTTTCAAATAGTTGTATCTGGCCAAATACTGTCCTATCACATGTCAATATAAATCTTATTTATTATTAAATGTCAATTTTAAAAATATTGTGTATATATATATATATATATATATATATATATATACACACACATATATATTTGTATTGTAATTATTCACTGTGAGGGACATACTTGCTCTAAAACAGATTGCTGATGAAATGTGCAGTGAAATCACATTATTGAGATGACGGCGAGATGCACAAAGACGCCTCAGGTTCACGGTGAAAGACAAGGACATCCTCCATTTCGTGAATAAAAACGCATATTTAATGATTTATTATTAATTTCCACTATTTTATATTCCTTTACGTGTATTTCACATTAACTGAGCATCCATAGCAGTATCGACCATGAGCGGGCAGACAGATTACACAGGGCCCGCCTTAAAATGCCTAAACGGTGCAACAATAATATTTCTTCTTCCATTTTGAAAAAGTCGTCTTCATGAGAGAAAGTCCCCCTCAATTGTCTCCTCCCACATTCCTGGGTAATTTCTAGGACCTAAAATCACCGCACTTTGTCCGTTTTTCGCCCCTGTCCCGCCGCTTTCCGATATTATCGCCTCCCCTATGGAAGAAGTCGGTCTGTATGGACACAGTGTCTGTAACTATAAGCGCAATGCAATGGGAGTTTCGCTCTCGTAAGTCCGCCGTTCAACTGGAGCCACATGAGCACAGCTAGCAGAGCCAACATGGCTTCCTCTCTCCCTCCCTTTATGTCTGCCAGCCAGAGCCGCATACACACACAACACTGGCGATGAGAAACAATATAAATATAATTTTACCCCCTCTTTATCGCTCGAATTTGCTAGGAAAACACCGGCGTTCCCTGAAATAGATCCTCGTGCTTTTATACGAGTTGAAAAAGCGATGCAAACGAGCTTGGATGAATTTTATTTTATTAGTTAAGTTGAATGGCGCTTACACCCCGTCCGTCTCCATCCCCCGCCACTCAAGGCAAAACGCACTGAGTATCCTCCGCAAGCCAGCCATATTATATTACAGAACACGGCCGCACACGTCCCATTCAGAAAGAAAAAAAATCACAAAATGACGAGTACATTCCCTCGGGACAGGTCAGTCAGACAGAGGTGTTATTTTAGAGTGTTTGTGAGAATGCCAAGTAACGTTACGTCACTGGCTCACACAATAACACCCCAAAAAGACCTCAAAAAGCTAACTGCTTTAGCTGGGATGGCTACCTGACAAATATTCCAGCCCATCCTATTAAAGACTATTAGAATACTGTCAAAAAATCAATAATGTTTTATCTTAAGAAGATTTTTTCATTCAGGACATTTCACTGTGCAACTAGGCGCACTGACTGAATGACTGGCGAACAGATTCTGACAAAGATTGGTCGCTCTGCATTCACGAAATTACCACGCAACTACCAAGGGAAATGTGTTGAAATATACGATGCTATTTGAAAAATAGTTCATTAAGGCCTTGACAAGCATATTTTGACAAAACTCACCAACCTTCTCTATCTGCAGCTTCAGTGGATGCCTAGATAATGGGGCTTTGAAGTACAATAACACCGATGCGCGCTCTTCCAAGTGCGTGCAGAACCCTCCGCTCAAGAGAGACAGTATACAGCCACGAATCCTATTGGCTACCGCCAAGTCCTGAGCGCCTGTGATTGGCTGTCCGCGCACTATAGCCCCTACGAGAGCGGAGGTGTGGTTGGATGTTCATCGGCGAAACGTCATATTTTTCAACGGCGCGTGAATATGAAAAACCATCCACTGCTACAAGTGTGATAGTACCAGACATCGTTTTGTACTGCGGTGAACTTACTGTAGTACATGTAAGCACACCGTTCTCGTTGAAGTAAAGGTTTCTAATTGTATGATGAATATTTGCGTTAAATACATAGTACTTCAAAGATTTCACAGCGCAACTGCACGTTGATAACGGTCGAAAGAAAAAAAGACGACGAGTATGTACTTAATAGGGTTGTAGGGGTCTTGTCCCCTAATGAAGGCTTTAACCCTTTTAAACACATGGTTGTGAGTTTTAGAAAGTACCTTAAACAAATTTAATTCTATATATTAGGCAAGGAACCCTATATATCAATAGCATTTCAAATTATTTTTATTTACAATATGTATTGCGCTCTCAACCATAGCAACACGTCCCTCTTCAAGCAAGTACGCAAAGTATACATAATATTTATGACTTAATTGCATATTCACATTATGCATTAATTCGCGTGCTTGTTTTGAAATTGTGCAAATGCAAAGACTGAATTTGATCCCTGCACGAATTTTCCATTCAACAAACTATAGTGAAAAAATAAATTGATCATATTTCTTTTAGAAACTTGTTTTATAACTCGCGGTATGCCAGCTTCATTCTTCAAGAACTCAAGACTGTAAACCTGCTGCCTTTTTAATTTATTTTGTTTAAGGAAGCAATTAGCCTATATTTTGTCGATAAAATTGGCCTATTTTATGATTGTTGCTGTTATTATTCCTATTATTATTATTAGCCTATTTATTATTGGTGCTTTTTATTCCTTACATGTACTATTAAGTCTGTACATTTGCATTCCTTATACATGTATGTTTTGTTATTGCCTACCTTGGCAATTAAAAAAAGGAAATCTTGAAATGCACCATATAATATTTTCCACTGGGCGGCGCTACGCCCTAATAAAATCGAACTAACTCCAAGGTTGGAGAGGATTCTTAAGAAATTTACTGATTCTGTTTCTTTAACGTTAATGATTTTTAGTATAAAGAAACGTGATAAAAGAAATACAGCTCGTGGACAGTTATAATCCTAATGCATGTTTTACATCCTTTGCATGTTTTGATGTTTTATTTTGCATTTAGGGCAATTATTTCAGTCAAAATCAAATCATATACCTGGAACCTTGATTTCAATGTGCTTCAGTGTGTGACGTTGTCAGCTGGTCTTTGGGTTTGCGTGCGTTTCTTGCTTGTACCAGCAGAAAGACCCCCGCGGAGCGTCAATTTGCTCTGTGTTGTGCGTTTCCTATAACAACGCCATGTTACAGATAACATCCGATTACATGACATTAGCAATTCAGATCAAAAGGCGAAAAGTTTCTAAAACAGGTGCATAAAAGTAAAAGTCAGGACAGGATTATTACCAGCCGTCCGATTCTCTTCTTACATCGCACTGACCTGTGAAGATACTGGTAAACAGCACAATAACCTCATACTGGACACACTATTGTCGTTTGGACATCAGTAGCAGAGTCAGATATTTCATATCTGTGAAGACAGCCATGGCAAATTATGGTTAGACATGTCTATTGTGATTTTAATATATCTGATAGCACACGAACATCTCTGAGACATCTATTTGATGTGCGTGTTTACGTCTGGAATATGTATTTTTTAGTGTTTGCTCATCTGCAATACGGACGTTTCCTGTCAGATGTCAAATAGACGTTTAGAAGATGTCTTTAAGATGTTTATGATTTAGAATGTATGTTATCTTAAAGACATCTTTCAGATGCTTGTAAACAGCAGATGCTTTCCAGATGAAGTGATCTTTAACAGACATCTTGCAGACGTACGTGTGCTATCATATGTTTAAGTTAGTTTTCAGTGTGTTACTTCAGTATAATTCATGTTTTTTCACTGCATTTTAATCTAGATGTTAACAAAAAGTGGGATGTGTATGAGACCTCTCATAAAAGAGATTTCATCTATAGACCCATCTCATCTATTCCAACTCCAATACGGTGAGTTTCTTGTTAACAGAAGTGATGCAAATGTCTGAGTTGAGAATCATCTCATTTTTTACTGGTTTCATATACAAGGCCGAAAACATCTGGCAAGATCTATAGAAATTCACATACAATGGATGATCCAGTGGGTGCGACTGCATACAGTGAAGACTTCTGCTGGAAGCCTGTGTCAAAGACTGCCTGTATAAGGTCTGCCACAGCATCAGGAAACAGAAGAAACAACCCACACCCAAGACAGGTAAATGGCACATTTGTAATTTGCTGTGTTTGTTGGTTTGTACTAATGTATAATTTGAAAGCGTCTGCTTGTACTAATGCTTGAATGAATGTGTACTAGCTGTTAAACTTCAAAAAAGCACATCAGTAGCACTATATTTGTGTTCCATGGAAGAAAGTATGTCATACAATTTGGAAGAAAAAAAAACACACCAGAATGTACACTCTTAAAAATAAAGGTTATAGGGGGGTTTCCACAATGATTCCATATATACAAAACATTTTTGGTTCCACAAAGAACCTTTCAGTGAACATCTTAATCTGATGAACCTTTTTCCATTTAAATGAACCTTGTTCCGATGCACAAAATCTATCGATTCCATTGATGCCAATAAAGAACAAGAGTGTACCATACTTTTTCTTTCTTTTAACACAAAGGCGTTCATGGTGTGGAGGCATAGTGCAGATCAAATTAAACACTTTGATGGTCGTTCCTCTCTTCAACTTCCATTGTCAGAGAAGGAAATCCAAAAGGCTCTGAGTGCCCAGTACAGGTCGACCTACAGGACTGACTTTCTTGGATTACCTCAAGGTGAGTTCTAAGAATTACTGCACAGACATTATAGGTTTATACTCTGAAAAGCATTTGAATCTTATTTAATATCAAGGTCTAGTGGTTCCAAAGATTGTATATCTTATTATGACTGAAACATCTCAATGTCTTGTTATATTCTGTCTGAATCACAGGGATTATGACGAACCAGGCAATCTTTGCACCTTTAAACCACAGTCATGCTGTCCACTACTATACCCAGACTGAAATGAGACACAACTACCGCCCACCCAAATCAAAACTTGAACTTCTGGGGAACAACTCTCGCTATGGGTGCAATAGGCTGCATGGTATAGCAGCGAAGGGTATTGGTAAGCTTCTGCAAACCTGCAACATTTCTATTTCAACAAGGCTAAAAGACCAAACTACTTGAAGACAACCAACCCTGTCAGTAGTCTAGACACAATGCAAAAATAAAGGAGTAGACTAGACAATTACAAGTTTAATTGCAAGTTAATTATATGTGTAATAAGAGTTATTCAGTCAGTTAGTTGACAATTACAAGGTATACTTTATAATTATGCAAAATCAAGACAAAAAGCATGCACATCACCAGCAAAAATATGCTCAAAATGGGTGCTCGACCAAAAAAAGAAAAACAGGAAAAAAGTCGGCACACCAACGCTCCAAAAAATAAGCGAAATTTTTTAATATAAGACTCCCACCGGGTTACGTTTCGAGCACGCAGGCTCTTCAGAGCTTTGGTGTGCTGACTTTTTTCCTGTTTTTCACACTTTATAATTATTCAATTATTGTTAAAGAGGCCATTTTATGCCCTTTTACAAAGTCTTGATTTTGTTTTTGGGCTCTACTAGAATAGGTTTTCATGTTCAAAAAAACAAATTATTTTTCTCATATTTTACATTGTTGCAGCACCTCTCTTCCCAGTCTGTCAGTAACACTTTATTTACTTCCTGTCTCTATGAAGCCTCTCCTTCTCAAAAGTGCAATGTGCTCTGATTGCTCAGCTGGACCAGTGTTTTGTGATTGGTCAACCGCTTCAGGCATGCTTCAGAAATGTCACGAGTTTCAACACACAACTTAAGCCCGGAACACACCAAAGCCGACGGTCGGCCGTCGGGCAGTTTTTGTTCAGTGTGGCTCAGTGGCCGTCGGCTCAAGTTGGTCCTTGTCTGCTTATTTTCGGACGATTTGACATGTTGGATCAGCGTCGGAGCTCGTCGGTCAGTCGGGCCATCTGATCATTCTGATTGGCTGTTCAGCTACTGCCACTTGCTGGTACGGAAAGGCATTTCTTCTTACGCAGGTGTAGAACGGATGTGCTACTTGGCTGTCGGGTGTCGAGTGTCAGTTTGGTGTGTCAGGGCTTTGGAACTTTGGACCCAGACGCTGCCGACGTGAACCAACCCCACAGTCTGCTTTCGTTGGCATCGGCTTGGTGTGTTCCGGGCTTAACACAACTCAACCAGGCCTTGGGTGGGAACTATTTAAATGAGGAACGGTGTGATGTGGACATTCCTAGAAGAAAACTCAAGAGTACAATCGAGGCGTTTCAGGAAGTTCAGAAACTGGTACTTCGTGCTTAGTAGCTTTGCAGACATTTTCGTACACAAATAGCAACATTTACACACTAAAGAAAGCTGAAATTTTAAAAAAGCATAATAGGTCTTCTTTTAAAAACACTACTACACCAGTATGACACACAAATTAGAGAAGAATGACACTCTTTTCTTTTACATTTTAGTCCCTACAGTGATTCACAGCCACATCAACAATCAGGAAAACAGCAAACTGCAGACCACCTACAGTAAACATTTTGGAAGCGAACATACAGATATCTCCTCAGTGCTCAAATCAATCTCAACTCAGATGTTTCAACAGATTTGTACGAAATTATCTGATAAAGGTGAGAAAGAGTGATGCTGTATCCTACTAGAGATCCTACGGATCTTGCTTGAAAAACTTACATAAATATAATTCCTATTATTATTCCCAGTTATTGTGTTTAGTGTTATATATTTATATTTTTTTGTCTTTTACCAGAAAAGAAGGATGTGAAGACATTACATATAACCTCTTCTCATGAATGTAAGGTGAAGAAAGCCCCTTCCACACTGGAGAGGATGTCAGCCTGGCCTGGGCCTTTATAAACATGGCATTTTGAACCATGAAAAGCTATATGAATATGTGTGCATTGTTTTTTAGGCTTCTGATTTTCTTCCAGGAGACAAAACACTCTTAATATAATGATACTGCCTTTATGCAATTTTGATGGTGTGCTTAATAAAACACTTGAAGTAAACTGATAACAGGCATAAATCATTTTTTACTATACACAGTTCATTTTTTGTTTTTTTGTTTTGAGATTTGTCCAAGCCACATTTGGCAAAAATAGATTAAAAAATATAATTATTCATTTGTCTTTTGAGAATAATAATAATAATAATAAGGCCTTATAATCCTGAGATAGATATTTTAAGTATTTTGACTTTATAAAGTAGGGTTGTCGAAAGTACCCACTTCGATACCAAGTCGGTATTGAAATTTTAAAAATGTGACGCTTTGAGCGCTGTTGAGCGGATTCATAAACACCTCTGATTGGCCATTGTGTTCACACGCTCATCAGATATGTCTGTGATTGGCTACAATCAAAGCACAAGAGCGTTTGAAAGCACATGGGAGTATTTGAATTCGAAAGCGCTCCTGTGCTTTGATTGTAGCCAATCACAGACATATCTGATGAGTGTGTGAACACAATGGCCAATCAGAGGTGTTTACAAATCCGCTCAACAGTGCTCAAAACGTCATATTTTTAAAATTTCAGTACCAACTTGGTATCGAAGTCGTTTCTAGCATTTGAAAGCAGGTGTCTATCAGTGGACCAGTCTGCTGCTTTCAAACGCTCCCATGTGTATCTGTAGCACTCAGTGAAGAGCGTCATTGATGTCTATTTACAACATGTTTTTGATGCGTTGATCATTGTAGCCAATCACAGACAAGTGCGTGAACACAATGGCCAATCAGGTGTTTACAAATCCACTCAACAGCACTCAAAGCGTCACATTTTTAAAATTTCAGTACCTACTTAGTATCGAAGTTGGTACTTTTGACAACACTATTATAAAGAAATAGTAAAGGTATAAATCAATAACTGAACTGATACATTATGCAGAGCACAACAAAGAGGTAGAAATATGCGCAGCAAAGTGTAGAAAAGAAACGACAACAACAACAACAAAAAAACTATTTAATTTCACTTCAATCTAAATACCACAGATATCTTTCTCCTTAAGTTCAAATTTATTGAAAAACAAAGAGAGAAAAGTTTTCTTCCCTCTGAAAAATGAAGAAAATCAGTTTAGGGTGAACAGACGTTTCTGCTTAAAAGGCATTTTTAACATTATGAAATTTAAATGCGTTTTTAAATGTGGCTCTCGTCACAATGCAAGCGTAGCCACCCCACTCTGTTTTGTGTATCAGGTAACCTGAGACTCAGGTGTGCTGTGTCTCTAAGCTCCTTGCAAAACAAGCAAGCAGTCTCTAAAGAGAACAAAAGCCAAGCCGAGAAGACGAGATACTCTCAGATCTCTCCAGTTATGCCGCTAGGCAGGAAAATTCGGGCCTCATCTGCTGGAGCCCAACTTGAGACCCATAACAAGCCCAGGTATTCTGCTTTATGCTTTTTATTTATCTGTCTTGATATGGATTCCAGTTCCCATATTCAAGCATTTAATTAACTCAGCACTACTTTGAAACAGGTCCTAATACAGAGACTAATTTGTTCTGCTTCATGAATTCCATCTCAGTATGAGGACTAGTTTTCGTACCACATTGGTATTCAGTTATTTTCCAGCTCCTGACCTTGAGTGTCACACCTCCTGTTGTTTATAGTGTTTACTGTTGCCAGGGAATATGGATAATGCTGGTGCCATGCTGGAACACCATACCAGTTTGTGTCCTTGAAGATTAATTCATTTATGTTTTGACAGATAAATATGAAGATATTGCTTGACTTTAATTTGATTTGACTTAACACACCCTTGGCTTTCACTTTGCAAAATGAAATTTAAGAGCTGTAATGTTCTCTCTAAAAAAAAAAGGCAGCTGTGTTGTCAGAATATTTCTCTAAAAATACAGTACATTATACAACAATTTTATAATTTAAATCTGCACACAAACACGCACGTTTCCATGTTTTATAGGGACATTCCATAGACATAAAGGCAAGCTTGGAATATGGAAAAGCTTAAATTTAGCGGATGGAAATATTGTCATTACATTGATTTTGTCAGGAGAAAAGATTGTTCGACTGTTGTGTAAGGTGTGGCATTATGTTAGTTGTGGCATTACTTTACTCTGGTATTACAGGGCTTGCCCACCCACATCCCTCTGATCCTACCCTCTGATTACTATAATTAAAAATCTTTTTGGAAAACAAAACATTTTCTTACCAATCCAGTGTGGATTTTGGTCAAATGTTGAGGCAGAAATATGTTGTTAGTAACATTTTAGAAGAATTTTATTGGGAAGATACACAACTGTGGGGCATGAGGGAATAGTAATATAACTAGTAGTGTAACTAATTACTGTTGCCAGAAAGTAATAAGTAAAAATATTACTTTTGAAAGGAGTAACGAGTAATAAATTACATTCTTTGAGTAACAAGCCCAACACTGATCATGACACACAGCAAAATGTATTGCAAAATTGTTGGACCTTTTATTAAAAGTAGCCTACTTTTACCTGTTGAGACATGCGTGACTCACAAAAGGGCATTTGCAAGGTTGTCTCTTAATAACTTAAAAAATAAATGATAAACAATATATTCAATGCAACACTCTTATGCAGTATTTCGACAGATTTTGGACCAGTGTATGGAGCTGCTGGACTGAACCAGAATCGGGGCATGCAGACTGACGGGGTTCTGCATTCTACTGGGTCCATATTAGACCCTACTAAGAGGAGCCAACAGCTTCCTGCTTGGCTAGAGAGAGAGCTTTTGAGGCAAGAACCCAGACGACACTCTCTTGCCCTGGGAGACGATGTTAAACTCAGCATGCGAAAACGCTACAGAGCAGATCCTGCTGACACCCTCAGTGAGCTCAAGGTAAAAGTCAAAGTGTCACACTTGTGCAGCATCTGCTGCTTGGCTGCATTTCCCAGCAATTATATTCTACCTAGATTGAATGGCAACTTGCCCAAGCATCATCTCTCACTGGTCAAGGTATGCAAATGCAAATGTTATGATGATAAATGAGGGGGTTGGGCAGCTGGACCGAGGCACTTCATAGATCCATAATATTGCATATGAAATTAGAGTCTGATTTCATGTTTTAATATAATGTTTTAATGTTTATGGAGTCCCGCACCCCAGATAAGACACGTACATCTGCAAGAAAGCATCTGCTGTTTACAAACATCTGATAGACGTCTTTAAGATGTTGTTCCCTCGATTTGCTAAATTGTGCGCACAATTTTATTTTTCGTTCCCTCGATTTGCTAAAACGTGCGCACGATTTACTAATTCGTGAACATTTAATATAACATTTAATATGTTAATATGTTTAATATTTAACCCCACCCCCTCACACACAGAGCCCTCCCTCATATTGGTCTAATTTTGCATTTTTTAAACTGATCTGTTCTTACCGACCGGTAAACAGACCACTGAATTCAGTTTTTACATCAACTTTAGGTATGTGTATGTACAGTATGTATCTTTTGATATCTTTTGATATCTTTTATCTGCTCTTAATCTTGTCATATTTAATTCTTCAGAAAGTTGTTCATTATGTCCCAGGCTTTGATGTAGAAGTAACCAACCATATTGTATCTGCCATTTTAGCCAACCATCTTTCAATCTCATATCTTAAAGGTGTCATTGGAGTATAAGAGGTCACTCTTCTCATACCAAAGCTTCATTAAATATGCCAAAACCTTCATTAACTTTCTGCAGGACAAAATTGCAGCCTTTGTCTAAAATGACATTTTGAATCAAGTACATAATCCATTAATTCATTAGTTGGATGACCTTTGGATGGGCAACCATTGCAGGGTAATCTGTCATGACTAGCGATTGGATGAAATGACACAGTAGACATGCATTATTTATTTCAACAGAGTGCTTGAACTTGCACCCCAGTAAGCAAATCAATTACGTTTGCCTTATCAAGCCCAAATTTGTTTGTGCTGGAGGTAATTTGCCATCTGAATGCACAATGAAATAGACAAGAAAGTTACAATCTGTATTTATCAGTAGGAGAGCAAATAACTACAAGGAGTCCCGCTAACTACATTTTTCAGTAGTGTAAACAGTAGATCAACTGTTTTCAGTAAATGTATATGTTCATTTTGCTGTTTAATGCTGTCAGCCTAATTGAAATCCTTATTGTTTTTGCGGCAGATGCAATACCGGAAGGCTAATGAGGCTAATAGTGTAATTGATCTAATCTAACAGTGAATTTAGCTGATGAAGTCAATATAGTGGGACAAAAACAACTGCTAGTCTTTTTCACTGCAACTTTAAAGGAAGCGAGACAATGTTGTCGAAACTAGCACTGGATACCTGAGATAATTTTATTTTACAATGTTTGCTAGCCTGGCATAATCGTTAATACTTCTCACCATTTATTCTGAGGATATGACCGATAGTTTTCCATGTATCTGTTTTCTTTAAAGTATCCTTGAAAAGGGGGTTTGACTTGTCAAAAAGTGGTGGCTTTTTCTGGACCTGGTCTTTCTCCGCAGTGTCGTCTGCCATTTTAAATACACAAGCCCTTAAATTAGAATGGATTCTGATTGGCTGTCAGTGTTTTATCGTTCAACAGCTGGAAAAAATCGTTCTGAAAGTGATCCCAATGATATAGTTTCTCTATATCGTTATCGTTATAGCTGTGGACAGTGCTATTCTTTTATATTTAGAAAGATTTTTTAGAACTATATCTTTATTGTTAATTATAGATATATCGTTCTTGATGTGAACGGGTCTTAATAAGTCACTCTTCTCCTCATTACATTGGGTTCCCTCTGCAATTGAGTAAATTAAGATCTGTGGTTGGTCTAAAGAGACTTTCACAAAATACAGTCTCAAACATGAATTTTGAAAACCTAAAGGGTTAGTTCACCCAAAAATGAAAATTCTGTCATTAATTACTCACCCTTATGTCGTTCTACACCCGTAAGACCTTCATTCATCTTTGGAACACAAATGAAGATATTTTTGATGAAATCCGCTGGCTCAGTGAGGCGTCTATGGAGAGCATAGCCATTCAAACTCTCAAGGTCCATAAAGGTACTAAAAACATATTTGAAACAGTTTGTGTGAGTTCAGTGGTTCTATCTTAATATTATGAAGCGACAAGAATACTTTTTGTGCGCCAAAAAAACCCAAAATGACGACTTTTCAACAATATCTATGGGCCGATTTCAAAACACTGCTTCATGACGCTTCTGAGCTTTATGAATCTTTTGTTTCAAATTAGTGATTCGGATCTCCTATCAAACGGCTAAACTGCTGAAATCAGATCCACTGATTCGATTTGTAAAGCTCTGAAGCAGTGTTTTGAAATCGGCCTATATAGGTCGATATATAACAAAAAGTTTTCTTGTCGCTTTATAATATTAAGATAGAACCACTGAACTCACATGAACTGATTCAAATATGTTTTTAGTACCTTTATAGATCTTGAGAGTTTCTATAGAGGCCTCACTGATCCATCGGATTTCATCAACAATACCTTAATTTGTGTTCTGAAGATAAACGAAGGTCTTACGGGTGTGAAACGACATGAGGGTGAATAATAAATGACATTATTTTCATTTTTGGGTAAACTAACCCCTTAAATTGCTAACAAATTGCACAGACCTTTCTATTTATAAATCAAAAACAAAACCGCTAATCTAAAAGCAAAAACTCCAAAATTTCAGAAAGGAACCCCAGTCAAACCAAAATTTATTCAGACACCTTGAACATTTCATTCATTAATACAGTTTATTCACTATAGTTTAAAAAAATGGTAATAAAATATGACAAGATCTCAGAGTTAAACTGTGTCAGAAAAAAATAATCTTAATTATGTCAAATAACACTTAAGCAAAACATGGTCAGGTCAAAGTGTCTGAATAATTTTTGGTCCCAAATTTTTATAAATTTTACCCGTAGTCCACTGTATGAAGAATTTTTGTGTATAATATGTCACAGTTTACTTTATTTTGCTATCCTCACTTACATAAATGAACTACAGTGTCCTGCACCCACTAGTAAAAAAAAAAAAAAAAAATCATGGTAGGTGGTTTGACTGACTGGCATGTAATCTCTTGATTTTCTGCAGACTGATGGAGCGTTTGGCTTTTTGATCCAAAACATAATTAAAGGGCATCACGTTGCATTGAAGCCATTTCAATTTCAAGTGAATTCATTATTGTAAGGAGCAGAACATGTGACAGCAACCTATCGAAAACCAGCAGCTTTCATATTTTGATATGCTGGAGGGTGCTGTTTGATCATCCAACAAATGTCAAACAACACTTGTCGATTTATACTATTTTGAATTAGCATCCTCCATACAGTGACTCTGTGATGTTCATCTCTGTTAATCTTGTTTCTTACAAACCTCTCTGTAGAGACCTGCACATTTAACACATGCTCCTTCAAACATTCTGAGATTTTTTGCCTTATTTAATTTATTTTTGCTGTCCAACATAGATTGAGAATATGATTTCCATTGATGATCTAAAGAAAATTAAACTGGCCTATGATGTAAGTATTTAAAATATTTAGATTATTTGGAAATCTAATTTAAATGATTAATTAGACAAAATATGTTTTTTTTTTGTTTTTTTTATTCTGTGTTCTTGAGCAGGAGTTTGCAAAGGCTGGCATCCATAAATTGGATTATTCAGAATTCAAATCTGTTGTGAAAAACTGCCCAGGTTTGAAAGGAGTTGTAAGTATGATTGCAACCATTACGTTAAAAAATACTGTAAAAGTACTGTACTGAGAGGTTTATGTGTTCAGTTATATCCTGTTACTTGTGTCAGTGGATTAACGGGGACCCAAAGCCTAAAATCTTTATGTATGATTGAACAATCTTTTCTCTCTCACTGTATTCACACCCACTTCACAGAAAGAATCTCACATTCACCAGCTATTCATGAAGATCGATTACACTTGTGATGGCAAAATCGAATGGGTATGAATAATTCATTGTTTCCTCTTTAAATCTTAAACTTGACAATTTGTTAAATGCACCATTGCATCTAAGTTTTTTGAGTTGAGTTTTTGCATATGAAAAACCTTTGTGGGCAAGTGGTAAAAATGTGTCTCATTTCAAACATTTTCAAACAGAACAAAATATGTGTATATGTACTCATCATAATATTTACCATGAAATATTGAAAACACTTCCAGAACAAAATCTATTAAAGTCTTCTTCTCTTTCTTTTAGCATGAGTTCTGCACATACATATACCTGGAGTACGAAGCGAAGAAAGAGACTGTACGTCGCAGTAAAATGGCAGCCTTTGTATTGCCAGCTAACGTTAAGTTTCTAAAACGTGGGAAGCCTGTTGTGAGAATCCACTTGCCTTCTAATGGCACCGTTGTGACTCTAAGAGAAGATGGAGTTGTTAACTTCTGGACCCCCAAGCTTTATTTGAAGAGCAAGAAGAATGTGTTTGTGGGTTACGTTTGCATTTTATTTGTTTACGTCTCCTGCATTCTTGTTCCTGCTCTTCTCCATTTTTTAATTATATGAATCCCATATTTCATTTGAATTATTTCTCTTTTTTTTATATCCAGCCTGAGAGAGATGTCATTCGAAAGCCAAAATGGGCTACAGATTTTGTGCCAATGCCAGAGTACAACAAACTGATTATTGGAACCGGGTAAGTTAAACTGCTCTGAAAATGTATTTATTTTTTACATAACAGTCTTTATAATACACTGTGGTGTACAGAACCTTCTATGGAAGATTTTTGCCCATGGCATGTTGTTTCAAATGAAGATGAAGTAGTTAATTTGCAGATGCTTTTATCCAAAGCAATTTACAGTTATTACAGGGACGATTCCCTTGGAGCAGTCTAAAGACTGCTCTGCTATTCTGCTCAAGTATATCTTGTAACTTTGAAAGTGTTCTTGGGAAAAACATTTTTTTTATAGAACAGCCACATCTGATCTCAGCCTTTCCTTCAGTCAATCCAAATAACATCTCTTCTCTCACTTTACAGATCCAGAGAGATCCAGTTTTACGAGCTTTCCTCTTTAGAGCCTTGCTGTCAGTTGAGTGCACTAGAAACTGTGCCTTTAAACCTGGATTACTGGTGAGCAGAACAGATCCATGTCAGACACATTCATGTAATTGCTGTTTTGTGAAGTTTTAGAGTTATTGATAGTGTTTTTAGATATGATTTTAGTTAAAAAAAAAATTTGTTCTGCATTTAATGTAACATGATATTAGATAACAGATCAAATAAAATAATAAGGGTATTCTATGCTGGCTTATGCAGTTTTTTTGTACTGAAATATTTAAGAACAAGAACACACTACGCTCTTTGATGATATGCCAATGTTTGCTTTTCTTGTAATTAAAAATGTACTCTGGTTTTGTTAGCTCTACTGGCCCAGATGAATGTATCATTGTATATGGCGATACTCAGGTAAGTAAACAAAGGCAGTCGAAAACATATGAATTTCATGAGATACAATGTATTTAACTAATCCCAAAGCTTTTGGCACTTTAGGGCTGTGTGAACATCCTACTAATAATATCGATCAGGGAGAAACTGAGGTAAACAAGGTTTCTTAATAGTAAATTTTTTCCATGTGCATTTAAAAAATTTTTTTACAATAACAAGTCATACAGGCATGTTCTAATCTTTATAAATTAATGAATATATGGGGGGGAAGGGGGGTGAAATCGCGAGGCCATGCGCTACTGAGTCCAGGTCTTAAATTGTTTATTCTGACAACATAAACAAAAACCAAACAGGCATAGGAACAGTCCTTTGTATAGTATATTTTGGACATTTTTGTAAGCTTTTTTAAATGCATTTATGCCCTAGATTGTGGAAAAGATTGCCGCAGGTTGACAACATGCCAAACATACGCCTTGACCGTGCAGTTCAGTCTCCAGAAATAACATTTATCAGATGGAAAGTCCACCAAGACTGGGTGTCAAAGGTTAAATATTTATTATTATTATTATTCATTTAAATATTTCATTCAATTGCAAATATTCTGTAAGTGCATTAGATACTGACAGTGAAATGTTTTAATTAAATACTTTTTTATAATCATCTCTCTCTCTCTCTTTCTCTTCCCAAAGAAAAAATAAGCATCTAAAATGTAACAATATTTTATTATCAATTCAGGTGAAATATTTTCAAAGCATACCTGCCATTGTATCCTCATCAGGGCATGAAGACTCTGCCCTTGTTATAGGTAATATTTAAAAATGACTTCTATTGTTTTTCTTTTTGCAGTACAGTGGGATGTGATTATTTTCTTTTCTCTCATTTAATAGGATTATTTGTCACCACAAAATCAAAAGGAAACATTAGAAATTATATTTTTTGCCTGAATAAAATTAAGCCTATTCTTAGGACTATTATTGAGTTGTTGTTTTTTTACACTATTTCATGGCAGTTAAGCACATTTTCCTCCTCATTATTGTATTACAGCAATGAAAATCATAATTAAAAATAATGAGAAATACAAGCAAGAGGAAAACATACACAAATTGATAATGAGAATAGGGGTCGAAATGTGCTTAGTTGAATGAAAATAATGTCACACAACAAAAAAATATTAATGATCCTAAAAATAACATTCATTTTATTTATGCAACATATAATTTGAGATATTTTTACTATTGATTTTAGGGTCCCACTTTATATTAAGTGGCCTTAACTACTATGTACTTACATTTAAATTAATCATTTGATACAATGCACTTATTTTGTACATACATGTTTTTACATTGTACTTATATTTTAAAAACACCTGCATGTAATTACATCTGTAATTAATTTTTGTAAGTACATTTATAATTACATTGTTGACCCATCCCTTACACCTTACCCCTACTTAAACCTACCCATACCACCAAAGCTTTCCCTAACCTTACCCGTATCCCACCTCAATAGCAGCAAAGGTGTTTTGCAATTCAATATGAACCCAATAAGTACAATGTGCTTATTTTTTGATGTAAGTACATAGTAGTTAAGGCCACTTAATAAGTGGGACCGATTTTAGAGTAAATTCTGACCTAAACATTCAGATTTGCCCAAGAGTGTGTAGAAAATAGTGTGTCTTCCTTTCTCACTTCTTTCTCAGTAATGTCTATTTAACATGGCAGAAGGAAGAAAATAGCAATTCTGGCATCTTGCATGTTTAATGCCAGAAGAGAGATCTGTCAAAACTCTCAATGTAATGAAGCTCTGGTTAAACCCATTTGAATAACACACTGTGACTCAGAACGAGGGGAAAAGGGCTTTGAATCTGTCAGCTGTGATCTCTTTGAGTGGATATGTGGATATGTGTGAATGTTTGACAATCTGTTTTTAATTAGGGTGCATTCATCCATCAAGCTACATGCAAGAGCAGATGAGAGAGATGACAGAAGTGAGTGAAAAGGGAAAGTCTACAAAAGTCACACAAAGGGCAACCAGCAAACAAACAATCTTCAGCGTTCCTAAAGGAGTCAAGACCTTTGATTTCTGTAAGAAGCAAAATCTTTTGGTCACCGGCGGGATGGACAGGCTGTTGCGCATGTGGAATCCTTATGTCCCTAAGTATGCCTTATATCCTCAGGAT
The DNA here is from genome assembly GCA_037950675.1 of Hypophthalmichthys molitrix. NCBI lineage: Eukaryota > Metazoa > Chordata > Actinopteri > Cypriniformes > Xenocyprididae > Hypophthalmichthys > Hypophthalmichthys molitrix. The sequence goes on from CM075506.1 coordinate 21,001,037, forward strand.
AGCTTCTTCATAAAGTGGCATCTCTCTGATTTCAATTCTTTTAAACATCTTAGACAGTTTATATTCTTTTGGACAATTTCTTATCTGATCTATATAGGTGTCAGAAAATATGAAATATACATGGATAATATTGTGTCATCAAATACTGATGTTCAATGCCAGGCTAGTAATTTTACATTTTGAAATGGCAGAAGACCAACAGGGATTTTGAAAGGTCACAATGCCCCTGTTTCCTACCTCTGTATCTCCTCAGAAGAAGGGCACATTTTCTCAGTCTCCACAGACAAGACTGCTAAGGTGAGGAATTAATTACTAAAATCCAAAGTCAAATCTGGATATATTAAATCAATAAAGTGTTTTAAATCTTCTCAATATAAAAAAGCCCAGCATTAAACTGAGCTAAAGAAAAATGAATGTTCATAATTAGTAAAATCAAAGGCAACATTTAAAGACTGCACCACTTGTTTATTAAAGTCATAGTTCACCAAAAAATTTAAAGGAGTGTCTATTTAGACTAAGTGCAAATAGCATCCCTTGTTGGCAATGCTATTTACATTAGCTCCGCCCACCAATGTCTGGTTTTAAAAAAGATGCACAAAATTCAACATTTCAGTGGCGCAGCAGTAGTGAGTCAGACCAAAGACTATAGAATACCCTTTAAGACAAGTCATTTCACTCGGCGGCCATCTTTGAAACGCCTCTCGGGCATCCAAGTGCAGCTCCTAAATCTCTGAATGGGGAAACATCAAATTCTCCAAAGCCAAGCTTGCGATTAAATTTCATATTTGAAATCACCAATGAAATCTGACAACAACTCCCTCATAAATTTTGTTTCTAAACGCTCGAATCATGACAAAAAACAGTATTTTTCAGGCTGGATCAAGCTAATGCGCATGTGCAGTCCTAAATGCGCGTCTCTTGTGCCTCATTTCGGAGGCGCGCATCTGACTGTTTCTATAGAAACCGCAGCTTCTAACGGCCGCTGCAGTGATGCGATAACTTTACCAATCGGTGATTGGCTCTTACTTAGAAGGCGGGACTTATTCCGCCATCTTGCGAGTTGCACTTTCTCCCATTCATAATAATACGAGTGACGCGTCTTGTGTTATTCTATAGTCTTTGGTCAGACTCGCAAATCTGGCTTTTAACGCGATCGACGTGGGTTCGAATCCGCCTTTTGCCGAGCTCGCATTTATTTTCAATAAAAATGAAAATAATGTTCTAAAAGTGGAAATAAACTGGGAACAAGTGTTAATAATAATAGTTATATAATAATAATAGTTGTTATAATAGTTGTTATAATAAATAATATTATTTAGTTGTATTATTTATATAAGTATAAGTTATATAATATTATTTATATAAGTTGTTATAATAAATAATAGTTGTTATAAGTGTTAGGTGAAGGTGTACGGAGGGTTTTTTTATTCTCCCAATAAGGCAGCATCCATTTCATAATTGTAATAAATATAATCATTTACACATAATATTTTTGCACCTCAGTATTTTTGTACATTAACAGGATGCAAGTAGTATCTGCCAATATAAAGTACAGATAGCATCTAATTACTATTTACTCTTATTGCAAAGACCTGATACTTTTATATGGTGTGAATAGAATCTATCACTATTTTCACCTAGTGTAAATAGCATATCGCTAAGAAAATGCTGCTATTGTCACTTTGTGTAAATAAAATATATTGCTTAATGCAAATAGCCACTGCCAAAATTTAAACTCAAGTTGTTGTAAACCCATATGACTTTCTTTCACCTGTTTGGTTGTTAAGTCTGACGTCACGCTGCAGCGCTTCCGGGTCCAAACGCTCTATCTCATACCACAAGAAAACAACAAATGGTGCTAATATACACACACGATGTGGTGTAATACTTCCAAAAAATTATAATCATAACCTTTATCTCCATACCAAAATCCCAGATGGTCAGACAGTGATAAATCTTTTATAAATCATTAAAAGATTAATGTCTGTGACGTTGTGAGCATGGAGACTGTTGTGTAGACTGTAAGTATTTTAAATGTTTAACTTTAAAATGTTAAATGTTTAATATGAATAAATAGCGCTCATAAACGAGTCGAAGCTTGGACCCAGAAACGGCGTTCCTTACATCACGACTTAACAAGCAGATATATCCCGAACACAAGAGGGGAATTTCTTAAGCATAACCTTATCACTATTGTCAGTATAATGAAGGTGAATAAGGACATGGCTGTCAAGCTCCAAAATTACCAAAAACACCACAAAAAAAGATCCATATGATTCATGAAGTGCATTCAAAGTCTCTTAAAGTCAGTATTAGTTAAATCTACCCAGTCCAGTTCATCAAGGAATCGTTCTTTGAGTTAATTGTTTTTTTCTATGAATCCAATCTCATTTGCTTTCATTATTTTGAAAACAGAAGGCAGAATGTTTTTTAAAATTCTCCTTTTGTGTTTCATGTTAGAAAGGAGGTCATAAAGGTTTGGAACAACATGAGAGTAAATTATATTATGACAGAATTTTCAATTTCTGTGAACTAGTCCTAGAGCGGTGCATCATAAATATGAAAATGTATTATTTTTTTATGATGACATTTTATTATTTATTTTTTAGATATGGCACATTAAGGATGAGACGTGTCTGTTTACTGCCGATCCAGAAGCAAGTAATATCCAGGGAGAACTGTCTGCGTGCCTCTACTCTTCAGCTGTAAAGGGGCTCTACATTGCTGCAGATTCTCTCGCCTTACTATCCCTTCAGACAAAGTATGTATCTTGGATGTTATATAACAAAGATTTCAAAGCCTGTTATGAGTATCAGTTGGCTATAAGTTGCTTATATGTATTTAATTAGAACTATAATGTCATTCAGCATGAGTTGTCATGCATTTTGCTTCCTTTCTCCTTTTATATGCCATCTGTTGTAGACCACAGCCTAAGGGCAATCAGATTCTGTCCCATGAAGAGCCAGTGTTGTGCTGCGGATACAGTGATGAGTTTAAGCAGGTGGTGAGCTGCTCTGAGGGCTCGGTGAGTGGTTTTGAGAAGTATCTGCATGAAATACATTGAGGATGCAGATGCTCTGTTCCTCATGCTCATAGGTCGAGCTTTTAAACCTGATCTTTTGGTGCTTATATGCAGCTGAGTTTACCATGAAGAGGAGGATCAGGCAACCCACAAATCAGCAATGCAGAGCAAATCACTTAACTCTCGTTAATTGTGATTAATACAATTTGTTTCAAAGTGAATATTCATAACATAATTTTATGAAGCTATGATAAAGAAAACATTTGATAAAGATAGAAAACCGTTTAAAAGTTTGCAGTTGGTACGATTTTTAAAATGTTTGTGAAAGAAGCCTCTTATCCTTACCAGGGCTGCATTTATTTGATCAAAAATACAGTAAAAACAGTACCATAGTGAAAATATTATTACAATTGAAATGAAACTTACTCCTGTGACGGCAAAGGTCATTTTTCAGCAGTTTTCAATGTCACATGATCCTTCAGGAATAATTCAAATATGTTAATTTGCTGCTCAAGAAACATTTCGTATTATTATCAATGTTGAAAACAGATGTGCTGCTTAATATTTTTGTGGAAAACGTGATACATTTTGTTTTTAAGATTCTTTGATTAGAAAGTTTTTAAAAGCATTTATTTGAAATTGAAACAGATTTTGTAAGTGTAAAAGATTTGACTGTCACTTTTGATTAATTTGTGTCCTTGCTAAATGAAAGTATTCATTTCTTTTAAAAAAAAAAAAGCTTACTGACTCCATACATAAAAGCATAGTACTTCATTCGGGTTGTATGCTATATTCCAGTTTTTATAAAGTCATATGATAGCTTTGTGTGAGGAACAAATTGAAATTTTTGGTTTTGTTTCTCTTTTTTTGGTTAGCAAAATTGTGACTAAAACAGCTTGTTATTCTGAGTAGTCAAGGTTCCTTTAAAGGGTTAGTTCAGCCAAAAATGAAAATAATGTCATTTATTACTCACCCTCATGCCGTTCCACACCCGTAAGACCTTCGTTAATCTTCGGAACGCAAATTAAGATGAAATCCGATGGCTCAGTGTGGCCTGCAGACAGCAATGACACTTCCTCTCTCAAGATCCATTAATGTACTAAAAGCATATTTAAATCAGTTCATGTGAGTACAGTGGTTCAATATTAATATTATAAAGTGACAAGAATATTTTTTGTGCACCAAAAAAACACAAAATAATGACTTATATAGTGATGGCCAATTTCAAAAGCTTCGGAACGTTATGAATCTTTTGTGTCGAATCAGCGGTTCGGAGCGCCAAAGTCACATGATTTCAGCAGTTTGACAGTTTGACATGCGATCCGAATCATGATTCGACACAAAAGATTCATAACGCTCCGAAGCTTCATGAAGCAGCGTTTTGAAATCGGCCATCACTATATAAGTCATTATTTGGTTTTTTTGGCGCACCAAAAATATTCTTGTCACTTTATAATATTAATATTGAACCACTGTACTCACATGAACTGATTTAAATATGTTTTTAGTACATTAATGGATCTTGAGAGAGGAAATGTCATTGCTGGCTATGCAGGCCTCGCTGAGCCATCGGATTTCAACAAAAATATCTTAATTTGCGTTCCGAAGATGAATGAAGGCCTTACGGGTGTATAACGACATGAGGGTGAGTAATAAATGACATTATTTTCATTTTTGGGTGAACTAACCCTTTAACATTAATTTTTAGTAAGATCCAAGATATACATTTTTATCCAGAATATAATTTCAACTCTTGACAGGCTGAGCAGTTTGTAGTAAAGCAACAGCCCCTCTTTTCTAAATGTAGTACTTTAATGTATTTACTTGAATTCAGGTTGTCAAAGTCTGGGATGTGGAAACTGGAGCTCAAATGTTTGAGTTTGGAGGTGCTCATGGAGAGTCTGCAATTACCTGCATGGCATTTGACTCCAACGGAAGGAGGTTGTTAAAGCTAAATTAAATATATGACATTGCAAAATATTACTTTTTTTGCAGTATTTTTAATTTTTTTTTTTTTTTTACTTTCACCAGGCTAGTGACTGGTGGAAGAGATGGCTGCCTTAAGATGTGGAACTTCAACAATGGCCAGTGTGTGAAGATACTCAAGAGAGGTCAATAATTCCTTATAGTTCTTAATGTGCATTTGTGTATGACTGATTATTCAGAGTATTGAAGATATTATCCCACATTTCCTATAAAGCTTTGTTTTTTTTCCCCAGATGGAAAATGTGCAGAGATTTGTGACTGCCTCTATCTGAAACTGCATAGGAACGCGTGAGTCTCTGCTGACTGTGAGCGCCAAAATCCTCATGGATATTATCCTCCTCATTTTTTGGCTGATGTGCTTTTTTATTTGTTTTGGCAGATTTGTGATTTCTGTTGGTTGGGATCGCAGGATTGACATTTACTTGGTGAGTATAAAGTGACCAGCCTGCTTCCCTCATGACCTTATTTTATATCAGCGTAATTCCCCAGATGGCTCTCATAAAATGGTTGACTGCCATGACCTGTTTCTTCCCCCGGTACTCTCGCCTTTATTGCTGTTTACTCCATTTCCATATTTCATTTATTTCAGTGTTCCTCCCTCCTCAAAAGTGCTTGAGTGCTGTTTGGTGTGGTTTATTCCTCCATTCCCTTCTGACAGTCGATTATTCCATCTATTACAAGAGCTTTTATTCACTTTAGAAAAGAGAATCCAAGCTTTGTAAAAAAAGATACCCTAAATGCATGATTATGACACCACTGGATAATACGCACATAATTTTATTCAAAATTTTCCCTCCCATCTCTTGTCAATTCTGTATCAAGTGTTCAGTGTAACTTGATTTATTCATTCTTTCAGTGGTAGAGGAATATTTAATATGAAATAGAGAACAGATCCCACTGTCCTATATAAAATATTACATTTAGGACTGATTCTACTAGGGCAAAAGTTTAAGTTTACAACCTTCAAATTGAATATACTCCCTTTTTTTTGCATATGCATGATTAGTACTTTAAAGCTGCAGTCCGGAACTTTTTTTGATTAAAAATGATCCAAAATCAATTTTTGAGCAAGTACATAACCAGCCAGTGTTCAAAACTATCTCATTATCTTAGCTCGATTCACAACGGTAATAATGTTTTATAATAAGAGCGACCTGGTGGATTTCCGCAGGAAATTCGAGCATGCAGCAGTTCGTCATTACGTCATGTCTGTAAACAGAAAGAAGGAGTCCAGGCTAGTCGGCTTTATCATGTGAGGATGCTTGTTGTAGTGGATCATTTATAGCCTGTTCTCACAGCAGCTGAAATAATTAATCCAGAAAGGTCCAAAAGACAATCATCAGTGACAACTGGAGATTTACCCGTAGTCAAAAGCAAAAGGCTTCGGACTGTGGAGTGGCTACAGAAATTGAAATCTACAGGTAATGATAATACACACTAAATACACATAGTCACGCAATGCTGATGTTGTTAACATTAACATTTTCAGAACAAAGTATAACAGTAATATTAATTTGCATGGTTTGGCGTGATCCGAGCTAAGTGATCGTTAGATTTAATCATCATTGGCAGCACGATTTATCGTAGGCCTAATGCTTTTTTCCTCAGTTGGTCAGAACAAAAGCGGCAGAAATGTTACTTACTTGTTCAGCTGATATTTTCCAGTGAAAATTCTTATATTGATCATACTTTCAAGACGTAGAATCTGTGATTCTGAAGTACAGTATCCACACCGGTGTAGTGATTGACAGCAAACATTAGATTCATCCGCTGAGGAGTCGTGCCAAAGCCCAACGCACGTAACGATAACAATTCCGCATATGACTGCAATTGCAAGTTTCAAACAGAGATGGCGACAAAAAGGAAAAATGCCGGACTGCAGCTTTAACTTGTTGGTCAGGTTGCCTCTGCATATCTGATTGGACCATTCTTGGCCAGATTATTTAATTTTGGTTCTTTTGACAGGCTTCTAAAGAGGAAACTCAGAAGATTCAGGGACCTAAACCTTCCTGGCAGGACGATGTGGTATTAGCAACTCACACTTATAATTTGAATCTGCTTCAAATATGCAGGGGCACTTTGGGAAATGTGTTGAACGTTTCACACACAGAGGAATGGGCACAAAGAAGATATTCTGTGCATTGCTCAATGCTCACCACACCACCTGGCCACTGGCAGCTATGACGGGGAGATCATCGTATGGAACGTAGTGTCTGAACGCATACTGTGCCGCTTCAAGACCCCTCAGCCGACCTCTCAACAGAGCAGCGGTTATCCTGGTATGCCAATATTGCCATGAATTTTCAATGAATAATGATCTTAGATTTGCTGATCCTAAATCCAATCTGTAATATGAGAACTTGGTAGCCTATATTATGCACAACTCATTAGACTACTGTTATTATTTAGATGAACTATTCATTTAAGAGTGAGGTGGATTTTCATTCTGTTCATTTGTGTTTGTGAATGTGTTTTGAGATGTTGATGACTTCATGCATTTGTTGTTTTTTAATCATATACAATAGTTCAGTGCACAAGTGTGCTGAGCCTCATCTTCTTAAAGACCCGGGCGTTTGTTCCTGAATTGTCCTCTTCTGCTTCGCTTGTCTCTTCAGATTCTGAAGGTAAACCGGTCTTTGCGATGAATAAAATGATCAGTTCATATACAATTTGCAGAACGTATTTCATCTCTTTCAAAGGTTATGTTAATTTCTGGAGTGTTCTGAATGGCGGGAAGTTCATCACATCTTTTCAGGCTGTAAGTATCATGTATTCATAGCTTATATAACGTATCTTTCCTCAAGTTTGATTATTAATTCAGTGTCAACAGAATGAGACAAAGGTTCTAATCAAAATCTTATTTTTAAGTCTCTGCATCAGCAGGCGATTAAGAAACTGGCTTTAACACAGGATGACAGTATGCTTTTTACAGCCGATCATTTCGGCTTCATCTACGTTTACAATGTCAAGCAATATGCCCTGGAACCTAAACAAAACCCTCCTGAAAGTAAGGACAGTCCTCATTTTATATGTGTGACTCAAAGTTTTTGTTGTTGTTGAGTCTTGATGTAGTGTTATTCATTTCTAGAGGTGAACTTCTTTCGTGCACACATCAGCAGCATCACTAGGTACAATAAGTGAAGAAAACAAGTGTTCAATTTTCTTTGTGTTCATTTACTATTATATTATGTCTTTTCCTTACATTTTTTTAACTTGTTATTAAAAAAAAAAAAAGACTTGTTACCATATTTTCTTCTCCTAAAGCTTAAAGATAATTGACAACGACCAGTTTCTGCTGACCTCCTCAATGGACTTCTCAGTGCGGTTGTGGAGTATTCATGGGGAGTTTATAGGTACATCTACAAGTTGCTTAGATGTTTGGGTTTTTTTCTTGAAGTAACGGTTGTGGCAAGTGCATTCTTTTACCAACGTGTATCGTACTAAATATCGTATTAAAATACTTGGAGAGCGTTACTTATTCAGCGGTTCCACAACACCGCTGTGTGTAGTCTGATTCCAGAATAATGATTCTTGAGTTGGTCCTTTTTATTGAATGAAATCCTTTCAGCACAAATGTAGTCCAACGGCTGAACGAATTATGCTAATGAATTGGTTCTATTTCAAGCTGCGATCTGTGGGAAAACTAAAGGTGCAGCGTTAAAATCAGTGGTGGCTGAACTACACAAATCAAGCACTTGAGTAAAAGTACAGATACCCTAATATAATATTACACTAATATAATATTATAATTTAAAAGTACTAATTTTAAATATTACTTGAGTAAAAGTACAGAAGTACTGATTGATTTTTAATGTACTTCAGTATTAAAAGTGCTGATTTATGAACCATGCTATTTATTTTTTTAGCCAGTACTAGTCATTATCAGCAGAAACATTTAATGGCCTGGTTTCACAGACAGGGCTTAGATTAAGCCAGGATTAGACCTTAGTTCAGTTAGGAAATTTAACTAGCTTTATAAATGTGCCTAGTGTAAAAACATTACTGGTGTGCATCTTGAGACAAAGCAATGGCACTGACATATTTTAAGATATGTCAGTGCAAGTTGCTTTCAGTTAAATCAGCTCAAACCTGCATTTTAGTCTGGGACTAGGCTTAAGCCTTGTCTGTGAAACCGAGAGAATACGTATTGATCTGCACATAAGCCAACATTTTTCGTTTTATTACCAAAACTTATTATATATTATACTTAAACTTAATGTACACTTTTACAGTTTATTTAGTTCAAGTCAAGTCAAGTCACCTTTATTTATATAGCGCTTTTTACAATGCAGATTGTGTCAAAGCAGCTTTACATAAACATAAAAAGTTCATAAATAACTGTCAGTCATGACTTAAATATGATTTTCATTTACAATAATCAGTGTTAAAATTCGGAATTAGTGAATTTTTCGTCATTCAAGCTACCAGAATACAATATTTTGACTGGATCACTGAATCAGTGAGTTGTTGACTCAAGAACATCTGCAATTATTATAAGCTCATATTAATGAATGAATAGTTCAGTGCAATTTGTGAACAAAATTGACAGGTTCATTGGAAAGAATTGGCTCGTTCATAAATCGATCTATCGCGTCTCAGCTTGGTTATTGGGTGGTGATTTATTCAGTTCAAAATAACGAGGAATTATGTTTTTATTCAATTAAGTAGAGTAAAAAGTATGATATTTTGATTTGGAATATACTGTAATAAAAGTTTCCCAATAGAAAAAAAAAAAACTTTGATAATGTACAGATACTTGAAAAATTTACTTGTCAAAATTTGTCGAGTTGGCAACTGCTACAATACTGAAAATTGATCTTTTTTGTCTGCAAAATTTTGCTAATGTGACCGTACCTTTAGTAGACCTACAGGCAACTACTTGAAATGATAAAATCTAAATTTTAAATTTGTAGTTTTACAAGACATAAGCTGTACGTGTTTGATTCACTGAAGAAAAATCTATTTATTAGAGTCATTTGTTCAGGAATAAAATGACTAACAGTCTAAACTACATTGAACTCCACAGGTACATTTGGACAATATGAGAAGTGGAGCATCGACACACCATCTTCTTGGAATCACCCGGCTGTTCCCTCTGAAATTCTCATAGATCCTTTAAGCATGCCTTCTCAACCCATACTAGATAGACAGACCAATCTGTCAGATGTCTTAAACTCTGAGGAAACTAAAAATAAAAAGAGTGAGGTAAGATATTTGGATGAAGCCATGTGTGGTTAGGGGTTGTTTTATAAAGCTATGTTTTCCCAAGAATGGCTCAGGTGGTTTTTAAAATCTGGCTTCTAAAAAAAATCCTAATGTGCTTTAATTGCAGTCGGATGTCCTTATCGATGAAAGTGACCCGCCATCAATCCTCAAAGATCTCGAAGATGGACCCAGCAATTCCTGGTGGCTGTCTGAGCCTGGCAAGAGGTTAGTGTATATTTTCATGCAGATCAAAACACACATGTAAATGTAAACCAAGTCTTCTGATTAAAGAGTAACAAATTGGATTTTCTCTGATTTTTTGGCTCGCAGGGAGTGCCACACAAAATTCAAACGTAACAGAACTTCAGACAGAATGAGTCTCAAGGACTACCACACTTTTGAGGACTCAGACCTTATTTTTACCCTTCCAACAATTAAAAGACCAGATCTCTCCAAATTTCAATCCAACAATGCAGATGACTAGTCAGTGTGCTAAGATAAGAACACAAGGATGATGACCAATATATGACATAACAGTTCTATCAAAAGAGTGGAGATTTTTCTTTAGATATCATCTCATGATTTAAAGACATGCACTTTCCATGTTTATTTTATGAGGGTTCAATTGTTTTTATTTTTTTCTAGCCATTTTTAAAACATTAAAGAATTAGTTCACCCAAAAATGAAAATTCTGTCATTAATTTCTCACCCTCATGTCGTTCGTTGATCTTCGGAACACAAATTAAGATCTTTTTGATGATAAAATGCTGTCAGATTTCCTTCCATTGACTACCTTTGATCAGCGAACATAAGCAGAAGCTCAACATAACCTGTGGTAACCTATACCTTTAAAGAGATGTGTAGAAAAATGTGGAATTAAAGTGTTTATTTTATTGTGATTTTAAACTTACAGCAAAATTTTCAGGCACAACACAAAGGAACAAACAACAATCACTGTATTAACAAATTTCACAAGGACATCTGGTGCATTTCCACCTGCACAGATTGTCTGTCAGTATGTGCTGTAAATAAATTGTGAATTTACATGACATATCCTATTGAATGCACAATGAAAATAAAGTGGAACAATCAAGCGTATAGCAGCAGCCCTTGTACATCCATTTCTGAAATTGCAAGCTTTTTTTTTTGTTTTGTTTAGAGCCACAGTTTCAGTGTGAGCTTTCTTTCAGTCATTGCTAGGAAATGACAGCTTCAGTTCCATTTGACATTCTCTTAATATTGCTGTTGACTGCTATTACATCTACATCTATTCTTTTCTTAATCCAAAACAGCAATAGAAACATTTGTGATTTTTTTTTTTTCCATTATTGTTTTTGAGTCGGTGGAACTGCACTTGTAGTCAGCAAATGGTCTGAATCAGACTATAACAAAGCTTTGAGACCAAAGTGATACTGTGGAGAAACAGTGGGCGCTTTAAAGATTTCAAGCTGGAGATGCTACATGAACTAAAAGTAATCACATATCACTTTAAATATAAGAAACAAGGTTCAAATGTGCCTCTTAACATCAAATATAAGAAACAAAAATTTCTCTTTTTGCATGACTGTATGAACAAAAACCACTTTACATGCAATTCATTCATATTGTGTTTCTAATATAAGAAGCTGCTAAATATTGACATGGGTGTTTTTTGCTTCATTTTGAACAAAATCTGTGTATTCCATCGTCACATCTTCTGGGCTTTTCTTGTTGTGTGGGCGCTCTGGTTGAATGTTGTCGTCCATAGGAGAGTCAACCCTGGGCTTGGGTTTGGAAACTATCTCCTCACAAATGTTGTTGAGTGCCTGGAGAATTATAAACAGAAATGTTAAACAATGTTGCAAACAAATGCAAATGTAATTGAATTAATTATAAATTGGCTTTAAAGGGTTAGTTTACCCAAAAATAAAAATATTGTGATTATTTACTCACCTTAGTGTCGTTCCAAACCCGTAAGGTTCTGTTCATCTTTGGAACACAAATGAAGATCTTTTTAATAAAATCTGAGCCAGTTTTGTTCCACTGACAGTCTACGCAACTCTTTGACACTTCAAGAAGTTCATAAACAGAATGTAAAATGAATTTAGCAGATTAGTCTAACATTTCTGAAGAGACATGATCGCTTTATATGATGAACAGATTAAATAGGCTTTTATTCACATAAAAACACTGATCAGCAAACATAAACAGAAGCTCAACCGAACCTGCTTGATGTGTGAGAACAAATCTCTTGCAGAAGCTCAAACATGCTGCATAACACACTAGAATGAACATGCTTGAGCATCTGTTTACCACAAATGATGTATGAGTTGATGAATGTTTATCCGTGAATAAAAGCCTAAATTAAATATGTTCATCATATAAAGCGATCGAGTCTCTTCAGAAAATTTGGATTAAACCGCTCAATTCATATGGATTAGTTTCACAATCTCTTTATTAACTTTGTAGTGTCAAAGTGGTAGTCCTGTAGCTGTCTATGTAGGGACAGAAATCTCACAGATTTTATAAAAAGATCTTAATTTGTGTTCCAAAGATGAACGAAAGTCTTACGGGTTTAGAACAACATGAGGGCGAGTAATTAATGACAGACTTAATTTTTTAGTGAACTAACCCTTTAATAACATGCTCACTAATTTCGTAACAATCTCACTATGACTTTTGAAGTCCTGGATTCTGATTACTTCTAAATTAGATAAAAAATAAATGTGAAAGTAAAACTAAAGTGAGAAACTCCTGATGGAGAACTTCAGTAAAAAACTTTTTAATGTTGAGGGATGACAAAGAAAAGATAGCTGGCACCATCCCCTGTGGCTGTACATAGAATTCAATACTTCTTATAAGGTTATTCTTAGATCTGTCTCCCCCAATGAAATGCTTTCATGGTGCTTTTAGTCTTTCCTCACCTGTAATTTATCCTGGATCTGAGTGCTGTGTATGGCAGGTTCCTGATCAGGTGTGCGTTTATCTTGAGAATCCTGAATGTTTGTCATCCACACTTGAGTATCTTCAACATACACTCTGACCTTGTCCATGTCTATGGCGTCAATATGACAGTAACTGTCACTCTGGGAGACAAATTTGCGATATATTAAAATGCCCTTATAGAGTTGTTAAACTTTTTAAAACTACCTTAGCTTTTAAGGTGGGTTAAAGGTGCAGTAAGTTGTTCCACCCCCAAATGGACAAAAACGCAATGCAAGAGTGGCTGAGAGTCTCTTTATCATAGATAAAGCAAAGCAAAATAATGCTTAGAAATAAAATAAAGCGAAGATTAGGAACAAACCCCAAGGAAGAACAAAAAATTAACACATTGTACACAAGTATATAGAAGCAAGAGTTGGTTGTTAGTCGGCAGCAGCACAGCAGCTCCAGACAAACAATGACACTGAAACTGTCCTGTTACTATAGCTAACATTACAACAACAGCATATCTTGGTTCTGTGAAACATAGCACAACCAATGTTACTCGCATATAGAGCAGAAACAAGGAGACCTCGGCGGCCGTTTTCAGGCCTTCCCGCTTAGGTCTCTCCAGACTTGGAAAGCTTTTCTAATATTAATGCGGGTCCTAAAGCTCTTGCCTGATCATAACCCTTCTTTTTCCAGTGATATTCCTCTGAGATTTTCTCTTTTGTAATGTCTCTCAGCCATCTCTCTTTCTACAGTCTTTCTTCAAATCTCCCTCTTGCTCACTCTTCCCCCTCATTTGGAGTGGACACGCCCCTACTGCTGATTGGCTACAACTGTGTTGTGGTGTTCGGTCCAATACACTTTCAACGTTTCTCAAAAATTGAATTACTGCACCTTTAAAACATTACATTACTAAAGTATACAATGGTTTTTGATAGGGATATACTGATTTTAAAATTAAGATGTTAAAATTCTATATAATTTTGTCTAAATGAATTAAAACATTAAAAACTAAAATCAGTAGTTTTAAATGCTAGACATCATGATATTTCAGAGTGCCACCCCTTCACTTCTGTGTGCTTTTTTGTATCACCCAAAAATTTACCAAAAAAATATGTACCATTCATTTCCTATGACGGTCATTTCTGACCGAGAACAGCACAAGTGTTACTATTTTTTATGACCATTTAGCTTTTTCAAATCAAGTCCATGATATTTTTTGAGGTCACACACCAAGTTTCGTACCATTTCAATGAAGTAGCGTTTTTTAAAAATTCACATTTGGGGTTTTTTTTGGTCTAAAATGACCGAACAACACCAGAAGGTTAATGGTGTTTCTAAATATCTTTTTAAAAACTGACTGTAAGCATTAGATGTTGGCAAAAAAAGAGGAAATAAGCATATACAGTTAAATGTGATTTAAAAAAAAAACTCTAATATCGGCCGATATGGCACCAATATATTGTGTATCCCAAATGTTTTTATTCAGAAAATACATTAATTGAAATATTATGATTATTTTAAATTGGATTACTCTTGAATTTGCCATAAATAAGCCTTGCTGATATGGCTTTAAATGAATAAATATTATGCATCCCTAGTTATTGTGAATAAATTATTTAATTTATTATAGTATTGTGTGAATTATAAGACAACTATTGATGCCTTACTATACTTATAAACCGTCTAGTGTTTCACAAGCTTGTATTTTTCTAGTCAGTTTAGGAACTTAAAAGTATTGCAGCATTTCTGATATTACTGTCTCCTTAGGATAAATTGCTTTGTTGTTGCATTCCTCATTTGTAAGGTGCTTTGGATAAAAGCATCTGCTAAATGAATAAATGTAAAAGCAGACACTATTTATAGTCAGTCATAAGAGATTAATGACTGAAATCTGACTGCATAACAGCATGGGATCCATTATAATGTATAAAACAATTTAACATAATGCCTCCCTGTGCTGTAATGTGCCTTGCAGAACATGATTGTTTTAAATAAGATGTAATGGTAGAGGAAATGAGAAAGAAAACTTATTCTTACTCCATTCTTATACTCCTCCACAATAGACATGTAACTCTGTATTTTGGCTGACAGCTCCTCAAACATTTTGGGTCTCCGTATGGACTCCTGGTATCTGTTTTGTACAGGCAAACCCAGTTTCTGTTGAATAAAACAAAAGGCTTTAATACATCACCGTTTGTAATGCTTTTGAATGCTTCATGAATGCTTTTGTTTGGTTTGCAGTACACAGCAACCAATTAGAGTTCTTCCTAAAGTGCATCAGAGGGGTTTTGAAAGCTACACAAATGACTCTCCCAGCCTTTAAGTGAAGCACATGCCATCGCGAACGCCACGAGCTGTCAAGACAGCGCAAGTCAATTAAAACACAAAACTGGCGTCACATATTGAACAAAGCTTAATGTTAAACCTACTGCAGTGTACAAGTCCGCCTATCTCTGAGAGAACACAAAATCAATTTGTCATGGCACACAAAGGCTAACCCTATGATCAAATGAGTTTGTTCATCAAAAAGGACAAACGACTCACATGTATTTCTGCCAGCTTGTTAATGTACGTCTGCTTATCTTGGTCTGCTCCCTCATCATAGAGCCAGTTCTCAGTGCCATTTAAAAGCTCAGAGAATGTCTGATGGTCCTGGAGAAAAGCAAAAACGAATGTTTGTTTAGCAATATCTTATGCTGCATTTAGATTTGTGGTCCATTCAACTGCAATTTACCCAGGAGCTCATATGAACTACCAATTAATTTGAATGAGAGTGTTTCATTTATGCATGAAAATGGCCTTTAGAGATTCAGTAATCATGAATAGGCTTATGAAACATGAAAACATTAAACAAGCGCTATGACTAAATCACAATCTGTTGATAACAGTTCCTGTAAGCTAAATAGATTACATGACACCCTACAGGTAATGGCGTGTTATCTGGGAAAAGCTGCACAGAAGATACATTACTTGAGCATTTAGAAACGTTTGAAAGGGGCCCTCCAGGTTGTGTCTGTAGTAATAGACATTCTCCTCGACTGTATTTTTAGCATTGTTACGCTCTTTCTCCTGGCAGTCTTGCTGTATCATTTTGCTCTGTCAGGGGAAAAAAAGCAAGCACCAGATAATGAGAATGACTGATGGATTTTTGAATAGCTCTGATTCTACCAGAATGTCTTTATTCATGTTTATAGCTTCATACATTGTCAAGATACCAAACTTACACTTCTTAGGCTAACAAAATATCTATCACAGCTTTTGAATCATCTTTTGAGCTTTATTGAAGCAATCTCATACAAACAGACAGCTATATTTGTTTTGCTTTCATCACTTTCACAACTGTTACATGTACAGTGGGGTCTGTTATTTTGTGGGGTCTGCTTATATAATTATGAATTTATTATTAGCATTACAACTGGACTGAAAATTTCAGTTAAAATAAATTACATTAATTAAAAGTGACAGTAAATACATTTATAATGTTACAAAATATTTCTTTCTTCTTTCTGTTTTCAACATCCATTGTATTTGATCAAATAAATAAAGCCTTGGTGAGCATAAGAGATTTTGGCTACACTTTATTGTAAGATCTCTTTGTTAGTTATAAATTTAAGTACTGAGTAATTAATTACTCACCCTCATGTCGTTCCAAACCTGCAAGACCTTCGTTCAACTTCGGAACACAAATTAAGACATTTTTGATGAAATCCAAGAGTTTTATTTTTAATCTCCCATAGAAAGCAACAAAATTACCATATTCAAGGTCCAGAGAAGTAGTAAAGACATGGTAGTCAACATGACTACAGTGGTTCAACCTTAATGTAATGAAGCTCAGTACTGGCCAGCTCCCATGTCAGCATCACATGCAGTCATGGTGCTCATGTGAACACAGCCTCGGCCAATACTGAGCCAGCGTTCAGACGTAAACATGGAAGCTCTGCAATGCGTTCGCTGGGGCAACCGCGTAACAGACTGACAGGGAAAAGGAAAAATTGTTGAATAAAATCGTAGTTTTTTTGTTTTGTTTTTGCGCACAAAAAGTATTCTCGCCTCTTCATAACATTATGGTTGAACCACTGTAGTCACGTTGACTATTTTATCGATGTCTTTAGTACTTTTCTGGACCATGAATGTGGTAATTCTGTTGCTTTCTATGGGAGATTTTTGGATTTTATCAAAAATATCTTAATTTGTGTTCCGGAGATGAACGAAGGTCTTGCGGGTTTGGAACGACATGAGGGTGAGTAATTAATGACAGATATTTAATTTTTGGGTGAACTAACCCTTTAAGTAACTACATGTACTTACTATTACTTAGAACTTACTTACTAGGGTTAGGATTAAGGTTTGGTTTGGTTTAAGGTTAGTTGCATGTAATTATGCATAATTTATAGTAATTACTATAGTAACTGCATGTAACATATGCAACAATGACACTGTAAAATAAAGTGTTACCGAGATTTCTTTCAAAAACAAACTTTTTTTTAATTGATCTCAAGCTTTTGAATGGCAGTGTATGTCTTTTTTTTTTCCTCTCGATTTCCGACCTAGAAATAGTGCTGAATTGTTAAATATTTCTTGCTCATTTTATGTCCTAAAATGACTTATGCTATAAATGTTTCAACATCCTAAAACTTTATTATGGCATGAAGCAGGGTGGGCAGGGCCGAGGACGGAATGATGACAGTGGAAGATGAGAAAGGACCAGGCCTGGTTAATGTTTAGGATATATTTAGTTATGTTTATATGCGGCAATCTTCCATGAGGGGCTGTCGCTTACTTTCGTTTGGTTGTTTGTCTATTTTGTTATTAAAGTTACATTTGCCGGTTCCCACCTCCTTCCCTTATCAACAAACTTTGATACTTTTAGATACTGATGTATACATATGACATTAAACAAACAAATTTAGTCAACATTACCTCCTGCTCTATGTAAGTGCTGAGGCGTTCATTTGGCAAAAGTTGCTTAAATGTCTCCTCTATTGGCAGAACAACATGCTTGACTTTCATCTTGGCTTTTTTAGCATCTGGGGGGTGGTTGTTTACTTCTCCATTCATCTGTGAAGAACAGACAATGTCTATTAGCATAATGGCACCACAGTCAGTCAAACTGACAGAAAATGTACATATTAAGATATTTTCACAAGACATGACATGAATGGCAATGTTTTTATATAAACTAGATACACATCAAAATGTCCATTTGATATGCACATACAATATAAAGCTAAATGTAGTGGCCAAGCAGTAAGTGAGAGATGTAGCTCACTTACGCTCAGTGCATCTCTTTGATTCTGCTCTTTTTCCATGGGGGGACACTGTGGTGTTGGCAGGTTTTCTTTGTCTACCAAGAGCTGAATATTAGGCTCCAATATCTTGTCCTAGAAATCACAGTACCAGGGAGCTGATAGTTATATTTCTACACAACAATGTTACTGCATCACAGGGAGCCAATCTCTCACTGTCACCCTCATAGAAACCCAATCAGTCAATGTTATTGATCATATAAATCATAACTATGAGAACCACATGTTAGCTAAGCTACTGTAAACTATTGTGTGTGTGTGTGTGTTTATTTCATTACTAAAAGCTTGAGCTGTTCTGTCATTATGTCAATTTGTATACTATCCTAAAAGGCTAATTTGCTTGGGTTCCCTCTATTGGGTTTTTAGAATAGTGGTTAGTTTTTGATTTTGAAGTAAATTAAAGTACATGGTTACATTACTTGAAGAGACTTTTCTGGTTTGCTACATAAACACAACCAGGGGTCAAGATGACTTAAAATGATTTAAAATGACAAAACAAGCATGAAAATAAGCTAAAACAACTAAAAATTAATATATTTCTTATCATTTGGTTATTTTTTATAACAAACATGCATATTTTTAGTTGTATTTGTCAAGCTCTAAAATATTTTATCAGGTAGAAAGTTGTGAGTGAGGAGGGGCCTTCAAATTTTGTTGTGGACAATGAGGGGCCTTGAAGTCAAAAAAGTTGTCTAACTAGCATACAACAGCTCCAAATTCATTATAATCCTTTTATAGCAGTCTTTATATTTTAAAAAATAAGGTATAATTGTGTGTAAAACTAAGCTCTATTGACTCTTTTTCTTGATATTTACTTGACACGTACAACCATTTTTACATTTAAAAAAATATATAAAAAATATTTTATATACATCCTCTTGTTAATGATTGATAACATTTGAGAAAGAAAAATATCTGAAACAAAAACATGGTTTATGCATGTGTATAAAAAAAACTAAGCACTACTGACTTTTTTTTTTACATTAACTTGTATAACAATTTTACATTAAAACAAATCAAAAGAATATAATTTTGTTTAATAAAAAGTTCTAATTATATAACATCTTGTTAAAGGGATAGTTCACTCTAAAATGAAAATTAAGTCATCATTTATTCACCCTGGTGCATGCCTTTCTGTCTTTTTTAGACCACAAAAAGAGAATTTTAAAAAAACAAAGTCCTGCTCAATAGTGGCCAGCATCAAGCTTTAAACAAACAAAAAGAATATCACAGAATGCTCCCATGTGACGTGTCGTATATTCCAAGTGTATACAATAGGATTTGGTAAAAACCAAAACCAAAATGTAATATGCGGCATAAGGCATTAGAACAACACCGGGGTGAGTAAATGATGTCTCAGTTTTCATATTAAGGTGATCTAACCCTTTAATATTTGAACAGATTGATACTTTATTGATCCTTTACAGGAAATTACATTTGTCACGACACAAAAAACACAGCACCACACATAACGAGCAAATCATTTCCGACATCTGAGAAAGAAAAAAAATATATCAATAAGAAGAATTATATGGCAAATTAATTAGCTTTTGCTGTTAATACACCGATGGTTATGGAACACAATCCCAATGTGGTACCCACCTCTATTTCAATATCATCAGAGCCGCCATGACTGTAAATCTCATTTATTTCTGTGGTTTCAGATTTGTCTGAGCTGACCCTCAGGACCATAGTAGCTGAGCTCACACTGACTATACCACTGGTGTTTACTTCAACTTTGACTTTCACCTTTGCCTTTTCTCCATTCTCCTGTGGTCGAATGTTCTGCACTTTATATTCACCTGTGGAGGCATTGCACACATGCATAGCATTAGTTCACATTCAAAATATGACTTCAGCTTCATCTGTATGCTGCTATAAAAACACTATCATGGCCTGAAGGAAAACCCCTTGATTCTCACCAATCTTTGCCTCAGGAAAGGGCAGTGATGTCAGATCCGAATAAAAAGCTTCCAGAATGAAAGGCTTGTTCCTGTAAAATGTAATCATTTTGGCTGATGGACAGGGATGATTCCTGCCAAATATCTCATGACAACTGGAAGGTAAGGACAAATATTGCAAGGTTAATATGTGAGATACACATTACAGCCTGTGCAAGCACATGTGTAGTGTTACACTAATTAAAATGAAAACAGCAGCATGTTTCCCCATGCTTGGGTCTGATATATAGGTGCTGGTCATATAATTAGAATATCATCAAAAAGTTGATTTATTTCACTAATTCCATTCAAAAAGTGAAACTTGTATATTATATTCATTCATTACACACAGACTGATATATTTCAAATGTTTATTTCTTTTAATTTTGATGATTATAACTGACAACTAAGGAAAATCCCAAATTCAGTATCTCAGAAAATTAGAATATTACTTAAGACCAATACAAAGAAAGGATTTTTAGAAATCTTGGCCAACTGAAAAGTATGAACATGAAAAGTATGAGCATGTACAGCACTCGATACTTAGTTGGGGCTCCTTTTGCCTGAATTACTGCAGCAATGCGGCGTGGCATGGAGTCGATCAGTCTGTGGCACTGCTCAGGTGTTATAAGAGCCCAGGTTGCTCTGATAGTGGCCTTCAGCTCTTCTGCATTGTTGGGTCTGGCATATCGCATCTTCCTCTTCACAATACCCCATAGATTTTCTATGGGGTTAAGGTCAGGCGAGTTTGCTGGCCAATTAAGAACAGGGATACCATGGTCCTTAAACCAGGTACTGGTAGCTTTGGCACCGTGTGCAGGTGCCAAGTCCTGTTGGAAAATGAATTCTGCATCTCCATAAAGTTGGTCAGCAGCAGGAAGCCTGAAGTGCTCTAAAACTTCCTGGTATACGGCTGCGTTGACCTTGGACCTCAGAAAACAAAGTGGACCAACACCAGCAGATGACATGGCACCCCAAACCATCACTGACTGTGGAAACGTTACACTGGACCTCAAGCAACGTGGATTGTGTGCCTCTCCTCTCTTCCTCCAGACTCTGGGACCCTGATTTCCAAAGGAAATGCAAAATTTACTTTCATCAGAGACATAACTTTGGACCACTCAGCAGCAGTCCAGTCCTTTTTGTCTTTAGCCCAGGCGAGACGCTTCTGACGCTGTCTGTTATTCAAGAGTGGCTTGACACAAGGAATGCAACAGCTGAAACCCATGTCTTGCATACGTCTGTGCGTAGTGGTTCTTGAAGCACTGACTCCAGCTGCAGTCCACTCTTTGTGAATCTCCCCCACATTTTTGAATGGGTTTTGTTTCACAATCCTCTCCAGGGTGCGGTTATCCCTATTGCTTGTACACTTTTTTCTACCACATCTTTTCCTTCCCTTCGCCTCTCTATTAATGTGCTTGGACACAGAGCTCTGTGAACAGCCAGCCTCTTTTGCAATGACCTTTTGTGTCTTGCCCTCTTTGTGCAAGGTGTCAATGGTCGTCTTTTGGACAACTGTCAAGTCAGCAGTCTTCCCCATGATTGTGTAGCCTACAGAACTAGACTGAGAGACCATTTAAAGGCCTTTGCAGGTGTTTTGAGTTAATTAGCTGATTAGAGTGTGGCACCAGGTGTCTTCAATATTGAACCTTTTCACAATATTCTAATTTTCTGAGATACTGAATTTGGGATTTTCCTTAGTTGTCAGTTATAATCATCAAAATTAAAAGAAATAAACATTTGAAATATATCAGTCTGTGTGTAATGAATGAATATAATATACAAGTTTCACTTTTTGAATGGAATTAGTGAAATAAATCAACTTTTTGATGATATTCTAATTATATGACCAGCACCTGTAAAGTGAGGTAGCCAACTGAGAGGCTTACGATTTGCCTTCATCTGCTTCACTGGTCCAGGAAAGAGAAACAGGGAATGGGATTACATCTGTGATGGAGAAATCTCGCACTCTGAATGCAGGAGAGAGTATGGCACACTATGGAAAAAACATTATACGACAGATTAACTTTTCATTCCATCAATATCATTTGATTTTTGTGTAGATTCACACTGTGTTTTCGAATTCTGTATGAAAAATACGGTGCAACATGCCTCAGAACACACTACCATTCAAAAGTTTGGGGTCAGTAAGGTTTTTTTTAAAAGAAATTATGTAATCAAATCTTTCTATTTGAAATAAACACTGTTTTAAACTTTCTATTAACTAAAGACTCCTTAAAAAAATGAATCACGGTTGCCATACAAAAAGCCACACAGCCCTTTTCAATGTTGATAAGAAGAAATGTTTCTTGAAATCAGCACATTACAATAAAGATCTGAAGTATCATGTGACTAAAAGGCTGCTGAAAATTCAGCTTTGCCATCACAGGAATAAATTAAATTATATTAAAATAGTAATAATGTGAAATATGACAATTTTAAATAACTGTTTTTACAGTAAATTGTGATCAAATAAATGCATCTTTGGTGAGAATAAGAGAGAAAAAAATCTTACTTAACCCAACATTTTAAATGGTAGTGTACATCACTCTTGCAGTTTTTCTAAATCTATTCCATTTTAGGATTCTTATTCATCTACCTTTTAAGAATTTCTAGTTCTTAAAGCTGAAGTGTGTAACCTCTGTGCTACTAGCATCAAACTATAAAAAAAAAAAAATCTACTTTTTTTTCCTCCCAGTTTTATCTGCTTGACATTAATCAATCAGTAAGATAGCCCTGCCCCAAATCCATGCCATTGGAAGAGTCGATTTTGCCATTTAGTGTTGGTAGGAATACTTAAACAGCAATTTTGCAGGACAACTGACATACAAAAGACTTATTTATAGACATCTCTGCATGTTCAACTATATATGCTTCAGCTTTAAATGAAACACATTATGCTATCTGTTACGTAAAATAAAACCCACTTACCTGTAATGCACAGCCTCTGGCCACTGCTTCATCTGCATTTAATGTAGTGCTCACATCCCTCTTGAAGAACTTGAAGATCTGGGCCTTTACAGCAGGGATCCGTGTGGCTCCCCCTACAATTTCCACAGAACTGATGTCCTGAAGCCGCACTTGAGCCTGCTCTAGAGCCGCCATCAATGGAACCACAATTCTCTCGATCATGTCAGCACACAACTCCTCAAATTTTGCCCTGTGTGGAAGAGGAAGTACGCTGAGTATCTCAAGTAGCCCAATTGCAGTTCTGTAATAACATCATTGGTGCTTTATTGATATGCATTTAGCTGCAAATAAGGGCAATTAAATATGACAGGTGTAGACAGATACCCAATTAAGATGTGAATTTAAGCATGTTAGAAAACACAAGCGGAGGACTCTTAAATTCCATTATAAGAGGGTTGGGAAAAAAATACAGTCCCTTAAAACTTGCATCAAATGGCCTTTTTTCTATTAGAATACAAGCATGTGTTGACGTACATCACTTATGCAGACTGCTCCCAATATAACATGAATCTTATGCAATAAATATTTGATTATTTATGAAATAATAGCATCCTTATGAATGTACTTTCAGTAGGGGTGCACCAATATGATACCAATAAGCCGATAAATATTTTATGCTTTATACTGTATGTTATGCCTGATAACCGATGAACAGCCGAAATCAAAATTCAAAATGATAAAAGTGAATTTAAGTATCACAACATTAAATGTACAGTACAAAAAAATATATATATTTATTTTGAAATCTGATAAAGATTACATTTTAAAATTAATTCTGATACCAATGAGCTGATAAATATTTTAATGTTATGCCTGATAACCCATAGGGATGTGATGGTGTGGAAATTTTCTCACCAGTTAATCAACGTGTTACAACGCCGGTAATACTGGTATCACCGGGGGAGGGGATTCCCTCTTTTGCACCTTGCTTTTAAATCGCTAATACGAAAGTAAAGCGAAAGTAAAATGCGCATGGCCATTCATAAGTTGAGCTTCCATAGGGAATGAACTGAAATCGCTCGCTCTGCTCCGCGCCAGTAGACACGCACTGTTATGAATGCTCGTGCGGCCGTGCGCATTTTATTTTCGCTTTCGAATTAGTGCCAATTCGATGCGGCAACTGCTTGAATGGTGGGTTAATTATTATTCTTAAAAGCCCACTGAATTGCCATGGAACGCGCAGCATTATTCAGTGTGTTGATGTAATTTCAACTGAAACAGGAAGACAGGGCGGGATATGTTGAACAGCTCCGCCCCTTTTTTAAAATAGCCAATAGCGTTTCATTTATAACACAGTTCGCCCAGAGCCACTAAACTCGGTAAAACCTCAGTTTCCTTCTAATCTCTGTGTCTCCTCCTAATCTCCTCTATATCACTTTAAAATACAGCATTCTCTGCAGAATTTAAATGGGTCCGATACCTTTTGTGGTCTGCGTCAACTCGCGGTCTGCGGATATGATCCACTCTGTGCTCTCGTGTCTCTGCACCAGAGCAGACTGTGCTCGCACTGCAGTGGTTCACGTGACACTAACGCAAAAACGGACTTCATTCGCGTCAATGGAAAGCATATTTACACTGTCTGAATCCTTCCCTATCCTCTATATAGTGTGCCATTCACCATGTAGAAACTAGTAAATGTGTGAACAAATGACTGATTTCAGCCACAGCTTCAGTGTCTGTTTATAGTGTAGGAGGGGGTGGGACTTCAGATTCTAGAGAGCATTTGATTGGACAGAAGATCTGATGAGAAGCTGAAGTGCGCAGTGATGTCATGAAAATCCGTGATCCATTTTAGCGGAAATGAGAGACTGTTAGTTCTCCTAAATGCGAATTCTGTCATTGTTTTGGAACACACCAGCTTATTCATAACCTTAAGGCTAACATATTTATAATAAAAGGTAAAAAAAAATTAAATTTTGATATCAGGGGGATTTTAATGAAAAACACAACTAGAAAAACAACTAATCCTTTGCAGGTTCCCTGTTTGCACTGGGTTTAAATCCAAAATATTGCCAAATAGCTGCTTTCATTTAGCTCTGAAACCAAATGTTCTGCCATCGTCTTGTCAGTCAGCTCCTCACTCTTGTGATAAATTAAATCCGACTCCGGCTGCTACTCTGTGCTGCGACTCTCATGTGGCTCAAGCTGCATTAAGTAGACACGTTCAGTTTTTAATTGTAGAGTTTGTTTTCTAACTGAACTAAATTATTTTTCTTACTACAATAAATCAAAACAACGGTGGGGGGCGGTGCCGCAGTGTGCAAGTGATGTAAGACCGATAACACCGACTATCGCAGGAAGCCTAAAAACCAATGAATAGCTGAAATTAATATTCTATACTACTAAATTACAATTAAAACAAAAAATACAGTACAAAACCAAGTTTAAAATGTTACAAGTGAATAAGCATCACAACATTATAAGGTACAAAAAAAAATAATGTTCATTTTGAGCTTTGCAAAAGATTACATATAAAAGTGTTAATAAATTATTAGTGTTTATAAAAATTTTATAAAAATAAAAGTGAGTGTTAGATGACAGCAAAGGAAATCTAAATATAAAATTGAGGAAACTGAGCATACACAATTTAAATATCAATTATCTACCAATAACAATGAAAAAAAATCATCTCTAGTTTCGGACAATAAACTCTATGGAAGAAATATACTGTACATCCCTATTTTAAAGGCATAACAGTTCTGAACTCTAAGTGATACTAAACAGTCACATACCTGTTCATTTTCCCACATACATCTTTATCATCCATAAAGCACTCGATGTTGAGGGAAATGTCCGTAGAGTTGCTGCTCATCAGTTTCTTGAGTTTCTCACACTCTTGTGTCAGTCGCAACAAAGCTCGAGCCTTGGACTTTACATCCATTTTGTACTTAGACTTAAATTCAGCACAGAAATATTCCACCAGTCTCTGATCAAAGTCTTTCCCTCCCAAATAAGGATCAAAGGTGGTAGACAGCACCTGCAAAGTAAAGAGCATGTACTGATGTGCATGAAAATGTAAAGACGGTGATCTACACAAGCGTCTTAATTTGACTGAGACTCACCTTAAGTTTGCCTTTGTTGAATGCACAAACAGAGACCTGGAGGGCTGAGTGGCCCATGTCCACAAACGCTACAATCTTTGGATTCTCATCACAGCCTGGAAGATCTTCCTTGTATATTCCATAGTTTAAGGCCACTGAAATGATAAATGATACTGTGAACATCACTTTAGACATTTCAAAGGCTCTGTTGTTGTGAGTATCATCAATTCAAAAGATACCTGCAGTGTTGTCATTCATTAGCTTCAGGCAGTTCAAGCCAGCAATCTTTGCAGCATCCAGAACAGATCTCCTTTCTGAATCAGTGAAGAATGAGGGGATCTATGCGTGACAAAATCATTTGTATGGCCAAAGAAATAACACAAACAAACAAACCATCGGATTGGTGGCTTGCACATTTGTGGTTTACATGCAAATTAAAAAAGGCCTGGTTAAAATTTACTGCTGTATAAAAGCGAAGCGAGGCCTTTTTTTTAAAATATCATGATGACAAGCCTAAAACTGACTATAATACATTATCATTTGTGAGAATTTCTAATGAACTAAAACCTCTATTTCTGGTACATGCCTCTGGTATCTATTAAATATCAAGAAAATAAATTATTTCTTGTACTATTCACAGCTCCAGTGCAAAAAAACTTACAGAGATGACACACTCCACCACTTTCTTCTGCAGATTTGCCTCTGCAATGTCTTTCATTTTGGTCAGCAACATAGCTGTGACCTGCTCGATGCTGAAATGGTGCTCCTGGTCGAGGTACATGACCTAATCAAGACATTAAAAATCAATATTTTACTCTTTCCTCCAACAATAACCAATGACAACCTGTCTTCACTACTTATGGGGCTTATAAAACACTGTGTTTACCTTGACTCCAACCTTCCCATCATTTAGTGGTACCAGTTCATATGGTAAACTAGCCTTCAGTGATTGCACAGCATGATCCTGAAACAATCTGCCATGTAGTCTCTTAAAATGAGAGACAGTGCTTGCAGGATTAGTTATCATCTAGAACAAGTGAAAAAAGACTAATGGAGTTACATCACACTAGATCACTTGCACTTCATTCATTATCATCACAGATGAGAACAGGAATGCCCACCTGGTTTCTTGCAGCATTACCAATGGCCCTGTTCTTTGAACTAAATGATACAACAGCTCTAAAAGAAAAAGTTAAGACATATTACACAACCATTTAAATTCTGAGGGGCCTAAATTGACAGATAATAAAGTAGCCCATCAACTTAAAGTGATAGTTCACCCAAAAATGAAAATTATCCCATGATTTACTCACCCTCAAGCCATCCAAGGTGTATATGATTATCTTTTTTCATACGAACACAATCAGATATATGTAAAAATATCCCAAGTCCTCCAAGGTTTATAATGGTTGCGAATGGGTGGCCACGTTTTAAAACAAACAAACAAAAAATGCATCCATCCATAATCAAAGTAATCCATAGGGCTCCAAGGGGTTAATAAAAACCTTGTGAAGATGAGATGCATTTTTGTAAGAAAAATATCAATATTTAAAACTTAATAAATAAATTCAAATAACTAGCTTCCAGCAGACGACCGTACGCATACTGTGCAAGTCGATTTGGGCGGAAGAGCAACCTTTGATCCGACGCAATAATGAACGTGGAGGCGCAGAGGAGAGAGCAAAACAAACCACCGGTCATGAATAAGTCTAAAACGAGAAATTTTAAAGAGAAATGTCGGAGGATTTCGATATAAGAGAAAAGGAGCTTGCACAGCCCTAATCGTTTGAACCGTGAGAGACGTCTAAGCTTACAATACTCCTACATCTCGTGTCATACATCATGTCACGTGATGTACTGTTACTCATACAAATGTTACTCATTTGGCGCAAATCGATGTGCGCAGTATGCGTACAGTCATCCACCGGAAGCTAGTTTTTTGAATTTATAAAGTTTTAAATATGGATTTTTTTTTCCTTACAAAAACACATCCCTTCACTTCAAAAGGTCTTTATTAACCCTCTGGAGTCATATGGATTACTTTAATTATGGATGGATGGATTTTTTTGTTTTTTGTTTTAAAGTGTAGCCCCCTTTCGCAACCATTAGAAACCTGGGAGGACTAAAGATATTTTTAAATATACCTCCAACACTATTTTTAATTTTGCCATTTCATCTAAATATCAACATTTGAGAGATTTAGTCAGTCGAAACAATTTAAAGGTTAAGTAATCTCATTGGTCTCTGGAAAGTAGTGATTTTTGACATTGTAATATTGTATTATGTTGAATATCAAAGTTTTTTGTGTCTATTTGTTAATGATGGATATGTGGAAACATGTTTTTAGATTTGTGGAGTAAAAGTTATAGTTTTTATTTTGAAGTAAAAAATAAAATATAATTACCCTTGGGGTAAGATGACCCAAGTGGCATATTGTTACTAGTGTTATTTGTAATAGTTTTAGTATTTAATGGGGTTATAATTTAGTATTTCCATAAATTAGATGTACATTTCAGACATCTTTGCTTTCATTAAAACCTATAGGCTAGTTGAGTAAAATAATTAAATTTGCATTAATAGTGTTGCTATTATGACATATCTTTAAACTATGCACAATTAGGCTAGGCTAGTAAGCTAATATTATAATATGCCTGTATATAAGTAAAAGAATAATTGTAACTTTCAGACGAATCTCTTTTACTGGTATTCTGCTTTATCTGTCATCAGTTCATCATTCAATTATTATCAGCAAAATAGAATTTTAAATACAATAGTTTATTTAGTATTTTCCATTAATGACGCTAAAAAATCTATAAATATTAACAAGAACTATGCCAACTTATCCCATAGGGGCAATCTTACCCCTCTTTCAATATTTTGACATTTTGTGTTTCCATTTATTTATTTGCTGATGCATCACCATCCTGCACATGCTAAACTTATATCTAAATATGTTAAAATTTAAAAGAAAATCCATATTATTCTTAAGAAGGCAGATTCCCCCATGTTACCCTATCTCATATGTACAAGTTTCTGATGTTTTTGAAGGTGTATGACATTGACAGGTATATGATATGAGAAACAATGCAATGAGTTGTTATTTATAAAAGGCGACAAGTAAAGAATAACAGCTTATCAATTATTAGACATTCCCCCGGTTTCACAGACAATGCTTAAACTAGTCCTAGACTAAAATGCATGTTTGAGCTGTTTTAACTGAAAGCAACTAGTACTGACGTATCTTAAAATATGTCTCATTGTTTTGTCTCAAGATGCACACCAGTAATGTTTTTTTTCTAAGGTATGTTTATAAAAGCTACTTAAATATCCTAATTGAACTAAAGCCTAATCCTGGTTTAGGCTAAGCCCTGTCTGTGAAACCGGGCCATTAGATTCTGAAGTATGACTTATGCTTGACTATAACCTTTTCAGCCTGGGTGGATACCAAATGTCAACATTCATCTGATACACTGAAGATTCATACAATGGAAGATCTATGTATTTTTATTAATTTAGCAAGCACAGCATCCACTTACGGCGTGCATCTGTCTGAAAATTCATTGGATACGGTCTCGATGCCCCCGCTTTTGACCACAGCAATACAGCATTTTTGAAATCCCACATCAAAGCCCACGACAGCCATCCCTGATGCTCCTCAGTACACGAGCGGTGTGTTAGGATCAGATAAACAAACAAACAAACCCGCCTGTGCTTGTCAGTCCAGTCAATGTTGACAGTCCAGAGCGCGCACACTATTTTAGTACGCGCGACCCATTTATATCTCTTTTCGGCGAACTTTCCAGAAACTTCCGACCCCAACAACAGCAGCAGCGGCGGCGGCTCAGTCCGCGCAGTGTGATTGCGTTGACATTTCCAGAGCTTTCGGCGCAGACTACTGAGCTCGGAGCGTCCGAAGGGTTGCTGTGGCAACCGAACGAGATGCTATACAGCGATAAATAGCACAAATCTAATGATTTCTAGTCGTTTTTTAACGTCACCGAGCGGTTTATTATTGGTTCGGGGGAAGGACAAATGTTTACTCATGTCTTTTAAATTGACCATTTCCTATTTAATTGTCAGGTTGTTTACACAAATCTAATGATTTCTGTTATTTTAAGTGCGTCGATAGGTTCGGCGCGATTGAATTCTACGTAATAACACTCGTTTTTAAATGGACCGATTATTCATTTCGCATTTAACGCGAATAATACTGCATAAATGTTAGTGGGGGTGATAGTCGTGACAGTTTGTCGTATTAATCTGTTTTAACATATGGCCAGCTGTTAAAACGCACCGAAAGGTTATAAAACAATAGTCATTATTTTCGACGAAGCTGAATCCAGCTATTCGTGTGTTACTTTAGAGAGTTTAGGTGAATTTATAACTGAGGCCAAAGTATAAAGTGGTTTTATCACCTGCTCTGCCATCATTTACCATCTTTCAATGAACGTGAATGGTGAATGAAGAAATGCCGTTTCAAATAATCAAATGAAGTCATGTTTTGAACAACATGAGTAAATGATGACGGTTTCGTTTGTTGTCAGTTAACGTTACATTTGGCAATTATCGTTTTTTTTTTTTTTTTTTTTTTTAAATATCCCTTTAATAAACATTTTAATCGTACTTATGTTAGGGACAAGCACTGCCCCTTTTGTTGTAGTTAGCTAAGCGATCACGAGAGGGCGCAGTCGAGACGCGCTTTCAACAGGAAATGTCCTCGCAAAACAAAGCTGGGTAATGATCGGCACGCACAGTAGTGAGTGTTGGATACAAGATCAGTGCAAACATTCTGCTACAGCACAATTACAGCGAGCTGTCTGCGTGCGCTATCCGCGCTTCTTCTTACTATGCTTCCCATAAACTCTCAATACGGATACAGTGTTGCCCAGTATTTCTTGCTTTTGTCGCTTGGTAAGTATTTCTCTACTCATATACCAAAATGAAGTTTTTCAGCACGAGAATCTTACATTTATTCCTGTTGCTGTTTGTTTGTTTTATTGAGGAAGGCAGCTCTAAAAGGATTTGACTTCTTTTATGGAAAAGCACATGCTGAGTATAAACAGTTGATACTAGTGGGAAGGGTAACTATTTTAAATAAGCTGCCACAAATGACACTTCCTTAATTTTTTTGTAACGGCTTTGCTGCTCTCCGTCAAGTTATGAGGAATGCTTGAGATGTTTTAAATTGATCCATTTGACAGTTGTATGAATTCAACACCAACATATTTGAAGCATACATGCTTTTTCAAACTTATTTGTCTTGTAGAATGAATGAATGGCTGAGCTGCCTACCTAGGCAACATTTTGGGCATCATAGGTGTGAATGGCTGAACCTAGTGAGCTGCTTGTCTAGACAGCATTTTTGTGCATTGTAGGTTTCATTGATTGTCTCTCGAAAACCTAATGAGCTGCCAAGCTTGACAACGTTTTTTGGGCATCATAGGTGTGATATTCTGTCTGAAAACCTAGTGTGCTGCTTGTCTTGTCATCATTTTTAGGGAACATGAGTGTAATTTACTGTGAGTAAGCAGCTTCAACCAAAGTATCTGGTCGTCACTGTTAATAATTCATTGAACAGACTGATGTGCAGTAGTCTGAAGCACAAGGGTTTGGAGTAGATGTGTGGAAATATTGTTGGTTAACTGAAACCTTATTCTTTCCCCCCTTCCTAGAGGTCTATGGCCAGCAAATGAGTAATGTTACTCATTTCATACAGAGCACCAATGCAGATACAGCCATTTTAATGTATTGATCAATGCCCATAAAGACAGTTTAATATGGACATATGTGGATATTGGGGCCATAAATCAAGCGTACAACCACCCGATTGCATGAATTGTGTTTCCGATGCCGGTCACGTAAATGCAATTCAGGTTGTTGGATTGAGCATGTCATCCATTTGTATTGTATAGAGCATGTGGATCATAATGTGTCTAACACCTGAACCACAGGCAAATGTGTGCTGTGCCTGATGTGAAATATTATCATTGCACCTTATTTTGTCAAGGTTTCGTCACTGAGGCATAATTTGCTACTTCTCAAATTGCCTCAATTTGTTTAGGCAATTTGTTGATATTTGCAGAGAAAAGAAACTATTGAGGGCTTTCTTTTAAATTCAGGAAGTAGGTTATGCTGAAAGATCTCGCATAACTGTTCGTGGAATTATTGATGTGCACGGAAGATATACCTCCGCTGTTCAAGAATGAGACTTGAGGTTGCTAATATCTCGAGGAACTGACCTAGTTTTAGTACTAGGCTAGCACCTGCAGAGTTCAGCAGTTAGGATGACCTGCTGCTCAGGGGCGCATGTGAGAGAGTTTCAGGTCAGTTCACAGAACCGTCACCTGCTATTTTGGGCTGGTGGTGCATTATCACTACATCTTGCATTTTCCGATCTTGCCCATATGGATTTATGTCTTGGTAAACTGTGATGCATTGAATTTGGCTTATTTAAACATGTCATATCAGTTTAGATGACTGACATGCGGTTTTGTATAAATTGCAGCAATTATTATGATAGTCTTGAAAGAATCATTAAGAAACCCATCAGGTTTTTTGCATTATTTGCCATTGTTTTACAGCAAAAGTTTTTTTTTATTTTTTTATCAATATAGCCATCACATAATTACATTATAGCTCAATTATTACTGTAAAATAAATAAATAAATAAATAAAACTCAATATTGCAAATTTTGTGACAAAAAACAAACAAACTACAATTTTAAGGAAAAAAAGATCACTGTAAAAATTATGGGAAAAGGAAAAAAATATATTCTTTTTATAAATATAGAATAAAAAATAAATTAAATTGAAAAAAAAAATTAATTATTTCAAATTAAAACCTAGTATTGTTGTAACAAAAATGTACAATGTAAAAGAAACACTATCTGTGTAATATTTTTTTGAAAAAAAGAAAAAAAATGTACAAATCCATAATTAACACTTTCAATGCCCAGAAAGTTCCTAAAGACATATTTAAAACAGTTCATGTGACTACAGTGGTTCAACCTCAATGTTATGAAGCGATGAGAATACTTTTTGTGTGCCAAAAAACAAAACAAAATAGTGACTTTATTCAACAATATCTAGTGATGGGCAATTTCAAAACACTGCTTCATGAAGCTTCGAAGCTTTATGAATTTTTTGTTTCGAATCAATGGTTCGGAGCTTGTATCAAACTGCCAAAGTCACGCCCCCAGTGGTGAACCATTGAAATTTCAAAACACATATGATGTAACGAAGCCTCGTTTACTGAAATCACATGTTTTTGTCAGTTTAATACGCGCTCCAAACCACTGATTCGAAACAAAAGATTCGTAAAGCTTCGAAGCTTCATGAAGCAGTGTTTTGAAATCGCCCATCACTAGATATTGTTGAATAAGGTAGTTATTTTTATTTTTTTTTTGGTGCACAAAAAGTATTCTCATTCCTTCATAACATAAGGATTGAACCACTGTAGTCACATGTAATATGTAATATGTATTTAGTAGCTTTCTAGGCACTGAAAGTTTTAATTATCTTGCTGTCAATGGAGGCCTCACATTGCCATCGTATTTGATAAAAAATATCTTAATTTGTGTTCCAAAGATGAACGAAGGTCTTACGGGTGTGGAATGACATGAGGGTGAGTAATAAATGACAGAATTTTCATTTTTGGGTCAACTAATCCTTTAAAATTAGGGATGCACCAAAATGAAAATTTTAGCCGATATTGATAACCAATAATTCTTTATATTTGAAAGCTGATAAACAATATATTGGCCGATAAATCTAAATCAAAATTTTTAAATAATTTTTGAGAACCTGATTACAAAAACAAAAGTCTCATCATTAAAAGCCATGTCCCAAGCACACAAGTATAATGTTCTCATTATAATTTTATGTAGCTTATATGACAGACTTGCATTGCACATTTCAATCATATTTCAAGCAATTCAAAACCATCATGGCAAACAGTGCACATCTGAAGAGTCTCAGCTGAAGGAAATAATCCATTATTTATCAGCTTTAATATAGCAGTCGAATTTTCTTAACGGGCCGATAACGATAACATTAAAAATGAACGTATATCGATATAGTGGCTGATATATCGTGCATCCCTACTTAAAATATGTTGTATTCTTCCTTGTAAGGAACTTTTTGTGTAAGCGCTGTTCTGCTGTATTATTTATGGTGTGTAGAACAAAACTTTAAGAGACAACATACCTTTTGTGTACCTGCAGGCAAAAAGGAATGATCAGTCAAAGGCCACTGCAGTTTTGCTGTCAGGCACAGATAAAAACAAAGCCATTTAAAATGAGCATCAAAGATGTTTTGTTAGTTGATGAGGTACTGCAAGATTTAAAATAACCAGAAGGCATTTTGTTAAGTTTTTCCCACAGATGTTATTCTGTTCCCATTGAAGTTATTCCGTCGCTTGAGTCAGGAGGCAGTTTAAGCTAGCAGTTTTGAAAGATAAAAGTGCTGTTTACACCTGACAGTTAAAAAGATAAACATACTCACTGTCTGAAAAAGTGACTGTCAAATACATATCTCAAGTTATGCAGGGACCGCAGGAATCCATGGATAGCATGAAATCACCTTGGCGGTGTGAATACTTGCGCTCTGTTCTGCTTATCAGTGAGAGGCAGTTTTAGGATTTGGCTTGGGATTGAAAGCCATGGGAGATGGAGACAAACTAGGCATTTATGATGAGCAAAGAAATGCCAATGCATGCTCATTTTCTTTTCTCCCAACTTTCTAACTTGCGCTAAAAGGACATCTCTTCTCTTGCAGTGACATCTTTTCACTGATGACGTGTTTACTGGCGTGAGTAGGGCTGTCACGATTATGAAATTTGGCAGACGATTAATTGTCTAAAAATAATTGCGGTTATGCCGAATAATTGCCAGTTTTAGGGCTTTGATGCAGATCAACAGTCTATTTTAGGGCTTTGTCATGCATTTTTTGTGCTTCATTCATTAAATAATTGTGATGAATGTAATACTTTTAGTTATCATTTGATTACAGTTCACACCTTTTAATATTAAAGTAATTTATTCAATTCAGTAAATAACTGAAACAATCACAACAAACTGGCCAATCACAGACAAGGCCATAAAATGTATCATTTATAAACAGTATGAACTAATGGTCTTAATTGTTAAACACAATCCAGGATCCACTAAATACACATATTTCATTATAGAGAAAACAACAAATTAATACAAATATAATCATAAGCTATGACAAAGAAAATAGGCTATGAAACTAAGTGAGTGTATAATTCAGCAGCAAAAGTAATTGAAAAAATCTTTGTTGCAGAGTAATTTTATCAAATCTAACCATAATAAAAACAATTTACTATTTGTATTCTTATAAAATACATTAATGTACTTATATACTCAACACATTTTATATTCATATATGAATGTAAAGAATTATATATATATATATATATATATATACACAAATAATATAAAATTAAAAGATGCTTATTTTAAAGTGCCCCATTATGTATTTTTTTTTTTTAATTACCTTTAATATAGTGTGTAACATAGCTCTAAGTGAATGAAAACATCCTGCAAAGTTTTAAATCTGAAAGTGCACTGTATATAAATTATTGTCTCTAAAAAGTAAGAGTCGACTCTGAGTCAATTAAACGAGTCGTTTGTAAAACGAATCCCATGCTGTTTTGTTGTGACGTCACAAGGAAACATTAGCATATTGCCCGCCCACTTATTATGCACATAGACGCCAGGGAAAATTCATTTTTTTCAACAATCCCACAGCAGTACAATCTTTTGTTGTGTTCCCGTCATTTTACTGATGACTGCTTCTCAAACCTCAGGGAGTTCAACGCAGGATTCACAAAACGCTTGGTCTTAAAATATGGATCAATGCCCAGTTTATTTGGACCAGCTTGCTCCTCTGAATCTCAACCTGTTAGTATGATTAATAATTGATGTTTATATTTTCTAGCGGTCGTTCAAAATTCGTAGTTTTGTATGTTATGTTTTGTAACGTACACCCTGGTCTGTATGTCTCCTGCTAATTGGTTAACTCAAGTTTCTGTAGTTCCTCTATTCAGATGTGGGTCCAATATTGTTTAAAAATGAGTCGAATGCAGCTTGTCTGTCTTGTTACTTGGAGTAATGATCAAGGATCGAGCACGACTTTTGTTTACAAAGTGTAATGCATTATCAGCTATTCACGTTTACAGCATAGTTGTGGGTTCGGTTCGCTTACATAACTGTAAAACAAACAGTTTTTTTCCCCTGCGTTTTCATTAGAGTGGAGCTCTATCTGTATTGTAATAGGATATTAACATGCTAGTCTGTGTTAACTAGTTTAAGTATTCTCTCTGTAAACATTGTAATGTCAAACTATGATACAGCCATTTTTTACTTTGTTAATAGTTATGGCGAAAAAGTCTGTGTACACATCTGGCCTAAATGTTTATCTTATGTTAGAGGCTATTTTGAGAAAACGAAAGTGTTTTTTGACCTTGCATGCATGTAAATCTGTTGTAGGATACTCCCAAAACAATATTAGGAACCTTAAAAAAGGCATAATAGGGGCACTTTAAATGCATTTTGCAGCATTTTAATGGGGCGACAAGATATGATAGATACGACAGAGCAAGATAGGCTTTTAATAATCTTTCATTGGCAAAACCATGATATTATGACACGCTTCAAAACAGTGCAGCACAAACCGCTTATGTGCATCCCAGGTGGAGA
The DNA here is from genome assembly GCA_037950675.1 of Hypophthalmichthys molitrix. NCBI lineage: Eukaryota > Metazoa > Chordata > Actinopteri > Cypriniformes > Xenocyprididae > Hypophthalmichthys > Hypophthalmichthys molitrix. The sequence goes on from CM075506.1 coordinate 21,038,141, forward strand.
ATGATGTGCTTAAGCTACATAGAGTCACAGTGCGCATTGAAAAGTTCACGGCACAAAGAGAAGAAATGTTGAGTGCACAAATCCTAGTGTATATCTATCTGTCTGTCCAACAGTTTATTGATCATTTGTTTCTTCACAGTTTTAAATTCCAGTTATTTTGTGTTTGATGTCAATTCATAGTCCTTGATTGTCGCTGTGTGATCTAACAGACACACAGTAACGAGTATGACATTGTTTAGAAACCACAATAAACTCCAGCAAAATAAAGTTATGTTATGCAAATCCACAGCCCTTTATCTACAGATCAAGAATTATAATGGGAAAATATCATATTGGACAGAGTTTGACCGCGCTGACGGTTGTATCCGAATTCGACGCGGTGTTTGAATGCTCAATGGAGAATGATTGACAGCCGCAGCAGAGGGAAGATGAGTTTCTGTTTCTGTTTTCTTAACTTTAATTTAACAATGTAGCCTAAATATTCTGTAAAGATTTTTCTGTCCCTCACATTAAGCTATGAATGGCTTCAGATGATTTTGAATATATTGCACGAAAAATTAATCGGTTCTTGTCTATTTCTTTTGGTCTATGTATGACTCCCCCTTGTGCCGTATAAATGAGCGTAATAATCAAATAACCGTGAGTAGACGGTCATTTAATTATCAGGCCTAGGCGTGAGGGGCGGCCAACCTGTCACTCACATGAGATCATGGACAAAATCCTATCCTGCCTTACATTTTTTCTTGTTCGAGAAGCCGTTTCACTCAGATATAATAGGAAAGAAAAGATATTGCAACTTAGCCTAACTTAAATATTTTGTCAGTAATTCTGACTAATTATGCTTATTCATAATTATGTTTATGTATTCCATGGTTCATTAAATGAAAGTACAGTATATATAATATAATAAAGGGTTTACAGTGCTTAGATTAGCTTTTATAAATGCCTTAGAAAAAACATTACTGGTGTGCATCTTGAGACAAAACAATGGCACTGACATATTTTAAGATGTCACTGAAAGTTGCTTTTAGTTAAGACAGCTCTGTGACGAGCAGGGCGGGCGAGAGCTGTGAGGGAACGGCACGAGGCCGGTGACGCGAGTGATAACGAGCGTCAGCTGCGCGTTGCACCGGCCTCGTGCCGTTCCCTCACGGCTCTCGCCCGCCCTGCTCGTCACAAGCTCAAACATGTTTGTTTTTTTTTTGTTTTGTTTTTTTTAGTTTGGGACTAGTCTGGGACTTTTCTATAAAATATAATATACAGTTAAGTCCATATATTTGAACACAGTCAGGCACAATATTGTTTTTTTTCAGGTTTACCAAAACATATTCAAGCTACAGTTGTATAATGGATATATGGACTTAAAGTGCAGCTTTAGTTTGAGGGTATTTACATCCAAATTGGAGGAAGGGTTTAGGAATTACAGCTCTCGAGAGTAGTTTTTTTTTTTTTTTTTGAAGAGACCAAAAATAATTGGACAATTGACTCAAAAGCTATTTCATGGACAGGTGTGAGCTGTTCTGTGCAAGTCAAACAGGTCATCATTAGGCTTCAAAAACAAAACAAATCCATCAGAGAGATGGCAGGAACATTTAGTGGCTAAATCAACAGTTTGGTACATTCTGGGAAAAAAAGAATGCACTGGTGAGCTCAGCAACATAAAAAGGCCTGGACGTCCATGGAAGACTACAGTGGTGGATGATTACAGGATCCTCTCCACGGTAAAGAAAAACCCATTCACAACATCCAGCCAAGTGTAGAACACTCTCCAGGAGGTAGGCGTGAAGTCTACAATCAAGAGAAGACTTCACAAGAGCAAATACAGAGGGTTCACCACAAGATGCAAACCATTCATAAGCCTCAAGAATAGAAAGGCTTTGCAAAAAAAAAAAAAAAGCCTGCCCAGTTCTGGAAAAGAATTCTTTGGACAGATGAAACTAAGATCAACCTGTACCAGAATGACAGGAAGAAAAAATATGGAGAAGGCTTTGAACAGCTCATGATCCTAAGCATACAACATCGTCTGTAAAAAAAAAAAAAAAAAAAAAAAAAAACGGTGGAGGCATAAGCATGCATGGCTTCCAATGGCACTGGGTCACTGGTGTTTATTGATGATGTGACAGAAGACATAAACTGTCTGCCCAGATTAAGCCAAATGCAGTAAAGTTGATTGGATGGCGCTTCACGGTACAGATGGACAATGATCCAAAACACACTGCAAAAGCAACCCAGAAGTTTTTTAAGGAAAAGAAGTGGAATATTCTGCAATGGCTGAGTCAATCACCTGGTCTTAACCCGATCGATCATGCATTTCACTTGCTGAAGGTAAAATTAAAGGCAGAAAGATCCTTGAGCAAACAACAACTGAAGAAAGCTTGAGTAAGAGCCTGGCAAAGGATCAGAAAAGTGGAATGCTTTGGCAGACTTCAGGCCGTCATTGCCTGGAAAGGATTCTCAACAAAATATTAAAAGCTAACATTTTATTGATGATAATATTCATTTGTCCAATCAGCCTACATTTGAGCCCCTGAAAATGGGGGGGACTGTGTATAAAAATGGTTGCAGTCCCTAAAATTTTTACTTAATATTTTTGTTCAACCCCTTGAATTAAAGCTGAAAGTCTGCACTTCAAATCCCTCTTGGTTGTTTCATTATAATTTCATTCTGGTGGCATTTAGAGCCAAAAGTATGAAAATTGTGCCTGTGTCCAAATATATATGGACCTAACTGAATAAATAACACATTTTAAACATTGATTATTAATATTATAATTAAAAATGAAACATGTAAAAAAACATCACTTATGAGATTCTTTAAATTTCATTTAATTTATTTTTACTTTCTTAAATTTAAAGGGTTAGTTCACCCCCAAAAAAAGAAATTTCTGTCATTAATTACTCATTCTCATGTCGTTCCAAACCCGTAAGACCTTCGTTCATCTTCGGAACACAAATTAAGATATTGAAACTTTTTGTTGAAATCCAAGGTTTTTTTTATCCCCCATAGAAAGCAATGTAATTACCACATTCAAGGCCCAGAAAGGTAGTAAAGTCATTGTTAAAATAGTCCATGTGATTGCAGTGGTTCGTCTTTAATGTTATGAAGTGATGAGAATACATCTTGCGCTCAAAAACAAAACAAAAATAACGACTTTATTCAACAATTTCTTCTCTTCCTTGTCAGTCTCCTATACTGTTGACGTACTAATAAGTGCAGCGCTTCCGGGTTCTACGTCAGAACACCGGCTCATTATTGGCCAGCTCCTGCATCAGCATCACACGCATGTGTCGTGCTACTCACATGTACAGTGTCAGCCAAAAATGAGTCGCCATTTTGACGTAGAACTCGGAAGCGCTGAACTGTGTTTACTATGTCAACAGCATAGGAGACTGACAGGGAAGAGAAGAAATTGTTGAATAAAGTCGTTATTTTTGTTTTGTTTTTGAGCACAAAAATGATTCTCGTCGGTTCATAACATTAAGGTTGAACCACTGTGTCTTTACTACCTTTCTGGGCCTTGAAATTTGTTATGACATTGCTGTCTATAGGGAGGTCAAAAATCATCATCAAAAATATCTTAATTTGTGTTCCGAAGATGAACAAAGGTCTTGCGGGTGTGGAACGACATGAGGGTGAGTAATAAATGACAGAAATTTCATTTTTGGGTGAACTAATCCTTTTAAGTTACAATTCTGCATGCTGTTTTGTACCTCAGTTCAAATTTAATTCAGATTCAGGAACTGAAATGGAAAGTGTAACTGCAGCAGCTGTGTAACAGTGATGTATGTCACAAGAGAGAAGTCTCATTTCACCAGAACGTTGAGTTATGATGGTTTAATTTTAAAATTACGATCTCAGTAAGTTAAAAAAAAAGAAAAAAAAAAAAAAGGGTAAGAATAAGTCAATCACAATAAGATAGAAAATCGATTAATTTTTATTTCATGCCCACTTTAAAAGCCATTTTCAGTTTTGAGGAATGCACAACCTAGGCAGAGACATTGTCACGCAGTGTGAGATCTTTTAATAACGAAGTTGTAGTCTGCTCACAACTTGTTGTCATCGAACTGCACTTTCATCCTGTTTCGATCTTTTGAGCGATCAATATTTGTCTATTTAGAGAACAGAAGACCCGTCATATACATTTAACAAAAGCTCTTGATGTGCTTATCAGGCTTGCCGATCTCAGCTAAGTCCTTTTTGACAGCTACATCTCTAAAGTTTTCCTTTTTTCTTAGACTGACAGGTCATCAGAAAATCCTTTTCTCTAGCCACCCACTTCCAAAGTGAGATTGTGAAGTGATGTGAAAGATGAGGAGAGGTACTTTTTATTCAAGAGATATGTCATGCCTCTTTCAGGTCATATTAGTTTCATGGAGCCGTGAAATTTTGTGTTTTAAAAGCATCCACTCATCCACTTTGAATGAATTGTCAAGAGAGAGTAGTTCAGGTTTAATACAACTTGCAAGCAATAATTTAAAAGGGATCTCTGACTGACTCATGTTTTAGATTGGATTTGGAATTTGTGTAGTGCCCCTACTGTTTGTGGTCCTAATCATCATCACAGCAGGGTCTAGGACTCGGCAAGAGGGAATTAATACACACCAACTGAATACAGAAGCAGCAGTCTATAGCTTTCAATGTTATCATTTAATGGCAGTAACACCATTCAAGTGGCAGTGGTTTGCAAGTCTCTCCTAACTAATGCATGGCATTAATATAATTCTCTCAAAAAATCTTTGAGCTCTCCTCTGAGTGTCTATTTGATAAATATCAGTGCGCCTTTGTGATTTATGGAAGGAATAAAGACTAATAACTTGCTTTGTTTGCTTTGCACTTGTGAATTGCTGACTCTTTTTATACATTCCCTCTTTTGATTAACATTTGTAGGTTCATTATCAAGTTGCAGAGTATATGGAGTACAACAAATGACTTCTTGTACACTCTGAAAATGTAATTAATTAAAAACTATTAATAATTTCATGTAATTTGTGCAGCTCACTTCTTACCGAGGCAGCGAGCATAATGCACAGGAAATGTTGTGGAGACCTGGCAATGAAAAGACAAAACGGCACGCATGCATGAACAATAAATTTGGCTTCCGGAACCAAACCAAAGTGACTGTTCTCTTTGTGACTCTGAGACTTTGGAATTCCATTTCCTCCATATAAAAGACAATGCTGAGGACAATAGTTTAGTTTCAAATAAATGACAGTTACAATTCTGATTCAGGCAAACAGTGGCTGATTGGAAAAATTGGAAATGTTTGGAGGTGCGGTTGAGGGAATGAAGCAAATTAATGCATTCTTGATGAAATTTACAACTCCCTGTTCACCATCCAAAGCTAAGTAATGCAAATTCCTGTACTTTCAAAGTACACATTGAGTTTGAGGAAGAACTTTCTTCTTGACTGTTGAGTAACGTTATGCAGGTGTGTAGTGTAAAAACATTCCTGGATGTACTATGTCCGACATGTTGGCATCGTCCTGTCACCCTTGTGTTGTTTGATCTAAAACATAGGGATGCACACAATATCATCATCAGCTGGTTATAAAAATACAAAAAAAGGTGAGGTGGTTTTTGACTTGTTGTGACATTGTTTTGTAAAAACTGCACTGCATTACCCCTCCATTTATGGGCCGTTTACACGACACCGTTTTCAGCTAAAAACAGAAAACTTTTTTATGCATTTTGGCTGTTCATTTACATGACGACCGGCATTTTGGGTGCCTGAAAACGCAAGTTTTCCATGGTCTCCATTTAAACAATGTGATGACGTCATGTACATGCACATTACATGTTAAGTCTATAGTGTTTCATCGCCATCTAATGGCCTGGCAGCAGAATACAACGTTTTTAGTCATTTTCATGGATTCGTAAGAATGGGGATCGTTTTGACAATGGTGTCGTCTGTATGCGGAAAACTCAAAGGAAAAGCTTTTCTGTTTTAACTATATCATTGTTGTGTAAACGTACCTTCAATTCGACAAATAAAGTGACATGTATGAGTAGTAATTAAGTATTAAATATTGTTATTTGCGGCAAATTCATTAGAATGAAATAAAATTGTGTGATGAAACATAACGTCTATAAAATTTAATTACCTGATCCATGAACATGATTTGTGAGTCCCGTCGGACTGATTTCCATTGGCAGTGTAAGTGAAGACAACAACTCCCATGATTCCACGCTCCTTCATAGCATCATCAAATTTGTTATTATGAATACATAACCTCTAGTGGTGAAAATTACATACTGTGTCTTTAAATGTTATCTTTGGCAAATTTTAAAACGAACATCCTTTTTTCATGCTTTACATTATAAGTTAGTGATGCCTAAATTTACTTGTTGCATATATGCTTAAAGGGGCTATGTAGAATTCAGAAACCCTTGTTATTAGTGACACCGGTGGCTTTTAAATGAACTGCAGCCAGCAACTTATTACTTGTGCTCTCTCTCATGCACACATAACATAGAGACTGAACGTGATTCATGGCCCTGATACACTTTTTCATTCTTCGCTTAGAAGTAAAAAGTTGGAAATACCTTTGCAGCAATACACTGTTAACGAACATCCCAATGCCGTCCATGCTGCTGAGAGCGATGTTAAGATGAAATATGTAAACATGTGCTCGTACTTTTCTCTCAATAACAAAATAAACAGACAACAAAAATGACAGCGGTGAGAAAGAGGCAGTTAAGAAAGCTTCTGATCATAGCGATGTGGATGAAGTCGCAACATCTCTGCGATTCACTGGCATGTAGACAGATGAAGTAATTAAAATGACACCGTTATAGTTTGAATATATATTTGAGACTAAATAGATCTAGCTATGTGATACTTTAGTTTACTTTTCTTTGCATGACACATTGACATTAGAGTACAGAATTGCTCTTTTGGCATTATGCTTCTGAACTTTAAGCATTTGTTTCATGTGTCACTGAACGGAAGAGAGGTTTTCAGGAGCATGTTACAAGCTGTTCACACATTGGCGATACAAAAAGCGATTTAATACATGGAAAATTCTTACATATAGCCTTTAAACGGTCGATTTTAGTTTTGTGTTTATTGTTTTATTTTTAATCTATTTAACTTTAGAGGGATTATAGTTAGACCCCATATGCTCAATGAAGACCAGGAGTCAAAGTTGAAGTTCAATCAGTTGACCGAGAGTTTACTAAAGACAAAGTTCTCCACACTTCCAAAGGAAAATGAAAATGAGTAGGAAATACGTTCGATAGATATACAGAATAGTAAGAAAATGTGTATAAATCAATTTATTTATTATTATTATTAATGATTTGTTATTAATTCATTCATTCATCTAGCTGTATCAGCATCTATTTTAATAGTGTTTTTATAGTAACCTTCAGAATCTCAATGGACACAGCAAGTCATTCAGTTATTGTTTTCTTTTTTGTATATAATGAATACTGAGTATTCAGGCATGCTGCTGATTTGACATACAACTTTTTGCATACTGTGTAGCAGGGAAGTATGCATGTTTATTCGTAGGGACTGTGCATCCATCCTTCCTAACAGACTTTAAAAACCCTTTGATTACCCAAGTACAGCTTTCATCCAAAGCTTCTAATTTCCCTCATTTTTTTCTATGTTGTTCGTCTTCATCTGAAGGAGCATCTGTTCTTTGCATTTTTCTAGGAGACATCTGTAAAAACTGCACAGATTGTTGACAAGGCAAATGATTTCCTTGCAGTATTTTATCAAGAACATAGCCAGCAGTTGTCAAAAGCAACACTGGCAATAAAAGAGGGTGCTATATAGTGATGTAGTCTCAGCGGCCATGTGCAAGTAGCACTTACAGAGCTGGTAAATGGCCCTCGTGTGTGTCTCTCCCGCCCTAACGTCCTCAGGGGACCGGCATGAAAAGATTGAAAGTTTGCGACAGATGTCAGGGAACGAGGAGTGAACTTGGATGTGTTCCTGCAAGAAGCTATGGTTTTCAAGTCAAATGTTGCATATTTAATCCACCCTGACAGACTCCATGTGAAAATGTAGCCTAGCTTGCTGCTGAGAGAACTGCTCTTTTCTTTGTTCATACCCATTTTCTCACTCTACAGTTGCTCTTGTTTATGTGGAATTATTTATTTAGAATTCACAACAGATCTATTTAATGCTTCTTTTTCGCTTTAAGATGTTGGCTGAGTGAAACTGAGTGCTGGTGAATGCGCTCAGCTGTTGATATGAAACGCATATTTCTTCCATTTTACAATTGCTTTAATGGCGCGCTCGGGGAGATGTAGTATTATGAGTCTTCCGTATTGCTTTTATTTTGCGATCCTGTCAGAGCACTAATACAGAATATAAGATATGAGGTGAAATTGTGATCTAGCTTTTGCTGCTATGAAAGTAGAGCACATTAGGGAAGCTATCCTGATGATAGGCATTGCCAATGTGCATTTTCAACCGTAAACAACCTGATGCTTGGGTAAAACTGTTGGAGGAATTATCTGACAGCAACAGCAGAATTATATATCATCTCTGGCCTCGGCTCATCCTGCCTACTGATATGTTGAAAATGCCATGGCCCTTTATGATTCAGCCACAGTGGAAAAAGAGCAGCAATAATGTTCAGGGCAGAGCAAATCCATCCACCCATGGGTTATTTATTATTAATGGCTTACATTTTGTAAGAAAGGGAAAAAGTGATGGCTTGAAGTGTTTTAGAAGATCATGTTAAACATTTGGAATTGTTTTAGGAGTTGTTTAACGTGAATGCAGTTGTGTGACCGTGGTGGTAAACACGCATACCTTTACTTGAATCTTAGACAGATCCATAGGTTAGTTAGTATGGTCAGCTGAATATGGATATGACAAATATGTCTGCTAATGCTATAAACTATGTAGGGAGCCCTTTCTTGAACATTACTATAATAATAAAGGTTAACATAGCACAGAGCACAAACTATTAGCCTAAATTCAATTGCTATTTATTTTTAGATATAATAATCAACACTCACATAACAAATTGTAGCTATTCAAACATGTAAGCTGCACATTAGGCAGTTTTTGCATTAACTTCTAAATCTAATTATAAAATTACTTTTTACTGCAATTCATTGTTGAAGTCTAATCCATTTATACACAGTGGCTGTCATTTTCATGACAGATTCATTTAAACATACATTAAATAATCGTGAATACATCGTGAAGTACCGTGAAGATAGTCCGATGACGTAGGACTGCGCACGACTTTCTAGTTCCCGCTGGATTTCGTCCTCCGCATATAAGCTTAAAGGATTAGTTCACTTTTAAATAAAATGTTCCTTATAATTTACTCACACTCATGTCATCTAAGATGTCCATGTCTTTCTTTCAGTGTTTCAGTGCAGCTTCAAAGGGCTTTAAACGATACCAGACGAGGAATAAGGGTCTTATTTAGCGAAACGATCAGACATTTTCTAAAAAAATACAAATGTATATGCTTTATAAAACACAAATGACCACCTCGCAAGTGCTTCTGTATTTATATTTTAACGTGCGAAAATTTCCGACGCGAAATGTAATGAGGCGGAATGGTGGAAGCACTTGCAAGGTGAATTTGTGTTTAGAAAAGCATACAGTTGTATTTTTTTTTTTTTTTAAGAAAATGACCGATCGTTTCGCTAGATAAGACCCTTATTCCTCGTTTGCTATCGTTTAAAGCCCTTTGAAGCTGCACTGAAACTGTAATTTTGACCTTCAACAGTGGAGTCCATTGAAGTCCACTATAAGGAGAATAATCCTGGAATGTTTTCATCAAAAACCTTTAATTTCTTTTCGACTGAAGAAAGAAAGACATGAACATCTTGCATGACATGAGAGTGAGTGAGTAAATTATCAGAAAATTTTCATTCAGAAGTGAACTAATCCTTTAATAAAGCCTGAACCTAGGGCTGGACGATTATGACCTAAAATCAAAACCTTGATTAATTGAACATTTTACCTCGATTACGATTAATGAACGATTAGGCTATTTTATTTCTGTTTTTTTTTTTGTTTGTTTTTTTGCCCTCATAGTTCACTTACAAGGTTTGGACTATATGCTTGACTATTAAAGGTGGGATATTTATTCCTATTGAAAGAATAATCTGACATAACAGCTCACTTTCAGCAGTTATTTTATCTATGGTTCGTAACATTTTTTTTACAGATTTCTGCTCGTTGTAAATCAGATACAGATAAATTGGCACAGTACAGGCCTTAGCACACAGAGTCCGAAATTTTCGTATGCGTCATGTCATATTCGTGATCATAAAAATTCGTCACACACAGAGACCTTGCACACTGAGTCCGATGCGTATTAATGAATCCATTGCTCAAAAAAAAAAAAAAAAATCGCAAAACAATACAAAATTAAGTCTTCAAGCAGTGAGCATGATTTAGTTGTCTTCTCTCTTCTTAAAAAGACAAAAAGAAAGAGGAAATATTGGGTCCATCCAATCCCGAGATTGCGTAGAGAGGAAGGAGAGTTCTCATCAAGGAGCTGCGTGATTATCCCGAGCGTTTCAAAGTTTACTTCAGGATGTCAGTGCCTCAGTTTGATGCTTTGCTAGCGATACTGACACAATCTGTCTTTATATATACTATATATGTCTCTTTCCGCACTTTATCATACAGTGCTGCTGCTTTGTGCTGTGGACGACGTGAATCAACTTGTCAGATGGCATTGGGGATTTTGGCGTTCGCTTGTATGGTAGCTCTGAATTGTCAAAACACCTCTCAAAATGCGTGCCACGGATGCGAAAAACCCAGAAAATCGAACCCAGTCCGAATTTTTTTTTATGACGGACGAAAGTTTCGGAGGCAGTGTGTAAAGTGATTGACACAACGTGAGGTCGTATTTATATTTTAACGTGCGAAAATCTCTCTATTGTGAAGCTGTGGGTTGTAAATAGTTACTTCAAAAGTAGAAAAATATATGCTATATTAACTTTTGAGTTTTTTAAGCTATTTTAGTGATAAATCACAGGGCAGCGCTCACAACTTTCTGCGTTCCTCTCTGTGCGCGCGATCTTCACGTTTTGTACAGCTTTGTATGAGTGTTCGTGCCACAATGCAGCTGCGCGAGCACGGTAGCTCGATAAAATAATACACACCCGATCGTCTAAATCGCATGAATGTCCAAACTGGCAAATCTTAAAACACGTACAACTGACAAAGTTTAGTGAAGACGCAAGGCTCACCGCTCGCGCACCGTCTCTGTGTGTTGAGTAGGCGTTCACCTGCATGTTGACTGGACGGGGCGGAGTCACGTGGCTATACACGCGGCGGTATGTTTTTAAGTGGGAAGTATTAACAGTATTAAAAAACCGTCATGGGAAAATTACGTCGGTTAGAGGTTCTGAATTTCGATTTCGTTTACTTTTTTTTTTATTAATCGTCCAGCCCTACCTGAACCTCATCGTCAGTCCATCGGTCATATTTTTTAAACTCCATTGTTGATTCGAATAGCAAACAACTCTTTATTGCCCACACCACAACAGACTTTAAAAGAAAGGATGGTTGAAATAAAATGTTGCATGGACGGAGTCAACCAATCAAAATGCTGCGTGAACTCAACCAATCAGCATGTTTAGTGTGCAAGTCCCACCCCCGAAAGTTGCAGAACTTTGAAAAAGTACTACCAAAGCCCCTGGAAGGCAAGCCTGCAACCTTTAGCCAAAAAAGCGTAACGGCTAATGCTAACGCTCCGGCTGTGGCGGTACGCATGGGCAGTACTGGCTGTACACAGAAAAGGAGAGCAGAGGCCATTACACGATAGGCTGAGAGGTGCCGCACGTGATTAAGTTAGCCATTACGCTTTCTCCAATGGTTAAGAGATACAGACTCTCTCATCTCCCTATAATATACAATCTCTGGTCCCGAGCAGGTACTTTCAGAGGGGGAATTTTTTACCCGGAACTTCATTTAGACCCTGGATCCTGCGGTCGAAACACACAGGCTACCACCCCAAAGTTCCTAGTTCCTAGATTAAGTTAGCATATTCATAGATCCACGTATACTAAATGAAGCAAGGGTATAGATAGGCCTGGGCGATATGGCCAAAAAGTCATATTTTGATATTGTTTGGCTAAATGGCGATATGCAGTACATATATCTCGGTATTTTCTAAATTTTTCTATTTGGATTTAGTAAAAAAATAATCTGTATTTACTTTTTAAAAATCTTAATTTCACATCCTTCCTAATGTTGTCCTACAAATATTGTGTTTAAATTGAAAGCTATTAGTACAATAGGGAAAAGTTACTCTACATTCTAACATTGTAACATTACAATCTAAAAATAAAAATAATGCTTTTTAAAGCAGAAGTAGTTAAATTCACAACACTAAAAATAAAAACAAAAGCACAGACTAATTAGCTATATATTTACAGTATATATATTATTAGTTGCTGCTATCATAAAAATACACTTACTTGTAGGTTTAAAATTCTACATATGGCACATTTATTATTCAACAACAAACATTTTTTCAATGTATATTTTAGTCAGAATTATGGCAATCCCATTCTATTGAGCTCCGTCTGTTTGGCGCGAATGCGCGCGGCGGCGCTCGTTCACGGAAGTCTACAAAGTTTAGAGGAGAATGAGATTCGCTAGCAGAAGGCTCGTCCACTCCTGACAGCAAAATGGAAATATTTGTATGACTTTCTGACATTCAGAGATGGAGAATATACCTGTGAAATGTAAGTTATGCGCTGAGGAAAACATCACAAAAGCATTAAACAGCGCAAATATCTGTCAGCACATGAATCAGTCAGAGCATCTGACGGGGCAAGCCGCTTTAAACGATAGGCCTACGTGTTAACTATATCTTAATCCTACGAGTTAGTTTTAAAGCCCTTAATATTAAGCATGTCGCATGTTTAAGCCAAACTGTATAATGCATTTCCCCCGCAGCAGCACTCTGTAACGTCCACCGCTGTTTTTCATATGCGCTCGTATAAATCGACTGTTTATCGATATAAACGGTATCGCCTCATTCCGTATCGTATATTAAAAATATATCGGTATATCGTACAAACTCGATATACCGCCCAGCCCTAGGTGTAGAGTTACATTCAAACTATTTTAAGGCATGAAGACATTTTTTTCAAAAAAAAAAAAAAAGACATAAATTTGTCCTTTACAATGGTACATGAAAAGTGAGCATGTTGAATTATTCTCTGCAAAGCGGTGTGCCTAAACAGTGTGATATTTAAAATAAAAAGACACATTTTATTTATACCATTTTTTTTTTTTTTCAGAAACCGTATTAATTGGATCCACAGAGCCACTGGTGCTGTTTAGGTCTAATGAGCTCACATAATCAGGTTACATTTACACATGACCTTTTGGTTCCCCTCATATTGCTCAATATTTCCTCATTTCAGAGTTAACTGGGAATTTTAAAGTCACCATGTCTAGATTTCTTTCCACTATTCTCTACGGCTATGTTTACAAGTCTTCATCTTTTTAACAAGTGTTAGATGTTAGTTGTCATCACTGTCTACATTAATGAATATAAAGATGTTTTCACTTAAAGACCCTACATTTATATGTCTAATGTAGTGTTTTTAATATGCTTTAAGACAAACCATGTGCAAATTTATAAGTCAGCACCATTGCTGAGTATTTTATGTTTGAAACTGCAGTAAACCAAAGACCCGCGGTTTGAAATCGGTGGTGTTTGTGACGTCACAGACTACCTTGTCACCAACCAATCACAACAACGTGCCGGCAGGCTTTAGCATATCATTAACTATGACTGGTCTGAAGCAGGAAAGTCTCGAAAGAAGCCAGGTTATCCCGGTATATTTTCTGTTGATATGAAAAATTGTTTAGATTTAGCAATATAGCGAGTCTATTATGATGTTATGATGAACTATATGCCTTTCTCCACTGACGTTCTGAGTTGTTCAAAGCGTTTGTAAGGATACTGATTGTTAGCAGGCAGCTGTCTGACTCTGTCAGAGATGAAGAATGGGAATGGTGTGTCTAACATTAGCGACACATTATTAGTTGTTTGATAACGTAGTCAAGCAAAAGGCTAATTATATTAATTCATATTAATTAATGACAAAATATTTGAATACTATAAAACATAGCTAAAACAATATTGCTCTGAGCGTGTGCGTGTGGCCGTGATTCATGTGCATATGTCAGTCAGTGTGGAATCGCACGCCAAGTTCTGAGAGAACTATTCAGTCCATTATAAATTCTGATTCTGGCCGCCTTTGGAATGAATCAAACCATAGATATTAGCCTACCTGATAAGTTCAAGTAAATACGCTGGAAATCCGCGTTCATTCAAGGATGTGCATTTATTTCATGTACGGAGAAGGCACGGGCGCCTGCAGGATTTCTTCTGAATGTTTTTTTTTTTTTTTTTTTTAAATCTGAAAACTTTTTTTTTAAATCTGAAATTGTCAGTCATCCATTTAGCGCATGTTCACAGAGGAAAACGGCTGCTTGTTCTCTCAATTCTGTCTGTTTTACTGAGAAATCGCTTCAGGTGATTCAGTGAGAGAGCAGTCCAAACAAATGCAAGTGGATTCAGACTATTTTGCTAAGGCGTTTTACCAATTCATAATTTAAAACACAATTTAAGCATCAGAAAATATGAGCAGTTCAGTTGCACAGCTGTTAAACTGAATATACAAAGCGAAGCAAGCTTTTTTCTTAAATATCCACAAAGCAAACAACAAATTGCTCGTCACTATAGCAACAGTAGACTCTCTGAGCTGGCTTGAGCGATTGGAGGCGGGGCTAATTTGTATATTCATTGATCCGTGTATATTAAATGAGGCAAGGGTGTAGAGGTACATTCAAGCTATTTTAAGGCATGAAGAAATTTTTTTTTCACTCTAATTTTTTTTTAAATATGTCATTTTGGTGATCAAAGATGAGTTTTAAGGGATAAAATAATTGACTACAGGGGGACAAGCAGCCAGCAGATATTTCTATAGAGCCATTCATTTATGCATATTTAATTTATTTTTGCCTATTACTTTTGGATTTTGGCACCATTTTTATGTGTAAGAAATACTTACAACCTAATTCATAATGCTTGTATTTTTCTGCAGGCTTCTCAACAGGTTTTTCTTTTTCATCTACAGAGAACTGGACTCCATAAATAATTTAGTTACAAGCATACAGGGCCAGGGATAAAGAAGCAATATAGAATTCAAACCAACTTTGGCCCAGAGGTGTAAACATCAGCCTCATTAAAGAGTAATAGAAAAGAAGATTTCACAGGTTGCAAATGGACTTGTGAAGTAGTGAGAAGCAAATGCCTTTTAACCTTCATATGAGTTAATCTGGAGTTTTAATGCACACATTCATGCCTCTGCTCTGATAATGTCACCTGAGGAGCGGATAAGTAAAAGGAGCAATTAGAAACTGTTCCAAGGACAGCTTAATGACCAGAAATCTGCTGTATTCTCAGAAGCAGAAAGCTCACTCTCAATGATTTCACTGGCATGAAAAGTCATCTCTGCAACTGCCGTTTTGACGCTCGATATCGATTTTGAGGCTCCTCTCTCTTCTCGGGATCAATGGAAATGTAATTTAAGAGAAGCTACTCCTGCTCTAATGAAAAACTTTGTAAAATACATGTGGTCCAGACAGAAGTCCCACCGATTAAAGGCGAAAAAGATTCTCTTCTAATCATCCGGCTTTTAACTCCCTGTTCTAAATCTTAAAGGAGCAGCACTTAACATTTACATTAGGAAGTCATGGGCTTTTAGACCATTGCCTGTGTATTGCAGACAGTTTTGTCAACATGTTAAATAGATTGATGATGGAGCCCTCATTGTTGTGGCCTGATGTTTTCTGTTTGATTTCATTCCAGTGCCCCTCATCACTGCAAAAGGAGATGATGTGGAAAGTCCTGAAAAGGTAAGGGTTGAAGCATGTTTACTGTTGCGTAACAGAATATGACAGCAGTTTGATTTTGATTTGTAGATCTGTAATATATCCTGTTCTTTTGTTTGTATGCTTCTAATGCATGGCTCAAGACCCATTACCCTTTGTACAAGTTTTGTTTCTTCAGCAATATAAATGCAAGCTTTAGCTATAACACTTTCTGCTGAAAGTGCACTAATTAATACCAAGTATGTGGTTATTATCCACAGCATAAATGATGATTTTTTTTTTTTATGTTCCTTATGAACTTGATTTTTAGGTGGCATGACAATATAAAAGTACTGTTTTCACATAAATAATTGCATTTTGTGACTATGTATTGTGAATTAGGGCTGCACAATATTGGAAAAAAAACTGACAATCCAATATTGTGTTTTTCTGCGATATGAAAAAAATACAAGAAGTTTCACCAGATGGATGTAATAACTCTATTTGAAAAGAATTAATCCTAAAATTATTGAGGTGATTTTGTTAGGAAGTACATCTGCATAGAAAAAAGAGCCAAAAAAATCCTTTTAGGGCTGAACAATTGGTGAAAATCTTTGGGTGGCCATACATAAAGTGAACAGAGTTTTAACAAAATCTTTTTCCACTTAAATTTTCAAAGGCCACGTTCACACTGTTTTTGACCAATTCAGTATGACTATAAAATAATGATTTATTGTGATTATTATTGAATATATTAAACAAAATAAGAAATATAAGTGCGTCACTATGAAACTGGAAGCACATATATTTATGTTTGATATATTGTGCAGCCCTATTGTGCATGTTTACATATTTCAATTTTGATTATAAACATATTTCATAAATTGCATTTACATTTATGCATTAGTTATCCAAAGCAACTTACATTGCATTCAAGTTATATATTTGATCAGTCAATGAACTTGGTGGTGCTACTGTAGCTCTTTGCTCTAACGGTCTGAAGCAAATTATGAAATATACCACCAAGATGTCAGTAAATTAAAATCCAGTAGTTATTAGGGATGTGACGGCACACAAAACTAACACACCTCCAAACTATGAACTCTAAAAAATTATGGAACTCAATGAAAATAGCCACAAACATGAAACCTACTAAGAAATTTTTGCATGTTGTAACATTTTCCAGAGGTCCCTGCATTCTCACACCGTACCGACACAATGGAAAAAGGCAATTATTACACCTGTCCCCAAGAAACCCTGCCCACAGGAGAATAATGATTTTAGACCCATTGCCTTAACTTCTGTAGTGATGAAGTGCATGGAAAAGCTCATTATGTGCAAACTATAGCCTGATATAGGCCTACAGCTAGATCCCTACCATTTCGCATATAAACACCAGAGAGGCACTGACGATGCAATCAATAGTATAGTGCACCTAGTGACTAAACATCTTGAGAATCCTAAGGCCTATGCCAGACTGTTGTTTGTAGATTTTACTTCAGTCTTTAACATTCTGCAGCCTCATGTTCTCTTGGAAACACTGCAGCAGATGAATGTCAGCCCCTTTATTATTAGGTGGTTCCACTCATTTTTGACTAATCGTAGTCAGCAAGTCGGGGTGAACAGGATGTTTTCTGAACCTTTGACCATCAGCACTGGCGCTCCTCAGGGGTGCGTTATATCCCCCGTACTGTTCACATTGTACACTAATGAATGTACATGTAGTACTGCTAACAATAACATGATTAAGTTCTCTGACGATACAGCTATCCTGGGTCTCATGCTAGATACATCAGATTTAGTTGCATATAAACATGAGGTCCAGAACTTTGTCCAGTGGTGCGACAAGCATTCATTCTCTCATCATCAACACTAAGAAAACAGTGGAGATGGTGTTTGACCCCAAATCCATTGGAGACAACTTACCAGTGGCCATCAATGACCAGTATATAGCCCAGGTTGATTCCTACAGATATCTGGGCATACACATTGATAACAAACTTACATGGAGTGTTCAGGTAGAAAACATCTGTACTAGGGTTCAATGGTGACTATATTTCTTACGTAGGCTGAAGGTCTTTGGTGTTAACCAGAAAGTGTTGCTTCTTTTCATGCTGTAATTGAGAGCCTTTTGCAGTATGGCATCTCAGCCTAGTTTGGCAACCTCAGTGTACAGCTGAAAGCCCAGATTACACGGTTAACACAGACAGCCATGGAAATCATGGGAGTTACTTAGCATCCCACACTTCAGGCTGTCTATAATGAAACTATTATCAGACAGGCCCAAAAAATTATTTCAGATCCCAGTCATGTCCTTCACCCTGAGTACTAGCTTCTTCCCTCAGGAAGACGCTTTAGAGTTCCCCAGTGCAGACTTAACCACTTTAAGAATTCCTTCGTCCCCCTGTCCATCAAAGCTTTAAATGACAAGTCAGCGAGAGGTTTGCCCCTATAATGCTGTTTTTTTTTTTGTTTTGTTTTTTTAAATGTAATTCATATATATTTTATGATCTTTTTTTTCTTGTGAACTTTATTATTATGATTATTATAGGTGTGCTGTAAGATGGGTAGTGTGCAACTGGTTGGTTGATGGCAGTTCTTATTAAACAGTGTTTATTGTAGGTATTGTGTGTGTGTGTGTGTGTGTGTGTGTGTGTACACAGTGGCCATGATAACTTGTTTTCATGACAGTTTATTTAAACATACATTAATATACATTAAATAGCCAAGACAGGTAAAGTAAAATATAATGAATATATAGGCTAATATAGTGCATATAAGTAGCAAAAGCATTAATTTCTCTAGCGAACTAACAAGCCGGACACTGAATGGCATGAGGTAAATGCTGCGTGACATTGTTTACAAGCTGTTTTACTGATGTCTTTCCACACTGATTGATTGATTACATGAGATAAGTTTCAGTAAGTTGTACTGTATCTTTCAACATACCATACCATAAAGTGTTCATTTAAATATTATTCTGTTACTAGTAGGCCTAATAAAGAGGAAGAGATGATGTGCCCGTACAGTGATCTGTCACGCCACATCTAAGAGCGACAAAACCGCATTTATTGTTTGAATTTCGTGATAAAATGGACCGAATTTGAGGGATGAGACTTTGTTTTTTATCAAAAGTAACAAAACACTGAGCTTGATTATTATTGGTGGTTAATGGTGGTTAAAAGTGGCTAATGGGCTATATAAGTCTGTATTCGCCGCGTACCGAAAAATTTCGGTACGAATACGTGTACTGTTACACCCCTAGAAGTTATGCATTGGTCAAATCACATTGTAATATCCATATTCTGGAGTTGAAAGGGTTGCACAACATGCTGTTTATTATTGGTTATCCTTAGTGGCCAAGAGGTGCAACCCTAAGTTAATTTAATCTCTGAATTTTAATCAATACTTGTTTTTTATTTGGTACCAGATCTATCTTCAACTTGTCAGGCTGTGTTGTTGTCTTGCAATAAGCATTATATTGACTTTGTATAACTCTAAGGGACTTTGACAGGGGCCTTCACAGCTGAAATGCTGGGCATGATCCCCGCCGCAAGTACCATTCTTCTCTTTTATTGCGTCAGCCATTTCTGCTTTCTGCTGATAGGTTTCACGGTTAATGCATTCGTTTTCTGGTGTAGCTTTTGTTGAGTTTTAAGCAGAAATGCCACTGACATTCTGGGTCAGGAGAGGGAACGAAGGACAGAGACGAGGAGAAAAAGGAAGTGAGCACATTAGAATTCGTGGATAAGATGAAATATGCTTGTGTTTAAACCTTGGCCAGGGTTCAGATGTGCTTGTACATCTTGGGTTTTTAGCAATTTTCCTTTCCTTTGTTGATATTTCCTGATATAACCTCCTTTTTTTTTTTTTTTTTTTTAAGCGATGAAATTACAAGTGAAATAGAAGAGTTTGTTGATGTTACCCTCACTATGGTTAAAGGTTCACATGGAAAACCATGTCATTATTTTTTATTAATACCATGGTGGACATTTTAATGAATAGATCCCTCAAGGTCCTTTCAGGCAGATGGAGAGAAGAAATAGACATGAAATAGTTGAGAAGCCTCACTTGATTTGCACAGCAGTGGGATGACAGGATGGACAATTGTTCAGGCCCTCCTACTGTTAAATCAATGCTCTTCAAAGACAGCACATCCTTGTGCTCATGGGGTGAGAGGATTGACTGGTTGCAATCAAGGATCGAAATGAATGTTGCTGTCACTGAAGTTTCTCTTTCTCTGCCATTTCTTTTTGTGTGTTTAGGGCTGTCAGTCAACTATATTGAATTGAATATAATCAAAATAATTACGTGATGTTGTAATTTAATTAAATACATTAGTTCATTTTAACACATATAATATAATGTATAATTAAGATAGAATTTATTGTACTAAATTAAAGGGATAGTTCACCCAAAAATGAAAATTCTGTCATTAATTACTCACCCTCACGTCGACCGTAAGACATTCGTTCATCTTCAGAACACAAATTAAGATATTTTTGATAAAATCCAATGGCTCAGTGAGGCCTACATTGAGAACAAGTTAATTTAGACTTTCAAACGCCCAGAAAGGTACTAAAGATATATTTAAAACAGTTCATGTGGTTCAACCTTAATGTTATGAAGTGACGTAAAGCTTCGAAGCTTCATGAAGCAGTGTTTTGAAATTGCCCATCACTAGATATTGTTGAATAAAGTCGTTATTTTTTTGGCTCACAAAAAGTATTCTCGTCACTTCATAACATTAAGGTTGAACCACTGTAGTCACATGAACTGTTTTAAATATGTTTTTAGTACCTTTCTGGGCGTTATTTTGGTCTCAATGCAGCCCTCACGAGCCACTGGATTTTATCAAAAATATCATAATTTGTGTTCCAAAGATGAACGAAGGTCTTACGGGTGTGGAACGACATGAGGGTGAGTAATTAAAGACAGAATTCTCATTTTTGGGTGATCTAACTCTTTAAAGCTGCTGTCTGTAACTTTTTTTGGTTAAAAATTATCCAAAATTAATTTTTGAGCATGTACATAACTAGCCAGTGTTCAGTCTCCTGACCTTAGCCCGATTCACAACATTAAGCTTGTAATAATGTTTTATAATTCGGGTGGTACTGGTGGGTTTCCTCTGGAAATTCGAGCATGTCTTTGCATCATTGCGTCACGCCTGTATACATAAAGAACGACCCTCAGCTAGTACACTACATCGCATGTGAGGATGATCATTTATAGCCTTTTCTCACAGCAGCTGCAATAATTCAACTTATCATTTTGATGGCAGATTGTATGGTATGACAAATTAATGTTAGAGATTAGATCTGTAGGTAACGTTAATACACACTAAATATACACATAGTCACACAATGCTGATGTTGTTAACATTAACAATTTGAGAAAGTATAACAATAATAATAATTTGCACAGTTTGACATGATCCAAGCTAAGCGATCGTTAGATTTAATCACCATTGGCAACGCAGTGTTTTTTTTTTTTTTCTTTTCCTCCCTCAGTTGGTCAGAACAAAAGTGGCAGACATGTTACTCAATTGTTCAGATGACATTTTCCGTTAAATTCTTATGTTGGTCATACTTCAAGACTACAATCTGTGATTCCAAAGTACAGTATCCACACTGGTGTGTTGATTGACAGCAAACATTAGATTCATCCGTACTGAGGAGCTGTGCCGAGGCACAATGCACATACACATAATAATTCCGCAAACAACTGCAATTGCAGGTTTCAAACAGAGATGGCAACAGAGGCAAAACTACGGACTGCAGCTTTAACATAGGAAATATATTTATATTTATTACAGAAAAATTGTCACATTTGTTTAACAAATAAGTAACAGAATTATTACAATAATAATCAATATATTATTATAAACATTTGTTAAATAACTGTGACATTTAGCACCACATAGTTGTCTGCAACAGAAAAGTTGCATCTTAAGGCTTGTTGGGGTTCCAAGTGCAGCTAATGACTTTCCCTTATAAATGATTGATGATCGAGTTATAGCAGTATGAGAAAAAAAGAAATTGCTGTCTTGTATAGCTTCTTGCAAGGAGTTAAAAGGTTTTAATTATCCTAGTTACAGGTAAAGTACTTTGCAAAATCAGATTACTTTATGGAAGTTTTCTCCATAATATCAGAAATTAGAAGATTATTAGGAATTAGATATTTTGAACTATCTTTTTTGTCCATACAGTAGAAGTCAGTGGGGACCAATGTTGTATAAATTTGTACCCCATTAACTTTCTTCAGAATGACATCTTTTGTGTTCTGCAAATTAAAGAACATTATTTTTTGGTAAACTATCCAATAAAGACCCATAACTCTTGGGAGACCTTAAAGACTTAAACACATTCACTTTAAATACATTGTAAATACATTTTCATTTATTTACTAACAAGGTCACAGAGGCCTATGCGGTGCACATGACACCATGTTTGTGCAGGAGAGTTGTTGCATGCAAATTATGTTGTTGGGCACTTATCCTTGCTCTTGGATACAGGTCAGGGGTTACAGTTTGGCTTGAAATATGGAGAAGAATCCACAACCTGCAAGTCATGTGATTTACAACACAACCAACACCTCATAAAAGATATAAGCTGCAGTTTTCATCTTCAGCTTTTCAATCTTGCATGACCTTTGCTGTCAACCTTTTTCTCAATAACCGGCCACATTGGTCATGCAGCTCGAGGAGAGGCGCTGGACTCGGAATCTCAATGGCTCAGGGAACAGAGGGTAAATGAGACTCAACGGGTCACGGTGTGTGCTGGAATACTCTTCCATATATCATGAAAACTGAGAGAGCAAACTAACCTTGGCCTGTGTATGGAAAAAAAATGAAAGGTGGGTACAATCAAGGATGTTTCCAAAGATTTCCTTGATTGAATTGCTCTTGGAAGGCGAGCACACACATTAAACCCAACTCCAATTAAGTTCAGCCCTGTAATTTCAAGCAGCCTTGCCCATGTGAAACGACTGGTGATTCATTTTTACCTCTTCAAACAGGTTCAGTCCTGTCAGTGCTAGTTTTGCTGAAGGATATCGAGAACCCCCTGGCAAATGTCACTCAAGCTACTTGCTGCTGCTTGCAAATCTCGGCATGCTTGGACTGGCAGTTCTAGGCTTCGCCATCTGTGCCGAACTGTCCTTTCTGATGATCTCACAAAATCCTGCAGAAGAGAGTTTTGATGTACTTGGCAGCATTAGAAATTGTGAAGGAACAACACTTTTCTGGGCTTACATGGTTTCCTGCAGGAGGATGAGAAACGGCTATCATGAGGGATTATCATTAGACTCGTTCCTCAGATCAGAGGCAAACTGACTCCTCCAATGAGCTTTGCAACAACAATTCCTTAAACCACAGGATATATATGGGACAGGATAAGAAGTTAATTCTCTGCCACTGGCCATTGAATAGTAATTGGTTCTTTGAAAGTTGTACTAGTGGCGAAAGGGGCTCTGGTAGCCCTGAGATGCCACAGTGTGTAGAATTTATTATATTCTCGTATGACCTTGTAAAGCAAGAAAAAAGATTTTATGAGTCCCACATGTGTCTTGTGCTTTTTATTTGATATTCTTAGCACTGCCCACATGCAGCCATTCTCTTCTGGGTGCATTGTTTTTGTCTCTGATATCCCCTGTGTACCACATGTTGGTGGGTTGAGTTCTTATTGGATTGTCCTTCATTCTTTTTCATTTTTGTCTGTTGACAATAGTTTTGGAGTCTTTTGTGTTCGGATGTGTCCTCCAAAGAACAAACCTTCCTTAAGCCCTGGGTATACTTAGTTTTTTACACTTATGCTAGTGTATGCGCACAGTCGAACGCACAGCTTTGGAAAGTATACTTCAACCTCTCGCCATGAGTTACAACCCATGTAAATATATTTGTATTATTTCATGCTAGAATTGTACAAATGAGGGTACTTTCTCTAATGCTGGATTCACACTAAAAGATTTTTAAACTCTTATAAGATTTTCAAAATGTGAGAGGCCACAAACATGAGGACAAAAAAATCCTAGATTTAACCGTTTTGCTCCTCTAGTGTGTGCTGTGCCATGATGTGACAAAGACAGCACACCAAACACGAGCAGATTTTCAACCTGACTGTGAACACGGGAAATCTCGCAAAATCTCTCGAGACTTCTGAATAAACATGGAGGGTGATAGGCAGGAAGAAATTGCTGCTTGATAGTTTTTGCAATAATTTTGACAGAAAATTCACGTAAAAAAAAAAAAAGGGTTTGGGTGAAGTCGTGGAGATGGCAGGAACATGGTCTTAACTTTTTTGCTTCACCATGACTGTGTTTGTTATGCTTCCGTCTTCTGTCAGCTCGCTTTCTGATTAGATATTGTTTCGTTTCACATAATCTCCAGAGCGTGTGCATGTTTATCATCGGGGTTCTCCCCACACATTAGGATTTCTGATTGTAAATATTCAACATGTTGATTCACGATCGGGGCAGCTCCGACGTTCTTCCGAACAGATTCAGTCAACCTTAACACGCCTCACACCACAGGAAAACCTGATAAGATAATCTGTAGAACTATCAAGAAAATGGGGACATTACCTAGGATTGTCACAAGGGGAGAAATCGGCCCAAAATCAGCCTGATTATCTTGTGGTGTGTACCCAGCATAACCTCTTAGCACAATCTCTCATCTAAGTAGGCCTCCATTGTCACTGTAGCTTGCATGCGTTCCAGTTTTTTCTGTTTTTCTTTGACTGTTGTTTTTTAATTAAAATAATAATAATTGAAATGCAATGTTATTCAGGAATTTGTAGTTTTTAGAATAGTTGGGTTTTATTGGGGAGGGAATTGTTATTGTAGTTTGTATATACTAATTGTCACGAATTTGGCCTCTGTGGCTCCCTCCGATCACCACCTGAGGGCTCCATCACCGGAGTACTCTTTTGGACTTCATTTCCCACCCACTGCCTGGCGCTGACGCGCTCACCTGATCCCCATCTGGTGGACTATAAAACACGCAGTCATACACACACACACACACTGCGAAGTCTTGTTTTGCCACGTCTGACATTTCTGAGTGTTCCTTCATGTGTATTGTTTCTTTGTGTATGACTTTGGATTGTTCATACTATTACGACGTTTTGCTGCCTGCCCATTGGACCTTCTGCCTGTTCATCTGGATAATGTCTGTTCTGTTTGTTGCCTGCCCGACCCTGTGCCTGTCTCTTTGTTACGTTTCTGCCTTGCCTGTGATACTGCTGTTGCCAGTGATTTACTTATGTGCTTTTGTCATTTTTATTTTTAAATATTTATTTTAAATATAATTTATATTAGCTTTAATTGAACTTTAAATTTCAGGGTTTTTTTTTACTTGTTCATCTAATATTAATATATTACTTCAGCTTTATTTCAGTTTACAAAAATGATTTTTAACGTTTTATATTTAAAGATTTTTTTAGATAACTATTTAATAACCCACCCAAGCTTGCCATTACTTAAATAGTGTTTCCATTTAGTCCCCTATAGTTGCCTACATAGCAACTTAGTTAAAACTCAAACAATAATCAGAGGTTAGTATGAAGTAATGCCGGCTCATGCTTGCTAGTACCTCAAAAGCATTGTCTGGCCCCCTATAGTTAATAATTTAACTATACATCAACTTGAATAAAGCTGAGACAATAACCTGAGGTTATGGCTAGTACCATGAAATATGCTGCTTCATGCTTGCTATTATTTTAAAAGTATTTTTGTAATAATGATATAGTGAATGCAATAGTGAATGTAACTGCATAACAACTTAACTAAAGTCAAGCAGTTATTCAGAAATCTACAGTCCTACCTGATGTGATCCATTCTTCATCTAATCTGAGGTCTAGTATGTAGCTACTTAACCATGGATTTGCGGAGACATGTATACAACGTAATATACTGGAGTCAATAATTTCAGTGTAGGTCAGAATAAAATCAAATGTAACAATTTATTATTAGTCAGGGAAATGTATAATGCCAATTACAAAATAAATTTGAAGGCAATCAATACAAAACATAAAATGCTCAGAAATAAAGAGTAAAAGATGCTTTCCTGACATCTGAAAGATACATAATGCTGAGTGTATAGAAGACACTCCGCATTACGGGCTGATCTGGTTACAGAATCGCCTTGTGCCTTTTTGCAACATTTTTTTAAATACCCAGACCAAGATGAAACATCCTTCAAATGGAGGCATGAACTATCAGTTGGAATTTTCATTAATCAAGATCCCAGACCTGGGTAGTTTTTACCTTTTTGGGGACATATAGTAATATGCATTGAAGACCCTGCATGGGAAAGGGCACACCCTCCACAATAAGCAAAATATCTCTAAACTCTCTAACTTGTAGTCCATTTCTCTGGACATGAGACCATTGTATCAGTCACATTTCAAATGATACCGAACATGACTGTTAATTCACTTGAATTGACATTATATTTTTAATATAATAATACTGAGTGAAGGGAAGAGAAGTGGGACAAATGTGAAGGAAGAACAGGAGGGAAAGAAGCTTCCCCGCATCTTCACTCTGTGGGGCGTAGAGAATTTCCCAGTATGTGTCTGTATTGTCTGTATCTCAGGAGATCAAAGTATCTGAGGTTCTTATAGTTTACAACACTGGAAGAAACAGCACTTTTTATAACTAATTATAACTGAAGCCTATCCCCAAAAGAAAACATCTTTACATTTGAAATTGCCTGATAATAAATTAAATAAATTAATAAACAATTATTAGACAATTAAAAGTCCCCATTTAGATATATGTGAGTGTAAAAAAAAATAGAGATTGCTAGTAGATGATAAAGTGGGAATGTGAACCTTTTAATTTTCCAGCCCTGAAGTAGACTTGGGATAGAATAAATATCTCACACCCACAAAAACATACTCTCGGCAAACTGCTGTTTTGGGGTTTTAGAGATAGAAGTGGAAGAGCATGACTGTAGTGTAATTTTAATGTGTTCAAGGTCAGGGTTGTGTATAATCCACAAGTAGCATGATACAACCACCTCCACTTGATTGTTAAACTAGAGGTGCACCGATACTAAATTTCTCTGCCGATACCGATAGCCGATTATTCAGAATGATATCGGCTGATACCGATACCGATATTTTGGTTTTTCTTAAGGAAAAAAAAATCTCTCCCAAATAATGTTGCAAACTATACAGGGAACCCTCTCATTTGGTACACTACAATATTAGAGGTTACAATAACAACAGAAGTTTTATATTCAGCTGCTGTTTATTTTCAGATATAACAATTACACTCAAATAAAAACTGAAATGTTTGTATAAAACTTGGTATCTCATAAGGTAGTTTTCATAAGCACTTGTTGTCTCCATGGCAAATTTACACAAACATAATTAACAGTAAATAAGCTCCTCTCTAGTGTTTTGTTTTATATATAGATAGCTAAGGAACTGTGAACATTGAAAAACATTCCTGAGGTAAATTTGACATAATGTGAGATATTGTTCACAAGCTGTTTTATTGACGTCTTTCCGCGGTTGAAACACAAATAAAGTGATTACATGAGACGTGATACATTCTGGTAAGTTGTACTAGGCTATATCTTTCAACATACCTTTGATATTCATGCATGTTTTTCAAGATATAACTTGTATTAAAGAGGAAGAAAAGACTCACGCTCCTCGCTGCCACCTGAACTAAGCATTACTGCGATCTGACACGTCACATTTAAGAGTGTCAAAACGCCATTTATTGTTTGAATTTCATGATAAAATGAACAGAATTTGAAAACTGAAACTTTTATTCTTATCAGAAGTAACAAAGCACAAAGCCTTCTGCAATTATTGGGCTGGAGGCGCTACAAATAATATTTAATGTAGCAAAAAATAAAAATAAAAATGCAGACCTGGCAACCCTGGCTTGAAATACGGGTGATTCATAGGGTCAAAAAGAGCCTGCTTTAGCGTCACTATTTTTAATCTGTTAATGCGTTAAAATTCAACACAAAAGCTGGTTTGCCAGGCGCCAAGAAGAAGAAGAAGAAATTCAACACGAGTGATTTTCTTCACACACAGAGTATGTATGAGTTGCAGTCTGAACACGTTTTTCCGCACCCTTTTGATTGACAGGATATAATCGGCCCTGACCATCGGCAGTTTTTAAACAATCGGCTGATACCGATTGTTGGCCAATACATTGGTGCATCTCTAATTTAAACTGTTATCAAGACGACAACTGTTGCAATGGCCCATTTTCTCCTGTTTAGTCTGCTTCAGAAAGTATGTGATGAGAAACCCTTGAGCTTGATAAACCACAGAGCCTAATTAAGTCAGTGCCTTCTACCCACCCCTGGCACTGATTTAAATCAGTTCTGATGTGGTCCTTTCTGCCCATGCATAAATTTTCCTCTCATTGAAATCAGATCAAAAATCTGACTAACCATGCAGACGTTTTGCCTGGCATCCTGTTATCCACTTTCTTCAAATAGATTTATATCAGTCCCCTGTTGGTTATATGATGAAAATGGAAAGCATGCATGAAATCAGAACTTTCTGTGTGGATATAGGAGCTGTGTGGCCCAATATAAGGTGATCTATGTCTGTGATGGGGGGCAGAAGATATGCACAGTTTGATCAGTGATGACATGCCTCATGACATACTTTCATTTTAAATGAATATACAAAAAGAGAAAATTGGGATGTTTTTTTTTTTTTTTTTTAGTGTTGGTTCTCTACGGGAGTTGAATTTAGACACGCAACCTCTCATAAAGGCTTTTAGCATGCTGACAGTCAGTTAACCCTCTATGCATGACTAAATTCATACCCATTAAACCACCACCTCTATAGCCATCAAAGCAGCACTTTAGTTTTTTTGTTACAAATTCACCAGCCAACAGTACATTTCAAGACAATACTGTTGGATTTCAAGTTGCCTGGTGTGAACAGAGTTCTTATTATTATGCATGGTCTCTAGGTCTTTTTTTTTTTTTTTTTTTGTGAGGACTTATAATTAATAAAAGCCTATAAAGAATAAGCCAGCCTAATTATATGGGGCATTCTGACAAACTAGTCATTCAGACAGCCCTCTGACTAGTCGATTTTGAAAATATGTAATTTTGTGAGAAAGAAAGCAAATTTTCTGGTCAGAATCCACTTATTTAAATAGGTCATGAACTGCATTTTTAATTTTTATAATGTTCTCTGAGGTCCACTTATAATGTTATCAAGATTTTTACATCAAAAAACATTCTACATGCCTATTACATCCTAATTTAGATGTGAAAATTAGGCAATCTATTTTCTATCCTCTTTTTGACCCTCTCTTTGAAACACTGTTTTGATATGCGTGACACATTCAAGACTTGGAAGTAAACGCCCACTGCTATGATTGCATATTAAAATAATTTTTAATGGCCCGCCATTATATCTTGAAAACTATATAGTTGAAACATTTGACAATGTGAAACATTTATGCTTATTACATTTGCTTTATAAGTCTTTAAAGGATAACTTACAGTGTTAGTGTAAATGAAAGTATGAATGAATGTGCCATTGTCACATTGTCATTCTTACAGTATATTCATAGTTCATCCTTTTCGATAAAGTGAAAAACTTGCAGTGTTGTGTTTTAAATAAAATGAAACGTGTTGTGATGTCTTACTGATGACAAAGCTGTTGCTCACTGAAGCTTTTATTCAGGATTACATTGAATGGTTTAGATCAAAACAATAACAAAAGCAGCGTTCTCTACGTGCTTTCTTCCGTATCTGGGAATCCTCCACATTAACTCCATAAATGTAGAAGCAAACGGAAAGAGCAGCAAAAAACAACTGTCACAACTATTCAGTTTGACCATGACTCTACAGTATAAATACTCAGTAAATATCAAACAATCTGTATCAGACAAACCAATAGTGACACATGGTGTCATACTCACAATTTTGTGTTGCGACATTGCTGTCGTATCCAATATAGTCACCACTAAATCATCTTTTATTTTCGGTCTCTAAAAAGCCTACGTCGAACTTTGTCTTGTTTAAAAACAAATGCGCTGAATAAAGCGAACAAACAAACATTTTCTTACTGACACAATCTTACTGGAATTTCATTAAAAATAAAGTTCATCCACACTTTCTTAATGTTAGAATCATTATGGCAATGCAAAAACTGTTTCCACAACTTGACACTGCAAAAATCTTGTGATCCTCAGAGGCATCTCTATGATTTTGTTTAATCTTAATTTAATCTAAAATCTTTTAGTCTGTGCTGTTTTCTGTGAACAAAACTTCACAAAAAAATGTGTTGCCATCCATCAATCGCAAAAAGCTTTGTGCTTTGATACTTTTAATATGAAGCAAAGTATCACCTTTAAAATTCTGTCAATTTTAATTACGAAATTCAGACAATAAATGTCATTTTGGCGTTATTTAATATGGCATAGCAGATAAATGTAGCCGCCTCAGTTTAAGCGGCAGCAGTGACCTCTTTACTACTAGTTACAGCATGAAATAAATATGGGTGAACACCAAAAGGTATGTTTAAAGATGCATTACAACTTACCAAAATAACTCCTGTTTCATATAATCGCTCAATCAGTGTTTCAGACGTCATTAAAACAGCTTGTAGGCTATACACATAACCTTACGTTTACCTTAATAAAAGCTATCCAGTGTTCATAAACTCATTAGTTGGCTGGAAAAAATAACTCTACACAAAAGCATTTTGATAAATATGTGCACTGTATTACATATTCATAAAATTTTACTTAACCTGTTAGCAATGTCTCATTATTTAATGTATGTTTGAATAAATCTGTCATGAAAACAAGTTATTACAGTTTATTTTCATTTAAATGTTTATTATACACCAACAAACTTGAATGCATCCTGTAGTTTCGGTTTCGGCCCATGCCTATTATCAATGCTGAAAACAGTGCTGTTTTAATATTTTTGCCAAAACTGTGATGCATTGTTGACGAATAGAATGTGTGTGTGTATGTGTGTGTGTGTGTATATATAATATATATATATACACTACCAGTCAAAAGTTTAGACACAGTAAGATTTTTAATATTTTTAAAAGTTTCATCTGCTCCCCAAAGCTGCATTTATTTAATTAAAAATACAGTAAAAACAGTAATATTGTGAAATATTATTACAATTTAAAATAACTGTTCTATATGAAAATATTTTATAAAGTAATTTATTCCTGTGATCAAAGCTGAATTTTCAGCATCATTACTCCAGTCTTCAGTGTCATATGATCCTTCAGAAATCATTCTAATATGATGATATGCTGCTCAAGAAATTATTGCTGAATAAATGTGTTACCCTATACCGTTGAATGGTTTTGTACACCTGGAAGTTGCATTAAGTCAGCAATCAAATTAGAGCTCGCCATGCCTAATATACATCAGACGGTGTGTGAATGGACTGTCGCCAGATCTCAGTAACCACAGCACTTTTTTAGCTGCACACTTCCAATGTATATTTGGTTCAGGGGCAATGATACAACTGGAGGCGGCTCTTCAGTCTCAGCGAGTCCCTGTCTTCGAGTTTCCTGGCCCTTTGGGGTTTCAGAATCAATGTTTTTCTCCTCTTCGGGTTGCTGTGGATTGAACCTCTAACCGTGCCATGATTCAGATCCATGCCATGATGATTCAGCCTCTCCCTCTTACTGTAATGATGTGCCACGCTCTGCCTTGTGTAAAGATATATGACTTGTTTAAACTGTGCTCTCCAAGTGCTGCTTGGAGCTCAGGACTAGAGTAATTGTTAGCAGAGTGGTAGCAATAAATCAAAAGCCATCTCCTTTTTTCCTCGTTATCCTCTAATATACCACAGTATGACTAGGGAGAGCATTGAATATTGCTTGAATTTGCTCGCTTCTCTCCTCGTATCCCTAAGGACATGAGATTTGGTTTGAGCGGGGAGGGCTTGTTCAAAGTTTGCAACAGGAAGTGTGATCGATTCGCTCTTTCCTCCACAGTCGGCTGGTAGCGCTGACAGCTCTGGTGGCAGAATGAGGTTCCTAATGCCCTAATTGAGCTGAGTGCTCAGGGTTAGAACAACATAAGCTCCGGGCACTGAAACCACACAATTTGCAGGGAACTAATGACATGGTGAATCATGATTTATTAGTTCAAATAACCCAGCAGATCCTCTCCACATTTTGTTGTTCTTTTAGAAATGTAATTGAATGGCAAATTTATGCATACAGGGAGACTTATTCTGGCTTCATGTCGGAATGATCGTATTTAGAAGATTAGCATACATGAACGAAACCACAATGTTGTAATTACCATTGGGGAAACTTGAGATATTCTTTAATCTGATGGTAGTTCGTATTACATAATCGGAATTATAAACAGAAACAACGGAAAATATATATAATTAAAGCTGCAAGCAGCAATGAAAGGGCCCTCGCACCCGGGCTTACCGCCACCTGGTGGCCTTAGGAAAACTGAACAGTGGGTGACATTCATTTAACCCTTTAAGACCTGAAGGCTTTTTTTTTTAGAGTTTTTTTTTTTTTTTTTTTTTTTCTGAGCAACATACATAAAAGTAAAGACTCATAACTCTAAAACTATAGCAAGGAGAGTCAAAAGGTAGGTATCGTTTGATAGAACACTTTTTAAATTTTTAGAAAATATATAAATGACATTACATTTGAACATTTTCATGCTGAGAAACTGCTGATAAAACACTATATATATATATATATATATATATATATATATATATATATATATATATATATATATATTATTTTTATTATAATTTTTCATTTTTTTTTTTTTTTTTTTGACATGGAATAACTCAAGAAGGACATAAGATCTAAGAAAAATTTAATTTTTGGTGATGCTCTCCTATATGTGAGCTGCATCTGGTTCAAATTTTGTGGTGATAGCAAAGTATAGTTGAATCAAGTATTATTCATTTTTTTCGCAGCTAGATTGCGCCCACGGGCAGTAGACTTCGGTTTAGAGGCACTTCTCAGCACTCGTTAGGAGTTTATCAAAATGGTTAAATGCTAAAAAGCTGAGTTTGTAAGCTTTAAAATGATACCTATTTTGTGTTATTCCACGTTGGAAAACGAACATGGATTGCTCCAGGAACATTGGATAGACACTGCATCCCGGAAAGATGAGAGACATGTTTTTAGCCAAGTATGTTACGTAATTCCGTGAGTAATATCTTGTGATCATCGCAATATAGTATGTTGATTTGGGTTAATTTTAATCGTGAGAATCTGGTTTAAATAATGATGTGCCATTTTCTATGATCTGTGGATATTACATGAAGTTATGAGCATGTGAAATCTACATATTTGTATTCAGTTAGCAGCTGTGCTTTTTTTGTTGTAAACGCATATTACTTAGACATATTAGAGGGTGAAAACAACGCAACAGGAGCATATTGAAGGCTTGATCTGAACGTGTAAAGTCTCTGATTTTGTATGCAAAAAGAAGTTTTGTGCTACCTATATGGGTTCAGTTTTTATTGGCACTTAAAGAGAGACACGCAAATGGGAGCGCGGGTGCTCCATCCAGTTTTAAAGGGTTAAGCGGATAAATAGAGGAGAAATATGGCAAAGTCATTTTGATGCACCACAGTTCTGCTGCCAGCAGGTGGCGCTTTGACTATTACTGAATATTGCCAAGTAGATGTCTTCAGGCCAGGACTATTATCAAACGTGAAGTTTGGAGCAGATCGAACATTGTATGCCTGAGTTACAACAACTTCCTCTTTCATGGCGAAACATCAGACTTTGTCTGGCTGCCATAGACATGACCTTCAGCGAAAACTCAAGATCTTAACAATTTAACGTCGCTAAGGCCTTAAGATTAGACTGACCAAATATGACGTTTTTCTAATTAAAGCTCTAGGAGGAATTTGTTAACGTACAAGGGCTGGAAATTTTGCAGAGAAAATTCAAAATATCTCACTTCCTGTTGGGTGCCCGAGCACCACCGTTTTTTTTTACTTATATCTCTCTCTCAATTAGTGTTTAGGTTTTACTTATTGACATGCTTTAAAGGGTTAGTTCACCCTAAAATGAAAATTCTGTCATTTATTACTTACATTCCGATGGCTCAGTGAGGCCTGCACTGACAGCAATAACACTCCCTTTTTTAATGCACAGAAAGCTACTAAAAACATATTTAAAACAGTTCATGTGATTACAGTGGTTTAACCTTAATATTATAAAGCGAAGAGAATACTTTTTGTGTGCCAAAAATAACAAAATAACGACTTTATTCCACAATATCTAGTGAGGGGCGATTTCAAAACGATGCTTCATGAAGCTTCAAAGCTTTACGAATCTTTTGTTTCGAATCAGTGTTTCAGAGTGCTTATCAAACTGCCAAAGTCACGCCCCCCCCAGTGGTAAACCATTGAAATGTAGAAACACTTATGATGTAACGAAGTCTCATTTACTGAAATCACGTGACTTTGGCAGTTTGATACACGCTCCGAACTACTGATTCGAAACAAAAAATTCATAAAGCTTTGAAGCTTCATGAAGCAGTGTTTTGAAATCACCCATCACTAGATATTGTTGAATAAAGTCATTATTTATTTATTTATTTATTTTTTTAGCACACAAAAAGTATTCTCGTTGTTTCATAACAATAAGGTTGAACCACTGTAGTCACATGAACTGTTTTAAATACATCTTTAGTAGCTTTCTGGGCATTGAAAGTGTTAATTGTCTTGCTGGCAATGCAGGCCTCACTGAGCCATCGAATTTTATGAAAAATATCTTAATCTGTGTTCCAAGATGAACAAAGGTCTTATGGGTGTGGAATGTCATGAGGGTGAATAATTAATTACAGAATTTTTATTTTTTGGGTGAGCTCACCCTTTAATAGTGCTGGATTTTCTTGTCAAAACAAATGATGTATTGAGAGCCTCCAGGTTGGACATTTATTTACTTCATGTTCCATTTCTAAACACTCCTTCCATGCCTCTAATGTTGTCTTTCTCTCAACTTTTCTTCTCAGATCCATGACGCTGAAAAACCTCCCTCTGATAGTCAACTCGGTGAGTATCCAAGCAGCTTCTGATTCCTTTCACATCCTGCAGATGTCAACAGGATTGTGAGGAGCTTTCAAAAGACACCAAAATCCTATGAAAGTTATTCCTGTCAGAGACTATTTTAGTACCTTATCAGGCAGGTAACCCTATGTTCTTATCATATTTCATTTTGTGTTTCTTTAGACCAACTGTAAATATCACTTATGCCTCATCTAAACAGAAAATGATAATTTTTAGGTGGCTTTAGTTGACGTGGCTCTCCGTGCAGCAGGATTAGATTTTAGGGCATGGCTAATTGGTTTGGGTCATTGTTTGCTGTGTGCTGTATGTGTGTTTGATATTTCAGTGTAGTGAAGCAAATGAGAGTAATCCGGCATGACGTCGTGGAATGAACAGATCGTAGGGGTTTATTACAATTCTCGTAATTTCGGTCCTCTTGCAATTGCTACAATAAAACATCCGAACAGAAGGTGCGAAGCGTTTCGGATGAAAAGAACGTCATTATTTGACCTCTTTATTCCAGTAACCATTGCAGCTAAATTGATTCTCGTGTTTTACTTTTCTTTTGTCTTTAACAGGTCTATGCTAGAGCACTCAGCATACAAATTACTCTAAAGGTGTAAAGGTCAATTACGATTGGCTGTTGCTGCGTAACAAAGGAAATCTCGGTGGATGAGGCAGAGGAAGAGAGAAATGATCAGGATATGTTAAAAGATGAAAGTAGATCAACAGTTTGAGCGTAGACTATGGTTTCAATTATGTACAGGCATGAAATTAGCCTTTATAAAAAGCAGAATAGAGTTAAACATTGTCTGTTTGAAATTATTCTTTGCCTGACTCAAAAGTAGGCAAGTACAACCATTAATCAACTTCATGAAGTGGATGTGGAGTCTGTCGAAATGTAATGACTTTCATACATCAAACAGTTGAAGGAAGCCTGAAGTGCAAAGATGGTTATATAATTTCACAGAACTCTCACTTTCAAAAAGGTACTTCATATGCTTCAGCCCATGGTATGATTAAGAATATTCTCAGAGCCTCTTTTTGCACCAAGCGTGTGACGCAGAACAATAACCTTTATGGTTTTGAAGTTCTCTTCCTTAGTCTCCCAGAAGTGGTTGGTTGCCTGAAGCGCTTTATGCGTATATGTCAGAGAGGCATTCTTTTGAGCTTTGTTTTCTCTTGTAATGCACTCTACAGATAGGGAGAAGTCAAGCGCACTAGCATAATCTCTAAATTATTTCTGGATATTGTCTGTGCAGCTATAAATACTGTACTTCAGACCAAAGTCGACCTCGTATGGGAATGTTGAGAAGTTAGAAGTAGTTTAAAATGCATCATTCCTCCAAGAATAAGCTCATATGGAATATTTGAGTGTGATTTAATCTCAAATATTGTTTTTGAGAACGGTTTGAAGGCCTGCATGAACTCGATTGTCATCAAAGCAAACAGAGGACGCTTCCCTCATCCACCACTCCAGAACTGTAGTACCCAGTGCCTCTTCATCTCTGTGCATAACAGTCACTTAACACAGTTACGGTTGCCATGGTGGTGACTTGACATTGGCTCAGTCTTATCTTTTAGAAAGTCATGAGCTTTTTTAATGTAATGAAGCGTGAAGTAGAGTTTGATGGAGTGGTTAGTAAAAAATGGGTGATTTAAACATTCAGAAAGGGATAAAAGCGTTTACTTTTTTCTGTTGTTAGCGACGCGTCAAATTGTAAAATTGAAAAGTGACGTTCTGAAGTATCCTTGAGAATGTTTTATGTCACTATCTGATTGAATTCAAACTCTGGTGCAAACTACTTTTTTTTTTTTTTGAAACGTGCCATTGAAAATAATCTCAAATAATGCAATAAAAAGATATCAGAGTCTTTCAAGAGACTCAGAAAGGGTGAGATAACCGTTCCTCTGAGTTTCATTTTCAAATTGGAGATTTTCAAGGTTTTAAATAAGGCTTTAATGATGTCGGTTTGACTACAGCTCCTGAGAGGCTGAAAAAAGAAAAGGATATAAATCGAAATGACAGCAGTGGGTGACCTCGTTTTATTAATGAGAGCACTAAAACTGATAATTATACATTTTAAAGGAATAGTTAGATATACATGATAGTGAATTATATTTTGTCATTTATTTATGCACATTGCTTTATCCAAACTCTGTATGATGTTATTTCTTTTATAGAACTCAAAAGATGTTTTTCAGAATGGCCATGTTTCCATACATTGAAAATAGAGATTCACACTCTTGCTCCAAATTCACATGATATATTCAGATAAGCTTGAAATAGGATAAAAAGCAACAGAAGATAGCAATTAAATGGTGTTCTCTCCTTTCTTGCCTTGTCTTTAAACATTTAAAACCAACACAGCTTGGACATTCTGTCTAAGATCTCCTTTGATCAACATGGTTCAACAGGGTGAGTAAATGATGACTTTTTTTTATCCTTTTAATAAATTATGGGTTGCAAAACACATCTCAAGGCTAGAATGAAATGCCTAAAAGATTTTCAAAGGGTTGTTTTACCTAAAAAAAAAAAAACTTACTTGGCTCTCAGTATCTGCGACTCATTTTTCGATATTCTTTTAACAGATGTCTCTCTTCATTATGGTTCCTCTCTGGACTAGAGTTGTCAAAAGTGCTGAATTTTAAAAATGTGATGCTTTTAGCGCTGTTGAGCGGATTCGTAAACGCCCCTGATTGGCCGTTGTGTTGACACGCTCATCGGATATGTCTGTGATTGGCTACAATGATCAACGCTTCAAAAACGTTGTAAATAGACATCTTTTGAGAACTCTACTCTGGACCATCTCCTAAAGGATCGATCACATGACAAATAGCTTATGTAGATACAAGCCAAACTGTAATGCTGAATTAACCCAGCTTAACTTCTGCTTTATCCAGTTCTGATGGCACTTAGGTTTAATTACACAGCACCTTAGATGTGCTGTGTTTGTTTTGGCGTCTCTGATTTCTAATGTAATTAAGTCTATAAATATGATTAAGACCTGAGTCATTGTTCATACTGCAGCGATGTCAGGTTTATTACTTGGGCATATGCCAAGTTATTTGGAGTCTTTGCAAATTCTGCATTGGTTATGACCAATATTATGCTGTCAGAAGCCATGCAGAGTGTAGCTCAAACTCTGTAGTTCAGTTTAATGATAGGTATGCTAAGATATATGGGGATATTGGGCTAAGATGTGTCAGTGTGTGAGCTATGGCACCATTTTAATCTAGCAAAGTGCATCATTTTTGTCACCTGAGCCTGTCTGTATAACAAACTCATACCTGTATTTTTCAAATAATCCTGAAGGACTTGATTAGGTGGGTTTAATTAGGGTTGAAGCTAAACGCTGTGGCCCTCCAGGAACTGAGTTTGACACCCCTGCTCTCAACTATGCCTTTCCCTCTCTATAACTAATTAACTATCAACTGACAGTTGAGTGCCACAGATTTGATCACTCCTGTGACATCATGAGACATAAAAAGAAGCTCATCCACTTCATATCTCTCTTCCTCCTCATCCCACTTTTTTTTTTTTACTTCTCTCTGAACTCAAGTGACCCGCATTCTTTTCTTGGATCTGCTCGGAAAAGCTCACGGTGTTGCCTCTTCTGAACGGCTTGTCGCCTAGATATGCAAAACTCCGATGCTTTCTGAGTAATTAAAGTGCAACTCTGCCTTTTTAAAAGTGGCGGAGATCATGTTTACTCAATCCACTTCCTTGGAGCGGCGCACAGTTTAAGACCTGATAATGAGGCTCTTGGATTTGGAATCTTTTAAAGTGGAGCTGCCTCCAGGCCTTGAATTATTGATGCAAAGTAGGAGGTTTAAAACTGCCTTCAATGCTCATTAGTTTTCGGGTGAGATGCACACAGGGACAGGGACTGCAGCTTTATAATGAGCATGATTAAACCAGCTCAAGCTCCCTTGCCTAAGTTCAGGTGTTGGAGTCCAGGCGGTTTTGTGATGTCCAACCCTTGCTGAGAATCATAATGAGTGTTATTCTTTTTCCTGTTCTGCCAAAAAATGTCTAACGCTCTCTGCTTGCTTCCCTCCATCTAACAGTCTTTCTCTCCTTTTTTAAATAGTTATTTATGTCATTGACCTTTCCATTGGTGAGTTAAAAACTGTGTGTATTATATTGACCTAGTATGTGGTGAGTAATTAACCAGAAGTTCAGGTATAAAATGGTAAATTAAGAAATTATCTGCAGACCAGTATACTTTGTAATTCTATTATTAATGCAAATATGAATATTATATAAAATCTTTAAAATATATGAGGCATATACAGTTGTGGTCAGAATTATTGGCACCCTTGGTAAATATGATCAAAGATGACTGTAAAAATAAATCTGCATTGTTTATCCTTTTGATCTTTAATTCATAAAATTAGCAAAAGTCTAACCTTTCATTGAAGGAAAAGAATTGAAAGTGGGGGGAAAATCACATTATGAAATAAATGTTTTTCTCCAAAACACATTGGCCACAATTATTGGCACCCTTTTATTCAATACTTTTTGCAACCTCCTTTTGCTGAGATAACAGCTCTGAGTCTTCTTCTATAATGCCTGATGAGTTTGAAGAACACCTGACAAGAGATCAGAGATCATTCCTTCATACAGAATCTCTCTAGATCCTTCAGATTCCAGCTCCATGTTGGTGCTTCTTCTCTTCAGTTCACTCCACTCATTTTCTTTAGGGTTCAGGTTGGGGGACTGGGATGGTCATGGCAGAAGCTTCATTTTGTGCTCAGAGACACATTTTTGTGTTGGTTTTGATGTTTGTTTTTGGATCATTGTCCTGATGGAAGATCCAACCACGGCCCATTATTGGATTTCTAGCAGAAGTGGTCAGGTTTTGATTTTTATCTGTTAGTATTTGATAGAATCCATGATGCCATGTATCTGATCAAGATGTCCAGGACCTCCGGCAGAAAAATAGGCCCACAACATTAAAGATCCAGCAGTGTGTTTAACCGTGGACATGGGGTACTTTTTATCCATGTGTGCACCAAATTCATCTGGTGGGTTTGCTGCCAAAAAGCTCTTTTTTTTTTTTTTAGTTTCATCTGACCATAGAAGCTGGTCTTGTTTGAAGTTCCAGTCTTGTCTGACAACTGAATGTGCTGGAGATTGTTTCTGGATGAGAGCAGAGGATTTTTCTTGAAACCCTCCCGAACAGCTTGTGGGGATGTAGGTGCTGTTTGATCATTTTTTTTAGGCTTTCTGAGACTCAAGACTCAACTAATCTCTGCAATTCTCCAGCTGTGATCCTTGGAGAGTCTTTGTCCACTCAAATTTTCCTCCTCACCGTGCATTAGGACGATTTACACACAGGTCCTCTTCCAGGCAGATTTATAACATCTTTAGTTGATTGGAACTTCTTAATTATTGCCCTGATAGTGGAAATGGGGATTTTCAATGCTTTAGCTGTTTTCTTACAGCCACTTTCTATTTTGTAAAGCTCAACAATCTTTTGCTGCACATCAGAACTATATTCTTTGGTTTTTCTCATTGTGATGAATGATTAAGGGAATTTGGCCTTTGTGTTTCCTCATGTTTATACTCCTGTGGAACAGGAAGTCATGGCTGGATAATTTCATGTTCATGATCACCCTGGTGTGCTAAAAAATGTAAATATGAATGGGAATATACTTCAGAGATATTTTACTCATAAAAAATTTTAGGGGTGCCAATAATTGTGGCCAATGTGTTTTGGAGAAAAACATTTATTTCATAATGTGATTTTCCCCCCACTTTCAATTCTTTTCCTTCAATGAAAGGTTAGACTTTTGCTAATTTTATGAATTAAAGATCAAAAGGATAAACAATGCAGATTTATTTTAACAGTCATCTTTGATCATAATAACCAAGGGTGCCAATAATTCTGACCACAACTGTAGGTTAAATTGACTTGTCAGTTAGTAGGGTCAACTAGTTAATAGTTTCTAGATTTTTTTCCCCAATTTTTTTCAAAGAAAATTTTGGTTTATCTTTAGCATCAAATAATAATTGGTTATCTTTATCTGTTAGACAGTTTGCTTGTTAAAACCTTTTTGTATTTAAGAAATTATTACTTTAATTGAGAAAGAATGCATTAAATTGGTCTTAAGTGACAGATGTAAAAAAGACCTTTACATTGTTGCAAAATAATATATTTCAAGAATTTCTATTCATCAAAGAACTTAAAGGGATAGTTAACCCAAAAATGAAAATTATCCCATAATTTACTCACCCTCAAGCCATCCTAGGTGTATATGTCTTTCTTCTTTCAGCCAAACAATCAAAGTTATATTTAAAAATATCCTGGCTCTTCCAAGCTTTATAATCGGAGTGAATGGTACAATTTTTTTTTTTTTTTTTTTTTTTTTTTTTTTTTTTTTGAAGCCCAAAATAGCACATTCATCCATCATAAAAATAATCCATATGGCTCCAGGGGGTTGATAAAAGTCTTCTGAAGCAAAGCTATGCTTTGTTGTAAGAAAAATATCCATATTTATAAAGCTTGGCCAACTAGAATCACTGGCTTCCATATGCAAATCTAGTTCCGGTCGAAGAGTGAACTCTGACCCGATGCAAGATGCAACACCAGTTATGAATTAGAAATCTAAAATGAGAATTTTTAAAGGGAGATGTTGGAGGAGCTTGAGTTTGTTGCCCAGCTCTATTTGTTTGATCTGCGAGATGCGTCTACTCTCACCTAAGCTTACGCTACACCTACAAAATGTCCTACGTTATATGCCGGAACTCGATTCTCTTGTGAACCGTTACCGGAAGCTAGTGATTAGCGTTTTTAAAGTTATAATTACGCCTTTATTAACCCCCTGCAGCCGTATGGATTACTTTTATGATGGATGGATGTGCTTTTTTGGGATTCAAAAAAAAAAAAAAAAAAAAAAAAAACTGGCACCATTCACTCTCATTATAAAGCTTGGAAGAGGCAGGATATTTTTTAATATAACTCAGATTGTCTTTGCTGCTGAAAGAAGATAGTCATATACACCTAGGATGTAAATTATGGGATAATTTTCATTTTTAGGTGAACTTTTCTTTTAAGTATTTAGCAGAAGTGTTGTCAACATTGATAATAATGATAAATGTTACCAAATCAGCATATTAGAATGATTTCTGAATGATCATGTGACACTGAAGTTTGGAGTAATGGCTTGTTGTATGGTAGTGTACATACAGATGGATGACTGTTGTATTGCATCTCACCACAAAAGATGGTGTGTCAA
Organism: Hypophthalmichthys molitrix; assembly: GCA_037950675.1. Taxonomy (NCBI): domain Eukaryota; kingdom Metazoa; phylum Chordata; class Actinopteri; order Cypriniformes; family Xenocyprididae; genus Hypophthalmichthys; species Hypophthalmichthys molitrix. Next base: position 21,080,242 of record CM075506.1, read on the forward strand.
GTTAAAAAAATCTAAATCTCAAGAATCTTGTATTCTGAGCATGAGAACATGTCTTAGGAAAATGTATCTGATTGAGTCAGGTGAACCCAAAGTCAGCCTAATTATTGTTTCCTTAAGACTGATTAGTCAACTAGTCGTTCAGGGAACCCACCGACTAGTCGTTTTTAAAAATATGTAGATGCACATCCCTAATTCATATTTTCTATGAAAAAGCTTTTCATCTTAAATCTAAGATAGTTGATTTTTTTTTTTTTTTCGTTTTTGCATTAATGTCCTTTTGAAGCACCTGAGGGGGCCTTAAATCTGAAGGGCTATTTTTGCTCTGGCTGTTATAGCCCACCTTTTTTTGGTGTGAATACTCAAGTTCGCTTTTCTTTGCTCCCTCTTTCATTCCACCTCTCCTGTCTTATCTTGTTTTTCATCTTTTCTTCCCTATCATCCTTTGATCCCTTTCATTCACTCCGTTCTCTCTTTTCCTCCCTTGCTTTCTCTCTCTTTCTTTGAACAACATATCCTGGTGAGTCAAAAAGGATTGGGTAGCTTTGCATACAAACTTGGATCACTCCAAATCGTTACATCTACAGCAGCACAATGATCTGAGTCACTGGAGCACAGCCAGTTCTACATTGAAACAATCAGCTCTGGGCCAGGATGCACAACGCCACCGCTCATGGAAATGAGCCATCGACAGCCTTTCTTGTCTCCCATCACCTGCCACTGAGCGTGCAAAATCCACTCTTGACATTCTCATTGTTCCTCCATACGGCTTAATGGCCCTTCTTGTGTGGCTCTGTCATTTAGAAAGATGATGTCTGTTATTGTTAAAGCAACATTCAAGTCAGGAGTAGGCGAAAAAATCATGCCATTATTCTTCACATTGCTTTTAGCTTTCCATCTGGTACTCATTGTCATGCATGATTGACTTGATTGACGGAACAAACTCTCACTCCGGTGTTTTGGAGGTGCTTCCCGCCCTAGTTATTCCAATTATCATTGTTGGTAGACTGCTGCTTATTTGTACATTTGCCAAGTCTCAGAGGAATAGTTAATCCAAAAGTGAACATTTTGTCATTACTCACCCTGAAGTTGTTCTAAATCTGCATGACTTTCTTTCCTCAGAGGAGGAAAGGAAATTATGAAGACTGGTTGCTGGTTGCTCTTTTCCATTCAATTAAAATACAGTTACTGAAAAAAACAAAACAATGCAAAAGCATCCTTAATGAATGTAATAAATTAGACTTATGCACTATATAATTCTTCTGAAGCCATGCATTAGCCTAACTTTTAAGTGAATGTAAGTTTTATTTTTATTAATAAGCTTTATTTACTAGTAGTTTACTGCAGCCAAAATTGAATCATTAGCCGCTTTCACACAGAGATTCTGGAAAATAATGTGTCCCAGGATCGTTTGATTTTGGTTCATTCACACTGAAAATGATTTTCCGGAATCTGTGTGTGCTCACACACATCCCATAAAGACACGTGACATCAGGATGTGACATGTAATGTCTCTGCAGCATCTTAAGTTTGCTTATGATCTGCAATTTCTCTCTCTAGAAACCACTCTCCTGCTTTTTTTTTTTTTATTTATTTTTTTTTTACTGATTCGATCATGAACTAGCACATAACTTACCGTTCCACTAAGCTGATAAATGATCTCAGCTTCAGTGTTATCGATACGACACACCCCTTACGGCATTTGTCCTGCCTTTTGTTCACACAGGGCGTGTTCGGGGACTGATCCCGGCAATGTCACTAGGTCCCCATCCCGGGATCGATCCCCGGGATGTGTTTGCATTCACGCAGAAGGCACTCTTGCAATTTTATGCCAATTTTCTGGGATCAACGCTCTGTGTAAAAGGGGCTATTGATTCAGTGAGTTGAACAAGTAAATTGAATCAGCCCAAATTGTGAACAAATCTTTCAGACCAAATCAACTGATTTATTGAAAAGATCTGACTCAAATGAATAATTCTTTTACAAATTGAACATTGCTATTTCATAGAGAACTAGGGTAGGCAAGATTTTAAATGAATAACAAAATTTTGGTCTGTTTGTAACACAAATCTTTTGAATGGTTTCAGACCCAGTGTTGCCAATTTAGGGATTTTGTTACTAGATTTAGTGACTTCAACGCCCCTTTTGAGACTTTTTTCAAAAGTTTAGGGACAAATCTAGCAACTTCTTATCTAGACTCTTATTTTGCCCACTGATCTATATTCATATTTATATATATATATATATATATCAATGAATTTGCCATTATGAAGTCATCTAGTGACATTTAGCTACTAGTTTTAACTGCTTTCAATTGAAAGCAGTTGGCGACACTGTTCAGACCACTTTTATGATACTTTATAAAAATACTTTATAAAATTGACTTTATGGATCTTTATTATCTTTTATTGAAGCATAAAACCTTCACCTATTCATTGTAAATGCATGTAAAAAAAAAATTTAAAAAAATGAAAAGCATATTTTCAGACTTTCTGCTGTTTTTTTTCATGAAAGAAAGTCATACAGGTTTGGAACCTCTGAACTGTTCCTTTAAGGGTGCTGGATTTAGTTCTATGCACCTGTTTTGCTGACGTTCACAGATTTGACAAACCTCCAGCGGGGGCACGAGGTGACTCTCCTTTACGCTTCCCCCGGCCACCTCAGGCAATGCAAACTGTCAGCAGGGGTTTGTGCCAGGTGGATGGACTGTACCACCACACGCACACATCACACGGATGGCCACATTCGCTTCTCCGCATTCGATCGGGCCTGCATTGTGCAAAGACTCTTTCAATGTCTTTGTTGACTAAATCGGTTTCGTAACCTTCCATCTGAGTTGAGACTCATTGGGTCTGCATGACTCCAGTTAATACTGGAAAAGGCTTGTCTCTGAACTTTTTGAGTGAAATCCAAAAACAGAGCAATAAACCTGAAATGGTAGATACTGTCGGTTGGTTAAATGTTGCATTTTGTGCTCCCTACTGTTGCGCCCTCAAACATCACCTCTAATTACTGTACTTCAGTGCCGACGACCTGCGGTAGACACTCTGATGGAACTTGTGAGCACCCTAATCGCTGGAAAAAATTTTTAAAACTTTTTTCACACTTCAGCAACTGCCATATGTCTTCACTGTAGAATTTTTCTCTTCAATTTAAGGCAGTATGAGTGCACAATAAAGGCTTTTAACTTTTTTAGCTGATCCAAGCACAGTGAAAGTCTTGATTGCCTGTGGGTTGGTTGTGCACAATATTTTTTAAATGTCCTCAACCCCTTCGTTTACAAAGATTATGCCTCCAACTGTTCAACAGTCTTCTGGAAAATGGCTTATTTTAATGTACTTGCATTCTGAGTCTTTTTAGAAGTAAAATTGGCATTTGGAGTCAATTAAATAGTCTGCATTGAGATTTATTTCTCAGTAATCTGTCTGCTTTGTCAATACTCTGTTTTCAATCTCACATTTTATTCACCTCAGACTTGTGCTACCTGATTCACCAGCCTCCGGGGATAAATGTGCTATTTTCTCTTCAACTTTTTAGTGCTCTCGCTCAATTCCTTCCTCCTTTTCTGTCACCTCCCTTTCCCTCTTTCTATTATCATACATAAGCAAACAAAATGATGTCTGACTTTGTTCTGGGTTGCTGTAGAACTAATTTTGAGTTTCTGCTGTCATGTGTTTCCATCTTGTTTTGTCGCTGTGGGACAGATTCTGATTGGTTTCGGTTCCCGGGTAGATGCAATACCGTCTGAGGTGGTTCATTTTTAGTGGGTTGCCTCAGTGTGACTATAATGATACACTTGCATTCATCAGATGCCTCTTCCTACTTTTAATATCTTGGCTCATTGTTTATGGCACACTGAAAAAAAAAAAAAAAATCCTGCTGTCTTCTTGGTTTGGTTCTGTCGTAAATCAAATATACAAACCCACTTAAAGGGATAGTTCACCCATAAATGAAAATTGTCATCATTTACTCACCCTCAAGTTGTTCCAAACCTGTATAAATTTCTTTCTGATACACAAAGGAAGATATTTGGAAGAATGTTTGTAACCAAGCAGATCTCACCCCCCATTTACTACCATGGTAGGAAAATTAGGGCTGCATGATTTATTGCACAATACGAAAAATAACATTGAACTTAAACGTGATTCTTATGAATGAAGTATGGCTCCAAATGCTAATCTATCTGAAAGCACTGCAAGTTTAAATCGCTTATAATGTACATTTGAAAAAGCAACACACGTCAAACATCTTTCCAGACATGAGAAGCATTTATTAACATCTTGTCCAACAAAAGACACCATTTAATAACATGTTTTTACAAACTTCATAACGACAGTTGAGCATCCTTCTGTGAGATGATGTGGCTTCTTACACAGAATAAGGCAGTCGTGTGTTTATTAGTCATGTTTAATCAATCAAAGTGTTTAAATCTTCTGTTTATTCAGCTACAGCGATATAATGCGTGTTATCTTCTTCTGGGGCAGGGCATATTTAGAGTTTCTGCGCCCTCTGGCTTTCAGATGGAGAAGCATTTACTACTGATTACAGAACCGTACAGCTCTGATAAGCTGCGCATAAAATAATCGCCTTTGCCAAATCGTGTGCGGTTTAATCGCGATAAATCGTGCAGCCCTAAAAAAAAATATTTCAATGTTTCTATTTAGCTTTAAAGGGGTCATGAACTGTGTTTTATTGTTCTATAATGTTTGTTTTTTGCATATGGTAATTTTCTCTGCATATGGTAAGGTTACTTCACGGGTCGTTAGTTGTAACATTGTTACATTTATTTTTTTAGTTTAAACTATACATATTTTTACATTGCATCTTATTTGGTACTGGTGTTTCTGCAAATTAAAACCTCTGGAGAGTGACCAAACCCTGGAGAGCGTGATGGAAAAAAAACAAACAGAGGGCATAGCTTTGAAGGTGATACTTTATATTGGGAAAACAATTCAGGTGACTGAAGCTCAATTCTCCAGCGTCTCATTCAATACATCTCCCTTATCCAGAAGATTCAGTCCCTTTATCTTGGGAGTCACCCTTCCAGTAGAATACAGATTGAGCAGAGAGAGAAGTGAGAGAGGAAGGAAGAAACCTGACGAAGAAACACATGTTTCTAAACCCTGTAATCAAATGATATCTCACCAAATAAATCATAGAACTAACTGTCAAGTCCCCTACTACTTTCTCTTCACATCAGCCACCTTTGTCTCCTCTCCATGTCACAGTTTGATTGGCCTTCTCATCCAGAAGTAGGCTGTACTGACAAGTTGAAGAACCATTCTCTGCATTTTTACAAATCACTGGTGGTCTGCAGTGAAGATATTGCCATTTAAAGCCAAGTGCAATAATTCAATACATTTCCTAATTGCTTACTTTGCTCCATCATGCATAGTCCTCGTCTGCAAATTTGGTGCTTGCAAAGGTGATGGTGACCAAGAGAACAGGGCTGATGTAAGGTCAAAAAGAAGAATACAATGTCAAGACTTCTCCTTTTTCCATCCTTCTGCTGTTCTGTTATTTAATGATTAATTGAACGCTATTAGTGTGGAGGCTAGACCAGTTAAATTCAGCTTTAATTAGTTTCTTTTTTTACACACTGCTCTGTGCTTTCATTCTGACATCACACAGGCATAGAGACACAATGAAAGATTGGCAAGCGCCTTATCAGTAATGCCCGCCGGGACCGGATAACTGTTATTACTGTGGCACCCCACAATGCCAGGAAAGAAAGATTTTAAAATGTTCTCAGGCTTTTAATACACCTGCACAATTGCACAGACACATACACTTAACACACACAACCACTCTGTTACAAATCCTTGTTAGCTCCCAGCATGTTTGACTCCAGATTCGTTATTGTACCCGTCAATCAGAAATAATAGTACATTATTTAAAATATCATGTGCATTGGTTGATATATTTTTTATTTTAAATGTATTTCAATAACTTCTGACCCTTGCAAGATTAGGGTAGTATTCTTATCATGCAGTGGAGAAGGGAATCCAATAATTATTTGTGACAAGTTCAATGAAAAAATTACTGTAACATGACAGTCAAATTGAGAGAAAAGTTAATTATATTTATATTTATGTATATACACATACACAGGGCTTGACATTAAAACCCGCCAAATGCGGGTGAATTTTGTATTTAATGTGTGTGTGTGTATAATGTTTTTAAAAGAAGTTTCGTCTGCTCACCAAGGCTGCATTTATTTAATTAAAAATACAGTAAAAACAGTAATATTGTGAAATATTATTACAATTTTACTAGCCACTCCAGTCTTAAAGTGACAGCAGCCTAATATACCTGCTGTCAAATTGAGATAATATGAAAAATATCTATATCTGGCCATTTTTACCCATTGTATTAATGTCAAAACTGGCCAGTGAGTGGCTAGTAACTTTGGAAAAACTGTGTGTGTGTGTGTGTGTATCATATAATTAGGGCCTAAAATTAACACACTCCAAGTGCCAAATGCAAGTAATAATCGGTGTTGGTGAGTATATGAAACTGTGTCAGTCGCCAGTTGGCCGGTAGCATTATGAATTCTAACAGTCCAATGTTGTGAGAACATGAACGTGAACAAAGCAGACAAGGACCAACTTCAGCTGTCGGTGCGGAACACACTGAGAAAACTTAGTCGGCCGACGAACAAAAACTGCCCGATGGCCGACCATCGGCTTGGTGTCTTCCTGCCTTTACAGAGACACATTACATACACTTTTGTTAACGTGGACAAACCCAGTGCACCAAACGCATGTATACTATGAATAAAGCTCTAAAAAGATCCTATCTCACATCCGTATGCAGAAATGTACTCTTACATGCAGGCAGACTTTGTACACAGACTTTTAAAAGTGGGATTGTGCCGCTAAAAGCTCAAGGATGCAAATGAGGAGCTGGAGTGAACACCGTGTACGTTTTCTTTTTAAGCATCTATCCCTGAGGCAGGCAGATCTGTAAGAGATGGGCACGCCGCGGTTTAGGAGGTAAATCCCCTTCCCATCAGAGCCAGCAGATCAATAGCAGCTTTGAGGTGGAGAAGGACAGAGCCGAGACGACAAGCAGCAACACTAAATTAAAACAGCATGACACTACATAACAGATCCTGCCCATGGCCCTGGGCTCTCTCGCCCCTTAGCTTTGCGTGGACAGGCGGTTCAAGCTAAACAACTGAAGCTTTCAATCTACACTGACTTAGACTGTATCTCATTATGCTTTCCGTAACATGAATTAGTATGTCATAAACACTTTGGGTGCTAGTAAGGGCCTTGATACATTAAATACTGGTACACTCAATTACCAGAAATACAGTCACGTTTATTTATGTAGCACTTACTCTCAGAGATGGGCAGTATTTTAATTAAATGTATTTAGAATACGTATTTAATTACTTTTGAGTATTTTGTCATTTGTATTTTCTTTAGCAAAGAAAAAATCAAATGTAATTTGTAATTAAATACTTTCAGAGAAAGTATTTTGTATTTTAAATACTTAAAATACAATCAAATTTATCTCGCATACAATAACTTTCACCACCAGGCTTAAGAGTAGGGTAGGTCACTTTCGGAGAGACTAGCAATAGCGAGCTAGCTTTGAAAGCATAAGATCTCACCCTCCCTTCAGAGCGTCTCCAAAGCCACGCCTCCTTCAAAACACATAAACACACACAGCACGGAGCAAATGCATCACGAGAGATGGCATTAAACTACCTCATGTCTCAAAGCACATAACATTACAATAATAATGAACATAAATTAAAGAGCTCTGACCTGTGCCTCCTGACTGCTGCAGATTCATTTCGGCATTGATAGTGTTGCCATTGAAATGCATAAATTCGAGTCACAAACCACTCCGAGTATGCCGTCACGGGTTGCCATCTCTTAATTTCGGTAGTTATGGTGTGAGAGCAGCATAACCTCATTGTTTTGGTTCAGGGGGAACTGTAATGGTGCATTCACACGGGGCATCAGCATCAACGCTTGACGGAGGGTGTGTCTGAAGCTTGGTGCTGACGCGACCGTCATAGTGACAGCAGCCAATCACATTACTTTCCGGTGTTGCATGAATGCCATTGGCTAGGATATTAGCATAAGGTGATCTGATTGGCTGACGCTTGCATTGGCAGTATTGATTCATTTCAGTATTGATTCATTTCGAATGTAAAAATCATTAGTTATTAATTTAGTTTATTTATCTATACAGCAGCTCTGGGAAAAACAGTGATATCATTGCCCAGCTCACTTCAGTTCTCATACAATGGTGTCAATGCAGGCGGATCAGTAATATCGTTGAATATTAAGTATTAAGTGTTAAGTATTAAAGGAATAGTTCACCCAAAAATGAAAATTATCCCATGATTTACTCACTCTCAAGCCATCCTAGGTGTATATCTTATTTCAGATGAACACAATCAGAGATATATTTAAAAATATCCTTAGTCCTCCAAGGTTTATAGGTTGTGAATGGGGGTGCCGCATTTTGAAGTCAAAAATAATTCATCCATCCATAAAAAAAAGTAATCCATACGACTCCAATGGGTTAATAAAGGCCTTCTGCAGCAAAGCAATGCATTTTTGTAAGAAAAATATCCATATTTAAAACTATAAATTCAGATAACTAGCTTCCAGTGGATGACCGTATGTATATATTAGACAATGAAACTGCAACAATAATTTATTAGAATGGTGTAAGGCCTCCTTTTGCAGCCAATACAGCATCAAATCATCTTGGGATTGACAGATACAAGTCCTGCACATTGGCCAGAGGGATTTTGAGCTGGTCCTGCTCTATCCAGAACCATGTGATGGTGCTTGAGGAAAACGTTTTCTGACTTGCTTCCCCAAAATACCCCAAAATGGCTAAAAAATATTTAGATCCGGTAACTGTGCGGGCCATATAATATCACTTTCATGTTCATCAAACCATTCATCAAACCTAGTCTTTCTGTGTCTATTGGTGCATTATCTTGCTGATACACGGCACCTTCAGGGTACAATGTTTGAACCATTTTGTGCACATGGACCTTCAGAATGGTTCAGTAGTCTTTGGTCACAGTAGGGAATGCCATGATATTGTAGTCACAGTAGGGAATGCCATGATATTGCAGCCCAAACCATCTGATCCACCCCCATGCCTCACTCTGGGCAGCAACAGTCCGGGTGTTATGCCCTGAGGCTTCTCCACACCGTAACTATCACGGATGTGGGAAAGACAGTGAAGGTAAACTCATCAGAGAACAATACATGTTTCACATTGTCCACATCCCAAAATTTACACTGTTGGCACCAATGTAACGACATTTGGCATTGGCACGAGTGACCAAAGGTTTGGCTATTGCAGCCCGACCATGAATATTGACTCTGAGGAGCTCCGGACGAACAGTTTTGGTGTAAACAGGAGTATTGAGGTGCGCATTTAATTCTGCAATGAGTAGGGCAGCTGTGGTTTTGTGTTTTTTGGATACAATCCAGGTTAGTACCTTGACATCCCTTTCAGACAGCTTCCTCTCGTGCTGACAGTGACTCCTATTGGATGTGGTTCGTCCTACGTGGTGTTACACTGACATTATCCTGGAAACCATAGCTCTTGATATACCACAAAGACTTGCTGTCCTGGTCACAGATGAGCCAGCGAGATGCGCACCAACAATTTGTCCTCTTTTGAACTGAAAAATCTCTCATAATTTTGTGTGGATTGCAATATTTTATGTACAGCTGTGCTATTGCTCTGCTAATTCAACCTTCACACTCTGATGGAATGTAAAATCAGTAAAGATTGGAAGATTAATATATGCTGTAGAAGTATTGTTCATTCTCAGTTCATGTTAACTAATGCAGTTTTACATATATTAATATTGTTTAGATTTTTATTATTATCGAAAAGTATACAGAATATTTATTTGTATTATTAAATTTTTATTAAATAATTCTAAATATCCGGGGAAGTGAATATAGAAAGCAGCCAATGGACACTAGTTTGTATGGTGTATTTTGGGAATTTTTAGAGAGTATTTCTTTGCGCTGGAACAACTTGGACAATGTAATAGCCCTAGAAATGGCTGACACTTTAGGAAGAGGGCTTACAACTTAATAGGTAGCAGATTGAGGCATACACAGATTGTTTGCTCATGTCAGCTGTTTTCCACGTTTTCACTCTTTCTCAGCCTGTCTTGGACGAAGATTACGAAGCTGTCGCTTTCCTCATGCTCCTCGTCACGTTTGTGTTGACAAATGAGCCTCATTTCTCAGAGCTGCTTAAAAACGTCATGGAAGGAGAAAACTCAGTGTCTAATCATAATTTATGAGGTGCAATATTCACTCAAATTTGCACATTTTGTTGCAAATGTTTGAAAGAAACCTAATGAAGAGATCCAGAGAGCTGTGGCTAACAGGAACAAAACTCATGATGAAGTGACTGCAAGACTTATTAAAGAAGTGACGCTTCTCATTCGCTGTATGGGTTTTATTATATGCCAGAGCTTTCTCTCTTGGGAGAATGTATGAAAGCAAAGTTAATTCTCTTACCCAGCCTACAGATTTAGAGTCTGTTCTCAGTGTGTGGGTGTTGTAGTGTAATGAAGTGGAATATGAGTGCATCACGTACCAAAAAAAAAAAAAAAAAAAAAAAAAAAAAAAAAAGAAGACACCTGTATTTTGCTGGTTGTTCTTTATAGTTAAACTATATGATTTACAGTGCACCTGCATCAGGGACTTTTAATACTTCCTACTATTATAAGATTTAATGCTGTATGGTTTTTATATGATAAATGTGTGTAGATATCAAATATCTCTATGCTTCCTGTGACTATGCTTCTTAAAATTAAATTTTTACCCAAATATTGGGTAATAAGCTCCTAAAATAAGTTTCTAGAAAAATATCCATCCATCCATAACTGTGCTCAAATGCTAATGTGATGATGTTTTCTGTCTGGTTTGATGATAAATATAAAGTTCATGTAAAGGTTACAGTGACTCTGGTGACATTAGACAAATGCCACAGATTGTACTCCGTGAGATCAATGTCTCAGCATGTTAAATACAAGTCTAATTACACCACTCACAGGCCTTCAAACAAGTAATTTCCATCAGGTCCACACTCATGACTCAATGTCTCTTATGACACATTTATCACTGAGGTGGTCTCAGTTAACTCTGATTTTAAAACTCATTATAAATAAATCCTTTGTATGTTATTCAAGAGATCATGCTGTTACATTTTTATATAGTAAACAGCTAGATCAAGAAACATACTTCATCTCGAATCTTATCTGTTTAGTAACCATGGTGATTTCAGTTTCATTTGGAACACTGAACTTGTCAGATCTTAACTTGAGTCTCAAGATAGGAAGTTTCTGTAATACGGCCCCAGAAGCATAACTGTACAGACTTGACCTTAAGCCCAGAGAGTTCTGCTCTATGAAAACTGGAATTTTAGATTTCAATCTTGTAATGCATTCATTAACTGACAGGTGCGCCACGCTAAGCCCATTCTCTTCCCAGGGCAAAAACCCTCCAAATGTTATCTGTTTAGAAAAAAGAATGATTATCTTCAGGGCTTTTAGATTTATTGAACAGAGATAGTAGATAGAGACAGGAACACACTGGAGAGAGAGAGCAGGAATTCAAACAGATTGGACTCAAACATGCATCTTCTGTATTGGCACCAAGGTTCAACGTTAACTAAGAAGCATGTGTGCTATCCATAATGCAATGTTTTTATTCCCTCTTTAAAGGGTTAGTTCACCCAAAAATGAATTACTCACCCTCATGTCATTCCACACCCGTAAGACCTTTCATCTTCGGAAGACAAATTAAGATATTTTTGATGAAATGCGTATCCATAGACAGCAATATAATCAACACTTTCAAGGTCCACTAAAGACATCGTTAAAACAGTCAACGTGACTGCAGTGATTCAACCTTGATTTTATGAAGCCACGAGAATACATTTTGTGTGCAAAACAAAACGAAAATAACAACTTTATTCAACAATCTCTTCTCTTCCCTGTCATTATGCTTACACAGTTGCCACAGTAAGCACAGTGAAGGCTTCCATGTTTACGTCCGAATGCCGACTCAGTATTGGCCGACGCTGATCACGTGAGCAGCACGACACATGCGTGTGTTGCTGACGCAGGAGCCGGCCAATAACGTGTCGGCGTTCTGACATAGAACCTGGAAGCGCTGGACGTAAACAACGCATGAGAATGACACAGAAGAAAATATATTGTTGAATAAAGTTGTCATTTTTGTTTTGTTTTTGTGCACAAAATGTATTCTCATCGCTTCATAAAATTAAGGTTGAACCACTGCAGTCACATGGACTGTTTTAACGATGTCTTTAGTACATTTCTGGACCTTGAAAGTGTTGATTGTATTGCTGTCTATGGACGAGTCATATACCTTGCGGATTTTATCAAAAATATCTTAATTTGTGTTCTGAAGATGAACGAAGGTCTTACGGGTGTGGAACAACATGAGTAATTAATGACAGAAATTTCATTTTTGGGTGAATTAACCCTTTAAATATTGCACCCCTCTAATGTCTTTTTAAAAAGCTTATTTGATGTTAAAATTCTTTTTGCATTGCTAAACCATTTCATGTATTATATTTGGTGAATATTGTGCTCAGAAATCTGGAATTTGTAGTTATTTGATGAAGAATCTGCAATGTCCTTCCTGTGCTTAGAGTTGAGTTTAGAATGAATACTTCCCATAGATATTCTTGCCTTTGCAACAAAATTCTTACCCATCCTTTGTCATCACGCTCAATGGGAAATTGTTGTATGCCCTGCAGAAAGCAAATTAACAGGATGACATGGTGTTTCTCTCTGTGTTTGTTGTAGACTTGAGACAAGTGGTGTTTGTCATCCAGAGCCAGAGGAACTCTTTCCATGTGCAGCAGGCAGAGAAACTCAGAAAAGACCTTCTTCTACAGACACAAGCTCTTCAAAAGGTACCAGTATTTCTGATTTTTTTATTTTTTTATTTAACATTTTCACTTCTGTTTTTCATGACCATTTGACCTCATGCCTGGCATGGGTTCACTTAATTTACTTGCATCAGTTCAACCCAAAGAGAAATTATTTGTGCAATTATGCTCCAATTTTGTCCATGACTTTCTGGACAATTACACCCATCTGTTATTAAACTTTTGCCAAGCCAGATTTACAATACCGGTCAAAAGTTTGAACACACCTACTTATTCTTTGGCATTACTAATTTCCACATTTTAGAATAATGGTGAAGCCATTAATGAATGAAATAACACAAAATGAAAGCATGGAAAATTAAAACTAAAAAAATTATATTTTATCTTCAAAAATGCCACATTGTATTTGTTGTTGTATTGTTATATTGTTGTATGCATTCTTACAATACTTTAGCTTTCGTGAAAGTTTTCTTGCACCTAATCTGGCAACATTTTGATAGCACGTCTTACTGAAAATTCTCCTTTTAGGAAAGGCAAGGAGTCAAGGACAGATCATAAAGTGACATTTTCAGTAAGTGAAGTAGTGGGATTGACATTTTAAATGTTAAAAGCTTTATTTCAATGAGAGAAACTGTTGGGTTCATCCTTAATATTTCACCCTTGATAGTGTGTTCCATTTATTTCTCAGCATGGAGACCATCCTCTGAGAGTGAAAATGTAATGCAATCTATTTTTTCCTCCCCTCACGTCCTCACCTGATAGTTTACCGCTTTTATAGACAAACTCTTTCTGACTGCTTGTTCTGAAAATCTGTAGTGCCAAACCGCAATAACCTCCGAGCTCTGCACCAGTTCACTGAGCTGTCACCCTCCGATCCAATCAAAACCAGATTAAGAGACCGTTCTTATCCTGCACTATATCCCTTCTGCTTCCTTTCTTTCATTCTCAGGCTTTTCTTTTTGCAGAACGTCTTGGCCTAACTTTCCAAAAGATGTACAATGGATGTTTGACAGTGTTCTCATCAATTTTTAACTGAGTTGTATTGCAACAAACAAGTTGTTTTGATTTCTTTCATCGTTCTCATTGTCAGATTAAATGCTTTTTAGCAATACTTTGAGAATACAAATGAAGTGGGAAAAAATGCAGTGCAAATTACTAGCACTGTAATGCCCTTGAAGTGTGTGATACCACATAAAAAGTTGTAAATAACTCACTAGAGTGCTGTCAAACAGGACCTTTGTCTTAAAATTCCTGCTTTTGTTAAGTTGAGTTCTTAAAATCACTTGCCTTCAGGCAAACGGCAAATCCATGGATTCTTTTAGATATGACAGTTTCTCTCAAATGCTGATCTCCTATTTTAGAGTCAGTGATGGTTCTGAAGAAATTCACTGAAACTTACTGCCTTTGTCCTTAGTCAAGGACACACACACAAAAATAATAAACAATGTAACCGAATTCCTCTTCAACTTTTAAAGTCATATAAATAAATGATGAACTAGTCCATGTACATGCTGGGAAGACTTTGAGTCAGTTTTATCCAGAAGGACAATAAAGCTCTGTTTAGATTTTATTTATTTAGCTTTTTTTATTTATTTTATTTATTTATTTATTTTATCTTACCTATACCAGTATTTTATTGAATAAATAATTTAATGTATACTTATTTAAAATTAAGTATAAAAATATTATTTAAAAAAATATATGTATTATAATTAAATGTAATATTTATAAAATATAATCTACAAAATAAAAGTAATAATAAATATTAAAATATATATTAAATATTTATAATTTAATAATTTAATATTTTATGCTTTTTTTTTGTCTATACAATGAAATAAAAATAAACAAACCAAAAAAACAGACATTTTTCAAATTATCTTATTTTTGTGTTCCAAAGAAGAAAGTCAACACTTTACAATAAGGTTCATTAGTTAACATTAGTTAACTACATTAGTTAACATGAACTAGTAATGAACTGCACTTATACAACATTCATTAATCTTTAATGTTAAATTCAACATTTACTAATACATTATTAAAATCTTGTTAACATTAATTAATGCACTGTGAACTAACATGAACAAACAATTAACTTATGAATTTTCATTAACTAATATTAACGAAGATTAGTAATTACTGGAACAAATGTATTGATCATGGTTAGTTCATGTTAGTTAACACATTAACTAATGTTTAACTAATGAACCTTATTGTAAAGTGTTACCCAGAATTCTTACTTTTTAAATAATACACTAAAGCAAAGCTTCTATAGATGAGATATACAAGTTACTGCCTTGTACCTTCAGACCTTTGTAGGAAAATGAAGTTGTGCTTGACTGTCATGCTTCTTTATGCATTGCCACAAGATGTCAGCACTAGTCTGAGACATGCGACGGTTGATTTCTGATGCTTAATCCTTGTTTCAGTAGAGCAATTTGTTTCTCTTTAGTTAAACTCATGAGGCCTAACATTTATTCGTTACAGAGAAATGCTCATGCATCACGCTCTACATGGATGTGCACATCAATTCTTTCCCTCTCTGTTGGTCTATATGAACCCTGACAGCTCCAGTATTGTCCGTGTAAATTAGACTTCAGATTTATCACTCTTGCCCTGTGTGACTGTATAGTGCTCCTGAACATTGCTCGCTTGCTCATATTCACACCCCGGTGTGCAGCCAGCAATGACTGTTATGTTGTAAAAACTGTGGGATGTTTGTTCCACCACTGGGGGGCCGAAGCAGCAGAACAGTGGGATTGCATGCAGCAGAGAACAAATTCAATAAGACCAGCAGTCTGTAAACAAACACTGACTGAGTTATCCCTCTCTAGATCCCTGAGAGGGCACAGAAGTCTGTAAACTTAGTATGGCAACAACTGGTATTACCGGGGGGATTCCAGAAAGCAATGTTAACTTACTGTCACATATACCCTAAACTCTCGGTTGATTAACCCAAAACTTGCTTACTCGAGGTATGCTGGTTCCAAAAATGTGTCCGGGAGTAAGTTCAGCCAAGCCAGAGTATGTTCCCGGTTAACACACAAGACATTCTCAACAACAGAGCAACAAATCGATGAGTCACCATGGAAACAGGTGCTAAGAAAAAGCGTGCTATTCTACTTCCTCCTTTACTTCCTCGCCTTTAATGGCGATTTACATAACCTACTTAGTGTACATCGCCACCTATTTGGTGGTTGTACAATCATTTTTTCAATCTTTTTATTTCATAAGTAATCTTTATTCACTGAGAATAAGAATTATGTTGTTTGATTGATGCTAATTAGGGCCTTTTAACTAGTTTCTTATTATCACTAGAATATTGGCTATTTATTAGTACTTGTTAAGCACATATTAATGCCTCATTCTACATGACCTTATTCTACCTTCTTAATCCTACCCAATACCTAAACTTAACAACTACCTTACTAACTATTAATAAGCAGTAAATTAAGAGTTTATTGAGGGAAAAGTCATAGTTAATAGTTTATATGTGTTCCCTATACTAAAGTGTTACCGATATATGTATTTTATTAGAGAAATTACAGCATAGAAAACATCTTGCTATAAAAAGGAAAAAAAGCAGATGACTATAGTGAGATGACTATACACACTACCAGTCAAAAGTTTGGAATCTGTAAGATTTTTAATGTTTTTAAAAGAAGTTTCTTCTGCTCACCAAGGCTGCATTTATTTAATTAAAAATACAGTAAAAACAGTAATATTGTGAAATATTATTACAATTTAAAATAACTGTTTTCTGTTTGAATATATTTTATAAAGTAATTTATTCCTGTGATCAAAGCTGAATTTTCAGCATCATTACTCCAGTCTTCAGTGTCACATGATCCTTCAGAAATCATTCTAATATGCTGATCTGCTGCTCAAGAAACATTTATGATTATTATCAATGTTGAAAATAGTTGTGTACTTTTTTTTTTGCAGGATTCTCTGATGAATAGAAAGTTCAAAAGAACAGCATTTATCTGAAATACAAAGCTTTTGTAAAATTATACACTACCGTTCAAAAGTTTGGGGTCAGTAAGAATTTTTTTTTTTTTTTTTTTTGAAAAGAAATTAAAGAAATTAATACTTTTATTCAGCAAGGATGCATTAAATCAATCAAAAGTGACAGTAAAGACATTTATAATGTTTCAAAAGATTTCAAATAAATGCTGTTCTTTTGAACTTTCTATTCATTAAAGAATCCTGAAAAAAAAATATTGTATACAAATATTTTGTACAATTGTACACAATAAATATTTCTTGAGCAGCAGATCAGCATATTAGAATGATTTCTGAAGGATCATGTGATGCTGAAAATTCAGCTTTGATCACAGGAATAAATTACTTTATAAAATATATTCAAACAGAAAACAGTTGTTTTAAATTGTAATAATTTTTCACAATATTACTGTTTTTACAGTATTTTTAATTAAATAAATGCAGCCTTGGTGAGCAGATGAATCTTCTTTTAAAAACATCAAAAATCTTACTGATTCCACTTTTGACTGGTAGTTTATGTGTATATATATGTACACACACACACACACACACACACACACATACTTTTTTGTTGATGTCAGTGTTGAGAAGGAAACACATGCCCTGAAGATTGGTCTTTTTCGTATTGCTTGTCATCATTTTATTCTTCTTCTTTGTGTTTGTCTTCTTATTTGTCATCAGCTATTTTTCGTTATTGTCTTCATCTTCAGCATTCAAACTTTGCTTGTTGATAATAGAGCTGCACGATTCAAAACACCCACGCGGTCTTATTCTTACAACGATTCGGCTGTCTATAAAACGTTTAAAAAAAAGTATGAACACAAAAACATTCAGATCTGCGTTGGCGCTGCCGCTGACCCAGAGAGAGCAGTTGTCGTGTATGATACAGCTTCTTTTCAACCACACAGTATCATTTTTTTTCTGTTACAATAATTCAAAATATCACAGAAGAACTGGGATAACAGTTTATAGTCAAAATAGAGTAAATCACTTGATACTTCAAATAAAGATTGTATCAATTACATTGTTGCATTGGTAGTGCAATGTATTTGTCATTGAATCATTCTTTCAAGAGATTAAACAAGAGAAGTCTTTATGAATCTAATTAATTATTTATTTAAATAGACTGCAACAGTTAACATTTTGTCATAACCTCTAGTAAATTACATGTTATTTTGTTGTCTATTCAGAATCGTGTGAAAATCATGTTCTCTATAAAAATAAAAAAATGTGATTCTACATCATGCTCTAGTAGATATTTACAGCCTTAGTAATGTTTAATATATGTAATTGTGCGTGTGTGTGTGTGTGCAAATATTTACTTGGCTGTCTTTCAAGCAGTAGTATTTTCTAGGAAAGGAAGTTTTGGAGTGTGCAGACATAGAGTTTATTTTAACAAATAAGTCTTGGTGTATTCTCAACATAGAACTCTTTCTGATTTATACAGGAAGTAGTGGAAGGAGTTCTGTAATTGCAAATGACTTGGAAAAGACAACTGTGTTATTCATTACAGACATCGGGGAAGCTGTAATTAGTTTCATCCATTAGCTCAAATTTGTCTTAATTAATTACACCGATACACAGACATGATTAGACCAAGCACTCTTTAGCAGGGCAATGCAATATAATATGTTTGTTCCAGTCTCTATGGTAATAAGGTCGAATGGGCAGAGAACATTAGCTAAATTAACCTGAACTCACAACTGAAATGCATCCTCATAATGATTTGTATTAGTTTGACCTGACATGCAGCTTTTTAAAATACTGTTTAGATGCTACCTGCTGGCTTGTGTATTTTATGACGTTATACAATCATAAAAGATTAGCTTAAAGGGTACACTGACCATTCTCTGCTGTAAATTGTTTGTTGCTGGTCAAAAACATGCCACGAATCTTATTTAATGTATTAAGTGTTTTTCAGTCCAGTTGTTTGGCCAAGCTTAGATGGACAATCTTACCACATTGTTTCATTTGTTGTCCATGTTCTCTCAAGGCAAAATTCCATCCAAAGCCTGACATTTAAAGCATGTTTAGTTTAAAAGGCATTTTCCACAAAGAAAATGTCACCCCGAGAATAATGCAAAGGTTAATTATTGAACAGGTAAATTTTTTTTTTTTGGTGGTAAAATCCATTTATTTACCAGTGAGGTTAAACTCAAACTGGGTGCAAACTGAAAAGCCAAACTTGGGGGTTTTGTCTCTTTTTGCTTTTGTTTCTTCTCATGACATAGGACAGATGGATCAGACACTTCTAAGATTAGAGTGCTAATTTCTCACCATTCTGGTCTCTGGCCGTGACGTAATTGAGCCAGGACAATCATCTGAGGTAACACAAGGTAGCAAGGTCACGCCAACCCCCATTTTCAAAGTCGCCTTTAGTCACAGCGTAATCACAATCCCTTTTTTCTGTGTTCACATCCTAATGAGCTCAAGACACACAATGGGTGTCACAAAGGATGTCTTTTTTTGGAGCACATTTGTGAATATATTAAGGGGTAGTACTGAACATGAGCTCTCTCTCTTCTGATTCATTGTCACTCCTGTTGCAATCTTTTTCGCGTACTAAATTGCAATAGTTTGGTTGATTAGTTGAAATATAAGTGAGGTAAGTATGTGTATGGCTAATGTGAAGTGAGCACGTAATTTTAAGTAGCACATCTTGTTTTGTTTTTTGGTGTATTGACTGGTGTGGTAGTTTAGAAGTCATGAAACAATAGAGAAGAAGAAAGCCTTGGGTATGATTTAAATTGTCATCAATATCAGATTAATCTCAAGATTTAAGATTAATATTATGACAACTGTAAACATTTTCCTAGCATCCTGAGTTTAGCATCTACAGTAGGAACTATATTTATATATACAGCCATATCAGAATATACTGCACAGGTTTAGTCTCTTAAGGACCATTCGCACTAATGATGATAGCTATGAAGTTTTAATAGATAGTCTAGTTTAATGAGAATAGTAAAGTCCACAGCTATTCAGCTTTTATTCAGCAAGCATGCATTAAATTGCTTAAAAGTAAAAGTAAAGAAAGTAATAATGTTACAAATAATTTATATTTCAAATAAGTGTTGCTCTTTTTAACTTGTTGTCATACCAAGTTGGTACTGAAATGTAAAAAATATAATGATACCTGATAATGATACATTTCCCCTCAGCATTTTGAGTGCTGCTAAGCAGATTCTTGAACACAGGAGCATTTGTAAACAAAGCGTCTATTAGCGGATATATTATCCAATCACGGACATATCTGTTGAGCGCATGAACACAATGGCCAATCAGAGGTGTTTAACAACAGCGAAAAATGCTGGTATCGTCAAAGACTATAGATATAGAAAGACGGTTCACTCCTATTAGTTATGAATGGGAGAAACTGCATTGTGCAATATGGTGGAATACGTCCCGCCTTCTAAGTAAAAGAGCCAATCACTGATTGATAAAGTCATTGCGTCAGCTGCTGTTGGAGGCTCCAGTTCCCATAGAAACCTGAGACTCGTGCTTAGGACTGCACATACGCTTTGGCTCGTCTAGCCTGAAAAATAAGCGTTTTTAAGGCTATTTGAGCACAAGAAACATTTATGGAACAGTTCATGTCAGATTTTGTTGCTGATTTGAAATATGTTATTTAATTGTGAGTTCGCCAAGCAGTTTTTGAGATTTCAGGATTCCCCCATTCAAATCGATAGGACTTGGTCTTGGATGTCTGAAATAGCCACCCGGAGGCGTTGCAAATATGGCCGCAGACTGAAGACTTTCCTTGAAAGGGACTTTGGTTTCGTCACATTTTTAAAATTTCAGTACCAACTTGGTACTGAAGTCAGTACTTTTGACAACCCTACTTTCTATTCATTAAAGAATCCTGAAAAAAAGTTTTCATGGTTTCCACCAAAAAAATATTAAGCAGCACAACTGTTTTCAACATTGGTAAAAATAAGAAATGTTTTTTGAGCACCAAATCAGCATATAAGAATGATTTCTAAAGGATCATGTGACACTGAAGACTGGAGTAATGGCTGCCATCACAGAAATAAATTACATTTTAAAATAAATACAAATATTAAACTGTTATTTTAAATTGTAATATTTCACAATATTACTTGTTTTTGGGAAAAAAAAATGCAGCCTTGCTAAGCATAAGAGAGTTTTTTTCAAAAACATTACAAGGTGTGTGTCTTAAACTGATCGCTCTTCTGCTCTCTCTTTGAAGTCCATCCATGATTTTGCTGTCTGTTGTCCTGAAAGTAAACTACGGTCTCAAATCAGATAAACTCACTTAATAGCTGGCAGTTCTCATGTTATCTTCCCATTTTCTCTTCATCTGACAGTAGCTATAATAGAGTGTTTGTCTCTTTCAGAGTCCCCCTGTCATCCTGCTCCTGCACACACTGTCAGACAATGAGGGAGACTGGAGCATTCTTCCACTGCTGCCTTAGTAAGTGCTGTCAATACTGTCATTCAGCATGGTGAAATCTCAGTGTTAAAGGTTAATAGTGAGGTTCACTTGGATTATTGCTGTGTTTGGAGTTATTTAAATGATATCACATGAACAGGAGTGCTATTGTACTGAATGTCAAAACAGCTGTGATTTTGCAATAAGCATTATTTTAAATAAGTAATTACTTTACAAGCATTAAAAAAAGTATTTTCTATATAGTTTGATTGTGTGTAGCATGAATGTAATCTGGACATATTAGATTCGCCATGTTGTCATTATCATGTGACCTACCAGCGTCAGTTGCGTTGCTTCACCACCATTCACAAATCTATCCCGGGGCCTCATGGGATAGTAAAGTGTTCATCGTATGCACACGTCAGAATCGCGCCGGAAATAGTAGTAGGTCATACGGGTACCTTTTGTCTACTCTTTTATGAGCATGTTACAAGTTACTCTTATCAGCTCTGCCTGTTTTGGATTCATATTGTTCAAACATACAGTATGTTAATGAACAGTATGCTACGATCTTGAAATCTTTGACAGTTTTCTTCAACAGAATTAGGTGTTTTCTGGAGCTTAGGAAAGGTGCATTCAAGAGCCACCAGAGCCACTGGACTGCCTAATATTGTTAAAACATTGAGACAGGTTAATGACAGCAGTATTTAATCACTAAAATCATTAGACATTCTCTTAGCAGACAGACTATCCTTGCCTCCACCCAAGCAGTCTCTCTCTTACTGCCCAAATAATCTTTCAACTGTCTCACAAGACTGTAACTTAGACAAAATGTAATATTAAATTCATTACTATATATAATAGAACCCTTAATCATTCACCAAGATTAAAATGTAAATGTTTATTTTTCAAATAAAAACTTTACCACAATCTAAAAATGTTATGCTAGGAGCATTTTTAAAGTTTCTTTAGGTTAAATGCCGAATTCACTTTCTCTTGAATCTGCAAAAGTGGTCTTTATCTTTAGCCACCACCATGCCTTGGAATTACCCTTTGCCATGTCTAATGACCTGCAGGAGTGAAAACTATGATAGAGACATTTTAGTTCAAAATCAACACAGCCTCACAGATTCAGGGGTTCATTGTAATGCTGAATCATAAACTTCTATACAGTTCTTGGCAATAGGGCAACCAACATCATGTTAATACATTTTGCTATGGTCTCCCCAGAAATTACGGACAATCACCTCATGGTCTCAGTCAGCTCTTGAAAGCTCATTCCTGTCAGCTCTATATCAATAATCGTTTTTCCTCAGGGTGTCCCCTGGCAGAGTTTCATCAAGTTGTCATCAACTTGATCATCTGGCATCAAGCAGATGCCAGAACATTGTGCTTTGTTTAAAAAAAATGTTTCCATTGTCATTTGAACGGCTGGTTTGACTTCCTGGTTCTATGAAGACCCTCCCTCCGAAATATGCAGTGGGCTCAGATTGGTTAGCTGGCCCAGTGTATTGTGATTTGATGAAGCGTCCGGAAACGCCACACCCCTTACCATTAGTTGTTACATGTGCTTCAGTGGAAATGTAAATAATGGCGTCTATATTACTATATCAAATTGAGCCCGAATCAGACCCAGATAGCAGTAATGATGAAGAGGGTCAAGCAGAACTTCTGCAAGCACAGCTTTTAAAGTACGTTTATGAATGGTAAGTATTTCCGTTTGTATTTGTGTCAAAGTGTTTAGATATGCTGTCACATGTTACTGTTGTTTATGTTAGCTTTCAATATATGGTTTTATCCTGATTAAAGCTTTACTGT
This sequence comes from Hypophthalmichthys molitrix, assembly GCA_037950675.1. Taxonomy (NCBI): domain Eukaryota; kingdom Metazoa; phylum Chordata; class Actinopteri; order Cypriniformes; family Xenocyprididae; genus Hypophthalmichthys; species Hypophthalmichthys molitrix. Next base: position 21,103,394 of record CM075506.1, read on the forward strand.
AGTTGAATACATGACTGAGTAGTAGCATTTTTGTAAAGTTATCGTTTAATTTATAGCATGAACAACTGTCTATGAACAGAATTTTGTCGGTGTTTATTGGAGAAGTATGCAATAGAATTTAGCTAACTGGCTAGCGAAGCAAAAATGCGTTGGTCTTTGTTTACGTCCTTGATGCAACCAAAAAACAGCAACATAATACATTTAAAAGACATGTACAAACAATAAAACGTACTTACAGTTTGGGGCCCATAAACAGCAGCTTCTGCTTTTAAAGTGGGAACTGCTTTATCGTTTAGTAATAGCCTTTGTGCAAATCCAGCATTGATCTCGTGTGGATTCTGGAAGCTGTCTTCAGTGGCGCCTCCAGTGTAGACAATATCACTGATTATAATGGGTTCTATTATCTTTTGACGCACCGTGTGCATCCGGTGTAGACAACTCTTCTGCTTCCATAATGCTGCACGACATGGCCTTGCCCACTTTGTTGTGTATTCCCATGGGCAGAGTTTATGTTAATTGCAGGGTTTATGATGTCACCAACCCGGGAAGAAGCTCGTTGTAGTCCAAACTGGTCATTTTTGTAGGCATTAAACTGCCATAACTTTAAAAGACAATATCTCTGTTTGCATTGAACTTTTAGTGCTGTAACTTTGCAGATACTGTTTATGCTCAAGCAGCCACATTACACACTAACTAAAGTTAAAAAAGTGAAATCGCAATGAACCACCCCTTTAAAATTTTTGATAATGCAGAAAGTTTTCTTCCTTCAGCTTGTCATCACAGTTTGGCAAGAACTCTTCTTGGATCATGTTTCTGGAAGAGGACACCAGAGTGAAACTCCGAAAACTTCATGAGGTCCTCAAAAAATTTGACCACAGAAAAGTAAGAACTTTTCATAATGTGCCGAATGTGAAAAATTTAACAAAATTCATGTTTAGGCCCTTACTTGATGTAGTCACTGTCAAAGAGTGGAAATAGGCTGATATATTGTTTTCTTATGTATATTCCATCATTCTGTTCAATGAAGACTTATTCCTGTAGATATTCCTTATCATCATGAATTTAAGCTATTGTGAATATAATAAAAAGGGTTCCACACATTTCCAATCAAATGATCACAACATTAATTATTTTGAATGGCACAGTCAAGGGTATAAGCACTTAATACTGAAATCTGTTCTAAAAAAAAAAAAAATGATTTGCAGTCTAACATTGATCTTGCCATGGAAAAGTGAAAAGATTTATTATGTATGCACAAAAAGATGTATACAGTGCTCAGCGTAAATTAGTACACCCCATTTGAAAAGTAACATTTCAAACAATATCTCAATGAACACAAAAACAATTTCCAAAATGTTGACAAGACTAAGTTTTATATAACATCTGTTTAACTTATAACATGAAAGTAAGGTTAATAATATAACTTGGAGAACAAAATTTTCAGTTTTACTCAAATTAAGGTGATGCAAAGATGAGTACACAACACTAAAAGTCTCTGGAGCAAAGCTAAATTTTAGACTACAAATGTCTAATTTAACAAGAATTCAACCACAGGTGAGTCTAATTATTCATTACACAGGTGTCCAGCAGACAGTTGACTATAAAAGGGTGTTAAAACCCCTTTCCATTTCATGCTGTCAGCAATGGCATCACATGGAAGAGAAATGTCACAAGACCTGAGAAAGAAAATAATTTCTTTACACCAGAAAGGTGAAGGCTGCAAGAAGATCAGCAAAGCTTTACTTATCAGTCAGAATACTGTAGAAAAAGTGGTACAAAAATTTAAAAGAGATGGAACTGCAGCCATCTCACAGAGACGTCCAGGTCGTCCACGGAAGTTAACACCTCGACAGGAGCGTCTTCTGATGAGAAGGGTTGAAGAAAATCGGCATGCAAGTTCACTGCAGTTATCTAAAGAAGTAGAAAGCCAAACTGGGGTGACTATTTCTCGTGACACAATACGGTGTACACTGCAGAGGAATGGCATGCATGGGTGCCGTCCACGAAAGAAGCCTCTCCTAAAGCCCAGGCACAAAAAAGCCTAGAGTTTGCCAGGGCCCATGCTGACAAAGATGAAGACTACTGGGATTCTATACTCTGGAGTGATGAGACCAAGATAAATGTTTTTGGAACTGATGGTTTCAAAACTGTATGGCGTCGCAAAGGTGAGAAATACAAAGAAAAATGCACGGTGCCGACAGTGAAACATGGTGGTGTCAGTGTCCTTATGTGGGGCTGCATGAGTGCTGCTGGTGTCCGGGAGCTGCATTTCATTGATGGCATCATGAATTCACAGATGTACTGCTCTATACTGAAAGAGAAGATGCTACCATCACTCCGTGCCCTTGGTCGTCGTGCAGTTTTCCAACATGACAATAATCCTAAACACATTTCTGAAGAACAGGGTGAAAGTGATTCAGTGGCTCCTGATCTGAATCCAGTCGAACACCTATGGGGAATTCTGAAGAGACAAGTTGAACATCACTCTCCATCCAGCATCCAGTCTCTAAAAGAGGTCATTCTTGAAGAATGGAAAAAGATAGATGTTGCAAAATGTCACCAAGCTGTTCATTCATGCCTAGAAGACTTTAAAAATCATGGAGGCCAGACAAAGTACTAGATGTAATAGTTTTTGTTGTGGGGTGAACTCATTTTTGCATCACCCTAATTTGAGTAAAACTGAAAAATGTGTAATCTAAGTTATATTAATAACCTTACTTTCATTTATAGTTAAACAGATGTTATATTAAACTTAGTCTTGTCAACATTTTGGAAATTGTTTTTATGTTCATTGAGATATTGTTTAAAATGTTACTTTTCAAAGGGGGTGTACTCATTTACGCTGAGCACTGTATGAGAGTAATGAAGGCAAATCATTTCCTGACTAAATCTTATCTCACTTACCATATGCCACCTGCCATTTTCTACAGAATAAGTGATATAGATAGATACACGCACATACATTCTGATCATTTCTCTCCTCTTACAATTTCATTTGCCTGTGTTGTTGGCAGCATATTAATGAAACTTGACAGTACAAAGCCATTTACAGCTGCCTGTCATGTTGAATGTACTGTTTGACTTCATCAAAATCTGTTCACCTGAGCCTTTTCAAATGAAAAGTTAGTTAAAATCAAGTTGGAGACTGTAATGCCCCACACAGTGTCATATGAACGGGTGGCAGCTGTTACAGTGTGATTGAACCTGAGATGACCATCACGATGTGATTGATCTCCACGTTTTGCCCTCAGGAGTGGTTTCTTGGCAAGCCACTACATGATGAAGAGTCCACCATCATCCACCACTATGCCTTTTCTGAGAACCCAGCAGCTTTCGAGTACCCAGACTTCTCTGCAGGATGGGCACTTAGCATCCCTCTTGTCAACAGGTTTGAATGCTGCCTTCAGCTGAACTGACTAGCTGTCACAAAGCAGATTAGAGATCAAATCTTCCAATATGATATGTTTTTAGAGATAAGGTTGAAGTCAAATGAATTAAAACCATTCCATTGTATTATTCGTGCAATTTTTCTGAAAGGTTTTTTAAAGCTGGAATCTTTGCATAAAACAAGAAATGCAAGTGCTACTGGGGAAAAAAATCTTCGTATTCTCTTTGAATAAAGCAGAGTTCAACCCATTAAAAAACATATAAGGCCAAACCAACTTGTGGATTGAAAAAATGTAAAAAGCCTTTATTTACTCATGGCTTTTTTAATCACATTACTGGAATCTTTGCATTGTGACAGTGATTATGTCAGGTAATTTGATTTATACCATGGTACTGAAAAATTACCATTGTCATGTACTGTGGTATTGACATGGTACTACCATTTTGCCATTAGAAATATCATGTTTGAGAAGGTATTTTGTATTGTTTGTCAAAGTTTACATTTTCATTGTTGTTAAATAATTTTACAGTGATTTTACATTTTAGGTTGACAAGCAAAATTGAAGATGAACCTTTAAAATCGGACTTCACCATAGATCTGAAACATGAGGTGAGAATTTTGAAGGTGTATATTTTGAGAGAACAGTGGGCTTACTGTATATTATTATTTTACATTTTTTTATTATATTTTAATTTTAGATTGGTTTAAAGTGTCTATTAAGTAAAATAGTGCATTAAAACTATGGACTCTAGAAACAAAAATAATATTACAATATTAACTTATTCCGGACATTATACATATACACTGTTGCACTAAGTCTCTTATGCTGACCATGGCTGCATTTATGTGATCAAAATGACAGTAAAAACAGTAATATTGTGATGTATTATTACAAATTAAAATAATTGTTTTTCTGTTTTAATATATTTTAAAGTGTAATTTATTCCTATGATTCAAAGCTGAATTTTCAGCATCATTACTCCAGTCTTCAGTGTCACATGATCCTTCAGAAATCATTCTAAATATGCTGATTTGGTGCTAAAGAGACATTTCTTATCATTATCGATATTGAAAATAGTTGTGCCGCTTAATGTTTTTCTGAAAACTGAGATACATTTTTTTTTTTTTTTTCTCCAGGATTCTTTGATGAATAGAAAGTTCAAAAGATCAGGAAATATTTGAAATAGAAATATTTTGATCAATTTAATGCATCCTTGCTAAATAAATATAATAATTTCTTTTAAAAATCAGTATTGGAAATATTTGTGCACTCAATGCTGTGATTGAAAAGATTCACATATTCCAGAAAGCTGATATACAGCAATTAAAATATCATAAACTTGGCATACTTCGTTCTTGTACTGTAAGTGCTGTGTCGTTGCTGTGAAGAAATTTACAAGGCAGATTAACTGTAATCATTCTCTCGTTTTACCCTGTAATCTACTGTCACATTTCTCAGGGACATTTTGTATCTCCACCTTCTTGTTCCCTATTTTCCTCTCTCTCTCTTGCTCTCTTTCTACAAATTTCTTCTTCTTCAAAAAAAAAAAAATCTTCCCATCCACTCTCCATAGTCTCTGAAAAACATTACATTCACTTGCAGCAGCTTCTGCAGTATTAGTCTGTTTGTTCTTCTTCAGCTCCTTCCTTGCAAAGCTCCCTGTGAAAAGGACAGACAGTCTAATAATGTATTGGATCTTGAGAATCTAATTTTTATGTGAGGGAGGTCCATCTTTATACAGAGAGACAAGAACAACTTTTTTTAAATAATGTAATGTTCCATTTTTCTTGACGTCATGGTGTTCATGGGGGTGATGCGGGTTTCTGGCTTCAGCGTTTTTGATCATCAATTTTTTTAACTTTTTTTCAAATGAAAAATGTGACTTTCTATTGGATAACCACTTTTAAAACAATCGGCTACCCAAAAGTAAAAATTCTATCATTTATTCTTCCTCATGTCCAAAAATAAATGGCAATCGAAATGGGATCAGTGCTTAAACAAATAATCTTGATTATATCTATATGAAATAAATCTTGATGTTGGGACAAAACATTATATTATACGCTGCCAGGATGACAATGTCAAGAGTTAAAACTGTGAAAGAATGGTTCAGAGAGCATGAAGAATCATTTTCACACATGAACTGGCACCTCTGAATCCTGACCTTAATTTTAAATCTTGACCAAAAATTGATGCAACTCTAGATGGAAATAACATCACAACATTTATTTCTTTCGAGAGGTGCATCATTTTTTGGTCAATATCTTGTATTGACAATGTAAGAGGTGAGCACTCTGTGAAGTCTCCTCCAGCACATCCCAAAGACTTACACTGAGGTTAAGGTCAGTGCCAATTCATGTGTGAAAATGATTCTTCATGCTCCCTCCCAACAATTCTTTCACAATTTGAGCCTGATGAATCTTGTCATTGTCATCCTGGAATATGGCCATGATACATCTTAGTACATGGTTGTTTAAGAAATGAAAAGCTGCACACTCCATCTTTTAGGGTTAAAAGAACCGTTGCCAAACATATAACATGCTAGAAAAATAATAATCACTGTAATAATGATCCATCTATAGACTCTTAAGTATTTGCCTCTTAAAATCCAAACAACTACTTTTTTTTTTTTTGGCCCGGCAATGTTCAAAACATTACATTATACAGTTCCCATTTAATAATAGCTAGGATCAAGTCATTTACACACAATGCCGGACAGGACACATACATTTTTACTATCAGGAGAAAAATCCCCAAAGTGTTCATCTTGTCAGAATCTGCTAAAACCTGGCCCTCAACTAAACTAAACCCGCCATAGAGGCTGGCATGGCGGTAAAAAAAATTCTTCCTTGTGTCATTCCAAACATTCTTTCTTCTGTGGAAAACGCAAGAAAATATTTCATAAAAGTCATGAAATCAAAACTTACGTTTTTTTATGGAATATTCCAGTACTTATTATAAATTATTTATTTATGCACATCAAAATTCATGTGCCCTCGTAATCATTAAGCAAAATAGCTTTTTTTTAAATCTCATTTCCCCTCTGATGACGTGTTTACTGGCGGGAGGGCGGGACAACCTGTCGCTCACATGAGATCACTGCAATAGCACATGACAATGTTACAATCAATTCCCAATGGACAAAATCAAGTCCCGCCCAACATTTTTTCTTGTTCGAGAAGCTCTTTCACTCAGCTAAACATCACAATATGGAAAATTAAATTAAAAAGTTTCAGTGCACACATGCTGTTTTGAACCTCACTGACTTTCGTTGTATTAACAAAAACATTTGAAACATTTTTCAAAACATCTTCTTTTGTGTTCGGGCAGAAGAAAGAAAGTTGTTCTGGCTAGGAGCAAATGATAACATAATTTAAATCTTTGGGTCAACTTTTTGCTTTAAGTATACTAACTCCAAAGCAACAAGCATTGCTTTGTAATTACAAGCATTCCATTAAATTCAATTATTATTCTCCCACAGGTGGCGCTGTACATCTGGGAGGACGGAAAGGGACCTCGACTGACAGGAGTTCCAGAACTTTGCACGCTGCCAGAGCACAATCCAAGAGCTCAATACTGTGCCACCACTGTCAGCAGCCATTTACCACTGTGTGTAGGTAACCTCCACACCGAGCGCTTAACACACCTGTCACACACACCTAATCAGTATGTGGAGAAGCCTGACAGGGGAGAAAGTGCAAACCCTCGGTTACGATTTGAGTTAAGACCAGACACCTCTAGAATTCGATTTGTGCTGGATACAAGGTTTGGATAAAAGCTTTTGCTAAATGAATAAATGAAGAGTTTCAGTGTCAAGGTATGCACCTGAATGAAAGAATATCATGATATTACTTTTACTTTAAGAAGATTGTTCTGTTCCTTAGAAGAATGTCATTTATAAATAATAGCAGATTTAAGACAATACTATCCTTTTAAGATAAAAACAGTAATTGGTACATAATGTTTTTCTTTAAGTAACAGCACGACTATGTTGCACACAGCCTTATGTGCACACGACCTTTGGAAAATCAATGCAGCTCATCAGTACATGATTATGATGAAGAGGATGTTTTGGCAGATCGCTTAGTATACCTCTATATTTAGTCTCTGAATGGCTGGGTTTGATCCCAGCCAAGTATTATGAATCAAATTAAAAATCCATTTATCCTAATCCATTCCGGGTCATTTCATCCTGTTTCAGTCTAAAGATGGCGACCATGTGTTCACTGCATAATCGCTATGCTTCAAACTTTATGCAAATGACTATGAATATGTGAGGATGGGCTGTTTGCAGACATCACCATCATGCGGATGAATCTGTCGCCTGTTTCCATTGTGAACCATTACAGTCTCACTGATTTTAAGTGCCACTTTGTGGTTTCTTTTTGAAACGTAATATTACATAATTCATAAGCTGCTAGGCTTGATGCTCTTTTTTTACCTCCTTAATTTCCTTTTTTGTAACTTTCTTTTGCAGATACAGACAATTGTGAGTGTTATACTGCATTAAAAAAATACAAATAAAAACATATATATATAATTTATTTTTTTATAAATACTATATATATATAAATAAATCATACTATAAGAATGTCCTGCAAGTTTCAGAACTGAAAACGTCCTTGTTAGTCCAATAAAAGAATTTATTGACACCAGGCCCATCAAACAACTGATCCTGGAATGTGCCTGTATAGGTGAAACCCCGCCTGCGCAGAAGAAATCAATGCCTACTTCATCATTGCAATGTTAGCCCCACCCACTGACATGTTAGTGAGATGAGGAGGAGAGAACAGTGATGCAGGACTAAAAATAACATTACCTTTCAAAGGATCCTAATGCTAGGAACATGGTTAATTATTTTCAACAATGTGAATATCTCAGTTGAGCTTTATTTATTTGCATTCGCGATTTCACTCTGGATTCTTTGGTAAATCAATCGAATTTCAGCGCAGGCTTTGCAAAAGGCTTTTACAAAAGTACACACGACAGTAATGCAACAACATGTAAGTAACTGTTTTAATTCTTATGCCTGATCTGATGTAATGATTCATGTACAGTCAGATGGTCTGTGTGTCAGTAAATCAAACCAGTGACTAACGGTAAACTTCATGTTGTTTCTCTTAAAAGGATGAAAATAATCTGTAATTTAAACAATGATTAAATTATATATAGGAAGCGATCAAAGAACGCTCCCTGACCGCTGGAGCTGTCAATCAAACAGCGCAAGTTTATCAGTGACTGAGTTCTGATACACGGCAAAACTCCTGTTTTATTCAGCAAATATTTTAGTTACATTGAGTTTGCACTGTTAGTTATGATGAAAGCATTCGTTAGTGTGCAGAAATTGAGTTGCAATGATGAGATCACTGCTTTCATGCGCTCAACAACATGTCTGTGATCGGCTACAATGTTCATTACTGCAACCTTTCGATCTAAATATAATGTAATAGTTCTAAATGTAATGCAACACTTTTCACGATTAGTTAACACTGAGAGCTGTAATAGTAAAAACGTGCTAAAAGTTTTCGAGAGAGTAATACTTTGCTATTTTAAATGGAAAGATGTTATGGAATGGAGAGTGGCTTTACACTGAAGTCTCACAACAGACACACTCCTTAAAACAGAGCGTTCAAATAAGAGGGCTAAAATCAGGGTAGGAAAAATGCCTTTTGTTTCTAAATTATGACAATTTTTTATGTAAAAAGCATACTAACATTATAAGTGCACCCCAGGAAACATTATAAAATAATAAAATAATGCAGTTCATGACCCCTTTAAAATAACTTTCTATTTGAAAATAGTTTAAAATGCAATTTGGCAAAGCTGATATTATCCCCTCTGGACATCAACTGTGTGTTGTTTATATTTCTATATTACCATTTCAGTGGTATCCGCCTTATTATGACTCGCCATACATAAGAGACCGTCCACAAATTTTTTTGGTAATGTTTTTCCTGGGATAAGGTCTTGCCAGGTCTTTCCCCAACCCTCCTCATTACATGGCTTGGAACTCACACACAATGTATTCACAACTACGGCCAATTTGGCATGTCCAATCCACCTAACCTGCATGCCTTTGGACTGTGTGGGGGAAACAGGAGCACCTGGAGGAAACCCACACTGGCACAAGGAGAACATGCAAAATCCCCATAGAAAGGACTCCTGCCTCAACCATGGACCTTCTTGCGACAGTGCTACCCACTGAGCGATTTATTTAAATAACCATGCTTATTTTCAGCACAATATCAACAGACATCTTAACTTTAGACTATTCTAAAATGCACAAGCTTTATCAGGTCATTTCAGTCTTTTCAACATCCAGAATCTCCTGGAGTTTAATATTCTCAGTGGGCTCAAAGCAATATCTCCCTGAAGCAGCGCTGAGTGCTATTATTTCAGAGTTATGGCTATCAGTCCTTTCCATGCTCTCTCCTAAAAAAAAATCCAGAACTAAAACCTCAACCAGAAATACACAAAAACACACACTTGCATAGTACAAAAAGAAGCTGGACCCGTGTGTCTTTTGAAAGGGTGAAAATCGCAAGTTTGATTTGGAAGAGCAGAGGTTTCCTGTTGCGTCTGAGGCTCTTAAAGCGTGTAAAGAAATAACAACAAGCAAAATGCAAGTAAAAATTACTTAAGAAAGTAAATAGACTTGGCCAGTAACATGAAATGGCATTGTAAGTGTAATACTCTGATGAATGGTTCGTAAACACCTGTTGTGATTCACTGTGGCAAATTAAGCATTAAGCATTTGTCGAGGGTAACTAAATACACTATTTCTGAATATACCTCACATTAAGCCTCCAAAATGAAAACTGACTGTCTTCACAGCTGCAGTTTCACCGATGTACACTGACTCATCTCTTATATAATGCTGCAAGTGACAGTGACCTGAGTTTTTGTCACAAATATACAAAGAATAAGCAGCTAAATAACGTCCTAGTTACAAACATATATTTCTGGAATAAAAATATACAGTTTCATGGCCTGTTAGAAATTGCACAGATTTCCAGTTGTCTGCAACCTTCTCCATTTGTAGATTATTTTATTCTCACCCATAATGGTGGGTGTTAAATGACTTGGACTTAAGTCTCAACAACTGTAAATAGCAATGATATAATGACCATATATAATTATTTCTCAGTCTCTTTATTAGAACATAACCAGAAAATATAGTAAATTCGTATGTAGTATTTTTTTTAAAAAATCTGGGGAAAAAAAACTTTAATAGGCTAAAGTGGCATGTATTTAGTGATCTCCCCTTACACTTGAGCAATAGCAGGAACCTGGCTCTTCTAAACCTAAAGGACTGGGAGGCCAAGAAAACTTTCAAAATCTGATGAGAAGTTTCTCAGAGTTTCTTCTTTGAAGAATGGAAGTCCAGGAGACATGTGACAAGAGGTCACACTAAATAGGCTACTGATTTTTGCTTAAAGAAACCATTTTGTTTTTTTACATTGTGTGTACATATTTCCTGTATTTTCTGTTTGTTTTGTAATAAAGAGACTAAAAACTAAAAATGGATGGTCATTAAAACATTGCTAAAACAACAAAGCTGGTAGTGGCCTAAGACTTTTGCACAGTACTGTGATATATATATATATATATATATATATATAATACACACACACACACACACAATCATCAGAATGATTTCTGAAGGATCATGTGATGCTGAAAATTCAGCTTTGATCACAGGAATGAATTACTTTATAAAATATATTCAAACAGAAAACAGTTATTGTAAATTGTAATAATATTTCACAATATTACTGTTTTTTACTGTATTTTTAATTCAATAAATGCAGCCTTGGTGAGCAGACGAAACTTCTTTTAAAAACATTAAAAATCTTACTGTGTCCAAACTTTTGACTGGTAGTGTATATAAGCACAATTATTGCCAATTCAGTGTCTGTCCATGTTACATGAGGTGTTCTTACTTATCACAGCACTTCACAGTATGAGCTGAGCACTTTCTACATATAACTGAGCATTATGCAATCTGTCTAAACTTTCTCTTCTCCTGTGTGTCTGCAGGGCCAGCCTGTTAAGAGTGAAAACATCTTCGTAGCTGTGAAAACTTGTAAGAAGTTCCATTCTGACAGAGGTGAGTGGTACGTTCTGAACCCATACGTTGCTGCCTCCCTCTCAGGAGCCCGCCCTTGTCTTCATAAGAGCACTTAGTAATATCACGTGTCAGAGGTTGTGCAAAAATTTGCGCATGGCGCCGTGAACCCCGCCCTTCCTCGCTTCACATCACTCAAGTCACTGCTGATGAAGTCTGACGTTCTCTTTCGCTTTAAAAGTTCAGTGAGTGTCACTGTTTGACCTCCAAAGTGACTTGGTATTGAGAGATTTTTGGCTGAGTTCCCTGGTGGGCATCACTCCAGTCTTCTCTCCACTATTACAGCCCTTCATGGCAACTCTGGGCAGTCGCTAAGTACCAGGCATCAACTCTAACTTAATGAGACAGATAAAGTGTTGCAGTTTGAATTCAGAGAACCATCTGGGAAGGGGAAAAAAAGACAGAGCCGAAGCAACTGACACGTCAGTTGCATCTAATTGCGCTGATTATCATAATTACAACTTGCAAGTCACTGTGATATTTCCCTTTCAGTTATTCTTAGATAAAACTGCTACATCCACAAGTCATGTTAAAAATGAAGCATTAGTATTATAGTAGGTATAGCTAGTTACAAATCTGTGGCTCGCTTACCTGCAGAATGTTATGATTTTACTGCAGATGCTGATGGTTAAGACACAATGGCATTAAAATGAATTGTGTTTGCATTATGTGTTTGTTTCATTGCAGTAAAATTCAATTTCATACCCCAGTATTAAATTATGATATCCAAAATCTTTGCTATTAAATGTTAATTACTGTCAGCTGTGGTCTGAATATTGTGGGAGTTATCTCTTGTGTGTTAAAGTATTGATTGATTTTCTGTTCCCACAACAACAGTCCCTGTGGTGAAGAAAACATGGAGTAAACAAGCCTCACTGCTGGAGTACTACAGCGATTACGCCGATCCTTCTATACCGACCATCAACCTGGGAGTGCCAAACACAGAAAGGGGTGAGCGCTCAAATCTGTTTTCACACTTGATATATTTGAGATTAGTGTTTAGGTCTATTTTTGGACAGAAATATATTTCACTGTTGCACAGAAATGTTGCAGTATCTTAGGTACTGCAGTCATAGCCAAGCAGAAACTGGGATTTGTTATTGGAACTTTGCAAAATAGGGTATAAATTCACTATTCAAAGGTTTGATGTTAGTAATGTTTTTGAAAGAAGTCCCTTAGGCTCACCAAGGCTGCATTTTATTTGACCAATAATACAGTAAAAAAGTTATATTTTGAAATTTTGGGCAGTTGTGGCCTAGATTAGAGAGACAGATTTGTAACCAGAAGGTCGCTGGTTCGAGTCTCAGTAAATGTAGGTGGGGGTGTTCCACTCTCATTATCCACAACTGAGGTGCCCCTGAGCAAGGCACCTAAATGCCCCGAAATACTCACTGCGAAGTTCTTTGTCGTTCTTCGTTCAGCAGCAATATTCCGTCACTCCCTAAAAAGTTACTAATTGTGTTACTTAGTTACTTTTTTATGAAAAGTAATGCTTAACATTATTCTTGCATTACTTTTTCTCACTTGGGCTAGGCTTGCTTATTTATTTTTTAATAACAACACAAAAAGTTCTATTTTTGGCAAATGTTAAGGCGCTTTCACACCAAAAGTGAAAAGCATATGCGCCCTCTACTGTTACACCTGTACAGTAGAGGGCGCAGCTCAAACAAACCTTTAGCTGTGCCGCCATTCTGGATTAACAAAGAATAGGATACAGGAGAAGGAAGTTCAACACTCTTATTTCTACATCTAATCTAAAGTAATTTTCTCTTATTAGTATGGTTGAATTAGAACAATGAAGGTCAGCAGCAAAGACACTGGTTAACAAAGTGAGATTAAATACATAAAGTATATTCGTGTAATAATTATTACAGGTTTGCATAAAATTCTAAGATTGCATTTCACTGTTTTTATTCATTTTGAGGAATACTGAATGTTTTCATGCAAGCGAGATGAGTAAATGCATGTTCACATTTAGTCTAGAACTACAATAACCATCATGTTTACACAGCGCACACAACACCTCTGCACCTTATTTCTCTCAACATGGGGACAGGAGAGCTGTCAGTCAATAAATGTGAAAAAGTAACTTGCGGTACTTATTTGAAAAAGTAACTTAGATATTTTGTTGTAAATGGGAAAAGCAATGCATAACTTTACTAGTTACTTGAAAAAGTAATCTGATTACATTACTCAAGTTACTTGTAATGCATTACCCCCAACACTGTCCAGCGCTACCAACCCACAAGCTGATAAGCTGAACTTTCATAGTAGTCTGTCACTGGTGACCTGTGCGAATGTGATCATCATGCTGAGGTGAACTCAATGCTTTACTTCTGATTAGAACAGGAAGTCCAATGAGAGACACAAATTGGATCAGGCACCTTCATATTCTGTACTCGATACTTTCAATTTTCCATTTTGTCCATGCTAGTGTGCGCATAATTTCAATGTAAACCCTCCAGCACTATTGTATCATGCTGCATCTCTTTCCTGCAGGTTTTTTTTTTTTTCTAACAGTCAATAATTTTGTTTGAAGTACCTCTGATGGGTCAATCTTTCGTTTGATCACCTTCTCCCTTTTGTTTGATGTTCTAAAAAGCTCTTTGCACATCCTGTTCCTCTGTTCTCCCTATTTATTTATTCATAATGGTATTAATTTGACATGATGTCTGTGACTAAGAGCCCTCTTCAATGGATTCAATTAATCTTGGATTAATCAATGGATCTTAATCAATGGATCTTAATCTGAAAAGCCAAATCATATGAGGACTCTTGCTTTTATCATTGGCAGATAGTGACAAAAGTGAGGCTGTGTATCGGTTTTAAAGTTAAGAGGGATAAAAAAAAGTCACTAGTTGCTGTCACTTTATCAATCTATATATAAATTATTATGCAAGTGACATATCAGTAGGATTTTAGCACAATAAACATTTAGATTTTAGATGTTAGATGTTTGTTTTATTTCTCTAATCTTTTTAGATAACTGGTATCAGTCACAGACAGTGTTGTTAAGTAGTTTGCCACATCTTCTTAGGTTAATGGAAAACCTACTTAAAGAGTTTGTTCCACATTATTAAGCAAGTCACAGTTCTCATGCAATATGGGGAGGAAGAAAGATCTTTATGAATATAAAAAGGATGAAATGGTGCAATGTCTTGCAAAAGGCATTAAAACAAATAATATTAGAGATATAAATCTCTGAAAAGAGATTATCGAACTGTCAAAAGATTTGTGAGTGATTTAGAGCACAGAAGATCTCAGTCAGATAAAGGCTTATTAAGGGAAGTTTCTGTCAAACAAATTAATTGTATTAAAAGGGCCGCTATAAAAAAAAAAAAAAGCCACTGTTGAGCAGCAAACAGGTATTTGAAGCTGCTGGAGTTGCATTTCAGCTAACCCCTAACCAAAGCTCACAAAGAGAAATGTTTACAGTGGGTGCAGGTATTGGCAGGGTTTTTTTTTTTTTTTTTTTTTGCAGCATTGTCCTGCATTAAAAAAACTTTTATTTCAGAAAGCACAATCTGTCATTTTGACAACCTCAGAGACCCTGAGGGACCTGCCATCTCACTTCCCAATATTCCAGTCCAAATCATCACCCGCCAGCTCCTTGCTGATGTCGCAGTCTTGTTGGAACGGGGTGGCCATTCACCAACCATCAAGAAATCCAACCATCTAGACCATTCATTGTAGTACGACATACATTAGTAAATACAACTATTTAAAAATGAGTCTTCATGTATTTCTAAACCCACTGCAAACGGTTCTGTTTGTGAGCTTTGGTTAAAGGTGGCTGAAATGCAACTTTATGCACAACTGCCAGCCTGCATGGAGAAGTTATTGAGACTCCAGAGATTTCAGCAGCTTCAAATATCTGCTGCTCAACAGTGGCTTTCTTAATAGCTGCCCTTTTAATACAATTAATTTGTTTGACAGAAACTTCCCTTAGTAAGCCTTTATCTGACCGAGTTCTTCTGTGCTTTAAATCACTCACAAATCTTTTGACACTTTGATAATCTCCATTCATTTTTCACACAATATTAGTTGTTTTCTTGCCTTTTGCATAACATTGCACCATTTCATGCTTTTCATCTTCAGAAAGATCTTTCTTCCTCCCCATATTGCATGAGAACTGTGACTTGCTTAATAATGTGGAACAACCTCTTTACATAGGTTTTCCATTTACTTAAGGCCCTGTTTACACCTGGTATTATGATGCTTTTAGTTGATTGGATCACAGGTGGACAATGCTAAATACAGGTGTAAACGGGGTCTTAAACATTTTGAATGTCCACTTCCAGAAGATTCGAAAATGCATTAGACCAGATTGCTTACTTAGGCCCTGTATTAAGGTATTAATATGCGCTTTGCTTGATCAGATCACAAGTGGATACAGGTGTAAACAGGGTCTAAAACTTTTTGAGCATGGCCACTTTTTACCACTTCCAGAGGTAGTCAAAAACACATTCGACCGGATTGCTTTTGTAGTGTAAATGCTCATGTGGTCGAATGCGTTTGAACAGCCACAAAAGACTGCCAACTCTCCGCCTACTGATCTAATGCATAAACATTATGCAAAGCGCACTAGCCAGAGAGGATTTAAACTTTGTTGGCTGAAGACCCAAGTTTGGCTTGGAGATGAAAAACATATGTTCTCTCACCATTCCTGATTTCTAACAGAGTTCAGCGTGGTCTTGAGGCTGTCAGAACAGAAACTAAAGCTGATGCTCTCTGTATGTTTTTCCGCCCTCTCCGGTCGTGTTCATATGTAAATTGTGTGAACTTATTTTGTCCATTAGATAAAAAGATTAAAAAAAAATAAATTTACCTGCCCATAGACCCTCACCTTGACAAAATCAGGACTGAAGTGGTTGAAAGTGGACAAAAGAGACGGATTAAAACACCTGGTGTAAATGGGTATGTATCTCCCTCGTCTACTTGTGATCCGATCGACCAAAATGCCTCTTAATACCAGGTGTAAACAAGGCCTAAGAAGACCTGACAAACTACTTAACAAACCTGTCTGAGATTGATGCCAGTTATCTAAAAAGATATGAGAAACACTTTATTTGAAAAAGTTAAATCTAAATGTTTATTGTCCTAAAATACTACTGTGTCACTTCCATAATAATATGGAACACTTGGAACTGGAAGAACATTTAATTTCCCATATGAGAGTTGAATTTCTTTGATTTGCAGTTCAGTAAATTTTTCTTTCTGTCATTCCAGTTTAAATCCAACTCAACTTCCTGTAGGGTATGGCCAATTCAATTCAAATTCACACTCATGGACTGAAAGGGAGCCAATTCTGATTTTTTCCCAACTCTGGTAGACACGTTCCTGTCTGATTCTCCTTTCTTAGAATGTGTGCCATATTTCAAACATATACACACTGTCAAATCTTAGGATAGCTGCTCTTGTTCCTATCATTGCTGTCTCGAGGGGGGATTTCACTGGTGGCTGCAGGCTATCCGATGGCCGGCACACTACAGGGGCCTCTGATATTTGTTTCGGAGAGGGTCCTGTTCTCCCTGTGAAGTCTAAAAGCAGCACATCCTGTTCTGCTCTCTTCCCTTAGATTTCATTGTCGCTGCCGCTTTCTTGCTTTTCTCGCATTGTCACCAGTGCAGTTCCTTCGTTCTACTATGCATACAGTTCCTTCAGGGTCTTTTCTCTTATGGTGCACATTCTCTATTCAGTGTCACTATCTGATTGTTTGCTTAGGAAAACATTTCCAGCTGATATCACATCATGTCTGCAGTACTTATCCAAAGGGTACATAACGGAGATATAGCGTTCAGTTCTCATCGCATTTCCTATTCAGGCTGTGGGCAGACAGAGTGCATTAATTTGCTTTTTCTTCTGACAGCTGAATGACAGCGTTGAGGTGAAAAGCTGAGATGTAAAGCTCTCAGCAAACTCAAGCAAAGTCACCTCATGTCTGGGTGTTAAAAAAAAAACACAAGGTACTGTAGCTGAATATAGAAGACATTTTTAGAAGAAATTATGTTTAGGAAGGTGCTAGCTGACATTTCTTGTACTTTCCAATGCAAAGTATTAACTTTTATTTATAAGCTTGTTTCCGCTGCAGAATAAAAAATATGGGAATTCCGAGTTTTTATCTCACAATTCTGACTCATTTTTCACTTCTAGCCTTCATGAACAATTATATATCACTTATAAATGATTAAATAGAAAATTAATAGTAGTTATTAAGATTGATGTGGTTTGGTATTGGTAAAATGTGCTTGGGAAAAAAAAATGTCATATCAGAAAATCAACTTGCATAATAATTATGCACACACTGTATATCTCACAATATACAGAAAAAAGAACTGCGAGTTATAGACATGGAATTGTAAGAAATAAAGTTAAACTCGCAATTGTGAAAAATAAAGTCAGAATTGTGAAATATAAACTTGCAATTGCAAATTATGAAGTCCGAATTGCGAGATAAAAACTCAGAATTCAGAAGAAAAAAATCCGATTTGTGAGATATAAACTTGCAATTGGAAGAGAAAAAGTCAAAATTTTGAGATCAAAAGTCACAATTACCTTTTTTTTTTTTTATTATTATTATTTTTTATTATTTCTTGCCAGAAACAAGCTTCCATATTTGTGCATTTGCAGGTCACTGTGGGAAAACATTCGCCATCTTAAGGAGATTTTTGAGCAGTCACGTTCCCAAGACCGATTGGCTGTTAATTGTAGATGATGATACACTTATAAGGTAAGGCTGTCTGTTTGTGTACATCAGGCGACATATGCCTGTTGTCTGGGAAATTGCATGTTTTTACGAGGAATCAGTTTGCATGTTAATTGGTGATATAATGTGTTTGGTTCTCACAGCTTGCCCAGACTGCAGGCCTTGCTGAGCTGCTATGACTCCAGAGAGCCGGTGTGTCTGGGAGAGCGCTATGGGTACGGATTGGGTCAGGGAGGATACAGTTACATCACTGGTGGTGGGGGGTGAGTGTCTGCTTCACAATGAAAAAACCTTTCTGACATTATTTCAGTACTTAACATGGTGTCTTAACCAGATGTGAAGCCATGAAGTGACAAGGTGAGTTTTATTGGACACATTCGTAAGAATAAATTAGAATTACTTATTCTGAAATGAATCAGCCATTATTAGACATGCTTTGATTGATATCAGATATTTTATTGTGCATGCTCATTCCTTTGTTTTGAAATTTAGGGGCCGTGTACACAACACCTTTTTTAAGTGGGTCATATGATGCTATTTTCAAAGATCATTATTTTGTGTATTGGGTGTAATAGGATATGTTAACATGCTTTAATGTTAAAAAAAAAAAAAAGCCTGAGCCCGAGTCGGATTCTGAAAAAATGCACATGACCAAGCCGATCGATTGGAAACCAACTTTGCAAGCAGACCTTCAGCAGAACCCACAATGGGCACGTGCTGTTTCAGCTCTGCATGAGCGGCCAGTGTGAGCACAGACTGTACACGAACATTTGGGTTGCACTGTTCTGGAACAGTGTTAATAACAGTGTAAATAAATCTTATCCACTGATTCCTAGTTGCGTCCACTTTCGGAAGGCCAAATAAAGTGCTTTTGCTTTCGCATTAAAAACACACAGTGTCTCCACGACATGGCGGCAACAACACTGCTACGATAACTGAAGCCTCACCTTATTTCTTTGCATATGCATTTGGGTGGCATCATGCAAATATTTCCACATAGTGACATAGGTATGTGAGGGAGAATTCGATCGAGGCATTTTAGGGAGGTCTGGATCTGCATTCTCTTTTAGATAGAATAATGGCGCTTTTTCACTGCATGGTTCGGTATGGTACGGCTCACTTTTTGACGCTTTTCCACTGCATGGGACAACTCGCTTAAATACTACCACCTTGGTGGAGGTTCCAAGCATGCTGTATCGATACTAAATGTGACATGTAAACACTGCAGATCACTGATTGGTCAGAGAGAATCTAGACTACTAGCATCATTGGATTTCAAACACGAGACACCAAACCTGCTAGATTTAATAGTCAGTAACAATCATTTGTTCGTGAAACCACTTGCTTTAAACGACTGTCGCACGCAATTTGAAAAAAGAAATGGCTGTATCGTGGTCAGTAGACGAGGTGCAGACTCGTTGGTAGTCGAGGAGCGGATCCATGGCAGTAGAGGCGGTGCAACTATACGATCAGTCTATAATCCCACCCACTTTGAAGCGGTACTAAACTTTTTCGTTTCATAGTGCGTTTTTGAAAACGATACATTATCGTCGCTGTGTACATTACAAAAACTCGAATTTGTGAAAACTGTGATGTCGTGCTCATTCGTATTATTTGTTCATTCTATAGGCACGTAGTGACATCGCCAACTACCGGCCTGCCATGCATAATACAGCGTTTTTAGTCGTTTTCAGGGATCTGTGTGAACGGGGATCGTTTCGACAAAGTTGCCGTCTGTATGCAAAAAAGCAAAGGAAACACTTTTCTGTTTTTAGTGCCTTGCTGTCGTGTAAACGCACACTATAGATTACCTTTGTTATACTCTCATACACTTGTTGAACACTCAAAGCAAAGTCCCTTTCAAGGAAAGTCTGTTCACTCAGCGGCCATATTTGCAATGCCTCCGGGCAGCTATTTTGTGCATTCAAGACCAAGCCCTATCTATTTGAATGGGGGAATCCTGAAATCTCAAAAACTGCTTGGTGAACTCACAATTAAATATTTCAAATCAGCAACAAAATCTGACATGAACTGTCCCATAAATGTTTTCTTATGCTCAAATAGCGTTAAAAAAGCTTTTTTTTAGGCTAGATGAGATAACAACATGCATGTGCAGTCCTAAGCGCGAGTCTCAGGTTTCTATGGGAACCGGAGCCTCCAACAGCAGCTGCAGTGATGCAATGACTTTATCAATCAGCGATTGGCTCTTTTACTTAGAAGGCGGGACGTATTCCGCCATATTGCGTGTTGCAGTTTCTCCCATTCATAACTAATAGGAGTGAACCGTCTTTCTATATCTATAGTCTTTGCTTAAAGTTTATCTTTAAAGACACTAATAATTTAATAACAATGTAACAAAAATCTTTTGTAAATCTATTATAAATCTAAATATAGTATTTTTTTTTAAAAAAAAACTATTTTGATGCATACATTTTTGACCTTGTGGGGACATTTTTAGGTCCTCATTAGGGAACAAGCTTATAAATCATACAGAATGAGGTGTTTTGTTGTTGTTTTTTGTTTTTTAAATCTAAAAATGCAAAAGGTTTTCTGTGATGGGTAGGTTAAGGGGTAGGGTTAGTGTAGAGGGATAGAATATATGGTTATATATAATTATTTGCTTAATGGTATTGCCCACAATTTTAATATCCAATATTTAATGTCCAAGACCACTGACATAAAAAAAATACAGAAAAATTACTAAGAAAAGTGGTTTTGAACCAGCAGCTTGGTCCTTAGAAATCTTCCAACGGGCCACAGAATGTTAATTATGATTTAAAAAAAGATTTACACTTCATTAAAATGCACAAAACATACAAACAGTTATCACTGCCATGACAACAGTGTAATCTTACAATTCACAGTCATGACGACAACGTACACTAACCACAATTGGAAATTGAGCTCTCTAATGTGGCCCCCCACAGATAAACGCCCACATGCTGTGCAGTTTTCTAGCATATTTTGGAAACAATAACGTCAGAAATGAGCTTACTGTAAGTGACTGTGTGGTTAGTGCACATACAACCACCTCGTATTCACAAACCTTACAATGGCAAATCAATATCCCATGCCACAGCGCTCGATTAAGGTGCATTCAGTCGACAAATGATTTTTTGAATGTCCTGCACTGAAGAAGTCGAGTATATAATGCTGTTGTGTTGTGTATTGAACAGGATGGTGTTCAGTCGAGAGGCTGTGGTCCAGCTGATCGCCAGCGGCTGTAAGTGCTTCAGTAACGATGCCCCTGATGACATGGTGTTGGGCATGTGTCTCAACGCTCTACGAGTTCCTGTCACACACAGTCCCTTGTTTCACCAGGTACAGACACACACACACACATTTTCACCTAATCTTACTATACAGTGCATGCAGAATTATTAGGCAAGTTGATTTCAACGATCACATTTTTTTTCCAGGCACATCTTACCAATTCCAAACCATATTAATCTTAATAACTTCTACTAATTTTGTATTTAATCGTTTATAAGTGATATATAATTGTTCATGAAGGCTGGAAATGAAAAACGCCTTATATTCAGGTGTGCATAATTATTAGGTAAGTTGTGTTTGCTGTTAAACTTCGTTGTGTTACTTGTATCTTCTGATTCCGTCTTCCTTGGAGCACGCCTGACACTTGCCTAATAATTCTGCACACACTGTAGGCTATTATACTATATTATTATTCTTTTATTTGTTTATTTTCAGATTTATCCAAAATCTCAGAATATTTTTGTCTCCAGAAGTTTTTCCTTTTCACACAGTGTTGCCTAGATGTCAAAATGTATTATTGCTAAAATAAATGAATAAATATTAGTACTAATATTTTCAGATCTTCCCAGCTTCTCAGGATATTTTTTAACATTTTTGTTATCAAAACTATAACTAGGTCAAGGCACATGCAGCACATTCACAGACTCCTTTGGGACATGATGAAGTGCCCTGTTCTATTGTCAGCGCACAACATTGTCCTGCAATGTTTTGTCCTGTAATCAAAAGGGACAGCACAGCAAGTGTCCCAAATTGTTTTCCTGTCGGTCTTCATATTTCAGTGCACTACCTCACCTGTGTGTGAACAATAACTTTGTTAATAAATTAACAAAACAAAATTTTCCAATTTAGGACACACAATACTGGTCTCTGTGTATTTCCTAGATAAGCACTGATGGAAAGTAAGTTGTCCAGGCACGTTTGTTCAGAGTTATTTTAGGAAAATAAATAATTGCTTATAAAATTGACTTTTCTATCATTTCTAAACTCATCTTCCTCATTGTCCTGTAAGAAGCAGTCTTGATATGCTCTGTATATTAAATATTTCACTTTCTAAGTAAATTATGCTAGCGGAATGGTTTTGTCATCAAAGATCTCAACCAGCAGTGCTGTGTAACCAAACTTTTATTTAATACCGACTTCCACTCAAGGTTACGTTAGACTTTCTCATGTTTGTCATTAAAATTCCATCATAATAGCTTTTATAGTTTTTGTTTTCGTTCACATTTTCGTTTTTAATGATGAATTTACAGGACGAGCATGTAGGCTAGCTAGATTGTGCGTTTATTTATTTAAGAAGAGAAAAGATTAACAGAGCCTGTGCGTCACATTTCATGTTTAACAACACACAAAGCAGATAAATGTTGTCTTTGTGTCTGAATAGTCAAATATGAACAACACAATATCATCATAATCACAAAAAAAGGAGCTGAACTAAACTCAGTCGACTTTCTCTGTATCTGCCTGAACTCAGACATTCCTCCTGGTCTGCATGGACTTAAACTTGGTGCTAGTGCCGATGACTGCTAAACGTTGTTTATTTTTTGTACTTCATCCTCCACTGCATCCTCTTTTCACCTCTTTTATCAACAACTTCACAACTATTTGGCCGTTTCAAGAAACTTTTCACACTCAGCTGCTGTGACATTTTGCAATTATATGTAGCGGTGACGAACACCACAGGCTGGACAAAGACATCACGCTCTGAGATAATAGATAATAGCTCATTAATATGCGCTCTCGCCACCAATTGGACAGAGTTGGGAATTACAGTTACAAATAGATCGGTCCCACTTTATATTAGGTGGCCTTAACTACTATGTACTTGCATCAAAAACTGTGTACTGGTTGTGTTCATAATGTATTGCAAAACACTTTTGCTGCTATTGAGGTGAGATACTAGTTTGGTGGTATGGTTAGGTGTAAGGGTGGGTTAACATGTAAGGGAAGGGTCAACAGTGTAATTATAAATGTAATTACAGAAATTAATTACAGATGTAATTACATGCAGGTATTTTTTTAAAAATAAGTACAATGTAAAAACATGTATGTACGCAATTTTCATTTTTGGGTGAACTAACCCTTTAAGGCCACCTTAACTAGGCAATGTTTCAAAATGGCGGACGGCCTTCACTGCTAAAAAAAAAAAAAAAAAAAAAAAATCAAAAAGCCATTTGGGTTCAATTGAACACATTTTTAAACGGAAAATGTCACTTTATTGGAGATGTTCTTTCTGGAATGTTCTTTCAATGTACCAAATAACAGGAAGTTAGTAACAGTAGTAGTTTCACTTGTTAACACTAATCATATCTGCGCCTCTGTTTATTTTTGTGTTCTGCCTCAGGCTCGTCCAGAAGATTACGCAAGGGAGTTTTTGGCCCACCAGACTCCGATTTCCTTCCACAAACACTGGAACATAGACCCTATTGCTGTGTTTAACAAGTGGTTGAAGAATGGCAAACACACAGAAGGACTACAGAAAAGCACTAAAGAGGAATTATAATGTTTGTGTGCATGTGTGTGTGTGTGTGAGTAATAGTGAGAGTGTGTATGTCTGGTCTGACGTGTAAAAAATGTTATTGTGCATCCTTCATTGTTATATATGTTTTCAATATCGTGACTCTTGCACAAACATGAATGTAAGGATGCCTCCTGGTCTGTATACATGTCCTTAACTGTGTTTTCTTTGGAGTTGCATGTCTCAAATGTCTGAAATATTTATATTCCACAATTATCTCAACCTCTCCAAGGTTATTTGTAGGTTTATTTTTAAACACCTTCGTTTTCTAAAAGATTTGAATTATGTGTGAATTATAATATTGAAATTTATTATAAACTTTAAATCCTGTTGCCTTAAATTCATTTTTGCAGTGTCCTGATTTCAGTATTAAATGCAAAGCCAACTGCCTTTCATAACTAATGAGACTGCATTGAATCTTTTGTCGTGAGAATATTTTAGGCCCACACTGGTGCACAGTGCTAGAAATAGAGGGGGAACACTATTATCTAGAAAGTTCATAATGTTGTTCTTGGCTGTTTTTAAGTTAAAAGGATGTAGATGTCAGAGGATGTTGCCATGGTAATGAGTATCTCAGCCATTCATAGATTGTTCACTGCGATAACGCTTTACATTTAAAGGGCAAGTGTGTCATTCATATGCCTAATGATGACTGTTTCTGAACAGTTTTTTCGAACATCTGCTTGCTCAGACTAACTTTCCTTAATGCTCATTTGGATTTAGGTACCTGTCAAATCTTATTCAATAAAATGCTGGTTACAATTTTCCAGCAAAAAGCTTTGGGAGAAAATTCCAAATCAGATTTGTTTTTTGTTTTGTTGTTGTTGTTTTTTTTCTCCATAATCACAGATATAAAACATCACAGAGTATTCTAATCAGTGTCGCTACTAGATGTAAATTAAAACTAAGCTCAGAAGTAATTCAGTTGAATCTGTAAGGGCAGTAATTAAAATTAATAATTCAGTTTTTTACATTTTGTTTATGATGAATAAAACAACAAGATTAAATATCCTATCCCAGCTTGTCTGCTGAGAAATTTATCTGGTCTCTGCGCTGTGATCCACTTGGTCAACTTACTGAGGTAAACTGCACAATGGTATCGCTTTTTACAACCTCGGACACATAACGGTAATTAATATGATTAGCCTTTTGCTTGACTATGTTATCTAGCAACACATTATTAGCTGTTTATGTTACACAAACCATGTTCCTGTTCTTCATCTCAGAGTCAGACAGTTGCTTTCTAACAATCAGTTTCCTTACAAACCCTTTGAACGACTCAAAATGTCAGTGGAAAAAGGCATATAGTTCATCATAATATCATAAAATAGGCCCTACATCATACACCCGCCATTTTACTAACTCTACACGATTTTTCATATCAACAGAAAAATATACCAGGATAACCTGCTCGCTGTTAATGATATGCTAAAGCTCGCCGACACGTTGATGTGATTGGTTACAAGGTAGTTTGTGATGTCAGAAACACCAGCGATTTCAAAATGCGTCTTTTTATCTGCAGATTTAAGGAGAAAATACTCAGCAATGTTGTTGACTTATGAATTTGCACGTTTTGTCTTATAGCATATTAAAAACACCACACAGACATAAACATTAAAAACTTGATTTTCACCACTGGGGAACTTTAATAATAGCCTATGGCTATAGCTGCATGTGAAGATAAGAACTAGTCTGACCAATTAGCAATTAACCAAGGGGTAATCAGTCTTATTTTCCGTTTCAAATGAGACCAATCTACGTTTTTTTGTTATGACCAGACTTAAAGAAAAAAAAAAAAAAAAATAGATGACTAACCAAAACTAGTCTAAGCAGCTCATGCACCCGGCCAAGAAGATGAGGCTGACGCTCTCTCTCTCTTTCTCTCTCCCCCTCCCTCCCTCTGGACAAACTTTTGCATTAGCTGTAAAATGTGACAGGTTTCACTTTCCACCTGTATTGCCATAAACTCACTCAATGGTGAGAGACGCTTTTGAATTGCGCGTGAGACCCATGGCTGCGCGTTCATCCACACAATAACGCGCTCTTTTTTTTTCTTCTTCTTAGTGTTAACACAGTGACAACGCTTATTTGAGGGAAGCTGTCTGGGCAGATATCGGTTTTTTTTTTTTTTTCTTATAGCTCAGTGTTTGGATAAAATGTAATTGGACTCGTGGGCATGTTCGTCTGGCACGACGCCACAATGAGATCGCTTCAGTCTGCTGTGAGCGTTTTTACATTGGATTTATGTTTGATATGGATATTGTTCACTGTACCGATAACAACAACCAAAGGTAAGAAATTATCAATGACAGTTAAGCAGAGCTGGGTTATCTTAGATAAATTATTAAAAAAAAAAAAAGTTATTTGTTGGTGTCCTTATAGTTTTATAAATAGTCATGTTTCACTGTAAATTTAACGTGTGCTGTATTTATAGGAATATATTTTAATGACCCCAACATCAATATAGGCTAAATAATAAATCTTGAATCTCAGCATGTTTATTCATTGTAAAAAAAATAAAAAAAAAAATAATAATTTTAATTGCTGCATTCATATATATATTATTCTGAATAATATAGGCTATTATATGGATCCAGCAAATAAAGTTTTATTTTAATTATTATTTTTATTTTATTTTTTTTATTTTTTTTACAATGATAGGCGCGTGCACAGCCACAGACAGACCAAGTGGTGCTTAGCACCTGTCCTTTTGGTCTCTGACTAGATAAGTGCCATTTTTGCAAGACAATTTTATTATTATTATTTAAATTTGCCATATTGCATCAATTCTCAACAAAGTCCCTTCTAAAGTCTTTGTTCTCAATTGAGCGTGTGCCCGAAAACTGCACGTTCTAATTTTGCGAGAGCCACAAGCCGCTGTCCCTCGCTCCCCCTCTTCTACATCCCTCTTTACAGCCACCACGCAAATCAAGCGGAGCAGTTTCACTGTTAACAGCCAGGTTTAGCCTATTCTTTGCAATTTTTGTCACTGCTGCCAAATTAAACCACTATTACAATATCTACATAGAGCCAGAATTGTCCCTGTATGAGATTTTGTATTTTAAATCATATGATATACTTATGCAATATTACACGAGCAAAAGTGCAGTTTTCCCTAATTTCAGCACGATTGCAAATGTGATAATCATTTTAATACAAGATATTTGATAATCATTTAAATTTTTAAACTCAGTAATGTCATTTTTGACTGTTTTTGCTCCATTTCACCAATGGAGATTTCACTGGTAGCATCAGGCGATACCTGGACCCTACAGAGGTTGCACAGGCAGTCCAACTCCTCCAGGATGGCAGCATCAATACGTGCCATTGTCAGAAGTTTTGCTGTGTCTCTCAGCACAGTCTCAAGAGCATGGAGGAGATTCCAGGAGACCGGCAGTTACTCTAGGAGAGCTGGACAGGGCCGTAGAAGGTCCTTAACCCATCAGCAGGACCGGTATCTGCTCCTTTGTGTAAGGAGGAACAGGATGAGCCCTGTAAAATGTGCTCCAGCAGGACACTGGTGTGAATGTCTCTGAACAAACAATCAGAAATAGACTTCATGAGGGTGGCCTGAGGGCCTGACGTCCTCCAGTGGGCCCTGTGCTCACTGCCCGGCACTGTGGAGCTCAATTGGCATTTGCCATTGAACACCAGAATGGGCAGGTCCGCCACTGGCGCCCTGAACTTTTCACAGATGAGAGCAGGTTCACCCTGAGCACATGTGACAGACGTGAAAGGGTCTGGAGAAGCCGTGGAGAACGTTATGCTGCCTGTAACATCGTTCAGCATGACCGGTTTGGTGGCGGGTCAGTGATGGTCTGGGGAGGGAGGCATATCCATGGAGGGACGCACAGACCTCTACAGGCTAGACAATGGCACCCTGACTGCCATTAGGTATCGGGATGAAATCTTTGGACCCATTGTCATACCCTACGCTGATGCAGTGGGTCCTGGGTTTCTCCTGGTGCACACAATTCCCATTGAATGGCCCCCACGCTCACCTGACCTAAATCCAATAGAACACCTCTGGGACATTATGTTTCGGTCCATTCAACGCCGCCAGGTTGCACCTCAGACTGTCCAGGAGCTCAGTGATGCCCTGGTCCAGATCTGGGTGGAAATACTCCAGGACACCATCCGTCGTCTCATTAGGAGTGTGGCCCGACGTTGTCAGGCATGCATACAAGCACGTGGGGCCATACAAACTACTGAGTACCATTTTGAGTTGCTGCAATGAAATTTCAGCAAAATGGACTAGCCTGCTGCATCATCATTTTTTCACTTTGATTTTCGTGTCAGTGTCTTTGGTGTCTTTGAATTCAGTCCTCTGTAGGTTGATCATTTTAATTTCCATCAAACGACATGGCATCCTTTCCTTCCTAAAACATTACCCAGTCCATATCAGTATAGATATCCAGCATGATATTTTTCCCCATTGAGATCTGATGTGTTTTCAAAGTGTTCCTTTAATTTTTTTTGAACATTGTAGCTCCAAACAAAGCAAAACAGTTGTGTCTCCTTGCAAAGAGTGGTGTTCCGTTTATGAATCAGCTGGTTTGAACGAATCAGTGAATTAATGATTCTTTGACGCCAACTTGTGGTTTTAGTTTCATGTATCATTTGAATTTTTCCAACAATTTATATATATATATATATATATATATATATATATATATATATATATATATATATATATTACATTATCCATACAACTGTAATTGCAGTGTATATAGGGGAGAGCTATGCACAACCTAACACTTTTTGACTTTCTCAGTTTGTGTAAATCTGTTTATGGTTCAGAGAATTTCTTTTTTCCACATTATTTTCACATATGATTGGTACAAATATGTGGCTTTGTTTTATTAATACAGTGTATATTTTTTCTTTATTTACCCCGAAAGAAGGGAAGTGAAAAGTAACATGACCATATGACAGCTTAAAATGTTATCTGATCTACTCAAAAAATACACATGACAAACTAAAATATTTTGTCAATAAAATTTTTTTTTCTTGAAATAATATTTTCTGAATGTTCAGGTTCTTCCTCTCAGTCTTTACAGTCTCTCCCTTCCGCTAAAATGGATCACGGATTTTCATGACATCACATCGCACTTCAGCTTCTCATCAAAACTTCTGTCCAATCAAATGCTCTCTAGAATATGAAGTCCCGCCCCCTCCTACACTATCAACAGACACTGAAGCTGCGGCTGAAATCAGTCATTTGTTCACACATTTACTAGTTTCTACATGTTGAATGGCACATTGACACATTCAGACAGTGTAAATATGCTTTCCATTGACGCAAATGAAGTTCGTTTTCACATCAGTGTCACGTGAATAGCCGCAGCGCGAGCACAGTCTGCTCTGGTGCAGAGACACGAGAGCACAGAGCAGACCGCGAGTTGACGCAGACCACAAAAGATATAGGACCCATTTAAATTCTGCACAGAATGCTGTATTTTAAAGGTGCCCTAGAACCCTATTTCACAAGGTGTAATATAAGTCTAAGGTGTCCCCAGAATGTGTCTGTTAAGTTTCAGCTCAAAATACCCCATAGATTTTTATTATACAATGTTTTAACTGCCTATTTTGGGGTGTAATTAAAAATGCGCCGATTCAGTGCGTGTCCCCTTTAAATGCTCGTGATCCCCGCCCCCAAGCTTGCGACGCTATAATACATTGCATAAACAAAGTACACACAGCTAATATAACCCTCAAAATGGATCTTTACAAAGTGATAGTGATGCAGCATATCAGATCATGTAAGTATGTATATATTTTGCAGATGTTTACATTTGATTCTGAATGAGTTTGATAGTATGCTGCGGCTAACGGGGCTAAAGCTAACGTTACACACTGTTGGAGAGATTTATAAAGAATGAAGATGCATTTATGAATTATACAGACTGCAAGCGTTTAAAAATGAAAATAACGACATGGCTCTGGTCTCCGTGAATACAGTAAGAAACAATGGTAACTTTAACCACATTTAACAGTACATTAGCAACATGCTAACGAAACATTTAGAAAGACAATTTACAAATACCACTAAATATATCATGTATCATGAACAGCTATTATCGATCCATCTGCCATTTTCGCTATTGTCCTTGCTTGCTTCACAATACCTGCAGAACTTCTGATGATTCGGCTGTGCAGCTCCAGACATTAATACTGGCTTGCCTTGAACAAAAGTTGGGGGCTTACATATTAATGATTCCGACATTCGCCTGTTTTTTCAGTGGTCTTTTGCACAAATCAAATTTACATAAGAAGGAGGAAACAATGGTGTTTGAGACTCACTGTATGTCATTTCCATGTACAGAACTCTAATTATTTAACTATGCCAAGGTAAATTCAATTTTAAATTCTAGGGCACCTTTAAAGCAATATAGAGGAGATCATGAGGAGAAATGGTTAGAGATTAGAAGGAAATGGAGGTTTTACCGGCTTTGGCCAAGCTGTGGTATAAACAAAACGCTATTGGCTATTTAAAAAAAAAGGGCGGAGCTGTTCGTTATGCCCCGGCCTGTCTTCCTGTTTCAGTTGAAATTACTTCAACACCTTGAATAATGCAATTCAGGGGGCCTTTAAATAACAGTTTGGAGATTAAAATAATATCAAATTTGTCTAATTTAAGTAAACACAAAAATACAGATGAAAAATTAACTTAAATAAATTTATTTTTGCTGTTGTTAAATAAATGTTTAGTGATATTTTGGTGCAATTATTTTTCTCAGTATATTGTCAATATGACAACTAGTAAATACACTAAGATTCATCATGCTAGCATGTGTAAAAGTATTTAAACCATGTGTGTTACAACTAACCCCTCGTTAGTTTGTGCCCCGCTCTCCCCTACATCTTAATAATAATAATAATAGTATAACAATAGTAATAATAAATAGTCATTTCTGTAATAGTAATGCACAACATTGATTCCAGCATAATGCCAACAAAGGACATATTTATTTATTTAAGTAATTTAAAGTTGTTTTACAGTATGTAACTAACATGTAAATAAATTTTTATAGTAATTATGAAAGGGGTACCTTTTTTCTGCACAGCCCTTGGCTTTTTAATGCAATCAAGGCACAACCTAACCCCTTGACCTGTTTCTTGTCATTCAGAATTGCTTGGTGGGGCAGACCTCTATCAATAATACAATGTAAATGTGTTCAGCATTTTGAAACAAATATTTTATTTTCTAGACTATTTTAAGTCGTAAAGTGAGCAAGATATAATAAAATTCAACATGTGGCTTTGGCAGGTAAAAAAAAAAATAGGACTGAGAGCCATTGGGGCAGCTTTCAGACTGCCCAGCTAAATTTCACGTTTCCTTGAGTAAACCTCGCTCCAGACCAAGATGATATCAGTCCATTTCAGCTATCTGTGTATTAGTCTGCATCAAGTCAGTGACTAGTTGGCATGTCTGTTCTTCCTATGTGGAGTAGCGTATCAAATTATTGAAAGTATAAATCCTTTAGGATAAACATGCTCATGTGAATAGCCTTTATATAGTTCTGTTGAGAATAGACATGGCATTCTTTTCCTCACCAGAATTCATCCACAACTTGCAATATTCTAAAACAACATTCTGAGGCAATAAATACTACATTAAGGCAATTCTAAGACAGCATTCCTGTGTCGTGTGAACTTAAAGCTTGTCAATCAACACAAGCGTGCCACCTTCAGGCTGAATAACACAAACTCTGCCAAAAGTGTGTCTGCATGTGTTCAGCGATTAGCTAGTATTTAAAGCTTACAAAATGTTTATCATAAACCATCGGTAAGACCCAGAATCTGTCCTACCTATATTTACTGACAGGAGCCTCTACTGTATAGCCATTCTGTACTACACAATTTACAATGTTTCCTTATATTGAAGGAATATTTACACTGTAAAAATGTTTTTTGTTTCCAGTCATTTAACTTAAGTTTCAACTTGACTTTATTCATCTGTAATGAATAATGGTTGAAAAAGTACAATAAACTTATCACTCCAAGTAACTTTAGCACCACTTGCAAATATTACATGATTAAATTTTATTGAAAATTTAGGCTAATGCTTTGTATGAAGGTCATGTTTTATATAAAATTTGGTTCAAAGCAGGGTTGCCAGGTTTTCACAACAAAACCCACCCAATTGCTCCTCAAAACTAGTCCAATGGCATTTCAGGGGGGTCCCACGGTAAAAATCGCGTTCTGGAGAGTAATCTACCAACAAAAGTGTTTTGGCAGGGCTCCCCTGGTAAAATCTGCATTCCAGGGACTAAATATCACGCCATTTTGGGTCGATTCAACCAGTGGACATGAAAAACAACCGGCGGCAACAGTGTAAAAGTAGCCCACTTGGCAACACTGGTTCAAAGGGATCAAGAATAGTCATGAATAAGATATTTATAATCCAATAATATGAAATGTAGCCTGTATTTAATATGAATAGCCAGTGAATAAGATTATAAATACCAAATTAATTTGACTACAATTACATTTCAATCAATAAACTTTATCAGTCACTAATATAAAATACAGTTTTAGAGCCCATAGTGTGCTTATATTTATTGTATAACTCTTTAATTGTATACTCTATCACTATTCTTGGCAATATTGCTATAAATTAGGCAAGTGTTCCTGGTTTGCTCTTGAGGAACAGGCAGTTATCCAACTACACACTTAAAAATAAATGGGACTTTATTGCAACCTTTAACATCAATGGGATGTTTCCAATGCAAAAAGGTTCTTTATAGTGGAAAAATGTTCTTTAGATAATTAAAATGTTCTTTACACACATACAAAAAAAGTTTTTTTAAGAATGGTTCACTGAAAGGTTCTTTGTGGAACCAGTAATGGTTCTTTTATGGCATCACTGTGAAAACCCCCTTTTTGAACCTTTATTTTTAAGTGTATTCTGGATGACATGGGAAGATGGGATTTCCTCAAAATGTTGGTGAATAAACTTCCAACCAAACCAAAATCAAATACATCTGATTGACCTTTATATGATACATTAAATAATTATGATTCAAGTAGTACTGATTGTTGACCTCATAGTCCAGTCACCTTTATTCATATAGCGCTTTATACAATTCAGATTGTTTCAAAGTAGATGCAAACTTCATCAAATTTTAAGACAGATTCAAATTTAGCTTTAAAGCATCTTTGAAAAATACTGTCATTATTCAGCAGAAGTCAGTTCAATGTTGATTCAGTTCAATAACTCTGTAGAGTTCATCAATGAAATGAGTTCAATTCAGCTATAAAGCAGCTCTGCAGAAGACAGTAATGTTGTTATTCTTTCTGTCTCCGTTCAGTGTTGATTCAGTTTATTCAATAACTGTCGATGTTGCAAAATTCAATTGTGAAAATCAAAGTTATAAAGCAGATCTGCAGAAAACAGTGGTGTCATCACCCAGCTCCGTTTAGTTTAAGTTTTGTTCCCATCCAGTAGTGTCAGTGCAGTCAAATTGATAACATTATTGAATATTAAGTTTTTTTGATCAAACGAATGCGATTAAAGGGTTAGTTAATAATGTCATTAATTACTCACCCTCATGCCGTTCTACACCCGTAAGACCTTCTTCGGAACACAAATTAAGCTCACAATCACATTAAGAACTTACTCTGATTATGAGAAATAATAGCATTATTGGTGCACATGTAAACGTTGTTAAGGAACCCAAACTCCATCAGGTGATGGACATGAAGAAAAAAAAACCTTGGAATAGGCTCAGGCTCAGTTCTCCTCTGGCCAAATGAATGAACATGGTGTGCTTTTAGATTCCAGGCTCTAACACAAGTCAGATTGTGGATTGATAAATTTAAAAAATTTTCATCTAGCTCCTTTTGCTCGAAGATCGGCTGGCATTACAGAACAAAATCCCTTAATAGACCGCAAGCTGTTAACTTTTTCCTGTGATTTCACAGATGGCGTAACATCTCAAACTTGAACGCTGAGTTCTAATTGAAGACATTCCAAGACATGTACTGAACAGAGAGTTTCTACAAGACACATTACAGAGGTCAAAGAAAAAACTAAATTCATCAAATTCTCTAAAAAGTACTATTGCCTTTATAAGTAATAATTATGTTTTATATGTTTAAGAAATCTGTAAGATAATGGATCCATGTGTGGTTTGATATTCACCTCTCTATTTTCTTCTCCTTTATAAAGATGCACCTCAGTGCTGTTTAACATTCAAAAGTAGATTTGCATTACAGATTTGCGCTCATATGAATATTCTAACCTAATGTTCTTGTCTCTGAAGCATGTGCCACTATACAGAGGAGAAACAGTCTATTATCTAAAACTCAAAGGAAATATATTCATTTTTGACAATCTGCACAGTTTGTCCTCTTGCTCAAGGCATTTGGAAAGCATTTGGAAGCGTGTTAGTATAATTGATTGTTTAAACAAAGGCTTGGATCACTTCATAGGGCAACTCATAATTGTTACAGAGTTCTTATCATTCATGTTTTTACTAAAGCCTTAAATGCCTCAGTATCCTCAATGAACTATAATATCATTATAGTTTAATATTGTAAATGAGGATGTAATAATCACATGCAAACAAGGTCTTGGAAGAAAAACAAGAAAGAGTATTATAGCTGCATTTATACCACCCAACTTGGTCTTTACACCTGAAGGACATTATTAAATTGCATATTACCTTAACATATGAAAGCAGAAGATTTATAAATAAGCATAAGCATCTAAAGTGTTTGAAGTGATTTTCTTAAGTGTGCTCTTGTATATTGTCCCAGCAGCAGGGCTGGAGCGCAGGCCTTCAGAAGACTGTCCGCTGGGTAACTTTCCATGTGGCAATATGAGCATTTGTCTGCCACAAGTCCTGCACTGCAACGGCCAAAACGACTGTCCCAATGGAGCTGATGAGGACAACTGTGGTAAGAGCTTTTTTACAAATACAGAGATCTCACATATAGCTTATCTATCTATCTGTTTATCTATATATATATATATATATATATATATATATATATATATATATATATATATATACACACACACACACACTGATGAGCCAAAACATTATGACCAGTCACATGTAAAATGAATATCGTTGATCATCTCCTAACAATGCCACATAATAAGGTCTGGGTAGATTAGATGGTAAACAAACAATCAGTTCTTGTAATCAATGTGTTGGATGCAGGAGATATGGGCAGGAATAAAGATGACAAGGGCCAAGGAGACTGGGTCAGAGTATCTCTGAAACAGAAATGAGTGTGGGTTGCTCCTGGTCAGCAGTGGTGAGAATCTACCAACAGTGGTCAGAGAAGGGACAAACCACAAACCGACAACAATGCGTTGGGCACCCAAGGATCATTGATGCACAAGGGCAAAGAATTATCCCGTCTGGTCTAAGCTAACAGAAGATCTACTGTGGCACTACTGTGACTTTTTTTTTTTTTTGCAAGACAAAATTTTAATGATGGGTAATGGAGGAATGTGTCACAACGCACAGTGCATCGTCTGGGGCTGCGTAGTCCCATTGTCTTTTGCATCACGTGGACAGCAGTGTAACAGCAGTGTGTGCAGGACAGCAGTGTGTGCTGTTTATCAGGGGAGGTGATGGCACCAGGATGCATTGTGGGATGACAACAAATGGGTGGAGGAAGTGTGATGCTCTGGGCAGTGTTCTGCTGTGAAACCCTTGGTCTGGCCATATATGGCCACATAAATTTGACACATGCCACCTACCTAAACATTGTTGCAGACCAGATAAAGCCATTCATGGAAATGGTGTTCCCTGATGGTAGAGGCTTCTTTCAGCAGGATAACGCACCCTGATGCAGTGCACACATTTTTCAGGAATGGTTTGAGGAACATGATGAAGAGTTCAAGGAAAAAATTAAAGGAAAACTTTGAAAACACATCAGATCTCAATGGGAAAAAATATCATGCTGGATATCTATACTGATATGGACTGGGTAATGTTTTAGGAACGAAAGGATGCCATATCGTTTGATGGAAATGAAAATGATCAACCTACAGAGGACTGAATTCAAAGACACCCCCGAAAATCAAAGTGAAAAAATGATGCAGCAGGCTAGTCCATTTTGCTGAAATTTCATTGCAGCAACTCAAAATGGTACTCAGTAGTTTGTATGGCCCCCACGTGCTTGTATGCATGCCTGACAACGTCGGGCCACGCTCCTAATGAGACGACAGATGGTGTCCTGGAGTATTTCCACCCAGATCTGGACCAGGGCATCACTGAGCTCCTGGACAGTCTGAGGTGCAACCTGGCGGCGTCGGATGGACCGAAACATAATGTCCCAGAGGTGTTCTATTGGATTTCGTTCAGGTGAGCGTGGGGGCCATTCAATGGTATTAATTCCTTCATCCTTCAGGAACTGCCTGCATACTCTCGCCATATGAGGCCAGGCATTGTGTGCACCAGGAGGAACCCAGGACCCACTGCATCAGCGTAGGGTCTGAAAATGGGTCCAAAGATTTCATCCCGATACCTAATGGCAGTCAGGGTGCCATTGTCTAGCCTGTAGAGGTCTGTGCGTCCCTCCATGGATATGCCTCCCTCCCCAGACCATCACTGACCCGCCACCAAACCGGTCATGCTGAACGATGTTACAGGCAGCATAACGTTCTCCACGGCTTCTCCAGACCCTTTCACGTCTGTCACGTGCTCAGGGTGAACCTGCTCTCATCTGTGAAAAGCACAGAGCGCCAGTGGTGGACCTGCCCATTCTGGTGTTCAATGGCAAATGCCAATTGAGCTCCACAGTGCCGGGCAGTGAGCACAGGGCCCACTGGAGGACGTCAGGCCCTCAGGCCACCCTCATGAAGTCTGTTTCTGATTGTTTGTTCAGAGACATTCACACCAGTGTCCTGCTGGAAGTTATTTTGTAGGGCTCTGGCAGTGCTCATCCTGTTCCTCCTTGCACAAAGGAGCAGATACCGGTCCTGCTGATGGGTTAAGGACCTTCTACTGCCCTGTCCAGCTCTCCTAGAGTAACTGCCGGTCTCCTGAAATCTCCCCTATGCTCTTCAGAATATGCTGGGAGACACAGCAAACCTTCTGGCTATGGCACATATTGATCCTGCCATCCTGGAGGAGTTGGACTGCCTGTGCAACCTCTGTAGGGTCCAGGTATCGCCTCATGCTATCAGTATGATACTGACCCTTGCCAAATGCAAAAGTAGTGAAAAACAGTCAGAAAAGATGAGTAGGGGAAAAAATGTCTGTGTCCTTCACCTGTAAAACCATTTCTGTTTTGGGGGTTGTCTCATTGTTGCCCATCTAGTGCACCTGTTGTTAATTTCATTAACACCAAAGCAGCTGAAACTGATTAACAACCCCTTATGCTACTTAACTGATTAGATCAATATCCCAGGAGTTTAACTGACTTGATGCTATTCTCTGATTAAAAAGTGTTCCTTTAATTGAACCTTTGTCCAGTGTATATTAACTAACATGAACTAACAATGAGCAATACATTTGTTACAGTAATTATTAATCTTATTAATGTTATTTAATAAAAATGCAGCCGTTTGTTTGTTTATGTTAGTTCACAGTGCACTGATTAAATTTAAAAACACTTTGATTTTAATAATGTATTAGGAAATGTTGAAATGAATATTAACTAAGATTAATAAATGCTGTAGTAGTATTGTTCATTCTTAGTTCATGTTAACTAAAGTAGTTAACTAATGAAACCTTATTGTAAAGTGTTACCCTATAATGTTTTGAGTCAAAATGTGTTTTCTCTAGCAGTAGCTCTGTATGTTGGTTTCAAACACCTAGTTCAAACTCTTAAATTGCAGTACATTTTGTGAATTTTATCTTCCAAACTAAATAAATAAAATAATGAATGAATTTTATGAATTACTAAATAAATACATTTGATTGTATTCTCAGTAATATGTTTTGTAGCCAAGAAAAAATCTGTCTTTTCCTAAGATAAACTAGCCTTAACCCTTCTAAGCTATTCAAGGTCTTTTTGACCCCAAATGACGTTTGCTGAAATGAAAAAAAAAGTTCCCTTGATCCAAATGGTATTAGACTTTGTAACGCTGTCAACACTTTGTAGATCTACAAAAACTGTGCGCGCACACACTAACACACACACACACACACACAGAGAGAGAGAGAGGAATAAATTAGTGAGACTTTAAAAATTGCTATATTATAATTTGTCAAAGAAAATCAGCCAAAATGCACAATCAACACAAAAATAAAGTAGTGACACCACGGCACATATAAGAGGAAGAACAATGTGTGCACACAGAGAATGAGAGAGAGAGAGAGATGAAAGGATGAGATAATACAATTTAGCACAAACTTCAGTACAAAACTGACTTTTGTACAAAAAATGCTAAACTTGGACAAAAAGTAATTTTTATTGTTATAATTTTGATTTCATAATATGTAGATTTGAATCCAAATGGAAAAACTTATGAAAAGATGTCTTTCAATTAGTCAGATAGCATGTCAAATAGAATATCAAATAGCAATAGCAAATAGAGAATCTCTGCAGCCATCTACTGGTTAAAATGATACTTTTTTTACTTTTGAAAACTATATTTTCCAAAAGACGGCAAAAATCTCAACCTAAACCATGGTAAACTGTCAATGGTATTTCCATGAATGAAAGTTAGAAATATGGTTATTTTGAAAAAAAAAAAAAACTATTTAAAAAAAATATTTATTAATTTATTTATATAAATTTAAAACATGCCAAAAATTCCCCCCAAAACTTCACAAGTAAAAACATTAATAAAGTAAGTTTATTTTTAAAAACAACAACATTTTTTTTTTTTTACAAAATCACATTTTATTGTCTGGGGTCTCTGGAGACCCCAACACCTTGAGTGTACATCCCAAAACGAATAGCTTACAAGGGTTAAATAAAAGTGTGTGACAACTAGCCCCCTATAATGTCCCCAATAGACTGATCTATATATATTTTAACATTGTTACAATATCGTATCATTGTTTTATCAATTGTTTGCTGATCCTATCTGTATGTGTTTTGTATGAATGTGTGTGTGTGCTCGTCTCATGTTGACCTTTATCTCATCGCTGTCCATCTCTCTGAAGGGGATAACAGTGGCTGGGCAGACCTCTTCGACCAGATCTATAAAAGGGTTTATCCACAAGAGCTTTCTACAGAATGCCGTAAAAACACACATAATTCCCTCATTAACCTCTTGAGTTTGCTGTCTCAGAAACACAATTTAGACAGTCCAGTTCTAGACAGTACTGCTTGTATTAGTATAAACTAGGCCTATGCATATAGTAAAATTTTTTGCGTTTTAGATTATGGGAGGCACTTCCGGTTTGGGGAAGTTCCACTTAAAAAGACTGAAACAAATAATTTAAAATCATAAGGCTGCACTACAAATAATCCTTCTCCGTCAGTTTGACTGAATGAGCTGTAAAATTTTCTACATGTTCTATTTTCTGATGTCAGAAGAATAACGTAACACCTGGTATTTTAATGCGATATGATATAACAAGAACGCCTATAGCAAGAGCTCTTTTCAGTCGCTGACTTCTTTTCCTCCTGATTTTTTTCCCTTTGTATTCTGCTGTAACAGTATGAAAAAAGACTACATATACTGTGCATTTGAATTCTGCTCTCCTAATTTAATTTATGATATATCCCATGAATAATACACTGGAATGCACCAAGAATATTTAGTTTTTCTCCCCAAATCCTCACATCTCTTTTCAGGTTTGTTTTCACATGGATACTTTAAAATGTAAATGTCCCCCCTTTTTACTTCTTATCCCCATTTTTGATTGAGGCAACGTATTAGGGCCGCACGATAATGGTAAAACTGATAATCACGATTATTTTGCTAAAAATTATAATCGCGATTATTCGTAAAAGCTCTATTTGGAGGATTTAAGCTCTTTGCATCTGGCAACCACAAGCATGAATGCTAGTGGAGGCTTGTTTCCAATGCAAGATAACACAAATGCCAAATAAAAACACGTTTTCAAGATAAATAACGAGCGGGCCAATATTGTGACGATTATTTGTAATCAATCGTTATCGTGATTAAAATTCGATTAATCGTGCAGCTCTACAACGTATGTTACATAATACAGACATATATTACTACAGTGATATTTAACACGTCTATAATATTTCTGTGGGAATAATCAAGATTTTAGGGTTATTTATTGTCTGTTATAGTAATTTGTTAATGCTTTTACACTTTAAATTTCCTTTTAATGTTCGCTGGTTGAAGGGTGTGTAGAATAAAGTAATCTCATTGTACCAAGTTTTTGAAAATGCCTATTATTGCATTCATAGAGCGAACCTTTC
Source organism: Hypophthalmichthys molitrix (assembly GCA_037950675.1). NCBI lineage: Eukaryota > Metazoa > Chordata > Actinopteri > Cypriniformes > Xenocyprididae > Hypophthalmichthys > Hypophthalmichthys molitrix. The sequence continues at coordinate 21,143,725 of CM075506.1, forward strand.
GCTAATTGTTTGCAGTTTAACGAAAGTTACTCCCATAATACACGCAAAGCATCTTGGGGCATAGGCAAAAGGTGGATATGGTCAACTCATATTTAATCTTTGAAATATATTTGAAATGTAACCTTTATTTTAATATACTTTCAACACTGTAAATCAGTGATCATTTTTAACTATATTTTGGTTGTCACTCTGCACAGAAATTCCATATTGCAAAAACTGTGGGATTTGAATTTGTGTATGTTCATGTGTATATGTCTCTCTTTCCTGTCCTGCATTGCAGAAGTGGAGCAGTATCCGGATCGTTGCCAGTGCATTAACAATGAGATCCACTGTGTGCATGTCAGATTGAGATCCATTCCGCAGGTGTCAGCGAATGTTACCTTCCTGTACGCAGCCTTCCATTGCAAATTTGTGTAGTCAACATGCAGTTCATAAATGTAAAAGATTATGGTGGATGTTGGTTGTCTAATTGTTAAAGGTTTAATGCTGCGTTCACGTGCTATTGGAAATTTCCTACTTCCCACTTCTGAAGTCGTGATTGTTGTCTGAAAGAATAGGAATCATGGAGGACACCAGGTTTATTCTTGCCTCGGGAAATCTTTTTAAAGCCAAAATGTATTGAATATATTTAACTTTGATAAAAATGTTGCTTCCCATTCGTTAACAACCATATAAACATTCACTGCACTACATACATAGATAGACATGACTTCCTGTTCCACAGGAATATAAATACGAGGAAACACAAAGGCCAAATTCCCTTAATCATTCATTTCAATGAGTAAAACTAGGGCTGCCCTCGACTAAAGATTTTTCTGGTCGACTAGTAGTCGTTCATTTTAAGCAATTAGCCGACTAATTGTGCAATTATTAATAAACTGTATAAATCATAATAAAGATCCTTTAATGCCTACATAGCCTAATCAGCGTTCAAGCGCACATATAAAGCTTGAAGCAGCGCACCGGCAGAAGTAATGATTATGAATGCATCGGGGTAAAACAGCATTTCCATTTGAACTGGTTTATTTAAAAGTATACATTTTGCTTTCTATAGATATATTTTTCATGTCTGTGAGGCAAGTTTACATGGAGTTTTGGTTCTTTTTGTTGGTGTGCTCAAGTTTACAGAGACGGCAGAAAGTGCACCCTGTTTGCTTTCATTATTTTACAAAAACACAACATTTTGTTGTTATTGTGAGTACACACAAATACAAGTAGGCTTTTCACAGATTCAAAAGATGTATTACTCTTATTTGTATGACCAAAAATGACAGAGTATTTTAAGTGCAAGTGATGCACCGGCGCCTCCATGTTAGCTGTCATGCAGTAAGCGCGCTACTATTCACAAACACTTGAATAGCCCACATTTTTCTAGGTCAATGTTTAAGCAAGCAGCCATGTAAACTTGCTACTACTTACATGTTGCAGATAATAAGCCATGTTTGAGGATGATTAATGATTTGATTGATAAATGAGCGTTTGGCTGTCTGCCCGATGTACTGTAATTACCACATAGACCAACTGTTAAAGGTGGGGTAAGCGATATTTCAAAAACACTGTTGGACATTGTTGATATTTGAAATCAACCCAAAAAAACCCACCCCTCTCTTTATTGCTCTGCCTCCAAAACGCACCCTCCAATCCTAACCACCCTGCTCCGAGTCGGTCTCGAACCCCGATCGCTGCGGGCAGGTGAGGCGAGAGCACTAACAATGACGCTAAACACCGCATTCTCTTCCTGTCGTCAGTGCGCAGTGGTTTACCTGCACAACTCTCACTGGCCACTGTTACACACATAATACGTGAGTGGATGTCTGTTTATCCCAGCTGACAGGCAACAAAATGCTTCATGGAAAATAAAGCGCAGATGATAAACGAACGACAAGGAAGCACAAAAAAATGAACGTACAGTACACAAGAGTAAATACAAACAAGAGTTTGTTGTTAGTCTCCAACAGCACAGCAGCTCCAGACAATCAATGACACTCAAACCCAGTGTTACTCACATGAAATGTGGCCTCCATGTCTGTTTTTAGGCCTTCCCACTTAGCGCTCTTCAGCACTGGAAAGCTTTTCTAATATTAACACGGTCCTAAAGCACTTGCCCAGTCATAAACCGTCATTCCAGTGATACTCTTTTGAGCTCTTTTGTATTGTGTCTCATCTCTCTTTCTGCAGTCTTTCTTCAAATCTCCCTCTTGCTCATTCTGTCTCCTCGACTGTCTTACGTCCCCTAATGCTGATTGGCTACTAGTTTGTTGTTGGTGTCGGTCTGACTAACTTCCAAACAGTGTTTTTGAAATGTGGCTCATCCCATCTTTAATGATCTGTCCATCACAGACTGCGTGATTGACTAAGCCTCTTCTTGCCGACTAGTCGACTATTTGGGAGCAGCCCTAAATAAAACCAAAGAATATAGTTCTGATGTGCAGCAAAAATTGTTGAGCTTCACAAAATAGAAAGTGGCTGTACAGCTAAAGCATTGAAAATCCCCATTTCCATCATCAGGGCAATAATTAAGAAATTCCAATCAACTAAGAGGTCTGGAAGAGGACATGTGTCTATATTGTCCTAATGCACGGTGAGGAGGAGAGTTTGAGTGGCCAAAAACTCTCGAATGATCACAGCTGGAGAATTGCAGAGATTAGTTGAGTCTTGGGGTCAAACAGCGCGTACATCATCACAAGTTGTTTCAAGAAAAATCCTCCTCACTCATCCAAAAATAAACTCCCGCATGTTTAGTTGTCAGACACGACTGGAACTTCAAAAGCGACCTGGTTTTATCCGCCAGATAAAAAGGTGTTCTCCAAACTCATCAGGCATTATAGAAGAAATGACATAACAAGGAGCAATTGTTCTCCCTTCCACCATGTTTAAAGTTTATGGCACGTCCAACTCAGAAACTACAAAAACAACATAATCATCTTTGATTTCCCAGTGGTAAATTTGACTTGAGAATACGTTCATGTCCAGTTTTCGAGTAGGCAGCATAATTCCAAATAAGCATAACCCAGTATTAAGCTACAAAGCACAATTTCAACTTGAAAATCACTAGTAGTAATCATAAGCAGTCCGTTTCATAAAAGAGCTCTATAAGGAGCTCAAAGGATCCCTACCAGTGCCCCTCCCTCACAAAACAAAACATATGTCAAACTTTTAAACCACGGGAAAAAAAAAATCAACCTGTGGCAACAGTTTAAAAGTAGCCAAATTCCGCGAGAAAACAACCCCACGGCCAGTTGTTCAGAAACAAACAACCAATCAGAAAATGTGTCATGGCAAAGGGTGAATGAAGAAAGACCGAAAAGTATATTCAGGAAAACGTATAGTTTGCATGCTGTTTTTATCCAATGATACTGACACTGCAAACATGACACGGCTCAACAATTTGAAGTGTGAAAAGACCTTTAGTGAGCAAAATGCATTGGATTACAAAATTAAACACAAAAGACAGTATCAGTATAGGCTAAAAACAAATACAGTCCAACACCGTCTTTCCATCTTATCTCAGTTTTTGAGGCAGATTTTCTTCAGCTCAATACACTAATGAAACACTACTGAGTGTTTAATTGCATGTTTGTGTTGCTTTTGGACAGATCATTGAGGAGCAACGAGATTCACATGTTACCTGATAAAGCCTTCATCAAATACATAAAACTACAGAGGCTGTAAGTATGAATAAGCATTTCTTGATCCTTTCTTCTGATCCAAAAAAGCTCTTTATAATTTCTGTCACATGCATAGTGATTGATTTCATAAGACCTGCTCAAGACAACTTTGGTATGCATTGACTTTAAAGGGATAGTTCACCCAAAAATGAAAATTCTGCCATCATTTACTCACCCTCAAGTAGTTCCAAATTTGTAGGAATGTCCTTATTCTGCTGAACACAAAGGAAGATATTCGGAAGAACGTCAAACCAAACAGATCTCTGACTACCATAGTATTTATTTTTCCAACTATTGTAGTAAATGGGGGGTGAGATGTTTGGCTACTGACATTCTTCCAAATATCTTTGTGTTCAGCAGAACAAAGAAATTTAAAGTAGGTTTGGAACTACTTGAGGGTGAGTAAATGATGACAGAATTTTCATTTTTGGGTGAACTATACCTTTAAGGCGATGCTTTGCTAAGCCGCAAATCAACACGCAGGCTTGTATAATGGAGCTGTCAACCTGTACCGCCAATGCCTGTTTATGTGGTACAAAAACAATTGGTTCCTGCATGGAACTGATTAACATTTATGATCCGCTTTCTGTTGAATTCACTGAAGCTTTTATGATGAGGCCATGGTCACCTTCCTTTAAAATGAGCTTGCTGCTGCTTGTTATTCTCAGTATTGCCAAGTTTTATGTATAGCATGCCAATAAACCTTGGATTCTATATGCTGCTGTCTGAAGATTAATGCTTTCTAGTAGTACACACTGTTATTTACATTTACATTTACATTTACGCATTTGGCAGACGCTTTTATCCAAAGCGACTTATATTGCATTATACTATACATTTGTATCTGAGTTATGGACAGGAGTGAGGATAGTGGCGACAAGCACAAGCACTGAGTACTATAGTTATTTATTTTCAAAAGGCATCAGCGTTACACCAATAGAGAGTAATAGTAATTGACATTACAAAAATTATTTTATGACAAACATTATTATGTTAAGAAGTCAAGATTAAAATACGTGTCTAGTCATTTTGCCACCTTTTCAGTGTTTTAATGGAATAAACACTACCATTCAAAAGTTTGGGGTCTGTAAGATTTTTTTAATGTTTTGAAAGTCTCTAATGCTCATAACACTGCATTTATTTGATAAGAAATACAGTAAAAACAGTAATTTTGTGAAATATTGTAACAATTTAAAATGTCATTTATTCCTGTGATGGAAAAGCTGGATTTTCAGTGGCCATTACTCCTTCAGAAACCATTATGATATACTGATTTATGCTGATTATCAATGTTGAATTGTGCCACTTAAAATGTTTGTGGAAACTGTAATCATTTCTTTCCGGAGCTTTTGATGAATAAATGTTCAAAAGAACAGCATTCATACATTAACAATGTAAAAGTCTCTGCTGTTACTTTTGATCAAGTATATGCATCCTTGCTGAATGAAGGTATTTTTTTTTTTTTTAATATATCTTTCTAACCCCATATTTTTAATAGTAGAGTAATTTAATATAATTTTATTTAACATAATTGATTTTTTAATATAATATAAAGTAATTTAGTTTTCCCTGTCCAGAGATAAAAACATTAGTTAATTGTGAGACAGATGTCCATTTCATGCTTTTTGGTCATCAGACAAAACATCTACTAGAATATAAATAAAATATTTGTGATTTACATATTGCTTGCAAAAAACAAACAAACAAAAAAACATCTTAATCAGATTGCACTTTTAAATGGCCATCGGTGGAGAAAGCTAACTAGACTAGATACAAATAGCTAAACCTCGACCCCTCGAACCACTGATGAGAGAGATGAGGTCTGAGTAGAAGTAGAGATGAAAAAAGATCAGAAATCCTATAGAAAAGTATTACTAGAGATTATTGAGAGGATGTGGTGTATTACAGAGTAATGGTTATGGAACACCAAGTGCATAAAGTCATTACCACTGAAAGTTCTCCTTTTAAAAGTGATTGATATTGTCAATGTTCCAATTTTTTTTTTAGAACAAAGTTATGCAAGTACTTCATTTAGCTCTTTTTCCTTCTGCCCCTGCAGAGAACTGGAAACAACATAGTGTGACATTTTCATTTTACAGTCATTTCAAGCTGCTGTACGACTGTTAAACTGAGACAATTTTGTAAATGGCAGTTTCAATGCACTCAAAACTTAATATGGCTTGGCATCAAATCAAACATGGAAAGTCAGTAATTGTGGTGCTTTTTTTGTGTGTGCTTTTTCAGTAAATATGCATTTGTATTTCTGTCAAGGAGAAAAGCTATTTTGTCATATTTATTTCATGTTGCGTCTCAGAAATGGCACTGAGAGTTTTACCATTAGAGCTGTGTATAGCTACACTTTAATGTTTAGATGTAGATGAATGGATTTTTCTCCTTATGTAAACAAATTTCATGAATAATTATCAATGGCCCATTCCCTATTTTATAATTCAAAGCACTTATTAAATATTTAATGTGGTAGGTGACCCAGAAAGCACTATATTTTATGTAGAGCCACAGCTCTGTCAGCTTAAAAACACCAAGTACTGGTGCAGTTACAATGTGATAATGCTCACATGCCACAAATGTGGAAACTGTCCTGAGGCATTCATTTTAAAGCCTTCAAATATTTTTTTTCATTCTTAGATGAATGTTTGGTTGGGTACATTTAGTTTTGGATACAGTATTTCAGGCACTCAAAGGATGGCATGACTATGGAATGTGAGTTGGTGAATATACATTATATTCTGTGATATAATGGAGGTGGGAGGTGACCGTGGAGTAGATTCGTGGAGATTTATTAAAGATAAATAAAAGGATATACAGGATCCAATATGCAGGCTGATATTGTGGTCAAGGTACATGTGTTGGTCAGAAACACAGTGAGGGAGTCTATCGTCATATAAGTGCATATCAGCAATCCAAAAGTTGTAAAAACAGGCAGAATAATCGGTAACAGAATCAGAACAGCAATAAGGAAAACACTTGGTAAGGCAGAATAATGTGGCAATACTCATATTCAAACATGCATGATGTTTATACACTGATAATAGGAAGTATACTGACAGGAAAGAGGAAGAGCAAGGTTAGAATTCGGGCGATGGCGCCCTCTGGTTACCGGGAGCATGGTCCATGAGCTGAGATGTTTCAATCATAGACAAAATAACTGAAGTTAATGTGGTCTGTTTGGATCTAGGCCATGTAAATGTCTTTGACATGATACAAAGGTGTTGTAAGTGATTGCCCAGTAAGGTGTTCTGAAAATCACATTGTTTTGTAGTTTCTAGGGTGTTGTTTTGTGATTGGTTATGGCCCAAGTCAAAATGGCTTATCGCAAAGACTCTATGATATTTTAGTCTATATGGCTCGAGTGCCTCCTTCAAGGAACATGATGTTTTCATCTGTATTTTTATTAGTTTGGTAAAGCTGCTAAACACAACCACCTGTTGACCAAATTGCTGACTGTTTTGTTTTCTTCCTCAGGTTTCTCCAGGATAATTGCATTGGCACTGTTTCCATTCATGCTTTTAGTGGATTATATAAGCTGCAAAAACTGTAAGTGCATGTTTTTATATTTTTATAATTAAACATGAATAGTTAAATCACCTTTATGTTTTATAGCAGTTAGATTCATTTAAACGGTTAGTTCACCCAAAAATGAAAATAATGTCATTAATTACTCACCCTCATGTCGTTCTACACCCATAAGACCTTCATTCATCTTCAGAACACAAATTAAGATATTTTTGATGAAATCCGATGGCTCAGTGAGGCCTGCATAGCCAGCAATGACACTTCCTCTCTCAAGATCCATAAAGTTACTAAAAACATAATTAAAACAGTTAATGTGAGTTCAGTGGTTCTATGTTAATATTATAAAGCAACGAGAATACTTTTTGTAATAAATGACATTATTTTCATTTTTGGGTGAACTAACCCTTTAAAGCAGCTTCACAATAACAAACAGGAAAGTAACAGAATTAATGATGCAAACTTCAAAATTCAAAGTTCAAATTCTGCTTTAAAGCAGCTGTGGCAAGATAATAGTGTCATTATTCAGCTCAATTCAGTTTAGTGATGATTCATTTCAGTTCAGTTATGAAACGAGTTCAATTCAGTGAATACAACTTTTTTATCTTTGTTAAAACTTCCAACATTCTGAGTAAAGCTCAATATAATTTCTCGTTCTTGTGTTGCAGATCTTTGAGCCAGAATTGCATCTCCTTGCTTTCACCTGGAGTGTTCAGTGATCTTCATAAACTCAAGTGGTTGTGAGTATAAATGCTGTTGTTTTACTTTAAAATGATCTTTTACTTTAAAAATGTTCTTAAATTAAATTGCCAACATCCAAAGTCAAGATGATTCAGTTGTTTACATGAGTCATATATGAAATATTACAGCATAATAATAACAGCATTGTAACATTACAAATGTTTTTACTGTCCAGTTACTTTTTACAGTTATTAAATTAGTCCATTAGTTTGGCTGGTGGTTTAGGAGCATTTTTGCAGGTTTTGAACTGTTATATAATTTTATTCAGGATTTTGGACGACAATCCCATAACAACAATTACAGTCAACACATTTACCGGCCTGAGTTCTCTCTTCTACCTGTAAGTCTTCATCCATCCTCATTTGATGAAGTGCTGCACTTGTTAATTTACTACTTTTGTTTCAATAAATCCTGTTATTTGTGCATGAAGCTCTGTTTTTCAGAATCATTGTGTTCTATATTTCCACCCAAGTTGCTTCAGTAACAAAAAATATTGCTCTGAAAAATTATTTGCATTTTAAATGATTTAAGTCTGTGCACTGTAGTTTTAAATGTCTGTACGAGGTGTCTGCTGACAGATTATGATGTTGTGGCTCACCTCATCTAAACATCTGTACAGGTCAATGGTAAATACCTCTCTAGAACAGCTACCCCCCACCAGACTCTGCACCCATATGCCCTTACTCAGCTGGCTGTAAGTATCTGCTTCTCTTTTACTTAGTACTGTCATGACTTATAGGATTTTGAATTCAGTTCAGTTAGGAAGATGCTGACTGTAGGCAGCGAGGAAGCTCAGGTTTTGAAACAGAGCTTGGTCATTCCAAGACAACTCAACCAGAGGTCTCCAGCTCAAATTTAATTTTGTTAATATTTTTTTTCTGAAGAACGCCATCACCCCCCCCCCCCCCCCCCCCCCCACAAAACCATCTTACCATCAGTAGATGCGGCATAAAGTATTGGGTGCACAGAGGTTTCATAATTCTCAGATAATTTACAGGGGCCATCAAACCTAGCTTCAAAAGGACAAGATACAACCGGCCGAAGGACAAGAACTGGTTCACAAATGCAGCGTTCAACTGTAGGCCTACACTGATCAACGAGATGTTCGAAAGGTTCACCCATTGCTGGCATCTGTTTCAAAGGCACAGATTTACTGGTTTACTGGTTAACTGGCATGTTTTACATTGTTTAATATAAGCAGAGATATTTCGTTTTATTTGTGGCCAAAAAAAAAAATGACGCAACAAGCGATCATAAGTTTTACGCACATCCTGATGACCAGATTTATCATGCGGAACTTCAATCATCATATGTCGGAACTTGACTGGAACCACCACCTGGAAAACAGGATCCCCAACACAATATTCATGAGGAATCCATTTCCTCAATAAAACTCCATCGCACACACAATATCCGTGAGACATGTTACCCAATTCCGTTGGAGTGACAGTACTTTGAAAAAGTTCATCCAAAGTTCTTCTGCCGAGACAGGGAAAGACAAAGCGGACAAATCAGATATAAACACATTAGTACACACTTTACAGATGAAATGTCCTTCGGATCATTCAATTAATTCCTCTTTACTCGTGTCATTGCCTGAGTCACCGCACATACAGCATCTTGATCCACTGAACTGTGCAACTATGGGACACACTGGACCATGAGCCCAGACCCGTTCACCGACCAGTCCATTTCCTAAAATAATGTGAACTCCTTCAACTGGCAGAGTTGGTCATACACCTAGTACAACCTTACCTTGGATCAAATCAGATTGAAGGTTCACTACATGAAGAGGCACAGACAAAACATTCATCCTGATTCCTCGAATTAAAACATTCTCACCAGTATGAGATTGCGAGGAAAGAGGGAAAACCGATGTCAAAATAAATGAATCCATTGATCCCGTGTCTCGCAAAATTTTAACAGGAATATCCTCTTTTCCTCCAACCAAAGACACACACCCCTCTGTAATAAAAGAGAAGAGAAAAAGTCAACAGATTTTTGTTTAGTGACTCTACCCTCAGACAAAACAGGAGCTGCAGAAACAGATGGCTTAACAGGGGAACGTGTACGTTTAGATTTATCTCTAAGACCGGATAATCCAGTTTCCAGTGGCCCTTCTCATGACAATAATTGCACGTTTTACTTGGGTCAAATTTTTCCATGAACTCACAATCAGGTTTAGGCAGGGAACTTATAAAAGTAGAAGGATTATTACGAGCATTCAAGTCAACAAAAGTGGACTTGTGCGTCAGTACAAAATCATCAGCCAGCAAATCTGCTTGCTCTGGAGTCTTTATATTATGCTCATTATTACATGTAGCTACACGACTCAGAACTGAATTCTTAAATTGTTTGCACCTGCTCTTTTTCCTGTAAACGAAATTGTTGCCTGTATGCCTCTGGTACACATTCATACACTTTTAAAATGACAGATTTCACTTTATCATAATCCTTACAATCATCGATCGACATGGAAGAAATAGCTACTTGTGCCTTACCAGTTAAAACGCATTGAACTTGCCGTATGTTCAAAAAGAGTAAAAAAAGTATCAGGATCTTCTTTGTTAAATTTTGGAACAAGTTTTAAATTTGAAGATAAGGAAAAAGACATACCTTGTTCCTCTCTAGAACCAGATAGCTTAACCTCTCTCATAAGATTAAGTTTGAGGACCTCCACTTCTTTAAAATCTTTAAAAATTGTTTGTACAATGTTCCAAAATTTCAAAAGAAGGTGATTTAATAAATGAATCAGCATCAGCCATGAGAAAGCCACCAAAAGGACAAAAGAAAAAATTCTACCGTGCAAACAAATAATGAGAGTTTCCCTCTACCTGTTTTCCCAAAGTCCTTATCTTCCTTAACCTTAGTCTTCATGCAGTTACTTGTGGGGGGTAATTATGCACTAAAGCCCGATGGGTGAACAACGCAACTGATTAAATCAGCGACGGATGTGCTCCCGAGTTAAATACTACTACCCACTTTCATCGCAACACTACCAAAACCCTGACATGTCTCAAAGGAAACATGCCGCTACACCTACCAGGGAAACTCACGTTCAAAAACAATATTGCACTTTTACCTTCCAATTTGGTGACTTTCCACAGCAACTAAATAGACTCGGGTACAAATTATTTGTGTGCCCCAAACAAATCAAATTATACTTAATCAAAACGAGGACGAGCCCCCAATTTGTTATAACCCCTGGCTCAAAGGGAAGCAACAAAAAGGGCACACACAACCATAATTAAGCTCAAAAAGGCAAAAGCTTTATTAAATCAAATTAATTTGCAAAACAATAAAATAAAAATGTTTCTGTAAACATCAACATCAAACACTGTCTGAATGATTCTGTAATGTACTGTTGTGATGTTGAAGGATGTAAGAACAAAAACCAAACCAAATCAAAGCAAAACCAAATGACAAAGCAAAGACAGAACCAAACAAAGGAGAACTCAAACAAAACTTCCAAAACCCAAGTTCCCATCCTAGCACTGCCAACAGTCTCTTTTAAAGAAACGCCACAGCAGCAACCACAGGTGCAACCAATGAACCGCCCATCAAGTTAAGTCCTAGGCGGGGAAACCAATCAACACGCATCCCAAACGACAGTGCCGGGATCGCCACAAAAGACAAACATAAATAGAAATGAAAGTTAAAATATTAAATGCCATGGATAAATCTTTATTGAGTAATCCACTATTTTGTAGATGGGGTCTAGAATGACAATTTTCACCTGAGAATTTGGAGCCAAATTACAGGGGAGAGAAAATAACTTAAGAAAGATGGTAGCATCATTATTTTATTTTTACACACAGTAGCTCTATTAGTAAAATCTGTTGTCTTTAGCAATCCTTGTTGCATATAACAATGGAGACTGTTAAAAAATGGAGAGAAGCCCAACCAAAAAAAAAGTTGGCATGCCTGTAACTGTTTAAATAATGGAGTTTTTCAATTTATGAGTAAAATAAGGTCTGTGGTTCACATATATTTGGTGATACTTGAACATTTTGCTTTACATCATAAACTGCACACATTCACACCCCAAACGTTTTTATCTATTATTACTTATTAGAAACATACACCGATCAGGCATAACATTATGACCACTGACAGGTGAAGTGAATAACAGTGATTATCTCTTCATCACGGCACCTGTTAGTGGGTCGAATTTATTAGGCAGCAAGTGAACATTTTGTCCTCAAAGTTAATGTGTCAGAAACAGGAAAAATGGGCAAGCGTAAGGATTTGAGCGAGTTTGACAAGGGCCAAATTGTGATGGCTTGACGACTGGGTCAGAGCATCTCCAAAACTGCAGCTCTTGTGGGGTGTTCCCGGCCTGCAGTGGTCAGTATCTATCAGAAGTGTTTCAAGGAAGGAACAGTGGTGAACCGGCGACAGGGTCATGGGCGGCCAAGGCTCATTGATGCACATTGATGCGAAGGCTGGCCTGTGTGGTCCAATGCAACAGACGAGCTACAGCTCAAATTGCTCAAGAAGTTAATGCTGGTTCTGATAGAAAGGTGTCAGAATACACAGTTTGTTGAGTATGGGGCTGCATAGTTGCAGACCCGTCAGGGTGCCCATGCTGACCCCTGTCCACCGCTGAAAGAGCCAACAGTGGGCATGTGAGCATCAGAACTGGGCCACGGAGCAATGGAAGAAGGTGGCCTGGTCTGATGAATAACACTTTCTTTCTTGGCACCAGGATGCACTATAGGAAGAAGGCAAGCCGGCAGAGGCAGTGTGATGCTTTGGGCAATGTTCTGCTGGGAAACCTTGGGTCCTGCCATCCATGTGGATGTTACTTTGACACGTACCACCTACCTAAGTATTGTTGCAGACCATGTACACCCTTTCATGGAAACGGTATTCCCTGGTGGCTGTGGCCTCTTTCAGCAGGATAATGCGCCCTGCCACAAAGCAAAAATGGTTCAGGAATGGTTTGAGGAGCACAACAAGCGTTTGAGGTGTTGACTTCATCTCCAAATTCCCCAGATCTCCAATCGAGCATCTGTGGGATGTGCTGAACAAACAAGTCCGATCCATGGAGGTCCCACCTCACAACTTACAGGACTTAATGGATCTGCTGCTAACATCTTGGTGCCAGATACCACAGCACACCTTCAGGGGTCTAGTAGAGTCCAAGCCTCAATGTGTCAGGGCTGATTTGGCAGCAAAAGGGGGACTTAAAATCCAACACGATGAAGCTTAGTAAAATTCATCTGTGCATAGTCTACATTTTTAGCATTTTTTCTATTAGTGTTTTTTTTTTTTTTTTTTTTTTTGGACTCTTTTAAGATCCCAGACAGGTTTAAATGCTACCTCGGGCTCATCCCTCTTGTTCGCATCTCTGTGTTGCACAAGAACAGTATGTACTCAGTTGCTAATGCACCGTTATTTTCTCCTTGGCCATGGCGTCTGTCTGTGACAGGATTTCACTGATGTGCTGATGTGTTTTTGGGTGAAACCAAATAGTCTTAGGCCTACCTTTTTAATATTGTGTATAAATGTCACATGTACATGTCAATATGCCTGTATTATATTTACTGAAATGTCCAGTAATTTTGAAATGTTTTATGTCCAGCATTTTTATTTGCATTATGAATTTTTACTCATTGATATATGACATGCTCTCTTATAGGGATTTTGAGGGGAACCGCATTAAGACTTTGGGCTTGTCAACTTTACTTGCTTGTGAACATCTTACTGTGCTGTAAGTATTAACAGCAAATTATACCATTTGTATGATAAGCTTTAAAGGGGTGGTTCTTTGCGATTTCACTTTTTTAACTTTAGTTAGTGTGTAATGTTGCTGCTTGAGCATAAACAGTATCTGCAAAGTTACAGCGCTGAAAGTTCAGTGCAAACGGAGATATTGTCTTTTAAAGTTATGGCAGTTTAATGCCTACAATTACGATCTGTTTGGACTACAACGAGCTTCTTCCCGGGTTGGGGACATCATAAACCCTGCAATTAACATAAACTCTGCCCACGGGAACACGCAACAAAGTGGGCAAGGCCATGTCGGCATTATGGAAGCAGAAAGAGTTTTCTACACCGGACGTGCCAAAGATAATAGAACCCATTATAATCAGTGATATTGTCTACACTGGATGCGCCACTGAAAACAGCTTCCAGAATCCACACGAGATCAATGCTGGATTTGCACCAAGGCTATTACTAAACGATAAAGCAGTTCCCACTTTAAAAGCAGAAGCTGCTTTTTATTGGCCCCTAACTGTAAGTACGTTTTATTGTTTGTACATGTCTTTTAAATGTATTATGTTGCTATTTTTTGGTTGCATCAAGGACGTAAACAAAGACCAACGCTGTTTGGCTTCGTTAGCCAGTTAGCTAAATTCTATTGCATACTTCTCCAATAAACACCAACAAACTTCTATGTTCATAGACAAACAGTTGTTCATGCTATAAATAACGATAAACAAAACGAAAAAACAACACCTTTACAAAAATGCTACTACTCAGTCATGTATTCAGCTACAGTAAAGCTTTTATTTAGGATAAAACCATATATTGAAAGCTAACATAAACAACAGTAACATGTGACAGCATATCTAAACACTTTGACACAAATACAAACGGAAATACTTACCATTCATAAACGTACTTTAAAAGCTGTGCTTGCAGAGGTTCTGCTTGACCCTCTTCATCATTACTGCTATCTGGGTCTGATTCGGGCTCAATTTGATACGGCAATATAGACGCCATTATTTACATTTTCCCCGAAGCACATGTAACAACTAATGGTAAGGGGTGTGGCGTTTCCGGATGCTTCAGCAAATCACAATACACTGGGCCAGCTAACCAATCTGAGCCCATTGCGTATTTCGGAGGGAGTGGTATCATAGAACCAGGAAGCCAAACAGGCCGTTCAAATGACAACAGAAACAGCGGTGTAGAATAAAAGTAAAATATATGAAAAATATGGCGTATTTTTAAAAACGAAGCATTAAGACATGTTAAACTGTGCCCCATTAACACAATCAAGCCTATAAAAAACACTGAACCACCCCTTTAAGCTTTAGCTGATAAGCGTTTCGCTAACAAGTTCCAAATTAGGACCCTTTCGATGAGGTTTATGATCTTAAGTCTTCTCATCCTTGGTGTTTTTTAGGTCACTGAGAACCAATCTCATCAAAAGTTTGCCGGAGAACACCTTCCAATCCCTGCACATGATGGGAGACCTGTGAGTGACAGTGAAACATTGTTGTGAATGAGTGTGTGCACAGAAACAAGGGACAAGAGAAAGCACTAATGAGTTATTAATGGTTTTATCGTTTGACATGTCTTCATCGCTTTTGCAGGGATCTGTCCAGTAACTTGATAAAGGAACTGCCAATCAGTATTTTCAAGGATTTACCCTCATTGCAAATTCTGTGAGTTTGTAAAAAAGAAAAAGAATATAAACATACAATCTGGTGCAGCTTATAATGGCCTGCTGTGTTTTCACCATAAAAATGGCTTGCTGTGTTTTCTCATTTGTAGAAATTTGTCCCAAAACCCACTGGACCACATCCACCCAGGCCAATTTAACCACCTAATTCAGCTCCAGTCTCTGTAAGTAACCGCATTATCTAAGGTTTTCATGAGATTTTTTAACAATATATATTACTTACTTTAATATGCTCTAGTGACCACACAACAAAGGTTGTTTTACAAATGAAATAAGTCTCACATGGAGTTGAGTTAGTGTTTGTGGGCTTGTTTCAGGCTGCAGCAGAGATTGACGATAAGCAAACAAACAAACAGCAGACCAGGCTGTGTGCCAGATTTGCAAATTCTAGTATTCACTGAGGCTTCAAGCTTGTAGGTGACCGGACGATGGTCAGCGGAATAACCAAAGGCTCTTGAACACTAAAACTTCAATACTCTGTTTCTGCAGTGGCCTGGAGGGAGTGGAGATCCCAAATATCCAGACAAGCATGTTCCGGCCCATGGATAACCTTTCCTACATGTGAGTATCTCATTCTGCTTTCAATTAGTTTGAATCAGACCTGTAAACTCACAAGAGGTGAAAAGGTGACATGTTTATGAATTAAATCCTTGTAGGGCGGTCTGGGGGCATCGTCCTCCAGAAGAAAATGTGATTTTAACATGTAAACAAAGCATTCTGGTTCTTATAATATAATATAATATACAAGTCAGTGGATCTACCAGCTGTTTGAAAAATTCCTTTTGGTGCCACTAGAATCACAGAACATATACACTTCAGTGTGAATTAACATATTACATAACACAAATATTATTAAAATATTAATTAAATATTCATAAAATTTTTTTCTCAGATATTTCAAGAAGTTCCAGTACTGCTCTTACGCCCCACACGTCCGGAAGTGTAAACCAAACTCAGACGGTCTCTCATCTTTTGAGGATCTGCTTGCTAATGTGGTCCTTCGTGTGTCTGTGTGGGTTATGGCTTTTATCACCTGCTTTGGGAACCTCTTTGTTATCGGGATGCGGACGGTCCTGCGGGCTGAGAACAACCTGCATGCCCTCTGCATCAAGGTTTTGTGCTGTGAGTACCAGAGGTATACACTTTACCAATGCCCACATTATATTAAACGTTAAATATGCTTTATAATACGGTCATATATATAAGCATGTATCTGAGTTAAAGGCCAGGTGTTTTTAGAGATCGGGATTAATGACACCAGAGGGCATATATGTATATTTTCAGGGGTTATTTCTACTATAATTGGCCGACTGTTATGAAACCAATGTGACACAAGCAGAAGCTGACTCTCCTGAAAAAAAATGGTTTTCTAGGGCACCAAGCTCTCAAGTTATAAGTGTTCCTGCACCCATAATGTCTTCTCAGTTACATCGAGGCATATTATATATCGCAAGCTATCTCTTAACTTTTCTATTTACCTTAAAGGTGCAATATGTAAGAATTTTGCAGTAAAATATCCAAAAACCACTTGGCCAGTGTTATATATTTTGTTCACTTGAGTACTTACAATATCCCTAATGTTTCCAACTATTTGTAAATCGTGAGAAAATTGCAATTTTAACCAAAGCTCCGGGACGTGTAAGGAGTCGCTTGTCAATTGCATCATACCCGCATTACCCTCAGTCTGCCTCGGTTTTATTTTGTAGAAACCATGGAAACACCAAAGACGCTTTAATATTTACATGTTTTAATAGACAAGGGAACAACTGTTTTGACATAATTATAGACAGAAAACTAATTATTGTTATATAGCTCAACACATTTAGTCTTATTGTTTAAATCTAATTTTCTTTATTTTTTGCGAGTATCATGCTTTACCATGCCTCAGAGAAAAACACTATTTTGTGAAGTAGCTAACATAGCACAATCAGATGCAGCTTTATTTTTAGTAACAGTAATACAGAATTTTCTCAATCATAGAATAAGTTTTAAAATGAATTGCATGCCATTTATCAACACAAGCCATCCAGCAATTTAATATGAGATTCTAATATCAAGGTTACTGCAGTGTGCAACAGTGTCTCACGGCAGCGAACACACAGAGTAAAGTTATAACATTTTCAACACACTCAAATGTGTCTAATATGATAAACAGAGCTGCGTTACCTCACACTCATGACCGGAAAAGCGGAAGCAGCGCCGGCGACTGTGGCATAATAAAAGTTCTGCTGCTCGCAGCGTGTGTTGCGCAATCACTCCAGCAGCCTTGTTCAGCTCCCACAACACTCGGTCCTGCTCTGCTTCATACTACAGTAACATTAATAATCGCATCCATGAACATGATTTCTTGCCGAGTCCTATCCCGATTTATTTCCACCGGCTGTGAGATGAAGACCACATGTCCCAAGATTCCGCACTCAAACTTGGCGTCATCAAGCTACGCCTTTGTTTTGAATAGGCCTCTAGCGACCTCTAGCGGACAGAAAATTCTACATATTGCACCTTTAAAAATGATGCGAGTTTCATCTAACTAAAGAACTCTCTCTCTAATTATGCTTTCCACGATCAGAAAGGGATGTGTGACAGCAGTTGACAACATTATTTCGTTCTGGAAAACCCTTTTCTCCAGGTTCTCTCGCTGTCTGTCTCTTTTAAACAAAGTGTCCCACTGTTGACAATCTCCTGCCTGACATTCAGCTTTGAAGGCTGTAGTGATTGGACAGGAAATCTATAACCCTGTAAAAATTCTATTCACACAGGATTCACTCTCTATTACAATCACCTTCAGTAATCAATTCTAACTCTTCCTGGAGTTCCCGGGCTGGTGCCATTAATCAGTGCACCCTGTTTGGCATGGGAAAGGCTTTTAGCCTGCAATGACATTACCATGTGCTTCGGTCACGCACCTGTGCTATGCCTCGTAAAAATTAATTTCTGGCCTGCTGGTATTGTGATTTGTCTTTTAAAAATAGCATTTTATATGTGCAGGAAATGCTCCAACATTCTGGCACAAGACCAAAATGTAAATCTGGGCTTTTAAGAAGCTACTTGTTCATTAATGAGTTCTGCTTCTGGCATCTAATGAGTTATAGCTAAAGCTATTTACCACAATGCTTCATTTATCTCTAGGTGCAGATTGCCTGATGGGGGTCTATCTGTTTTTTGTGGGGGTCTTTGATGTGAAGTTCCGTGGCGAGTACAACAAGAACGCAAAGCTGTGGATGGAGAGCCGGGAGTGTCGTACTATTGGCTTCCTGGCTATGCTGTCCTCTGAGGTTTCCGTCATGCTGCTCACTTACTTGACCATGGAGAAATTCCTAGTCATTGTTTTCCCTTTTAGCCATCTGCGACCAAGCAAGTGCCAAATATTTGCTGTCTTGACCTCTATATGGCTGCTGGGCATCTCTATAGCTGCAGTGCCTCTGCTTAATGAGGACATGTTTGGGAATTATTACGGACACAATGGAGTGTGTTTCCCACTTCAATCAGAGCATCTGGAAAAGCCCGTTGCAAAGGGATATTCCACTGGAATTTTTCTTGGTGAGTTCTGGCTATGGCGAAAAATATGGTGCATTCACACTTGTAGTTTGGTTTGTTTGGAAAGAAAAAAAAAAACATTTACTTTGTCCGATTAGCGTTCAGATTAGCAATTTTATCACCGAACCAAAGGATACCGAACCTACAAGCATAGGGATACGTTCACAACCTGTTGGATTTTATGACATATTGCCTATTTTGAGACAGAACTTACCGAACATCCAAAACAATGCTGTGTGCTGAGATAAATGCGCTTGTTGTGTGTGCGTAGCCTGCATGATGGTATTTTGGCCAGCTGGGAACTCGTGAAGAGCTTATAAAATGTGTAAAGGAGTCAAAACAGCGGCGGGAATTCCTCCGTCACACACAAACGATCTGCTGCGTGGAGCATCTGATGCCTGTGATGGGCAAACTCGCGACTATGACGAGAAAAAAACAAAATGCGTGAGGATTCTGTCCTTTTTAGGGTCTCATCTTCCTGTTTTTGGTTCGTTTACATGTCTTTGGTCCGTGTTGCGTTCATATATCATTCGAACCGCATCAGAGTTTGTTTGGTTGCGGACCGAGACCCATCTTTTCAGCGGTCTCAGTCCTCTTGTTTGGTGCACACCTGGGGTCGAATGGCAGCGTTCAGAGCAATTGCACCAGGGTTCGTTTTAATCGAACCAAACATGACAAGTGTGAACACACCCTTAGGGGGCTTTCACACTGGCAGTTTAGTTCGAAACGGGGCACGGATCGCATGAAAAATCGCTAATGTGAAAGCTGTCATGCGAGCCCGGGTGCGCACCGGGGTACCGAACCCAAGACTAACGTTACCTGAAGGAGGTGGTCTGAGTTCGGTTGCACTCGGTACTGTGCCGCAAACCAACACGGACTCGGGTGCGCACTTGTTCAGGAAGTAAAGTAACCTGCGCATGCATTTTCGCCGATTATAATGTATTTACTTAAATAAAACACATGTAAGAGATGATAGTGTTGATGATTTACCATGGATTCGAGCAGGAGTGAGCCTGCAGTAAATTTGCGCTTTGCGACTGCAATCAAAGCGGCAAATGAATGGTAATCAGCTGTCTCCTCAAAATAGTTTGTTTGCAAGCAGCGGCATGCGACGCACATACAGGAAACCCAAGTGTTGTTTACTCTGCTGCACATAATACCGCCAAATTAATAATAATAATAATAAAAAAGCACACAATTTACTGACCGCGTTCTGTTTTCTATCATGCGCCTTGCACGTCTGTGATGACGTAAGATGTGCCATGCACCAGGGTTCCACAGAATCAATTTGAGTGTGAAACCAGACCAACGCTGCGGGGGGCACCGGGAACAGTCGCGCCCGGGCTCGGACCGTAGCAAAGGAGCCCAGTGTGAAAGCCCTCTTATAGTTATGAAGATTAAAGGAGTCATAGCTTTTCTCGCTCTTTTGAAATAAAGTTACTCCAATCTGATGCTAGAAATCTAGAAATCTTGTGTAACAAAATATTTTGAAGAATATCTGTCTTGTATTTGTTCCATATTCTGTTAACTGCTGCTGATGGCACTTGTTTATTAATGACACAAACCATACTGAATTGATGAATGAAAGCTATTTTCCTGCGCATTGAACAGTATGCTTAGTGGTATAGGCTACTTAAAGGGATAGATCACCCAAAAATAAAAAATCTGTCATCATTTGCTCACCTTTAAGTTGTTCTAAACATGAATGTGTTTCTTTGTTTTGTTGAAGAAGATATTTTGAAAAATGCTGGTAACCAAAGATTTTCTATTCCCCATTGACTTCCATTTCATTTTTTTTTTCATACTATAGAAGTCAATGGGGGCCAGCAGTTGTTTAGTTACATTTTTCAAAATATCTTGTGTGTTCAACAGAACAAAGAAACTCATACATGTTTAGTACAACTTGAGGGTGAGTAAATGATTCTGAAACAGAATTTTCATTTTTGAGTGAACTATCCCTTTAAGATCTCTTAGTCACAACACAGAGATGGTCTTGAACTGTTTTCATTATGCTTTGTGCCGTTGTTCAGTCAGAGTTTTATGTTTATACTTGTAGGACTTAACCTGGTGGCTTTCCTCATCATTGTCGTCTGCTACTCCAGCATGTTTTACTCCATCTATAAAACTGGCATTAATGCCACAGAGCTGCGTGGACGGCTGCACAAGGATGTGGCCATGGCACATCGCTTTTTCTTCATTGTGTTCTCTGACGCCCTCTGCTGGATTCCCATTTTCATGGTCAAAATCCTCTCCCTGCTGGAAGTTGAGATACCAGGTTAGTTGGGTAAAGACTAGAAGGGAGACAGCTACGGCCACTGGGCATGCACACATCAATATTGCTTCATTTAATTACTGTATTTGTATATTTTACATTACTGCCTACTATTTTTCTAATAATAGTGTGTGAAATAGTATACAATATGTTACGAATAATGTTTTAGTAGTAGGCCTATGCTACAGTGTTGTCACATGACAAACACTGAACATTAAATCAGCACAGCTGTGTAGGTTGTTACTTTACAGATAAATGTGCTAACCATTATTTTTTTTATGTGGAAACCTGAGTGAAAATGTCCTACCTTTCGACTGTCCTCACCAATGGTCTTGATCTAACCCATAAAGACTCTGTTTGTTGATGTGAAGTACAGTTGATTTGGTGAAATTTTTCACATAAAAGATTATATTTTGCTCAACAAAAAATGTACACTGAAAAAAATGGCATTTTTGATATGTTTATTAAGGTGGCTACAACTGAGGGGAAAAAACTGCTTCACTGTACAACACGTGGTTAAGGTGGAAAAATATTCAGTTTTGTCAAATTTTATTTACATATAAAATTGTGAATAAAAAATTCATGATTCTTTTTTTTTATGGAATATTGCAGTTCTTATTATAAATAATTAATTTGTACACATCGTTTTTCAAACATTTTCAGAAAAACCTGTTCCCTTACATGGTTCTTTAGCTGAGATCTTAGTCTACAAAATATACCAGTTTATAATTAATGTAATATTAATAATGAAAACTAACTTCTAAAACATGTTTTGTCCCTTATCTCAAGAATCAGTATATATTATAGAAAAGATATACAAGCAAAATGCATTCATAAATATTAATGAGTAATTTATAAGTGCCACTTTGTATGGATTTTACTCCATTTTGAGATAAAACTACATGAAAGACTTTATGAACAAACATATAATGCACTCTTCTTTACTAAAGGAAAATGTCTCTTATCTCTCTCAGGAACAATCACGTCCTGGGTGGTGATCTTCATCCTTCCCATCAACAGTGCTTTGAATCCCATCCTGTACACGCTGACCACCAGTTTCTTCAGAGAGCAGGTGGAACTTTTATGGTGCCATTCGCAGAGACAGCCAAGACTCAAACAGGACCGCAAGAGCATCACCAGCTCTGTTATTTACATGGACCCCTCAAGGTCTTCTTACTACCACCGCAGCTACAACCCACAGACATCTATCTTAGTCACAGATGCCAGTTATAGATGAAGATATATTATGGACTTTGCATTTGAGTTTTCGGAGTGCAGGAGCACTTAAAGACGATGTCCTGGTAGAGCCTCTTTACTGGTGATCAGACATAATGACAGAATCATGGACTGACTGTAATCAGATGCCATAATGAAGGCCTACATGAGATTATATATCTACAGATGTTATGGTTGGACAATAATGATAAAAAAACGCAAGATATCCTGACACTGTTTTTGCAGTACATCATAAAAGGCTTTGAAAATGGCTGAATCTGTTATAACCTTGCTAGTCAATACGTTTTCAGACCATAACCTGATCTGTTTTGTGAGATGTACTTTGACAGAGGGTTGGTTGACTATGAAACTGTGCAACAGCTAACATATATTTGTATTTTGCATATGTATGTGATGTACAGTATTATTTCCTTCTTTTTTTTTTAAAGTGAAGAAGAAGAAAAGTGAAAAACTCACTGCTCCTAATGTGTGTGGCACTAACTTGGATGGATTAAGTGCAGAGGACAAATTGCGAGTACGGGTTACCATACTTAGCCTTCATGTCACTTCACTTCACTTTTGTAGTGTATTTGTGCACTGAGTCTCAAAAAATAAAGAAAAATCCCAACAAAGGTTTAATCTTTTTTTTTTTTTTCTGAAACTGGATGCAGTGATTACTATGTTTCTAGCATGTTATACACAGAAATTGGCATCTCTGAGTCCAGACCTTAAATTCATTGAAAGGTTTAAATGCATTGAAAATAACATCACAACATTTATTTCCATCAAGAGGTGCATCATTTTTGGGTCAAGATCTTGTATTGACAATGCAAGAGTCAAGCACTGTGTAAAGTCTACCCCAGCACACCCCAAAGACTTTTTACTTGCTTGTTTTACTTGCAATAGCAAGCTACCTACATTCTACTTCCATTCAATCATGACATTCATCATAGCAGTTTTACCAGCCATAATAAAGACTGTCACTGCATTATAATCACAGTGAAGAGAGTATATCAACCACAAGTCAGGCCCCGTCCACACGGAGACGAGTTTAGCTGTATACGCAAAAATTTTGTATCGTAAAGGCGTTTCGTCCAGACGGATCCGGCGTTTTCAGAAGGTGAAACCGCTATTTTTTGAAACCGGGTCCCAGAGTGGATAAATCTGAAAACGCTTTGCGTTTTCGTGTGTAAAGCCAATCCGTATATTTTGTGAATGTCATCACCCCACGTGTCGACCCTAGTCAGTCACCGCTAACAGCACAAAACAGCAACAACAACAATAATAGTGTACTACATGCTTGTGTTCATGCAGCAGAAGCTACTGAGCTTTATTAAAATAAAGCTTTATTTCGAAGCTTTACTAAAGTTTGTAAAGCGCGCAAGTCTTATTCTTATTTTTTAGTGTATCTCTATTGCAGAATTACGGCGCCACATACTGGTCTGGCATGTATACTACATCGTTTTGAGTCGTTTCAGTGGTTCCGTGTATAAGCAGATATTTCTTGAGACGAGGAAAAAAAAGATCAAATAGGGTACGCTCTGGCTTCGTGTAGATGTAGCCTCAGTCAACTCGTTGAACTTGGCCACGCCCCTGGAAGCTATTCACAATTACAGGTAATCTGTTTAATTGGAGAAAGACCTAAGGTGCGTCCTAATTCGCGTACTTATGCACTATTCTATGATGTTTTTAAGTATAAATAGTGCGCGTAGTGTGTTCACACTGAAAATTCCAAAAAGACAAAGTACACTTTAAATACCCAGATGATGCACTAAATTAATGGAAAAAACGAAGTGTGGAATGTTGGACACTTCAACTGTCGCAGCTTTAATTATGTAGCGGAGGGGGAGGGGCATCAGACTCTGTTGTTAAATGACAAAATAACCTTATACAATTCACACACTACATGGATGAGTACATAGTGCAAAAGTACATAGTGTATAAGTGCATAGTGTATAGTGCGTCGTTTGGGACGCAACTCGAAATCTTATGGGGGTAGATTTGTTGCTAATCTCCAAATAAATAGATTATGATCCACAAATAAATGTAAAGATATTCACAAAAGATATTCGTAAGCACAAATTAATAGAATGAGATCCACAAATATATGTTAGTTTCACACAAATTAATTAAATTCACAAATAAATAAAATGAGATTTGCTAATAAAAAACATATTTGCAAATAAATAAAATGAGATTTGCTAATAAAAAACATATTCACAAATATGTTTTTATGTCACAAGCACAACTCTGTCTGCATTCATTTGTGAATCACCACCTGTACATTTGTGAATTGCTTTCTGTGCATATGTGGATCACCTCATGCATTTGTGGATTTTGAAACATTTATAGCATCGCGACTGCAGAAAATCCACAAATAGGTCGACTCCACCCACCGACTACTCTAGCCAATCAGATAACGGCCACATTGCGCTGACCAATCGCAGCACACTCTCGCTACAACCAATCACGTTTTGCTTTACAATCGGGGCGGGAACAGACGTTAAAACCTTTAATCCATGTTTAAAATATTACTTAAGGGCCTAATGTTTAATAGCTGGCTTGCTGCTCATATCCGTTGATGTTTGATTGATAAACTGGGAAATGCTGTTATTATGTGACGACAGTTTAATTTATTTTTCAAACTCGCATGTTTATCACGAGGTTAAATCCAGTTAGATAAGTTAATAGCTAATTATTGAGGCTTTCTGTTCAATCTTGAATAACGTGACGCTTCCGTAACACATCTGTATCTAATATTATACAATATAGGCTACCGTTGTTCCCTTAACAGAGAGCACTGTTTCTCTGGCATTCTCTGGCATAGTTTGGCTTGGCTTGACACACAGTCTAATGGTCTAACGAAATATACATTTCAAACATCTTTTTACTGTACCATTGTTTAAGAACCCTCTACTTCTTTTCTAAGCCAATGCAGGACAAGACCGCCCCCGATTGTAAAGCAAAACGTGATAGCGAGAGTGTGCTGCGATTGGTCAGCGCAATGTGGCATTTATCTGATTGGCTTGAGTAGTCGGTGGGTGGAGTCGACCTATTTGTGGATTTGTCTGCAGTTGTGAGGCTAGAAATGTTTCAAAATCCACAAATGCATGAGGTGATTCACAAATGGGCAGGAAGCGATTCACAAATGTACAGGTGGCGATTCACAAATGAATACAGGAAGAGTTGTGCTTGTGACATAAAAACATATTTGTGAATATGTTTTTTATTAGCAAATCTCATTTTATTTATTTGTGAATTTAATTAATTTGTGTGAAACTCCTAGCATATATTTGTGGATCTCATTCTATTCATTTGTGCATACGATTATTTTATTTTATTTATTTATTTATTC
Organism: Hypophthalmichthys molitrix; assembly: GCA_037950675.1. NCBI lineage: Eukaryota > Metazoa > Chordata > Actinopteri > Cypriniformes > Xenocyprididae > Hypophthalmichthys > Hypophthalmichthys molitrix. The sequence continues at coordinate 21,169,461 of CM075506.1, forward strand.
GAATATCTTTACATTTTTTTTGTGGATCATAATATATTTATTTGGAGATTAGCAACAAATCTACCCCCGTTTGTCATGTTACATAATACAATAAATATATATTCCTATAAAAATATTTTGTATAATGGCCGCTAAGTTCATAGCTGTTTATGGTCACATATCTTTCATTTTTTTCGTTTTCACTTCACTCTGGACTTTTTTCAAACCAACCTGATTGCCGCCACCTTGTGACTCAAAACGGTTACTACGACAGTACGGCTACCAACTTAAAGGGTTAGTTCACCCAAAAATGAAAATAATGTAATTTATTACTCACCCTCATGTCGTTCTACACCCGTAAGGCCTTCATTCATCTTCGGAACACAAATTAATATATTATTCATAAAATCCGATGGCTCAGTGAGGCCTGCATTCAAAGCAATGACACTTCCTCTCAAGATCCATAAAAATATATTTTAAACAGTTCATGTAAGTTCAATGGTTCTACCTTAATATTATAAAGCGACTAGAATACTTTTTGTGCGCCAAAAAGCAACGACTTTTCAACAATATGGGCCGATTTCAAAACACTGCTTCGGAGCTTTACGAATCGAATCAGTGACTCGGAGCGCCAAAGTCACGTAATTTCAGCTGTTTAGCCGTTTGATAGGAGATCCGAGTCACTGATTCGATTCGTAAAGCTCCGAAGCAGTGTTTTGAAATCGGCCCATCACTATATTGTTGAAAAGTCGTTATTTTATTTTTTTGGCGCACAAAAAGTATTCTCGTCGCTTCATAACATTAAGGTAGGGCCTCACTGAGCCATCGGATTTTATGAATAATATCTTAATTTGTGTTCCGAAGATGAATGAAGGCCTTACAGGTGTAGAACGACATGAGGGTGAGTAATAAATGACATTATTTTGGGTTAACTAACCCTTTCAGGAAGGCCTCGGATTTTGTGAATTTATATTATTCAGCATAAAACCTTAGATAAATGGATTCTCCAGTTTAATCAAGAAAACGGAAACAAGAGAACAAGGAACCGGTAAGAGACGCTAAAAAGGTGGATGAGAATTAAAAATAGAGGAAGACATGTCAAATTGTAATAAATATGTTATCTAACCAGCCGTTACTTTTTTTTTTTTTTTTTAAATGACATATGATAATAATATATTAAATATTACTAAAAAGTTTTTGTCTTGTACATTGTGATAAACTAGGCCTATTTTAGAGGAAGAGTTAAGCTAAAAGTATGATGATAAAGATATCAATTTTTAATGTCCGTGTATTTTAGCCAGTCATTATATCAAAACAAACCTCTTCAACGTGAAAAAGTGTTTATTTTTCAAGTTGAAAGTGTTTATTATTCTATAATGAACGACTGACTAGACAAAATTATCATATTATTTAACACTAGAAGTTATAACTATAATATAGGTTTAGGCGTGAGTTATGATGTTTGTGAAGTAAAGATACACTGACTGACAAATAGCTCGTTTTAACACACTAGGTTGAGGGCTATCAGTGGTGGGAGGGGCTTAACAAATGGGAGGAACTTACGACTTCTCGCTACTTGTTTGATTGACAGTCGTAACGAGGCAGAGGCTCTGCATACCTCGAGGCAAGTGCGAGAATTCACCGCAGCCGCAGCAACTTCAGGATGGAGCAGCAGTAGTCGAGAGAAAAGTCGTCTCCTCACAGGTACGTCTTTTCGCTTACATTGGCGCCTGAAATTTGGAGCGGTTTATCTGTCACCTCTGTAAATCCACACTTTGTATAAAATATTCATCATTTGAACTCTATCCTTCACATTTCCTGAACTACATTCCCTGAAATTGTTCTGTCTGCATGAGGACTTATAACAGAAGTTTACTATGGTCGTGGGAAATGATGCGTGATTAGGTTTGCAACATGTTGCGCATGTGTTTATTTTTAGATAAACTGGGGCGCATCAAACACCAACGTCTCTCCATTTACCAGGCCATTATTTAATACTTCTGAGATAAAATGCAACTATTAACATTTTATCTGCTATAAAAGTTTGCATGCTATCACTGACCAACACATTATTCGTAGGTTTCTATGACTACAGCTGTCCAACCAAAGAAATGTATTGAATTACACTTTTTAGGGAATAGATAATATACTTTGATGCTTTTTGATACATACACTTATTCATGTTAAATAATGTATGCAGGCATTCATTTATATGAATGAGCCCATGCTGCTAGAGGGACTGGCAAACATTATTATGCAAAAGCTAAACATTTATAAGGTACAATAAGGTCCCATTAGATAACATTAGTCAATGTACTAATACATCATTACAATCAAAAGTTGTATGTGTTAATATTATTTAATAGAGCTGATCTAACATGAACTAAACAATACATTTGTTACAACATTTATTAAGTTTAACTAAATAATTAACATTTGTTAATAAAAATAGTTAGCTCAGGTTCATTAAATACTATTAACAGATACAACTTTTGATTTTAATATTGTATTAGTAATTTGTAAAGTGCATTACTGGTACATTTTAGGTGTCTTGGTAAGTTTGCATGTAGCTGCTTGTGGAACTGCAAAGTTATATAATATATGCAACCGTTCTGTATGTAGGCGTACATTTATGTAAATGAGCCCACGCTGCTGGAGGGACTGACAAACCTTATTATATAAAAGTTTTTATTTTAAATATGTTAAAAGTGCAACTGACTGTGGTTTTTGCTGATAATTATAACAGTTCCTGTTGTTTTAGAATAGCAAATAGAAGCGAAGCTATCCGAGACAAATGGAGTTGACCTTTATGATTTGCTGTAATTCACTCTCTTTAGCTGTCATTCCAGAGTTTATGGAATCATTCTGACAAGAACATTCCCAGAAATCTCTCTGAAGAACATCCTACAGAAGCTTGTTTCTCAGGCAACCGTGCTGGTTTTAGTGCGCTACTATAAATATGCGAGTAGGTGGGCAGGAAGCTTTATGATCTGGCATCATTTACATGGTCATGTTCCTTCTCTATTTTTTTTCTGTTCTTCGTGTTCATCCGCCAACACATATGTGCTTCATCCAAAGGCACATGCAAACATTGTCTAATTAGCCTGAAACCTGTTCGCTTACAGTTCAATTATGACTTGGCATGAACTTTGCCATTCAGACAATGGCCGAGGACAATCAAACACCAACGTCTTCATGTGTCACTTGAGACTGAGGGCGTCTTTTGTGAGTGTCAAACGCTTGATTGTTGAACCTGAGCCAACGGCTGATTTGCTTTTCCCATCTTGAACGCTGAACAATGAGTGTTTGTATACGTATCGATGCCGGGAACAGAAAAACGGACAGAATCACCTGGTTGTAACCAGATATGAGCAGCGTACCGGTGTCAGTGGCACCGGTTCTCTGCAATGCTATAGGGTGATGAGATGTAAGCTCCGCCCATTAGCAGTTTCTGATCTGTCTGATTGGATGTAAGACATTAGGTCCGTGCCTGTTTTGCTAACAGACGAGCAGTTAGAAGGACAGGTGCAGGGTGAGGACCCAGTTGCCCTGAAAGACCCCATTATCAGTGGAGCGGAAAGAACCGGTACTTTCATGCAGCGAACTTCAGCCTCAACCCTGAGAATGCTGCATTCATTGGCACAGTGGCTTCATTTTCTTGCTATGTGAATTATTTATTATAATAAATTAATATTTATTGTTGTATTATACATTTATTTTAATAAGTGTATTTAAAAATATATTTAATTTTTATTTAATTGAATATTTCTTATTGTCAAATCAAGTCACCTTTATTTTTATAGTGCTTTATACAATACAGATCATTTCAAAGCAGCTTTACAGTGATCAAGAGAAAAAATAACGATTCAATGATACAATCAGAGTTCAATTCGACTGTAAAACAGCTCTAAAAAGAAAAAAAGTGTCATTGTTCAGCTAAAGTCAGTTTAGTGTTGATTCAGTTCTGTTGTAAAGATCATTAATTATTAAAATAGTTAATTTAATCTATAAAGCAGCTCTGTAGAAAAAAGTGATGTAATCGTCCAGCTCAGATAATTTCTCATCAAATAGTGTCAGTGCCGTCAAATTAATAATATTGTTGAGTATGAAGTGTCCCCAACTAAGCAAGATGGTAGCAAGGAACCTAAACTCCATTAGTGACAGAATGGAGAAAAAAACTTATTTTTGGAGAGTTTATTTAATAAAACCCGATCCCTAATTTGTATTAAAGTCATTTAGCTTGTTAAGAAGAGGAGTTGCTATTCCTTTTTAAGTGATCTGACTTAATTTTTGCTTGGTGGATGATAAAAAAAATCTCTTAGTCTGGTAAGACTGAGCCATATATAAGAATTAGAATAGGAAAAAAAAAATAAAAAAATAGCAACAACCCAGAACAAGCCTAGAAGCCAGTCTTGTTATTGTTAATCAAAACTAAAAAAAATTTTTTTTAAAAATCATTTTCGTTAATTGAAATAAATATAAAATAAAATATAAATGGGTCAATGACATGACGGATCATTTTTTTGTCCAAAGGCCTTAATAATAATTAAAAACAAAGATATGACATCCAAAGTATGTAAGGTAGTACAACTAGATCTCTTTTATTGAATCCAAACAGTTTTAATTATATTTTGCTTTATATAAAGGTATTTTAAAGATTGTGAAGTGTCAAAAGGTCATTCGGTTTAACCGTCCAAAGGCCAATACAGCCATTTCATTTGTGATTAAAATATATTAAAATGTAGCAAATGAATATATTTTTTATTCTGGCATGATTTTAAAACATCATATATCAACAGTGCAAAATTGTATTAAAATTATGTATAGAAGTTGTTGCTTTGTTATGAGAAAGAATGTCTGGAAAAATTAATTTCATTGATGTCATTCGGAGTAACCAATATAAAGGGACCATTTTGGATCAAGTCATGTGTTCAGTATCATGTGACAAGATGTGAAATGATTCAGACACCTGCAAAAGACCACATGGTCATGAAGCAAAGTAACTAACTCTCTTTTAAATATTTGAAAAATTCATGTTTTCACTTGCTCATACGCATGTCCCGAAACATCAGGTCATTCAGTACAACCGCTATAAAATATGGAAAATGTTGTAATATTTTAAAAACTTGTACTAAATATAAAATGTTTGATTGTCCTTTGCTTGCTAACCAGATATCAGACTGTTATCATTGTTTGTAAATATCGTCATTCGGTTTAACCAAAAGTGTCATTCGGTAAAACCGAAATTTTGGTTAAACTGAATTACTTTTTTGGTGACAAATTTTGTCCATCTGGTAAAAAATGACAAAAACAGTGTTGATTATAAAAATCACACAATCTTATTCTTAACACTTAATAAAACTTCAAAATTAATTATATCTCCATTTTTTTTTACACTTTTAAAAACCTTATTTGTCAATGACCCAAATATTCAATGAAAAATATAATATAATAACTGTATTAGATAAAAGCTAACTAAATTAATAAAATTGGAGTACTAAAACTGAAATAAAAAATAATTAAAGCTAAATAGAAATCACAAAAGCACACAAAAAATGTATTAAAAATTAAAATGAAAACTGAAAGTATAGCAATATAAGATAATTGAAAATATTGATAAATACTATTATAAAATATTTCATATAAAAATGCTACTAAAATAATACTGCTAGAAACTACAAAGCAATGTGCTAAAAATCAGTCAGAACACGTTAGTAACCACAAAGCAATGCATAAAATCAAGTAAAGAACAACATCTTTTTCAGAAGCATTAATATTTGCTCTGCAAAGCATTAGGTCTACTAGTCATTAGGCTAATTCTTATCCTTTTAATGACTCATTAATCCCAGTATGAACTCCTAAAATATGTACATGACATCCTAAAGCACCCATGTTCTCAAGGCAAGGTTTCTAAGTGTAAAACGTGGGTTAAATGCTTGATGTTTGGGTTTGCGTGTTGCGATGGGGAGCAGTTAGATGTCTCTCGATGTGGTCGGAGTCTCAGAGATCCAGATGGCAGCTGAAGCACTTAGACGGACGTACACGAGATCAGGTTGAAAGAGCTCCTTTGATGAGTTACATGATATGTTCTCACCATCTCCAGGCATTAAACTATTGGCTGGTACAATGCACTATTTTCCCCTTTTTACCATTTCCCCTTGAAGGCTTTTTTAATGTCACTTTTCTCAGAAATCATTCGAGGAATTGATCTTCTAGAGGTTGTGTTGAACTACAGCATTTTGAACTGAATATGCACATATTCTCCAAAGTGTTTGCCCTGATGCAAATGATTGAGAAATGACAAGTTAAGTGGGTCAACAGAGACAAAGTACACACTGATCCAGATGAGTGTGTTGGGTCGATTATTTGCAGTGTGGCAGATGTTTGTTGCTGTTGCTTACATTTGCTCCTTGTTTTCTCTAGAATTTACAGAAGGCTCATCAGAGTACAATTAACTTTAAATGAGTTTATTCTAATAATAGGCATTCATCAATTATTCACCAGGCCCTTCTCTGCGTATGCAAATTCAGATGTCCCTTGCCATGGCAACAGCTTGCTGAATTCACCCAGCGCCCGGAGGTGTTGGCTCTCTTCGCCAAACTCTCGCCTACTTCTCTCAGCCCACAGAGACCTGCTCTGCATTTCAGGAGCTTATGAAACAGCTTTTAACAATAAACGGAGACTGTCTTTGAAAGCATGTTCTGTGATCAATGAATTTATCACAGGCGTGACATTATCTTCTTTAGTTTTTGATATGATATAGGCTACTCCATTTGTTGGCCTATGTTATCAGCTACGTCTTTGTCCTTTCTTATGGATTTTAATAGTATTCTTTAAACATGCACATTTGTGGCAAGTTGTGGCAGTCCTGAATATGCTTGTTTATACTTTTAACTCTAGAGGGCGCAGTTGTCCCATTTTTTTCTTCTAGATTCCGCAATAGACCTTTCTAACAAACATTGCATTAATGCAACTTGTGTTAAAATTTATGTTAAAAGTCACTTTGACATTAATTTGCATCAAGTCTGAAATTAAAACATTAGTTTTGAATTTAAGATTTGCCAAATTTAAGATTTGTTCTTTTAAAAACCACTTTTCAAAAGTTTTGTGTTCGATTTTTTTTAAAGAATTTAATGCTTTTAATTAGCAAGGAGGCATTAAATTGTTCAAAAGTGACAGTAAATACATTTATAATGTCATAATTTCTATTTCAAATGAATGTTGTTGTTTTGAACTTTGTCCATCAAAGAATCCTGAAAAAAAAACTTTCACAAAAACATTAAGCAGCGACAACTGTTTTCAACATTAATCATAATTCTTACAGTTTCTTGAATAGCAAATCATCATATTAGAATGATTTCTGAAAGATCATGTGACACTGAAGACTGTAGTAACGATGCTGAAAATTCAGCTTTGCATCACAGGAATAAAATACATTCTATAATATATTAAAATTCAAAATAAGAGATAAAAAAAAAAAAAAAATTCTAAACCCAAACATTTGAACAGTAGTGTAAATTTGATATAGCTGTTCTTCATGCAAAATTGTATATCCTAAAAAAAAAATTCAGCATACAGAAAGGCCTTTTGGATTTGTCCCGAAACAAAATCCTTGAAGTTCACTATGTTCTCAAATTTGCTTTACTTCTCACCAAAAACTCTAGCAATCCTTTCATAGCTGTAATTGGATTAACTAAGTGATATTGTGTGGTTACATTCCTCTTAATTGAATTGTGGTTGTTCATTAGGTACACAAGCAGAACTTTTCCCCTATTTTATTCGCTTTAAATTTAAACAGTACAAATGTATTATGCAACATTACAGGGTGTGACTAACCCAGATCATGCAGGGGAAAAACACTAATTGTATTTATCTTGTGGCATACAGTATATCTATTCTTCAGTGTACTAGCTGGCTAAACAGACTTACTTTTAAAACAGAAAACGCCTATGAGTGCACACAAAGTGGGTTTGTATTTCTCATGTATGGTAACAGTGGAAAAATCCATTCACGTAGGTGTGGGCCATTTCTGGTGCTATTTCTAAGCACAACTGAGAGTCAGAAGGTAAGAGTTTTTTTTTTTTTTTACTGGGATTTCTTATTAAGCCTATGAGGGTTTACACCCATGATGCAACAATTCCCATTACATAGTCTGTGTTGAGCTTTTCTCTGAGCTTTTTCAAATGCAAATAACAGGCACAATCCCAGCGGAGCTTGGGGATGCCTCTCCAAAACATGAGACGTGCAAGGATCTGCATAATCTTTGGGGAATCCCACCCTCTGGACTATCACAGGAAGAGGACTAATTACACAGAATGGCGGAAACAGCTTGTTAGTGATAACTACTCAAAGATGGAGAGCTGCCCACTGCAGCATTTCCTGTCTTACTTTTCCTTTCGTATTCTGTCACTGGGCGGCACAGTAATCCTACACCTGCCTGTTCTCATACGTTGTACTGTAACTGGCTGAACTGCTTTGACAAGTGTGAGAGGGTTAAAACACACTTGCAGCGCGGAGCCGGGTTTCTATCTGGCTGCATCTCTCCACACCACACACACCCATGAACACACTGGTATAAGAAACAGCCCAGGATCAAGACTCAGTCTTCTGTGAGAAGGAATAGACGAGAGAAAGAGCAACAGAAGGAGAGCAAACAAACTGAAAATCACAAGTTCAATGGTACCGGTGTGGAAAGCCTGACGTGCAGCGGGCAGCTCGCCAACTGGAGATGTCGATCGGCGAGCTTGGCTGCAAGGAGCTGCCGGTGCATCAAGAGAATGATGGGATTGAAGTGGTGAGCATGGCCAGCTTACCTGAAGACCTGATGCTGAGCGGCGACTTTCGCGGGAAGTTCAAGAAGATCCGGTGCAGGAAAAGGCCCACCATTCTGGCATGTAGGTGCTGATTGGTGTTTATTTATTGTCACTGTCTGCTGTAAAATAAGAGATTGGAGCAAAATTTAGAGGCTGCTTTGCTTGGGTGGTCAGAAGACTACTTCATAAGTCTTTCTGTCAACCATGTGTGAAATTCCTCAACGTCTATAGATATTTATTGGTTACCTCAAGAATTTGGCGTCATGTTTGTTAAAATAGACTGTTTGCTTTCAGATTATTAAATTTGTATATGAGCCAACAAAATTTGTGGAGTGAAAACTGGGAAAAAATTCTCACTTTTAACTAGTTGCTTATTAGCTTGCATACTTAAAACATATTAATGCCTTATTCTGCATGACCTTATTCTACATCCCTTAATCCTACCCAATAACTAAACTTAACAACTACCTTACTAACTATTAATAAGCAGTAAATTAGGAGTTTATTGAGGCAAAAGTCATAGTTAATAGTGAATATGTGTTTCCTTTACTAAAGTGTTACCGAAAGTTCAGTAGAACGGCGTCAACTAAATTCTGAAATTCATGTTAATTTTTTAATTCAACTTTAAACTCAAATTGTTATGATGATCATATCTTTTGTAATGGATAAAGTTGTATAAAAATGCAAAATAGGAGCATTTTCCCTAGTGCTATCAGACTACAGTATCTATCCTGCTTGTTTAATGTTTGTTTAATGTGATAAACAGTTGGATGTAAATTACAGGACACACAGAGACCACATAGATTGAGGAGAGACACTGAAAATGTTACTTGAGCTCTGTGTGTTAGTCTTTGTGTGCATTTCCTTGAAATAGTCTGAAAAGGAGGATAAGGTATAAGAGTGTAAGGGGAGAAAGAGGGGCCAGAGGGTGGAGAGAAAGAGAGAGAAAACCAGCACAGGGAGGAAAATTAGATAGAAAAAAGAGGAGTGCGGAGCTGGTACTGATATCCACAGTGACGCCTGCATCAGTGAGACATGCCTCACATTCCATCACTTCATCAGAGCTTGAAAATGCTTTTAATAGGCTCTTAATGGGACTCAACCTCCCAAACAACCTGCTCATACTCCCATTGAAATATTTACAATATTTCAAAGAAAAGACCTTCCAATGGATGCCTGTGATGACAAAATTGATTTTCTTTGTAAGTTTATCAAATATTCCAGACATCCCAGATACAATCAGTTACTAATCAATTACTTTATTTTATTTTACAGCTTGATTCACTTGCGTGCTTGTTTGAGTAATTGGCTTAAGCCATTTTCCAATACGATGCTTTCAGGCTTGTGCCCTGTAGCTTTTGACGTCAGGAAGTTTTTGGACATTTCCACCCATCAAGCCCTCCATTTGCACTGTGTGGTGTTAATGGTCTGGTTGAAAGGTTGGGAGATAGGTCAGTCAGGACATTATGTAATAATATCTGAGAGCCCCTCACTGTGCCAGCTCAAATCTCATAATGTTACCGGGTCCGATCTGTAGGGGTTATGTTACTAGGATAAGTCTATCTTCTGAGTTTACATTTGAAATAAATGATTGTTTAACTGCCATATGCCATCATTATTACAACTGTATAAATGTTTGAAAGATAAACAAAAACAGGGAAGCAGTGAATCCCTCGTTCCCAGTAGGCAAATTCTAGTTGTGAATTAGTCACAGGAAAAGATGCAGCACTGTTGACGTGACTCACTGTCTGGACTGTCTAGGGTATTTGCATTAAAAAGTATAAAAAGGCTGTGCTAAAACGGACTCATCAGCTGTTTACTCATTAAAACACATGAAAATGTAAGCTCTTAATATCTTTCTATTACAACACTGTATCTTATTGTCTCTACAGTTGTTTGAATTAGTAGTATTTAAGTAGACACCACTGTTGTTAAATTCAGCGGCTTCCACTCAGATGGACTCTTTTCCAGCAGAACACAAATGGGCAACTCTAAACTGGCCTGATAAATAGAGTGTGAGCATTATGTAATTAAGGGCAAGTTCTTGACATCGGAGGGATAGAGAGGGGCATGATGGGATTATGGTGTGACTCAGGCTGAGGACGTGCAGTGCTTGATAGCAAATCAGCAATGTGTAACATCCCAAGCTCAATGCAGAATCTGAAATAGTTGTGTTTATGTTTGTATTTTAGACAGGTAGAGTAATTAGTACCATGCTGATACTGTACATATTCAAAGTGCATTTGTGAAGGAGACTTTTGCTTACTTGGAATGTCTCAAATGTCACAATCTTGTTTACCGCTGCATTGATTGCACTGGTGTTTGTGCTGCGTTTGACCTTTGCTGAATTCTTGTGAGCTTTGGACTTTGTTTCTCAGCAAGGAAATTAAGAAAATAGCTTGTAAAAATGCACTGTCTCTTTTCAGCCCTTTTCTTCATACTTGACTGACACTTGTGATGAATGGGGACTTTAGTACTGGTTCAAGCCAAAACTAATACTCAGAGTCAAGGAAGGTCGTGGTTGCCACACAAAGAGTAGACAAGGCTTTGGAATAAACAGTGTCCCCAAAAGGTAGTTCAACTCTTAAACCACAAATAAACCTGTATGAATGCATTATATTACAAAATAACAAACCAAGTGACATTCGTTTAAAAAAAAAGGCAAAAGTGCAAAGAAAAAAATACACACACACATTTTCTATCCCCCTACACTACCCCTACCCCTACCCATCACAAGAAACTGTGCACATTTTTGCTTTCTCAAAAAAACTCATGCTGTATGATTTATAAGCCTTTTTAAAAATGGGGACATGGGGTAATGTACTCATAAGTCACCCTCTCCTTGTAATACCTATGTCATACCCATGTCATTATACAAATTTGTGTCCTGATATGTCACAAAAACATACACACACACATACACACACACACACACGTCTGGTTTACTATCCTCGTGGGGACTCTCCAGACTTAAAGGTTTTTATACTGTACCAATTGTATATTCTCTCCCCTTACACAAACCCTACCCCTAAACCTACCCATCACAGAAACCTTTCGACATTTTTACATTTTCAAACAATCATCATTTAGTATGTTTATTGATTCACTTCCCTCATGGGGACTGCTGGCTGGTCCCTAGGTTTTACTATCCTTGTTTGGTCCCCACAATGTAATATAAACCTGTACACACACACACACACACACACCATTTGTTGGATTTAAATGAGAAAATAATAGATCTATCAGAAATCATTCTAATATGCAGATTTAGTGATCAAGAAGCATTTCTTATTATTTTCACAGCTCAAAACAGCAGTGCTGGTTATTTTTGATAAATATAAAACTTCAGTTTTTACAAGCTTCTACAAGTTTTTACTGTCACATTTGAGCAATTTAATGTGCCCTTGCTGAATAAAAGTATTAGTATCTTCTGAACACAAATTTTTGATAAAATCCAATGGCTCAGTGAGGCCTGCATTGACAGCAAGATAATTAACACTTTCAATGCCCAGAAAGGTACTAATAATACATATTTAAAACAGTTCATGTGACTACAGTGGTTCAACCTTAATATTAAAAAGCAACGAGAATAGTTTTTGTGTGCCAAAAAAAAGAAGAAAAAAAAACGACTTTATTCAATAATATATAGTGATGGGCGATTTCAAAACACTGCTTCATGAAGCTTCGAAGCTTTACAAATCTTTTGTTTTGAATCAGTAGTTCAGAGCGTGTATCAAACTTCCAAAGTCACATGAACTATTACATTTCGAAAAACTTAACAAAGCCTCGTTTACTGAAATCATGTGATTTTGGTGCACTGAACCAGATTCGAAACAAAAGATTCATAAAGCTTCGAAGCTTCATGAAGCAGTGTTTTAAAATCGCCCATCACTATATATTATTGAATAAAGTCGTTTTTTTGTTTGTTTGTTTTGCCGCACAAAAAGCATTCTCGTCGCTGCACATTAAGGCCACGTTCACACAGTCAGTTTTTGGGACTGACAACCGCATTTACTTAACAGGTGTGTCTCGAAATGTCTCGTTCACACAGCAACTTACAGTAGCGTTTGGAACACTGTCTGTATGAACGTGCAACGAGAGTCAAGCCCGTATTCTCTTACTAGTAACCATAACGACAGTGACCAACGTAATATTAAAGATGGCGACGTCCATAAAACTGAAAAGTATTATCACTTTTCACATGACACGGCATTTGAAAAGAAACACAAAACTGACATGAGCCGCTCTGGTGGAGAACAGTGACTGTATCTAACACCTTGATGACGCATAGCTCACATCTCTGTTGCAGTAAGTTACCGAAAGCACACACAAAACACCTTAGAAGAGCGGCTCTCTCGCACTGTATGACGTGACAGACAACTAGTTGTTCAGTACTGTTCCGTTCACACAGCGCGAATATTCCGAGAATGCGGTTGTGAGTCCTGAAAATTTACAGGTGTGAATTCGGTTATGGAATGCGGTTGTCACTCCCATAAATAAACGTACTGCATGTGAACGTAACCATATTAAGGACTCAAATACAGGACTGACAACCGTATTCTGCTGCTGTGTGAACGTGGCCTAAGATTGAACCACTGTGGACACATGAACTGTTTTAAATATGTCTTTAGTACCTTTCTGGGCATTGAAAAGGGAAATGATCTTGCTGGCAATTCAGGCCTCACTGAGCCATCAGATTTTATCAAAAATATCTTAATTTGTGTTCTGAAGATGAACGAAGGACTTACGGGTGAGGAACGACATGAAAGTGAGTAATAAATGACTGAATTTTCATTTTTGGGTGAACTAACCCTTTAATGACATTAACTACACCTTTGTGATCTTGAGGGAAACTGACTTCATGCATCCGGAATAGTTGACATAAAGATGAAAAATTCTTGATTATTTACTCACCCCAAGGCCATCCAAGATGTATATGATTTTTTTTCCTCAGCAGAAGAGAAATGAAGGTTTCTTTTCGGCTGAAAAAAGAAAGTGGCCTTCATTTTTAAGTGAACTATTCCTTTAAAAAATCAGCCTGAGACCAGTTTGTTAGAAGTAAAACTGACGTGAAGCTCAATCATCATTTGAGTACAATCAGATAGCACTTGGTTTCATATTTTCTAATGCAATGACATTCAGACATTTTTAATTGTTATTTAGGCCTAAGTGTTTAAATTCTCCATTAATTTTAAAAAATAGACCAGCTTTAGATTTTGTCATTGATTTTCTTTTTACCCAGTGGCATTGGTAGCTGCTAACTATCACTGTTTGGAACACGTGCATTTATGGCTTATCATTTGAGGCTTCTTTTTTGTATGTATACTGACCTACCAGATGCCCCTTTCATGATTATTCTCACACACTCAAGCCGAGGAGGACAGTCGGGAGAGTCTCTCTTACTTGGGATGCAAGCAAACAGAGGTTATAATTAACCACGCGGGGATAAGAGGATTTCTCCCTGCTCTCCCTGCACTGCTTGCAGCCTCCGACAGTGGGTTATTTAAAGTGAACCTGCGTAGAGAGAGAGAGAGCGAGAGAGAGAGAGAGAGGGAGGGAGGGTGAGTTAGACACACATAGAGGAGGGTGGGGGGGAGCTTAGTGGATCTGTGGCGCTCTGTTCTGGCTCAGTCTCTGGCGGCAGCATCTCTGTTTCGCATCACTCTCCCATAGTGGTCGATTCCACCTGCCTGCTCTGGCTGCTGCTGGTGGAAATGTACAGGACCACAGCATCCTCTGACTGACTTCACTAACTCATCCGCCTGCAGATATGGCCAGCCAGCAGGATTCGGGTTTCTTTGAGATCAGCATCAAGTCCCTTCTGAAGTCCTGGAGCAGCAGTGAGTATCTTGGCGCTCAGAGCTACGGGATCGCAGCCAGGGCTGCCGGTATGGATCCAGATTTAGTTTGCATGTGTTGCTCTGGTGCACGTGCTCTGGTGTTGTTGTCCTCTGTTGTTTATTTGGCCTGCTGGGGATCAGCATAATATGGATTTTATTGTGTGCAATGCTATCTCTGTTTTACTTTAAAGGGATAGGTCATGCCATCTGTCATTTATTTGCCCTCATGTTATTCCAAACTTTGTCTATGAATTAATTTTTTGTCTATATTGCTTTGTAATCCCTGTCCTGGTGTTCTGGTACACAGTATGCTTCCAAGAGCATTGTACATCAGGTGCCTGTTCTCACCAGCCTAACCGACCAATCAGCTGTGAGGGATGGTCAGCCCTCAGCCAATCAGCTTGCAGCAGGAGTGGCAGTGAGAATTCTGTGCTGTTTTGTGATAAACTAGAAGGGTCTCCTTTAGAAATCAGTGCAGATTTACTTTTAATAGCTTAGACTAACTTTTTGGTGTGTAAACAATCAAAAGTATTTGTTTAAAAAAGATCTATATGTTAATTTCTGTCAAATTTATTTCTGTGAAACTATATTTACTTAACAAATAAATAAATAAAAAAGGTTCCAAACCAAGAAGTATAGTTTAAGCTATTAAATTAAATATACTTTATATATATATATATATATATATATATATATATATATATATATATATATATATATATATTTTATATATATATTTTTTTTAATTATAGGTTATATTTTCTTTGTACATTTCGTTTTTACAGATTTTTTTTTTTTGTAATTTAGAAGTGAATATATTTTCTGTGAATTATGAAAATATCTTACTTTAGAGCCCGAGTGATATCAAACATTAATGAAAATAATATATTTTTAAAAATATTTCAGCCTGGCAATTTAATCCATAGTCCAAATCATAATCTCTCTCTCTCTCTGCCTCAGAGTAAATGGGTGAAACATTCTTATCACTAAATCAAATGTGCTTTGCACAGAGTACAAAATATATTTTTAGCACTGGCTCAGGGGTTTAGAGCTGAGAGTGTCCTTAGGCCTAATAGGCTAAATCCAGAAAAAATGTCCTTGTTATTCAGCTGTCATAATCAGCACATCTCAAATATCTGCGAACGTATCTCATCTTTCAGTTTTTCTGCTTGTAATCCTGACCTATCTATGTGACACAGGGATATGCAACTCTCTTCAAATGGTACAGTGTGTTCGGGCAGTTACACAACCTGATCCTGTTACTCCGGGTTATAGTATACTTTAGGTGTGGATGCCGATGGGCATCTGATGTGACCCCTGGATGTCATTTTTTGCTTTCTATTCTTTGAAGGGCTTTAGTCTGGTAACACTTTACAAAAAGGTCTAATTTGTTAACATTAGTTAACTAACATGAACTAACAATGAGCAATATCTTTTTACAACATTATTAACCTTTGTTAATATTAATAAAAATACTCAAATTCATGTTCTGTTCACAGTGCATTAAGTAATAATAACAGATACAAGTTTTAATCTTAAAAATGTATTAGTAAATGTTGAGATTATCATTAGCTAAGGTTAATAAATGCTGTAGAAGTATTGTTCATTGTTATTTAATGTTAACTAATGTATTTAACATATGAAACCTTATTGTAAAGTGTTATCTGCATGTTTAAAAAGTACTTTTTGTCATTGCTCATGTCTTCAGTATCTTGTTTAGGACACCAAGTGTCCAGATGCCCCTGGATTTTGGTGGGAAAAATATCGATAGAGTTTGTGATTGAGTTTCAGCTGCACTTCTCGCTGAGAACTTAGATTTTTCTCTGTTCGTTGATGAAAGTAACCAGTGAGATATGAGTGGGCTTTGCATGCTAACAGCCTGATAACCATCTGAAAATGGATGAGGCTTTATAGGTCCCATTTACAGTTATGTCAGTTGTCCCCAGGGGCCTTTTGTACACAGTTGGGGTCTATGGATGTAAAAAGCTCACATTATTTACATCAGAGGGGGATTTTGTTAGATGTCTGTTTTTTCCGTGCTTGTTGTCCACTCCCTGAGCAAGAACAAATGTTGGGAGGATTTGTTTTAGAAAGGAAAAAAAATTAAATATGTCTGTATTTGTGTTTATGTATGTGTCTCATGTCAATGTGTGTGTGTGTGTATAGAGAGGCGTTGTATTATGTCTTGTATTGTCCCTGTTGGGAGCAGCTCAATGCTCAGAGGCTCCTCTGCAGAGCGCTGATGTAATGCTCTGTCTGAGCCCATCTCTTGTTTGCAGAGTCACATGTAATGCATCAGGCTTCTGTAGTCATCTAGACTGGCACTGGAGCACAGACTGACCTGTTTACCACTTCTGTCAAAAACTAGTTTTCTGAAGAAAATGCAAAATCCACCGGCATAATGTCAGAGTGTTAGCCAAAGTGCTGCTGTTGTCACAGTTATGTTCAGTTCGTTTTAGTTTTCATGGACATTCAGTTTGTTTTCATTAGTCACGTCTTCCTTTGTTCATTTTTCCCGCCACCTTTTAGTTGTCATCGTAATTCATTTGATCATCACAGGTGTTCATTATTAGTTCCCTCGTTTTCCATGTATTTAAGTTGCTGTCTTCATCTTCGTCTTCATTGGAGCTACCTGTGATAGAATACCAGACCAAGAAATGAGAAGAAAAGCAAGGAACATTGCTTCTATTATTGTTGCCCAGTAACAAACTATTTTTGGAGGGAGGAGCAGTTTTTGTTTTTCCAAGCGGCAGAGACTTGGAGCTGTACGTGGAAGAGTTCCTTAACATCTGCCATCACGCCACCTGCGATTGATGTCTGTCTAATGGAGGGATTTCGGTGTGGTCTGGACAAAGATCTCCGCTTCATCATTCCCCGTGGCGATCCCTGCTGGACCCTAGTGAGCTACATCAACTTCTCGCTGTGGACGAGCGGATCCGCGTTCACAGTGGGCGAAGCAGAGGATTCCAGCAGCCTCATCCAGCCACACCCCACAGAAGTCTCGCAAGCCGACCCAGAGCACAGCCCACCTACACCCATCACCATGGAGCCGCCGATGCCTGAGCCCCCTGCAGACAGAAAACTTCTGCCCGCCTTTAGCACGGAGCCTGCTACGACAGCGCCCACTAAAGCCCCGGAGCCGAAATTCCCATGTGAGTCTGACTAGGGGTGTGAGCCGGCAACAACCGTCCCGGTGGGGATATTGGTGGAGTTCGACACTGGGGAAGACTGGCTTATAGACTGGAATTCAGAGGTACTGTTTCCCACCCTGCCCCACCCTAATCTTCCTACCTGTCCCTCATCATCGCTGGTTACACCCAGCACGGTATTATTGGACTGTTTTAATCAGGAAAGTGAATTGTTATCGGTGGTTTCACCCAACCTTCCTCTCTCACATCCACCATCAAGCACTGCTAGTTCTCCAGCCCTGCCTCAGCTGTCCTCCTGCAGCCCCTCGTCTTCCCCTGTGTTACCTGACAGTAAGGTGAAGTCTCAGTGTCTGCACTCACCAGCATCGGCAGATCAAGTGGATCCTGTGGCTCAGCCTCCGGCCTCTGATTCTCTCGTACCACCTCGACCTGTTGGCTTCACCTTGTCTCCTACCACCCTTGGCTCCACCAGAGACCCTCGACCATGAAGCTGCACCAGGCTCCCTTATCCTGTCAGCTCCCCCTTGGTCAGTCGTCACCCTTGCACCACGGACTTGCAAGCCTCCCGCTGCGCTTCGGCTCTCCACCCCTACGGCTGCAGTGGAATCCTCCTTCCTCTCGGACTCGCCTAGGTGCGTGGTTGCACCGGCTCCGCTTCAGGTCTCGGGAGCTCTGATATCACCTCGGGCGTTTGTCACCGTGGCTCCACCAAGGCCTCCAGTTCCAGCGGCGTCACTCGATCCCATCAGCTCTCCGTCTTCGCCTTGGGATCCCCTGAGATCGGCTCAATCTCGGTTGGTCGTCCCGTGGAGGTCGTCGACCACGCCTACTCCTTGGCTTCTCCTGCCATCAACGCCGCCGTGGGCTGTTGTCATCACCGTGCTCTGGGTCGGTAGCATCTGGCCGCTCCTTCCGTTATCACCCCCCATGGATGCTCCCTTCATCAGTTTCTCCATGGAGTCTCTGCCTGTTGGCCTGCCTGTTTCTGCCAGCCCTCTGCCTGCTTCTCGCCCACCTCCAAAACCTCCACCCTCCCTCCCTTATTTGTTTGTTCTGTTTTTGTCACGGCGCGAGGTCGCACCTACTCAGAGGGGGCGTTATGTCACAGTTATGTTCAGTTCGTTTTAGTTTTCATGGACCTTCAGTTTGTTTTCATTAGTCACGTCTTCCTTTGTTCAGTTTTCCTGCCACCTTTTAGTTGTCATGGTAATTCATTTGATCATCACAGGTGTTCATTTTTAGTTCCCTCGTTTTCCATGTATTTAAGTTGCTGTCTTTGCACTCTTCAGTTGTCTGGTATTGCCTGTGTTAAGACACATACTGTTACACTTTTTGGATTATCTTTGAGTCTTTTGAAATAAACCTTGTTTGATTTTTGTATTCTTCATCTTCATTGGAGCTACCTGTGACAGCTGTCCGTTGCTATCGGGTGTTCTAAGTACTTACTAGGGAGTTGCTAGGTGGTTGGTAGGGTATTCTCACAATATTACTGTTTTTACTGTATTTTTAATCAAATAAATGCAGATCTCACTAACCCCAAACTTTTAAACAGTAGTATAAATATTATGCATATATTTGTTTGTAGATATATTGCAATAAATTTAAAATATATGACTAAGTAAGGCTTTATATTTTATTTGATTACGTCAAACATGATGCTTCATGGAATTGTAGTTCATTGTTTCTTTATTTACTGACATTTTATTGCATGAGTTCTGTTTATACATTTTGTTTACAATATTTTTATTAAATTTTGCAAGCCTAGTTGGCATCCCATTTGCTGCCCATAGCTGTTTTCCAAAGAAAAAGATTGTGTAATGGAGTCGGTCTGTGGAATTCAGAAGCTAGATAGTTTATCTTACTTTACGCCGTCTGTGTTTTCACTTATGAGCAAACAAGGGAGTGAGAGTGAGTGAATGAGTCTGTGCCCAATCAAATGATGTTGACACTGTTGGTTAGTGGCGGAGGGGAGATCAGGACGTATAGTGTGTACTCAGGGATAAATATAGCTCTGCAACTATGCCACTGTAACATGTCAGTCCTGCACACTTGCCCAGACCTCAGCTAAAAATTCCAGCCTGACCTTCAGTCTCGAGAGGCATTGGACGTTTACACTGCAATAGAGAACCTTCAGAAGAAGCAAGCACACATGTGGATTTGTTATCACACAATTTTCTGACTTTTGCTTCAGCTTGCGCTGGGACCGTTACAGTATGGGGCAGGTGGCGAACAGGAGAAGGTCCCGCCATCACTGGAATGATTGATAAGGACATGTGAGGTTTGGAAAACTGGATCAAATATACTTCTCCCCCACTATGGATAGCTCAGTCATGTGCTGGAATAAAACCAGCATGGTGAACTTCATCAAGGGCCTGGGTAGGTGCTACAAAAGAGAAAGAGAGAGATAGAAGTGAGAATCTGTCAGTGAGTGACAATGAAACTAGTAAACGGAGACAAATGAGTGCAAAGCAAGCTTCAGACTTGTCCATGAGATTTTATTGGTGTTTAGATAATATAATAGCAAAATAAAAGAGACTCCTGTCGCAGTGACTGTTTATTTTGCTGAAGAAAAATTATGAAGAAAAATTGGGGTAAGATGGTTTGATGAAATTAAGAAAATTCATCAACAATAAATGTTTGTTGGCAACCTTTTTAGATGCATTGTATGTTATTGAATGATTATGCAGTTAGGTAGAATGCAATTAAATTAAAGAAATAATAATACAATTATAAAAAACTAGTTTTATTGTTTAAGGTATTATTTATAAAATAATACAGTTCTGTCATGACAACTCTCCGAGAGTTTGGCATGGCGTGGCAATAGCTATGTTTCCATCCAAAGTTGCAAATTTAACACAAAATTGGAATATCGCTTTTGGAGGCAAATGCTGCTGTTTGGGAACATACTGTAGTTGTGTAATACAGTTCAGGGAGGGAATTATACTGATTGTGAACCACTTTGATGAGTCCGACGGACTTTCCTCAGGCATTTCAGAACAACCAAAACAGTACTTCAGATGCTGTGCTACGAGATCGTTCCCCTGGTTAGTCCAGGCAGTTATGCCGTCCCATCGCACCAAGTCACATAATATTTTTGATGTGCATCAAGGAACTTATTTGGTAAATGTGTTTCCATCGTAAAAATATGTGGTTGGAAACTTAACTAATGTTAATGTGTTTGGTCTTGGCGGAATAGATCTGCTACGCTGCTGCTGTTATTGATGCTGCTGTTGATTGTAGTCTCTGCTGCTGCTGTTGATTGTAGTTGCTGCTGCTGCAGAGCAAATACGGAACTTGCCACTTTTAATACACACACAACATGCAGCTGTGAGCAAATAAGACATGCTGCTGCTGTACAAACATGCATGAATCACTCTGTATCAGATCTGTAAACACTATCTCACGACCAGTTCGTATGTATATATTACAAGGTGGCTAATTTGTATTAATTCGTCCGACCTCACTCGTACAATTTTGTACTATTTGTTTAGATCCCAGTGACGGGTAGGTCATTCGTACAAATTCATACAAATTGGGCAACTCGTAAAAATATATACGATTTAGGTCGGGAGTGAGGTTGTACAAATTTGTACGAATTAACCACCATGTAAAATATGTACGAATTGTCATGAGATTGGTTGTCTATACAGGTGGAGCTGGGGAAGGTGGAGGGTTTCTGAAAGCGTGCTGCAAACTGCAGTAAACAGTATATGATAGGCAAGTATTGAATGCAAGTATTTGAATGTTGAGCAGCAAGCTCATTGGCTACTGATACAGCAGCAGGAACCAATTAGCTGTGCCCAAAAGAGAATGATGTGATTGCAAGCAGATTGGGTCAAGGATCTATCAGCACTCGCCATCTGGAGTTTCATGACAAATGTTTTAAAATATATTAGACTTTAGATTGAAAAAAGTAGATTAAAAAAGTAAGTAAAAACAAAGACTATAGAATAAAACAAGACGTGTCACTCATATTGTTTCGAATGGGAGAAAGTGCAACGCACAATATGGCGGAATAAGTCCCGCCTTCTAAATAAGAGCCAGTCGCTGATTGGTAAAGTCATCGCTTCACTGCAGCGGCTGTTAGAATCTCCGGTTCCTATAGAAACAGTCAGACGCGCGCCTCTGAAATGAGACACAAGAGACGTGCACTTTAAAACTGCCCATGCGCATTAGCTTGATCCAGACAGAAAAATACGTTTTTTTGTCATGATTCGAGCATTTAGAATCAAAATTAATGAGACAGTTGTTATCAGATTTCATTGGTGATTTCAAATATGAAATTTAATCAAAAGCTTGGCTCCCCATTCAAAGAGATAGGAGCTGCACTTGCATGCCCGAGAGGCGTTTCAAAGATGGCCGCCAAGTGAAATGACTTGTCTTAAAGGGTAAAAAGTACTTTGGTAAAAAGTAGAAATGAACTTGCTTGTATGTTTGTTGCTTTTGTTGTTGTATGTTTTTGGAGGTGAAATACTGTGTGTGACATAGAGGCCATCTTTTTGTTCTATTTAAGGGAAAGCAAAACCCAGTTTAAGCCATGTGGAACGAAGTCTGTTTTCGTCAACATATGATAAGTGTCTAAAACTAGATCAAAATTTGTTGTCAAAATTAACGCTGCTGTGACTGTCACATGCCCCCTCTGCAACTCGACCACTCTTACTTACAGTACAGTTAGTCCAATAGCTTCTCTGTGTGTTTGTGAGCTCTGTGAAAGAATAATGATATAAAGTTGCACCTTCTGCTTCTAGGGTGTTACTTTAGTTGGTATTGTTGTGGAAAGCTGGGCGTTACTTTGTGTACACAGGTTGCAGTCTTTGGCAAGCTAAAGAATGGGAAGGTTTGGGAAATTTTGAAGTGGATTTCACTGCCTGGATTAGGAAACTGTCATTGTCTGGAATACAATACTTACTATTTATTCAAATAGTTTCTGATGTTCCTCATTAGAAAATCAGAACATTAGAACATTTGAAAATCCATGTAATTAATCTGAAATAATGCAGATGTTCAGTTTTTGGATTTCTGAAAAAGACAAATACAATCTTCTTATAATACTTTTCCATTTGCTTGCCTTGTTTTTTTGTCAAAAGCTTCACCCGGGTACAGCAAGCCTCCAGTACCCCCGGTTTGCTGCTCACAGGGTGAGAAGGGACCGCCCGCCATGATGCCCATCAGCGTGGACCCAGAGAGCCGGCCGGGCGAATACGTACTCAAGAGCCTCTTCGCCAACTTCACCACCATCTCTGAGCGCAAAATACGCATTGTCATGGCCGAACCTCTGGTGAGTGACATTTCTACTTCAACTATTGAAGACAATGATCTTAAGACCTGTGACTATTCCATTCCTCAGAGAAAATAAGTCTGACAATTGTAGAGATGGTTGACCATTTAGACTGAGGGAAAGGCTTGTTCAGAAGATATCAATAAAATGTAAGATAATCTGGCTAATCCTTTTTTTTTTATTAGGCCTGCCTAGTTGTTTATACAGCTCAGCTGCTTTCACCTTAATGTGACCCTGTATGATTCTTGTCAATAGAAATGAAATTTAGATCTGCCAGGCATGGAAAATACAGATGAGATGTTAGTGTACAGTACTTGTGCATTACAAAACAGAATGTTTATCTCAAAGGACCTTAAACACTTAGCCAGCCTTGTCAGTATTTCCCAGACAACAGGCAAGTTCACTTGCATGTGTTTAACAGCAAGCTGCTAGTTTCATGGCCGGCAGGCAGACTAGTTTTAATTAACCCTCTCAGGACAGATATATTGTGTCCCGGCTGCTATCAGAATGAGCTCATCTTTTGTCCTCTGACTTTTACTGAACCAATAAACAAGATCAGGTTACCTGAACTGTTCAGCCACAGTTTTGTAGTGTATTGTTTGATAAATGGTAATAGATACATATTCTTAATGCAATTCATACCAGAATATGAATAATATAAGAATATGACCTTGATTATGACCAGTTTATTTGTACATCCCTCTGACTGAACAGAAAATAGAGCGATTCATTGCTGCAGTATCTTTTTGTTTTGTTTTGTTTTGTTTCAGGATCTCTTCGGACACAACTGAATGTTTTTATGAGTCAGTCATACATTTCTTAAACTATCCCAGTCATTTAATTCAGTAGTGGAGAAAGGTCCTGCAAGAGCATAAGGCGATCCATTAACCTCTTATAAAAGGCTTGAGGGATATTTCACTGTCCTTGTCTGCCCCCTCATCTGTTTCTCCCTCAAATGACTCCAGCAACTGAAATATTTATTAACCTAAGATGAAAGGGGTGCTTCAGTGGCCTGAATGAGCTCAAATTAAATTTAACATGGTCTGAATGTGTTATGTTTGACAAGCCCAGTAGATTCTAAGAGTCAAAGAAGATGGTGTGTTCTGGGCCTGGAATCTATTAAAACATTAATACTATTTGAATATGCAAATCAGTTATCAACTCTGCTGTTGTCTGAAAAGAACACAATTCTGGTGCTCGATTGAAAAATCTTACCAGAGTAGGTGTACAGAATGTAGGTCAGTTTGGTTTTTTACGCAACCTGTGTTGTTTAATCTGCAGGTCTGATCTGTGATAGTTGCCAAGATCAGCTTTTTTACATTGAAAGACTATGCTGCTGGCTCTGTTTGTGTATACACACTACTGTTCAAAAGTTAATAATATCAAATAAATGCTGTTCTTTTGAACTTTATATTCATCAAAGAAATATGAAAAAAAAAACTGTCCTGGTTTCCAAACAAATATTAAGCAGCACTGCAACTGTTTTCAACACTGATAATAAGAAATATTACTTGAACAGCAAATCAGCATATTAGAATGATTTCTGAAGGATCATGTGACACTGATGACTGCTGAAAATCATTTTTGCCATCAAAGAAATAAATTACATTTTAAAATATATGAAAATAGAAAACAGATATTCTAATTCGCAATAAGATTTAATAAAATTACTATTTTTGATCAAATAATGCAGCATTGGTGAGCATAAGAGACCTCTTTCAAAAACATTTTAAAAATCTCACTGACTCCAAACTATTGAATGGTAGTGTACAGTAGCTGCAAGAATGCATGGTGTTGAAACAGAGCTGCATTGTAATCAAAAAAACCATAATGAATCACTTTCAGCTAGAATTGCCTGAATAATATTTACTCTAGCAATTATTTGAAAAACTTGTGTTGTTTTTACAGGAAAAACCTCTGATAAAGTCTCTTCAGAGGGGTGAAGATCCGCAGTTTGACCAAGTAAGTACCGTTTGCTTTTTGTCCCACCCCCGCACCCACACACCATCACCCCCCTGAACATACTGTACGTGCACGTCCAGTCTGTGGACAGATGTCCCAGCGGAAAGACAAGAGACAGCCTTTTAGCTGCCCAGCTGTGCCAAAAATTAATCTGACTTTTTGAATTATTAAAATAGATTCATGGATCTGTCTGGCCTTTAAAGCATTCAAAGTGACCTCAGTAAAACCTTGATGTGGTTTTTGGCTTGTCTGGCTATCTGGGAAGTCAATTTGCATCTCTGATAGATTAGATAAGAGAGTTTTATACCTGAAATTCACGATAGGTAGTGCTCCATCACGTCTTCAAACATAATTTATTCTAGTTATTTTATACAGGGCTCAACAATAAAGATTGTATTTTGGCCTGGGGCCAGTGCAAGAGCTTCAGGCTAGTTGATGGAACTGTCCCTCGCTCTATTGAAACAGTGTTTTATCTTGTATTCTTTAATCATATGCAGCACATGCATTGATCGCGTCATTACTTTCCAGATTTTTTTGTCTTGGAGTTTCCTGTACAATTATAATTACTGTATAATTTTTTATTGAATATTTCAATAAAAAAGGTGTGAGATATATATATATATATAAGTGCCTACAATGTACACGCAAGAGTCACAACTGGACCTTGGAGGAGTGGAAGAAGGTCACCTGGTCCGACGAACATCGTTGTTAATCAGGTACTTCCCTTCATTGCAATGGTATTGCCTGATGGTAATGACCTCTTTCAGCAGTATAGCGCACCCTGCCACACTGCACACATTGTTTGGGAATGGTTTTAGAAACAACAAAGAGTTCAAGGTGTTGCCCTGGCCTACAAATTCCCCAGATCTCAATCTGATTGAGCCTCTGTGGGATGTGCTGGACCAACAATTCCGATCAATGGTGGCTCCACCTCACAACCTACTTGAAGGATCTGCTGCTAATGTCTTGGTGCCAGATACCACAGGACACCTTCAGGGTGTCCATGCCTCAGCATGTCGAAGCTGTTTGGTGGCACGTGGATGACTAACAGAATATTAGGCAGGTGGTCATAATGTTTTGGCTCATCTGTGCATACTAGAAAGTATATATAATTTTGAGTTGGGGGCCAGATGGGGCAAGCAGAATTCAGAACCAATAGCCAGACTGAGCAAGCAGAAACAAATCCTTATTGTTGAGCTTTATGTGATTATATTTCCCAAACTCATTTGTAAATTAATGACAAAAGTATCTACAAAATGAATAAATGCACAAAATATCTAAAAAACAGAATTTAATTTCAGATACCCTTGAGTAAATGCATTGAAAGCCCAGAATGAAAGGGCTTTTTATTGCTGGCTTGGGTGGAGTGTGTGTTCTCTGCCCTGAGTTTGTAAGTTTGTTTCTGTATGCATGTATGTGTGTGTGTTGGAGGCAGGTGAATAGCAGCCTCATTCAGAGCTCACAGGGCTGTGTTTGTACCCATGATCCCTTGGGCTTTTCAGCAGCCTCACTGAGAGGGGATTCTTCTCCCAGGGTTCGTCAGGGAATGAAGGGCTCGTTGTGTTCACACTCTGTCCCAGAACACCGCCCTTTTCCCCTCCCTTTCCTGTGTGTCGAGTCCTCACCAGGGACGGCCTTTCCTTCCTGCACTTATTACCCCAAATCTCTCCCCTTCTCTCACTTTCTTTGCATCCTAGATACACCTTTAAGATACATACTCACACAATAACCCCTGCTTTCACCTCCACACTCAAAATAACTTTCTCCTGAACATGCACTATGAAATGTATGGCCTATATACAGTACTATGCGCAAGGTGTGCGCAATTTTTAGTTTGTTTATGTGGTGATTAATACATGCTCTCCTTTCGTTTTCAGTTGATGAGCACAATGAGTTCTTTGGCCGAGTATTGCCTACCATCTATCTTGCGCACCCTTTTTGACTGGTACAAAAGACAGAACGGAGTTGACGATGAATCCCACGAGTACAGACCGCGTTCAAATACAAAGTCAAAAAAGTAAGTCCTGTTTGTACAGTATCTCTTAGATAATGCTGATCATTTAAGCTAGAAAATTTAGCTTTACCAGCGCAGGAATAAATTACATTTAAAATATATGTAAATAGAAAACAGTTATATTAAATTGTAGTTATATTTCATAATATTACTGTTTTTACTGAACTTAAGAGAAAAAATACATTAGAACATCTTACATACTCCATTATTTTTTTTTAATTCTAGTGTAAATAACCAATCCATAGGGTCTTTAACGAATGTAAAAAGAGAGCAATGAGACAGCAATATAATGTCACTTGGCCTGATAGCTTCTGTTGCAACCGGATGATTTGACACAATTGTGCCAAAATAGCCTAGTGACATCAGACAGCCAACTGGTTGTTCAGCTTCTATGACTTCTGCTTCCTGTAGCTGGAGTGCAAAACTCCATTTCATCACTGAGAAATGATATTTCAGTCTGTGAATGTGTGAGAGATTGGGAGCAAAATTGGCTTACTTACATAATCTGTTTACATTCTCTCTCTCTCTATTTCCCAGCGATGAGCAGCAAAAAGATTATCTGCTGGAGAGGAGAGATCTAGCCATTGACTTCATTTTCTCTCTTGTGCTTATAGAGGTTCTGAAACAGGTAACGCCAAACTGGCAAATGCACTTTGATTTGCATCTAAATAAGTTTAGATGCAAATAACTAACAGACATCAAATATGTTAGAGTGAGGAGAATTGCAAAATTAGCAGTAGATTCAACCTTAGAAGAGATTGTTGATATACAGTTTCAAAGGTATTTGAGATAACAGAAAGTTACAACTGACTAATCAGAATCAAGTATTTTAGAGAGCCATGTTATAAAATGTGATACTCTTTGTGTTTTCCCCATTTGGCCAGATGCCCCTCCACCCAGTTGTGGATGGTTTGGTCCATGAAGTCATTAATTTGGCTTTTAAGCACTTTAAATATAAAGAGGGGTAAGAGACCTTTTTTTCTCATTAGAATTCTCTATTGGATACATTTAAATAAATGAATAGAAATTCATACATTTTACATGTGTTTTATTATGACCAGGTATCATGGTCCCAACACTGCCAACATGCACATTGTAGCTGATCTCTATGCAGAAGTAATCGGAGTTTTAGCACAAGCAAAGTAAGTACTCATCAATCCAACAATGACAATGTTATTTTTATTCAACAATGTCGAACTGTGCTTTATGAAACGTGTGAAAAAGCATACTAGGCCTGGAAATCAGCCTTTGTGAGTTTCCAGATCTTCAGAAGAGCATAGCTTTCAAATGGTCTGGATGCTTAGCATCCTCTGTACATAAGTGTCATTCTTGTAATGTATGTGGTAGTCTACAAAACAACTGCACCCCTGTTGTTGTTGTAGAACAGTTGCTAATGCATGTCTGTTTTATTTCTGCCTGAGTGAAACATTCTGGGAAACTGTTGTCTGTTGGTCTAAGCTTTTTCAAAAGATGTTACCAGGCCTCTGGGTGTCTTAATTGACAGCTCAGGGTCTGATTTATGAGAGGGCAGCAGCAGCAGCAGTGCTGTCCGTTTCCAACCACAGTGTACACTCTTACCAAACTGCATGGTGAAACTGTCAAGTGAATATTTTATCTTTTTTTTTTTTTTATGTGTTTTTTGTTTTCTTTTGTTTTTGATATCTACTTTGAGCATGCAGTAGTTTAGACAGGGTTTCCACAATCATGGAAAATCTGGTAATATCAGGGAATGTCATTGAATCTTAAAAGGTTTAAAGTTTTTTTGATCTAATATTTAGATATTTGTGAGTGCTTGTTTAGAGTAAACCTTGCCCATAATTTACATTTATTGTATAGGTTTCCTGCTGTTAAAAAGAGGTTCATGAGTGAGCTGAAAGAGCTCCGTCAGAAGGAGCAGAGCCCGTATGTGGTACAAAGCACCATCAGCCTCATAATGGGTGTGAAGTTCTTCCGAGTGAAGATGTATCCTGTAGAGGAGTTTGAAGCCTCCTTTCAGTTCATGCAGGTAAACATAGAATATTAAGAAATTTGGATAATATTCCTTTCATAATGCACATTTATATGGTTATTTGAAAGCTAACCCTGTTTTTCAAAATGCTGTGCTCCTTTCTGTCACAGGAGTGTGCACAGTATTTCCTGGAAGTGAAGGACAAAGACATCAAACATGCTTTGGCTGGACTCTTTGTGGAAATTCTAGTTCCTGTAGCAGCGGTTAGAGAAATTTTATTAATATTGTCAACATGTCTTATTTGCATGTTTTTTGCACACCACTCACTTCATTAATTGTTTTAATAACACACACACACACGTTTGTCACTCTTTTTTAATCCCAACTTTGCTAGAAATGTCTAAAAACATTTTGATCTTCATTATTATTGCCTTTTCTGTCCTTTAATAGGCTGTCAAGAATGAGGTAAATGTTCCTTGTTTAAGGAACTTTGTGGAGAGCTTGTATGACACCACCTTGGACCTTTCAACAAGAAAGAAACATTCTCTGGTCAGTCTGGTTTTCATTAGATATAGCGTTTCATACTGTCTGAAGGCACTCTGATTATTATGTACCCCTCCCTGGTCTTTTAGGCTTTGTATCCACTGGTAACATGTCTGCTGTGTGTCAGCCAAAAGCAGTTTTTCCTCAATAGATGGCATGTCTTCCTTAACAACTGCCTCTCAAATATAAAGGTATATGTTTTCATTGTGTTACAGTTTTTTCTTTATTCAATCATTTGTGATTCAACCAGATTTGCAAACAGGATTGCTCACAACATATACTTTGTTTTTTCAGAGCAAGGACCCTAAAATGGCACGGGTAGCGCTAGAGTCCCTCTACCGACTTCTGTGGGTCTACATGATCCGCATCAAATGCGAGAGCAACACTGCGACGCAGGGGTAAGCACGTCTGTGGTCTGTAGCTACTAGCGTTTAAAGCCACTACCAAAACACCCATCTGAGGCCCCCAGAGACAAGCCGTGAGTAGGTCTGCAGTAAACTGATTTTACATAATATAGACCATCTTATGAATACCAGCTTTCTTGATGGAGTTTGAGAAGACTGAAAAAAATAATAATAAAAACAAGTCTGTATCCTGCCCCTCCCATGTCCGCCAGTCCAATGATCCCAGGGTGTGACCACACCTCTTAGCCCTTTAAGTGGCAGTGAGTAAACAAGCAATCCATTACAGTTGTCATGCCTCAAGCGGAGGGGTAGAAGACTTGGTAATTACTGACAGTGCTGCCAGGAATGGGTGGAGAAAGGAGAGGACTAGAAGGGAGGCTGGTGGTCATGGGTGATGGGTGTTGGAACGCCAGAATCGTCCACTGGGAATCGAAAGCTTGGCAAACTAAACCATATACACACCCATGTTTGATCCTCAGGGCCAAAAATGAACAGTGAACAAGTTCAGATGTCTTATGTAGCTAATCCACAATAGATTGATCAGGATTAACATGATATATGGTTGACATTGTTTGGGAAAGGGTGTACATGCCCTTAGAGGATTTAAACACCAGAAGAGGAAGTTGTGGTGATAGATTTTGATCTGTGGGCTATGCAGTTTATGTGTAGTATAAACTGAACACTGCATACTTTAAAAAAGTACAGTCCAACTTTATATTAGTTGTCTTTACTAATATGTAATAACATTTAAATGAATCAATTGATACACTGCACTTATTGTGTACATAGATGTTTTTACATTGTACGCACACCGCATGTCGTAATTAATTTCTGTAACTACATCTATAATTACATTATTGATCCCTTCCATTATCAATTAACCAACCTTAAACTTAACCATACCACCAAACCTGTCCCGTACCTTACCGTATCCCACCTCAATAGCAGCAAAAGTGTTTTACAATACAACATGAACACAATAATTACGTTGTACTTATTTTTTGATGCAAGTACATAATAGTTAAAGACACCTAATATAAAATGTGACTATATGTGAAACAGTATGCATAATGCAACAGTACACATTTCATACTTTAGTACGCTATTAGTACGCTTTAGTTAAATAAAAATTGTTATTTGGCATTTAAGATCCAATTTTATTTTAACTTAAAGGGTTCATTTACCCAAAAATGAAAATTATGTCATCAATTACTCACCCTCATGTCGTTCTACACCAGTAACACAAATTAAGTTATTTTTCATAAAATCTGATGGCTCAGTGAGGCCTGCATTGCCAGCAAGACAATTAACACTTTCAAATGCCCAGAAAGCTACTAAAGACATATTTTAAAACAGTTCATATGACTACAGTGGTTCACTCTTATGTTATGAAGCGACGAGAATACTTTTTGTGCGCCAAAAAAACAAAATAACTTTATTCAACAATATCTAGTGATGGGCAATTTCAAAACACTGCTTCATGAAGCTTCGAAGCTTTACAAATCTTTTGTTTCGATTCAGTGGTTCTGAGCGCGTATCAAACTGCCAAAGTCGAGGGGTTTAATGCAGGGTCTAAGAATTTAATGAAACCCAAATTCTGAACAGTTTTTAATGTACAAATACTTTTTATGAACCCTTGAATTTCCCATATGGGCCAATACAGAGACATCTGTTGCACAATCAGCCCATTTCGCTGTGCTGTTTCTCAGTCCCCAGAGGGTGTTAAAGTTAACATGCAGGCTTTATACTAGTGCCAATGGACAAACGAAATCCAATAGTTTTACCACACCAATGTTTTTTATGGACCCTTACTTTGAACATCATATTATTACTGTTGAATCAGCCAAGTAATTTCATGGCTCAATTAAAGCTAACATTTGTGCTTCATACTAGAGGTAATGGTCTAACAAAATCCAAATTTCAAACAGCGTTTACTTTACCAATCTTTTTAAATTACACTTTAAATTTGTATATACTGTGCTCAGCGTAAAAAAAAAAAAAGGAACATTTTAAACAACATCTCAATGAACACAAAAACAATTTCCAAAATATTGGCAAGACTAAGTTTTATATAACATCTGTTTAACTTATAACATGAAAGTAAGGTTAATAATATAACTAAATTTTCAGTTTTACTCAAAGTAGGGTGATGCAAAGATGAGTACACAACACTGAAAGTCTCTGGAGCAAAGCTAAATTTTAGACTACAAATGTCTAATTTAACAAGAATTCAACCACAGGTGAGTCTAATTATTCATTACACAGGTGTCCAGCAGACAGTTGACTATAAAAGGGTGTTAAAACCCCTTCCAATTCATAATAGTTTTTGTTGTGGGGTGTATTCATTTTTGCATCACCCTAATTTGAGTAAAACTGAAAAATGTGTAATCTAAGTTATATTAATAACCTTATTTTCATGTTATAAGTTAAACAGATGTTATATTAAACTTATTCTTGTCAACATTTCTAAATTGTTTTTGTGTTCACTGAGATATTGTTTAAAATGTTACTTTTCAAAGGGGGTGTACTCATTTACGCTGAGCACTGTACCTATAAATGGCTAATTCCAAAAGAAAGGCATGCAGTTGAAGGGTTTATATTAGAAAGCCTACCGTAAAATGTTAGAAATTTAGATTTTGTTAAACCATTACCTCTAGTCCTTGTTAGTTCTTGTTAGCTTTGGTGGCCAAGAAATGAACTATAGCATTTTCGTTGTGTTGTGACTTGTTTCTGTTGTGTTGTGACTTGATTCCACGGTGTTGTTAACTTATATCTGCTTTTTTAATTTCTCTTGTGTTGTACACTGCTGAGACTTCTTTCAAAAACATTAAAACATCTTACTGATCCCAAACTTTTAAACGGTAGTGTATATTTAAGAAGGTGCAAAGTTGGGCATGATATTAGATATCTAAAGCATGGGAGGGGATCATAAAATGCTCAAATTAGGCAGGAAAACCAGTCAGTTCATAGTTCTTGCAAGAGGGATATATTACATTATAGCAGGTCATAAATATCAGAAACCATGGATTTGAATGCCACATACCAAAAAGCTGTGACTTAAGGGTTTACCAATCACTATGAATAAGCCCAAGGAGAATAAACCTCCCTTAAAAATAAAATTCCACAAATAGGCCAGGCTCTGCCACTGTAATGGAATGCTAATTATAACAAGCTATCTGTGTCACTATGCTTTGACCTTCTTTTTTTGTATGTGCCAATGCCTGATTCTAAACTTGTTATTGGTAAAGACTGCAATCTTGTCCCCACAGCCGCCTCAACTCTATTGTGACGACCCTGTTCCCTAAAGGATCCCGCAGCGTGGTTCCTAAAGATATGCCTCTCAATATATTTGTTAAAATTATCCAGTTTATTGCACAGGTATGTCTGCGATTAAATAACAGACAGATCTAAAACTAAGATCTCAGTGTTAATCTGTTGTTAGCTGTTAAACCATTATATAACACTTAATTCTCATTTGTTGTGCAAACTGTGCATGTGCCTAAGGACAAAGAATTTAGTGTTGTTCCCAAAATACTGTAAATAGACAGTAACTGCTAGATTCCCATCAATACTTGCAACACTACACATTTTTAGTGTTCCTCATGCAGCATGTGTTACAATATTTACATTTTTGCATACTGTATCATTGCAAATGCAATTTTTATTTCCTCTTTCTCATTTATCTTACAGGAAAGACTTGACTTTGCAATGAAAGAAGTCATTTTTGACCTTCTCTGTGTTGGGAAACCTGCAAAAGCCTTTAGTCTTAATCCAGAGGTAAAGGATTGTCAAATTATAATCTGTAGTAGCTTTATCTCAAGGTGATAATACACGGGACAACTTTTTTTGAGCAATGTTGCCAAGCGATGTTGCTTGGGCACTTTCCTATTGAGAATGGGCAACACATTTCTATCTGGATACTTTAGATTGAAATTTGTTGCCCATTCTCATTGGGAAAGTGCCCAAGCAACATCGCTTGGCAACATTGCTCAAAAGTTGGCCCGTGTATCATCACCTTCAGTGTTATGGCTCTCATATCTTGATTTTGTGGATGTCTGTTCCGTAGAGAATGAATATAGGTCTCAGAGCATTCCTGGTCATTGCCGACAAGCTGCAGCAGAAAGATGGCGAGCCTCCCATGCCGAACACGGGGGCCACGCTCCCTTCTGGAAACACACTACGAGTCAAAAAGACGTTCCTAAGCAAGCCTCTGACTGAAGATGAGGCTAAAGTCATAGGTGAGTTCATCTATTCTACTTTTAGAAGAATAATTTAAACAAAATCAAGCCTTTTGTCTGTGGAACTGAAAACTCAATTCATGAATGTTATTGCTTTGGATAACAAACAATACGTTGAAAACATGAAAGAATGCAAACTTTGACCAAAAACAAAGAAGAGAAACTGTTTTCTTGATCATATTGATTGACATTTTCTCCTTAAACTTTTGGAGTTACTATTGGAGAACATGTAGTTTTTTTTTCACTGTTTTTGTCTTTCCAAACACTTAGGAATGTCCCTATATTACCCCCAAGTGCGGAAAGCTTTAGACAATATCCTCAGACATTTGGATAAGGAGGTTGGCCGCTGTATGATGCTGAGTAACGCACAGATGCTGAATAAGGAACCCGAGGATATGATTACGTATGTCACACATGACACTTGTCTATGTCCAGTAATGTGGTGTATCTGATTCTCTGCACACAGCTGTTCGACCTATCAGTACAACTAATCCTGAGCTTGTCAGTGCACTCAGTTTTGTTTGAGCTTATGTGACCTCTCTCTATACTGACAGGGGCGAGAGGAAACCCAAGATTGACCTCTTTAGGACATGCATGGCCGCCATTCCACGCATCCTTCCCGATGGAATGTCCAAGTCAGAGCTCATAGACCTTTTGGCTCGGTGAGTTTGTGCGTGTATGGACGTGTGAGCAGAAAACATTTGCTTCAACGTATTGCCCGATGGTCAGGTTTCCTGAAAGCTTCAGTAATGTGATCCCTCCCTGCCCCCACCTTGAATAGGATGTCCCAGTGCAATCTGAGTCTGCTCTAATCAGACTTAATTCTTCATGTTTAAGCCATTAGGTCAGCCAGCTAGTTCAGACTTTCTGTGAACTTCCACCACTGGAGCTGGAGTGGCTTCTTCGCTGTAGTGAAAGATCTTGAAAAGTACACAGATTATTTATGAGTCTTGGTTCATGGTACTATTTAGATATGTATGAGAACATTTTAAAGGTGAAATTTTTAATTTAAAATTAATTTAATAATAGTAATTAATTTAATATATATTATTTTATCATTTAAAATGTATAATAAAAATATATAGATATAATATTAAATTAATTAATATTATTTAATATATTGATATATATATATATATATATATATATATATATATATAATTATTGTTATTATTATTATTAAATGTGAGACAAATATGGAACATGTATTGTGATCTTTTTACTGGCAGGTTAACCATCCATATGGATGATGAACTGCGTCTGATAGCCCAGAATTCCCTGCAGAGTCTGCTGGTGGACTTCTCAGACTGGCGGGAGGAAGTGCTCTTGGGCTACTGCAGCTTCCTGCTCCGAGAGGTACAGGACACACACCAAACCCTCCTGGACTCCTCACTTAAGCTACTGCTTCAGTTGCTCACACAGTGGAAACTGGCCCTTCTCAGCACCAGCAAGAGCCTGGACACATCGAAGATCTGCTCCACTGAAGTTAGTGGCAAGGGAAAAAAATTGTTTCAGTGTGTGTGTGTGTTTTTTTTTTTTTTGTGTGTTTTTTTTTGGCCTATAGGGAAGAAAAAATCACAAAAGTTCTCAAATTGAGGCTTAATCATAATGTAAAATAATAATAATAAAAAAGAAAAGAAAAAAAAAAAAAAATATATATATATATATATATATATTTATATAAGAAATATTTTAAATGATATAATATAATATAATATAATAAAGCTGTGTATGTGCTCTTTAGTTGTTACAGAATAGCTCTGGCTCCAGGCTACCTGCTGAACGGACCCCTCACTCCACAGTCCTGCATGCTGTTGAGGGTCTCGCTTTAGTGCTGCTGTGCTCCTGCCAGACAGGCACTCGCAAACTAGCTGTGTCCATCCTGCGAGAGGTCCGGCAAATCTTCCTCACCATTGGGCAGACTGAGGTAAGAGCCGTTTGGAGCCTAACTTGATCAGATATAGGCCTTTGAGTATACATCAGCTCATTTTATGGTTGAATGTGGTCTACACAGGAAGATGAAAGGCCCATGATAGAAGTACTGGACCAGCTAAGCCCAGTGGTGCTCGAGAGCTTTGCCCACGTGGCGGTGGCTGACTCGGTGAGTGCCTCTCTGTTCGGTACTTTGCGGTTTCGCTCACATGTGAGTCTCGGAGGACATCTACAAAGTGTCTTCTGTTCTGAGTTTATAAGAAAGTCTGTTTTACTTCTCTGAGCTTGGAGTTTAGTTCATTAGGTGGTGGGACTTAGACAAAAAATGATTTGTGTAAATTCAGAATCACATAGATACCAGAGCTAAATTTAGTGTAAATCCATTTTGTGTTTTGTCTGTAACGTCATTATCCTCCAAAAATCCAAAAACTGTTGAGTTCTTTAGTGGCCACTATGATCTTTCCCCTTCCACTTCCTCATAGGCGTCTCTCCCCGCCGGGCAGCAAGCAGACATGCAGTGGCTGGTGGAGTGGAACGGATCTCTGGTCGGCAGCCACTATGACGTGCGGAGCCCGTCTCGTGTGTGGATCTTGGCACAGTCTCTGAAGGAACCCTGGGCTCTGTGCCTCTT
The DNA here is from genome assembly GCA_037950675.1 of Hypophthalmichthys molitrix. Taxonomy (NCBI): domain Eukaryota; kingdom Metazoa; phylum Chordata; class Actinopteri; order Cypriniformes; family Xenocyprididae; genus Hypophthalmichthys; species Hypophthalmichthys molitrix. The sequence continues at coordinate 21,206,192 of CM075506.1, forward strand.
CAGCCTTCTGAGACAGGAGTACCTACCCAAGCACTGTCCCACAGCGCTCAGCTACGCCTGGCCCTACGCCTTCACCCGCCTGCAGCTCCTCATGCCTTTACTTGAGCCCAGGTGAGGGATGGATAAAACCTTTAAGGGGGCATTTGACCTACATCTATATATCATTGAGAGGTCACTCTGTTGATTGGTCTGCATTGTAGCTTTAATTATTGTGGCAATCTAATAGGTTATGTAAGCATTTAAATCTAGCTGACCGGGCTTTAACCTCAAAGTGCAGGAGGTTTTAAGCATTAACGCTATCTCTATCTTTAAGTTTAAGCTCTTAATGACCTCCCATAACCACTTATTTTAATGTTACTGCACTTGTTTAAGTGGTTCTGCCCCTGATAGCAGACTCTGTACAGTGCTATTTTGGTTACTTTCTCTTTTTTTTTTTTATACAGTACATTCATTGATACGTTAACTCAACACAATGTCGAATTAATAATTAAAGGGTTAGTTCATCCAAAAATGACAATTCTGTCATTTATTACTCACCCTCATGTCATTCCACACCCGTAAGAGTTCATCTTCGGAACTCAAATTAAGATATTTTTGATGAAATCCGATGGTTCAGCGAGGCCTGCATTGCCAGCAAGTTAATTTACACTTTCAATGCCCAGAAAGGTACTAAAAACATATTTAAAACAGTCCATGTGACTACAGCGGTTCAACCTTAATGTTATAAAGCGGCGAGAATACTGTAAAGACAAAATAACGACTTTATTCAACAATATCTAGTGATGGGCGATTTCAAAACACTGCGTCATGAATCTTTAAAGCTTTACAAATCTTTAGTTTCCCATTACTAGATATTGTTGAAAAGTCGTTATTTTGTTTTTTTGGCGCACAAAAGTATTCTTGTCGCTTTATAATATTAAGATAGAACTACTGTAGTCACATGAACTGTTTTAAATATGTCTTTAGTAGCTTTCTGGATCTTGAGAGGTTCAGTGACATTGCTGGCAATGCAGGCCTCACTGAGCCATCGGATTTTATCAAAAATATCTTAATTTGTGTTCTGAAGATGAACAAAGGTTTTTCGGGTGTGGAACAACATGAGGATGAGTAATAAATGACATTATTTTCATTTTTGGGTGAACCCTAACCCTTTAAGACTACCCTTCAAACGTTGTTTTTTAAGAAGTAAATACTTTTATTCAGCAACAATGCATTAATTGATCAAAAGTGACTGTAAAGACATTTATAATGTTACAAAATTTTGAACAATAGTATAACTCTATCTGAACATTTAACAAGAGTTAATTTGTTCAACAAATAACTAGTTTTAATTTGCCTTTTTTTTTTTTTTTTTACTTCACAACACTAATTCATTAGAATGCCTTCATCTTTTAGCAACCCAGTTAACGCCAAGAAGACAAGCTCAGCCGGTTCAGCAGACACCTTTGTTTCTCTATGGAGAAACTATCTGATTCTATGTTTTGGTGTGGCCAAACCCAGCATCATGAGCTCGGGTCATCTTCGAGCTTCCACCCCTGAGATCATCACTCCCAGTACAGACAATAACAGCAGCTATGACAACAAGGTGGGTGGGGTTTCTTTAGCATCACGCACCAGTCATGTCTACAGTCATACGCCCCAGTCAGTCATTTAATAACTTGATGGAATCACTGATTAACATTTTGTTTTTTAGATCCTGGGCACGCCGTCTGTGGCCTGGCTGCTGAAGCAGTTGGTCCCTCTGATGCGTTCAGAAAGCATTGAGATCACAGAATCTTTGGTGCTTGGATTTGGACGCACAAATTCACTGGTTTTTAGGTACTATGTTGCACATACTATATATAAATATACTCTGATGATGTAACTGGACAGTTTTCTCACATTTGGTGAAATCCGAAATAATTGTAGACATTTAGATGACTCATTCTCATAGTGCCATGACATTATACGACCAGATTGAAGTCCACTCATTGTCATTTTTGATTATTTTATATCACAACATACTGTGTTTTAATGTTTAAATTAATTTGTTTTAATGTTTTTAATGTGTTATGCAAGTACAGTGTAAGATTTTTTAAGATAAGATGTAAGCAGCATACATCTGATGTTCACATTCTAGTCATACCTCAGTTATGCACTTGTCAAGTTTTTGAATTCCTTAACTTTGATAAGGCGATGCACAAACACTATTCATATAATTTTACCATGAATGGCGAGGCAGTCAGTCATGGAACAATGTTCAGTTTACTGTGTAGTTCTGATTGTGCTGTTACATTTTTTTTTGTATTCATATTCAAAAACTAAAAAAGCAAGTTACATTCTTTTTTTTCTTTTTTTTTTCCACATTTTCACAACTAAATCTGAACATACTTAAATTGCTTCCAAAGCAGTGATCAGATGTCATATCACATTAGTTATGTTCCAATTCTTGGAATCATAAAAGTATTTATGGGAAATTGAGCAATTACTGCTCTATAAACCTTGGCAGCACAGTATTGATTCTTCTTTAGCCTCATTGATTTTATATTTGTTGTGTCTCGTACAGAGAGCTGATTGAGGAACTGCATCCTTTGATGAAGGAAGCTTTGGAAAGAAGACCTGAGGTCAGTTATATCATTTTTTGGATTGTTTAGTCAGATCAGCTGGTATGTGCCATAACTTGTTGTATTGTAAATGGCCCGCTCTAGCCATGCATACATAACTTATCTTGCTCAACTATAAAATTATCTAAGTACAGGGTTCCTACCATCATGGAAACCTTTCGAAATGCCAGGGACTTTTAAAAGTATGATTCCCAGACTTGTGAAGTTGATAGTAATTTTTCTAGTAATGTGTCTTCCAGAATAAAAAACGGCGAGAGAGAAGAGATCTGCTGAGACTCCAGCTCCTCAGGATCTTTGAGCTGCTGGCGGATGCCGGTGTCATCAGTGACAGGTGAGAAGGATCTTTTTATGGATTCTGTTCTCTGGACTCCTCCATTGCGTCTCATTATGAACTCACAGACTATAAAACATGAAATGATCCCCGCCTCTCTGTCTCTCAGCACTAATGGAGCGCTGGAACGTGATACGCTGGCCCTGGGCGCTCTCTTTCTTGAGTATGTGGACCTGACCCGGATGCTTCTGGAAGCTGAGAATGACAAAGACATGGAGATTCTTAAAGACATTCGAGCTCACTTTAGCGCCATGGTGGCCAACCTCATACAGTGTGTCCCAGGTGAAGAGGAAGCAAAAGATGTTTCACAAACTCAACATACAATTAATGTCAAGATGAAATTAAAATTTAGCCCATTTACTTTCTTAATAAGCATTCCTGTTTGTGTTGTGTTCGTTTTAATTCATAAATAGTCATAATATTGTTCTTCCTACTTTAAATACTTCTTCCCCACATTAAGTAATGACATCATTCTGATGGTCTTGAAGCTGTATCTCGCTCTGGGAAGTGCTCCACATTTTCTTTGTTTGGGAAATGGAATTCATTGCTAGGTGACGGTGTGCTCCTGACATCAGTCTTGATTTAGACTCCCTAGGGGAGGCACTGCCCAAAATAGCAGTAGATTAGATGTAGAGCCACTTCATGGGCAAATGAAAAGAGATGTTCTATGGCCAGCCATTTCCCTATTCTCCCTCAAAAAACTGAACTAAAACCATTCAGGTTTTAAAATGTTTGAAATTGTTTAATCATAAAGTTGTCCTCCTTCTTTTGAGATCTAATCCCTTTCTTCCCCTCTCTTTGTTTTCATAGTACATCATCGGCGTTTCCTCTTCCCTCAGCAAAGCCTTCGACACCACCTCTTCATCCTTTTCAGCCAATGGGCCGGGCCCTTCAGTATAATGTTCACACCCCTGGATCGCTATAGTGACCGCAACCATCAGATCACTCGATACCAGTATTGTGCTCTTAAGGTACTACAGACTACGCTGATTTAATTGATAGTTTTACATTATTTTGATAACCATTTTTATGTTGTCTCAATTTCCATTGCACAGTACATTTTGTTTTGGATTGTTGCTGTTTTCTTAATTTAAAGAAAGTACATTATTCATAAATAATGTTAAATAATAATATTTATATTATACATTACCAGTCAAAAGTTTAGTGCCATTTTTGGAAAGTCTCTTATGCTGACCAAGGCAGCATTTATTTGATCAAAAATACAGTAAAAACAGTAATATTGTGAAGTATTTTAAAATAACATTTGATTTGATTCTACTTGATTATATTTTAAAATGTAATATATTTCTGTGTTGGCAAAGCTGAATTTTCAGCATCACTACTCCAGTCTTCAGTGTCACATGATCCTTCAGAAATCATTCTAATTTGCTGATTTGGTGCTCAAGAAATGTTTCTATTTATTATCGAAAAACACAATACAATTCAATTCACATTTATTTGTATAGCCCTTTTCATGATACATATCGTTTCAAAGCAGCTTTACAGGAAATGCATACATTCTGTAAAAAAAACTACCCAAAACTAATAATATATATTCAAAATTTCATAAAAAAAAAAAAATTTATTAAAGAGGAACATCACAATAAATAATAATACTTTTAAATAATAAAAAATACATACAATTACATGAATATTTGTTAAAAATCTGCCTGTAATAGCAATAGAACTGTAACGACTGCTCCGTGACAAAGGCTGAGGATCCAAAAGCAGTGTTTTATTAAGGGGTAATCCACACTCGAGGTCCAAAACAGGCATAGAGTCAAACATAGGAATCAGTCCAATTAAGTGATGACACGGCAGAAATACGCAGGCAAATACAAGGATGGGCAGAGATCAATAAACCAAAACACAAGAAACCAGGGGAATGCTCAGAATTGCAGCGTTACACTAAACAAGACTTCGCAGGGAATGAATGAGAGAACAAGGTTTATATAGGTGGAGAAACACAGGGATAATACACAGGGATAATGAGGTGATGAGACACAGGTGTAAGCAATCATGGTTGATCAGTCCAAGCAGAGGATTATGGGGAATGGAGTCTGTGATAGTGTGGAAATAGTCCTGGTTGGAGTGCCTTCTGGTAGTAGTCCCGGGCACTCTCACTGGTGATCGTGACAGGAACGGGGTGATGTTTAACCCTGGCTCTAATTTAAAACATTCCTTGTGTTGCTAATTCAGACCGCAGATATATACTCCACTAATTTTATCTCCAGAGGTCTATTTATAGCCTAGGAAGTGCTGTAGTCATTTACATTGCAAAACCTCAATGTGGACACACATGCCAAAGAGACAAAAGTGGGTCCATTAAGTGATGAATGAGTCCATTTGTGATGACAGCGCATGTCTGTGGGAACCTCATACTCATAATAATACTCTGTGCAAATTGACGACGTGTAAACATACAGTTCATGTCTGGTTTGTTCAGGTTAGGATTTCTGGAAAAATTACACCCACCTCTAAAGCTATATTGTTTGTGTGTGTACGTGTAGCTTCTTGTTTTGCAGTAAACCCTTTCCCCGTAATGGAAAGGCGGGTGTTGTAAGACGATCATATATAATGTTGTAGCAATTGTAAAAGGTGTGTAATTTCAAGACCCTGGTGTCATGCAAACATCCAGAACATGATATGAGCCCTGTGAGCCTCTTCCCTGCTTCTTTGAAGTAATTTTTTTGTTTTGTTCTGTTGGACACGATAGGACGTGATTTCCTCAAAACAGGAAATTCCAAGTTTTTCATGAAAGCATTGCATGAAAGAATGTTGTTTTTTTCTTCCTTTCATAGGCCATGTCGACTGTGCTTTGTTGTGGCCCTGTGTTCGACAACGTAGGGCTCTCTCCTGATGGCTACCTCTATAAGTGGCTGGATAACATCCTTGCCTGTCAGGATCTGCGGGTATGCAGGCAAACACTCTGCAACAACATGACACACATACGCTCTCACTCACTCACTTTGGTGTTGATAGCGCTAAACAAACACAACCATCTTTAAAATGATTTGAACCTTTTGACCCAGTGCAAATTTGCTCAGGGACTTTTCATAAGATAAGCCACTTTTCTTAGATGTCTCTCTCTCTCTTTCCCAGCTTGTGAATGAGCAATGTTTTGTTTTCATTGTTCTGCAATATGTTGGTTCTTGAAGTGAAAGTCTGGCTTTGAGCCCTGAAATACTTCTGAAGTTAGAACAAGACAGTATACTACCGTTCAAAATTATGGGGTCAAAAAGATTGTTTTAATGTTTTTGAAAGAAGTCTCTTATGCTCACCAAGGCTGCATTTATTTGATCAAAAATACAGAAAAAAATGAAATATTGTGAAATATTATTACAAGTTAAAATAACTGTTTTCTATTTTGATATATTTTAAAATGTAATTTATTCTTATGATGGCAAAGCTGAATTTTCAGCATCATTACTTCAGTCTTCAGTGTCACATGATCCTTCAGAAATCATTCTAATATGATGATTTGATGCTCAAGAAACATTTCTTATCAGTTATTATCATTGTTAAAAATAGTTAATATAATATTTAATTCAGAATTCATCGATGATTAGAAAGTTCAAAAGAACAGCATTTTATTTGAAATAGAAATGTTTAGTAACATTATAAATGAATTCACTGTCACTTTTGATCAGTTTAATGTATCATTGCTTAATTAAAGTATTCATTAAAAAAAAAAAAATTCTGACCCCAGACTTTTGAACGGTAGTGTATATCAATGGAAACAGAGGCACAACTCTGCGATTATTATTCATACAATTTCTTATATAATTTTTTAAGCCTTCAGTAATTTATATGAAACTCATGACTGAAAATATCCTGAAAAAATATTGGTGTACAGTGGTATAACTGCTTAGACTAGTCTTACAAGTTAGTCATTTAATTTTTTTCTTTAAGACGGTCATAACTTCTTTTTTAGGTTGATTGCATAAAATAATAGATGGTCTAATTTGAATGTGAAAAGCAAGACTGATTACCCCTTAGCTAACTGCTAGTCATTCAGACTACTTATAAAGACATAGTCTTAACATAGTGGCTGTGTTTATACAACTTGTCCTCACCGATGATCAGAAACAACAAAACAACTTTGACTGGTTGACCATCTTGACCACCATGATAAGGTGGTTTTTCTATCAACAATCACTTCAATAGATAACAAATGTGATCCTCTGATCTGATCCTCCTCAGGTGCATCAGCTGGGCTGTGAGGTGGTGGTTCTTCTGCTGGAACTTAACCCAGATCAAGTGAATTTGTTTAACTGGGCCGTGGACAGATGTTACACCGGCTCCTACCAGCTGGCCTCTGGTTGCTTCAAAGCCATCGCCACTGTCTGTGGTAGCAGGTATGCTGGGGACTGAAAAGCCAGAGCAAATATAAATATATATATATAATTTTTTTTTTCTTCAATTTAATGCACATTAAACCGTTCAAAAGTTTGAGGCTAGTAAAAAATTTTTTAATTGTCTCTTATACTCACCAAGATAGATAACTATATTCTAGTTTAATGTATTGTAAAATATAATTTATTCCTGTGATGGTGAAGCTGAATTTTCAGCATCATTACTCCAGTCTTCAGTGTCACATGATCCTTCAGAAATCATTCTAATATGCTGATTTGGTGCTCCAGAAACATTTCTTATTATTATCAACTGTGTAAACAGTTGGGCTGCTTAATATTTTGTGGAATTCAGGATTAAGGAATAAATGCATAATGAATAAAATTTAATAGAACAGCATTTATTTGAAATAGAAATCTTTTGTTACATTATAAATGTCACTTTTGATTAATTTAATGCATTAATAAAAGCTGAATAAAAGTATTAATTTCTATTTTAAAAATCATATTGACACCAAACTTTTGAACGCTAGTGCAAGACAATACTTTTACCTTTAATATATCATTATAAAAATTTCTATAAAGTATTAAGTTAGGTTTCTTCAAATGTTTTCTTTTGCCAGATTTCCCATAGCAGACAAAAACCCCATTCAGTAGAGATTTGGTGGCCTTCGTTCTTTCTCATTTGTTTACATATATAGTGCCAAGACTAGATGTATGATCTTTGGAACAAAGCCCCTCATTCACATATTTATCAAAACCAATCTAAGTTGTTTTTATGTAGGTGATCTTTTATTTTCCTTCACAGAAACTACTCCAGTGATATTGTGACTCTGCTGAACCTTGTTCTCTTCAAAGCATCCGACACCAACAGGGAGATCTACGAGATCGCTATGCAATTAATGCAGGTTAGAGAGAGAACATTCTCTGCCATAGAAGTTTTGCAATAATAGAAAGTGTCCTGGATTAAATGGTGTGTTTGTGTGCTAATCTGTTTATATGCTTGCATGTATGTGTGTTTTCTGGTTGAAAGGTTCTGGAGGCCAAACTGTCTGTGTATTCTAAGAGGATTGTGGAACAGAAAAGTGGTACTATCCTGTATGGGACACACGGGCCTCTTCCTCCCCTCTACAGTCTCTCTGTAACCCAGCTTTCTAAGCAACTTGCCAGGATGTACCCTGAACTAACCCTGCCCCTTTTCTCAGGTATAAAATGGAGGATAAAGATGGACACAGACTGCATGTGTTAATGACACTCTCTTATAGCTGAAACCCTTAAAGGGTTAGTTCACCCAAAAATGAAATTTCTGTCATTAATTACTCACCCTCATGTTGTTCCACACCCGTAAGACCTTCGTTCATCTTTGGAACACAAATTAAGATATTTTTGATGAAATCCGAGAGGTTTCTGTCCCTCCATTTCTGTCGCAACACAACTACCACTTTCAAGGCCCAGAAAGGTAGTAAAAACATCGTTAAAATAGCCCATGTGACTACAGTTGTTCAAACAAAAAAACATAACGACTTTATTCAACAATTTCTTCTCTTCCATGTCAATCTCTGACACTGTTCAGGCTGTAAACACAGTGCAGCGCTTACGGATTCTATGTCAGACGCTTGTGTTTTTGTGCTCACATGAACAGCATCAGAGACTGACATGGAAGAGAATAAATTGTTGAATAAAGTTATTTTTGTTTTTCCACACAAAAAGTACTCTCGTCACTTCATAAAATTAAGGCTGAACCACTGTAGTCACATTGACAATTTTAATGACATCTTTACTACTTTTCTGGGGCTTGAAAGTGATAATTACGTTGCAGTCTATGGAGGGACAGAAAGTTCTCGAATTTTATCAAATACATATTCATTTGTGTTCTGAAGATGAACGAATGTCTTACGGGTTTGGAACGACATGAGGGTGAGTACTTAATGACAGATATTTAATTTTAGGGTGAACTAACCCTTTAAAACCATAAACTTTCAACTGCAAAAATGTGATTATTTAAGCTTAAGCTCAGCATCTGTGGCACAGTGTTATTTTAATATTATTTATGTACTACTGTAGTATTTTATAAAAGTTTAAATGAATTTTTAGCTTTATATTTTCAATTATAATTATAATTTTAATATAGTTTTAATTATAATTCAAGTTTTATTCTATTCTATTTTAGTTATTTTCTAAGGCATCATTCTAATTTTTTAAGTATACATTTTTCATCTATTTTATTTTACGTTTATTTTAATTAATAAAAATGATTTTGAATAGTTTTAGTTAACAATAACAACAACTATTATAGAAAATAATTTTGAGTAAATTACATTTAAAATATACAGTTGTCACATTGTTTCTAAAATATAACCATAACTCTTAAACATTATACTTGTTACTAAAGGAGAAATGTGTCAAGTTATAACCAATGTTTTTGTAACCTTGTAAATCTGGATACCAGGAAATTACATATTGTTACTATCTGTAAAATACTGGACATGAATGCCTGGAGCAAACTTCATTTACAGGAAATTATGCCATCTAGAAAAGTAATTCTACCTCAACCTGTACGACTTGTATAATATATAATATATAGTTGTCATATTTCTGCACAATTATCTCTCCAGTATAGTTGCACCATAGACTTTCATTGTAAGTGAATTATTGCTTTTTCCTTTTAAACACATTTTCCTTTTCTGGACCTTAAAGTGCATTTAATCTGAAATATTCTTTTAGCCAAAAGCAAATTCACCCAAACATGTAGAAACACCATTAATATTTATGAATATGTATATATGAAGCTCTATTTTATTTTGTATCTCTCATCCCTAGAGGTAAGTCAGAGGTTTCCCACCACTCATCCAAATGGCCGTCAGGTCATGCTGACCTACCTGCTTCCTTGGCTCTGTAACATTGAGCTGGTGGATGGAGGTCTGCTGCCCACAGTCTCGAGTTCAAACAGCCCTGGGGACAACAGGAAGGGATACACTCACAACACCTCAGCGCCTCACCTGCTCCGTGGCACAGGCTGGGGGTCACTGCAGGCCTCTTCTCTGGTCCTAAACAACCTCATGTTCATGACCGCAAAGGTACGACAGTGACTGTTACTTTAGTTTTTGCTTAATTAAAAAACTATGGGTATCAATACAGCATATTGAGTTGTGTGTCTCTGTGTGTGCCAGTATGGGGATGATGTCCCAGGTGCAGAAATGGAGAATGCTTGGAACGCTCTCGTCAGTAATGAAAGGTGGACTAATAACCTGCGGACCACCCTGCAGTTCCTCATCAGCTTATGTGGAGTCAGTAGTGACACCTCTCTCCTGCCTCATGTAAGTCGTTCATTTTTTTATTTCATATTTTGGTTTGATATCAAGATTTTATTAAAGGGTTAGTTCACATAAAAATGAAAATTCTGTCATTAATTCTGTTCCAAACCCGTAAGACCTTCGTTTATCTTCAGAACACAAATTAAGATATTTTTGATGACATCCAACAGCTTTCTGATCTCCCTATACACAGCAACATCATAACAAATTTCAAGGCCCAGAAAGGTAGTAAAGACATCATTAAAATAGTCCATGTGACTACAGTGGTTCAACGTTAATCTTATGAAGCAACAAACTCTCTGATTTCATTAGAAATATCTTAATTTGTGTTCCGAAGATGAACGAAGGTCTTACGGGTGTAGAATGACATGTGGGTGAGTAATTAATGACAGAATTTTCATTTTTGGGTGAACTAATCCTTTAATAAAGCAGGTCATTTGATTAGAGAATGAAAACTAAGTTGTCAAGTTTGAATATGTGGACTGTCCTCTATTTATGCTCAGATTAAGAAGGTGGTGATCTATCTGTGTCGCAACAACACCATTCAAACCATGGAGGAGCTGCTTTATGAACTTCAGCAGACAGATCCTGTGAACCCTGTTGTGGTGCACTGTGACAATCCTCCATTTTATCGCTTTTCAGCCACAAGCAAAATTACCACCACCACTTCCGGTATGCATAACTGTATATATCTGTCAAGGCAAAACATTGTAAATGCATAAAGCAAAATGACAGTAAAATTGTGTTCATGTGTTGGTCATATGACACATGCTGTATTAATAAATATGTCTCTAAAGGTCCAACCTCCAGTAGCAAAACATTAGTGTGTGGCCAGGAAAACATCCCTGATACGGATAACTCGCCAATCACAAAGGAGTGTGATGACAGGTATGTCCCACAAACCGGACAATTTACTTTATGTGCCTTAAGACTATTTTCCCTGTTAACATTTCACATAACTCAATAAAAATTCATCTTGAAGCTGACACCATTATCCAAAGAGACTTCTTATACTTCTTATACACTTCCACTGGAGCAGGTTTAACCGCCTTGATCGATAGCAAAATGATTTTGTGTGTTTATATTTAAACATGCATTAACAAAAGTCAATTTTTTTCTGCCCACCAAAGGCTGAGCAACATCTTACGAGCACATAACCGCCTGGAGTCTCGGTACAGCAGCAGTTCTGGAGGTTCCTACGACGAGGAAAAGAGTAAGTGAAGTTTGACATTGATCCATGGATGTCGAGACAGTTCTGGCCCAAGGGCGTTAAATATTATTTTATCTTTTTTTAGTGTAGACGATCTCATTTCTTTTGTGAATTTGAGATATTTCTGATAGCTGGCTCAGGTAATACATTTCAGCTTGAAATAGCTTAAGCTTAATGGTTTTTGAGCATGATTGCTTTAGACATGAGGTATGACAGTTGTGGAGTTTGTCTGTCTACATACCACTCATGCTTTGAGGGTAAAATCCAGTTTTATTACAAGTCTCACGGATGAAAGGCATGTTGACCCTTTTTGCTTTGCCTACAGGTGAGCCACTCCCACCATATGCCATGTGGCTTATGAGTGTGCTGGAGACCAATCAGCCGCTTCCTCTTCCCATGCCAGTTAATGGAGGCTGCTGGGCACCGCTGGTCGATTATCTACCCGAAACAGTAACTCCACGAGGACCCCTCCACAGGTCAAGCTTCCTTTGTTTTTTTTGTTTTGTTTTGTTCTGTTCTGTTTTGTTTTTTTTCGTATTTTGAAAGCATAACCATATCTCTTAAACTTTATATTTGTTACTGGAGGAGAAATGATTGTCGTCTCATCTTAGTAATGGAAAATAGGTCTTAAACATTTTTCATTATAGATTTTGTTAACTAAATAATACTAGTTATAACCAAGCTTTAAATTCGTGCTGCGACCATGTAAATCTGAAAAACCTGCACAAATATATCAGGAAATTACATAATGTTACATGGACACCTGAAGCAAACTTCACCCACAGGAAATTATGTTATCTATCTAGAAAAGTAATTCCACCTCAGCCAGACAATTTCATATCCTATTTTATAACAAATATTAACAATATATTTGTTATTGGAGAATTTATAAAAATGCTTTAACAAAAAAATTAACAAAAATTTCCAGTGCCATAGATTTCTATCGACAGTGATTTCTTGCATTTTTGTGATTTATTTATTTACGTTAAAGCATTCATCAAGTTACAAAAATAACTCTGTACTCTCTTCTTCTTCATATTATGTAACAACCTTTTATTCAGATTTAGATTCAGTCAAAGTCTAATCAGTCACCCAGACTAGAATTGCATGCTGTTTTTTTAAAGCACTGTAACTTGACTCAGTTTAATTTAATCTCTCATGATAAAACACAGTTCTTATCATTCCCACAGATTATGTAACTCTGGAATCTTAAAGCATGTCAGTCTGCAATTATCAGACAGAAGGAAAATAGATGATCAGAAGGTGCAGTGCTGTCGTCACAGCCCCTTTGAACCAAAAAAATGTGATAACACATTACCAATGTTCTTCTTAGGAAGTATGAGAACAATGCCCATTCCCAGTGTAATGACAAAACCAACATACTTCCTTTAAGATTTTTTTTTTCGGTCACTCAGTCACAGCTGTGAATATGTTCCGTTCTTTTTGAAAGGTCATTGCTGGCGTGTGTTTTTTGTTCATGTACTGAAAGACCAGTGTTTTTTTTTTTTTTTTTGTCTGGTTCAGGTGTAACATAGCAGTGATCTTCATGACGGAGCTGGTGGTTGATCACAGTGTGAAGGAGGACTGGGCCCTACACCTCCCTCTACTGCTCCATGCCTGTTTCCTGGGTCAGTAGAGCCTCTGTGTTCTGTTCTCATCACAATTTGGGACATTTTATCAGGGATTAGACCCTCTAGATTAAGGCTACAATGCTAGAGTCAGGTGTACTCAGATGAAAAGTACTGCTTTTACTGTAGTACGTTTTTTTTTTTTTTTTTTTTTATCCAAAATGGATTTGCTTTTGTCATATCTTTTTCTTTTTTTAAAATCTAATCTCATCTGAACCATTGCATCCCTGAATGTGTCTTATGACTATGTGGCTTGCTATGAGAACAATGTTGTCAGTGAAAGCAGTAATCTCTTGAACATGGAGGATGGACCAACCTTATCTTTTTTAGAAGTATGTGAAATATTTGTATCCCTGCGGATTGAGAACATTATTAATTTCAAATCAAAACAACATTTAGATGTTGGCAGACTCAAAAAGAAAAACACAAGCAAACAAACAAAAAATCTAGAACCATATGTTCCCACTTAACCCACAACCCCCCAAATGGACCTAAAAAAATAATGAATGAATGCAAATACAAATGTAAACCTTTAGAATGTGGCTCTTTTTCAGGTATGGACCACTACCGCCCCGAGGTGTTTGAACACTGTAAGAGGCTCCTCTTGCACCTTCTCATCACGTTATCTTGCAACAACAATTTCAGCCTCATTGCCTCTGTTCTGCTAAACACAAGAGATGCCAACAGCAACAAGAGCCTGACCTTCAAACCCATCTACCAGCCTGAGTTCTACACAGGTAGTAGACTTAACATTCAAAATATGTCAGGAAAAAAATATGTCAGTATTTTATGGTCATTTATTGAACCAAAGAAAATTATTGCTTTGATCAAATTTATTTATTTATTTAGTTTTTATTGATTGATTGATTGCCGCGTGGTAGTCACTATTAAGTACGACTTTACCCTCAATAAACTCCTAATTTACCGCTTATTAATAATTAGAAAGGTAGTTGTTAAGTTTAGGTATTGAGTAGGATTAAGTATGTAGAATAAGGTCATGCAGAATAAGGCATTAATATGTGCTTAAGTACTAATAAACAGCCATTATTCCAGTAATATGCATGCTAATAAGCAACTAGTTAAAAGACCCTAAAATAAAGTGTTAACATGTATACAATATTATATATGTATAATATAATATATGTATACATAATATTGCATTTTATAATATAAATAAAATAATGTTTTAATATTGATTTAAATCCTTTGCATATTCATTTTAAAATATCAGTACACATTATAAAAGTTATTCATACCTTTACTTTATCAAAATCAGCATGTGCATCATAACACAGAACATGTAAAATATGTTAAAAATCATTCTACATTCTGAAGAGTGCCAGGGGTCAGAAAATGGTGAATGTCATTTCACCAAGTGCAACATGTTTCTGGATCAACATCTTTGTTTATCCTGGAACAAAATTACAATCAACCAATCAGATTTGAGGGACAAGTTTACAGTTTATGTCAATTTTAGGCTTACACCCAGGGTTAGGTGCTTCTACTTCAGTGTGATTCACCCATCATTTCCCTCTGATTTTAGGATAACTTATGGGTAGGGTTGGGTTTAGGGGTAGGGATAGGGTTCGGACTAAATTCTCGGACAGGAATGTTGTTCCAGGATCAACAAAATATGCTGACCCAGGAACATGTCTTACTTGGCAAAATTACAGTGACCCCTTCACAAGCCATGTATCAAAAATGATACATACAACTTGGATAAGTTCAAATAAGTACTTTGAAACTATGATGCAGTTGCATTCATTATTATATATAATTACATTTATTATAACTGTTAGAAATGATGGGCAAGTTCTATGATGAATACTTTGCACTTTGCAAAGCTCTACATTTTATTAAATGTTGTGAAATTCTGTCTATAAGACAAATTTAGCAACTTTTCATGAATCCAGTTTATCACACCCTCCTTGCATGAACATTTACACATTGGCTTTGGTATTTGACACATAGCTTTGGAGAGTTCGGTCATGTTGAAATCCTGTAGAGGGGTGGAGGGTGAGAATTCTTATCTGTGCAAGAACAACTTCTGGAAGTGCAGCCAAAAACTTTTTATGTACACAGAGCATCTAAAGGTCTGATTAGAGCTTTCCTATGCACTATTTTTATTTTCTTGCTCCAAAGGGACCATCTGTCTGGCCCAGGGTAGATTGGTTTGCACAAGAGGATGGTCTCACTGTTGTCGTGCTGTTATAGCATGTCTAGGCAAAGTAAAAATGATGCCGATAACATGTCATTCAACAGCCCCTGTCATAACAGCATACAGTATTGTTCTTTAAGGTTTGTGATTTGGCTCATTTAGGAATGTTATCACCCTGTTTGTTTGACTTAAATATTTGAGTTGAGTAACTTAAAATGTGGGTTCTGAGCTTGTTCTTTTCCAAACCTTTTTACTCACCCTACATGTGGTTTTCAGGTGGTGTGGACTTCCTGCGGAATGGCCAGGCATCTCCGGTGCCAGATTCCGGCCTCAGTTCTTCTTCTACCTCGTCCAGCCTGAGCCTTGGAGGCAGCAGCTCCAACCTGCCTCATCTGGCCCAGGAAGAGGTGGAGCAAATGGAGAGCAGCACTGAAGATGATGAGAAGAGCAGCAAACTCATTGAGTTTCTCACTACAAGGTATACAAACCTAGAATTATATTGTGATCTAGGTAGATAAATGCTGTAATGTTTACACTACTGTTCAAAAATATGAGGTCAGTATGTTTTTTTTAACTAAAGAATCCTGAAAAAAAAATTATCATGGTTTCCACAAAATATTAAGCATTACAACTATTTTCAACATTGATAATAATAAGAAATATTTCTTGAGCAGCAGATCAGCATATTAGAATGATTTCTGAAGGATCATGTGACACTGAAGACTGGAGTAATGATGCTGAAAATTCAGCTTTGCCATCACAGGAATGAAATATACTAACATGGTGAACAGTTATTTTAAATTGTAATAATATTTCACAATATTGCTGTTTTACTGTCATAATCATATTGACCCCAAAGTTTTGAACAGTAGTGTGATAGGCAGATAAATGCTGTAATGTTTTTATTATATTGAACTTGCAGTATGTGAAAGCCAGATAGCAAATAAAGTGCTTAACTATTAAGTACATCTTAACAAGGACCAAATAGCCTTCAGATTGCTCTTTAAGTGTGAAAGGTTTGGTGTTAAAGTGTTAGTTCACCCAAAAATGAAAATTCTGTCATTAATTACTCACCCTCATGTCGTTCCAAACCCGTAAGACTTTCATTCATCTTCTAAACACAAATGAAGATCATTTGATGAAATCTGAGAGAACCGCTCAATTTATATGGATTAGTTTTACGATCTCTTTATAAACTTTTTGAAGCGTCAAAGTGGTAGTTACGTTGCTGTCAGTGGAGGGACAGAAATCTCTCAGATCAAAAATATCTTAATTTATGTTCCGAAGATGAACGAAGGTCTTACGGGTTTGAAACGACATGAGGGTGAGTAATAAATGACAGAATTTTCATTTTTGGGTGAACTAACCCTATAAGTTAATCTTGAGTTTATCTTCAGTTTATCTTCACTGTACAGTAACCAAAATGAAAGGTCATTTCATGTGAATATTCCAGAGCTGTTCAGGAACTAATTCAAGAAATGACACATCTGACAAGTCTCACATCTGACACCACTCAGGATATTACAGACTTGTATGTTGCATTTCATCAGTCTATATCAGAACGGTTCTCATTGTGGTGTGGTTTAGACGGGCGTCTGATGTTGGTGCTGGTGTGGGTTCTGTCAGACTATGTTCACACTGCAGACAATTCCAAACTGTTTTGAAAAAACCCATCTTTAAGACTGGCAGCACTGTTATTTGCATATGGATCTATACGTTACTTGCAAACTGCCAAATTACTTACTTATGCAATAACATCTCGCATCAAGCTTTAAGAATTGAGATTATAATTATGGTGTCAACAGACATGGTGAACAGAGAAAAGTTTTGAATTGGACATGGAACAAGATTGGATTTGAGCTGATAGTGTGAACAAGTCTATATGTACAGGATGGGGGAAATAACTTTTTTCTTTTCTTTCACTTGAATATTGATTCAGACTATTTTTCATATACTCTCTAAAGGTTTCTATCATGTGTGTTTAAAATATTTTATGAACAGCAGATTATTTAGTTTATCTTAGGTTTTGACTGAGGAAAGCTATCTGAAACTAAGCTCATCTTTAATGCACCACAATTATATTTTAGAAACAAAAGCACTTTTGGTGGTTAGCAGGGAAATAGCATCTTGCAGCCTAGTCTGCCATCTAGTGGCAAACAAGTAGTATTCAAACAAATGGTTCTGCTGTCAAGGTGAAAGTAGCTTTTCCTGTCATGAGCATAATATATAGTGTGATATGTAAGAGATTGAATAGATATTTGCATGGTTTGTTTAGGCCTTTTGGGCCGTTATGGAGCCATGAAGATATCACTCCTAAGAACCAACACTCAAAAAGCACCGAGCAGCTTACCAACTTCCTGCGACATGTAATGTCTGTTTTCAAAGAGTCCAAATCAGGTAAGTCACATTTATCTTTAGTCATACCAGTGTTCATCTACATTACCTGAGTGCAGCTTGTGACATTTTATTGCAATTTATAATATAGTACATTACTGGCCAAAAGTGATGTCTGGCCTAGGAAAATTTGAGAACTTCACCCTTTACTCAAATATTTTGTAAGCATATTGTGTAATTGTGGTAGGAGTCAATTGTTTGTTTTTTTTTCTTCTGATAATGCAATGAAACGTCAAATTGTGTGGATGTAATTTTGGCCAGACTGTCGTACAAAGAAATTATGAAGGCTGTCTTTTTTGCCAAATAATTTTATCAGATAAATACCTTAAAATCAATCTTTTTCTCACATTTTGTTGGTTTAATCAAACTTGTAGGGTCATTAAAAACAAATATCACTTTTAGCCACTACTGAATGTCTTTGCATGCCACATGTTCTGTATGTTTGTAGACATTCGGCTTGAGCAGCAGTTGAGTGAAGTGGCATTGCAGATGGCTCTGTGTAGCTCCTCCAGGCATTACGCTGGACGTTCCTTCCAGGTGTTCAGAGCTCTGCGGCAGCCCCTCTCAGCGTTGGCCGTGTCTGACCTGCTTTCGCGCTTGGTGGAGGTGGTCGGGGAGCACGGAGAGGAGGTTCAGGTGAGGTTTGGGTTCATTAATGACAGTTTTGAGTCAGTGAGTTAATAAACTCATAATGCATCTTCTCCACAGGGTTATGTGATGGAGCTTCTCCTCACTCTTGAGTCAGTGGTTGATAATCTAGCTGAGTGCCTGAAGAACAATGACTTTTTTGTCATACTACGGTAAGTTCCTGTCGTATTACATTGACCCTGCAAAACTAGACACATGAAATAAGTTATAAAAAAAATTATTGAACAGTTTATTGAAACTTTAATCAATCTGGTTACACTTTATTTTAAGGTGTCTTTGTTACAGTGTAAATATACATTTAGGGTGTGTTCACACTTGTCATGTTTGGTTCGATTCAGATGAACCCTGGTGCGATTGCTCTGTTAGTGCGGTTCATTTGAGCATGTGTGAACGCTGCCATCCAAACCCTGGTGCGCACCAAATAAGCAGACCGAGACCGCTAAAAAGATGTGTCTCGGTCCGCTTCCAAACGAACTCTGGTGACGTTCAAATGATATATGAACCCAACACTGACCAAAGACATGTAAATGAACTAAGAACAGGAAGATGAGACCCTAAAAAGGACAGAATCCTCACGCATATCATTTTTTCTCATCATAGTCGCGAGTTTGCCCATCACAGGCATCAGACGCTCCACGCAGCAGATCGTTTGTGTGTGTGATGGAGATGTGTGATTTGACTCCTTTACACATTTTATAAGCACTTCATAAGTTCCCAGCTGGCCAAAATACCGTCATATGCAGGCTACTCACACACAACAAGCGCATTTACCTCAGCACACAGTATTGTTTTGGATGTTCCGTATGTTCCGTCTCAAAATAAGCAATATGTCATAAAATCCGACCAATCAGGTTGTGAATGTATCCCTATGCCTTTAGGTTCGGTGATAAAATTACCTATATGAACGCTAATCGGACCAGGACTAAATGTTTTTTTTTTTTCTTTTTTGGTCCGAACCAAACGAACCGAACTACAAGTGTGAACGCACCCTTAAGTACTGAGTAATATTAGGAAACTATATGTACTTACTATAGGGTTTGGTTTAGGGTTAGTTGTATGTAATTATGCATAATTTATAGTTATTACTATAGTAACGACATGTAACATATGTAACAAGGACACTGTAAAATAAAGTGTTACCCAAAATTCTAAAACAAACTTTTTGCAAGTGTGTTTTGTTGATTATCATATTTCATACATCAGGCTTTATGGCTTATATAGTGTGATATAGGAGAATATGGAGCTCCCCATTGAGGAGAAAAAAAATATGCAATTTGACATATGCAATATGACATTTATATTGGCAAAATGAAAGATGAAATTCTGATAGCTTGTAATGCAAATCCATGAGATTTAAATATCAGTTGTCACTCTTTATCTCTCAATATTTTTAACATTCCTCATAAGCCTGATGTTTTTTGGAATTACACTAAAAAGCTTTTTACTTAATAAAAATGTATAAACTCAATCAATAAACTCAATCAATCGGATAACAGAAGGCATGTACTCGGGTGCAACAGTTTTTTCAGCAAAGCTTTGATCATATTGATTTAGAGGCCTTAGAATTTTGTGTTTCAAATATGATACAGTAGGCTTTATAGGGTCAAGGAGTCTTAACTTACAACATCAAAAGTCCAATATGCTTTGTTCGCTTTTGGTGATAAGTCTGTGTTCCTGCAGGGCATCTTCGCCAGATCTTCCATCCAGTGGCAAGTTAACGCTAAACCGTAAGAGCACCAGTCAGCTGGACCTGATTCCAGGATCAGGCATGACTTCTGAGCGAATACGGCACCAGCGTAGCTACTCCGTACCCAAGCGCTTTGGCGAGCCTGAGCGTTCCTCTGAGGTTCCCCGGAGTGCCACGCTAGACCGCATCCACCATCATCAGAGCAATATGTCCAAGCTCCAATCCCTCTCCTCATCCTCCTCCAGGGACAACGTGGTCTCCACCGACCCAACCAATGCCAACCATCCTCGCAACCTGCTAGCCACCATCTTTTGGGCAGTGGTGTCGCTCATGGAGTCAGACTTTGAGATCGAGTATCAGATGTCTCTCAGGTTGTTAGGGAAGCTGCTAGGCCACATTTCATTAGACAAGCAGGAATACAAAGAAAAGCTGGAGAAGATCCAGGTCCAGCTAAAATGGAAGGAGTTCTCTGGGCTTCAGCAGTTGCTTCTGAAGGGCTTCACCTCTGCAAACACTACTGAACTTACCTTGGAGCTTTTCAGCCAGCTCACACCCGTCTCACGGCTACCAGTGGTGGACACCTCGCAAGCCATAGGTAGACCTTTTCGTTTCTTCTGCCAGAAAAATGTATTATTCTAACATAATTCTCTATTAATAAAATCTGATATTACCCTTCAGGTTTCCCATTGAATGTGCTCTGCCTCATCCCCCATCTTGTTTTACACTTTGACTCACCTACTCAATTCTGTAAGGATGTGGCTGAGAGAATTTCCCAGGTCGGTTCCTGTTACTCTGACCTTAATTCACACTATAAATGCACTTTTATTCTTAATCAGAATCTACAGCACATTTGTTTGCTGAAAATCACTCTTTTTGATTGACAGATTTGCCTTGAGGAAAAGAACTCCAAGCTGTCCAACCTTGCCCATGTGATGACACTGTACAAAACGCACTCCTATACCCGAGACTGCTTCTCTTGGGTTAATGTGGTGTGCCGCTACCTACATGAAGCGTTCAGCGAGAGCACACTCAGCATGGTTACTTACATGACGGAGGTAGGAGCCAAACAGTTAATTATATGACATTTGAAATTTTAAGAAAAAAAGTATCCATCTTGTTATGGTAAGACAAGAATTTAAAGGAATGTAGACATACACATACTTTGCGTTTAGGGAAACTTTACTTTCTAATGCTTTCTGTGTTTTGTAAACAGTTGTTAGAGAAAGGATTACCCAGCATGCAACAAACTCTTCTACAAATCATCTACAGTCTACTGAGTCACATGGACCTGAGTGGTATTCAAGCCAAACTCTTCAACATGGAGGTTCTAACAACCATAGAGAAGTTTGTTCAGGTGTGACATGCTGTTATCCACCTACAATATAGTGTTATTTTATGTACAATTATATAAAAAATACTATTGTTTGTATTGTTTAACACTATAGCTTTTATTTTTATATATTCTTTTTTACATTTTAGTTATTTGCTTTTAAAGTTGTACTTATTTTGTTGTGTGCTTTTGTAATTATTATTCGTTTATTTATTATTCGTGTAATTATTTTTTACATTTTCTATTTAGCTTTAATGTATATTTAGTTCAGTTTTAATAATTTTAGTACTTTTTTAGAACTTTTTTTATTTCAGCAAGTTGCGAAGGCCTCATTTCTATTTTTTCTTTTTACTTTTTAAGTGTAAGTTTCTTCAGCTAGTATTTATATTTCATTTTTTGTTACAGTAAATAAAAAACTATTTTAATAGTTTTACTTTAAAATAACAACACTGCATTTATACAAATGCATTATGATAATTTAAGTAGTTTGTGTATTCTCTGGGAATCAAACCTATCATTGCTAGCTGGGCTCTAAAAAGATACACAAATCAAAGATGTAACTAATCAGAAATCATTTTATACTCTGTTGCTTTTTACTAAATATTTATCTTGGGTGCTTCTAAAATTAGTCTCAATGATTACATTTACTGTAACTGGTTCATATCATCTATTCTAAATAAATGTACTTATGACATAATAGTGTTTTATAGCGTTTTTGCTGTAAAACTTTAAGCTGTCTCACATCCTTGGTAAAACCGCTGGTTTTCCATCTCTCAACCCTTCCTTTGGAGGGAGAAAAAAAGAAAATAAAAAAAAATAAAAAAAACACAACCTTGTGCCAGGGCTATAAATCCAAAGGCACACCCAGCAGCAGTCTATAAACAGTCAGTCCTATTGGCTGCTGTCCACATTACTGAGGCCTTCAGTGTGGCCTCACAGCAAAGACGCTCCTCTGAACTACTGCTTCTCTCGCCGGGCTCATGTATTTATCTCGGCAGCAGAAGAGAAAGCTACTGCTCGTGAAGATGGATTGACTGTATGTAATGCTTTGGGAGCTGAGCATGTTTCTGAATGCGTCCTTTAGGAATAACTTGGTTCTGTTTTGTGTTTGTTTCTGTGACTTTAGACTGCACACTGGAAGGAAGCCTTGAACATATTAAAGCTGGTTGTCTCCCGCTCGGCTAGTCTGGTTTCACCTTCGTCCCCGCAGAGTAACGCATCAACTGTGGATGTCAGGCGTGTGTGGGACACGCCCTCCAAAGCCCTTCCTGGAAAGACCCTTGACTTTCACTTTGACATTTCAGAGGTATGACATTTCTGTCTGTCCTTCTGTATCTCTCTTACTTGCTTTATTGTCATTATACAGTACAAGTCAAACATTTGGCTGAAGTTATGTTTTTCATGATCTATAATAACCTAAGAATTATCCTTCAGTGCTTGAACTTAGATTTATAGCAACCAAAAAGTACCTGGCATGCATGTAAATTCCGTCAATATGGTTTATAAAGCATCCCAAGATGCACCTCATAAGGTTGGTTAAAAGAATGAGCGCGCAGGACTGGAATCTAGGAAAAGCGTGGTGACTTTAAAGGAGCTAAAAGTAGTTCAACAACATTTCATCACTAAATAATTTATTTTATACTTCTGTTATTTCATAGTTTGATGACTTAAAAATATATAATAACAATATTAATAATGAAAATAATAATTATTATTATTATCATTATTATTATTATTATTTCAATTTATTTAGTGCTTTTAATTGCACACAGTCTCAAAACACTGTACAATACAGGAAATGCTGAGACAAAAAAAAAACTAAATAATACTTTTATTATTAAATGTTTTTTTTATTATTATTATAATTATAAATATTATTATAAAGAATAAGAAAAGTGTTCTTTTGAGTGGTGGTGTATGTTAAGTTAGTGAAATGAGTCTTGGTATATAGTCTGTAAATGTGAGTCATGCCAGCAAACCACCAAATACTTGCATCCTCTATGGGTTTGTCCACATTTTCCAAAGTGGAGTCATACATATTTTACAATAACATTTGTTTTAATGCAAACTCTGAAGGTTAGGTTTTCTGTTTGAAACTTGATGGAAATATGAACGACCTGGGCTCATTTACGTGTGGGAACCAAACAGAGAGGTATTTGTGTAATGCATGAATTCCAGGAAATGATGTCAATCCGGCTGTGGTGTTTTGCATCCAGAGCGGCGAGGGCTGGACAGCCTTTCCAGAGTCTTAAGGCAGACTGCTCTGCCCTCTGTCAAACACCTCTGAGACGCATTTAGCCTCTAGCAAGTGGGCGAGACAGTAGAAAAAAAAACTCAAATCTGACAGGGAACTCAAAACAAGCTTGATTCGATCCCAGCAGAAAGGAATTAAGGGCAGGGGAATTCAATAAGGGAAATCCTGACATTCCCACAAGCTTTGTTTGGCTTGCTTTATTGAAGTTCTCTTTTCCAAAACAGGACTATTGAGAAAAGACATCCACTTTTTCCAGCATATTCTGAATTGTTGAAGTGCGCTGAAATAAAGACTCTTGGGCTGAGGGCCACAAGATGATGACATGAAAGAAAAGAGTAGACATGAAATCCCTAAGCACAAATGGTGCGTGACATTGTGTGTGTTTTAGACACCGGTGATTGGCCGGCGGTATGACGAGCTTCACGGTTCCCCGAGGCAAGATGGGAAGAATGGAGAAGGGGTTGCCGTGACACGCAGTACCTCCTCTACATCCTCGGGTTCTTACCAAAACAACCACGTGCTGGTACCTGTCAGCTGGAAACGACCTCAGTCCTCACAGGTGAGCGCTCAGATACACTCGTTGAATTTCTGATGTTTGCTGAGGAACAGTTCATAAATACTTAAATCCCCTTAATGTTTTGTTTATTGTATTTAATTTGTTTAAATTTGTTAAAATTGTTTTGTTTTGCGTAATTTCTCTCCCAATTTAGAAACGGACTCGTGAGAAGTTGGTAAATGTATTAACCTTGTGTGGCCAAGAAGTTGGACTCACCAAAAACCCATCTGTAAGTGACATACAGCATATGTTACATACATCCACCTAGTATTAAATATTAGGAAATATGTCAGATATCATACTGAAGCACTTCCTACAGGTGATTTTCTCATCCTGTGGGGAACTGGACCTAATTGAGCACCAGCCCAGTCTGGTGTCCTCTGAGGACGGCACACGGGACACAGAAAACATGGATGACACCACGTCAGAACAGCAGTTTCGTGTATTCAGGGACTTTGACTTCCTGGACGTAGAACTGGAAGATGGAGAGGTGAGAAAATATTTTTTAAAAATGAAGCCAAAATGATCTGATCCCTCTTGCTTGTGAAGACTTCCAAATTATGTTGTTTTTCACTGCTGTAAAGTGGACCTTTGGGGAAAGCAATTTTGTGCATTGAACTTTTGCAAAGCATTAGTCAGAGATAAACTGTTGCACTGTTTGCTCAATACCACTGTAACTTTTTTTAACTCTTTGTAATACAATCTCCTCTCCTTGTTTATGTCTGTGCCATCAAGGAGATGCAGGTAAGCCCAGGAATCCTCCAGTGTTGTGCTGTGTGCAGTAGGACAAGACCATATTGTGATGCATGTCCATAATTCTGCCTAGAAACTTAATGTTGTGTAATGTTTTGTACAACATAAATTATTTTGACCATTTCCTCATTGATGAAATGTGCAAAAGTTTCCAACGAATTTGTTAGAATGTATTATTATTATTATTATTTATGTATTATTTATTTACAACACACTACTGTTAAAACGTTTGTGGTCAGTAAGCAAGTCCCATTTTGGATTACTCTTTTTATACGTTCATAATACATGTTAACTCAACATAATGTCTGAAGAGCAAGGTTCCAACACAACAACTTTATATGCGTTCTGGACGTTCATTTACACGACGTGGCGACATGGCGTTTTGGTGGTCTGAAAATGCAAACTTTTGAAAATGGGTTTCAAAGTGCAAGTTTTTTGAAAACGGTCTCTGTGTAAATGACAAAAACGTGAAACTGTGAAAACGATGACGTCATGCACATGCGCGTTTTTAGTTGTTTTCACAGATTCGTATGAATGGTGGTCCTTTTGACAATGGTGTCGTCTGTACACATCTCAGTTTTAACCAAATCGTTGTCTTGTAAACGTACCCTTAAGTAGCAAACGCAAATGAGGATAATAGAACACAGCTGAAACATACAAACTAATAATGACGGTAATTAAGGAGACAGATGAGTGGCGGGAATCTGAACATGTGACAGTTGAAAGCAACCTAAAAGACCATGAAACCGAAACACAATATTACTGTTTTTGCTGTATTTTCGATCAAATAAATACAGTCTTGGTAAGTATAAGATACTTTTTTCAAACACAAATGTTACTGACCTCAAACTTTTGAATGGTAGTGTATTTTAGAAACTTTAAGAATTAATTGGTGGGTAACATCTAAAGATATTTTGTCACCCCTTATGCAGATTGTGTTATATTTCAACATGTCTGCATTTTAACAGCTTGGCTGTCTTATGAAGTCATTAGAGTCAGTGCATTGAGGTCATTCTACAAATTTGCTGAGGCTGTAATGCCGCAGAGACACTTAAAAGGGCAGATTCAGCCTTTCAGATAAATTCTTCCTTGTGGGTAAATTTGATTTTTATTTAATGGTTGTTTATGAATCCATCACATTTTCATTCCAAACTGAGATGTAACAGTGTCAAAAACCTTTTGCTTCATTACCATTTTGTATTTGTCAAGTATGATTATAAAAGAAGGTACTTAAAAATGACTTGGTGAAAGTACACTCCCAACTTTTTGCCATTAAAGTTCAGTGTTTAAGCGAGCTGCCAGAGGAAAGCATTATTCTGAACTGCTGAACTGGATCTGTGTAGGAATGTGGATGTTGACTCTTGACTCTGATGTGGCTGCAGTGATAACTTGAGCCTCTTCCAAAGGAAATGGCCTACAAGCACTTTATTACTTGCTCTTCTGGAACAAAAATGTGTTCCTGTATTGCTGTTTCACTACTGTGTTAATCCTTAATATATAGAGATGTCCTTATATAACAAACTCACTGACTGAGCACCTTCACATATAGAGCATGCCGTAGCCTATGACTGTGTCCATTGTGATATGGTTGTGTGCAATATACCCAATTCAGAGGACTCTTTATTTCTTCCACTCTTTCTCTGACAGGGTGAGACAGTTGACAGCTTTAACTGGGGTGCGCGGAGGCGTTCCATTGACAGTCTGGACCAGGCTGAAGCCCAGCCAATGGAGGAGGACAGCCAGCTCTCAGGAAGTTCACCAAGCCTGTTTCCAATCGTCCATGATGATTCTGATGAGTCTTCTGAGGATGAGTCTCTCACAGCCAGCCAGATCCTCTCAGCCTCACAGCTAGTAATGCTGAATTTGGTTTTCTTACACTGTTTTGTATTCAGATTAACTGTTTAAAATTGATGACAAAGCATGAAATGCATTTTCTAGCACATTTAGTTTAAAGGGTTAGGATCACCCAAAAACGAAAATTATCCCATAATTTACAAACCCTCAAGCCATCCCAGGTGTATATGACTTTCATCTTTCAGTCAAACACAATTGGAGTTATATTAAAAATATATTTTTAGCTTAAACCTAAGCTTACATCATACGTCATATGCCGGAATTTGACTCTCTTGTGAACGCGTGGACAGACAAGCTAGTGTTTATAATCTATAAAGTTATATTTTTCTTAGAAAAACGCATCGCTTTATTTCAGAAGGCCTTTATTAACCCCCTGGAGCTGTATGGATCATTTTTATGATGGATGGATGTGCTTTTTTGGGCTTCAAAATATCAGTTACTATTCACTCCCATTATAAAGCTTGGAAGAGCCAGAATATTTTTTAATATAACTCAGATTTTGTTTGACTGAAAGAAGCAAGTCATATACACATAGGATGGCTTGAGGATGGGTAAATAATGGGATACTTTTCATTTTTGGGTGTACTAACCCTTTAAAGTCAGCATGAATTTAAAATCTTATAACAATATCTCTTCTGTGATGTTGTGTTCACCGGCGCGAGGGCGGAAAAACTGTCACTCACATATCACAGCATTAGCAAACTGCAATGATCCTGTCAGTTTCCCATGGATAAAATTAAGTCCCACCCTACATTTGTTCTTGTTCGAGAAGCTGTTTCACTCTGATATACATCACAATAGGAAAGAACTTCTGATTAATGCCAACTTCAAAGAAAATATTCAGTGGAAAATAATGTAGGCAGGATTTCATCCATAGGATTTTATCCATTTTATATCTATAATGTCTAAATACACTCTTTTTCTCATTTCAGAATGTCAGCTTGTCTCCTACTGAGGAACTAAACCCCATGGACTCCCCGCCTATCTCTTTTGACAACACTCAAGCTGACCCAATTCCTCTTTCCACCCCAACGCCCAGCTTTGAGATCTCACTACCCGAGGGCTCGAACCATCGGGTGAATAAGAGCTTCAAAATGGCTGACCTTTGGGGACAGACACATTCTTACTCATACCGTACCTCTGTTCTAGAGTTTTTCCATTAACATGGCTGAAAATGAATCTCTTTCTGTGCTTGCTTTATCTCTCTGGCTCTGCTTTTAGCATTGATTGGTTTTACGTAGTAGTTGGCTGATGCTGTTTCTCGATTATGTTTTTAGGATGGGGCATTAGATTAATGTGCAAATCAGCATGGAATTGCAAGTAATACTTGCTCTTCAAAAGCTCCCTGTTTCTATCTGCTAACCATTTATCTGCTAACTGCTTTTCGTCTTTGAGGCCTACCACTGCCTACCACAGTCTCAGAGAGAGGCTCTGGATGAGCCACTAGGGCAATGTGTATGGCTTCTCTGTGGGTGGCTGTAAGGCTGTAACATCGCTCACATGCTAAATGCTAGGGGTGCAAATAAAGAGAGTGTACCCATTGCCTGTGGCCGTAAACATGAGACCAGACCAATCAGATTTTGGTCCTCATTTTTAAAGATCTCTTATTATATCTGAATCTGACATTATTGAAAATTCAAAATTCAAAAAAAAAAAAAAAAAACACTCAACAAAAGAGAAACGATTCTCGGCATGAAGAGTTTTAGTTTTGAAAGGTCAGTGAATTCTATCTGTAAAATGATGTTGTTTTTCTAAAACAAGTCGGTCAACCATTTTTTGTCTTTTGTAATATTTTTTTTTACCCTGTCTGCTCTATAAATATCAGTATTATTTTATTAAAAGGATTATAAATTATACAGAGTTGGTTGGTTAAAATTTTTTATTTTATTATTTACTTTATGTTTTTTATTCACTTCTGTATTTTGGCCAAGATCACCATATTTCATCTTACTGCTCAGACTGAGAAAGTTAGCCATAAAATCTGATCTTTTCATAATAATATTTATAGTTTTTGTTGCCACAGCTTTTTCTATTCTGAGACTAATCTGTAATGTATTTGCACTGGCCATAAATGCTTTATACTTGCTAAGTTTTTCGTACTTCCTGTCCCAAACTAGGCTGAGGATTCAGCTGAAGAAGAGGAAGCCATTGTTAATGAAAGCGATATCTCACTCTGCATTTGTGAGTCGCCGCCTGCCTTTAGTTGCTCTGACATCCTAACAGGGGACACACCTCAGAGGGAAGACAACTGCTTTATTGATGAGATAAGCCGTGTACCCAGGTACTGTATGTGAGGTTCAAACTCTCAACATGCATAATTCTGTTTTATTCTTGGTGGAAAAGTCTGGTAAAGTCAAACTGACCACATAATTCACTTCCTCCAGTGGGTTTGGAGACCAGCACAGCTCTGTGGCACAGGCAGAGGAAGAAAAGGAAGAGTTTTTGTCCCGTTCCTCGCCTCCGCCTTCTCCATTTTTCTCCGCCATCCTGGCCGCCTTCCAGCCAACTGTGTGCGATGATGCAGAGGAGGCTTGGCGAAATCATCTCAACCAGTTGGTGGCTGACTCGGATGGTTCCTGTGCAGTTTACACCTTCCAAGTCTTCTCCTCACTCTTTCAGGTAACGCATTGAGTTACAGTAGGTGGCCACTGGTCCTTATTAGGTTGTTTTTTGTAAAACAGCTTCAGAATCAGAAGTGATAATGATCAACTTACACTTATAAATGAATCATTTATGTGGTGCATCCTAAGCTTGGCAAGAGCTGTTATCTTGGTGTCAAATAATCGTGATGTTGTTCATTAACTTGGATTTTCTTTGGTTCATCATACAAAGCTGGTAGCGCCAAAGTTTTAGAAGACATGCAGCGTCTTTGATTATAATTTATTGATATTGACACCATGCTGGTGTGGGGCAGATTAAACAGGACATGTTGTTTCTGACCTCCAGAATATACAGACCAAGTTCTGCACCTTGACATGTGACGCTGCTGGTTACCTTGGCGATGGCCTTCGTGGAATTGGAGCGAAGTTTGTAAGGTCGTCCCAGATGCTGACATCCTGCTCTGAATGTCCCACATTGTTTATCGATGCAGACACTGTGAGTTTCTAGTTTGTATATGAATGTCCATGCTATATCCAGAATACAAATCAATAAAGTGCCAGCTTTAGTGTTTTATACATGTGTGCATGCCATTTTAAAATGCACTTGTTACAAAATGTATCTCTTAAATGTATGTTTCAGATCATGTCTTATGGCCTCTTGGAGAAGATGAAGTTTAGTGTGTTAGAGCTGCAGGAGTATCTAGAGACCTACAACAACAAAAAGGAGGGTGTCATATCAGTATGTTCAATCAAGCATTATTTTACAAAAGCAATATTTGTCATTTTCTAGTTTTTTATATAAATATAAGTTTTTAAAAAAAAAATATATATATATATATATGTAATTCATACAAACAAAAACTTCAGTATAAATCTTTGATAAATGCTATCAAATTTAGAATTATTGTATTATTTTTTGTGGGGTACAAAGTAAAAATGTCAAGGTGGTATAAGTATAACCATCCTAAAATAAAAAATATTTGTACGCTTTGAAATCTTCATTAAAACATTTAAGAAATTAATGGTTTAAAACAGTTTAATGTTGTTGTAATGTTTGCAAGAAGTCTCTTGTGTTCACCAAGGCTGCAATTATTTAATAAAAAAATATTGTACAATAATATTGTAAAATATTTTTACAATTTAAAATATCTGGGTTTTTTTGGGGGGGGTTTTCCGAATATATTTTAAGATGTAATTTATTCCCGTGATGGCAAAGCTGAATTTTCAGCTTCATTACTCCGTGTCACTTCAGTGTCACATGATCCCTTATAAATTATTCAAGTATGCTGATTTGGTGCTTTAATAAAAGTATTAATTTCTTTAAAAAAATTCTTACTGACCCCAAACTTGTGAGCAGTAGTGTATAATATTACAGTCAAACCAAAAATTATTCAGACATTTTTGATATATTTTTTACTAGTGGGTGCAGGACACTATAGTTAATTTATGTAAGTGAGGATAACAAAATAAAGTAAACTGTGACATATTATACCAACCAAAAAAAAAATAAAAATACAAAAATATTAATATTAATAAAAATTTGGAACCAAAAATTATTCAGACACTTTGACCTGACCATGTTTTGCTTAAGTGTTGTTTTTTTTTTTTTTTTTTTTTTTTTTTTTGACAGTTTAACAATTTAACTTTGAGATCTTGTCATATTTTATTACAATTTTTTTTAAACTATAGTGAACAAACTGTATTAATGAATGAAATTCAAGGTGTCTGAATAAATTTTGGTTTGACCGTATATATGATTAAAAAATATTTATATATATAAATATATATGTATATCTGTTATGCCTATGACTCTTCCAGTGGCTCCGCAACTGCAAGGCCAGCTTCCCCAAATGCACTGGAGATGGAGTGATCACCTATCAGCCCGCTGAAACAGAGGAGAAGGTATGAAACTGCCTTTTTAATATCATAACAATTAGATAGTCTGCCATTCTAAAAAAAAGGGAAAAACTAATATAGGAATTTCACTATTATTTAAATTGACACAGCCCTAATACTACAGTGTGACAGTACCACAAATAGTGCATGTGTTTCTGTCTTACTTTACTTCCTAAAGCAAATATACAGTAATACTTTATGTGAATGTTTTAGTGTGGTTGCATTGTCTACTGATTGTGTCCTGAGATATGAGTTGAACCAAATGTTTTAGATGCCATTTCAATGTACTTCTTATATTTTCTGCATTTCGATTGTTCTGTGATAGCTCTGTGAGTGACATCTCTTTTATATCTGTCTGTTCTTTAACTTTATGCCTGTTTCAAATGCAAGCTGTTACTTCACAACAGCGCCTCTATTCTTATGTTTGATTTGGGGGTTATTCTCTGCTGGGCAGAGATGAAGTTTGTTGAAACCCTGAAAAGGTTTTCTGACCTGTTTTCAACCCTTTAAGATCCACGAAGAAGAACAGTTAAAAGACTTAATAAATTCTCAATTAAAAAAAGGCATTTAGGATTTGAGAATAAATGGCATCTTGTTTGTCACCCAGCACAGTCCCCATGCAAAAATAAAAATAAGATGGCATAGTTGTGAGCCTTTTTTTTCTTTCTCTGCTTGTCCATTAACCTTTTCTGCTCATGCATGATGGAGCCATTGTTTGCTCATGCTTTATACTGCCAGTGCCACTGGGCTGCATGTTTTCACACTATATTCAAAACTTCTCTTCCTTCTCACTTCTCACCTTTTTGTCTTGCAATGCCTGCTTTATAGCAAATGGAATCTCTTGCAGTAAGTTTAAGAACATCTTTTTTAACATCATTTCTTCCTTTTCCCTTGTTCCAAATACCCATATTATACGAGCATTGCCAAATATTACAAAGCGTATCAGATTTTTTTCACAGGCCTCGCATTTTTAAAATTAAAAAATACCGTTTTGCTAACATTAACAAGCTTGTATCCTTGTTAATGATTTTTGTCTTCTATGCTAGAACTGTTCTGCATAACTCTTAAAACTATCATAAGACCTTGGTATTAATTTTATGTATGTTTGTTTACAGCAACTGGAGCTTTGTCAAAGACTCTACAAGCTCCACTTTCAACTGCTGCTGCTTTTTCAGTCTTACTGTAAACTGATTGGCCAAGTTCACGCTATAAACTCTGTACCAGAGGTATGTGGACATCAGTGTCTCCTCATCTGATTTGAAGACACATTTTTACTGGAATAGAAAAGGTCTTGCTTGCAAATCTTTATGAAATAGTACGGAGCCTCGCACATGATATGTGTGGTGGGGGGAGGGGGGCTATCTTGTATAACCTACAATTTTTTAATTCATTTGCTTTTTGTAGTTAAATCATGGCCACATTGTACTAATCTGTTCCCTCATTTTTGTAAAATTGTGGCCACTAACTAAATTAAAGGGTTAGTTGAACCAAAAATGAAATTTCTGTCATTTATTACTCACCCTCATTTCATTCCGAACCTGCAAGACTTTCCTTCATCTTTGGAATACAAATTAAGATATTTTTTATGAAATCCAGCTCAATATTGGCCGACGCTGCTCACGTGAGCAGCACGACACATGCATGTGATGCTGACGCAGGAGCCAGCCAGTAGTGAGTTGGCGTTCTGACGTAGAACACGGAAGCTCTGCACTGCTTTCACTACGTCAACAGCGTAGAAGACAGGGAAGAGGAAAAACTGTTGAATAAAGTGGTTATTTTTGTTTTGTTTTTGTGCACAAAAAGTATTCTCGTTGCTTCATAACATTAAGGTTGAACCACTGTAGTCATGTGGACTGTTTTAATGATGTTTACTACTTCTCTGGACCTTAAATGTGGTAATTTCATTGCTTTCTATGGGAGATAAAAAACCTCTCGGATTTCATAAAAAATATCTTAATTTGTGTTCCGAAGATGAACAAAGGTCTTGCGGGTTTGGAACGACATGAGGGTGAGTAATTAATGACAGAAATTAAATTTTTGGGTGAACTAACCCTTTAAAAGGAGGGAAAAGTACAACATGGCCATTTTTTTTTTCTTTTTTCTAAAATTAGTGATCAAATTAGTATTCTGTGGCCACGATTTAACTTAAATGAGGAAATGAGTCAACAAAACTTGGGTACTAACTAATAAATGGTGGGAACAAACTCCTGGCCTGGAAACTTTTTTTCCTCATGTGTGGGGCTCCTTAAAATAGCAGTATTTGCTCAGTGTGTGTGTGTGTGTGTGTGTTTTTTTTTGTTTTTTGTTTTTTTTTACTAATTACGGGTACCATTTAGCATTGGCGTACTATATAAATGCCATCATACATGAATCTAGTAATCATTTAGTACTATCTGATATCATCACTGTACTATGGTACTGCCATTGTAACATTTTGGAAGGGTTCAAAAATAGTTTGATTTCACACAAAAGAATATATTTGATTGTCATTTATGTGTAATTGTTGTCCCTTCTAGTTGCAGAATATGTCCAGAGAGTTGAGTGAGTTGAGGAGTAACCTGCAGGCAGCAGCAGCCTCAGTGGCCAGTGAGACAGCAGCCGAACAGAGTGATCCCTCCGCTGAATCCCCCTACAGCTCCTCTGAGGCTGCTGTGCAGGCCATTCTGGAGAGCCTGAAAACCAACGAGTTCTCCAGAGCCATCCGTTACATACAGGAATGCAGGTAAAAATGACTACAACTAATTGTTTTATAATGGAACTTAAAGCTGCAGTCTGTAAGTTTTTTTGGTTGAAAATTTTTGAGCAAGTACATAACCAGCCAGTGTTCAAAACTATCTCTTTACCTTAACACGATTCACAACGGTAAGCTTGTAATAATGTTTGATAATTGGTACTGGTACTGGTGGTTTCCGTGGGAAATTCGAGCATGCCGCCGTTCGTCTTTGCGTCATTGCGTCACGTCTGTATATAAAAGAACGAGTCCCAGCTAGTAAGCTATATCGCATGTGAGGCGGATCATTCATAGCCTTTTCTCACAGCAGCTGCAATAATTCAACTTACCATTTTGATGGCAGATTGTATGGTATGACAAATGGACAATTAGAGATTGGACTGTACAGATATTGAAATCTACAGGTAACGCTAATACACAAAGTCACACAATGCTGTTGTTGTTAACATTAACAATTTGAGAACAAAGTATAACAATAATTATAATTCTTAATTATAATAATAGTTTGACGTGATCCGAGCTAATCGATCGTTAGATTTATTCTCCATTGGCAGCGTGATTTATTGTAATGCTTTTTTCCTCAGTTGGACAGAACAAAAGTGGCAGATTTGTTACTTGTTTAGATGACATTTTCCGGTGAAAATTCTTATTTTGGTCATACTTCCAAGACTACAACCTGCGATTCCGAAGTACAGTATTCACCGGTGTGGTGACTGACAGCAAACATTAGATTCATCCACGTTGAGGAGCGATGCCGAGGCACAACCCACCCAAAGATGATAACCCCGCAAATAACTGCAATTGCAGGTATCGAACAGAGATGGCGACAAAGAGGCAAAACTCACAGACTGCATCTTTAAAGGGATAATCCACCAAAAAATGAAAATTCTGTCATTGTTTACTCACCCTCATGTCATTCCAAATCAACAGTTTTGGTTTGGTTACCAACATTCCTCAAAATATCTTCTTTTATGTTCCACCGAAGAAGGTAATGATGTAAATGATGACAGAATTTTCATTTTTGGGTGAACATTAAAAATTAGATTTATAGGAATCGGCAATAGAAAATGTATGCATTTGGAGTTATATCCAGTACTTTGCACTTTAATTATTTGAAATAATAATCACTTTTCTAATGACATCTTTCAGGAAAATGTGGCCAAGTGACATCTTCGGTAGCAGCTCCGAGAATGAGATCCAGACTCTGCTTAACATCTATTTCCGGCACCAAACTCTGGGTCAGACAGGAACCTTTGCCCTGGTCGGTTCCAAACAAGACCTGTCTGAGATATGTAACCGACTCACTGAGCTTAACTGCGAGATACGAGAAATGATTCGACGAGCGCAGGGCTACCGGGCCATCACTGCCTTCCTTCCTGACTCCAGTGTGACCGGCATCAGCCTTTGAGGCGAACTTTAAGGGATCAGGCCGACAGTGGCTTTCTTTCCACCACTCCTGTCTGAAGATGCTGCTGACTTCATTGTTCTCCCCTAGCGCACTCATTACTGTGCTGCCTCTGCTCTCCTTTAAGAGGTGACAGGATGTATAGCTTAAATAGCTTGGTAAAATGCAACAGGGGTCAGAAAAAGAAGTTGACGCCTTGGCTTTTTTGCACTACTATGTATGTATGGGGCCGCCCCCTGCCTCTGAAACGGGGCCTCAACTACTGCAGGCATCAAACGTATACCAAAGCTCTATGAATGGCTCCTCCTGCCCACGTCTACCATTATACATGCTACGGGAAAATGTGCAATGCCTCACACCAAGTGAAACTTTTCATCTTAGAGAGAATGTTTTGAAACTCCACTGCTCTCGGCTACTTGATACAGAAATGTTCTGTTCTTGTTTTTGTTTTTGTTTTGTTTTTCAGCCGAAAGCCGTTGTTAATGTGGCTTTTTAAATTGTTTAAAAAGATCAGACTTTTCACTCCCTGCATCATCTTTTACCCATACAGACAGAATGTCTCTAACACAATGCAATGCTACTGTCAGAAAGATCTGGATGCATTAAGGGGTCATCCAGCACTTATTTATAGGCGGTGTTTGATTTTATTAATGTCTTTCTACTGTTTTGTTGCTCCTAGAAGATTTATTTATATTCTCAAAAGAAAGATCATCATGCTTTGATTATCAAAAAATGGTATAGTTTTATAGGATAGAATTGTCTATTCTGTCTATTGAAATGGCCAAGCATGCAATGGTATAAGTCGAAATAGAGATATTTATGGAATAAAAGATATTTTAAATGAAAGATACATTTGTACATAGCAGTGGGAGTGTAGCCCATACTTGTAAGATTTTATTTTTATGGTTTCATTTTGCTGTCTGCTGTATGAAAGTGTGCATGCAATAAATCGATCAATAAATAATAATAATAAAAATCTGCTTAGTAACTGAGTGTGTTTTTTTTAAATAGTTATTGGAAACATTCAAATGATACAAATCTAAATTTAATTAAGAACAAAGACAGTTCTTAGATTTGGATTATTTTACTAATTTTAATACTATTAATCTCAAAAAAGTGTAGGATCAGTGCACTGAATCACTTGTGTTAATCTTTAATGAGAGTGATAGGGTACTTTTATGATGTACATGTTTGTTTGTTTTTAATTCTGGAATAAATTATAAAATGTATATCATTATATATTCTAAAAAAGGGTGTCTTTAATGACAGGATCAGAGCTGAATTCAAGCATTATTTTGTAATATTTATATAGTTGTGCGCCCTCTGGTGTTACCAGAATGGAAATCAAAAAGACACTCAAAAGTCAAATGTTTTTTATTTGCCAGTTGTGCAACAGCGAACAACTATGTCAGTTTTGGTGGCCCATGACATTACAGGCACAAGTAAGATTTTTTGATAGTATGTGTTTTATATATATATATATATATATATATATATATATATATATATATATATATACAGGTGCTGGTCATATAATTAGAATATCATCAAAAAGTTGATTTATTTCACTAATTCCATTCAAAAAGTGAAACTTGTATATTATATACATTCATTACACACAGACTGATATATTTAAAATGTTTATTTCTTTTAATTTTGATGATTATAACTGACAACTAAGGAAAATCCCAAATTTAGTATCTCAGAAAATTAGAATATTACTTAAGACCAATACAAAGAAAGGATTTTTAGAAATCTTGGCCAACTGAAAAGTATGAACATGAAAAGTATGAGCATGTACAGAACTCAATACTTAGTTGGGGCTCCTTTTGCCTGAATTACTGCAGCAATGCGGCGTCGCATGGAGTCGATCAGTCTGTGGCACTGCTCAGGTGTTATAAGAGCCCAGGTTGCTCTGATAGTGGCCTTCAGCTCTTCTGCATTGTTGGGTCTGGCATATCGCATCTTCCTCTTCACAATACCCCATAGATTTTCTATGGGGTTAAGGTCAGGCGAGTTTGCTGGCCAATTAAGAACAGGGATACCATGGTCCTTAAACCAGGTACTGGTAGCTTTGGCACTGTGTGCAGGTGCCAAGTCCTGTTGGAAAATGAAATCTGCATCTCCATAAAGTTGGTCAGCAGCAGGAAGCATGAAGTGCTCTAAAACTTCCTGGTATACGGCTGCGTTGACCTTGGACCTCAGAAAACACAGTGGACCAACACCAGCAGATGACATGACACCCCAAACCATCACTGACTGTGGAAACTTTACACTGGACCTCAAGCAACGTGGATTGTGTGCCTCTCCTCTCTTCCTCCAGACTCTGGGACCCTGATTTCCAAAGGAAATGCAAAATCTACTTTCATCAGAGAACATAACTTTGGACCACTCAGCAGCAGTCCAGTCCTTTTTTATCTTTAACGCTTCTGACGCTGTCTGTTGTTCAAGAGTGACTTGACACAAGGAATGCGACAGCTGAAACCCATGTCTTGCATACGTCTGTGCGTAGTGGTTCTTGAAGCACTGACTCCAGCTGCAGTCCACTCTTTGTGAATCTCCCCCACATTTTTTAATGGGTTTTGTTTCACAATCCTCTCCAGGGTGCGGTTATCCCTATTGCTTGTATACTTTTTTCTACCACATCTTTTCCTTCCCTTCGCCTCTCTATTGATGTGCTTGGACACAGAGCTCTGTGAACAGCCAGCCTCTTTTGCAATGACCTTTTGTGTCTTGCCCTCCTTGTGCAAGGTGTCAATGGTCGTCTTTTGGACAACTGTCAAGTCAGCAGTCTTCCCCATGATTGTGTAGCCTACAGAACTAGACTGAGAGACCATTTAAAGGCCTTTGCAGGTGTTTTGAGTTAATTAGCTGATTAGAGTGTGGCACCAGGTGTCTTCAATATTGAACCTTTTCACAATATTCTAATTTTCTGAGATACTGAATTTGGGATTTTCCTTAGTTGTCAGTTATAATCATTGAAATTAAAATAAATAAACATTTGAAATATATCAGTCTGTGTGTAATGAATGAATATAATATACAAGTTTCACTTTTTGAATGGAATTAGTGAAATAAATCAACTTTTTGATGATATTCTAATTATATGACCAGCACCTGTATATATATCGCTATATTCTCTAGCAATAAACGCAACAAATGCTTGTAAGTTACTTAATAAAATATTTACGTTTGAATAAAATTATTAATGGAATAAGCCGTGAGTATTAAGATGTAACAAGTAAACTAACATAAGATAAAAGAAAATAACGCTGTAAAACTTACATTGTAAGGCGTATACTGTACATGTGCTGCAAAGGAGGGAAAAATAAGTTTAACGTTTACTTGGTGTGAATAGCATTGCTGACTATAAACTATTAATATATTTTGAACAAACACTGTCCAAAAATATCGACACTCATTTCCATCCTATATATACACATACATATGTAAATAAGCATTTCCAGTTTCGGTTCAGCAGTGCACGTAAGCTCGTCCCTAAAATCAGGCGCGCATTTTGATTGGCCGAGACAACTGCTCTTCCGTTGACGACACGGCGCTTATTGGCGGGATGTGTAAAACCAGCTTCATGCACGCGCAGAATTAAACAGATCCCCTCAGAAGACTTGAGGGAATAAAAAGTCGTGAATCGGCGATGAAGAGGACATTTCCAGGAATACCGAGAAGTCAAAAGTTACAGAAACGCTTTTATTTGTGTCAGCACGTTCATTTACGGTAATTTCCAGTTCTGCTTCCTGTTTATTGTAGCTAGTTCAGATAGCGTAGTCAACATAGTGATACATCTATGACTTTACTAAGTCTCGATGACAAAACTGTTACTTGATAGCTACGTAATATAAAAGTCAGAGACATTGATACTAGAGATACTTGTTACGTTCAGGTGTATTTTTATTTATTTTAGTTTTTTCTTTGTTTATCTGTAGGTCCAGTGACAACATTATTGTGCTTGGCTCAGATTTAATCCCTTCACACTCATGGCAGCATGTTTGAGAATTTCTTTCACCAAATTGACAAAGGTAACATTAGACACTTACAATAATTTGAATGCTAAGAATGTATAATGAATTATTATTTATTATTATATGATTATACAATACATTATAATATTATTATGATTATTACTATTGTATTAAAACTATATATGGTCATTGTTATTATTAAATTATTAAATCTGATTTATTGTGAATTAAGAGCTTGGACCCCTTAATCCAGACTGGTTTGAGGAGTTGACTGCAAAAGCTTCCAGAGATGAAGGACATCCTGACGGTTCGAAAGCTGAGCGGGAGGAGGACACTGTCAAAGCACCAGAGACATCAGCTCTGGGCAGTCAGCTGTTTTCTACACCCAAAATATTTAAGCAACAACACTTTCAGTCCCCTGATTCCATTCCTAATGAAGAGTCACCTTATGAAGGTAATCATTATTGTAGTGTTATGTATGAAGCATGTGTATATAAAGGACATAGTCATGTACTTTACAATTGTTTTCCTTCCACCCAGTGACTAATGGAGACTCATCAGCTTTTCCCTGGGCAGAATCAAGCCCTTGTTTGTTTGGCTCAGCCAAAGACTGGTAATTGAGTTATATGAATTTTACATGAAATATGAAAGCCAAGCAGAATGTTAATGTAAGTTTATCTCCTTTCCTTTGTAGTCAAAAGTTTGATAGATCCTGTGAAAAACCTAAAGAATGCATTGGTAAGAAAGTTTTAGATTATCTTTCCTCTTTTCTTTAAAAGTTAAAAAATAAGGCTGTCCTAATATTAAATATTGCTCTTTATTTGTTAATAATTTCCATATGTGACATCACAGGCCTTCTGGATACACCAAAAAGGTCTTTGGTAAGTCAACACAAAATCACAAAACTGGTTATATATTTACTTTCTTAATTCATGTTATTGGTCATATTTTTTGCTTGATTTTTCATAGCATGTGTGTTTTTTCCAAAGGAAAAAACTTTCATTATGGCTGATATCTCCAAGCCCTCTTTATTTTATTTCATTTTTTATTTTTTTTTTACACTCGCCTTCAACCATCCTAGTAACACGTCACAATACAGAAAAAAAATTGGTTGCGAACTCTGTTTCACATTAGGGGTTGCACTGACTAGTTAACTTTAATGCTCTGCCATGACACATTAAAGGGTTAGTTCACCCCAAAATGAAAATTCTGTCATTAATTACTCACCCTCATGTCGTTCCAAACCCGCAAGACATTCGTTCATCTTCAGAACACAAATGAAGATCTTTTTGATGAAATCTGAGAGGTTTCTTTCCCTCCATAGACTGCCTACACAAATGGGACTTTTGACGCTTCAAAAATTATTTAATAAAGATCTTGTAAAACTAGTCCATATGAATCGAGCGGTTTAGTCTAAATTTTCTGAAGAGACGGAAGATGAACAAAGGTCTTACAGGTGTGGAACGACATGAGGATGAGTAATTATGACAGAATTTTCATTTTTGGGTGAACTAACCCTTTAAGCTTGACGTCAACTAGTCACTGATCATGGCCTAGAGAGGGTGCAACAGAATCAGAAATATTTGAAGTCCACATTTACGCTCCGTATCCAACAGTAAATGACAAATAAATGCATACACTGAGAGCGCTCCATAAGTTATGTTTGATTCTACCATCTGGATGCTCAATATTGATCTGGTGAATGCACATTTTAAACAGCTTATTGTACATGCAAGTTAATCGCCATTCTAAACTAATGCGCTGCTGCATTGTAACTCACACATGCAGACAGTAGTGCGCACATAACGTGAAGATTGTGTACACACCGAAACATTCAGTAGCGCAGAAATGTATTGTCAACACTGTTCTGTGATTTGTCAATAAAATAAGCATACATTTCTTAGTAAATAAGAACCCACAGCTTCACTATTGTTAGAAAGACACTGTCAGATAGAATTAATTCACACTCAATTGCTCTCATAATAATGCATTCATATAAATGTAATCTTTACTGTGCTACTTTATCTGTATCTGATTTAGAAAGAGTAGAAATCTGTGAGAAATATAATGACCCAAAAGAACTGATAAAAATAAGCTGTTACTAATGCCATAGCTGTGCACAAGGCAACACGCGTTCGAGTCTCAGCTCAAGGTTCAGGCTTACTTATTCATTAATGACGTCATCAGTGACTAGTCAATGTCGACTTCACTTTCATCACATAAATGTCGATGTTAAAAAATCTGAAGTTGTTCAACCCCTATTTCACATTGACTTCATTCTAGACATGAATCATGATGTTGTGTTTGGTCTCTTCCAGCCGCGTTCGGCAAAACGGATATCTGAGAGCCTTGGGGCGCAAATCAACCCTGACTTATCTTGGACCAGCTCCTTTAACACACCATCATCTATGACTCCCACCGTGATATTGCGTATGTATGAATATAAATCTTGTCTCTTTAGTAGCAAAGAATGTATGGTTTACAATGTAAAATACAAGATAATAATGTCGAATTTCTCAGAATTATTCCCACACTGTTATTCCACAGCTGTGATGATAACTTTGAATTAATGCTTACTGTTGAATATATTTCACCTTTATTAGGTTTCAACAAGAAGAGGAGCTTGCACACATAATAGTAGGAGATTTCTTTAAAAAAAAAATCTTTTTACAGGCCAAATGCAAAGACAAAACATTTTGGTTCACATCATCATCAGTGTCATGAAATCCACTATTATGTGTGCGGGCTCCTTTTCTTGTTGAACTTTGATAGGATTTTTTTTTTTTTTTTTTTTTTTTGAGCTTGCACACCAAAGTAATTTTTGTCTACAAACTTTTCCAGTATTTGGCACAGTATCTCAGCTGTTGTTGCTGTTTTTTTTTACCTTTATCACTTATATATTGATCAAGTGATGAATGAAAAAAGACATCAATACTTCAGCTGTATTTTAAAAGAATGTACATTATATTAGATTCAGTTCAGTCACACAATTTTTATTTGACAACTTTTATTTGACAATTTGACAACTTTTATTTGACAGTTACCCCAGGTCAAATCTTGTGTGGTATGTTAGTGATATTGTCACTATATAATATTTGTGATTTGAAGAAATATCTTGCAATTACACCCTGGTCTCCTGATCAGGTATGAGC
This sequence comes from Hypophthalmichthys molitrix, assembly GCA_037950675.1. Classification (NCBI taxonomy): domain Eukaryota; kingdom Metazoa; phylum Chordata; class Actinopteri; order Cypriniformes; family Xenocyprididae; genus Hypophthalmichthys; species Hypophthalmichthys molitrix. The sequence goes on from CM075506.1 coordinate 21,249,028, forward strand.
TACTCAGTTATTCTTCTTTCCCTTTAGCAAAAACAGAAGATTGTTGCCCTTCATCAAGTGGCCTCAAAGACAAGGAAGCAATTGTAAGTGCAAATCTAAAATTCTGTACATAATTAAAGAATAATATGTAATGTTTTTCTACATGTCTGTCATTGAGTTTTTGTTTTTTGGATTATGGTTCCTAATATTCTGAGATTCTGCATTTACCAACATAGAATTACCTGATGGCTGATGCCTTGTTCTCATTCTCTTATTCACACTAGTTTGTGCGGAAACTGTTCCCATCTCTCTCGAAAGTATCTGCAATCACTGCGGATGATACAACATTGAAACAAGATGGTGAGTGTGACACTATATTTGAAACTGTACAAAGCAAAAAAAGGTTTTATGTGATACTAGTAACTCCAGTTAGAATATGATTGGAATTATTTTGTACTTTTCTCTTCAATGATAGCCAAAAGTGAGACTATTCATGCTGATGACTTGGGAGAAAATCCTGTTTGCTCTCCAAATGCATCTGTTGATACAAGTGGTCTGTGGAAGCAGAAGGTTCCCAGCGCTATAGAGGACGGGGATGTCCGGACCACAGTGCAGAATGTTCTTGATGGTGCTGAGGATGCATTATCAATATTCTTCAGCAACAATACTTCAACTCTGCGGAGAATCAAAACCAAAGAGAGGATCAGAAGGAGAATAACCGATTCCTCAAAGGATGTCAAATCACTTGTTCTAACTTCAGAACCAGAAGAGATATTGAAGGCTGATGTAGAAACAAAAAGCCCCTGCAAAAATAAAGATGTCATTCAATGGACCCCACTGAGTTTATCAGAATCTATTCTTAACGAAGGTTGTTTGGGGGCATCTTTGATAAACAATAACAACACTGTAGCATCCAGTGAAACTAATGGTGGTACTGTTTTCAACTGCACTGCAGAAAGTAGCCAGACTTTTTCACAGAGTGTAAGACTCAGATCTTATCCAGAAGAAGCTGAGCATCAAAAGTCTTTGTTAGACAAATCACCTGCTTTCATGCTCACTAGAAAGCCCAGGAAGTTTGTGTATCAAGTGCCAAGTTCGGATTTGTCAAAGACTGTAATTGGACACAAAGCAGCTCTACCAGTATGTTTGGACCAAACTGTCAAAGGTAAGACTGTTCTTGAATTGAATTCTCTTACAAATATTGTGTATACATATTTTTGAACAGCTTTTTCACTTTGCATTTTACAGAAGATTCCTCAGTGGAAAAGGTGTCAAGTGACCTTAATGAATCCAGATTCACAAGTGAATATGCAATCAATAATCAGACAAAACCACAAGCCATTGAACCGCTATCTACAGAACACCATGATTTTGACCAAGGATTGGATATGACACAGCTTTCCAAAGCATTTGCAGAGGATTTCACACAAGAAATAAGGCCAAAAGGGCTGCTTGACGTGCCTGTAAAGAATGACCAAAATGGCCAAGTGCAACCTAAAGCTGAGCTTAAGGAGAACAAATTTGGTAATCACAATGACATCTCTAATTTAGCAGACATATCTGTCAACTCCCCAAACAAGTCAACTGTCATGCTCACAACTTTTGATATCAGTCATGACAGTGGTTGCCCCACCACCTTTTCAGATTTGGATGGTACGACAGCCTCGTGTGCAGACATCAAGGAGTTTTGTCCTACTTTTAAAACGGCAAATAATAAGGCCATTTCCATCCCAAGTGAGGCTATAATGAGGGCCAAAGCATCATTGGCTGAAGCTGCAGGGGATGGTTTGAGCATCACTTTAAATCAAACAACTCCAAAACATTACCATACAATTGAAACATTGTGCAAATCAGTTTCAGGAAGCACTGATGCAACCAGATCGCCTGTAGGACAGTTCATCTTCCCTAACCATGCATCAATAACGTGTGTTAGTGATGCGCCAAAAAGTGACAGTCCAAAGAGCTTTAAAATGAGTATTTCAAGTTACTCTTCACCACAGTCAAATGAATCTGATTATAAAACTGGTTCAAAGAGGAATATTACAGCTTCAGATGTTGGCCTTCAAACAGAGACTCTTTTGAAAGAGAAACTGGGGAGAGATTCATCAAAGTGCATTGATCAAAAACTGGATTTCAAAATAAGTGCTGAAAGACCGACTGTGTTCGACATTAACAGCATACACAAACCCACCACACTGGACTCCAGCCATGATGATGTTGAGAAGAATGGCACTTTGACAGCATCTCAAAAGGCTGATGTTACAGAATTGTGCAATCTTTTGGAGGAAGCAAATAGTCAACATGAATTTACCCAGTTCAAACCGGCAAATCTTTGCTCAGACAACAACACTACAGAGAGAGACTGGGATGCTGATATAGTCAATGACATTGACTTTGATGATAGTTTTAACTGTGATTTTGTGAAAGGAAAACATCCAGTCAAGACAGACGCTTCTTCAGTAAACAGTTCTGATCATATTCAAATTGTTGATGCTGCCAAATTATGCACCATGTCAAAGGAAACACGAAATGGTATTGTGCCTTTGTCAGTGACTGAAGACAATTGTTTAGTAGATGGAATGAAGAATGTGCTGTCTAATTTCAGTGATAATACTCAGTTTCACTCTCTTGGTTTTAAAACGGCTGAAGGGAAACCTATAAGCATCTCAGAAAAGAGTTTAAACAAAGCAAGGCACTTTTTTGAAGAGGATGATCAAGAAGTCAAGGTGGATATTGGAGTAATAAAATCAGAGCTTCCTGCCAGTACTTCTGACAGTATAAGCACAGAAAGTAAAACCCACAATGTAAAAGATGTACATTTCAGCCGTATATATGGAAATGCAGCTTGTGAAAAGATAAATAAGCAAGTGGCAGGAAATGCAGGAATGGAGCAGAATTGTTTAGGTGAAAAAACAAAAGCTGTTTCTTGGAGTGAAACCTCTATAAGAATAAATCAGCAAGACCCAGTGGTGGTAAATCAAATATCTGATAGTCCGGATATTCCTTCCTTCGACAGTGAGAATGTCTTCCAAGAACTGAAATCTAGCAATGATGCAAAAGTTTGTGCAAAGATTTTTCCCTCAGAAACTTCTCTGCCTCAGTCAGGGCAAGGCTATGGTTTTCAGACCGCCAGTGGGAAAGGAGTTTCCGTTTCAGCCAGCGCCCTTAAGAAGGCAAAGGACATATTCAAAGACTGTGATTCAAATATTGACAGCCGGGAATCTGCAAATATGGAGGTAAAGAATGACAAACTAGTTGAAATCATCAAACAAACAAATGCATCCATTTCAAATTGTAAAAGTGTTACACTTTCAGATTTGGTGGAGGCCAAAACTGTTTTCAGGGACACTGATTTGATTAATGACTTCTCATTGCAGTCCTCTTTGGACCAGAAACCCCCTCAGGAAAACGTATGTGAGCAAAAAGGCCTTCACAATGAATTCTCTGAGTTGCTTCCTCTTAATGGCAACTGTGGTTTTAGTACAGCCAGTGGTAAGAAAGTATCCATCTCAGCTGGAGCAATACAGAGAGCTAAGGATGTATTTTCTGAGTCAGTTGATGGTTTCTCATGTGTCAGTGATTCTCAAAAGACAAAGCAGGTTATCGATAACCAAACAGACTCTAATTCCTCTGGAGAATACAAAGGACTCTGTACAACAGGTGGGAAGAAGGTGGCTGTCTCTGCTACTGGGCTACAAAGGGAAAAGTATCTCTTCAGAGATTGTGAAGAGGAGAAATTGCCATCTAAAGATCTTCAGCACCAAAACTCTAAAGGTTTCAGCAATGTCTCAGAAAAGACCTTTGCAGGTTGCAGTAATATCCCTTTCAGCCATGAGCCTGAAACTGGGAATTCTTCAGGAAAAAATGTAGGATTCTCTACAGCAGGTGGGAAGAAGGTGGCCATCTCTGCCGCTGCACTTCAGAGGGCCAAGAGTCTGTTTAACGATTGTGAAGAGGAGAATTTGTCTTCTGGGAGTCTTCAGCACCAAGGCTGTAAAGGTTTCAGCACTGCCAGTGGTAAAGATGTTACTGTCTCTGAAAATGCACTGAGTGAGGTTAGAGCGGCATTTGTGGGTTGTGATGATGCCTCCGTCAGTCATAAGCCTACAAATTCTTCAGGAAACAATGTAGGATTCTCTACAGCAGGTGGTAAGAAGGTGGCCATCTCTGCTTCTGCACTTCAGAGGGCCAAGAGTCTCTTTAACGATTGTGAAGAGGAAAATTTAGCTTCTGGGAGTCTTCAGCACCAAGGCTGTAAAGGTTTTAGCACTGCCGATGTTACTGTCTCTGAAAATGCACTGAGTGAGGTTAGAGCGGCATTTGCGGGTTGTGATGATGCCTCCAGAGACAATGTAGGATTCTCTACAGCAGGTGGGAAGAAGGTGGCCATTTCTACTACTGCACTTCAGAGGGCCAAAAGTCTCTTTAAAGGTTGTGAGGAGGAAAATGTCGCATCTAAGGAACTTGTATCAGAGAAAGTCCCACCTCACACTAAGAGTTCTCATAGAAAAAGTGAGGACATTGTGGATGGAAACCTAAAGTTTGAAAAACTAAACAAGAAAAACTGTGGTTTCAGTACTGCTAGTGGTAAAGGTGTGTCTGTATCAAACATTGCCCTTGAGGAAGCTTCTAAATTATTCAGAGACTGTGATGCCCAAGTTACTGCTACTGATAACCAACTGCTACAGAGTGATTTCTCAAAACGCTGTACTCAACATAAAGAGAAACGAACCGAAACCACTATACATTCTTTGCCATCTAAAGTAACTCAGAATGTACCTGCACAACTAGACTTGCACTCTTTGGATTTTAACAGTTGCACAGACACCCAGCAGAAGTACTTTGAGCAGGAAGCGATGGCTTGCACTGAAGCTTTACTGGCAGATGATGACCTGAATGAATCAGCCAAGTTGGTTATGTCAGAGGGCACTAATTACAAAAAAAGTCCATCTATTCATAATCTACAGACTCAGGGGTCTTTTGACCAGAACAGGAGGAGAAAACGTCAGTTTGATTCCAGCAGTGTAGCAGGTATGGCTTTATGTTTAATTTTGTAAAGTAAATGTATAAAAAAGCATTTTCTCATTATGTTACACATTTTCTGTTTAGATTCAGGACAGCCTCCTTTTAAAAGACAACTTCTCTCTGAATTTGACCAGACTTTAGATGCAAAATCCTCTGGCCTCACACCACTAAAAAGCTGTCCGAACGGTTTGTTTTCTTTCTTTCTTTCTTTCTTTACATTCTTTACATTCTTTATTTTATGATGAAATACTATCTAACTTATATCTTATTCATGAATTCCCTTTGTAGGAACTCTAAAAGACAGGCGTGTCTTCAGATATAATGTCCACCTCAAGCCAAATGTCACTGCTCCCGATTGGTAGGTTGTATGTTTTACTGGTTTTAACAGTTAAGAATTTAGCATTTAATATCACAACACATCTTTAATTCTTACAAATTCTCTTATATATATATGCAGGCATCATGTGGGCGAAAAGTTAAATGACCTTGAACAACATTGTTCTACGGTGTCTGTCCAAAACAGACGTGACTCAGACACTAAAGAAGCGGTGTTTGTGCCCCCATTTCAGAAGGTTTTGATGACTGGTACATCAAACTGTCAAAATGTCTCTAAAGTGTCCAGTAGTTTTATCCCACCTTTCAAGAAGGAAAACAAAGAAAAAACTGATCATTGCAACCAAATGGACCAAAAGATGACGACTTCTACATCACATAATGACAGTGTTGCACAATATTGTGATGAGAACCTACAGGAGGGTTTTAAGCCTAAATCAACCACTTCAGTGGAAAGTGTAGTGAAAATGATGGACTCTGAAGAGAAAGGTAGCCATTTACTGTCTTCTAATTTTATCTTTTTAATATATATATTGTCTCATAATCTTGGGGTTATACTAAATGGTCCACAACAGATATAGAGATAGAAATTAATAATTTCTTGAATGCAGCAATAAATCTGCATTTCTTTCGGGATGTTAATAGACACTGAGGCATGGCAGGAGACCTTAAACCTAGCCAGGGATATGCAAGATATGAGGCTGCGAAAGAAGAAAAGGCAGACTATTCGTCCTCTACCTGGCAGCCTTTACCTTGCTAAGGCTTCTGGTATCCCCAGAATCAGTCTGAGAGATGCAGTAGGATGCAAATGTCCTGGTCAATACACACAGGAGGAGGTACATTTTTTTATTTATAAATTTTAATTATTTTCACTGTTTTTATGGCACTGAAAAACTACACTTTGTGTACTTTTTTTTAATTCTTTCTCCATCTCAGCTATATCAGCATGGTGTGCATCGGACAGTCTCAAAAATAACCAGTGAAAATGCTGAATCATTCCGATTTGACTGTAATGACTTCTTCAAACGTGAGCTTCTCATTGAGTCTGGTGCTCTCCAGCTGGCTGATGGAGGCTGGTTGGTTCCAGACAGTAAGGGTACTGTGGGCAAAGACGAATTTTATAGGTAAACATATTACATGCTGATGCATATGGTGCATTTAACACTATCAATACAAATAATACCTTGTGGTCTTATAACAGCACAATGACATCTACATACTAAAAGGCACTGTTATCTTGCACAACAACATTGTTCATTGAATTAGTTTGGGTAATGTACCATTTTTTTTTGTTTTTGGCAGTGCATTATGTGACACTCCTGGTGTTGATCCCAAACTCATCAGTGATGCCTGGGTGTTCAACCACTACAGATGGATTGTATGGAAACGGGCCTCCATGGAAAGAACCTTTCCAGTTTTGATGGGTAGCCTGTGTTTGACTCCAGAGCAAGTACTTCTGCAGCTGAAATTTAGGTATTGAATTTTAGTAAAGCTCACACTTTTATCCCCAAAATTAAACAATTGTAACAGTTTATTATTTGCACTTATGATGCGATTTTACAGATATGATGTGGAGGTCGATCACAGTCAGAGGTCCGCTCTCAGGAGGATCATGGAGAGGGACGACACTCCAGCTAAGACATTAGTGCTTTGTGTATGCGGTGTTGCTAAAACTTATCAAAATCCAGAGAAGCCAGCAAAAGATGACAAAACGCCCAATGCAAAGATGGAGTCCTGTGTGATCTGGCTCACAGACGGCTGGTACTCCATCAAGGGCCTGTTGGACCCTCCGCTCTCTGCCATGCTGAACAAGGGTCGTCTCCGAATCGGTGATAAGATTGTTACTAGTGGAGCAGAGTTGGTTGGTTCCCAAGAAGCCTGTTCTCCCCTGGAAGCTCCTGAATCTCTGATGCTAAAGGTAAAGTTGGAGTTCAACAAAGATGATCCATGTGATCTAAATCCTGCCAGACTTTGTTTGATTTATCATTTTTGAATTTCAGATTTCAGCCAACAGCACAAGACGAGCTCGATGGGACACTAAGTTGGGGTACTATCGTGACCCTCGGCCTATCAGGCTCCCGCTATCCTCATTGTACACTGCTGGTGGTGTTGTGAGCTGTGTGAACATTGTGGTGTTGAGAAGTTACCCCACTCAGGTCTGCTCCACCTCAACAGTGCATAATTTTGCTTTTGTACCAAACAATTGACTGACTTTCTCATCAAACAGTGGATGGAGAAGAAGCCCAACGGTGTCTTTATATTTCGCAACGATCGTGCCGAAGATCGAGAGGCCAGAAAACACAGCACCTCAAAGCACAAATCCATGGATCTCCTTATTTCTAAAGTACAGACCCAGTTCGAAAAAGAAATGGAAGGTAGGGTTTCATTATTTTTACTTTCATTTTTAGACATTAAACTTTATCAGAGGCTTGTAAGTAAGGGCTTTTGATGAGTGTTTCCCTCCATGTACAAGGTAAAACGAAAAGTCGATGTCAAAGGAGGACATTTAGTCGACATGAGATTGAAGCTCTGCAGGATGGGGAAGATTTATATGAGGCAATGGAGCGGGATCCTGCTGTTGAGGTGAAGTTTGGTTAATTATTATACCTATGCATATTTTCTTGCCATTGTGAAGTAAAGAAATGACAAATAAATTGGCATTGTCTAAAACCATGTACAAAAATGGATCATTTTAATAAAAGATTATTTATTTAACTCTGTACGCTATTTGGGTAGACCCATCTAAATGAGAGGCAGATGGAGGCGGTGAGTAAGTACAGGCGCTGTCTCGGGGAAAGGAGTCAGGCGGAGCTGCAGGAGCGTGTGCAGAAGGCTGTAATGGAAGCCCAGGAGGCTGAGGGTGGGTGTCCCAATCGAGATGTCACTCCTGTTTGGAAGCTCAGCATTACTGATGCCAGTGACCTGCAGAACGACCGTGGTGAGCCAAATGGATATCATCTTTATTCTTTGGTTAGATGTTGTAGGAGCCCAATTAACCTGTTATGGCTGGGTGCCATACATTTCCTAGTTTACACGCTGAATATCTGGCGCCCATCGCGGGACTTGTATGGCTTGCTAAGGGAGGGCCACAGATACAGGGCGTATCACCTCGCCACATCTGAGGGGAAGAAACGCTCAGGCATTGCTCACATCCAACTCACTGCCACCAAGAAAACACTCTTTCGGGATATTGAGGTAAACTAAGTGTTGAACAACTTTGTTCCCACCACAGGCTGATTACTTTCCTCTTTTCATTGCAAGCATATGAAATGGTCTTACATAAAATCTGTTTGAACCAGGTGTCTCCAGAATGGTTGCATCAGCATTTCCTTGCTCGAGAGTGCGTACGCTTCAGAGAACTTCAAAACCCTCAATTCAGCTCTCCTTGTGGGGAGGTGGACATTGTGGGATATATTGTCTCCATAGTGGGCAAACAAGGTTAGTTGCATTCATCATAAAACGTTTCCTCAATCTTTAATATTTTCAGACACAATTTGACTGTTTAAATGTCTTCTCAGGAAATTGCCCGGTACTGCATCTTGTGGATGAGAACTTTGATCTGGTCTCTGTGAGAACCTACAGTAGTCTGGAGCAGTTGGCTGTGGAAGAGCTGGTAAAGCCTCGAGCACTGATTGCTCTTAGTAATCTTCAGGTGAGACCTCTCTCTGGGCCTGTGCCAAGCCTTTATGCAGGAGAACAAGCACTATTCTCCGTAAACCCCAAGGAATCCCATCTGCAAGAAGCTATGGCCCATCTGAAGACTTTTGTTCAGGTTAATGAATCAACTTTAAACTTTTGTATATAAGTACATGCAAAATCAAAGAGTGATTCCTCATGTCTTTCATTTTTGCTGATTAGACTTGTGTTGGTTTTTTACACAGACTTGTGAGCAGTTTTTCAGCATTGCGGAGGAGAAGGTCTCAGATGTGGTTCCTTCAGGTGTCTTGGGTTGTTTTCAGTCTCCAAGAACTCCTGGTGTGCAGTCTAATCCAAAAATTAATGGCAGGGTTAGTATGAGGGTTTTTTTTTTTTTTTTGTGGAGAAGGATTGGTTTTATTAGTGGTGCTTGTTAAAGCAAGCATCACTATAATTATTAACTTGTTCCACACCGTTTGTTCTATGGACATGAAAGCACCTAGATCTACAGATGTTACTGTTTCAATTACTAATAGTATACAGATGTCCACACACTTCACTTTAATTAAGGAATTTGGTGTTTATTATTATCATTTATAATTCATTGTAATTGTTTTTTATATTAATAATACTACTAATAATAATTATTATTATTATCAATAACAATACGTTATTATTATTATTATTATTATTATTATTATTATTAGTGGTTAACATTTAAGACATTGGGCCCTGTCATACACCCGGCACAATGTGGCGCCAGGTGCGACGCAAGTGTTTTTTGCTAGTTTCAACCCGACGCAGTTATCATGGTCACGTCCTGCACCACATTGTTTAAATACCAAATGCATTTGCGCCCCTTTGTGCGCCCATGGCCGTGCTGGTCTGAAAACGAGGTGCGTTCAGGCGCATTGTTGGCGCGTTACTATTTTGAGGCAACTGAAATAGACTGTGCCCTTGACCTATGAATCGTGGTCAAAAGTCAACGGCGCAATATTTGTTTTGATATTTAAAGAGCTCATTAGTAATACGTGCCTGTATGCAGGTGCACAACGCACATACACTCTGCTTATTACACACACAGACGTGCAGCAGCACACAAACATGCCAAATATTAAAAATAAAAGAATTACAATGTATTATTGTGTGATTACAAGATTATTATTGTGTGCATAAAGAAAAAAAGGCATTGGTGGAATCCGGTTTTCCTGTAGATGGTCTGCTTGCGTGCTTTAACACAAGCAGATCCGTTTCCTCGCTAGAGAAGCACTTATCGCTTGAAAATTCCGCCATATAAATAGCGAATCCACCATGGCACGGGTGCAAATGGCTTTTAAAGGGAATGGGAGATGATTATTGCACGTTACGGCCAAACACACGCATTACTCATTAAGAGAATAGGGACAACCCTTTTAGACCATTTTCCTGTCCTTAAACTAGCAAAAGTGGATTCGGACATGCCCTAAGCGCAGTTGCACTGTTTGCACGTTAAAATAGGGCCCTAGATATGAATACGCACTGCCAAAAGAAAAAAGAAATGAATACTTTTATTCAGCAAGGATGCATTAAATTGATCAAAATTGACAGTCAAGACATTTATAGTTACAAAAGGTTTTCTTTTGAACTTTCTATTCATCAAAGAATCCTGGGAAAAAATGTATTACGGTTTTCACAAAAACAAAATGTTTTCAACATTATAATAATAAAACATTTCTTGAAGCAAATCAGCATATTACAATGATTTCTGAAGGATCACGTGACATTGAAGATTGGAGTAATGATGCTGAAAATTCAGCTTTACCATCACAGGAATAAATTACATTTTAAAATAGAAAAGAAGAAAATAGAAAATGGGAAAGTTATTTTAAATTTAAATAATACTTTACAGTATTACCGATTTAACTGTATTTTGATCAAATAAATACAGCCTTGGTGAGCACAATAGACTTCAATTCAAAGACATTTTAAAAAATCATACCAACCTAACAATGTTTTTTTTTATATAAATGCACTCATGTATGTCCACTAGATGCAATATCAATCTGTACCCTGTGTTAAAATTCCCAGGTAACCCCGCAGCAGAATAGCAGCAGTTTCTCGCCTTTCACTCCACTGAATAGAAGAACACCTGTATCTGCAAATAACAGTGAGGGAAAAGACCCCAAAAACTTGAAAAGAAAACGAGGTTTGGACTACTTGTCACGTATTCCGTCCCCTCCACCCCTCACCCCTCTGAAAACCAGAGCTTCTCCCTGCGTTAACAAGACATTTAATCCCCCACGGAGATCTGTGACTCCCAAACCTCCACAGAATGAGTCACCCGGAGCCTCACGTCCCCCAAAAGGAGAGGAGACTTGGGTGCATGATGAAGAGCTGGTGATGATTGACACCCAGGCATTACTGGATGGGCTAAGGGAAGGCTGATAGGAAAAGTGTGACTCTTCTGATGAAACACTAAGTGAGTAAAGGCACAAGAATGAATCCAACATTCAAGGCATTGAGAACTATGGGTAATGCAAGTACTGTTCGTACTGTGTTGGCAGAGAAAGCAAGGTTAACTGTGTTTACTGTGGTTCTCTGACAGTAAATGATATGCACCTTTTTACAACTGCTGCAATCATTTTTAAAATTCTTGATTGTACTACTAAAGTACTGAAGTTAGTCATGTTTAGTGGCAAAAGTATATGTAAAAATGATTTATATATTTGAATTTTTATTAAAAGATGGAAAAAAATTGGTGACATTCATGACATTTGTTAAGACATGCAATTAAAACAAACCCCTGATAATACTGAAAGTATTAAACTTTTGAGCTTAACATGCACTGTTTGTTCTCCTGACATAAATAATGCACAGCTTACTGAGAGTGAGGTGTGTTATTTTTGTGTTTGTGTGCTTTAAGGATTCATACTACATATTTTTGTCCTGAATAACTGTAAAACAAAACCAAAACTCTTAGACGTTCAAGCCTTATACTAGTAAGCAACCACCTAGAATGCCCTAGCATCATAGTGACAAATTCTGCATAGGCAAAATGTAAATATTGTATTTAAAATTGACAGCACACAGTTATGTAGAAATGTCTTCCACTAATGAACAGCAGGTGGAGCCTTAACACTTGCCCTTGACTAGCCGCAAACTCTGTTTTGAAGATTTTGAGGTCCTGTCTGCCATTTTCATATTAAATCTGAAGAAATGAGAATGGAACAAGTAATATGAATATATTTCCCAATAACCACCAAAAATTGGCAGCAGTGATAGCATTGGGTATGACAAACACAAGTCTGAATTACTTTTCTTCATCTTGCTGGCAAACTCGCTTGCAGGCTTATTTAACAGACCACAAAGGCAGACAAAAGGATTTCTATTCCAAACAGAACAGTGTCAGATTAAATCATCTCTGATCATAATATTACAATTCCAGGCATTTACTCTAGAGAAAATAGTGTGTATATGTATAAAATATAAAAAAATAATGTGGCCACTGACTGGCTCTTCAAATCAGTTTAAGGATTTTCGAAATTTAGAAACAACCCCATAATCTATTCACTCGTCAAAGAATGCTTCAGAAAACCACAGACATGCCAGATTTGCAGTTAGCTGCCATCAGTGGCTTTCCTCCACAGTGTTCAGTTTTACATCTATCATCTCGTCATTGGGAATGTGCTGACTCAGCGCACATTCAGCTCTATTTTAAGATCTTTGGCCCACAATGATCAAGATAGCTGACACTCCTGTTGTGTTGCAAAGAGACACTGAAGATGATATCTGTTAGTGGTTGACAGAGAATAGAATTATCGTAGCCAAAAATGTTTCCATGAGCCTAAATCTGAAAATACTTGCGGTAGAATGAAGTCTGAAGACTTTAGTTTTTTTAACCAGTGGAAAACAGACCATTTATTTGATCAAAATACAGTAAAAACAGTAATAATGCAAAATATTATTGCATTTGAAAATAAGGACATTTTCTATTTGAATATATATATATTAAAATACAATTTATTCCTGTGATAGTAAAGCTGAATTTTCAGCATCATTACTCCAGTCTTCAGTGTCACATGATCCTTCAGAAATCATTCTAATATGATGATTTGCTGCTCAATAATCAATTATTAAAACTTTTTTTTTTTTTTTTTTTTTACATAAATGTCTTTATTGTTACTTTTCATAAGTGTTTGAGTGCATGAGACCATGAGAAGTTAATATCTGTTTAACATTTGTCATGTTTTCCCACGTTTAGGTCTGTCTCTCCATGTGATAGTCATTATTTTTGTGAACTGCCTCTAGAGGCCTGATGGTCTGCTTTCAGGCAGCTGCTCAGAATTTTGTTTCCTTCATTTGTAGTGTTGCTGCCATTCAAATTAATGCAAATGTGTTCATAATGTCTGGCACTTCTGAATATTTTTATATTCGTTTCATACTGCTTGCCAAGGCAAGGATGACTATTTTAGGTTTTCATAGCTCTAAATATTAACGCATTCTTCAGAAAATGTATACATTTCTATTACCGTTCGTTCATGGGTCACCCAGCCATTTGTCCCACCCAGAATCAAACCTTTGTTTGTAGTCTTGATTTTAACCCATTATGCTATCAGGGCCCCATGATCTTTGACTATCGGTACATTTGTACTTTCCAAGAGGGTAGATAAAGAAGGGTTTAATTACCACTCTTACAACATAAAACCTAAGACTGTCTTCATCCGCTCTGAGCTGCCCTAATCCACCCTCTTAGCCTGATTCTGGCTGCCCTCTCCCTTGACTCTGCTGAATGAGCCCTGATGGAGAGGTGGAAAGAGATGAATGAAAGATCCTTAAATAAGGATGGTGATGTGGAGTGGACATTTGATAGTCCCATATCCTCTTTGCAACCCCACCACACTGAACAAATTAAGGGTCCCGTTTAGCCAGATCTCAGAGCTGTGATTTAGACTGGACTTCTTATCTAATAACAAGTGATTCAGGAACTGTTGTCAGGGCAGACTTTTAGAAGCAGCTTTAAAACCATGTTAAAGTATTTTTACTTGAATTTTACTTGATGGTATGTAATTTTAGTGGTGTAACGTCAAATAGATATTGGATTAGTAAGTAAAAATGTAGTTGAGTCATATTTACATTTATATCCTCAATCTTCCAGACATTATTATTTTTTATTTATTTATTTATTTTAAGAAAAAGGTATTTTTTTCCATTTGTGTAAAGTTACAGAATTGCAGCTTAAATTTGATGATTAATAACTTAAAAAATAGTGTTGCAAACCTTAGTCAGAGCCAGTTCCATTACTGCTGTTTAATCTACAGTGAAATGACTTTTTTGAGCAGAATTTTTAGTGAATCAGAAAAATACAGTGCAAACAATGTAGCCCAGTTCTTGAAAGAATGTCTTATTTTTTTTTCCACTGAGCAAAACAAATTTGATCCACTTGATATTTACTCTTCTCCAATGTATAAATGGGTCTAAAAAAATGGGTCAGTTTTTTTTTTTTCATGCCCTTTACACTGGACACCAGAACTGAAGCATCAACAACAACAAAAAAAATCATATTTTAAACATAGTATGTGAACTAGCATTGAAGATTTTGAAAAGAACACATACTGTAACGAGCAATGCTATAAGAATGTGGAAAAAAGGTAAAATGATATAATGTCTCAAAAAAACTTGTTTGATTATTTTTGTTGGTTGCAGTGGGTGAATCGGAGAATGTGTGTATGTGTCTGTGGGTGTATGTTGGTGTGTTTGTGTGTTACTTGTTTTGATAAATACACGATTGTGTACATATAGCATCAAGGCATTAGTGTGTGTGTGTTGCTGTGTATTCACTCATTTCACATTCACACTGTTTTTCACTAAAACTAATGGAAAATTGACACTTCATGCTCACAATGTTGACATAAAAGCATAATAATTAACTTACCATAATAATTAAAACCAAATGTCCATTGCAATGTACATTAGACTTTTTAAAAAATAAAAAATAAAAAACTGTTCAACAGCTCTGTAAGGTCTTTAAATTAACTTTGAATATTATCCCTTGATACTATTAATAACAGGTGCAAGTTGATGATGCTACCATGAACACAAATCTGCATAAATATTTTTTAAAAAAGGAGCTCCTCCACCTTCTGTGTAGTTTGTTAGCCATGTATGTCTTATGTGATGCCTGAATTACAATCAGATTAAGTTATGGGCCATACTTCCATTGAGATTTGGTTGACAAGGGACCAATCAGTGACCAGGCAGAACTTATATTATAAAATCTTATTGGTTTAAACCAAAAACCATGTGATGTCCATGCATTCCAATGGTCACAGGGTCTGAAGTGGTTAATTGAGAGACTTAAGTCAGTGTACTTACAAACGGGTAGTTAAAAATGCACATGAGTTTTTGTCATTAGTATTTTATTAATATTAATGAATGAAATAAGTAAATTCATCATTGTTTGCTCAATTAATAAATTATTGTATTTATGCTGCATCTAAAAAGACTGAAAAGTCATTAAAAAGTCTGTCAGCAGTATTATTATTGTCTATGGAAGCTTGTTTCCGCTTTGGAATAAAAAAAGCTAAATGTAATTTTTTTTTATCACAATTCTGAGAAATAAAGCCGTAACTACATTTTTTTTATTCCCTATAGGAAACAAGCTTTCATAGTTATCTTTTTTTCAAATTCTTTTTTTAAAAACTAAATAATTGTTAATGAAGCTGTTTAAACAGTTAAGATTTTTTCGGTAACACTTTAGTATAGGGAACACATATAAACTATTAACTATGACTTTTCCCTCAATAAACTCCTAATTTACTGCTTATTAATAATTAGTAAGCTAGTTGTTAAGTTTAGGTATTTGGTAGAATTAAGAACGTAGAATAACGTCATGCAGAATAAGGCATTAATATGTGCTTAATAAGTACTAATAAATAGCCAATATTCTAGTAATATGCATGCTAATAAGCAACTAGTTGAAAGACCCTAAAATAAAGTGTTCCCAATTTTTTTTTTTTTAAACGATTCCCATCCCATGAGCCTGTTCTCATTCTATTCTTTCAGATTTTTTTCTTCGGATTGCTTTAATTAAGCCCTGTGATTGGCATTTGGTCAAGCACACGCTGATCTTCCTGACTCTTTGAACTTTCACTCTTAAGTCATCCTTTCACTCCTCCTCTTTTTATTTAATTTCCATCTCTTCCTCCATAACCCCCCGTTGCACCTCTCCCACCCCTCTTCCAGCAGATTTGCAGTGGAAATGAGCTTCACAGGCTGTTGACCTTGTAGACCCACCACCTGAGGTCTGGACTAGCAGAGCTTGCAGAGTGACCCTCAAATTCACCCCGCTGTAAATCTTTTTACGCTCACTTTTTCAGCTTTAATCTCATGAACATGCACAAGGAAAGGAGGATGTGCAATTTTGTCCAGGATTAGGAGTTTGGGATTTTGTGGCCGGTTTAGTTTAACTATCACAGTTTATTTTCCATCCCGAACGAAAGTCCCATTTGAATCACTTACGAGGAAGTAGAGTATCGATGGTCCACGCAGGCAGCGGTGAAAATGATTTGAAGATGCTGGAAGTCATAAAACGTTAAAATTAAACAGAGCTGTTAACCGAAGTGTCTCATTCCCTGGGCATCGTTCATTTTTTCCATCAGAACCGTTTAGAGCAGATTGTCCTTATAAATAAATAACACTTTAATGGAACTCAATCTTCTCCTGACCTCAACGTGTCCTTTGTTTCCAAAACCATTTCATCCTACGTTAAATCTCAGAAGGAACACTGGCTTTTATTGTTCACTTGAAATCCTTTTGGAACACCTACGTTTGTAGTCAAAGTGGCAAATATTAAATATGCCTTTTCTGTCAATAAATATAAAAAATATCGCTGGATGACCTTCTGGCTCTGTCCTTTTGTCTCATACCGTCTTCGTTCCTCTGACAATTTCTTTTTTATAATCTTTTTCATACGTTTTCTGTTGCTAATTATATTAGCTTGTGATTTCTTATGTGGTCTTGTTGTTATATAGAGCTAATGAAGTCATCGAGATGTACCATCAGAGTTTAATCAGTTTGAGACTTCTCGGGCTTTAAAAAAAAAAAGTGGCAGAGAGTTCGAAGGGATTGTGGGATGATGTCTCAGCTTCTTAGAAACAGCATGAGGTCTTATGACGTTCATCAGCATGACACATTCACTTCAGCAGGGTGGAAGAAAGGTTGAAATATCATACTGGAAGTGAAACTCTGAGACTAGACTAACAGTTCCGGACTCAAGCTGTTTATTCAATCCAGCGCTAATTATGTTGGCAAGAAGAAGAAAAAAAGAATCTTACACGAAATCCTAAACGCCTTCCTATATAACTCTAAATGTATTTTTGCTCCATAATTTAAAATCGCTTCCACGGTTTATAGTTTCTGTGTAGCAGATGGTGATTTGCTATATTGTTTTACCCTCTACAGTCACTGTCTTGGATGCCCACACACCTTTCTTGGGGTGAGTGATCTCATATCTTCCACAGTAAATACTCAAGCTGTGAGTAATTCTACCAAGCATCATTATGTCTTGCTCTTGGCCGTTGTGCCTCATTAGAACCTGTTACCAGAGCACTCAGGTCTCCCAGAGGGCCCTGGAGGTGTTTTCTTAAGCCCTACACCAGAGGAAACCGCGTGGCCTGCGCAGCCTTTTCCGGCCTGTAAACGCTGCATTTATTTTCGATGCTCTCTTCCGAAAATATCTCTCCTCTAAAACAAGCTGCCATGCGCCGAAAGGCTACCAAGCTCGAACCATCCTACCATAAGATGTAGAGAGAGAGCGAATAAAAGGAAGCAAGTTCAAATTAAAAAGAGATTATGTAGTGTTAAGGCCAATTCACACCGCGCCAACAGACGGCAACAGACACTTCATCGGGTTTTGTCGGATCAGAGTGTTACCCCCGTTGGCGTCTGTCGGAGCTTGTTTTCGCTGATTGAACATGTTGAATCGGATTTAGAATGTCTGAGAAGTGATGTGCTGTAATCTAGTGACTGTCGGCATTGGTCTGCGTCTGTCGGTGCACTGTGAATTGGCCTTTAAGAAACGGGCATGTTGTGAGTTTTGGGAGCAGGAACAGAGCACTATTTTTTATTAAGAACTGCAGAAAGGACTGTTTTACTGAAATATTCTGACAGTTTCCTGCATTGTTTTTTCAGTGATGTCACAACACCGCTAATGAATCTAAAGCGCAACCACTGTAGTTTGATTCCCATACAATGGCTGTATCAGAAATCGCATACTTCCCTACTATATAGTAGGCGAAAAACAGCATGTGACAAAAGTATGTCCGAATTCACAGTGTAACTGTCTCGCCTTGTGCCGCGTTTCCACCGCAGGAACTTTCCCCAGGAACTAGGAAATTTGGGGTGGTACTCGATTAGGGATGCACCTATCCGATACTGCCATTTTTGCTGGATCGGGTATCGGCCGGATGGGACCGATCCATAATCCGATATTGTGCGTGTACTATTCTGTGTTATTGTTAAGCTCCACAAAAGGCACAAAAACATTAAAAAGCACCATAAAGTTTCCGTGCACTATATTCCAAGTGCTCTGAAGCCATTCCATAGTTTAATTTGAGGTACAGATAAATATTTAAGTCGTTATATTAATGTTCACCTAAATGCCTCCCTCCGCTGCGGCTGTTAGTCATTCTCCATTCAGCATTCAAACTGCGTGTCGTGTTCGGTTACGACAGTCAACACAATGAAACTCCCTCCAAGATGAATCAATGTTTCTATTATTATACTTCATCTATAGACAACGATACTGGTAATACAATACGCATCAATATATCTTTACTTTGTGCTTTGAACTTTTCAATGCGGAGCGCTGCCTCTGCGCACTGTGACTCCATGATGCTTCAAGCGCATCATTCTGTACACAGGATGCGCATAAGCGCTTTGTGCCGCTCTGTATGGGAGCCGTTCATATTATAATAGAAAGATTGTTAATAGCATTTTTTGTTCTGTCCTATCTATCATATGTTGCTGCCTAATTAAAAAAAACTCCGCTATAAATTTAAAAGAAATGTCTTTTAATTTTATAGTATAGCCTATATTTATATATATATATTTAGTTCAAGCCTGATACCTTGCACAAAAGAATGATCTCACACAGTCTTACACACAGTGAGGCATACAGTTTATTAGGTAATTTAGCACTTTTTTTATTATTACTTGAATATCGGATCTGTATCGGCCGATACTGAATCCCAGGTATCAGAATCGGTATCGGAAGTGAAAAAGGCGGATCGGTGCATCCCTAGTTTCGATCGCAGGAACCAGGGTCTAAATGAAGTTCCAGGTAAAGAAATTCCCCCCTCAGAAAGTACCTGCTCGGGGGTGGTACTTGGGCACTGAACATGCTGAATGGTTGAGTTCACACGGCATTTTGATTGGTTGACTCCACGCAGTCAACAATGGAGTTTAAAAAATACGACCGATGGACTGACGATGAGGTTCAGGCTTTATTAAGCTTATATGCGGAGGACGAATTCCAGCTGGAACTGGAAAGTCGCGCGCAGTCCTACGTCACCGGACTATCTTCACGGTACTTAAGACCGCTATGGAAACGCAGCTAGCAATAGGTCTGGGGGGAAAAAGTTCCTGTGAAAAAGGTTCCTGGGACATATTGTTCTGGGTAATTTCGGTGGAAACCTGGCTCAAGTTTTTAGACAACAGTACTCATAAAAGATTAAGCAAAAAGTACCCGGAAGACCGTCAAGACTTCCGTCAAGATTTAGCATAGGATGGACGCTTTACTATCCCATGAGGCCACGGGATGCTAACTGATGCTGGTAGGTCACATGATAATGACAGTATGGCGAATATTGTACCTTCGAATTACATTCATACTATATAGACCATACTTTTTTTAGCAGTTGTAAAGTAATTACTTACTAAAAAATAAGTACCTACTCAAGAGATGCAATTTTGGATGCAGCCAATGGCACTTATAAGCTGATTCATTTAGTGAATCAATACGAATGACTCTTATGAACCGGTTCTTTTTAGGGAATCAAAAACATACAGCTTACATCTTTTGCAGGCATAGTATTTCCTGTTGAGCTTAAAGCTAACCCCAATGCCCCCCAGTTTTACACTTACAGTGACAAATTCTGTAGTTTTGATTATAAAATTGTTATTGTCATCGAAATTGTAAGTACCACACCAAATCCATTGTTTGTTTTGGGTTTTTTGGCATTAGTTTTGTTGCACGTCTTGGTTTTGCTGAGTTGGATGCTTTCCTGGTCAACATATTTTGTTGATCCTGGAACAACATTCCTATCCGAAAACGTAATCCTAACCATATCCCTACGCCTAAACCTAACCCTACCAATAAGTTATCCCTAAAATCAAAGGGAAGTGATAGGTGAATCACATTGATGTTGAAGCACCTAACCTTGGTTGTAAGCCTAAACTCAGTGTCAACAAAGATGTTGATCCAGGAACATGCTGCACTTGGTGAAATCAGGTTCTGCAGTTTTGCAGTTAAACATTTGGTCCTTTTCATAAGGCAGTGTTCTTTGTAAATGGAAGTGGAATATGTTTAGTCATTTTTGCTTCCTGAGAACTTCCCGCCTAAATTGTCACCACAGAACCAGCTGTCCCGGTTGCAGTGTACCACAAGTTTTACAGTGACGTTGTTTTGCCTCCGCTGTGTGGCTGGGGTCCTGTCATGATAACACAGCAGCCAAATCTGTAAAAGGGATCAAAGATGAGTTTCCTCCTAACAAACAGCCCAACACATTGCAATTACAAACATCTGGCGTCAGCTGGGTACAGATGTCAGGCCATGCCCACACCCCTAAAACCATCAGGATGCGGTCCAGATGTGAAGAGGTCCATCTCACGTAAGTTACAGATGTTGCTGTTTCTCAGACCACCACAAGGCTAACTGTGCTTTTGTCTGAAGTACTTTTTAAATTTATTGTTTTGCTACACCCAGTTTGCATGTGAAGCTGTGGGACAGGCTACAAACAGCAACTGAGAATGCGATTCAATTAGAGTCAAGATTGTTTAGCTAAACAGCATTGAGAATCTGCAATCTGAATCTCCATTTTTACATCAGTCGGATGGCTTTGATTGATAGTGTATATTGTTATATGCATGCTCTAAATATGCCATTTCAAATATATAAATATATATATTAGGACTATGATGTTGGTGGTGCAATTCTCTTTGTTCCTTTATTTAAAATTTCATCTGCCTTAAAGTCCCCTTGTTGTCAATAATTTTATCCTTTAAAGCTGATTTTGATCACCAAAATAACATATTTAAACTTCTTTTCCTGTGAAAAAAAAAAAAATTCTCCATGCCTTAAAATTGCTTGAATGTAACACTACACCCTATAAGTGGATCTATGAATATGCTAATTACTCACACGAGTTCAGAGATCCACTCGGTCAACTTACTGAGGTAAACGCTGCACGATGGTATCGCATGTTACAATGTCCGACACATAACAGTAATTAATATGATTAGCCTTTTGCTTGACTACGTGATCAAACAGCTAATAAAGTGTTGCTAATGTTATATGACCCCCTTGCTTCAGAGCGGTAATAGTTAATGATATGCTAAAGCCTGTCAGCTCGTGATTGGTTACAAAGTAGTTTGTGACGTAAGAAACGCCAGCGATTTCAATCCACGTTTTTGAAACTGTCTTTAAATCACTGCAGTTTTAAAGACAAAATACTCAGCAATGGTGTTGACTTATAAATTTGAACATGGTTTGTCTTAAAGCATATTAAAAACACCGCATGGACATATTAAAAACTTGATTTTCACCACATGGGGGCTTTAAATAATATTTTTCCTCCTTTTCTATCTCACTTTGTTACTCTATTCAAAATTGCTGAATGCTTCCCATGCAAGCTTAGACATCTTTTTTAAATTGGATTAATGCAGATGGGAAATCTCACAGGCGCAAGTGGGAATCTAAGAAAGGGCAGGTGCAAAGAAATAATTCCAAAATTCTCCTAGGATGTCTTAATCATTCCACAGGTTACTGTCAATTCCTGAAATTGCTGAGTCTCGAAGGACATAAAAAGAAGCCAAATCAGTATTCCCTGTGTCGGCTATGACCGAGGTGACTTCCTGTTTCAGATATTTATCTGATTATGGGTTTATCTTATGCAACCTGCCTGCTGTACAGTGGTAATTTATCTTTTTCAAATATCATGCATCTTAGACTAGACATATGATGTAGACGAACACCTGTGGACTTATTTAAATTCATACTGTCCTATGTGTGGGAATTCTGGCCTTAAGTTCTCAATTATTATTATTTTTTTTAAATAAATTAATAATTTTATTCAGCAAGCATGCATTAAATTGACATTAAAGACATTTATAATGTCAAATAAATGCTTTTCTTTTGAACATTCTATTTATCAAAGACTCCTAAAAACAATGTATCATGGTTTCCATAAAAATATTAAGCAGAACAACTGTTTTTTACCTAGATAATAATCAGAAATGTTTCTTGAGCATCAAATCAGCATAGTAGAATGATTTCTGAAGCATCAATTTTTTATTATTCATTCAATTACAACAAATTTGTCGTTCATCATTATTTTATATTTTTCATTGGGACCTCATTAACCAAAATTACCTTCCAACATGTGTAAATAATTCTAAAGGGTATAATTAACGTAATAGGATTAGTTTGTGTTCATTGAAAACTAAGTGTTGTGGTCGGGATGAGTGGAGACATGATGAGATGCGTTACAGCTCATTGAAGGGTTTGTACCTTAATGTGCTGTTCATGAGTGATGTTAGCACCAGATCCGGTCCAGGCTGATCTCGCTCTTCCGTGTATGCAAGTTCCCTGTAGGGATTGGAAAAACACTTTGGTGGATATTATACCCTGTTATTCTTTCTCTCCACAGTCCCTCCAACTGCTTTCTGTCTTTGGGCCATTAGAATAATATCTCAGTGTCTGGGTCAGGAGGAAGAACATCTCAAGTCAATCTCTGAACCCTCTCCAACAGGACCACTATGTCAGTGAAAAGCTGTTTCACCTTCTAATAGCATACTCCATTATTATTATTTATTTTATTTATTATTTTTAATATTTGCATTATTCATATACTGTATTTACCTCCGCAGGTGTGATGGAGCACAATTTTTATGCTGAAATGATTTTTCTATTCTATTCCAAAGTAAGTTCTATTAAAATGTGTAGTGCTTTGGGAAACACTATATAAGTGGATCAACTAGTGAACTTTCTTTCCAATTAAAAAAAAAAAACAAAAAACTTTTTTTAATTTTTAAAACTACATATTATTTTAAATACTGGACTTTTTCCTGGCTGATTAATGGCAATGTGCAGTCTAGGTTGAAAACAACCCAATTTGGGGGCTGGGTATATAGGACAGAACACATGTTGGGTTAATTTTACCCAGAAATTTGGGTTCTTGATTTAACCCAGCATAATGGGTTGATTCATTTTTACTATAATACTAGCTTTTTCCCTTTTTTTATACTTCATACATGAATTAATTTTTACGGATTAACTTAAATCCTCTAAACTGTTTTTCAAATACTCCACACAACCACTGGTTTGCATGATAATTCCTTTATTTTCAATCATATTTTATAGTATACCATATTTTATATAATTTTAATACATATTGCCTACATTTAAGCTCGTTTAACAAATATTAGAAGTAAAAATTAAACAGAAGTAATTCAAGTGTAATCAGCCACTTACTGTTGTCCTGTTTCCACCGTAACGGTGCTGGATCACGTGGTGGAGATGGCTTAGGTATGGTGGTGGAACTACTAATTTCAGACTGCCACTCTGTGTCAGTGTTCCCAAACCCGCGGTTTGCCCGCGGAATTGGGCTACTTTTACACTGTTGCCGCGGGTTGGTTTTCATGTCCACGGGTTGAAACGACCCCAAATAAATGATATTTAGCACCTGGAATGCACCTGGAACCCCCCGAAACGCGATTGGGCTAGTTTTGGACTCGTTTTGAGTAGCAATTGGTCGTTTTGTTGTGAAAACCTGGAAACCCTGCTCTGCATTTCACTTGTAGCCAAAAAATAACCTCCATAACCTGTCCATAAATAATCAGTATACAATTCTGAGAACATATTTTAACATCCTAAGTATTTTATTCTGTATCTTTTTCAATAAAATCATACCATTGCAAGGCATCAGGCATTTCAATCATGCGAAAAGACCTGCGTGACAATTGTTTAGGTGACTTGCATTGCGAACCTGTATGTTACTTTGCATAAAATTAAATGACATACAGAACAATAATGAATTTTTAGATAAAATAAAATGTACACAATCCTGTAATTTACCGAAGACATGCACCAAATGCTGCACTGCTCTCTCTTAAAGAGGTCGCAAAAAGCCCGCCATAAATAACTCAACCCCTGGGTTATTACGTCAGACCCAGGAGCTGGGTAACACAAAAACTACCCAAACACTGGACTGGGTTGACTCAATGCTCAACCCAAGACTTGGGTATAAAAATAACCCAAGATTTTTTAGAGTGTGTGCATTAAAATATGACTTTCGTAATGGACATTAGTAAATATTTTTTTTATTTAAACACCGCTTATGTAAGCATACCATTTTTTAGAAGTTATATTTGTATGATCCTTTTTTATTGATACTTTCTACATCCTGAAATATTAGGCTTTTTAATTATAAGCGTTTTAATGGGCAAAATAGCACAGCTTACACCAGTCTCCCCTAAAGATGTTTTTCTCTTCCTCTAGAATTCCTTTCTGAAATGTACATTGTTTGGAGAACGCCAGTCATTCTCTCAGTTGTCATCATCATCATCATCATCAAGGGTCATTACATGCGCCTATTCCCTCCTTCCATGTTCCCCTTCTGTAAGTAATCATTACGAACAAGGTTCATGTGGTGATTGCTCCACATTCAAGCTTCAGGTATGGCTGAGCTCCAGTCTGGGATTCATTGTCTTGATAGGTCTGGGTCCACAGAGCCTACGCATGACAGATTGCAAGGCCGCGACGAGTAGAAGATGAAGCTAACTTGTAAACGATGCCTTTCTCAGCTGTGTTGATTGATGTTGTTGTGATGACATGGATGAATTAATTTTAGAGGAGATGTAGCCAAAGATCTCAATTGTAATGCTATTACATTATCTTTTAATTCTTAAGGGGTATTTTGAAATTTTGCTTGGTGGAGTGCAGAATTATCCTGTGCATGTTGTATCGATTAGTGTCAACAGGATTTAAGCCATTGAGGATATGTGTAATTTATCCCAACCCATTTGATTTTATCATTAAACCAAATCCCACACTATCAGAAAAGACGTCTATGCATGCGAAAAGTTCAACGCAAAGTGGAAAATTTGCATTTGACCTTAGATTACATCCCAAAAAAAAACCCATCTAATCATTTCAAAATGGATGAAGTTAACATTTTAAGCTTAAGCAAAAACCAACTCTTTCTTTCAAGTGGCTTTCACTTGATGCATCCTTCTTTATTAAAAGTAACCAAACGGTGCGTGGATAACCTCTTAATGTGGCAGATAACCAAACGTCCCTCACCGACCCCTGATACACGTCTCTGATCTTTGGCCCATTTGATCTCCTTCGTGACCGAAACCCTTCATTTGTTTACGGCTTGGCCCGCCAGATATGATGCTTTTCCAAAGCAGTGAGTCATGGCTCCCGTCTTCTCATGTTTTTCAGCGCTGTCCAAAACCCTGAAAAACTGGAGAGGGAAAATAGACATCCTGACATCAATGGTCCAAGGATTCTCTGATTTGTGTCCACGTCTACATCGGCATCTCCTTTCAAATCATCCTATGTTTACAGTACCATAGGTAAACCTCTGACGGATGACACGGGATATGTATTTTTAGGGTCAGCCTGGTCAGCAGACCTAATTGACTGCTACTGATTATAGTATTTATGTAAACCAGCTCGCCCTCAGCCGTAATGCAGTCTAAGTGAGCTGCTCATAAAAACATCTGTGCATGACTAATGTTGTTACGTGACGTGACTGAGTGGACTTCCCATGGGCTGTCTATCCATTAGATTTACTCCAACCCCACCCTGGATTCAGATCCAACATGCACAGCTAACAGGGTTGTTTGGTTCTGAAGGTGCAGCACAGTGCGTTTCCTCACAAAATCATAATGTATATCAATTAAAATGTAAGGGCATTCTGATCACTTTTATGATTTATTGTCATTGAAAGCACTGAAAAGAGAGACCAGTGTCGTCATTCACATTTTTTCACAGAAGTAGATTTGGAAATACATGATGGTGAGTAAATATGTTTTGGCGTGAAACTTGGGCTGTAACTACTTTGTTTACATGGAGTGAACATAATTTTGAATCACTCATCTATTTATTTACCTCAATATACAGTATATTTCAAAATATACATAGGCCTATTCCAAATCTATATTATAGTCTATAAATTATTTTTGAAAAAATATAAATATAAACATTCTTTTTTATATATAATTTTTCATTCTAAATATATTTACATTTGTTCAAAAAAATAAATCCTTAAGCCATACATTTAGCATAGATTTTAAGTCTATTATAGCCAGGGGAAAAAGTTGTTTGTCATGTAGGGATTGTCATTCTAAACGTCAAAAACTGCTAATTTATGGTCATTTTGAAGGTTGTAAGCAATGAAAAAAGAGCAACCAGTGGCACTTCTCTTTCTCTCACACACACACTCACACTCTAGGGCTTTCACATTGCGCTTAGCCCCGGGTTACTTTCGTTCTAAACACCGCTTTTAACCCCGGGAAAAGGAACGTTTTGCTGTTAGATCCGTGTGAATGCGGATCATTTTGACAATGGTGTCAAAAGCATGTCGTTGTAGTGTAAACGTACCCTTTGAAACACGTTTTCAAAAGTTTGCGTTTTTAGGCCATCAAAACGCCATTGTCGTGTAAATGAATGCAAAACGGATAAAAAGTTTTCCGTTTTTAGTTGAAAACGGTGTTGTATAAACAGCCCCAAAGACTATATAGAGAGTTTGCTTGTATACAGTGTGAAACGATGTGGTGTTAGAATGTTACAGCTAGACGCTTAGCAACAGAACCGATCGCGTGCCTCATATTCACATGCTTTGGACAGTCACTGAAACACCTCGCATTATATATAAACAGTAAATTCAGCGTTTTAGAGGTAAAATGTTGACAGAAAACGTGACAGTTTGAGTGAAGAAGAGACCGTTTCATTATTACCTTTATAGTCTGAAATGTCCATTCAGTATAAACTCGATAGTACATTCGGCAATAGCTATGTAAACAGTCGCATGCTGCGTTTAAATATAATCATTGACACTGACACCGCGAATATGAACGTTAACCCAGGGTTTAGGAATGTACGTCAGCTTATGAATAGCCAGGATTGTTAACCACGGGTAAATTGTGAGCGGTGTGAAACGTGAAGCAAGATAACCCAGGATTCCGTTTACCCGGGGTTTAGAATGACCCAGGGTTAACTATTTCAAGTGTGAAAAGCCCTTCTCTCTCTCTCTCTCTCTCTCTCTGGAAAAAAAAAAAATGGCTAAACACTACACTTAAATGGTCTTAACCACAAATTATTGGTCAGGAAATTAGCAAAAATAAAGCAAATGCACTATTTAAAAAGCCATTGCTGTCTCAGAAAAACATCAAAGACAGAATGAAGTTTTTGGCAGAATATGGGAAGTGATGAATCACAATGAAACATGAGTGGCGTGATGATGCTTCAGAGCGTCATCTTTGAAAATCTGCTGAGAAAATAAATGCATCATTGTGTGGAGCCTTTTTAGCTGCTTGGTGAGCTTCTTCACTGTGAAAAGTCATTTATTGCTTTGGAGTACAGGGGAATATTGCAGAATAGCTTGCTTCCCACAAGTGAAAAGTTGTTATCTAACGAGGAATGATCAGATGTTATTTTCCAACAAGACAATGCTCCTGCCCAAATTGCAAAGACAACCAAGAATTGGCTTGAGAACAAGTCCATCAGGCTCATGTTTGGGCCTTGGTCAGAGTCCAGATGAATATTTGGTCTGACATTAAACTCAAACTAACTGGGAGACATTTTACAACTACTCATGACCTGTTTGAAGCCATTAACATTGAGTGGAACAACACTGACTCTTTTTCCTGTAAAAAGCTGGCTGCATGTTGGGAAAGGCTATTCCGTGCTAAGTTACTTTCTCTACAGTATTTGTACAATTCTTGCTAATTTCCTTACCAGTGATTTGTGATTAAAATGGATAAGACCATTTAAAGACCACTAAATATTTGGTCCTTTATTTTTTTTATCCAGGAGTGTGTCTTTCATATATATATATATACACTACCAGTCAAAAGTTTGGACACAGTAAGATTTTTAATGTTTTTAAAAGAAGTTTCGTCTGCTCACGAAGGCTGCATTCATTTAATTAAAAATACAGTAAAAACAGTAATATTGTGAAATATTATTACAATTTAAAATAACTGTTTTCTGTTTGAATATATTTTATAAAGTAATTTATTCCTGTGATCAAAGCTGAATTTTCAGCATCATTACTCCAGTCTTCAGTGTCACATGATCCTTCAGAAATCATTCTAATATGATGATTTGCTGCTCAAGAAACATTTATGATTATTATCAATGTTGAAAACAGTTGTGTACTTTTTTTTTTCAGGATTCCTTGATGAATAGAAAGTTCAAAAGAACAGCATTTATCTGAAATACAAAGCTTTTGTAACATTATACACTACCGTTCAAAAGTTTGGGGTCGGCAAGAAATTTTATTTTTATTTTTTTGAAAAGAAATTAAAGAAATTAATACTTTTATTCAGCAAGGATGCATTAAATTGATCAAAAGTGACAGTAAAGACATTTATAATGTTACAAAAGATTATATTTCAAATAAATGCTGTTCTATTCATCAAAGAATCCTGAAAAAATATATATATATATATATTGTACACAAATATTTTGTACAATTGTACACAATAAATGTTTCTTGAGCAGCAGATCATCATATTAGAATGATTTCTGAAGGATCATGTGACACTGAAGACTGGAGTAATGATGCTGAAAATTCAGCTTTGATCACAGGAATAAATTACTTTATAAAATATATTCAAACAGAAAACAGTTATTTTAAATTGTAATAATATTTCACAATATTACATTTTTTACTGTATTTTTAATTAAATAAATGCAGCCTTGGTGAGCAGACGAAACTTCTTTTAAAAACATTAAAAATCTTACCGATTCCAAACTTTTGACTGCAGTGTATATACTAGGCAGTAGATTTGGAATGACATGATGATGCCATAAATTTTGTTTTAGGTGAACTAACCCTTAAAAAAAAAAAAAAAAAACACAATCCAAAAATACCATTAATTTTCATAGACTTTATGAAACTTGAATGTCCACTATGTAAACACCAGGGGTCAGTTGCATAAACTTAGTCACTATATTAAGACTTTGTCTTAAGAACTAGTTTGACCAATTTGCAGTTAACCAAGGGCTAATCAATGTTATTTTTCCATTTCCAATTACACCAATCTACCTTTTTATGTAATGGACTTTAAAAAATTAGGACCACTCTTCAAGAACAAAAATAGTATCTTAACTTTTAAGACTAGTCTAAGTGGTTTATGCAACCGGCCACAGAGATAAAGATTACATGTACTAATGCTAATGTTTTTGTGCAAGTATTTCCCATTGCTTACAGTCTTTGGCTGGATATTAAATCTGAAATTGGATTTAAGTAAAAGACATAAAAGCTTTCACTGTGATTTATTAGGATATGTGGCTCTGGCTCTACAGGGGGCTGGAGCACGATAATAAATATATGATCCATGGACTGCAACAGGAGTGATTTCCTCTGCTCTCCTCCAGGCGTGACATTGCTTCTGCACATCACTGAGGTAATGCAAACGGCATGAAGATCGATCGATCTATCTATCTATCTATCTATCTATCTATCTATCGATGAATGAATGAATGAATCAATCAATCAATCGATCAATGAATGACTGATTGATTGACTGATTGATTGATTGATTGATTGATTGATTGATTGACTGATTGATTGATTGATTGATTGATTGACTGAATGATTGATTGACTGAATGATTTATTTATTTTATTTTATTTTATTTAGCTTCCCAGGGTACCTCAAATGTAGGTAAAAATGTCAAGATTTCCCAAAGCTTTATAGCAATTCCCTGCCAAAAATGACCCCCCCCCCCCCAAATATATTTCTTTAAACCTCACTATTTACAGTATATATTTATCATATATTTAAAGACTATTATAGTGAAGAAATATCTTTTTATTTTCATAAGGGGATTGTCATTCTGAACATCAAAAAATGCAAAGTATTTGAATTCACTGGCAACATTTACCTGCCACTTCATTAGAGTAAAGAATTACTTGGATTTTTATATTACATGGGCAAACCTCCTCAATCTAAATGCCTTTATTTTGATTATTCGTTAATATTTTTTTAAACCGCCATTTGGACGCTTTTCTCACTTTATATGTATAGACCTGTTTGTTGCTGCTATTTTTATTTGCCTTCTTCAAATGCAAAATGTTCTACCCAACCTCCCTCATTTTGTTGTACACAATCCACATTCAATACTTCCGTACACAAAAACATGCAGTATTTCATGCATGTCACAACATCTTCTAGTAAACAAAGTGCACGTGTATAAACCTGTGGTGTCTTTTGGCATCCAAACAAATGCATTTATACAAAAAATATGGAGTTGTACACATGGATCCCAAACAGTTTATCATTCCAGATAAGAACGGCACATTTGGATTAAGGAATAGATTTGGTTTAATTTCAGGAAGGCCTCCAGCCTCCAGCACCCCACACACATCTGTCTCCTCACCTTCCTCTCAGGGAGTCAGCCAAAAACACATCACTCAGTCAGATCCCTGCAGACCTACCAACACATGCAATTGACCCAAGACAGCCATGAATGCTGGAGCATCCGTCTGGGATACAGCTACACAGAGGTCGTTGTCACATTTTGTATATTCAAATATATCTTGTAAGTAGCAAAATGAGGATGTTAGTCATACCATGTTGCTGCTTGTTTTTCTTTCGGTTAATTTATGTCGGGATGCTCAAAAAACAACAACACAGTCCTTGTATGTTTTAATGCCTGGATGCTCTTGTGCAGGAGACAGGAAGGACTGACCACAGAAGCATACAGTTTTGGGTATCAGGATGATTGAATGATTTGTGCTAAATTTGCAGACACTTACGTTTTATGTCTCTTAGGGGTCTTTTTATTTTATTAAAGATCATCGTTCCCGTGGAGTAGATTTAATTAACTTGAATATCTATCCTGTACCCTGAATTTTAGACCAATTTTAAAATCAATTTTCCATCATAGCCTAAAGCACTATAACTCGAGTGGAAAACGATGTTGTTGAATATGTTAATGTCCTGTGACATTTACTCAGGAAAATTGAATCATCCATTCAAGCAAGAACAAATGTGTCATATTAGAATAAATTGCAAAAGCACTGGGAGCGCAGAAGTTGTTGTGGAACATGTTTAATGCCACATTGTGGTTTGTTGCATTAGTGGAAGGAGGTTTTGTGTTCCAGTTTGCTTTGTCAATCAGAGGACTGTTGGCAATCATGATGGAAAAAAGCATTTCGGCTTAATGTTGTATGGAAGTTGATTGTTCTTCTTTTTGCCAGCTGTATGTTTTTTTTTTTTTGTTTTGTTTTTTTTAACCAGTCTGAATATTTAGAAAAGGCATCATTGCTCATGAATTCTTACCTTTGATAGCGTATATACGTTTCCTGTGAGACTTTCCATATGTTCACTGAAAAGGTTCAATTCACATGCCAGTCAGTGTATATTACGGCACTCATGCAATAGTACTTAAATTGTATTTACTTTGACTCTTCCTGCTTGCTCTGAGCGTGATGTTGTGTTTAGAGAAGTTTTAAACGTGTTTTCTTTTTTCCTCTTCACCGTCCTGTTTATTTAACACTGAATTCCCTTTTCATTCATTAATCATAATCACACCTTTAAAGTCTGTTATTCTCTGTTGGTCTCTAGTTGAAAAAAGCATTTCTAGATGAAGTAGGGTTCAACAAGGCAAACGTTTTTTGGAAATTTTTTTTTTTTCTCCCAAAACACAAAAACAACACACCAAAATCATTTTTTTCCCCCCATCTTATTTATTTATTTATTAAATATCATATATTAATAAAGTATTATAATTTGTATTTTCTCCTAAAACTCTAAAAAGAAACAAACACCAATATCAAAATTGTGGTTAAATTCTTTATTTGTTGATTGATTGATTGATTGATTTGTTTGGTTGGTTGTGTATTTACTTGTTTATTTATAATAAAATATCACATTTAAATAAAGTATTATAAATATTTTTATTTTCTCATAAAACAGACACCAATGTCAAAATTGTTAGTTATTCATTTGTTTGTTTGTTTGGTTCTGTATTTGTTTATTTATTTATAATAAAATATAAAATTCTAAAAAAATAAAATAAAAAATATTATAAATATTATTTTTATTTTCTCTTAAAACTCTAAAAAAAAAGAAATGGACACCAATATCAAAATTGTGTTTAAAGTTTTAGTTATTCATTTGTTTGTTTGTTTGGTTGGTTCTGTATTTGTTTATTTATTTATAATAAAATATAAAATTCTAAAAAAAAATTATAAATATTATTTTTATTTTCTCTTAAAACTCGAAAAAGAAACAGACACAAATATCAAAATTATGTTTAAAGTTTTAGTTATTCATTTGTTTGTTTGGTTCTGTATTTGTTTGTTTATTTATAATAAAATATCAAATTTAAATAAAGTATTATAAATATTATTTTAAAACCAGTCTCAAAATTGTGATAAAAATGTATGTATTTGTTTGTTTGTGTATTTGTTTATTTATTGTAAAATATTGTATTTAAATAAAGTATAAATAATATTTTATTTTCTACTAAAACACTGAAAAGCAACAGACATCAAACTTGTGATTTAAAATTTTATTTATATTTATTTTTTATTTACTTGTTTATTTATAATAAAATATCATAATATAACTAAAGTATTTTAAATAATATTTTTAAATGTTGCAGATTTATATAGGCATTGTAAATCAGATAATTAAAAAAATAAAATAAAAAATCATGTTTTCCTTAAGGGGGATGTTGTCATACATTCAAAGAAGTTCTCTGTGAGCTTCCAGAGTTTTATTATCATCACATAAAAGCAAGTCCTCCAAACATTCAAGCTTTAACTCTTATCCCTGTTTATGTTCACACATGCATTTTATGCAACACCTTTGTAAGTTTCCCCATAAAGTATCCTGGCTTTGAATTCTAAACTTGTGAATTAAAGCTGTGAAGGTACTAACGAATGTGTTGCTCACAACCAAACGCCACGGCCCCATGTGGAGAGCAGTGGCAGTTAGTCAGAATCAATCAACAGATGCTGAGCAGGGCATGAGTTTGTTAATCGTTCCCTTCCGTCCCGCAATTCCTCTACTGTTAGTCTCACCCTAAGGAGTGCTGGCATCTGTAACCCGTATGAAATACTACAAAGGGGCAGAATAAGCTTTCCTGCATTTAATAGCCTCCCCCTCGCAGAAGCAAAGTGTTTCTGTCCCTCTGTTTATGCTGTATGAATCCGGTGATGATTCTCATTGTGGGGGTTGGTGATGATTTATGTCTTGAGTGGGATTACGTTGGCTGTCAGGATGTGGTGGAGGAGGACAGGGGGCATCTGCGCTGGGTTGGGAATGCTTGTACTTTTGTTTTAATGAACATCAAAGCAGGACGTGATCTCTAAAGTGAGCTATTAACAACATGACCGTTTACTGTCAGTAAATCTTTGGAAATGCTGTGATATTTGGTTAGTGTGTCCATAGAAAAGAAAAACTACAAATGAGATCTCTTATGTATCTTCTTATGTATCTCAATTGTTTCTTTTAAACAGCAGTGAGATTAAATGGAGAGTCTCCTGCTTCTCAACTTCATCTAATTCTTCCAATTTCAGATTGTCTGAACTCTTTATCCACATTAATATTATAGCTCTACATTCATACTGTCTGTAAACTGTAATGTTTTCTCTTTTTTTTAATATTTATATTTAATTCGTAAAAACATGCATTGTGATGTGTAGTTTAAATGACCAAGAAAATGCCTTGGTTCTTTATAGTGAATCAAAAACATAAAGTGTGACCGGTAGTCCGATTCCTGAACGAATGACTCTGGTTCTTTTTAGCGGATCAGAAACCTGCAGCGCAACCAGTGTAGTCCATTTCCAGAATAATTTTCTCATAAGAGCCGAGTTCTTTTTAATGATTCAAAAACATACAATGCGATCATAGTGGTCTGATTCTCGTATGGTTCTTTTTAGTGAATCAAACAAATAAAATGCTACCAGTATAGATTCCTGAACAAATTTGTTTCTTTTAAAGGCACACTATGTATATTTTTGTCGCTAGAGGTCGCTTTTTCAAAACAAAGGTGTAGCTTGATGATCATTTGATTTCGTGGAATCATGGGAGGTGTTGTCTTCACGTCTACGGCAGGTGGAAAAGAATCGGGACGGGACTCATGTTCATGGATGAGATTATTAATGTTACTGTAGTATGAAGCAGAGCAGGACCGAGTGCTGTGGGAGCTGAACAAGAGACGAGAGCGACACACGGCTCGAGAGCAGCGGAACTTTTATTATGCTGCAGACGAGCGCTTCTGCTTCTTCCGGTCATTCGTATGTGGGGTAAAGCAGTGCTGTTTTATCATGTGGTCATTAGATACATTTGTGTGTTGAAAGTTGTTATAGTGCTATGAGACACTTAAAGGGTTAGTTCACCCAAAAATGAAAATTCTGTCATTTATTACTCACCCTCGTGTCGTTCCACATCCGTAAAACCTTCGTTCATCTTCGGAACACAAATTAAGATCTTTTTGATGAAATCCGAGAGGTATCTGTCCCTCCATAGAGATCCAACGCATCTACCACTCCAAGGTCCAGAAAGGTAGGAAAAACATCATTAAAGTACTCCAGTGGCTTAAATTCAATTCTATGTTTTGTTTGTGCAAAAAACAAAACAAAACATAAATTACCACTTCATTTTCAAAATAATATTATCCAAAGCATTCACGCAACAATATCAGCTCTTGCGTGAACACAAAACGCATGCGTCATGATGCTCTCGTGAATGCACATTGCAGATCAATATTTTTGTAAAGTGGTAAATTGTGTGTTTTTGCGCAAACAAAGCACTCGCTTCGCTTCATAAAACTGAGTTTAAGCCACTGGAGTCACATGGAGTACTTTAATGATGTCTTTTTCCTTTCTGGACCTTGGAGTGGTAGTTGCGTTGGATCTCTATGGAGACAGAAACCTCTGAGACTTCATCAAAAAGATCTTAATTTGTGTTCTAAAGATGAACGAAGGTCTTACGGATGTGGAACGACATGAGTAATAAATTTTTCATTTTTAGGTGAACTAACCCTTTAATGCACACTGCATAAGCTAGATCGATGTTAGTCATGGTAAAACATGGTACTCGCGGTAAATCAAGAAAACGATTTAAACAATAAGACTTACTGTGTTGAGCTATATAACAATGATTCATTTTCTGTCGATGAATGTATCCAAACAATTGCTCACCTGTCTAATAAAACACTTAATATATTAAAGCGTCTTTGATGTTTCCATGGTCTTTGCAGAATAAAACCAGAAATCGAGGCTAACACGGGTATTGTCATACGTCATTGATAGGCGACGCATGGACATGGTCCATGTCCTGGTTAAAATTATTTTTCTGGATTTAAATTCTTGGAAACATTTGCGATAATGTAAGTACACAAGTCAACAAAATATGTAACATTGTTCTAGTGGGTTTTTGGATATTTCAATCCAAAAATCTTTTATTGTGCCTTTAATAAATATTTCAAAAAGACAATAATAATAATAATAATAAGCTTTATTTATATATCGCCTTTCCAGGGATCAAGGACGCTTTACAATGTACATTTAACAAGGAAGAGATAATACGAGTAGACAATGATGAAAAAAGTTTAAATCAGCCCGACAAATCCTTTTACTCAAGCTGCAATTTTACATTATTTTCAGTGATGTCCGTATTGAAATGAAGCAAGTTTGATGTCATTATTATTAGGGAATGTTTGTTGAAAATGTTGTTAAAGATAAACAGACAGAGCTTTTTTGTGTAACAAATAAAGGAATATTGCTTTAGCACACATAACACACCTGGTTAAATGAGATTGTGAGTGGTTAATAAGAAAAAAGATGGAAACCAGTTTCTACGCTAGTGTTTTGTTTGTGGAATCCTGGAAAAGAATGGGGCTCGTGATCAGATCTGTGATATCAGCCAATAAGGACTCCTAGATCCTCAATACAAAGCAAAGCCATATGGACAATATTTTCACAGCGTTCACAGGGTCGTTGTTTATGTTTCAGGAGTAAAATAAAACTCAGAACTCTTTGTGGTAGGCTAATAACTTGGCCAAGTTAGTTCATCTTAATGATGGCATTGTTCATGCGGTAATCAAGAGCATATAGTTGCACCGAATCAACCCAGCCATCTGGATAATGTATCTTGCAGATTCTGAAACACTCCTTTTGCCCTGTCAGATATTGTGAGTTCTGTTTGTCCAGCCAACAGAACACTTGAGAAGACAATGACTAAAATGGTAGGGAATTATATGAGCCAACAGCAGGAAAGATCAGTCGAAGTCCTTCCATGATCATCCAACATGGATAACAGGCGTCCATTTGTAATGCCAATTCTGCAATCCATTTAGTCACAAACAGATGGGAGTCCTGCATAGGAATCCTAACCCAGAGAGAGAAATGTCTGTTTAGAATACAAATTAAGTGAAAGGAACAAAATAGGAACAAATGCACTCTAATCAGCATGTGTTTGAGGATCTTTCCTTAGGTTGTTTTAGAAGCATCGTGATTTACCTGTTTACTTCAGGGAAAGAGTAGTGTAGTGCTGTTGTATTGAAAAACTAGACTTTTTGTGTAAAGGAAAACATACAGGAAAAAGTATTTTTGTAATACATTGATAACAGCAGGCTACAGTGTTTGTTTATATGTTCTGTATTAACCTACTGCACATCTTAACAAAATAAGGAAGGGCCATTTGATTCATACACTTGATAAGCCTTGCGCTTTGAAGTGATGCAAAGCCCTTGTGGGTTTGTGAAACGGCCATCTCTCCATCTCCATCCAAACGTAACTGAACCCTAGCCTGGCCCTCGCTGAGGAAACAATAATTCTCTCCTGTTTCAACAGCCCAAGATAACTGAGAATAAAATAATGAAGTTAGTTGGGGCTGAGATCAGGCCTAAGGACAGTAGGAATATTTTCTTCAGGTCTGTGAAACCAGTGAAGACAAGCCTTACATGACTTTGATTATCCTTCATGTTCGCTGGAACCTTTTTGGTTTGGCAGGCAAAATGTAAAAGCGCTTTTGGTTCACCCTTCTCATAGGGTTAGCAAAACATTTAGCCCTTGATTAAAGTGGACAAACTAATCTCACTTTAGGCCAGGACATTTTAAGCGCTGCTGCACCATGTGCATTGAAAACAAGCAGTGTTAATTTTATACCCTGTTCTTTGCTTACTTTAATCCTGCTACAAATCAAATCCATACCTAAATATTCAATGCAGCACTTGCAAAATGATGGCAAATTATCAGGCCTTCAAGTCAGAATGGAGGATTTGCTTTAATCATGAACTGCATCTGGAAATAACAGTATTCAAGTGCAATATTAAGGCTTTTAAGCCACCCCACCCTTTTTCATCCTAGGCAGTCTTTGTCTATTCATGATTACTTGTCATTTGTCATTCATTATATGTATTTACCCCAGTAATAGCTTTTAGAAAATACAACGGCTCAATTTTAGTGCCTCAATTTCTAGAGCCAAAGTAAAGCAATACTAAACAGGGAGTCTGTAAAAGTGCTCTCGTCTAAAGATGGAGAACAAAAAGATGACACGAGGGCTGGTATATGGTTCCCCTTGATTTGAGCCAGCTGTGAACCCATGTGCCGATTGGGGTCTGTCTAAGGTTTTGTCCCCTACTTAAATGTACTTTGTCACCACATAGACACGTAGACACGCACACATACACCATTACTTGGTAATTTGGCAGTAAATATACATTTAAATGGCTTTGTTTACATTTAAAAAATGGAATCTACCATTTGTGTTCAATCAGTGGATGAATGCAGTATGCTGTTTAGACCCCTTTTAAGACAAATGTAAAGATAAAAGGGCAGGTGTTGCCTTGTTTTTATCCACCCAGGCCACCGTATTGATGTTTAAATATGTGCTTCCTGGTTTCTATGTGTAGAAATAATGGACCCAAGCTCAAATTTCTTTGTCATAAATAATGTTTAAGGTACAAACTGCAGCTGGCTAATGTTTTGTCTTTGTTACTAAAACTGTATGCTTTGCCATTGGTTGCCAGTTTCTACAGTAGCACTGGGGCTATTTATCACATTTGGCTATATTTCAGTAATGATGAGGTTTTGAGTTAAAAGTACACATGTGTTTTGTTTTGCATTTTGTTTTTGCTATGCTTTGCATTTTTGTTTTGTTGTGTTTTTTTATGTTTTGCTTTGGTTTGCTTTTGCTTTGTTTTGCTTTGCTTTGTATTTTTTGTTTTGCTTTGCATTTTGTTTTGTTGTGTTTTGTTTTTATGTTTGGCTTTTGTTTTGTTTTGTTTTGCTTTGCTTTGTGTTTTGTTTTGCTTTGCATTTTGTTTGGTTTTGCATTTTGTTTTGTGCTTTTTTGCTTTGGTTTATTTCTCTAACAGTGTTTTTTTTTTTTTTTTTTTGGCTTCAGACTACTTTAAAACTGTAATTTTTGTTATTGTACACTGTAATTTGTTACATATTTGTTAATTCATATTTGTTAACTCCAATATCAACATATTTTATATAATAATAATAAAGTTGTCACATCTTTTTTAAATTATAATTTATTTAATTTATATATAATTTATACATTTTTTGACTGTTTCATTAATTATTTTCTGTTTCATAATTGTTTTACTATTTATATTATTCTGAAAATCCTATATTGACATTGTGACAGTACGCCCCACTATTTAAGGCTTAGGACTACATCTATTTAGATGGGTGCTTGGCAAGCCTTTGGTGCATTCCATTACTGTATAGTTTGAAAAGAATGAAATATAAACCAAGATCAAGCCTTTCTGGATCACACTGTATCTTTTAAATCAATTAAGCTGGAGTATTTTGACAGAGTTGTAAATCACTGCGGACAGACCCATTGATATTGCCAGGGATGTGTCTCTCTGATATGACAGGGATTGTGTAAACAGACAGAAGAGCCGTCAAACATGGGCCTCAGGCAGCATGTAAAGACTATTTTCTCTAAGGTAATTTTAAAAAGAATAAAACTGAGCTGTTTGTTAAAAAGTCTGATATGTTTAAACATTAACTCGTTACCTTTTCCGTAAATGTTTACAAGTAACATCTAAATCTACCTCTTGTGATTTCACAGCAAAATGGGAAGGTTTCAGGCACTTTCTCATGAAAAGTCGTCTCACACCAGCAGTGCTGTGGACTGCAGGGAAACTGGCCAAGAGAAGAGAAAAACAGTCGGTAAAGGGAGCCAATTTGAATGAGGTAAGTGACAGTTTGATGTTATGTGAAGGGACTCGACTAGCAGGTGCTTTGGAGGCTTTTTTTAAACAGGCATTTGAACTTTTGTGATTTGTAAATTTTTTCCCAAGCCAAGAACAGCGAGGTAACAAGAGTCAAATAATTGACCAAATGAATTAGCGAAATGACTTTTCATGTTGCCTTGCAATAAATCTCTCAGCATATCATCACATATCAATAGGCCAGACCACCGATCACAACTGAACCTTGCATAAGTGCA
Organism: Hypophthalmichthys molitrix; assembly: GCA_037950675.1. Taxonomy (NCBI): domain Eukaryota; kingdom Metazoa; phylum Chordata; class Actinopteri; order Cypriniformes; family Xenocyprididae; genus Hypophthalmichthys; species Hypophthalmichthys molitrix. The sequence continues at coordinate 21,288,924 of CM075506.1, forward strand.
CCAACATAATTCAGACCACTGTCACTGAAATAGCCATGGTGGAGCAATTTCAAAATCTGTGATTGTGTGATGTTGCCAAAGGACTGACTACAAAGTACTGCAGCAGATCCTTCAAAACATTACCTGGCTTTTCCACTCAAGTAGTTTACAAGCTAAAACGGACAATATCCCTCAGTTAACAAACAATTGTGTTGTCCACGTCTTCATGTTTGGGTGATAAATGCATGAGATGTGAACATTTTGAAATAAGCAACAGAGTTTGTTTGGATTCCTTGCAGTAAAAAAAAAAACTCAAAAACAAGATGGCAATGGAAAAATGTTGTTGACAACCGGTAAGAGATGTAAATCAGCCAATATAAACACATTTAAACAGATAGCAAGGAATTCTTACTGAATATGAGTTGGTTTTCTACATTTGATAAGGAATTTGCTTATATTCGTGTGTTTGACCTTTTGTGGAAAGTCATTTGAATGTTTTTTCCAGGAATGACAGTGACATTGCAATGTGTTCAAAGCATCTTAACTCTGTTTTCCTGTGGTTTACACAAAAGCTGCGAGACAGTTGTGCAGATTCACGAGAGCTCGGCCCGGCCCGGTCGTCTCCATTACGTCTCTGACATGTTGGCTACATATGCTCCCCTGATAGATCATCCTAATCAGTGTTAGCATTGTGCAGACCGTAAACATTTCCAACGTAAGATTAATCTTTCAGTGTGTTTTGTATCTTGCTGTAGTTTGCTGGCGGCAATGTTAGACTGACGAATCTTTTCGGTTTTTCATAGTATCCTGTTTATGATGGTTCTGCTTTGAATTTAAAATTGGTGTGACAATCTATCTAAAAATCTATATTAAGTCTATATTATTTATTTATTTCTCCTGTCAGCAGAGGGCCTGGATTGAATTCTTCTGATTAAAGCTGTTTGTGCAGTGCTGGTGGGGATTTTTGTCATATTAGTCCAACAACTAAGACTTTTATTACTCCAAATTGCTTCAGAGGGACAGTGTTTGCAATTGACTTACAGTAAATTGCTTAGGATAAATGTCTACTGAATTATACATTTTCATTTGTGCTTCATTTTATTCGGCCAAATCAAAGATGTTGTACTGAAAGTACTGTAGATTTCTCTGCACCCATTACCCTCCCTTCTAGCATGCATCAAGCTGACATGAAATAAACATTGTAAACATGACCTCATTGTTCAAAGTGTAGTGTACGAACTGCCATTAAAGTCATAATCCAAATCAGAGTAGTAAAGTAGTAAAAGAATGACCACGCCCTGCCTCATTTTATGTCGCTTTAACATATTCGCCCCCAAACAAATAAATACAACAGAATGACAGTTTTGAATTCGGCAGGAAATAACTGTGGCTGCTTAGACATCATGAATCAACTACATGCTGAAAATGAGCTTATGGGTTTGCTTGGTCTTGTTTGCCTGATGGGTTCCGCTCCACCCAAATACAAGTGTTCTGGTTTCTCTGCAGATCCCAATAACATTTAGTCGTCCTGGTTGTAAACATTTAATTGAGTGTTTACCAAATTGTGGACATGCGTTTAGCTTGTTTAGCTTAGACACATTCATAGCTGTTTTGAAGGCCATTTTTAGCCTGTTTAGATGAATATACCTAGAGCTTTGTTTACCTAGATACCTAGAACAAAGCTAGTTTGTTCCTTTAAGAGTTTATAATGGATTTTTAGCATACCGGTTTTCAATTTATGAGTAAAATAAGGACTGTGGTCAACCTTACTTGTAATAAATTACACCTATTCATACAGCAAATGTTAATTTTGAAACCATTTATAGTTATATAATGACTATATTCTAAATAAACTACAAAATAAACTACTTTTAGATTCTTCAATTCTTTCACATAGCCTACCTGACTGAAAGGCTCATTATGCGGCTCATTATGCAGCTCATTATGTGGGTCTTTTGTCTCCTCAGGTGTCAATCACATCATTATTCAGGATTATTCATTCCTCCATGCATACTATCTTTCTAAACAAAAAGTGTCTTACACAATTTAAATCAATATATTTTTATGTGAATGAGCATGCAGGATGATTTTCACATCATTTTGAAGCAAAAACTCTAGTCTACAACCTCCAATACCCAGAAGTCTTGTGGACATTTGTTTTGTGTCCTTATTTATGTGACTTAATTTTTTTGTTTTTCCAATAACCTCACATAAACGTTATTCTCTCAAAAATATAAACATGTATATACATGTTGCTCACATATTATGGTAGCCTAGTTCGTGCTGAATACAGTGTAAGGACGCTTTTGCCATTAATATCTTTATAAACAACTGAAAAAAAAAACACAAATGTCAGGGCATGTCAAAATTTCTCCAGGGCCCCAAAAATCCTCAGACCCCAGAGGGTTAAAAATGTAAATATTAACAAGTGGCTACGTAAGTACTACAGCTACCACAAGGATGCATTTACATGCTTGACTAAGTTCTTTTGTAGCAACTTTTTTTCCTATTTTTGAAAGAAAGTAATACTTTTATTGAGCAAGCCTGCATTAATTTAATCAAAAGTGTCAGTAAAAACATTTATGATGTTACAAAAGATTTCTATTTCAAATAAATGCTATTCTTTTGAACTTTCTATTTAACACTGTAGCATGTTTCCACAAAAATATTAAACAGCACAACTGTTTTCAGCAAGAAATGTTTCTTGAGCAGCAAATCAGCATATCAGAATGATTTCTGAAGGATCATGTGACATTGAAGACTGCTAAAAATTCAGCCTTGTCATCACAGGAATAAATTACATTTTAAAATATATTAAAATAGAAACAATTGTAATAATATTTCACAATTGAACTGTGTTTTTGATCAAATAAATGCAGCCTTGTTGAGCGTAAGAGACTGACCCTCAAACTTTTGAATGATTATGTAAGTTGTAGAATAAAACAGGAAAGTTTCTTGAAGTAATGTTAACCACAGACTTGTGTTGCTTATAAGACTACAAACTGAGCAGCTCTATTGCCTTGTATCAGTAATAATTACATATCACCACGAAAGTAAACATGTTGTTAAGGAGTAAAACTTATTTAAACATACAAAAGTATATGACCTTATTTCCCGTCTCCATAATAGTCAGATGTCTCTTAGCCATGTGCTACCGAAGGAAGAGAATCTGTAGTATATCTTTATTTTCTTTCCCATTCAGCACACATGAAAATGTGCAGGTTTTTGGACTCGAGGGTGTACGAGACAGATTTTTCTTCATTTTTCAGCCTAACTTGCTGCCAAGCCTGTCTTCTCCCTAAACTCCTTTCATATAAATAAACTATATAGTATATTTTTTCAAGAAAACTTCATCTCCTGTCTAATGTATTTTTGTATCTAGATTTTGGCATGGCCTTGAGATCCCATGGGCTCTTAAACATTATCACTTGATATACCATGTAGACTGCAGTACACGTCGCTTCTGCTCGACAGCTGAACATTCAGGTCATTGTCACGGTTTATTTGTACTCTTTTAGTAATGAACAAATATTAATTAATTCTAAACTATTTATGTATACATTTATGCTTTAAATAAAACATAAAATACTGCACTGTTATTTCTTTGAGAAGCTTTACACAAATGTACGTTGGATGTGCTTTAGTATGTTATTTATTCTTGAAGGACTTAGAATATAGAATATATAACTGTTGTATGCTTATATGGAACAACATCTGCCAATTTATAGTTTAAATAAGATGAATGGAACTTTCTATTCAATATTTTATTTTCTTAACACGTACTGTATGGGAAATCATCCAAGTAAGACTGCAGTGATGTTTCCTAGGAGGCTAAAAGACATTTCTGATGGATGCATTGATAAAAATATTTGGAAAGGTGTTTTGCACCATAATGAAACTATTGAGTAGGTTCTGCACAGTACAAGGTTCTTAGGAGTACTTTGCCTTTATCTGTGTCAAAGGGATTTATATGCAAACAGACAGTGATTTGTTCTTTTGTTGTCTCTTAGGATTGATGGGGCCAGAAAGTGATCCAAGGTCATCACTCCAGCTCTTCAGCAGATGAAAGTAAACGTCCTCCAGGGCGTTCAACATGCTTCTCTTTGACAACCACCAGATGGGAGGAAGTTACATGACCTGACGTTAAGTCTGTTGTCTTGGCCTCAACTCTCACCCAGACCACATGACAATTCGCAAACCTATAAGAATGACGTATTTCTCAAGATTACTTTTGTCGACACCTTTTTTTCTCCTAATATATTTTGGATGTGTGTTTATTTTTGTCTTGTCATGACTGTATATTATATAATATGGATTGCGTGGTTTGAATTAGTTATAAATCAGATTTCTGAACAAATAAACAAAGTACTGAAAATGCAAAATTGAAAGGTTGTCAGAGATAGATGGATAGAATTTAAATGTACACATAAATTCAGTTCCTTCTGAAGAAGTCTGGTGGCACTAAAGTCTGAGCAAATCATGTCACAATGTTTTGGCCCGCTGTCGCCCCCGTTCGGTGAGGTCACGCCATTACCACGCTCTCACACGTGCTTTATGAATATTCATACGGGAGTGGGACGGCTGGTGTCGAGTTTCACTCCAGGAGGTTGAGAGCGTGTGTTGGAAGTGTGGATTCTAGAGTTGGATGCTGTTGTCGATGCTGACGGACTGATTTCATCCTGTCTGCTGCGCTCAGTTTTGGAGGACAGAGCCCTTTCGAATTGGTGCAGCGTATTCTGAGCTTGACAACAACAGGAAAAATACAAAAACTGGAAATATACTAGTGGAAGTTATTGTGGCACGCGAAAGTTAACTTGTGGGAAGATGGATATAATCTAAAACGGATTTTTTTGAAACGACACTTCATTTTTGGGTGGTTTTCCTGCAGTTACGTTGGCACAGACTGGATCTCTCTCGTTGAAAAGCACGAACAGATGTGTGTAAGTGTTTCATGGACTCATGGCAGTGGCGTTGAACTGAGACTTTATATCCCATACTGAAGCGACAAAACTACAACGCTTTCATAGTCAACGCGCGCGCTTATGGCAAGCCGGATTAACATTTTTTTTTCCTTAAAAACTGACAAGTAGTGTATCTGTCTTGATGTTACCAATACTTATATTTTGTCTTGCAATAAATAACCCACTTTTATCCAATAATTAAACTTATTAACTTGGACAGCAGTAGCCTACTGTTTTATATTTAATTGTCCCAGTTTTACTGTAACAAATAGCAATATTAAATAAAGCAGTTGTAACTAATGGGGAAAAAAACTGGTAACAATTGGGAAAAACGCTAGTGTCTGCTAAATAGGTACTAGAGTAGAAGAATATAATAACTAGAATAGATAACTAAAGAACAATACGTCATGATTACCGGAAATATGATCTGTCAACAATTGGAATATATTATTAGTACTAAAAAATGCAAGATATTTGGCACAATTGGATTACTTAATATTCATTAAATTACTAGTAACTTAAAAATAGATACTAGTTTTAAGGAATAAAGGTTAACACAGCTTGCCATAGTCGCTTGCAGCGTATAGACTTTGTGGACTAGAATGGAAGCATAACAAAATGTCAAATTTTGTCGCTGTGCATGTTGGGTACCTCTCATATATATGTAATAACAAAGATTTTTAAATTTCTCATTGCAATAGACATTGAAATCACTGCGGTTATTGAGCATTGTATTCACTTATCTAGTTTAGAAGTCCATGGTCATGCATTTAGTTTTACTTTGCAGTGTTTCTTGTGAGACCATTGAGATGTCAAGGGAGAAGTTTTAATTTAGACTTGGGAACCTTGTTTGTTTGAGTACATTGTGATTGTTTGTAGTTTATTTTTGGGTTTAATACATCTTCAGGTATAGTTAAACTTGCATCTATAGTTTAGATTTATTATGGTTATGGTGATTGTAAATGTATGGTGCTTATTGTATGGTTATTGTAAACGAGTATATGATGGTTATTGTAAACTTTCTGAAGTGGAAGTGCATGCATTGTTGTTTGTTTTTGGTAGATGTGGTAGAAATGGAGGTTAGGCAACTCTAAAAAAATGTTTATTGGAATGATTCAGACCTACACCATTTTGTTAGTAATAAATCAGTGCAATTAATCTGACAATCTGTCATAATACAGCTGATATTGATATTAGTACTAAATTATAAGCTATTATATTTCTTAACCATGAAGCACAATACACAGTAGAAGTCATTTGGTTAAGAGATATTCTGTGGTTCACTGTGCTTGCAACTGCTGCAGTTTGACCACTGAGCTCCAGTTATTTGTATTCTGCACTGCTGGTTTTAATCTAGCCTTGTATTGGTGTAACCCATGTGCGGGCCACAAAAGCCTCCAGAACGTTTCTTTTCATTGAGGGGGTGATTTGTATTGCATAACTTCAGTTCTTTTCTCTTGAAAATGAATTGGAGAATTTATAAAATGCCAGAGGAGCAGCTGTGGCAGCCTTGGAGAGGTGAGCTTTGTAAGAAAACGGAAGGTTACTGAATAAACTAAAGAATAATCCCAACAAAATGAATGTATCTAATTTCAAATTCAACAAATAAAAGTGTTGCATCCACTATATCACATGCAACATTTTCAATTAAATTACAGTTTTAATGTATTTATTAATGTCACCCACAGCCTGACCTTTCTTGGCCAGTGTATCTGAGATGATATTTTTGGCAATGTGTTGGACCTCAGAGGAAATCAGTTGCAGAATAACAGGGGCAGATGTCCAGTGGTCATTTATTTAACTTGGTTGACATGCCAGAGCATATAGATTTTCTCTCCTTGCAAGACATTCCTCTTAAATTGGTTGATGAGTGGAATTCTTTTGTTAGCTATAGAGAAGTGCTGTGCTTTTGTGTTGGTGACTGATCGGGGTTCATCCAGACCACATTCCACATCTCCCTCTGAGGACGAGAATAATTAATATTCATCAAGATAATAAGGTTGTTTTCACTAATTCAGCTCGGTTGACTTCCATTTCTTTGGTTCATTGATTGCCATAGTGTGATACCGCAGATATCGAGCTACTGTTTCCACCTCTCTCGTTGATCTTAGAGGCTATTAAATTATAACGCACCGCCCATCGCCATCCGTTTGTTAAACGCCACATGTTCGCACTCTCGGTTTTGGGATCTATCCATAAGATTAGTGAGTCACATCTCATGTGATTCATGTTTGTTCAGGTGAAGTCATGAGCTTGAAAATTAACTGTGTTCCTCACACAAATAAGCAGACTGCATGGTCGTTTATATTATAACAGTGTTTAAATAAGAACAACATGTTTGATTCAACAGCCACAACGAAACATTGAGAATCTAATAAATCAAAGATAAAACTAGAAGGCGACTGCGTGCTGGACAGGAAGTGTAGTTGATTCTGGAGCAAGCCGAGCTGAGGAAAGGTTTAGAGCTTGAACCATTTTTTATTAGTTTCGAGACTAAGTGAAATTTATAAAGTTTGCTAAGAAAATAGCTGCAGAATTGATGTCCAATTCTCAGACTGAGCAGAACCAGATCGAATACTGAAGGGCTTTCAAGACATTCCAGGGATTATGTCACCAGACTTTAGTCCCAATAGACGATCGGTTAATTTCTCAGCTCCGTCCCTGACCTCAGACTGTCTCGGGTGAGCTGAGATCCATTCGGATGTTGGGGAAAAAAGCGGGGTCGTTGCGCAGTCACACACTCACAACTTTACATCACTCTTGATCTCATACTTTTGGCTCAGGGAAGGATTCTCTGATGATCAGACAGTTCCAGTACCTCTGCTGTGGTGTAGTTAAACCCATCCTTACAGGTCTCTGGTGAAGCACTAAAACCGTAAGCAGTTGCAGCATCTGGTCTCCAGAGTGGTGTTCAGAGTGGACGGCAAAGATTGCATGCCAGAGGGCTGTTGCCCCTCATCTGCGTTTCTCATTAGGTTCTGAAGGGAGGTGTGTCTGTACACGTCTTATAAAGCCATGTAGGGTCAGTGTGTGACCACCTTATATTTACTGAAAAATTGTAGGTTCGTATCCCACATGAACTATTGCCTTTGTGCCCTTGGGTAAAGGCTGCTGCTGGTTGTTTTGAGTGGACTGTTGCTGTAGTGTACAGTTAATGACAACTGTAATATGACAGTGAACACCTATGACTGGGATTTTTCATAGTTATATTTGTTGCCCTTTAGCATGTCTAATAATTATGGTTTTACAAGTAAATGTTTGTATACTTCATATATATGGGTCAATGACGTGACGGGTCATTTTTTTTTTGGCCAAAGGCCTTAATGATAATAAAAAAACAAAGACATCCAAAGTATGTAAGGTAGTGCAACTACATCTTTTTTATTGAATCCAAAAGATTTTAATTATATTTTGCTACATATAAAGGTATTTTAAAAATTCTGAAGGTCATTCGGTTTAACCATCCAAAGGCCATTTCATTTGTGATTAAAATATCTTAAAATGTAATAAATGTATATATTTTTTATTCGGGCATAATTTTATAACGTTATATATCAACATTAGTGCAAAATGGTATTAAAATAATGTGTAGAAGTTGTTGCTTTGTTATGAGAAAAAATGTCTGGAAAAATGAGTTTCATTCGGAGTAATCAATATAAAGGGACCATTTTGGATCAAGTCATGCATTCAGTATCATGTGACAGGATGTGACATCATTCAGAAACCTGCAAAGGAGCAGATCGTTGTGAAGAAAAGTTACTAACTCTCTCTTAACTATTTGAAAAGTTCATGTTTTCACTTGCTCATACGCATGTCCTGAAACATCAGGTCATTCGGTACAACTGCTATAAAACATGGAAAATGTTTTAAAAACTTGTACTAAATATAATATGTTTGATTGTCCTTTTTCTAGCTAGCTAGATATCAGCCTGTTAGCATTATTTGAAAATATCGTCATTCTGTAAAATGAATTGGTTAAATTTTAAATTCTTTGGTGACAAATTTTGTCCATCTTGTAAAAAATGATAAAAGCAGTGTTAATTGATTATAAAAACCACATGATCTCATTGTTAACGCTTAATAAAACTTTAAAATTAATTATATTTCCATTGTTTTTTACACTTTTTTTACACTTATTTGTCAATGACCCAAATATATATACTTTATTTAATTGAACCCATTAACTTGATTAATACATGTGCCTGTGTACAGATTATTATTGCATGTTATTCCAAAGAAAAAAATGTCTTCATAATTTTGTATGTATAATTCTTTAAAATTGTTTGTGTATAAATCACCAATTACTGTAATAATTTTTTATTTAATTATAATGAAAAATGCAATAATAATAATATAATATTGCTAATAATAATTTAAAAAAAAATTATAATTATTATTTTTTTATTTATACCATGGTCTGTCTAAATACTCGATTCTGATTGGCTGGAAGTGATTGGCTGGTTGGTGTGCATTAAAATCATTTAATACAGGTAGTTTCAGTCAGTTTAATCACCATTCTAAATTAATGCGCTACATTAATTGAAATACAGACACACATCACTAGGGTTAGTTCACCCTAAAATGAAAATGAAGTCATCATTTATTTAGCCTGGTGTTGTTATAATGTTGTATGCCCTTCTCTGGCCACAAAAGGAGAATTTTTAAAAAAAATGTCCCGCTCGTGCTTGTCCATATAATGTCAGTGAATGGTGACCAGCATCAGTCTTTTTAAAAAACAGAATGATCCCATGTGACAAGTGCCATATAAGTGTTCTGGTGGTACATGATTCTTTAAAAAACAAATGACAGAAAAAATGCTCGTGAAAACGCTCGCTTTGTGAAAAACACTCATTACAAATGTCAGAATAATTTATGGTTTTAAGGCCATTACAATCTAGGGCCATTAGTCTTTTGTATTTTGACATCTTAAAAATGTGTGGCTGTAATGTTTTATGTACTGATTTGACAAATCAGCAGAATTACAAAAATGCACAACCCAACTTCTTATAGGCCATCTTTTATGGATTATTATGACTTCCAATGATTGTCTAGTTAATTCCTATGATTTTTTCTTGTTGAATATTCTCCTTCACCCTGAAATATATCAGGTTTCGGAAGTAAAATGGTTGGCGAATGTTGTTTCGTGTTGACTTCTGTGAAATTCTGCAGATTTGCCCCCAAAATCAGTGCAGAAAATTTGATGACAATGAATTTTGTAGCTGTCTTTCCAAGAGACAAAGACGTGGCTTAAGATACTACATAAACATAAAATGGATAACTGTCAAAGTAGCATTTGTAATAAGCGTAACTTGAATCTCCTGAGGGACAGAGGTAGACAAAAAATGTTGCCGCTATGGCTTGAACGTCTCAACCTGATATGGATTTGTTTGACTGTGGGTGCAACAACTCAAATATATATAGTTCTCCATATGGCAACAGGCATTCCGGACACGATACCTCTCTTTGAAATTATCCACAAATGGGATGGTACAGTCTGTGTTCAGTTAAAACTACACACGGTGAATTTCATAAACTCTGTACTGAACTCATCCGCTTGCTGCAGCCAGATGTTTCCAATTTCGCACCGTAACCGAAGCTGTATCAGCTGGTGTCATGTTCAAAGGACCCAGCAGCACGTGTGGTTCTTTGTTTTCTTCAGCGTGTAGACTTCTTTCCACAAACATTTCCACAAACACACTCAGCAGGTTGGAAGAGGGTGTGGGAAAAAGATGGTCCCCTGAAGCTAGAACATCCTAAACGCTGGCCAAACCACAGCTGATAGGGCCTTGTTTTTTCCCCATAGCACAAATGTATCTGATGTAGATTAGCAGTGCACGTATCTGAGGCCTGCAGGTGGTTTTCTTCTTTCCCACCAGCTCCTGTGGAGCACATCTACCATCTCCCATTATTTTGGACTACTGTACTGAGAACGAAGGTTCAACTCAACCATTGAGTCAATGTAAAAATCAAAATGCATTTAATGAATCCCATCAGCATCCTTATTGGCTGGTTTATTATAAGTATGGATGGGAATTGTGAAATATTTTGATTAGGCTATTTGATTTGACTTAATGATTCTGGTTCCTTAAAGGGTTAGGTCACCCAAAAATGAAAAGTCTGTCATTAATTACTCACTCTCATGTCGTTCTACACCCGTAAGACCTTCGTTCATATTCTGAAAAAAAATTAAGAAATTTTTGATAAAATCCGATGGCTCAGTGAGGCCTGCATTGACAGCAAGATAATTTCCTTTTTCAATGGCCAGAAAGCTACTAAAGACATATTTAAAACAGTTCACGTGACTACAGTGGTTCAACCTTAATATTATAAAGGGCGATGAGAATACTTTTTGTGCACCAAAAAAAAAAAAAAGGGAAAAAAAGAGTTATCAACAATATCAACAATATCTAGTGGTGGGTGATTTCAAAACACTGCTTCATGAAGCTTCGAAGCTTTATGAATCTTTTGTTTCGAATCAGTGGTTCGGAGTGTGTATCAAACTGCCAAAGTCACATGAACTATTGAAATTTCAAAACACTTATGATGTAACAAAGCCTCGTTTACTGAAATCACGTGACTTTGGCACTGTGATCCACTGATTCGAAACAAAAGATTCGTAAAGCTACAAAGTTTAATGAGTGTTTTGAAATCGCCCATCACTAGATATTGTTGAATAAAGTCGTTTTTTTTTTGTTTTTTTGGCATACAAAAAGTATTCTTGTCACTTTATAACATTAATGTTGAACCACTGTACTCACATAAACTGTTTTAAATATGTTTTTAGTACCTTTTTGGGCATTGAAAAAGGAAATTATCTTGCTGGCAATGCAGGCCTCACTGAGCCATCGGATTTGATCAAAAATATCTTAATTTGTGTTCCGAATACGAACGAATTTTCATTTTTGGGTGAACTAACCCTTTAACGGTTTTATTATGATTCTTAAAGTATTTGTGAGGAATAGATATTTGGACAAAAATTGATTAAAAAAAAGTTGTTTACACAGACTTTTTAGAGACTTTAGTCCTTTGTTCAGGACTTTGTACTGGTTCTGCTGTATGTTTTTGGCTAATTAAAAAGAATCAACTCACTTATTAGTTTTTTCGGACTACACCGGTTGCGTTGTATGTAATTGATTCACTGAAAAGATTCACTCATTAGAGTTGTTCTTTCGAGAGTCGGTTCCTGTATTATTATTATTATTACTTTAAAAGGATCCTTATTCTGAATAAGAATCGGTTCTTGGTTCCCGACCCTAGTTATAGGCTCAGTGTGTGTGTGGGTGGTGTTTGCAGATCTTTAAGATACTCCATTATTGTAGATAAGTGCTTCAACATGAGGCTTCCCTTGCCAAGTCTCACTGGATCTGAGTGATTTGCTCAAACACCCAGAAGTTGTATTGGAATTGATCATGATTGGCCAGGTTGGTTGTTTTCTTTGATTTCTTTTGGTTATCTTGTAAAAGCAATAAAATATTAGGAAAATAATCCCAGTGTGACAGCATGTTTGCTTGAGATCAAATGATAGTCAACGTGAAGTTAATTTGGCCCAGCACTAAACATCCTTTAAGATGGAAATATTTGAGTTGCCCAATGTAGAGATTGATGATGTTACTTTATGGCTGCTTAGGGTTTCTTTTTTAGGTCTTTTTGGCTTTCAGGGCCTTTTCTCACTCATCATTTACACTGAAGGGGCCAATATATTGTCTTTACCTCATTCGCCCTCTCAATCTAACCGAAATGAACTTTAGAAAAAACATAATTCTTTAAAGCCATGTTTGCAGTCATTACAGTCTTCCAGCGTGAGTGTTGTTTGAGGTGTCGTGAGCGACGTGGACGTCTTCCACTTGTTGGGAAAACGTTTTGGACATCGAGTGATAGATGATCAGCGTTGGTCTGGCCAGCTGTGGTTGTTTTCATCCCCAGCGTCTTGGCCAAAGTGGTTTCAGTGTTTAACAGAGCAGCTTCTTTGGGATTGTTTAACTCCAGATTTCTGCTCTGTCAGATCTTTGGAACCGTTGTGTGGAATGAAAGTTCTGGCTAATGGAGGAAGGCTGCAACACTTGCTCAGAAATATTAGTGGTCTGCATACCCACAAATCTGCAATCTTCTCCTCTTTGGAATGGAAGATTATATAAAAACGTACGAAACTGCCCTACGGTGCTTGGAATCAGCAGGTGTGAACAGCTTGGAGACCATTATTAAGTGTTATTGAGGGCATGCTTTAAATTAAATAGGGCAGACTTGTTTTCATTTCATCAGTGTCAGATTTTGTCAAGGAATAGACTGTGCCTTGCACACAAAGTTTTCTTTTTTCTTCAAATGGGCCATTTTCTATAATTAAACCACAAGCCCTTTGTCATAATAAGTGGTCTGGGTTTAACACATGACCCAGAGCACTGGAAAGATGCCCAAAGATGGAAAGTGATGTAACACCTCTAACATGCTATTATAAAATTAGCAAAATATTAAGATAGATGGCCAATGTCCTGAATGGTTTAATCTGTATGAACTCTACTATATAAATATGGTTTAGGAATAATATGTTATAGTCAACCTTTATATTTAGATTGAATCCAAGAGTATTTCTCTTCATGCCATGTAGTTTAATGAGGCATTAAATGCAAGAATAAGAAACTTATCTTGGACAAAATTGCAGTTGTCTAGGTTGGTTTGCCGTGGTACATGTCCTTTGTAGGTCTGCTCCAGCCATTAGTAAAAGTGGCAGTGCCCGTTGAACACATCTGTGTAACTTTCTTTCAGCTTTTGACAATGTTTTGGACATTGCCTCAATGTCTGGAAAACAAATCATAGTCAAATTTTTAATTTTTAAGTGAATCAGTGAATGCTTACAGTTTGTTTAAAATATACTCTGTAATTTTTTAATTAAATAAATGTCATATATTAATAAAATTCATATATTATGTATACATATACATAAATACACACACGTTGGGTTTTCATGTTTTATGGAGACATTTCATAGACATAATGATTTTTATACTGTACTGTACTGTATATTCAGTCCCCTAATACTATAAAAATACTCATTGCAGAAAATCCCATCTGAATTTTTATATTTTCAAAAAACGTCACTTAATATGATTTATAAGCTGTTTTCCTCATGGGGACAAAAAAAAAAGTACATGGATTTTGGATATTGCCATCTTTGTGGGGACATTTTTTTTTTTGTCCCCATAACGTAGGACCACACAGACTTATTGTCGTTATGTATTTAGAGGCTTTACTTTCAAAAAGTGTTTGGTGCACATAATCTACGTTGGAGGTATTGAGTGTGAGTGTGTGTGTGCGCGTCTGTACTTTCTTAAACATATGAGAGTGTTCCTGCTTGTGTGTGTGTGTTTCTCAGTCCCTGTGATGCTGACAGACTGAAATTAGCTTTGGATTCCCATATGCACAGGGCAGGCTTCCAGCAGACCCCAATTACAATGCAGCAAAGCCAGAGAGGGTGCAGGGCAGACTGTGTGGAGCCCTCCTGGTCTGCTCCGTCGCTCAGGCACACACACACACACTGTCACTACCACAGACTTGACAGACTACCGCAATGAGGCGCACAGCACGCACTGATCTGACTCACACACACACACACACACACACACAGGCGCTTACACACACTTTTATATGGACACCTGCATCATCAGACTCATTCACACACACTTTAGATTAACCACATGTGCAGCTGTGTTCAAGATTCAACACCACCAGTTAATATGGAGTTAATCTACACACACATTGAGACATACTTACCTACTTAAAACAAATACCCTGTGGGGTAGAAAGTGAAAAGAATTAGCATTAGAATTTTGAAGAGGGGAAAAATATCTGGAGTCCACCACTGGAGGGAGCCTCTCTGATTCCTACAGTATGACAGAGCAAAAGTATTTCCTGTGATTCTGTTTTTATTTACTTTATAAAAACATGTGAAATCCTGTGGTTGATAAAGAAAATTTTATTGTGAAGTCATTTTTCTTTTGCAGTGATTGAGAATGACATGATTATTTCCCTTGGCCTGAAATTGATTTTGTGGCTTTTGGTAGTAATTGCAGACGGTGACAGGCTCGTCTTAAAGCTGCTCATGTTTTAATTTTGTCCTCAGACCTTGGTTAAGGCTTGGATTATCAGAAAATCTGTGATGAGGCAGAGTATGTATACTGTATGCATTTTTCTTGAAAATGAGAGTGCATAAAGTCCATAATGTGTGTGTGTGTTTAAATCTAAAAAGCACTGGCAACCTCTGTCTAGCTTACTTTTGAAAATAAAGGGGGTCAATGTGATTTACAGTGTTGTTTCAAAAGATTTGGTCAAAGGCAGAGTCAAACATGGGCTTCAGTTGTACCTTTGCATGTGAATACAATTTTCCTGTAGTACTTTTATTCCACAAAAGGAACCAGAAAACCACTCAATTCATTATTCCTCGGATAATAAGCTCTCTCATAACTTTCAATCTTTCATCTCCTTTCTGCTTTGCAGATCCTTAGTACTTGAATAGCTGGGCTGGATGAGTCAAGTTCCTCTAACAAGCATACATAAATATTTAAGCTCTGTCTTACAGAATGTTTATAATTCATTTGGACCTAGAAAGAACCTAATCCAGGAATCATCTATAAAAGATTTTGTTTCATAATTTCAGCAATAAGGTCGTCATAGTTTGCAGGTCCTCAAGCTACAATTTTATGGGTGAGGAATTGCTAATTTAAAAAGGAGCTGGAGGAACACTCAGAGGAGACCTTTGTGGTTTTAATATATTAGAATTGGCCCACCAGCGTTTTTCTAGCTTCATTTTGTGCATTAGTGTTGGCATTAATATACGACAGGGTTAAAACTGAGTTGGCTTTAAAGGGTCCTCTTGGCTCTCTTTTGCATCAATGTGGGCTGCAGTTGAATAGTTTTACTAAAAAAGGGGGGGTCATGTTAGCCACAGTCTCTATTTTAAGCTCCTGTCCATCACTGCACCGATATTTTGCTGTAGGAGGACATTCCTTAAGTTTACACCCCAAAAGAAATGCGAGTTGAGGTATTGACTATTTCAGTGACCGTTTCAAGATTGGATCTCTCTAACATGCATGCAAAAAAAAAGGTCAAAATTGACTAAAATATTCAATATGACAGGCTTAAATATTGACTCATTTGACTCAAAGGATGTGTTCATCAAAAGACAAACTATAACTAACACAATAAGACTTTGAATTTCTTTTGGTACAGACTAGAGAAGCTTCTTGCATAAGCTGTAGTAATAATGTCTTGACTTATTAGCTGACAGTAAAATGCAGGAACAATGTGTGCACATGGTGAGCTGCTGCATTATTAAAAGAGAACCCATGCAACATGTGGAAAGCCACTTAAGCATTCTTGTCATAACTATAACCGAGCCTGCTTGTGTAATCCATCTTTTTGTAATGCATACTTTTTTCTGATAATGTTGGACTGCTTTCTCTTAGTTCACTTAGTAATGTCCTTTTCCATTTGTCCTGTCAGGTTTTGTAAGAAGAATTTTCTATGAAGAGCGAAGGAAGGACAATTATGGATCCATTGCCTCAAAACAGGACTTTGAAGTGGTGGATATTGGTGATCCTCTATGTGGCACTACACTTGAAGACCATCCACTCATCCATGGTGCCAGGAACACTGCAGCTCCAACTAGATGAGGAACAGCCAGCAGGAACTGTAGTAGGTGACATCAGTGCTGGCCTCCCACCTGACATGACTGCAACCCATTATTTCATCTCAGATCATCAGGGTACAGGTGTTGGCACTGATCTGGACATCGACGAGAGTACAGGGATCATAAAAACCGCAAAGGTCTTGGACCGGGAAGCACGGGACCGTTACAGCTTCATAGCAGTCACCATGACTGGTACAACAGTAGAAGTCACCATCTTAGTCAATGACATCAACGATCACGCACCAGTGTTTCCCAGAAAAAGAGCCACGTTTAAAATCCCAGAACAGACAACCATAGGCACCAAGTTTCCTCTTGAGCCGGCTGTGGATGCAGATGAGGACCAGCTTACTACACAAGGTTACATCATAACGGATGGAAATGTAGGACAAGCTTTTCTTCTTGAAACCAAACGAGGATCAAACAAAGTCCTCTACTTGGATTTGGTGGTCAATGCAGTTTTGGACAGAGAGACAAGATCTTCGTATACTCTACTCTTGGAAGCATTTGATGGTGGTTCACCCAAGAGGACAGGACAGATGATCCTGGACGTGACTGTGCAGGACATCAACGACAATGCCCCACTCTTCAACCAGAGTCGCTACCATGCAGTGATCTCAGAGAACCTTCAACCTGGGAACAATATACTGCAGGTGTTTGCTTCAGATGCCGATGAAGGTGACAATGGGCTGGTGCTCTATGACATCAACAGAAGACAGAGTGATCCTGATCGCTACTTTGTCATTGATTCTCGAACTGGAGTTATCACTCTGAACAAGCCTTTGGATTATGAGATGAGAAGAGTTCATGAGCTTGTGGTACAGGCTCGGGACAATGCCAGTCAACCAGAGATCACTAATGCCTTTGTGACCATCCAGGTGCGAGACTACAATGACAACCAGCCCACCATGACCATCATCTTCCTCAGTGAAGATGGTTCTCCACGCATCTCTGAAGGAGCGCAGCCTGGCCAGTATGTGGCTAGGATTTCAGTCACAGACCCTGATTATGGAGAATATGCCAATGTGAATGTATCTTTGGAGGGGGGTGATGGGAAGTTTGCTTTAACCACCAAAGACAGCATAATTTATCTCATCTGCGTAGATCAGATACTTGATCGTGAGGAGCAAGACCACTATGAACTCAGAGTCATGGCCACAGATTCTGGCACCCCTCCGTTACGGGCAGAGTCTTCGTTTACCATTCAGGTCACAGATGTTAATGACAACCCACCTTTGTTTGACCAGCAGGAATATACCCAGGTTATTCCAGAGGTAGCCTTTCCGGGAAGTTTTGTTGTACAGGTTACAGCACGGGACAAAGACCAAGGACCCAACGGGGATGTTCAGTACAGCATCCTACAGACTGAAGGAACTCATTCAGACTGGTTCAGTGTTGACACAGTTACTGGTATTCTCACCACCCTGACCCAGCTAGATTATGAAACGGACCCTATACCGAGTGTAACTGTTGTTGCCACCGACAGGGGTCGACCACCACTGTCTTCTACAGCTGTGGTCAAAGTGATCCTACAGGATATTAATGATAACGAACCTGTGTTTGGCAGCAAGTTCTACAACGCATCCATCAAGGAGAATGCCACAGCAGGGACCTGTTTCATGGAGGTAGGACTATCATTTCTTTGTCTTCAAATGCTGAATTTGTATTATACTTATTAATATGCAAAATTTTGGGGCTTTTTAAAGCATGAACTTTGTGAAAACCCCAATGTAGAATGACTTGTGTATATTTAAGACATATTGTTAGAGTGCGCTTGAGTAAATGGAAACAGTCGTTTTAGGAAATTGACTTGGAAACCAGCATGATGAATTATAAGATATTGAGGAGCGAGCTTAAGTAAGCTTTGTTTGGGTTGGACTACTTCAGTAGGGAGTTACTCTCCTCAGGCTGTGGGAGATTGTTTTTTACTAGCTGTTCTTACTTACACTTCTCAATGGTTTTCACTGGAGTGCGTAAGGTGGTTCAGATAAGTTCATATTTAAAGGCAAAAGACTTCTGGTTCTGGTATTTACAAAGAACCGGTTCTAGATTCACAGCTTTACTTTTCAAGAGAAAATGACATCAGAAAAAGTGTGAGGGGTCAGTTGAGGTTTGCACTTTGGTCTCATCTGGCCTGGAATTCTTAGTCCCTGTTGTCTGCTGACTATAAAAGGCACATTCTGCGTTTTATCAATGTCTGTACAGGGACTTCAAAGTGTTTTTCTAATAAGTTTCTCCACAGGCAAATTCAAAGCTCGTAATACATTTCCTAGTAAATCAAAACGTGTAATTTCACATGGTCACATATCAAGTGAAGGCACATTAATGCTTTCTCTGTGGTGGATTTGTGCTGGCGGGGGTTGAGACACACTCCAGCAAGCTGACAGAGGGCCCAGCAGACGGGAACTTGGCCCTGGGGTTTCTCCAGAGAGAGGGAGGATCGTGCCTGGGAGAGATTTTGGGACTGACTGACTGCTTTCTGCTACAGAGTGGGAATAGGAGCTGTAGAGGGTCAAGTGGGAGGTCTGGGAGTAAAATTAGAAGTTTATAGTGGTATTACTTAAGTTTGGAATTAGGAATCGGATCAGCAGCGTTCAGGTCTACAAATCAAGTGCAAATCAAATCTGATTGTGGCTCCTGTCTTGCTGTCAGTTTCCATCCTCATTCAGTGAGTGCTAACGGTTCACAGACAGTTGCCAAAAGACTTGAGATTTCAACATAAGAACAATATAGGGAGTTGCTAAGTCTATCCTTACAACCATCAAAGCAAACTTGCCAAGGACGAGGTCCAAACCAACTGTCTCTCAGGCTGTGGCACAAACGACTGCTGTAGATGGGAGCTGGCATGCCACTCAAGAGCAGTTGGGAGTTTGATGATGCACAGACTGCAGAAATCACTGCCAAATCCACATCCAAGCATCACAGCACGGCACTTGATGAGTTGCTTTTTTCCCTTCATCAGAGATCCCTGTGCGCAGAGTTCCCACCGCCTCCCTTTTTCTGAATCAAAGCTTCTGTCCAAATGCCATTACAATGGGTCTATTGTGATCATTCATTTAACATCTGAACTGGGTTTGATTTCATTTTTTCCAATGTATCCCTCAGCAGAGCATGATTAGTTTAATGTGTACTGGCACTGGTGGTTTACGACATTTTAAGTTTTTGTCACTTTGCTTGTGCGTCACTGCCGTTGGGCTGAGGAATAATTAAATCATTTTTATTTCTCTTTTGGTGGAATTTCCACTCTTTGTAGTGTGAAAACTCTAGCGACTCTATTCAGTTTTGTTTTAACCGCAAAGATAACAAGCAAAAGACTTGTGGCATTGGAATCAAGGGTGTCTAAAATTTTAAGACATGTTACTAAATTCTTAAAATGCCCATAACCCTGCTTTCAATTATTACTCTGTTATTTTATAAGGCATAAAACTGAGTTGATAATCATCAGTTTTGGGTAGGGCAGGGTTTTTATAGTTTAGAATTTTAATTTAAATTGTTTTAGTCAATTTTATTTCATTTTATTTATTTTTTCTTCTCAAATTACTTTTCATTAGTTTTTATGATATCATTGTTAGTTTTGGAGTTTTCTACATTCAGAATGTTTTAGTTTCAGTTTTTATTTCAGTTTCAGAATTTTAGGGCTGCCAAAGTTAATGCGCTAACGGGTTTCGTTTCAAAATGTTTACATCTTAAATTTGTCAGCATTGTCTATTGTTATTTGTATCAAGTAGCTTTTTCATGTTTAATGTAGAAAAAATTCACAATTTATAATATATTGTGTATCCAAAACAAAAATTATTTTATTTGCTATTTTTTATTACATTGTAGTTAGTTTTGGAGTAAAGATGCGTTTTATATTAGTTTGTTTTTTTGTTATGTTTTTATTTATTATATCATGTAGAACATTTCTTACGTTTTGTACTATAATAATTACTACAAGCTTGACAAACTTTTGTAAACTTTTGTCAACCGTCATTTGTTCAATCAAGGACATTTATTTAATACCTAAGTATCAATGTATCATTCCAAATCCAAATCTTGGTATCGATCCATCTCTGCTATTGTGTGAAATTATGAACCTTCTAACCATTTGGAAAGTTTGGAGATGCTATGGAGGACCCAGATGAAAAGCTTCTCTTTGGTACATGCGTAAGAATGGCTTGAACTCAGCTGCTGTTTTGTCTCTTCTGCAAGGACACTTCACTTGTTTAGGCTACTATTCACACCACACTCCAACTGCGGTCTTGGACATGTTCACCACCGGGGTGACGAGCGTTTTTCACTCTGTGTGAGGCAGCTGCATAATTGGTACATCTAGTCAAGTCTCCCTTTTCTTAATGATTTGAATTGAGAGAGCTGTGAAAAAGATGGAGTGTGGTTGCTCCACAGGTCTCAACAGCACAATAAGGCAGGAAAGGCCTTTGTCCCATTCAGATTCATTGAGAGCCTTGGACAATCATCTGTTAGCATAGTCTTGTTAGCGCTGCATTCTATTTCTAAAGCCCTTTTTCTCTTTTATTTTCACTGAGACACTCATCTTTGTGCTTGTTTGTTCTATTTTTCTGTGATTTATAATCGGTTCCAGCAAACAGTAGCATTCTTATGCACAGTAGGGCTGGGGTATATTGATATATTGAATATTTACAATATATTAGCAGTGATTCTGCTGGTGTTATTAAGCAATATTGCGGACATTGCAGCGATTTTAATGCACTTTTTGTTTGGCCGTTTTGTTTCCTAAAGACTTAAATTAGTTTCACAATCCTTTTTCTCACGATTCGTAAGTATGAGAGGCATATTTAATAAGTCTCAGATGTAAAGTTCAGTATGAACAATTGGTATGTTTGAGTAATTTTTGGAGTTTCAGAGAATAGATTAAGCAAATCAGTGAATCAATTCTGTGAATTGGTTCAAAGAATCTGTAAATCAATTTCAGTGAATCGATTCCTAAATTTTGAGTTACCGCCATTAAAAATGTTTATGGAAATATCCATTTGTCATATATCAAAATGATTTATATAAATTGTAAATAATTATTGAATTTTCCTTATGTTCAATCAGTAAAAACATTGTGGAAACGTCTTCATTTTATTTTTAACAAGATTTTTACTGTTTTGAGTTTGGCTACAATGTCTGTTTGAAATCTAAATGTAAAAGTATGGTTCCTATGATTGAGAAAAAAAAAAATGACAACATTTTAGAGCAAATATATTCTATTTCTACAAAAGGCTAAAAAATATTAATTTGATTTTTGATCAAATTCAGTCCCAGCCCTAGTCATCTAAAGAGGTGAAATGAGCGCAATTCTCTACTGTAATGGCAAAAGTTAACTTGGCTTTTAGGGATGTTCTTCCTTCCTCATGGGGAGCTGTGTGCATCCACAGTTCCTTATCTGATCTGACTTCAAAGCTCATTAGGAGGGTGTCAGTACAATCTCACCACCCCAAAACTTCTTAGGGAGATCTGTCAACACTTGAGGCTCTTTAAGAACTTGAGAGGAGTCCGAATATTTGAGCCAAACCAAAATATTTTGGCATTTGCCCGTTTCGGAGCTCTGAGTACAACTTGTGCGTCTATCAGTTTTCCCTTTAGCCTCAAAGACGTTTCCTGTCTCAGTCGTGTCTTGGCAACTCTCTGCTGGATGTGAACTCCAAGTCCTGCAATGTCCTTGAAAAGACATCACTGATATTGTTCCATTTATCTTCCACAGTCTTTGATTGCCCCGGTGCTTTAAAAAATACACTCGCAGGGCTTTCTTTGCTCAAGGGCAGCACTATATCTCTTTGCTTCATTGCCAGGTTTTTCAAAGGTGTATTCATGTTTGGGACAGTTCGGGGCATATTACTCATATCACAGCATCAGACAAGTGCACTCCAGCTGTGTCTTTTTTCCTGCATCTTTTGACATTAAATCAGCCAAATTGTTGGAAAGTCAGAAGCAGAAAGAGGTTTCCAAATAATGACAGCAACTGTCCCCCAAAAACCTGATTGAAATATGTGCAATTCCTTAACTGAGTTTTTTTTCCACATCTTTCCACACCAATTAGTGGAACATGGTGCAGATCCAGAATGCATCTGGACTATGAAACATAATTTCTTATAAGTTCATATATTTATAAACAAATTTCTGTTTTATCAATGGATTTCTGTTGAAATTCTGTTATTTCTGATATTTATTTGTTTCTAAATCTTCAGCAGTACTGGTCTTCAATTAATTTGACACGGTCTGTTTAGGCACTTTAAATCAGTCATCCATTTATTGTCCGATATATGTATTTGATGAAAAATGATCTAAAGAAGTTACAGTAAATGCATCTATTTTTGATGTATTGCATCAGGATTTATACTTAGAGCACATTTACACTGATGTTACTGCTATGCTTTTACTCACTGGCTCAGTTTTTCTTCTTTGAATGCTAGACTCAAAACATAAACAAGCAAAGCTCAGCAGGCCTTTGCATGGACCTGGTTCCTGGTCTGAGGAGGAGTGGATGTCTGCATGGCTCATTAAGCTGCATACACACTACCATATGGCATTTTTCTCTTGATCAGATGTCCAGTTTTTTTGTTTCGGAATATGCCTCAGATGCTGCTTTTTTCCTCCAGTCTCCAAAAGCCATTCTCCACTTCTCCAATGACTTGGTCACACTGCTTTAGTGCACACAAAAGGCGATCATTTCTCCAGTCTGGTTTGATGCCAGACAACTTTGCATAGTTTTTGCTCTTTTTCACAATGGCCTTGAATAAGAGGACCGTTTTTTTTTTATTTTTTTTTTATAACATTTCTTTGGATTCTGAAGCAGAAACTGTGTAGAAAATGCCTGTGGAGCTCAACATGACCACTTTTGGTTATGAAAGTTTATACTAATTTAAACTATTTATAGAGTTGTTTTGTTGTAAGAATAAAGAGATTCATATTAAATTGACTCTTTCGAATGCTGTTTATTTGCTTAAATGCAATAGTGATGGATCACAATGGTCAACTAGGTGACAGACCAATTTATATAGTTTTTCTTTGTCTGAGATTTTTTTACTCAATGTTTCGCTTTCTGTATTTTGTTTTTTTTATACAATATTTGTTGGATTTTTTTTGGTGTTGAATTTTCATGCTTTTTTGGTTTTGATATTTGTTGTATGTCTGTATATTCAAAATTGTGGCCTATGAAAATGCTAAATGGCTATTAACTATGGAAAACCACTAAACACACACACACACACACACACATATATATATATATATATATATATATATGTATATGTGATTTTCCATAGTTAATAGCCACTCAGAATTTTCACAGGCCACAATTTTGACATCGATATCATGGGGAAAAACTGCAACATAGACATTTTTAATATTATCTCATAATTTGGCAGCAGGTATATTAGGCTGCTGTCACTTTAAGACCTGACGCATGGATCCATTATACTGTTACACATACGTTTACCTCTCAACTGTTTACATTCACTTAAAACATAACTGACTGTTTACGTGTATACTTGCCAAGACCGGCATTTTGACATTATTTTGTGTTTTTGACTTTTTAAACACAATGAGCAGAGAAAAAGAACTTAATTTAGTACTGAGAGGCAGCTTTCTGTGCACGCACTTTGGGTGTGATCACAAAATCTGCGGGAATGAGTAAAATTATGCACAATACACGCAATCCCACGGCTAAATTCAAGTCCTGTAACACCAATAATATTCATCCAGAGCAAATGAAACCAGTGAGTGAGGGGAGGTGGTTTTTTGCAGCTGGTATCATGTATCTGTTCTACTGAATATTACGTTTCAGATATTTCAGTATTGATATGTATTGAAAACACTACACTGCACTTAATTGATTATTTCAGATGGCTTTTTAAAAGGCTACAACTGACAAATGTATATATTATATATAAAATTCAACCCTCCAAAGTGGCTAGTAGTAGGAGAGTAACTGCGTTACATGCCACTGCTGAAATCCACCCGCATTTGGAGGGTTGGTGGGTGCCAATGTTAAGCCCTGTATATAATGCTGAAATTTTGCACATAGCTAAAATGCAGTTACAAGGCATAATTTAAACAATTACAAGTAGCGTCCAAATATTTGCAAGTTTTGTCAATGCTTTTTCATAAACAGAAAAAAAAAATTGCCCATCGAACAGCTCCAAGTGCTCATGTTGTTGAATGTTGCTTTGCTAATATTAACTTTTGAGCTCCCTGTTTAGTTGTTTTGCAATTGTTTATAGCCAAACCTTGCAATCAGTGTAACCAACTAAGCAAATATAAGAAGAGGGAAAGTCAGTCAGACAGTCTTGGTGGCATACTTCTGTCCTCTCCCCTACAGGAGCTCTATCGCCCAGGGCCAAGCCTCCACTGATTTTAGTTCTCCGTGCTTCTCTTTCCTACCGCTAACTGCCGTGCCCCTGCTACCCCGGCTCTGTGGTTTAGCACAGTATTTACACAGAGCAGCCAAATTGCAGGAAACGAGATGTACTACTTAATGTGTTTGCAAATATAATACTTCCTCGAGCACTTCGTTTGAGGCCAAGCGGGCGCACTGAAGCGAATATAAACATGGACGCACATCTGGACATTTTGTGGGTGTCCAGGTCAGAGTTGCTCCACTTGAGGCAACTGCCTATGTTTTTATAGTATGCATAGCCCATCAATTCAAATCCAATGCATCTGTCCAACTGTAGCAGGGGGGAAGTGTGTGACTTACTAGGGTGTGAAGGAAAGTACTCACAGTGCATCACTTAGCAGTGACAAATTTAGGATGTGTGTTTGGTAAGACAACAGCAAGAAAGAGGGAGAAGAGAGACTTGTGGACTATGTGGTGGTTTTGGTATTAGTGATTTTTGAATAGTCACTTGAGGTGAGCTGATGAAAAATCATGAAGTCTTTCATGGTTTTGTGGTTTGTTCTGTGTTATCATTAAAGCTGTTTGATAGTCACTAGTCAGGCTTTTGGCCTTAGTCTGGGTAGACGCCATGTTTAGTTTGACATGAATGAAAATGAGGCTGTGAGGGTTAGGAGTACTGCTCAAATCGTTGTACTGTCTAATGGATCTTGTTAACGTCTAGTTCATGCTCATTTTTTCATTAAATTACATTTAAATTATCTTTGCCATCAATTAACGCACACTTAAAGTTAATCTTTATAAACTCTAATAATTTAATAACAGTACATTTAAAATAGGGATGCACAATAAATCGCAATAAACACGAAATTGCGCTTAAACAGATTTGGCCTAGTGCGATTATGAAATCGCACTTATTTTTTATGTGCAGCTTGTCAATGAAGCACAGCTCTGATCAGTATTAAATTTTGATCCATCTGAAAGCACTGCAAGTTTGAGTCGCTTATAACATGCATTTGAAAAAACAACACACGTTAAAAACATCCTTCTGTGAGATGATGTGGCTTCTTAGACAGAATAAGGCTCACAACATATTATTTCATAGCCTTTATCACTGTATAGAATACTATGTCGATTAGCATTGAAGTATAAATATACTTTATTATCATAAAAATACCTGAGAAGGCTTGAAGAACTCAGATAAATAATATATTGTCGTAATCGTGTGTTTATTAGTCATGTTGAATCAATCAAAGCGTTTCAATCTTCTGTTTATTCAGTTACAGTGATATTATGATGCTCATAGGGATTTCCTGGAATGACGTGCGTTATGTTGTACTTCTGCAAGGGATATTTGGAGTTTCTGTGCAAGAGCGCCCTCTCGCTTTCAGATGGAGCAGCATTTACTATTGATCACAGAGCTTCACTGAAAAGCTGCGGATTAAAAAATCGCGTGCAGTTTAATTTCGATTAATCGTGCAGCCCTAATTTAAAACCATTATTTTTATTGGCTATCAGCCATAATATGAAAATAATTATTGGCCTGTCCATATTGGCCAGAATTTTCACAACCAATTGAATGAAATACAAAGTTCTGTCATGAAACTCTAGATGGCGCAGGCTAATAGGTCCTTTAACTCAACCTGCTTGTAATCACATCTATTAGGGCACAGCTGATTGGTTCCTGCTGTATTAGTAGCCAATGAGCTTGCTGCTCAACCTTCAAAATACTTTGGTAGCATTGCCTTAGCAGTGCAGTGCGCTTCAGAAGCCCTCCACCTTCCCCAGCTCCTCCTGTATAGATCTGCTACGGGTAATTCATGTACGCTATATTGTACAATAGCAGCATGTCTTACTTGCTCACAGCAGCCTGTTGTGTATATATTGCTAGTAGCAAGTTCCGTACTTGCTCTGCAGCAGCAACAATAACCTACAGCAGCAGCAGCAGCAATAAAAGCAGCAGCAGCGTAGCAGATCTATTCCGATCTATTCCAAGACCAAACATACAACATTGTCATCCCCATTACTATGCCAAACACTCTGAGAGTTGTCATGACAGAACTATATTTCTATCCCTTACAGCCTTGTTGACATTTGCATCAAGTTAAATATGCTGTCTACCCAGACTAAGGTCTTCTAAGCACCATTAAACGTGATGCCAGTGTGCATTTGCCACTCGTCTGAATAAAATTATATAGTTAGTGTCATTAAGAAGAGCAAACAGTTGTTTTTCCTCACATATCTGACTGAAATTTCTTGAAATGATTTTTCTTGAAGCCTATGGCTGCTGAGGGACAGGATTTTACTAGGGTTTTGGGGGTCCAATGCTCAAATCTGGAATCAGGGTACTGCTGTTTGGGTGGTGAGTGTCCGTCCTGCTTGTATTAGATGGTCTAGTGAGCAGGTGAGCCGGACCTCTTAAGATCATTGCCAAGTTTCTGTGAAAATAGTGATGGATGAGAGACAGAGAGATAGAAAAGAGAGAATGGAAAATATAGGCATCATCACTAGAGGGACAGTGGTGTCTGAGCAGTTGGGTGAAGTCTCAAATCAGCAGCTGGAGTTGGCTGCGAACAGTTCCCCACCAATGTCTCTTCCTCTGTCAAATGTCTGTGTGGGATCAATTTATGCTTTCTTTTTCACTCTTTTTCTTAATCATATTTTATATGTTCATATTTTTGTCTTGTTTTCCATTAAAAATATCCAATTGGCATTAAACAAGGTACATTTACTTTAAGATCAGTTTTATTTCAGGAGGAATTGTTTATTATACATAATACATTTTTATGGAAGCATGTTTCCAACTCAGAATAAAAATTAAATAAATAAATGAAACGGGTAATTAGGAATAGTAATTAGGACTTTTTTCTAATTCTATCTCACCAAAAATAACAAAAAAAGATTGTACAATTATCTATTTTATTTTTTATTCTGAGGCGGAAGTGGACTTCCTTACATTTTAGGCACATCTTGTTGCAAGACGCACTGTAATTTCATGGAAGTGCCCTCTCGTAATTCATCTTGTCTTTTTATATATATTCCGGCCTAAACATCATAACCGCTGAGCAAATTGTCTCCATATTCAGAGCGCCGCTTCTTTAAAGAATGCATCCCTCATGTCTGCCAGCAACCTCAGGCCCCTGATTAAACTCTGCCAGTTGCAATAACGAGAATGCAATAATGCTACCAAGCAGGCGGCACTCGGGAACTCAACCAAAGTCAGACTGTCCTGTTTCTCATTCTGAATACTTGCTTGGAGTTTAGTGAAATGAGTAATTGTTAGTGTAAAGGTGAGAGAACATAACTTTGTTTGACTTTGCTTCATTTATGAGTTAAAGTTGATGTTGAATAATGCTGAGTATAAGATGTTTGAAAGTGTGTTGCTTACTTGGATGAAGCACATCTGTAAATCTCAGCTGCAATGTATGATGTTTAGAAGGGCAGATATACAAACAGCAGAACACTCAAGATGTCTTGCGTCTGAACAGGAGGAAGGACATGGGAAATTTGACATTTCAGTATTTTACACTTGATTTTTTTAATGTGTTTTAGAGGTTGCGCACTCACAGCTTTGCTTTTTTGATTATATTAATAAAAATGTCTATCTGCTGCTTCAGAAACCAAATGACCAGTGTCCTAGGATGTTTCCGACATAGCAGAAGTGAATCCATGAAGACCACACATAACTGTGCTGTAAATCAAATGCATATAGTTTCACAGTAAATCAGATGTGCTTCCATAAAAAAAACTTATAGTTGTATTATAAATCATCATTAAAAGTTCTCTTAAGGGTCTAATCAGAAGTGATTTGTATAATCGTACAGTGTTAAAGTGGGAAGAGGCATCATAATCGCTGCCCTAGATTCCTCACTAGATTGACTCAAATGCACCTGTGGGACGCCAGTAGGAATCCAGGAGTGAACTGGATTTATGGTAAGCCGGGAACCTCCTCAGATAGTCCGCAAGCTTGGGAATGAACTAGTGTCGAGCTTAGTAATCTTAGCCGCTCAGGATTTCTCTCTCGAAAGCGATGTTACACGCCCTCCCTCTCAGCTCATAAATACAAGGAGAATTAAACCGTCCCCCCTTGTGAAGGAAGGATCTTTAGGACTTCTCACCGATCGAATGGAAAACCATTGACCTTCCGCTCCTAAGCTTTTACAAGGTGTTTGAGTAACTGTTTCCCTCTTCCCTTTCTCGAGCAGGGCAGTGCAGTCAGCCTCGAAGGGCTTCATGGTGCATTGCCCAGAAACGTGGTCTTCAATGACAGCACCTTCATCTTCCTCAAAGCCTCCTAGGCTCCATTAGAGGAAGCTGGAGGCGGTAGCCAAGAGCGCAGAGGGCTTGTCAATGATTCTGTAAAACAGGCGCAGTGTTGCTGAGAGGGTAGCAGGGGTTGGGTGTATGTTTCCAGCTCCATCTTAAGTCAGAGTCCATTGGGGCTTCATGATGGAGTGCTGGAAAGTAGATGAACGGCCTAATGCGGTGCTTCTCAAACTCTTCAACCTGTGATCATATCAGAACTAGTAATTAATCGATATGCATTTTATGAAGCCTTTATGTATGATAGCACACTATTTTAAAATTCCCAATAGCAGCCAAATTATCGGCATTGGCAATATATAGTTTGACCACTAATCAGAATATCTAAGAACCAACTAGTCACCACAATGTTCTTTTTTTTTTTTTTAAGCATTGAGAAAAGCGTCTTAGTTTAAGGAATGTTTAAGGACTGTATTTTTTTTATTAACTTATAGTCAGTACCTCACCTGTTCATACACTGCATTGCAAAATATGCTGGTCTCAGCTAGCTTATGCTGGTTTTTCAACCTGGTCAAGTTGTCTCCCATGTGAAAAAGTCCTAAAAACCTCTCTAAAAAGACATGCCTGACCAGGCTTGGAGACTAGTTAAGACCAGCAAAAATGCTTGGGATAGTTTAAGCTGTTTATTTCTGCATAGAAGTATGAGTATAGGCTAAGCATTAAAGGGTTAGTTCACAAAAAAATTAAAACTGTGTTATTTGTTACTCACCTTCATGTCGTTCTACACCTGTAAGACCGTCGTTCATCTTCGGAAAACAAATTAAGATATTTTTTGATGAAATCTGATGGCTCAGTAAGGCCTCTATTGCCAGCAAGTTCATTTACACTTTCAGTGCCCAGAAAGGTACTAAAAATCCAGCATTAGCGTCAGTTCTGGCAGGTCACGTCAGTCAAGCTCGCATCAACTGACTCCCAGGTGACTTATGACTAATGATTCCCCTGAATCAGACTAATTCTTGAAATATGTGTACATGTTAAATTGTTGACATTAATTATATCTGCATATGTTGGTTCTGTTCTGTTTACCCTAGGGGGGTTATTGCTGCTCTCCCTGCTCTTATCCATGCTAGGCTGCATGGATGCGCAGGGAGTTCTTGCCCAGAACAGAACCATACCGCCAATACAAACTCTGTGCAGTTATCAATCATATTTTACGATAGTGGTCCTGACAGAAACATATTTAAAACAGTTCATGTGAGTACAGTGGTTCAACATTAATGTTATAAAGCGACGAGAATACTTTTTGTGTGCCAAAAAACAACAACAAAAAAAGACTTTTCAACAATATCTAGTGATGGCCGATTTCAAAACACTGCTTCAAATCTTTTGTTTCGAATCAGTGGTTCGGAGCGCCAAAGCGAAGGTCTTACGGGTTTGGAACGACATGAGGGTGAGTAATAAATGACATTATTTTTCATTTTTGAATGAAAAATGAAAATTCTGTCATCATTTACTCATGTCGTTCCAGACCCGTAAGCTTTCATTCCTCTTCGAAAAATGATGAAAAACATGAATATTTATTTTTTTACAGTTATATTTATGGGCTTTTTGTGCATTTTATTTGGAGAGGACAGTAGAGAGCAGACAGGAAAGCATTGGGCAGAGAGAGGGGGACAGGATCGGCAAAGGACCTCGAGACGGGAATCAAACTCGGGTCGCCGTGAATACATTTGCGCCATATGTCGGCGCACTAACCACTAGGCTATCGTCGCCGACCAAATGAAGATATTTTAATGAAATCTGAGAGATTTCTGCTCCTCCATTAACAGTCCACGCAACTACTACTTTGACGCTTCAAAAAGCTCATAAAGTGAGTGTAAAACTAATCCATATGATTTGAGCGCTTTAGTCCACATTTTCTGAAGAGACACAATCGCTTTATATGATGAACAGACTGAATTTAGGCTTTTATTCACATATAAACATTCATCAACACACACCAGTTATGGTAAATGGGAGCTCAAGCATGCCTGCTTGACATGCGAGAACCAATGAGGTTCATTCACATGTGTTACACAGCACGTTTGAGCTTCAGTGAGAACCAATGAGGTCCATTCTTGAGTGTTACACAACACGTTTGAGCTTCTTCAAGAACCAATGAGATTTGTCCTTGCGTGTCAAGCAAGTACGGTTGAGCTTCTGTTTATGTTCGCTGATCGATGTTTGTATGTGAATAAAAGCCTAAATTTAATCTGTTAATTATATAAAGTGATCCAGTCTCTTCAAAAAAATTTGGACTAAATTGCAGGATATATATGGATTAGTTTTACGATCTCTTTATGAACTTTTGAAGTGACAAAGTGGTAGTTGCGTAGCTGTCAATGGAGAGACAGAAATCTCTCAGATTTCATTCAAATATCTTCATTTGCATATGATAAACGAAAGTCTTATGGGTTTGGAACGACATGAGGGTGAGTAATTGATGACTTTTTTTTTTTTTTTTGGGTGAACTAACTCTTTAAAATTGCATGTAATTTTAAAACTAGAAATGTATTTGAGAACACTGATCTAATTTATTTCCATCAGGTGCCCCAATCTAAAGACTAAAATCTCCTGTGCACTGTCATCTTCTGAAGCATCTTCTTTGATCTTCTGAGCATCCCTGTTCTGTTTCAACTGCAACCTTACTCTTTCATTCACATGTATTTCTCACATCTGACAGCCAGGAGCTAGCCCACACAAAATGGTTTATGCATAGCTAATGGACTTTGTACATGATACAGATTTCAGAACATATATAATCAAATGTCTCTAATCAAAAACATTAATGCTGTCAGAATACTGTTGTTTGACTCAAGGATGGAAATGCAGACTTAGGGTTCTGATGCAATAGCTATTTTTTCTTTCTGTTTGAAGTCTGGTTCAAGTGTAAACCTGACTGCTTTATCAAAGCCTTCCTTTTCTGTTTGAGAAGTGCTTCTGACATTTTAGCCGCATCCTCAATATTTTTAAGTCAAGACACGAACCTGATCACCTCATCTCCTGGATGGCATCCAGAATCTCTTCTTTAAAGTCAACATGAAATCAAAACTTACCCTGTTTACTTTCTTTATACATGTTTCTCATGTTTTTGCTCACAATTCTTCATTCCAAAGAAAATAATATTTGTCTTTGTAATCTTTCATCAAAATTTAATAACTTGCTTTGTCTCTCAAATGCCTTTTTTTCAGTAACTTCACATGAAAAGCCCAGTGTGGTCTCTTTGGTTAAAGTAAACCCAAAGTCAAATAGATATTTAGACATTTTTAAGGCTTCTGTTGTAGTTAATGCAGCCTTTCTAAAATCTTGCCAGTAGTTAGCACAGTTAAAGCCCTTCTGAAGAAATCCATCCATGGTCTTAGTAGTCTCCTAGCCAGGTCTAGCTGGTCTGTTGGCTAATATTAGAGGCATTTTGGGCTAGTAATTGTTCTTGTTTAATGTCTTGCTTCGCTCTGAAATATTACATTATGAATGGCATTCGTTTCATGTTGACTTTCAATTTTTAAGATGCATTCAGTGCAGTAACATGCACTGCTTAAAACTTTATTACAGTAAACACACCAGTGCAGTGTAGTTCGAAAGCTTGGGACGCTTCGGCAGAGGGACCGGTTTTCTTTTCTATAAGTCATTGTGGCATAAATCTGTACCGGTGTCACTGTCTATCAACTCTAACATTGCTAACCACCATCTATGCTTACTCAAATTTGATTATTTATGACCTCGTTCTCTGGCTTTCTCTCTCTCTCCTAGCTTTCTGAGTACAGTATCCTGGAGGATCCATTACAGAGGCATTTATTTCTCATTTATTCTTTATCCAAGTATCATCCAGAAACTCCATGCATGCTTCCTTTCATTGCTGAGAAGGAAAATATGAACCTTGGATCGCAATTCAAATGTCCAGATCATGTGAACGACATTAGAAAAGGTTTGTAACAGTTGCTGGTTTGCACGCACATAAACGTTTAAGTATACAGATAAAAAATGACGTTTCAGCCTTTATTCCATTCTTAATTGAAGCTCTGTCAGCACGTCTTCTCAGAGAACCACACTTAGCACGCCTGGAGGAAAAATGACCATTGGCGGCTGCCGAAAAGGTTTATTGTTGAGTGAGAGGTGCCGCTGCGGGTTGTTTGAATCTGGGCCTAATGACGTGGGTTAAAAGAGAAGCTCATGAGTGTTTTTGCTGGTGTCTCACGATGGATTTTAACACAAGTAAAGGCTTTAAATATTGCCATTAATCTGTGTTTTCCATCGATGAAATGACTTACAGCTATTCATCATTTGCAGAGGCACACGAGCACATGCCGTACCTTGGCACCGGTAGTTCATGGAGTGGCCGCTGAAGGCAGAGAGAACAAAGAGAAAAATGGATTGGGACAAGTCCGGAAAATATGAGAGAACAGAACAAAGAGCAGGAAGGAGGGTGATTGGTACGCAGGCTCCAAAAAGACAAGACCAATACTGATTGATGGAGACTCAGAGAATAGAAGAGAAAAGGAGGTTGAGGTACTTCTCACTGTGATGAGAAATAGACTTTAGGAATTGGGCTGCAGTATTGGTTGCCATGACAATGAGAACATGCTTTTTGTCTGTGTCCTCCTTCCGAAGTGCTAACCAATTTGGTCATAGGGAGCTTTTATTTTTTGGCCTTTTTTCCACTTCCTTGCCACTACTGGAAGTCATTCTCTGTTTGTATGTGTTTTTCACGCAGAAATCATGATTCATCTCTACCATTCGAAAGTTTGTGAAAGAAGATTCATTTTTAAAGGGGTCATATAATGCCACTTTTACAAGAGTGTGTGAGTGTGTATGTAAAGTTTTAGCTTAAAATACCCCTCAGATCATTTTTATAGCATGTTACATTTGTCACTTTTTGAGGGTGAGCAAAAATACTCCGTTTTTGTGTGTGTCCCTTTAAATGCAAATGAGCTGCTGCTCCCAAGAAGAGGGCGGAGTTTCAAGAGCTCATGTTAGCAGTTCCGATTACCTCACGCTGACTCAATGAAAATGTCAGAAACTGTTCAGCCTTTTATGTTCAAACCGGAGTCGGACAATGATGGAGAGACTCAAGAAGAAGTGACAACATGTAGAATGCAACAGGACGTTTCTGAATGGTTAGTTGATGAATTTTTTTAAAGTCATTAATTAGCATATTCTGTCATGATAATCTATAAATCGCTCGTGTGGGAACTGTTGTAAGATCCTACAGAGCCAGAGAATATATGCTGAAGACAGAACAGGCATATAGTTTAATTACGGTTATAACTTATGTTGTCATCTTGCTTTTATGACATGCTATTGCATTTTTGTTACGTACTGTATTGCAATAACATGGCCTTAACCCCTTTGTTGTGTGTTCTCGGGGCAGGGTTTATGTAAATTTTAGGGTTCTTCCAACCCAGGAAGAAGCTTGTTGTAGTCCCAACCAGCCGTTTGTTGTAGTCCTTAAACAGCAAATTTTTTAAAAGAAAATATCTCCCTTTGCTTTGAACTTCGTCGTAACTTTGCAGACGTTGCTTATGCTCTAACAGCAACATTACACACTAACCAAATTTAAAAAAGTAAAATCATAATCAACCACCACTTTAAAGAATTTTTTTTTCTTTAATTTTAACTTTTATTCAGCAAGGAATTCAGCGATGTATTCAGCATTACATCGATCACAGTAAAACCATTTGTAATATTACAAAAGATTTATTTTTCTAATAGATGCTGTTTTTTTTTATACTTTACTTTCTTAATCAGATAATTCTAAAAAATGTATCACTGCTTCCCTTTGCACCAAATCAGCATATTAGAATGATTTCTGAAGGATCATGTGACACTGAAGACTGGAGTAATGATGCTGAAAATTTAGCTTTGATCACAGGAATAAATTCTTGCATTTTAAAATATATTAAAATAGAAAACAGTTATTTTAAATTGTAATAATAGTTCACAATATTACTGTTTTTACTGTACTTATGATCAAATAAATCAGACCCACTGAGCGTGAATTGTACACTCTAAAAAAAAATGCTGGGTTAAAAACAACCCAAGTTGGGTTGTTTTAACCCAGTGGTTGGGTTAAATGTTTGCCCAACCTGCTTAAACTTAATTAATAAATGTTCATTTCCATTGTATTTTGGGTTCATTTTAAGCAAGCAATATAGTAATTTTTAAACAATAGTTGAGTTAAATAAAACTACCCAGCATAAACATTTAACCCAACCGCTAAAACAACCCAATTGCTCGGTTTGTCCATTTTCAACCCAACTAGGGTTGTTTTTAACCCAGAATTTTTTTGAGTGTAGGGAGAAGACATATGTTTTAGTTTGATAGTGCCATTTCTTGTGATTTTGTTTCTTAATTATGCTTCACATGTGGCTATTATCACTTCTAGACTTATTAGTTAAGAAAATATAGCATCTCTCTTTGTAGAGTTTATCATTGTGTCTAATTCAGTGCACTCATCAAAGGTTTCTTATCTATTAGTGGATTATGTCTCTAAGTGAGTGAGTTTATTTTACAGAAAATCAATGAGCTGTTTAAGAGCTCATGCGTTTGTTGAGTCTGTTGAAGGTTTAGCTGAAGGAAAGCCTGCTGCGCTTGGAGAGCCCTGTGTGTTTATCTAGTATGTGTGATGTATGCCTGGCCGACAGTGGCAGCACCAGGGCACGGGTCACTGACAGCCAAACTCAAAGGACACACCGGCAGACTCATCCTCCCCCTCTCTTCCTCCTCTGCTTCTTTCTCCTCTTTGTTTCTGGTTTGTGTACATATGAGGCGACTTCCTTGTCTCGGCGGATCTGTCTCCCTGGGGTCCCGATAAGGGATCTGGGTGGTCTGATGAGGTGCCAGCTTGATTAGATTAAATTTATTATCTGTTTTCCACCAGACAGGGAAGAAATGAGACACTATTGGAGCAGATAACACTTGTACTTTTGAAAGAGACTAATCTCACATCTAAATAATGGAGTCTCTCTCTCGTTTGCGTCCACTAATGAGCAGCCAGCTGTAGGGTTGTTGATGGGTTATGACGTTTATTTTTATTTTATTTATTTTGAAATAAATTGATACTTTTTACATGATGGTTACACCACATTACATTTTTAGAGTCATTCATTTGAAACTTTTTATAAAAATGGTATTTTTAAAAAGTTTTTTTTTTTAGTTGACACGTCATTGACCCTGATAATAATATTGAATAATACTAATAATAGTGAAATTTTATGCTTCTTGATGGCAGATTCAATAACACCAAATTCAATATTGATTTGTTAGAGATACCTTTGTTTTCCACCATAGCTTGCATTGAGTTATGCTTTTTCTTTGTAAGAAGCTTGCTGCAAAATTTGCGGGATTTGGCCTACTTTGGGTTCATAAGTGAACATTGTCAAAAGATTGGCCAAAACACACAACCGGTGAGGACTTTTGGCATGAAAAACACTCGACTAGAGTGTCAATCAAGGCAGCTAGAGTTGGCGGCCATTAGAAACACCTCACAATCCATCCTTTAATTAACTCTGAGATTTTCTCCCTGGAGAGAAACCAGCGAAGCTTAAGTGATTTGATTATATGTCTCCTTTTGTTAGTCAAGGACTTGAATACAGGCCTGAGACCCTGATGATATTCCATAATAAAGTTGAGATCTCTGGTCCAACACAGACAGAGAAGTCTCCAAAACAATCCATTCTACATCATCTCATGGACATTTCAGTTTGCACTGGACATTTAGAAGTAGAAAAGAAACCTGCACAGATCCTCGGATAGACCATCTGTTTTAATTTGTTCAGAGAAAGTGTTGATGATTGTAATCAGAGATGTTCTTAAATATTTATAGCACTTGGTAGGTAATAAATTGCAAGCTACCTTTGATACAGGCAAATTGTTGCTTTGCAGAAGATTAGCACTTGTGTTTCTTGGCATGGCCTTCAAGTGAAATACAGACTGTTGATTAATACCCATTGTATGAGTTGACTTTTTTCTGAGATCAGCATTATCCCACATAGGCTAATTTAAAATGTGCATATTCATTTTCTGACCCAGTGTAAGTTTTTAGATTTGGCCAAGAATTCTAATTTCGGTACAAAGCCAAACATTCCCTCTAATGACCACAGATTAGCTAATTCATCCTGGC
Organism: Hypophthalmichthys molitrix; assembly: GCA_037950675.1. NCBI lineage: Eukaryota > Metazoa > Chordata > Actinopteri > Cypriniformes > Xenocyprididae > Hypophthalmichthys > Hypophthalmichthys molitrix. The sequence goes on from CM075506.1 coordinate 21,326,300, forward strand.
TCACTTGAAGATGCCTTCATTTACAGAAGCTGCCTCTTTGTTTTCTTCAAGCAGGTGGTTTGAAGTGCATAATATTGGAGAACCAGTGTTGAGATATAATAAGAAAAGCAGTCCTGCTTTAAAAGCTTTTAAGAAAATGTCACTTTCGTTTTCCACTGTATGTGCATACGCTCCCTGTTGAGTTCATTAGCCTCAGAGGCTTTAGTTGCAAGAGCAGCACAGTTTTAATGAATGCTACATACTCTGATTTCCCTGTCGGTGCTTTGGTATGACTTGCGGTGGTGGTAGCGGCCGCTTTCTCCTGCTAAGCGCCTATCGTTTTTCCATATCACAGTCCATCGCTGGCTCAAATAATAGAGCTCATTAAAGTCAACTGGTAGCTTAGATTCTGTAATGCTGGAGACATCAGGGTTTGGTGTGGTCTTCGAGAAAAGCTTGGGTGGTGTGGTGACGGTATTAGCAAAGTTACGTCAGAGGATCACTAATGGAAAGAACTGCGTTCTCTCTGTTGTAAGTATGACACTATTAGTGGCTACTTTTCATCTTCAGAGGGCATGCATCTCAGTGGTAGGCATTGCAAGTGCTGTTAAAATACAGTTATTAACAAAGTGTGTATATATATATACATATATATATAGAGAGAGAGAGAGAGAGAGAGAGAGCGAGAGAGAATAAAATATGTTAGTTTGTTTGAACTCAAAAAGCTATAAATTATTTTATTGTAAATATTTTATAATTATTTTTAATTATTTATATACATTTTATAAAAATAGGAGAGACCAAGGCTTGCTATCACAGAAGCTGTCAAGTCCAATTAGAGAAAAACTTATTTTACTTTTTTTTTTTTTTGGTTTCAACAGGGTTTTTCGTAGGTCCATAAAAAGTCTTAAAAAGTATCATCTTAAATATCATTTTAAGAGGTCTTAAATTTGGGATGGAAAACAGAGTCATCGCAATATGGATATATATTATTATATATGATTATATATATTAGATATATTATTATATATGATATATGATTATTAAACTTAAAGGCTATGATTCAATTAAATAAATGTGAGCACTGCACGTTTCAAAGTCAAAACGTGGCGCTGTTGCACGTTCAACAGGATCGAGGTTTCAGAGCTGTTTCATAATCAGTGAATACTGCACATTTATGGCAAGTGAATGCTTATGATGCACCTTTGATGAAATGTTTATGTTATGGTTTTTATATTATAATGTGTTGTAGATTGTTGTAAGAGTGCATATTTTATGTCTCTCATCTTTTTGAATGAGCAGCTGGAAGTAGTAAAGCATATACATTTCAAAATAAGAAACCTTGTCTTAAAAAAGGTCTTAAATTTGAAGTCTGAAATTTGATTTTCTTCCAAATTAATTATATTATCATTTATTTGCTATAGCTCAACACAATAAACATGAAAAAAAAAAATAGTAAGATGTAAATTTTATTTAAATATAATAATAAATATATTATATATAAAATAATATTATATATTATGTTAAAATTAAAATATTTGTTAGCCAAAAAATAGGATTTTATATCTTTCTTTTTCTTTTTTTTCTTTTTTTTACATTTTTGCTTCTGTTATGCATTTTTCATTATTTTAATGTTTAAATTTAGCTGAAAAAAGGTTCCCATTGTTGACAGCTTACTCCATATAATCCGACAACTATTGGTTATCTTGTTGTGTTGGCAATAATTGTTTAAATAATTAATAACTTTTATGTAGACAAGACTTTAAGGTATATGTCACACAGAAATTGACTTTCAAATAGGGCTGTGGCATCGAAATCCTGATGTGTGCATACGTGATAGTCACATTGCAGGATTTGCGATGTCTAGTATAGGGATCATTAATCCGTACGGACCAGACACTACGATTCAAAACGCAGGTGATTCTCTGATTAATTTGCAAAGTTTGACCATCAAACAATGAAAGTTTATCATTTGAATGTGTTTTAGGTCCTGTCAAGTTTAAACAGTCAAGACATTTTAAACCATTTGAGCACACGACGATGTGAAAGAGAACTCAATTCTGTACTTAGGCATAATGGTTTTTATACTGTACAAACCGTATTTTCTATCGCCCTACACTACCCCTAAACCTACCCATCACAGGAAACTGTGCACATTTTTACTTTCTCACAAAAACTCATTCTGTATGATTTATAAGCCTTTTGAAAAATGGGGTAATGTCCTCATAAGTCACCCTCTCCTTGTAATACATATGTCATACCCATGTCATTATACAAATTTGTGTCCTGATATGTCACAAGAACACGCGCACACACACACACAGACAGAGCCACGTAGATGCATGTGAACACTGAATGCCGTTCTCTTCTGCATCTATTTGTGCCTGAATGGACACATACATGCAAAAAAAAAAAATCAAAATGCATGTAAAAGATCTACTATCCTCGTAAACATAATTGATTATGGCTTAGGTGAACTAAACAATTGAGAAAGAAAACCGTATGTGTAACAGTATTTTGGATCCGCGCCGCGCATTCGGTCTTAAAGTGACAACAGCCCCTGAATGTTAATCAAACAACAAAAGGCAAAGAAAAAAAATCACTTTTGAGACTATGCAGTGTTATTTTACATTTGATTATTAAATTTCTGTACCTGAATACTGTTAGACTGGAAAATATAAAGCACTATTTATTTCATTTTTATCTTTGTTCTATTATATATATCTGTGCTTGTAATTTGTTCATTATTTTCTCATAATTTGTTCATAATTTGTTCAATATTGCATATTCACTCACCTACAAAATCACCCCAATCATCCTAGAATGATTAATTCTTTCCAAATAGAGTTATTCAAGTCATCTGGTGAATTTTCTTCATATCGCAATATATATCACAGAAAAACAAAATATCGCAATGTCAGTTTTTTCCAATATCGTGCAGCCCTACTTTCAAACATAAACACACCTTGAGAATAAAAAGTGTGACAGCTAGCCCCAGTCTTCTCCTATATATTTGTTTTGTCGCATTGATTGGTTTATGTTTTTTTTTTTTTTTTTTTTTACTTGTTTTACTTGTGATGAAGCTAGAACAACCAGCAAGTGTTTCTTACAACATAATTAATTAATTCAAATGAATTCAGCCGAACCCAAACCCCCTCTCTTTAGCTCCACTCTCAAAATCTCACAGAGCTTGAGAGACTGTTTGGGCACGGTTGCCATGGAGACTACTTTGATGAGGAGCAAACGACTACATTTCAATTGTTTGCATTGGTCTTTCCTCATGTATAAGCTCAGTGTTAGTCTGCTAGTTTAATGCAAGTGAGCATGGAGAGTAATGTTCTTGCATTATTTGCCATGGCCGTATAGAAGAATCAGTGATAAATCCTTATTTAGAAGTTGTCAGATACATTACCAATGAAATATATATATATATATATATATATATATATATATTTATTTTTTTTTTTTTTTCTATAAAAATAATGTTAGTAATAAAAATGTTACCTTTTTTTTTTTCAAAAAGAAAAACCATAACTTTTTAACGGCAGTGTAAATTGTGGGAATGTGTCTCTGCAGTTAGCAGATTTCAAGTTCTTACATTCTTTGATTTGAGCTCATTATTTTGAAGTAATGTTGCTTTTAATAATTATGAGACCCGTTTCATAAATAATTTCAAATAAAACTCTCAAGATAGTTTTGATTCTGCCGATTGAGCTTTTTTTTTAACATCTAAAGCTCTCTGTTGAGCCTCAGAACAAGTATGACCCGTCACCTTATTTCAAACAATGAGAACATTAAATCCTGAGCTTTATGTTATGTTTACATGATCCTTTAAGCACACAATACTAATTCTAAGACTTCATTGGCACAAAGAGTGTGCTGTGACAAATCCCCTTCTCATACAAAAAGTCAATTTGACCAGTAAATTGCTAAAATTTACCTCAACAAATTTTGTCAAAACGTATCATTACGCAAACTATGAGATAAGCAACCCTGAAATGATTTGAAGTGAGGTAAATCTCTTGTTTAGACCTTTACATTTGAACCACTAACGCCAGGTTGTCTCTGTCTCCCAGGCGAATGGATGTGAGACAGCCACATTGTGATGGTAAACATCCCGTCTGAAAGCAGAGGGACCCCCAGCTGGGGTCATACACATAACCGCATTGTACGTGAATTGACTCCTCATGTTGGATTAGCTGGTTAAATACAGTGATCCTTTCCCTCAGACGCACAATCGTGACATTTAACGCATTTGAATGCGGGTCTCAGAAAAGGCCACCATGGTCCTTTCAGCATCCGCCAGCTCCGTTTCCCCACACCGTTCACTGGGACGATCTCAACGGCGTGCTTGGCAACCCTGAAAGCGTCCACTTAAAATGCCCTATGCGGAAGTATCGAGGCATCCCTCGTTCAGTGAATGCACACTATTGTGTAGCATAGACGTTGAGAAAGGCTGATAGAAAAGTCATCAGCGCATGCAGTGCGACAGAACTCGGTGTAATGTATTTACTCAGCTACAGCTGCCAAGATAGTTTGAGAGAAGGTTTGGCAAAGAAAATAAATACTTGCTAAAATGTATTGGGATCCAGAAAAACCAATTTTCCAGAGACTGAATCTCAGCTCACGAGATCAGGATAAAGAGGAGTGAGAGAACTAAAAAGTTGCGGAGAACTGAAGAATGGGGGGTAAAAGTGGAAAATAGAGGGGTATGGGGTCTGATAGCAACTGAAATAAAAATAGACTCTGGATGGAAATGGTGTCTTGATGAGGGCCGCCCGCTAACCTCTCAGGCGCCACACTCCCCGGCTCAGGCGGGCCCCAGGAGCGGGAGGGGCCAGACCACAAAACCATCTGGTTGCTGAGGCTGTTGTACTTCTCCACTTGGGGGTCTACAACTACTGAAGGGGTATTTTGCTTGAGTTACACACAAAAATAGCTCTCAATCCTAAAAATAAAGGTTCTTTATTGGCATCTATGGTTCCATGAAGATTTGTTTACATCCATAGAACCTTTCCAGGTTCTTTATAGTGGAAAAAGGTTCTTCAGATTATGTTCTTCATAGTAAGAAAAAACGTGGTTATTTTAAAAACTGTTCACTGAAAACTTCTTTGGGGAACCCGAAAATGAACTTTTTTGCCATGATGCTACATGAAGAACCATTTTGGGTTCCACAAAGAACCTTTCAGTGAATAGTTTATTCGTTCTTAAGCCCAAAGTATAGTTCAATTTTTACGTGAGGGTCAGCGTTCAGTGCGCGTGAATTCGTCATCAGAAGAGTACGGCCGTACTGTACACGCACCGCCGTGTTTTTTTGCAGTAATTAGTTTATCCACAAGGTGGCAACCGTGCCCTGGGGGCGTCGATTCACAAGGTAGTCAAAGATAACCTGCATAAACAGAACAGACCGGAACGCATGCAAGCTACAGCGACAATAGAGGTCTACACAGACGAGATATTGCGCAAAGAGGTTAGAAAGTACCATCATTTGTACAACTCTAGCATGAAAGAATACAAAGTTGTTTACATGGGTTGTAACTCGTGGCGAGAGATTGCTCAAAACGCCTGTGTATGCGTACGAGTCAAATGAATATACTTTCCAAGGCTGTGCGTTCAACTGTGAGCGTATATTAGTGTACACGTAACAACAAAGTATACCCAGGGGCTTAAGTGTGAAGAACATTTTAATAATTGGAAGAATCTTTTTCCACCATATAGAATCTTTTTTCCGCTGGAAAGGTTCCAAGCAGAAAGTCTTCCTAACCCAGTTTCAGAGAGACGTCACAGAGGGAACGGTCCAACATTTGATTAAAGAGTCTTTACGGTTCTTGACACTGACCCAGCACACTGCAAACGGATAAAATGAGTCAGACTGATACTCATGACTCTTTAAGCAGGCAAAAAAGCTCCGCGCAGCATTGGTTTCTGTACTGAGGGGCCTGTTCCACCTGACACAACCCAGCGGGGATGCGGTGACCCTATAGCTGATGACTTCATCACTTACAACATTGCTTTTTAGGTTCTTCTCATAGGAAACAGCTGAAGGAAAGCATCATTTGATTCGCATTAAGGAAAATGTTATATTAGATAAGCAATCAGAAAAGAAAGGTTTTTGTGTATGAACAGAAAAGAGTGACTTGAGTCACTTGTTTACTCCATTAGGGCATGCCAGGTAGCATTAGAGAATTTGCAATTAACTTAAATGCAACAGAACTGTATATGCTTCCTCATATGGAATGCATTTAAAGGAAAAATATTTTCATAACAGTTGGAAATTTTAGATTTTAAGTGGATTAAGGAGGCTGTATGCCGTTTTTCTATCCTCTTTTCCAAGGGACATCTGGATCCCGTTAGCTCTTTATGGACAATATTTCATTTCTCTCCGTATGTCATCTTGACACTGCTTCTTTTGATTGTCTGTATGTGTTTAAAGAAGGACTGCTGGGTTTTTACAATATGTGTTTGTAACACAAGGATTCTTTTTTTCCCCATGTTTTTTTCTGAAATATAAGGGAAGTATAAATATTGTGGCTTATTAAATGTATTTAAAATGAGCTAATATATATAATTTATTTATTAATATTAAATAATACATTACGCCTACTAGCTAGCAGTTAAAGCCATTGAGAATTTATATTGCATACCTGCTTGTTATCAAAGTGATATTACCCTTTGTTTCATAAGCTAAACATCAAAAAGTAACCCAACATCAGAGCTCTGTGTTTGTGTTTTTACTTTTTTACTTGCAAATGTATTCTTTCAGATCTGACCTGAAAACTATACATTTCTTCTTCAGTTAATCACATTTTGTGCAATCCTATGAACAGTTGGATCTCATTACTGTAGATAATGGTTTAGAGTGTCTGCCTTTCTGTGTCTTTCTTTCATTTGCTGTGGTGTTTTTCCTCTGTGGGTCCTTCGATTAATGTGGATAGTTTTGGTTGTTTCAGGCACTCCAAAAAGCACTTAATTTTACTTTATAACCCCTGGCCAGTATCCTCTCTTACAATGTTGGTCTTGTTCTGGAATATCTGTCACCATCTTCATTCTTCTGCCACCTCTCTTATTGATTTCTCCAACTCAAACAGCGAAATGTTTTCACTGTCTTTCTGTTTCCTCCTTAACACGTTTTTTTAAAAAACCTCCCAAGCCACAGTATGGTAATCCGTTTCATTATTGCAACTTTTTGAATGAGCTTTATGAATATTTAGCATGCTATTCCTGTCAAGTTTATGCTGTAAAGGCCGCCACATAATGCGTTTCCCTGGAAGGCTGACTGAGTTTGTGGACTAGACGTGGCTTCACCAAAATGGGGGTTTTGTTTGCTTAAATATTTCATTACTGAAACGAGTCCTCAGTTCTGTGTCAGGACACCATTCATTTTGATATTTGAGAGATGAGTGTACCATCTCTTGAAGGAAAGCAGGGGGCAGATGACTTTATCTTCAGGCAGATGTTAAGACCCTCTCATCTGGTAGCAATCTTTCTGTGAGCCCGCTTCAGCCAACCACAGTCCAATTCATCAGAAACTGTCATCTGCCCGTGGAATAGTGAAAAAAGCAAATGGATGGGGGCAGGACGTTGAGTGTAAACTTGGGGAGAAATAGATGATCTTTTAAAATGGAAAAACACCAACTCAGCTTTGCCATTTGCATGTAATTGCTTTAGGATGAAGCAGATGCAGGTCTGGATTTGTAAATGCAGTGTGTTTATTTTAAGACGAACTCGACCTCTTTAATGCGACATGGAACCTCTGGTCAGCAGTAACTGTCTGCTCATTATTCTTAAGAAAACAATGGATTGTGAGGGTAATGAGTCTAATTTAGTGCCGCACTGAGCGTGGAGTTGATTGGGTCTGCCTTTTCATGTTGGACAGGCTGTCACCAAGCTCTGTTTTGCTAGAGTAGAATTAAATTGCCCATGGATTGCAGCGGCTCCTGAGAAAACAGTGTGAATAGGTGCAAGCCGTGATGAATGGCATACAGAAGATCAAAGATGGAATCCTTATTTAGAGAATCTGTTCAGTATTGCTCTTTGGTAGTACTTTCAGATTTTGTTTTGACCTACAAGTGTCTCTAAGTAGTAATCAAGACTATTATTTATAATGTATTATAGAAAGACATAAACATTATGTCCGATAAGCCAGTAATTATTTTCATGTTCTGGATAATAAATGGACAATAATAAACTTTCATACAGTCATTTAATATTATTTAAATTATATTAATTTTGATATTGTTTAATTCTTAAGAATAATATTAAGAATTACTGAAATATTAATATTCAGGGATAGTAATATGATTGTATTAAAATGAATTTTTTTTTAAGATAATATTTTAAGTAAGCATTAGATTATGGCAAATTTAACATAAATTTAGGGGAAAGGAGCATGCACAAATCTCTAATATTTGCCAGAAACTGATATGGTACCAATATATCATGTATTCGTGATATATTACATTATACTTTAAGTCCCTAAAATACTATATTACCATATTTTTAAACTGTAATTAACTTTGCGGTCATTTAACGCTCACTTAATCTTTAAAAACACTAATTTATTTTTTTTATATATATAGATTCATGACAGTATTAGTTAATATTAATAAAACATCTTAAAAATCTCAAACTAAATATCAAATTTTAAAATGATTATATATGAATATATGAAATTTGCTACCAGATGAGAGGGTCTTAACTTCTTAACTTCTAAGCTTTATGAATCTTTTGTTTCGATTCAGTGGTTCGGAGCATTTATCAAACTGCCAAAGACACGTGAACTATTGAAGTTTTAAAACGCTTATGACGTAACGAAGCCTCGTTTACTGAAATCATGTGATTTTGGCGCTCTGAACCATTGATTTGAAACCAATGATTCGTAAAGCTTTGAAGCTTCATGAAGCATCGTTTTGAAATCGCCCATCACTAGATATTGTGGAATAAAGTCGCTATTTTGTTATTTTTGGTGCACAAAAAGTATTCTCGTCACTTTATAATATTAAGGTTGAACCACTGTAGTCACATGAACTGTTTTGAATATGTCTTTAGTAGCTTTCTGTTCATTGAAAAAGGGAGTGCTATTGCTGCTGATGCAGGCCTCACTGAGCCATTGGATTTCATCAAAAATATCTTAATTTGTGTTCCAAAGATGAGCGAAGGTCTTACGGGTGTGGAACAACATGAGGGTGAGTAATAAATGACAGAATTCTCATTTTTGGGTGAACTAACCCTTTAAATGTGGATGTTTTCAAAGATAATGTTTTATAGAAACAATAGTACGCTAGCTTTAAAATAAAACACAATAAGCTGACAATTTCAAGATGCTGTACTGAGAGATACCGGAGATCACCGATTCCTCATATGTGCAGACTTTAAAATGATTATGGATTTTAGAATTCATTTTTGTATTATGTTTAAAATTTTTAATGATGGTGGATTTTATGAAATTATTCTTGTATTATGGCATGGTTTGATGGGTAGAGTTGTATTTTTTTAATATGGCATGCATTTAATTTTAGTTTGTAGATTTGTATGGACATCTTTATTGTAAATATTGTAAAAAATAATTAAGTGTTCTTTCGTGGACCTACGATAATGCTGAAAAGTCAATAAAACAAAAATAGCTGACATCAAAGCGATGCATTAGCATCGAAATTCCAATGGAGCAAAACTGGAGGAAGAAAGTTCCATATCTTATAGTTTGAATTTATCTGGGTCAAAACTAATTCCACAAAGGATTGTGGAAGTTTAAGATGGTCTGTAGCTATCTAAAAGATATGAGCCAATCATATCCGCTTAGCCCGAAAGACCTAAAGCACCAGGATCCCAAGTAATATTAACGGGTCTTGTGTGAAGATAAAACGTCCATCTCTGAACTTAATATCTGTCTGAGACATTCACAAATACATCCGATGTGAGCCATTAGAAAGTTTCTCGTCAAGGAGAACGGGGGAAGTTTAGTGCAGTCGTGCCCCTGGGGTTTGTGGGATACTGGACGTCTGCTCTTAGTTGTGCACTTGGGGAGGAAATTAAGAGTCTCTTTGCAAAGCCTCCCAAAATGAGTCGGGCAAAGCGAGCATGCAAGGGCTCTTCTCGCCAAAGCTCTGAGAGTCCATAGGCCAGAGATGGTCCTCTGTGATTAGTTAGAGAGTTTAGAGCCATGTCAGAAACCCAGCTGCCTGGCACTGAAACTAGAGATGGTGCACAGATTTCCCTTGCCTTATTAAGTATCTCCTGGGGAAAGCCAGGCAGTGCCAGAGGGTTATATCCTTCACTAAAGGCCTTGACCTCGAAGTGACAGACATCATGTAAGATGGCACCAATGTGTACCACAAAAATCTCCCTCTGGTTTATAATATCTGTGTCCTCCCACACTTAAAACTCTTCTTTATACTGTTTCTTATACTGGCCAGGGTGATACTCAACCCTTGGAGAACTTTCCAGATTGTACAGCGTCAAGAAGGCCACTTTCATCCAGCCTGGAGTGGTTCTGCTGTCATGAGTAATTATGGATGAAGGATGTGCAAAATTCTTCCATGGAAGCAGTGAACTTCTTTGAGACAAAGGTCAGGTTTTTCAGTGGTGAGTGCATATGTTCTTACCATTCTCTAAAGCCAAACAATCACACGTTTCATGTTACAGTGCAGAGTTATGCGCCATTCAAAACAGAATTGAGAATTTCTTTTAAATTCCAACCGAATTTGAATTGAGGTAGCAAACAGCATGCAGAATTGCAGTTCATTTAAAGTCCCCCTGTAATCAATAATTTTATCACTTACAACTCATCTTTGATCACCAAAATGAAATATGTAAAAGTGTAAAAAAATTTCTTCATGCCTTAAAATAGCTTGAATGTAACTCTACACCCTTGCCTCATTTAAAATACGCGGATCAATGAATATGCAAATGAGCCCCGCCTCCACTCGCTCATGCCAGCTCAGAGATCCACTCGGTCAACTTACTGAGGGAAACGCTGCACAATTGTATCGCTCTTCACAACATCACTCATCAACTCAGAACGTCAGTGGAGAAAGGCAAATAGTTCATCATAACATCGTAATATACATCATACACCCCCCATATTACTAAATCTACACGATTTTTCATATCAACAGAAAAATATAGTGGGATAACCTGGCTTCTCTCAAGACTCCCCTGCTAGTTCGCTGTTAATGATATGCTAAAGCCCGCTGGCACGTAGACGTGATTGGTTACAAGGTAGTTTGTGAAGTCACAGACACTAGCGATTTCAAACCGCGGGTTTGAGACTCTTTTTTTCACTGCAGTTTTAAGGAGAAAATGCTCAGCAATGGTGTTGACATATGAATTTGTACTTGCTTTGTTAAACCGAGCGTAATGGATTATCCAAAAGAATATCCATCAGCTGTTGATTGGATTTTGATAAATGGGTGTTGCACTCAAAAATAAATGTGAGATAACAGTCAGTTTTGAAAGGATAGGGTTAAGTGAGCTAAATTATTAAAATGAACAACAAAAGCACAGTTGGAACTTAATTCAAAATATCTTCTTTTGTGTTCCTCAGTATAAAGTAAGTCATATAGATTTGGAACGACATGAGGGTGAGTTAAATGATGACAGTATTTTCATTTTTGGATGGAAAATCCCTTAACTAGATAACACCTCAACAACATACTTAACTTGTCAACCTTAAGAACGTTGACCTCTTTTTCATTTTGTTTGTCCAGGGGAAAGGTTAGCATAACTCTTGGAAACACAGTCTGAGCGTCCGAATGGTGTTTTCGAGGCCAGCTGTCCTGACTCCTACTCCCCAAGCAGGCATGTGTCTTCCCCTCAGCTCAGATTTTTAGTATGAGTCACATCACGCAGTGCTTGGCCTGCTCATGCAGTTGTGTCTGGTCGTCTGAGCTAAGCCTGGTGGGATGTGTGCGCTATTATGTAGCGCAGATCATTTGCCACACCCAAACAAAGGCACACACATGTCGAAGCTGAGTGTGTGTGATATGACCACACACAGCGGCACATTTGGTCGGCTTCACACATCCCGAGACACATACACACGCACTTCAGTCACACCTTTGCTAAGCCTCTTACAAATTAGTGTGTTAGCAAGTGTGCTAACATATCAGTCAACAGCTTGAGCGTATAAATTGAATGGAAATTGTTTGAATTTTCTTAGCATTTCATGCCTAACAAAGAGAGATTGTTGTTCGTTTCAAACTCTTGGGTCGCTGGGTCTTGAGAACCGTGCTGCCCTCCCGTTCTTGGTCTTCATTCATCTGTGGTGTCGTTCACCTCCCAACCCCCACATCCTGAATCACACTTCTTGAGCTTGTTTATGAAATGCTAGGAGAGCACGACTCCCAGAGGATTGAAATGGAGAGGAGGGATGTCTGCGACCCACAACTATCACCCCCCCCCAAGTCATCATCCCACAGGTTCAAATTCTGGTCTGGCAGGGGTAGCGGATGGACGGGGATATAAGCGGTGAATGTCAGAGTGAGTTAGTCCAGTTGCCTGATGTGGTCTGACTAGACCGGGGAACAATATTTTTCTAAGATTGTCCGACAGGTTCAGTTGGTCTGTTAGCTTCCTCACATTCCTATAAATCGTGTCCAAATCCAGCGATACATTGGAGGCGCTCCGCAAGGCTTGAATTCTGCTGATTTTAATCTTTTCACTCTCACTGCTTGGCAGTTGCGTTCGTCTTTCTCGAACACTTCAGTTGAGAGCCACACAGATTGCTTCCCATAATCCAGTCTGAACTTCGGGTTACAAAATAAAAATACAATTTAATGTTTGTGTGTGTGTGTGCGTAACTGAAAAAAATAAAATAAAATCAAGTACATTTCTAATTTGCTTCTAACTTGCTATCAAGTTCCTTTTGCAAAGGTCTTGTTTCTGCTTTCTCTCAGCTTGTTTACAAATTATTCAGTTGTAACTGGTATCTTCAGGATACACCAGTCTGATAAAGTGTGTGTGTGGGAGGTTTTTAAGGGCAGCCACTGCAATAACTTCCAGCCTTATCTGTGAGTCTTTGACTTCTGCTGCTTTATTCGTTCCAGTACATTGTAGCTGGCCTCACAAACCTACATCCATTTTGTCATAGCGTCACCTTTTGCCCAGTGCATCATTATTTGTTGGTGCTTGCTACGGCGAGCATCACTATTACTTAAGGTCCTTTCACACTGAAACCGACACGATAAAGCGAGGCGAATCGGTGACGAATGGAGCTTTCACACCGAATGCAAAACGAAGAATTCACACCTGCTTGCTATGGTGGCACTGACTGTCAATGCGTTTTTCCTCATGTATGTATCTTGTAGGTTTTTCTTTTTGCCTTTAACATCTGCTGCACAACATGCAGCATTAAATTAATATAAATAAATTTGGTACTAGCCTACACCAGAAACTCAAAATATCTAAAATGAGAATACATCATTAAATGTAATGAGAGGTATAATTAGCAGCTCTAGAGCGAACGCACTCTCTGACTCATAACACTCGCGCACTTGGAAGAAAACGGACATTGTTCTTCAGATTACATAATTCACAAATATTCAAGTAAACATGAGAATAAATCTGTTCTCAGACACCCATGATAACAAGAACTCATCATCCAATCTCTTCTCTCTTCTGAATTACTTTTCTTCAGTGTTTGATTTTCAAAACAGCGCCACCAATCTCGCCCTTTTGTGCAACAGCAGCTGTTCCAGGTACATGATCTAAGCTCGAATCTAATTGTATGGCCCGGTTCTTTGCCGAGTGACGGGGAAAAATTCAACACACTGGACAAAAAAAAAAAAAATCTTGCTTTTTCGCGCTGTTATTGTTCATGCCCTGTGTGAATAGCTCCATAGAGATCTATCAAGAGCGCCATCCCGACGAACATTCACGCCGAATTATCGCATTGAGTGTGCAAGACCCTTAATGCTCAAGTTTAAAAAGTACAGTAATTTAAATATTTAATTTCAGCATGCAACTCTCCCGCAATGCAGTGCTACGGATATGAACGATACCTCAAATCATGCTGCTTTTGACTTGGTCTGGTAAGCAACCAGAGCACTAGCCGCGTTTCCATTACCGATTTGCGCAAAACTTTTGCAATATTTTCTAAATATCGATAAAAAACTATTGCGAAATGACGCCGTTTCCATTAACCGATGTTATGCGACTAAAACGACCCTCTCACGATAAGTCATTCCAAAAATCATGGCAATGGATGTTAGTAGGTTTATGTATATCTCAGCCACCGCACTAGCCATTATTTTTAATCTAAGGAGACATAGGCATGTTATCTAAACATTTATGGCAAGGAAAGCCCCTTATACTTGGGAGCGGCCACGTATGAGGTGTTTCTGGGCGTTTCTCCCTCCTATCTGCTTCAATGTCTTGATGAATTCAAATTATGGCATTTCTTTGTTTTTTTACAATCCAGTAGTCGTGTAATACTTTTGTCTCTGTGAGTTTAGTGAAGAACTCTCATCTTCTGTCTAAACATACTGCGCACTGTTTAAAGAGTGATCGACTTTTACATACGGCAGGTGACCTGTAAATACGAAAAACTGTTGTCATTGCAGTTTTGCGAAATATTCCTTTTTCGAATTGCGAAATTGACGTGTTTTTTGGAAACACGTCGCAAAAAGTTTTTGCAAAACTGGCGTGTTTCCATTGAGCGTATTTTCAATTCACAATTTCTATTTGCGCAATTTAAAGGAAAATGGAAATGCAGCTGCTTTTGCAGTCACACAGCAACTTGCTAAAAACATTCAGAACTCTTTTACTCAACATAGCAATGCCCTAGCAAACCACCTGAAATACTTTTGCAAAACAACTTTATAAAAACATTCAGAACCATTCAGAACACCTTAGTGACCATCCAAAACCTTCTTGCAGCCACATAGCAACATGCTAAGTTGTTATGGGTGTTTTTAGCAACCACTGGTCTTAACTACTTGCATTTCCTTCAGTAAATGTAATGATCTGGTTGTTATTTGCACTCAAATAAAAGTTTTGAATAAAATGCCTCATGTAGATGTCTGCAGAGAAATAAATAAGAGCATCAATATTCGCAGTAACAGTAATGAATAAGATTTCTAAAATAACAGACTGAGGCAATTTCTCAGCTCACTGATTTGGCCTTGTTTGCTCTCAAACAAAATCCTTTGAGCTTCACGTGTTGACTGCCAAATCCCGATATTCTTTTGCTTTGTTAATAAATCACAGAATCTGATTTATCTACTCGCCCAAGTCGAACCTAATTGTACGGTCTTTGGAAAGAAGCACCTGGCCTGAATGCCACGACACTTGTTGAGTAACACAAATTATTCAGTTCCAGGAAGGAATCGTGCCGTTGTGCCTGCCAGTTAGCATTGTTGTTAGCTTGGCACGGAATCAGACCCAGCTGCCTGCATATTCTGGTCCAGATGGGCGGATCCGTCGAGCCTTTTTGCATGAAGTTGGGAGTGCATCACACTATAATGCCAGCTTTAGCGGTGATGCTAGTTTTTAGCAAGATTTCCATCAATGCCTAGCATTGCTCCAATCTGGAGCTGTTATGTGAATCAGTTATTTAATATCCTAGTTCTATTAGGTTGTTTGTGATATGTAGCCAAATGCTAACAGAAGGTTTAAATCTTGAATCTCCTATACTGTAATTGTGTTGATTGCAAATGTATTTATTGCTCATGCTAAGAGAAGAAGTATGTATTTGGCTCAGTCTGAGTGATACAACATAGTGACTCAGTGTTTTACCTCATGTCTTTCCAAAAAAGTGGGCTTTACTCCAAAAGTTATCTTCTGTTTCCACAGCCTTTGTAAACAGAGTCTCATTACGCAGCCAAAAGAGGACAATTGGGACATTCATTATGACTGATTCCTTGTTTCAAAAGTAGTAGACATTGAAGCATCATTTTCATTGGCAGATTTCAGTTTTCCATCATTTTCAATCAATTCATTCAATGTATTATATTGACTGTGCAGCCTGACCCTGGCTGACCTCTGCATAATTCTCATATAACGAAACCAAGAGTGGTTTGTGTGACTCATACTGGAGCTCGTTTTTTTCACAACCCAAAAAGTATTTGGACACTTAAGCTACACTTAAAATGCATGAATGCCTTTGCATTACAAGTAATATAAAATTATAAAATAATCCAGTGACATTCAAGCATTGTTAAGTAGGGCTGGGGGGACAAAATGACCCACAAAGTTGGCAATATCTGAAATTTTTGTCCTTGTGGGGACATTTTTTGGTCATCATGAGGAAAACAGCTTATAAAGCATACTAAGTGATGTTTTTTTGACGATGTAAAATGTAAAAAGTTGTCTGTGATGGGTAGGTTTAGAGTTAGGAGAATATATAGTTTGTACAGCATAAAAGGCATTACGTCTATGGAATGTTCCTATAAAACATGAACATAAAGCTTAATTTATTCGATTAAACGTGCAGCCTTATTGTTAATTGTGGCTTAAGTGCCCAAATGCGTTTTGTGGCCACTGTATATTTCCTCTCCAGCACTCTCTCTTTCTTTCCAAATCTCATTTCTTCCCTCATTTTGAAGACTGCATTGTTGTGTGTCTGCGTGTCCTGGGCCGCCATCCCACCGGGCTAATTCAGACAGCCCCCTGTAACCGTGAGAACACTTTTGGCGGCTATTGGATTAGCCTTTGAGCACTACGTGGGCTAATTGATGAAAATGACCCCGGTGCGGAGAGCAGAGCCATTGTCTCCGCTGTCACAAAGTCTCAAGCCATCAACAGAGAGCCTAACAGGATTTCTGCACACACGCCATCCATCCCTAATTTGTTGGCCCGGGAAACTGTCAAAGCCTGCTGGAAGCAAGCTCGGAAGCGGGGTGTTTGTTCTGCTTTTACTGTGGTAGATTAATCAGCCGCTGCCAGCCCGAAAAGCTAAGTGTAAATGTAATGAAAGGAAAGTTGACTTATGTGATTGAAAACAAATGGGACTTGTGATTTGGACTGGTGCTGTTCCTACTATATGGTCTCTTTGAGCCTTTGATTTAGTAATGTCATGATTATTTAACAACCCCCAAGGTTTCTGATCACACCAATTATTCGCATATACACACAATGAAGGCTCTGATGTTGTTTTATTAATTAAAAGAGCTGATTTGCCTGGTAGACACGTTGACGTATTTGCAATATAAATGATGTTTTTCAGATCTTGCTCTTTCTGTTCTTTCATTCTCTCTCTTGCACTTTCAAATACCCTCTCTCCTACTCAACACAACCACACACACAGAGCTCTACGTGTGAGAATGGAGCCCTAAAGAGTTCCTCTGACCTGAGAATAATGGCTTGCTTGGTTTCCAGAGTGTTGCATTCATCTCAGTGGAATGCCGTAACCATAGATTACCTGACAAATTAAGCCCACTCATCTCACCACAAACCCTGCAGTAAGAGCAACTAAATATGCAAGGCTGTCAGGTAAGGCGTTGCTAAACAACATTAGTACAGGAATAGCTCACAGTATTACCCAACACATGCTTATTAGATGATTGCACAACAGTTCACGTGTATTAGGATGTTTGATTGTTGTTTGTTTCTTATGTAGGCTGGATTAGTATGGAGCTAGAAATATGACTAAATGATCTGAATTTGAATTGTGTAAATTTGAATTATTAACAATTGTCATTTAACAGAATTAAATATTAAGTGCCATTTTATATAGATTTGAATTTGAATTTTTTAAACTTGAATCCTGGACATTTGAAATTGAATTTTTTTATGGCATAATTTTCTACATATTTATTTTTAAACAGCGTATTTTTTGTTCTGAATTCTTTGACTGCAAATATTCACTTCTTAAAAATACAGATTCAAGTTTTCAACATGAATAACAAATTCAATATTCTAAAATTCAAAACGCAGAAATTCAGATCGTACTGAAAGTAGGTCAGAGGTCAAACTTCCGAGATCCACAGGGAAGAGTAGAGGATCTCAGAAAAGTTGAATGTTGCATTTTGGCCACTTACTTAAAATTCAGATTGTTTAGTCACATTTCTAGCTCCATAGATTAGCTGTGTGTTGTTTATATGCACTATACTGTCAGATTTTTAATCGAAATTAATAGTTTTATTCAGCTTGGATGCATTCAATTGTTCAAAAGGGACAGTAAAGACATTTATAATGTTACAAAAGTGTTTTATTTGAAAATATTCATCAAAGAATCCTGAAAAATATGGGTTACACAAAAATATGAACTCTTTTTAACATAATAAGATAAGAAGAAATGTTTCTGAGAATGATTTCTGAAGGATCATGTGACACTGAAGACTGGAGTAATGATGCTGAAAATTCAGCTTTACTATCACAGGAATTAATTACATTTTAAAATATATTCAAATAGAAAACATTGAAAAAATATTGCTGTTTTTACTGTATTTAAAAAAAAAAAAAAAAATCATTAAAAGTATGTGATAAAAAAGTCATGCCTGTTCTAAATGCAAAGGATTTAATGCATATTAAATGCTTTAATTTTTTTTAGATGACCTATTTGGTGGTCATATTGACATATTGTATACTATTTTGTGATTTAGTCAATTAACTTGTATACCACATAATTAATTAGATTATATTTATTATTATTTATTGAAAGCCTAAATTTAATGTTATAGGTATTTAGGGGCTGTGCAAATATGGATTTGATTCTTGCAATTGTTTTTCTGAAAATCTCTTAATTGTGATAAATGGACATCGCTGTGGTGATTTATGGGGTTAAATTACTCCGTTTACATGTCCATCAAGATGATATCCATTCTCTAAGAGGAATTCTTGGAATCTGCGTTGTTCATTGAAGTAATTGCAAAAAAGGTGCTTTTGTGTGTGTTCATCATCATGGTTCATTGGTTTGGGCAGACCTGCCTGTTCCCTTTGCATGACGACCCATCGCCCTGGCAACTGTTGACAGACTACCACAGCAACTCACTGCTGATGTCAGAAAACCTGCAGACATTCACATTTTTACCTTTTTCTGTTTATCTCTCCCTCTCACAATTGTCCATTTCACTTGTTTTGGTCGCAGCCCGTTTTGGTCTTTATCATGTTCCGTCTCGTATGGACACTTTGTTCCTTTTGGACTTATGTTTGAGACACACTTAAGTTTACTCTTCTCAAAAACACAAAATAAACCAGACTGATTGGATTAAATTTCATCTGCCTCCTCCTGCTGGTTGATGTAACGCAGTTGTGAGTTGCCTCAAACCAACACTAGGCTACATTACATCCAAAGATTTCCCATGAGTCCCATAAACACAAGAAACTACCACAGATGTGAGACACTTGAGCAGACTCTTGTTTCACCAGTTGAATTAACAATTATTTAGACATACAGTCATATATATACTTGCGACCATTTTGTAGTATTTCAACTTCTGAGTGTCAGATTCTAATCTTTATTTGACATTTATTTCGACAAGTGCAACCCCATTTTCAGTGCAAGTCTGGGAAGTTGTTCAACATTCTCCTGTAGTTTGGACTTAATCTCCCTTATTTTTTTTTTATATTTCTAAATGGCTTCAAATCAAGGTCTTTCCTCAGACATTTTAATTAGTTCTTCTAAGATAATCCTCCCAATTGAGATTATAATTGCATAAAGCGCTTTCACGCTTCCAGAATGTATTGCGGTTATAGGGTTTCACTGCTGTTTCTCAGAACACAGATTAATGACATTAAAAAATGGTTACTAAAACATTTCAGGAATGAATATTGTATTGTTTGGGATAAGCTTCTCATTGGCTTTGATAATGTAAAACAGTGTTGGTAACACATTACTAGTAACTTGAGACATGTAATCAGATTACTTTTTCAAGTAACTAGTAAAGTAATGCATTACTTCTTCAATTTACAACAAAATATCTGTTACTTTTTCATATAAGTAACGCAACTTACTTTTTCACATTTATTGAGTGACAGCTCTCCTGTCTGCAATCTCACTTGCACGAAAACATTCAGTATTCCTCAAAATGAAAAAAAAAAGTGAAATGCAATCTCAGAATTTTACGCAAACCTGTAATAATTAACTGTATTAAATTACACAAATATGCTTCATGTATTTAATCTCACTTTATTAACCAGTGTCTTTGCTGCTGACCTTCAATGATCTAATTCAACCATACTAATAAGAGAAAATTACTTTAGATTAGATTTAGAAATAAGAGTGTTGAACTTCCTTCTCCTGTATCCTATTCTTCTTAAATCCAGAATGGCAGCACAGCTGAAAGGTTTGTTTGAGCTGCGCCCTCTACTGTACAGGAGTCAATATGCAACACTGGTTGGGGAAAGTTACTTTTTTTAAAGTTTCTTTTCTTTTAAAAGCACAGCCAATGTAGTGTTTGATGCATTCAGGAGACAAAATATGAAATTTAAGAGCATTTGGGGGTAAAATTAGTACCTAACCTTTGGTAGAATAAAGAGTAGAGTAACAAATGTGCATTATCATATGTAATCATTGAAACAAAGCTTTTTAAAGTTTGTTTTTTCTTCTGACGAGAGATATTATGGCCTTTATAAATGATTTGAGGATCAAATACATACTTGGTTGTTGCACACTGTAATGCATTCATTTCGAGTGCACAGTACATAATCCCTCAGTTTGTAAAAACAAACAAAACAATGTGTTGACAGAAATCTACATACAATGAAAGTCTTTGTGGCTATTGAACGTCTACCCCATAGACTTCCATTGTAACCATGTAACTGTCAACACATTATTTTGTTTGTTTTTGCAAACTGAGAGACAGTTTGAAATTATTGTCTATGGTTGATATAGCTTAATTCAAATTTAACCTCGATGATTCATAAAGAGTCAGTCTGACTGCATTAGTTTACACAAACAAAGGTCATGTTTAAGGGTCGGATTTGTTTGAAATGGTTGCTTAAAGGCCTAACTGCCTTTTTTCGCTTTTTACAGTGTAACAAAATGAGAATCCTTAGTATTACAACTACACTGGGCAGA
This sequence comes from Hypophthalmichthys molitrix, assembly GCA_037950675.1. NCBI lineage: Eukaryota > Metazoa > Chordata > Actinopteri > Cypriniformes > Xenocyprididae > Hypophthalmichthys > Hypophthalmichthys molitrix. Next base: position 21,347,235 of record CM075506.1, read on the forward strand.
TTGCCACGAGTTCACAGCGCTCTGCTAAGAGAGTCAACAATTAGCAGATGAGTAGGTCTTGTTTTTGTGTGCGTGTGTGTGTGAGAAGGACATAGCGATATGAAAGAAAATGCAGACATTGTAGAGTGCATCAAAAGAATTTGGTGTAATGCTACAGTAGATATCAGCCTTTTCTGAAGGCCGTTTCCCAGGGTTTGAAGAAAGACAGAGGAGTTTCTGTTCTCTTAAACAGTCCCTTGTGTACTTTTGCTTGAGAGTTGGCTTCAAAGGGCCTTGCTTTAACATTCAGTTCATCTACAAATGCAAATACATACAGTATGAATTGATGCACGCCAGTGTAGGTGTAATTTAGCACCAAATCTCCAGTGTTTTCTTGTAAATAAATTTTTGACTTGCATGTAATTATAACCCAAATCACTTGAAGAGGTTGCATGAGGTCAATGTTTTTATGCCCTTAGATGCTCCTTATTTTAAATACTGAAGACTTTCGTTCAGGGCCAGCGAATCCATTCTGTATGTAACATCTGGAGAATCAATGAAGCCAAGGACATCTGGAGCCCCTCTTCCTGGCCATCAAGGATACTGAAGTTCAAAGACTGGTCAGTCAGCTGTAATTATAACCTAATTCTGTCTTTACAGTATAGGAGAACTGTGGTGTAATTTTCGGCATCACCACCAAAGTTTTATGACTATGTGGTTTCGCGCATGATCACACTTTGGATTGACCATCCTTAAATTTAACTTCTGACATGTTTCCTACTGTTTCCTTAAACCTTTCACGCTGTTTTACTTAGCCTCATGTTCCAAACCTGTTTGACATTCTTTTGTAGAACACAAAAGAATTTACACTATCATTCAAAAGTTTGTCTCTTATGTTCTAAAGGCCAGTTCACAGCACACAGACAAACGCCAACAAACACCAACAAACAAGTTGGCAGTTGGATTTCAAATTTTATGAAAAATCATGTTCACACTGCTCCAATAGACACCAACAAACACTGATTAAACATGGTCAGCCAGGTGAAAACAAACTCGGACCAACTCCAACAGACGCCGACAGGGGTAACACACTGATCAGACAAAACCCAACAAACGTGTTTGTTGGTGTTTGTCTATGCAGTGTGAAGTGGCCTTAAAGGGTTAGTTCACCCAAAAATGAAAATTCTGTCATTAATTACTCACCCTCATGTCGTTCCACATCGTAAGACCTTTGTTCATCTTCAGAACACAAATTAAGATATTTTTCCTAAAACCTGATGGCTAAGTGAGGCCTGCATTGCTAGCAAGACAATTAACACTTTCAATGCCCAGAAAGCTACTAAAGACGTATTTAAAACAGTTCGACGAGAATACTTTTTGTGTGGCAAAACAAAATAACGACTTTATTCAACAATATCTAGTGATGGGAGATTTCAAAACACTGCTTCATGAAGCTTCGAAGCTTTACAAATCTTTTGTTTCGAATCAGTGGTTCGGAGTGTGTATCAAACTGCCAAAGTCACGCCCCCCAGTGGTGAACCATTGAAATTTTGAAACACTTATGATGTAACGAAGCCTCGTTTACTGAAATCACGTGACTTTGGCAGTTTGATACACGCTCTGAACCACTGATTTGAAACAAAAGATTTGTAAAGCTTCGAAGCTTCATGAAGCAGTGTTTTTAAATCGCCCATCACTAGATATTGTTGAATAAAGTTTTTTGGCGCACAAAAAGTATTCTCGTCGCTTCATAACATTAAGGTTGAACCACTGCAGTCACATGAACTGTTTTAAATATGTCTTTAGTTGCTTTCTGGGCATTGAAAGTGTTAATTGTCTTGCTGGCAATGCAGGCCTCACTGAGTCATCGAATCTTATCAAAAATATCATCAGTATCATTATTCTAGTCTTCGGTGTTATATGGTCCTTAAGAAATCATTCTAATATGCTAATTTGGTGCTCAAGAAACACTACTTATTAATGGCAAGTTTGAAAACCGTTGTGCTGCTTAATATTTTTGTGGAAACTATGATCCTTTTTTTTTCAGAATTCTTAAATGTACTCTATAGAAAAGTCAAAAGAACATTCAAGTTTGTTCCCTTGACTTGTCATGGATGCATGTGTACCGCAGATGAAACTTTGCTATTTAGTTATTAAAACGCTGAATTTATCTTCATGATACTGTCCCTTCAATTGCACCGAGCTTCAGTTACCTCCCTTTTCAACTCCAGGATCTTTGGGAGTACAGACAAACAGTGTCTCGAGTACACTTGGGACCATATTTCCATTCACGTTGACCTTATTTTACATGTGAATTATTTACAGTGCAAGACTCCCTGAACCCAGAGTGAACCCACTCTTGGATCACCGTGTTCATGGAGTTGTCCCAAGTCTTTATGAAAGGCATATGCTTGCATAGGCCTTAATGCAAAATGTAGCATACATCTTCATTCTGCACGTCACTGATTACAGTTAAGTGAACATTAGTCACATTCCTGTAAGAAAGGTTGCGAAAGGTCATGTTGTTTTCGGAGGGGAAGTTGTTTAGAGAATATACTTGGTTTGATAGTTCAGAAAAGGTTACTCTGGGTTTACTGTAGTTTTGTTTGTAAAGATTACCTCATGCACTTTCAATACCTAGAAGTACATACTATACAGATTTAGAAATGTGTAGGAGCTGATGTAAATACTCATTTATCATTTGTATGGGCTATTTAATATCTAATTTGTACCACATTCAGGTTATAGTCTCTCATGATTCAGGTTCAAGGGCTTCAATAAATTGTGTTTAGTTCATATTCCTGAGATGTTATGACATGTTTTGCATCATTTGTATTGCGTTTGTTTCCCAGTAGATATATCTCGCCTGTCATAACATATCCACACAGGCCTTTATTAGCGTACCTGCAACTCTTTTCGTTTGTCACCGATACGCTCTTGCCAAATCTCTTGTTGGTTTTCGCTGACCGCTGTACCCAGCGCTCTCTGCCAATTTGTGATTTCATCTGGTTTTCAAAAGCCCGTTTAATAAGGGGTTTGATCTTGAACAACACCGTGTTGCATTAGAAAACCAGAGAAAAGCCTATGAAGATTGCACAAGACAGATTGCAAAAGCTATGGAGGAATTATGATTATATAAATGTTTACAGGTGAGTAGATTTTTGTCAAAGGTTTCAACTGAAAAATGCTGTATATATTTTAGATTTTCTTCGTGAACGTAGCAAAAATATCTTAAATATATTTTTTATTAATATGTTTTACAGTTAAACGTACAAATAAGAGCTCTAATATTTACACAATAGATTTTAGTACAGTGTATTGGATAGTGTAAATGGAGTCCAGGCTTGCATAAACGTGTTACCGCCAACTGTGTAGTTTAACAATGTTTCTCTCTGAATGTCTGGTACAGACAGTTTAAAATGGCAAGAAAACAGTATTATGTGTCAAATGGTGTTGAAAAAATATTGATATATCATGTAAAACCAGAGAACGTTGAATATGGAACAAGAATAGTGGATAAACTGCACTGTTTTCTATGGGAACCGCAGTTAACTCTCCACTTGTGGATATTGTGCAGTCCAAGGTATTTCATTTTTTTTTTTTTTTGGCTATTGCATACAAAAGATTTGTTTGAAGACCCGCTAGCACAGTTGCATATGTCCTGCCTCCTTAAATGTGTAGTTAAATATGAGATATAGGCTGTCAGAAATAGTCTCTGTAAGCAGCAATAAATCAGGACAAGTGTTTTTTTTTTTGTGACTTTGTCAAGAAAAGGCGAAGGAACAGAAATAAAGTGATTTCCCTACCATAGTGGTTTCTATTCACGTTATGTTGCCTTCCTTGGATAGACCTCTTTGTGGATGTATTCGTGAAAGGACAAAAGTGCAGTGTCAGCTGTGATTGATGAGGAGAAAAAAATGTAAGAAACATTTCATCCACACCACCCGCAAAACCTTTTCTTGTTTGCATGTTGAGAAAACATCTTGAGAAAGAACTGTATATTTGATTTAAAAGTAAGGAAACTTGTATTTGAGGTGTAAGAAGTCTTGGTATTGTTATTCCAGTTTGAATATGTGTTATACACACTGTTAAAAGTACAGCAGATGCCTTCAAACAGCGCTTTCACACTTGTACTGGCTCTAATTAGGCCTTTATGTCTTCAAAAACAAAGAGCTAGCTCTCGGGATACAGATAATTCACGGCATACAAATCGTATGGCAGTTGCAGATCGTAAAAAGCTGGATTTATTTCAGATTCAAATATAACTTGATGTCTTCATATGCCATTATGAAAAATAAAACCTCGCCGTAACTTATGAAACGGCCCAGTTGGATTTTAAATAGTGTGGTTTTGAAGTTGAGATTAGTAGTAAAGGCTCAAGTGTTTGGTCTTATGTCAGCTCAACCCATCTTTAATGCAACCAGACTGCCGGGATGACAGCTGTGGCCCCCCATTCTGTCTTAATGTATTATAAGAGTCGAGCTTCAACTCTTTAGCTCTTTTATCTGGTGGTGTCGGGCTGCCTTTAGCCCTTCGCCATGTACTAGAAATGAGACGTAATCCTCTTGGTTAGTCATTGATCGGACCCCTTTCCCTCTCCATACCCTTTACACTCTTTCTGCAGTTTTTTTCCACCCAAAGAACATTGGCTATCATGTGAGACCTGAATTTTTAACCCATCAAATGAGCTTAGGTTTTACTGGTGAGGTAAAATCCGCTAGATCCCGTGATTCATCATTAATCCACCTCTCCTTTCAGTTTCTTCATCTCTCTCTCTCTCTCCCTCCCTTTCTGTTGCTCACAAGTACAATACACTTTTTGAGTAAGTTCAGCTTTTCCACTTAACACTTCCCCTGTGTCCTGAGCACTCCCTCGGTCTTACAGCATGCATGTTCAAATCCCTCATTAGCCCCAATACTGCTTACCGTATGAATAAGGACCTTAATTCCACTTGTTTTGTGTTTTAGAAACATTTTTATTATTATTATTTCTTATGTAGAATAATTGAACATTTTAACACACTTTGCATCTAGCTGCCTGAAAGAATTTAAAAAGAAAGAACTTAAAGGGTTAGTTCACTGTCATGTTCACACTGCCCCAATAGACACCAACAAACACTGATTAAACATGGTCAGTCAGGTGAAAACAAACTCGGACCAACTCCAACAGACGCCGACAGGGGTAACACACTGATCAGACAAAATCCAACAAACGTGTTTGTTGGTGTTTGTCTATGCGGTGTGAATTGGCCTTAAAGGGTTAGTTCACCCTAAAAATGAAAATTCTGCCATTAATTACTCACCCTCATGTCGTTCCACATCGTAAGACCTTTGTTCATCTTCGGAACACAAATTAAGATATTTTTGATAAAATCTAATGGCTCAGCGAGGCCTCTATTGCCAGCAAGATAATTAACACTTTCAGATGCCCAGAAAGCTACTAAAGATGTATTTAAAACAATTCATGTGACTACAGTGGTTCAACCTTAATGTTATGATGCGACAAGAATACTTTTTGTGCGCCAAAAAACCAAAATAACGACTTTATTTAATAATATCTAGTAATGGGCGATTTCAAAACACTGCTTCATGAAGCTTTGAAGCTTTACGGATCTTTTGTTTCGAATCAGTGGTTCTGAGCTCGTATCAAACTGCCAAAGTCATGTGATTTCAGTAAACGAGGCTTCATTACGTCACAAGTGTTTCGAAATTTCAATTGTTCACCACTGGCGGGCGTGACTTTGTCAGTTTGAAGGCCTCACTGAGCCATCAAATTTTATCAAAAATATCTTAATTTGTGTTCCGAAGATGAACAAAGGTCTTACGGGTGTGGAACAACATGAGAGTAAGTAATTAATGACAGAATTTTCATTTTTGAGTGAACTAACCCTTTAAAAAGTTAGTCTAACCAATTGAGATGACTTCCAGAGAGCAGTTTAAGGTACATAGCAGGGATTTTAACATGAACCTTCATAACCTTTGACCCCCTCCAGTGTCGTTTCACAACCTGAATTTGGAACAACATATACTGATGCTACTCTTAGGCTGTGTGTCCACCAAAGCATTTTTAGCCAGCTGAAAATGCTAGTGAAAATCTGTGAGCGCTTGAGAGCGCTTCAGCTGCGCAGCGTTTTTTTTTTTTCAGTTGAGACACTGTGTTGCTATGATACGGAATATCCCCGGCACTGTTACTTATAACTGATTTTGCAGATAATTTATTTCAGACTAAAAATTTTGACACAATGTGGAATACTTGCTATGTATGTTTGGAGACCAGCAATATTAAATTCTCATCCATTTTGTTCCGTTCTGCTTGTTGATGTCGTTGTACAACAAGAATGTTGTGACAGTTAGCCGGTGTTGTATTTGTCCCGCCCCTCCTCCACTCTGATTGGACGGCTGGCTAAAAAGTGACAGTGATGAGCGCAGCATTTAACTCAAAGTTGAACATTCTTCAACTCGAGGTGACCTCGTTACACTCCTGGCGTTTAAAAATCGTGGTGCTCCCATTGAAAACAATTGGAAAAGTATGCTAGCAGCTGGAAAAAACGCTTTGGTGGACACACTGCCTCACTAAATCTGCCATATCTTTTATTCTACCTTAACTTTATATGGCAGTGGTAGTAAGAGTAGTATGCTAGTATGCTGTTCCAAATTCAGCCCTAGTGAGCTGCCTACTTGCACAGCATTTAAAGGGTTAGTTTACCCAAAAATGCTGTTAATTTACTCTCATCCAAGATGTATTGTGGGTGTCTTTGTTTCTTCAGTAGAATGGTAAAGAAGATTTTTAGCTGAAACTGTGATCCTTGGTGATTCGTAAAATGCAAGTCAACGGCTACCATCACTTTGAGTCAAAAAAACATATACAGGCAAAAACAAAAACAGTCCTGAGCGCATCTGATGTGAAGGCTGTATTTCTGATGCGAAGAAACCTTCTTTTGGAAAAAAACAGAATTGCATGTTTTTGCTGAAAAAACAATCCCAGAATGCACTGTAACAAGATCAGTTGAAAAGTATTGATGTATTTTTCTTCTTTTAAAAAAAAAAACATTTAATTCAGTACTAAAACATTTCAATAATAGTTCAATCTAGTTGAAAATTGACTATTTTGCCCCTATTTGTGTGTTATATTTACATTTTTTTTTTTTGTTATGCACATACATATTCATTGCTAACAAGGTTTTGGAACAGAGCGATACTTTTAATGGCGACTATTAGTGATGCTTTGGGTTTAATAAGCTAAACCGAAATTATGTTATTCACAACATGTTATTTTAGTAAAAAAAAAAAGATGCTTTTTGTCTTGTTATTAAAGACAGACCAGGACCTCCCAAGTTCACTGATCTGCCATGTTTTTATAGGAGGTGGTTAGTGACCTATGATGATTATCACTGCTAAAGTTGCAATTAAATGCAGCGTAATGCGTACAGTAGTCTACGTAAATGGTTCTTACTCTCTTTTTTGGGAAATGCAGTGCTGTATATTTGCAATTGCTGCTAAATTATTAAAGTTAACCTCAACCTAATATTGGCTCCATGTAATTTAGGGTCACATACTTGCGTTTTAATGTGGTTTAGTGCCTGTAACTAGTGGCTTCTCTCTGCCCCATCAGCAGATTTCCCCTGTAAGCTGGAAAAATAGAAAAAACATAATTTCCCTAAAGTGTTGCAAAGCTTCTGTAGATTTCAGTCCAACACTCTCAAATCTCCCCATAAGACCTGTAATTTCTGCAATGCCAAGTGGAAGCTGGAACATTTATTCTTTTATTGTTTCATATTTTGAGAGTTTGTCTACAGTTTGTTGAAATTATACTGATCTCCAAAAACAAACTTATGCTTATACATTGTTAAAAGTAGTAAAGTAAATAATATATATAATAAAAAGTATTTAAATTATAAATGCTTTTATTTTTCAAAACATAACAATGTTCTCATTTCTCATCTGTCTCTGGTTGTTGATGGTTTGGGTCAGTAAACCTTTGAATATTGCACTAGTAAGGCTGTATCCGGGCTGAGGAAGCGTATTGACAGTTTTATACTGAGAGGCCTGCTTTGGAAAGGGGATTGAGAAGCTGCCCCTACAAAGCCCAAGCTAAATACACGCGAATGCGGACGCCTTTCATGTTACAGGTGCTTTAGAAATCTAGCCTGTTTACCGCAACTGATATGAAGACCATATGTGGTCTCACGTGGATGTCCATATAGAGGTGTATTACAGACGGCATAAATCTTCCTGTCTTGAGACCACGTTCTCTGTTATGCACATTCATGCTTGTGCTTGAAGTCTTAAAATGCAATTCACAGTATTGCGTAACCTGAGAACAGATGGATAGATGTCAGGATGAAAGGGAAAGAGGAAGCAAAAAGGATGATCTTGTAGGAATGTGGTCTTAGCTGAACCATATGACCCCTCAAAGTTGGAAAAATAAAGCAAATAAATTCAGTTGAAATTTACATTTATTTTATTTAAAATAGGATTTTTTTTAATGAAAATTTATTTTATTTAAGTCCATTGATATTAGTCCATTGTCCACTGATATTAAAATCTCAGATTATTTTAGCAAAATAATTGTTTTTACTTTGTAACCAAAATGTCTGAAAGATTTTGAGATGGACAGGGAAAATAAAGTGGTTGAAGTAGATGTGGAGCGTGTCTGTCAACATAGAAATGCCACTTTTCCACCTTTTTTTTTTTTTTTTTTTTTTTTTTTTTGTAGTTGTAACATGCTGTGCACATTCAATGAAGAAATAGTGTTAAATACAGCATGAAATACACATTTTGAATATTGTGAATTAAAATGCTCATTTTCTTTCATCAAAGTGTAATAACTTTCTCTGAAACCATTTTTCTGTGGACATAATCAAATCCATGTGGGAAAGGATAAAAAATGTTAACCAAAAAAACATTTTTAACCAATAATGTCATAGCCTATAAATCCAATTCCAAATAAATCCCAGTGAATAAGTCTTTATAACTTTACTTCTCACTGATTATTTAGTTTTATTTGGAAATACGTCTCATTATGCAAGTTTAATTAAATGTTTCCTGTTGTCTTTAGGCTTTATGATGTAAGAAAAGGATTTCTTGTGATTCAGCATTGTACTTTCATATAAAGCTTCTTTGAAGCAAACACAAGGTATTTATTGTGGTGTTTGTCAGCATGAGCCTTATGGACATGTTCTCATTATTGCATCTCGACTCAATTAAACAGAAGTGGAAGAGGCCACTGAGTCAAGTTACAGGTCAAGTCCCTGGAGAGCTGTGAAGCCGGCTGTCAGCAAGCTTTTGAACATGTGTGTATGCTGGACTGGGTGGTATGAAAATGTGTGTGTGTCAACCGGTAGAGATTTTACTATACCATTTTCATATTCACTTTTAAGAGTAAAGGTTCCAAAGGGTTGTCAGTAACGTTAAAGGAGAACCATTTTTGTTTCCCAAAGAACCTTATAGTGAACAGTTCTTAAAAGAACTAGTTTTTTCTTAAAGGGTCAAGACTATAGAATAACACAAGACGCGTCACTTCTATTGTTTTGAATGAGAGAAAGTGCAACGCGCAATATGGCGGAATAAGTCCCGCCTTCTAAATAAGAGCCAATCGCCGATTGGTAAAGTCATAGCGTCACTGCAGCGGCCGTTAGAAGCTCCGGTTCCTATAGAAACAGTCAGACGCGCGCCTCAGAAATAAGGCACAAGAGACGTGCATTTAGGACTGCGCATTAGCTTGATCCAGCCTGAAAAATACTGTTTTTGTCATGTCATAGAAACAAAATTTATGAGACAGTTGTTGTCAGATTTCATTGGTGATTTCAAATATGAAATTTAATCGAAAGCTTGGCAAACAGCTTTGGAGAATTTGATGTTTCCCCATTCAAAGAGATAGGAGCTGCACTTGCATGCCCGAGAGGCGTTTCAAAGATGGCCGCCGAGTGAAATGACTTGTCTTAAAGTGACTTTGGACCGTACGCCCAGGGGCACAGAAATAAAAATCCCATATGTGGGACCGTACCGCTCAAAGGGTTACATTTAGTTTAGGGTCTCATGACCCTTTAATGTGAAGGACATTTTAATCATCTAAAGAACCTTTTTCCACAGTTAAGAACCTTTTGTGCATTGGAAAGTTTTCATGGATGTTAAAGGTTCTTAACCAAGTCAAGATGAGGAAGATGTACTAGAACTAGATGTAACACACACTTTTAGTTGTTTATGGTTGACACTTTCCCCGCCATACAGAATTTTCCATCATTTATGTCATAACTCTTCCCCACCATTGACGGAATTTTCTGGCAATCCAGGTTATACGGTATGGGGCATTATTATGCATCTTCTGAAAGAGTACAGAAGAAGATTATTGCTTATGTACATGTTGTTGTCTTTGACAAAAGTGCGATTCTCAGATTTTTGTTCAAAATGTTGCTTTTTTTATTTAAATTACCCACATTCAAGTGTTGATATAAAAAAATGTATGAAGGTAGAATAAATATTCATACAACAAAATATTCTGGGAGCCATGAACATTTTGTGAAAATGACTGGCTGGCAACATTTAAGAAAAAAATGTGAAAGTGTCAATTAATTCAATTGATTATTGAGGTTGTGTGTATATACAGGTGTGTGTTGTGCATGTTTATTTTCCTTGTACATGTATTGCGTGAGTGTTTTGTGACGGATATGATCGTAAAGACAATTTGCTCAGCCGTCCCCTCTTAAATGTCATCGGTCACTGCGTGCACACTGTCAGCATTGAAAATCATCCTTCTAACTTGATTTTTATGGTCATCTCTTTCATATGCCTAAGCTGCTGCATGTAATGTTTTCCTGGAGATAACAATATATGCCCTGACATTAAAAGGCCCAGATGTCTTAACTCAAACCTGTGACTTGTCTAAAGTCATTTGAGTGACGAATCATTCAAAACAATAGAGCAGGCTGTGACACAGACTGCGATTTATGAAACACGAGGCTCATTGAAAAAAAAATGCTTTTAGACTGAAAAAGCCACTTCAGAAAAATGGCACAGCAACAGTTGAATCTTATCCCAGCCTGGGTCAGGGTTGTGTGGTTCAGACAATCCTCAAGGATTCTGAATTCATTCTGAAGGTTCCACCATAGGATTAGGCTTTAAACAGCACTGTCTCATATTAAGACTGAAAAATTATATTTGTGCTCGCTGAAAACTTTCCATTGCCGGGTCTGTCCTTTAATAATGATCATTTGCTTTATTTAGAGGCAGGCGATATTACACACCTAATTACAGAGACAGATGGAAATAACAAGGATGTGAAAATAGCATTTGATTTTTTAAAAACTGAAAGTTTTGGATTTACTGCATTTCATTGGAGAACATTTGATTTTGAAAAAGTTATGTTAGTTACACCACCTATTTAATTATTATTATTTTTTTAATTAATACTTTTATTAAGCAAGGATGCATTAAATTGCATTAGCAGGACTTTACGTTGTTACAAAAAATATATAATTCAAATAAATATTGTTGTTTTGAACTTTCTATTTATCAAAGAGTCCTTAAAAAATCTATCATGGTTTCCACAAAAATATTAAGCAGCTGTTTTCAACTTTGATAATAAAAATAAATGTCATTTGAGTAGAAAATCAGCATATTAGAATGGTTTCTGAAGGATCATGTGACACTGAAGACTCGAGTAATGATGCTGAAAATTCAGCTTTGCCATTTTATATTAAATAATATTTCATAATATGACCTTTTTTATGTTTTACCTTAATTTATATAAACTGATCTAGACGTCTCAACTATCCTGTTTCACTGTAGGTGTAGGGTCACTTAGATACAGACGCCCACATGTGGTACATGCTTGGGTCACACATAAAAGACAGAATGGATAGTGTTGGGGTGAAAGGTCGCAGGGGGGCAGGTGGCAGTTTAGGTGACCTTTGATCCCAGACCTCACATGGCAGTCACACCCTCTGACTGATCAGATTAGACTTAATTTACCCCGCTTATGCGTCCGTGTAGAAAATCTGCCATGAGGAGGGAATATAAAACATAACTGTGAGCACTTAGCCTTAGCAGTGTGGCTGATAAATAGTTTTATATCATTAAATGGGTTCATTATTCAGTTCCCTGACATGTCTTATCTGTTTGAAAATAATAAATGGTCAAAACCACAGTCACATTATATTTATGTCTTTTTAAAAGGATTAGATGAGATTGTGGTTTGTGTGGTGTGTGTGTGTATATATATATATATATATATATATATATATATATATATATATATATATATATATATATATATATATACTATCAATTGTTATTGAAAATTGTAAAATATATATTACTATATACACAAATCATTGTGTCACCTAATTAATATTAATGAGCCAATCTGATTACTTGCAGATTGTTCCTATGCTTCTGTCTGCACGTATAACTTGAATCATTTTAGTGATGTATCTCTCTATCTAGAGAATGTGTGATATCACAGTCCCCACTTGTGTCTGACACATTCTCTAGCCGTGTGCGATCAGATAAAATGTTATATCATTCAATCTGTGATAAATTAGGTTTGACTGTGTGGACGCCCTGTTGTTCCTCAGTTTGTTTATCATAGGGAATGTGTTATCGCCCCTCGTACCATTAAGCAATCTAATAAATGATGCAGAGCACACTGACTTCTTATTAAATAAACTTTTGCAGAAGGTTTGTTACATCTCTCACTGCGGGCAGCTCTGAACCTCAAAGGAAGCAGTGTTGAAGCGTTCAGTGTGTGACGTTCCTCAAAAACACACAGGAGAAAACATTAGGCTATAGAAGCTTAAGTTTGTAACATATGAATGCCAAAAGCTTGTAAGTGTCAAAAGTTTCTTGTGAAGACCTACTTTTCAGAGTTTTCTCATCAAGAAATGGGATATTTAAGCTTTAACCGTTAGTTCACCCAAAAATGAAAATTATCCCATGATTTAGTCACCTTCAAACCATCCTAGGTGTATATGACTATCTTCTTTCAGACAAATACAATCGGAGGTATATTTAAAAATATCCTGGCTCTTCCAAGCTTAATAATGGCAGTGAATGGGGGGCCCGATTTTGAAGCAAAAAAAAAAAAAAGTGCATCCATCCATTGTAAAAGTACTTTACATGGTTCCGGGGGATTAATAAAAGCCTTCTGAAGTGAAGCAATGGGTTTTTGTAATATATACACTACCGGTCAAAAGTTTGGAATCGGTAAGATTTTTAATGTTTTTAAAAAGAAGTTTCGTCTGCTCACCAAGGCTGCATTTAATTAAAAATACAGTAAAAACAGTAATATTGTGAATTATTATTACAATTTAAAATAACTGTTTTCTGTTTGAATATATTTTATGAAATTAATTTATTCCTGTGATCAAAGCTGAATTTTCAGCATCATTACTCCAGTCTTCAGTGTCACATGATCCTTCAGAAATCATCCTAATATGATGATTGGCTGCTCAAGAAACATTTATTGTGTACAATTGTACAAAATATTTGTGTACAAGATTTTTTTTTCAGGATTCTCTGATGAATAGAAAGTTCAAAAGAACAGCATTTATTTGAAATATAATCTTTTGTAACATTATAAATGTATTTACTGTCACTTTTGATCGATTTAATGCATCCTTGCTGAATAAAAGTATTAATTTCTTTAATTTCTTTTAAAAAAAAAATAAAAATAAAAATTCTTACTGACCCCAAACTTTTGAATGGTAGTGTATAATGTTACAAAAGCTTTGTATTTCAGATAAATGCTGTTCTTTTGAACTTTCTATTCATCAAGGAATCCTGAAAAAAAAAAGTACACAACTGTTTTCAACATTGATAATAATCATAAATGTTTCTTGAGCAGCAAATCAGCATATTAGAATGATTTCTGAAGGATCATGTGACACTGAAGACTGGAGTAATGATGCTGAAAATTCAGCTTTGCCATCACAGGAATAAATTACTTTATAAAATATATTCAAACAGAAAACAGTTATTTTAAATTGTAATAATATTTCACAATATTACTGTTTTTACTGTATTTTTAATTAAATAAATGCAGCCTTGGTGAGCAGAAGAAACTTCTTTTAAAAACATTAAAAATCTTACCGATTCCAAACTTTTGACCGGTAGTGTGTATATATATATATATATATATATCTCCATATTTAAAACGTTATTGACTATTCCAGTAGACGGCCATACACATCGATTTGCGGTGAAAGAGTAACCCCTGAACCAATGCATGACGTAATGATGAACGCGGATGCGCAGAGGATAGAGCAAAACTAAACACCAGTCACGAATTATAAGTCTAAAACGAGAAATTTTAAAGAGAAATGTCGGAGGATTTCGATATAAGAGAAGCTTGAGTTTGTTGCACAGCCCTATTTGTTTAAATGACGAGAGGCGTCTAAGTTTACAATACTCCTACATACTGCGTCATGCATTGCGTCAGGGGTTACTCTTGTGGCGCAAGTTGACTTGCGCAGTATGTCATCTGCCAGAAGCTAGTTATTTTAGTTAATAAAGTTTTAAATATGAATATTTTTCTTACAAAAATCCATTGCTTTGCTTCACTTTTTTTGGCTTCAAAATCAGCCCCACCCCCCATATATACTTTGGATGGCTTGAGGGTGAGTAAATCATGGGGTAATTTTCATTTTGGGGTGAACTATCCCTTTAATTTGAATAATTTTTACAGAATTTTAAAGAATTAGCGAAATTGTTATTATTAGTGTTTATGTAAATGAAACTTTTTTATTAAAGCTTACAGAAAGTATAATAGTATATTCATTCATTCATTGTCTTTGTGAACCTTAACTCACAATGAAAACAGGATGATTTTTTTTTTCTTTTAATTGTTTTTGCAGCTAAATAAATAATCTTTAAGACATCTCCTGGATATTGCAGACACAGACCTATAATACCGGTCATATCCTTTTACAGTTTAACTCAAAAGTATTTATTGCCATCGTGTATTCATGGCTGACCCTCAGGTTAAGTGCATTTGGCTTCGTTTTTGAAAGACTAGCAGACAGTTTGTATGTACAAATTCCATATCCACAAGAATCATGAATCAGAATCAGATCTGTTTATTTGAGTATAAGTAGGCCTATACATCAGACGTGGGTCGATGCTTAGGATACTCATTAGTATCAATGGAAGAAAAGCATGCATGTTACTGTATATCATCTACATACAGACAGAAAACATAAGACAGAGAAAACAGAAAAATCTTTGAGTCTAAGTGTAAAATTTAAGTGAGTGATACTCTTTTATTTAGAAAATCCCCCTGGAGTGATAACGTGATGGAATGGGAGGATGCTGGAGATTTGAGGATGTTTATGTAGATCTGGATCTGGATGGGAGAAGAGATGATGGTTTTTTTTCAGATGCCTCAAGAAGTGCATCATGTCAGTGACTCAACTGTGCTGTAAATTAACAGGGGGTGAATTAAGTGATGTAGAGAGTTTGATGGGCTTGTCTAGTTGATTTAGGATGAAGCACATGCAAAGGCTAACAGCATCTTCCACCAGTTTGCTCTGTGCACAAAGGGTTCAAATGGTCAAAATCAACAGTGTTATTCCAGTGTCATTGTGGTTTTAGTTAACTAAAACAACCCTGATCAGCTCAAACATGGCTGAAAGTTGATTATCAGGTAGGGCTTTTGTGACACAAAAGAGAATATTTTGAAAAATGTCTTCTTTTTTTTTTTTGGTCTATACAGTAAAAGCCAAGGTTTTTTTTTTTCTGAATCCCAACATTGATGAAAATCCACACTGTTCCACAGAAGAAAGACGGCTTAGAACAACATGAGGGTGCATACAAGATGGTATAATATTAATCTCTTTAAAAAATACCTGTCTTCATACTAGTATTCCCATAGGGAAAACCCCATAACATAGAAAAGCATGTCCAGGTTTCCAGGATTGCACCATCCAAAGTCTTCTGCATCGCTTTTGTATTTATCTAGGGTAAGATATATATACTCCAATACAAGCATAACTATAAAGCTTGCAGGAAGAGTTAAAGGTTGTGCAAAAAATGTTTAAATATTTCAGATCTGGAGCGCAGTGGCTGGAAATAGCAGTTATATCTGGGCACCAGCTGTTGTTTCATGAGAAAAAACACCGCATTTCTTTTTGTTTTCTCACTGAGGAGGTGGTTGTGATCTGCCTGAAGGCTGGTTCTGTACAACAAAACACAGATTATTTGGTGTATTCATTTCAACACAGCACTAAACAATTAGTATTTCTCACCAGTGATGTAATGTTGACGTCTTCAACCAGCAAGTGCAACTCAGCGTCACATGACACATGCTTAACCAAACATAAGATGGTTTTGTTGCTCTTTGCTGGTTTAAGCTGGTCTCCAGGTGGTCTCCAAGCCTGGAAGACTGCTTTTTAGCTGGTTGGTCAAATCGTCTCCCAGCCTGACCAGCTGGTGAATGTCCAGAGCTACTCTAAATCCAGCAAACCAGACTAGTCTGACCTGACCGAACGACAATCTAAGACCGACAAGCCTGCTTAGGCTGTTTTTTTTTAGCAGATGATGAAATAATTTGAAGATAATGGCACACAAACTCTGTAGGAGTTGATCCTTGGAGCTTTTGGAGCACTTCACGAGTGTTAAAAATAGCATTGTGGAAACAAAACCAGAAGTTAACACATAGCAGAGACTGTAAACTCTCTCCATCTGTCAATACAGTGAGACTTAATTACATGAATGACTGAAATATGACTTAAATATGACCATGAATGACTTAAATAAGAGAGAATGCATCAAATACACAGTTATTGATGGGCTACTTCCTGTTTTATGGATTTATTTGTCAAGAGAATGATTTATATGTCTCCTCTCAATGCTATATATTATGTATAGCTTATTTTAATAATATCATTATGCAGTTAACTCGATTTTTTTTGGAAAAGACTACAGTATAATGAAAGAAGTGTGTTTGTATTAAGAGTGACAATTGCATAAATTACATTCTGATCAAACATCATTATAAATGAGGCTTAAGTTAAATATTTCACAATGCAAAAGTTCATATATGGGTCCGTTGATGCAGACAGCCTAATTATTTTATATCTGAGAAGCGTGGTTTCATTTTTTTAAACTTTCAAATGCATTTGCAGCTGTGCTCGCCTTGGACATACAAATGTGTATTAGTCACCTCATCTATCATAACGTACACCACCCAGATTCGTGTCACACCTTATAATATGCCAAACATTAATACTTTCCAAGCTTAATGAAACTGTGAATCTCTGTTGCATGTTTTTTATTACAGGATGTCTACCGACTTTAATCCTTTTGGCCCAAACAGATTCTGTTTTTCTGTTTCTGTTCGCTTTTAAAAGCAAGTCCACTGTCGTTTTTCACAGAGGTCATTATTCCTCTAGCGACAGTGTGTAGGCTGCTAAATGAATAGCCTGTTTACTTGCGCGAACAAGTGCCAGTGAAACCGAAGAAATTGATCTAAACACTCTCTGGCCTGTGCCGTCTCCTTCACCAAATTGTGTGTTTTTCTATACTCGACCCGGGCTTGAACCGGAGGAGGAATGACCTCCGCTGGGACCGTCCCACTGCTCTAAAAACAGACGTCTGAGGGCTGCGGCACAGAGCGTCGTAGCACGGCTTGGCACACGCCGGTAACCAGCCCCAGAGGGCCTCACAGAAAGCCATGTTTATCGGCCAGTGGCACGGGCCCATGTGTGTTTATAGGGACGGCTCCAGAGAGCTGATATTAACTGTGTGACCTAAACAGTTATTTTAAAATGATAGCGTCCAGCCACGCCACACACAATAACGCCCCTCTATATTGAATGTTGCTGGTTCAAATCTTAAACTGTTTAGGGGTCGTTCTACACTGTAATCCAGCATATACTGTTTTAGAGATAAAAAGATGTGAAAAAAAGATGGAGAGGCAGAATAAAAGAACCGCAGGAAGGGTAATGACAACTTTTTTTTAATGAAGGACAAGAAATACCCGACATTAAATGAGACACTTCAAAGCTTATTTAAAGAATATGGTACTTTACTTATCTGATATTTACGTGTGTATGTATAAATGTGTATAGAGTATGTGTTATTTTAGTATAATTTATATATACACTACCAGTCAAAAGTTTGGAATCTGTAAGATTTTTAATGTTTTTAAAAGAAGTTTCATCTGCTCACCAAGGCTGCATTTATTTAATTAAAAATACAGTAAAAACAGTAATATTGTGAAATATTATTACAATTTAAAATAACTGTTTTCTGTTTGAATATATTTTATAAATAATTTATTCCTGTGATCAAAGCTGAATTTTCAGCATCATTACTCATTACAGGAATAAATTACTTTATAAAATATATTCAAACAGAAAACAGTTATTTTTAAATTGTAATAATATTTCACAATATTACTATTTTTACTGTATTTTTAATTAAATAAATGCAGCCTTGGTGAGCAGACGAAACTTCTTTTAAAAACATTAAAAATCTTACCGTGTCCAAACTTTTGACTGGTAGTGTGTGTGTGTGTGTATATATATATATATATATATATATATATATATATATATATATATATACTATTATAGTTCTAATAATTTTTTAATTGGCTTTTATTTTCCTATTTTCAGTTTTCATTTTAGTTTAATTTTTAGTTATTTTATGTGCTTTTGTCATTTTCATTTATATTTTATATTTACTTATAATATTTATTATATGTTTCTATTTAGAATTTATTCTTATTCATAGTTTTAATTGAGTCCAGTGAGTAATTTTTTACTGCTTAACTTAACTTTGTTGCATATTCGGTTTAATTTTAACATATAATATATACATTTTATTTTTATTTCAATTAAGCAGAATGTTTTAGTAGTTGCAGTTTTTGTTATCGATAATAATCATGATATAAGTTTTTTTTTTTTTTTTAATATATTGAATATATCATATTTCATCATTTGGATTAAAAACAAAGCTGTTTATTTAGCTGTTGGGCTCAATTTATATACTGTACTCATTGATTTCTCACACCACGGTATATTAATTTTTTCTTCTGTGAAACCCAAAAGAATGTTTTTGTCCATGTTATCAAAGCCAGTTAGGTCTTAAACAACACTGGACTCTATAATATGGACAAAAAAAACAAAACAAATTTTTTCATAATATCTTATAATATCATATCATAATATCATAATATTCTTTTGGGTTTCACAGAAGAAAGAAACCAAAACCAAATGGGCTTTTAAACAGAAATGCTGTGTAAATAGAAGTTTCCATTCCCACACTATGCTGCAAATATGAACTCGGTGTACCAGCTTGTGATGAGCTTGAGGCAAGCTAGTACTT
This sequence comes from Hypophthalmichthys molitrix, assembly GCA_037950675.1. NCBI lineage: Eukaryota > Metazoa > Chordata > Actinopteri > Cypriniformes > Xenocyprididae > Hypophthalmichthys > Hypophthalmichthys molitrix. The sequence goes on from CM075506.1 coordinate 21,366,539, forward strand.
TGCTCTCCAGCAGAGACTGTGATTAAAGCCTTGTGCAATTAAAGAGCGTGTTTGTGAACTGTCTCCAGGTCCCTGCGCAACAGTAAAGCACCTTTTCATTGTCATCTGTATCTGGACCATGAAGTGCCTGCAGCTACAGAAAGAAAACGTTTTACTGTGTTCCATTTTGGGAGCTTGTTGGACACTGTTTCAGAGTGTCATGTACAAACAATGGAATTATGCTGAGATCATTCTGGCATTTTGCTGAGATCTTGTGGATTTTTCTGATCAGGGAACATTTCTACAGAGGTTGTAGGAGGTTTATGATGTCAGAAGAGAATAGAAAAAAAGTTATATTTTGAGCTTAGAGGTTAGTGCACGTGGAATGACACATGTGAGTTGAAGTTCTTCTTGTCATTTCCTGATCTAGTTCTCCTTGTTTCATGTCTCCTCTCTCACCGTTTCTAGTAATAGTGGAAGAAAAGTCAGTCACCAGGTATTTAAAACTACATTTTTACATTTTCTGTAAAGAACATGATTTGTGCTTGCCCGTATAATACTTAAGAACACAATTCTAAGGCTTTCTGTGAGGTTTTTATTGTGTTGCTATGCAGTTTCTAGGGCAGGGGTCTCCAATCCTGTTCCTGGAGGACCATTGTTCTGCAGAGTTCAGCTCCAACCTCAATTAAACACACCTGAAAATAAATCTGTTTATTTAGCTGTTGGTGCTTTAGCTCAGTTTATATACTACACACGTTGATTTCTCAAGCCATGTGAACAGTATATGGGCTCAATTACCCTCAATTACTATTCCCTAAGTTAGTCCACTAATACAGTTCACTTTAAAGAGTGAATGAAAATGAGTGAGTGAATTCGGACAGACGTTAAATGTATATCGGTTGCACACTTGTTGATGTGGTGCAATGTGGGATACAATGAAAATGTCCACTATGCATTCGGACTCCTTTACAAATGGCTGTCCCCTCAAATAAAAGGGGATTTCGGATTCAGCCAAGGTCTCATTAGGCATACTAGAAACCTCCAGGCAGGTGTGTTGAGGTAAGTTGGAGCTAAACTCTGCAGGACAGTGGCCCTACATGACCGGCTTTGGACACAGTGCCAACTTTTGTCTCACAATGCTAGACCGGTTATTTAAAATAGTTGATTTTTATAGTTTTTTTTCAAAATTGAGAACAATAGTGATGCTCACCATAGTGATGCCATGTATTATGTGTTTAATGACAGCTGTAAAGTGAAAACAACAAATCTTTTATTGAACTTTTTTGTTTGAAATGTTTAAATTCATACCTTACTTGGCATATTTATGGGTCCAAATTACTTTTCCTTTAAACTCACAATAGCGTCTTTTCAATACCACAGAGGCATGGGCCTAATTTTTGTGGGCATTGTTGATTTTGTTTGTTTTCTCATAAATATATGCTTTGAACGTTGATTTACAAATTGGAAACAACCATGAACGAATCAAAGACATCTGGCAGTGAAAAGAACACAGCATTTATGCTTCTTTAGGAGGGGAACACAATCAAGATTGCTATAACTCAAAAACACACTCAAAAACAGATGCATCATATATAACGTAGATAAGATGATTATAGAATGGCATAATAGAAACAGATGAGTGGCAGAACATTTAAAATAAACCAGTCAATATTATTTATTTATTGTATTTATTTTATTGTGTTTACCTTATTTAAATATTTACAATATACTATATATTTTAAATAGGCTGCATTTAATCAAAATATACAGTAATATAAAATATTATTACAATTTAAAATAACTGTTTTCTATTTTAATATGTTTTAAAATGTAATTTATTTCTGTGATTCAAAACTAAATCATTACTCGTTTTCAGTGTCACATGATCCTTCAGAAATCATTGTAATATGATGATTTGGTGTTCAAGAAACATTTCTTATAATGTTATCAGTCACCAATAATGATTGATAATAAATGAGAATCAAATTAGTGTATTAGAATGATTTCTGAAGGAACATGTGACACTGAAGACTGGAGTAATGATGTAGTCATCTTGGATTTCGAATTGCTCAGCGTTTAAGGAGAAGAGGGAAAAGGGAATTGTGGAAAACTACCTTCCTTTCCATTGGATGCAATTTCAGTATCTCCAGGCTAGGAATATGCAAATTATTAGGCTATCGGGAGCCACTCACAGATGACTTTAGAATGACAGAAGAAAGAAGACAACCAGATCTGGCTCCCTCTGTTGTGCTATGCAGCATTACATCCAGGCAAGATTAAGTGCTGGAGAACGGCTATTAGCTTTTGCCTTGAGGACATTTATGAGTGATGTGGCCACTGACTCCTACTGACCACGTCTAAAATGACATTTCACTGAAAGCAATATATCTAACAGTCAAAATGATGTGTACATAATGTCAGGTCCACTTACATTCCATGTATTTTCATGTAGGCCACAGAAAATTTTACCACAGTCATACTTTACAGCACTGACCGTACTACATTTAACCCATATAAGCCGTGCTCTCTGACTTTTTTCAAGGAGGCCATGTGAAGGCCACAATGCATCGGAAAAACCCTGCTGTTCTCTGCAACTGGCCTTTCAACAACCCATCTGACACTGGTGCCAGGCGGCAGGGCTGCGGGTGGAATTTGCTACCGTGTGCGTGTTGTGTTTATGCACGCAGTCCTGTGAGGGAGTTCTTGACCAGCAGAGCGGTGCCATAAGCCACATCAGTACCGTTAGATCCCATAGCGAGCATGGTTCGCATTACTCCGTCTCTGCTGACGTCCCTTCAGCATCCCACTAAACTCTCAATGCAATTCATCTGGGTTCATTCAAGTTTCTGAAAAGTGGAGTTGGTTTACAGCTTCAAAGGCAACAATGCTCACCAATATGCCGGAAATAAATAAGCTAGTTTCAAAACGTGGCCATTTTTTCTAACTGAGTGTGGTCAAAAACAACAACACTTTAAAAAAAAATAAAAAATTTCATTATTTCTTGTATTTAATTCTGTGCATTTATTATAATATCAATGTCCACATCCGCTTTCAAGTTGTTCAAAATAATCACCTTCTAATAGTTTCATATGATTTTGCCATTTCCTTTTCTGTATGAAAAATAACATTTCATTTTTGTGTGAAAGAGCCATGTCTCTTATGTGGCATTTCAAAAATAACCAGTGAGGCAGTTGAATTGACAGTGAATGGGACTCCAGAAAAGAGCTTCTTCTGTAAGATGTAAGGCGTGATTGGGTCAGTGCAAAGGGTCACCCTGCTTACATTTCCAGAGGTGCTTTTGGCATGTTTATTGTTCCTGTTACGATGACCACTGGAAATGCTTGGGCTTTCAATTCTCATGGGGAAAATTTGTCAAAGGTGGCACGAGTCTTAGTTTTGATAGGTTGGATTCCTGCTCACTCTGAGCTTCAGTAGACCTTACAGAGGTCACTAGTAAACACAGTCAGCTCTTAAAAACAGCTTATACAAGTGGATGACCTGCCTGTAAAAATAATTTAATCAAAAGCTGTAATGGTCTGACTGATGTAATATATGCATACTAATGCATTGAGCTAAAGATAAGATGCAGTGTTTGTGTTGTGTTTTGACTGGTATATATTATACAATTAAGTATAAATTTACAGTTTAGTAAAAGTAATATATATATATATATATATATACATATATATATAGTAGTCAACATTTGAAGTGGATCAAACAAGTTAATAAAAGTTGTCCTAAGAGCTAAGTTGTCCTAAGAAGAAGGTTTTAGGACAACTTTGATGAAAGGTTTTGATCCACTTCAAATGTTGACTACTATATATGTATATATATACATTTGACCCCTCAAATGTTGACTACCATATATATATATAATATATATAATTCTTTTGTTTAAAAAGTATTCAAATTAAATACAAATTCACATATTAAATTTAAAGATTATAGTTATAGTTATATTGTGTATATTGGGCTTGAAATATACTTTTTTGCTCACCAGCCACTGTGGCTAGTGTTTTTCCAAAGTTACTAGCCACTTAGCATTTTCACTGCCCACAATTTTTAATCAATAGAGTGGGGAAAAACTGCCATATAGATATTTTTAATATTATCTCATAATTTGGCAGCAGGTATATTAGACTGCTAATGCACGGATCTATTATACTGTTACACATACTAACTCTTTATGTGAAGACTCGCCAAGACCGGCATTATTTTGTGTGTATTGGACTGTTTAAGCATGATGAGCAACAAAAAAGAACTCAATTTAGTACTGAGAGGCAGCTTTATGTACACCCACTTTTGGTGTGATCGCAAAATCTGTGAGAATTAGTAAAATTATGCGCATTACACGCAATCCCACACTTAAATTCAAGTCCTGTAATGCCAACAATATTAATTCGGAGCAAATGAAATGAGTGAGTGAGGGGAGGTGCGTTTGTGTGTCAACTCGCTATCGGAGAGAGCGAGAAAGCGCATATATATGGAATGTAGCACATCACCCATATGACCTATTTTTATTAATCTTTTATGTTGTTTTTGTCCTTTTTGGACATGCTCATTGTGGATTGTTATTGTATAGAAAGAGCTCTGTGAAGATAACCTCAGAAAAAATAACCGCCTACGGGTTTGGAACATCATGAGGGAGAGTAATTGCTGACAGAATTTTCATTTTCGAGTCTTTAATTTAATCTCTTGACTAAACTGCTCAGACATTGTCATCACATCTATGTTTATTCAAATGCATTCTCAAGCATTTATTTGACTGTCGTGTTCTCTGAAAGCATATCAACCCGAGTCCATTTTGAACCCCATAACTCCTCTTGCAGCTATTAACCCCTCTGTCTCTGCTTCTCCTCTCTGAGATTTCCAATCTCTCACTTTTCTCTGTACATATTTTGATGCCTTAATCACCACCAGCTGCGAGGGCCAGATGAAAGACAAACACTCACAGTTATGGAGAGATGAGAGAAAAAGGGGAAACCATACTCTATAGTCCCTCCGCACCGGTCCTCCTGGTGTCATTACTCCTCTTTAGTCTGAATTGGCCATCCTGTGATCTCCTGCCAAAAATCTGCACCTTACCCCAGCCGAAAGTACCTGCTGCTACCCCTCCCTGTCACGTCAAGGCCAGAGATGAAAAGCTCAAAGCTGTGTTATTTTAGAAACCAACACCTTTCAGAAGTATTCCAACCCCAATATTTACATCCAAAACTCAGGCCTTTACACCATACCTGACATAAATTGTGGTTGACTACCAGAATACAAGTCTGCGTCTGATAAAAACTTGAAACATGACAAGTCGGTGTCAGCTGCTTCTTTCGATCCAAGACTTTTTGACCCTTTCTGGACATTTCCTGATGACAGTGTCCTGGCGGGCGGCTCATACCGGCACGGCTCCTAGGATGTAGCCAAGCTTCCTTGCATGAAGAAATAATTAGGGTGCTCAGTGATCTTGACATGTATATGATGTTTTACAGGCATCCCATTATACTACAGATCCCTTTTAATGGACATCTGGAGAGTGCCGCGTACTTCACAGATCTGGAGGAGCGCTCCGATGATGTCATGCTGATCCATTACTCAAAGGAAATATGTACAAGAGATGTTTGCTAATATGAAACCGCCATATTGCGCCCATTGACAGCTTGTTCTGTGGTGTAAAGTTGAAGTAGATGCAGGTCACGGTGACCTTTGGGGTTACTGCCAGCCACTTGAAAAAGCGTCATAAAAAATTTAGTACGTAGAGAATGCATCTGGTATTTTTCATAACACGTGTCTGTGTTATGTTACTTGCTGTTTTTGTCCAAATGGACATTCATTGGTGATTTTTAAGCAATGCAAGAAGTGAATGCAGTGAATCTGTTATGTTTTATGATTTTGGCAGCAGGGCTGCATATTGAATGATGTGATTGTGAAAAAAAAAAACAGTGATAAACAGCAGTATTTAAAGGGATAGTTCACCCAGAAATTAAATGTCATAATTTATTCGCCTTCATGTCATTTTAAACCCATTTGAATTTCTGGAACATAAAAGGAGAAAATTCAAAGAACATCTGTGAATTAAATACAATGGCATACATCTAACTCGTTTCAATGCAATACATGCTGCAATTGGTTTTGTTGAAAAACAAACAGGATTTTTTGTGAACTTGGTCTTAAAATAATACTCCATCCATCCATTGATTTTTTTTGTGATTTTCTGATTTTTCACATAAAATAAATTTGCAACTTGGATGAAAATAAATAGTTATTGTTTATGCTCACTTGTAGATTTGTGTTTCTAGTCTCAGTTTTAAACAGGCAGGATGCGTTACATGTCAAATACTTCAGCTCTGTAGTTGTAATGAGCTGGAGGGATGTGCGGCTTTCACTCGGCCGACAGTCAAGAAGGCCAGAAAGTAGTAGGAGGTATCCCATTTCCCCCTCTTCTTCAGCTCTCTGAAGTGATGCCAAGAAGAAAAAGAAAGAGAGCAATCTCTCAATAAACAGCTGTAATAACTCATAGCATGTCCTTCAATATATCAGTCCATGTCTTTCTGTCACCTTTCACCACTGTCTGTCAGTCGCACGTATCTCTTTACACTTCCATCCATCTACATTTTCACTCAATGCCTGCTTTCAAATTTGTATTTATCAGTCAGTCAGTGTTTGTGCGTGTCCTCCCGTGGGTTTGAGAATCGTCCACCAGTGTGCTGTTTTTGTCTGTCTGAAGTCATGTGATGTGAATGATAGCTTCAATAAAATGCTGTATTGAAATTATTGGGAGCATAGTATGTTTATGGTGTGCTTGGCTTTGTCTGTAAGTATCCTTCTGAGAAAAGAATGTGCTGTTTTCTGTTTGATCTCTTATCTCTCCTGCTATGGAATGGAATGAGATATATCACCAAATATGAAAGCCATATTGTGGCTTATTCTGAGAGACTTTTGATATAAACTGTAGATTTCAGACAGGAGTTGTATCCTGTATTTAAACACTAGAGGTCTTAGTTGGTTAGTTTACCCCCAAATTTAAACCCTGTCATTTCACTCTTATATCTAGAATTGTTTTTAGATATAATCTTCTTATATCTAGAAACATTCTTTCTTCCTTGAAACAAAAAAGGAAATATTTTGCATTTGCTTTATTTTGAAGTTGTAAAGCTTGTCTTTTATTTTGAATGTCATCTCTTGTTTTCTTTGGTTGCTTCCACGTTTCCTATTTGTGTGAGATCTAATTCAAGTATTTAACTAAATATTCATTTCCTTACTAGAAAGTTTGTAAAATGCTGTGCATGAACATTAGCCAATGACTCCAATTAATTGGTGAATCGTTTTCTTTAATGATTCATTGAAAATCATCCAAACAATCTGATTCACTAAAATGAATCAGATTCCCAATTCTACCTGAGAAAGAGGACATTTTGAGAATGTGTCGGGATTTTTTTTAAAAGTTAAGTCATGTTTATTCAATTATATTGTCAGGATCTTTGTTATTTATGTTTTCATTAATAAACTCTGATTTGGGTACATTATAGTAGTTTGAACTGCTTTTGGTCCTTTTTGTGGTTTGACAGTCTCAGACCCCCTCCAGTTTCATTAATAATAGCAGCAGAATTTATTTATTTATTTGTTTGTTTATCTATTTTGAGTGAACTATTTGTTTAACTTTACTTCCTGCATTGTTTTTCAAGCCTTTTTTAAACCATTGTTCCCATGCAGTATGTGGAGCCTTTTGCAAGTTTGTGCAGCATTTAAATAAAAGAAACCATTGCTTTTGGTCAAAACATAAGCTGCAAAGAAGGCAAGATGTTTGAAACTGAGCTTCTCTTTTACGTGAGATCATGCTGTTTCAGTTGGATCACTCTGTGGATTTCTTGTTATTTAAGCAAAGTCACCACTGTACTCTCCCCATGTCATGTTTGTGTAAGAGACGTCGCTCCAGATGACCCCAGTGCCAAGTTACACCAACTCGCTGCCTTGTACTGCTGTTATTGGGGGTTTTTGTCTGTGCTTGGGTGATGTAATTTGTGATATCTTTGGTTTTATGTTTATTGATGTCTTCTCTTAGAAGATCAGTAGTACAAAACGGGCCTTACAAAAGTGTGTTTGTCAAACAGACTCTGATTGGCTTGTTAGCAAGTTCACAAACTGTTCTGTCGGCTGCAGTGTTTAGTTTGGCTAAGAAAGCTTCCTGATCAGATGGTTTGGTCTTGAATGCTGTAAGATGGTTTGTTTGACTAGGAACGTGCCACAGAATTAAATGAAGCGGCTCTGAATACTAAATGAACTACACTTAGCAAATGTACATATCCTGCATTGTTTTTGGATCATAGATCTTAGACATAATTTGCATGGAAATTATCCCACGGAGCAGTTTCACAGTCCTGCACCACAGTACCATGCACCAACTTACAAGTAACCTTGAGTCAGTGGTTTGTCGAGACATTTTACAGACATCCAAGTAAAAGTTTGCATGTTCATTCCAAGGTGGTCAATTAACAAATCAAAAACTTCATTGTCATATTCAGTTTTTCCTTTTGGGAAAGCATCAGACAGGTCGCTTTCCCACTAAATGAGCTGTGTAGCCTTGAGAAAACCCAATGCAGAGAAACCAGATCCATTGCATTAGCAAAAACTAACGAGAACTGCTTATTCTTTCTCCCTATTAATCTTGTATTCGCTTACTTGAATGTTGCTTTTTCTCACCTAAAAAAGGAGTCAAGAGGAATGGTGGGTGAACCACAGAACTCCACAAGTTAGCATTGGATTCCTTTGGCTTGTTCTGCAGTAACAGTTCGCCCAGCCAAAGTCTCGCTTGGCTCGTTCAGGGCGGCTCGCATCTTTCACTCGCACATTGAGAGAGAGGCGAGGGAACCGTAAGAGCTGCAGAACGTGTCCAATACAGTATTCTCACTCTTGTCTCACTTTCACACTCTGAAAATAAATTATGTATGACGATTAAACCACACTCTACATAAACACCAAACCTCTGTTTGTTTGAGCATCCCGACACAGCAACGTTGGCTCAACCAATAGTGTGAGTTTGGGGGTGGTACTGTCTGTTTGTACAACCAATGGCAGTTGGGGAGAATATGTTTGAATGTTTGTAATTCACTTTGGTGGTGCACATTTTACTTTTTTAGACAACTGTGATGTAATATATGTAACATTTTTGTAGAAGAGTTGAGAAATTTATTAAGTGAGATTCAGTTTTTGAGGTCATCTCGTGCATTGTGCACTGTTGGCGTGTCTGAGTCTGCGTGTCTCCATGAGTTACGGTGAGGAAAAGCACAGAGGATTTAGCAGAGATTTTGAGAAAGCAGCTCAAGCACACTTTGACCCACTTATGATTCAGTCAAGATTGAGATTCCACTAAACTTCTTATGAACTGTTATTGTACTGGCAAAGGCAACCTGCTTCTTAAACAGTACATCCCCAAATCCCTTGACTCCTTTGTGTGTGTGTGTGTGTGAACACATATATGCCTGTTTTTGTGTATGCATGCACTTTAGGTGCCCCCTTTAGGACCCGAAAAGACAATCATTCAATCAGTCATCATGATTACTAGCATCTCACCACATATTCAAACACACTCTAGAAATTATGAGCTTGGGTTTCACCCTTTTTTTGAGAAGCCATTTTATTTAAATCCTTTTTTGTTGGAGAGATGGAAAAAGAAACTCAATCCCACTTCTGGTTTCAGTCTTCTACCTTTGAAGGGTTTACGTGCTTAATACTGATTGTTTTCTGCCGTCTTATTACATGTACCATGCATATAGTCAACTTGACAGATGTTTTAAAGATGGCTTGAGTACAAATACATGATTTCTAATTGTGACCAACATGCTTCCTTTTCTAATATATCTTCCATTCAATAGCTGCTACGAACAGCGCTATGACCGAGAGGAAATATTTATCTTACAGTGCTGCTTTGGAGCTCTTTAGTTGGACTATATAGAGACCCACAAGTCTCCTAGACATTTCCCTGCTTTCTCTGTTCAAGCCAGGCTTTCATGGAAAATGGCTTTGTCCTTGAAGCAGATCCTTGGTCAAACCACCCTTCCACGGTTTGTTACCTCAAACTCTTGCTGTTCAGGCCTCAGGCGTCCAACTTCTGTCAAGCTATCGTGAAGGGAAAAAGGATAGGTAGTGTGGTGTTTATGAATATCACCCCCAACCCCCCCTTTTGAGCTCGGTTGTAAAATATCAGGGTTTGCTTCAGGGCCTTGGATGGTTAAAAGGTGGAACATCTCTCCACTGTGGGCTGGGACTTCATGTATTCATGATGATTATTTTTCCTACTTTTGCTCCACGGCCTCTGCCAAGACCCGATGCCCTCATCTCAATGTCATTAGAAACTCTTTGCACAGTTTCAGCCGTCATCCACTCCAGACAGCTCATGGCCGAGGTGTAATGTTGTTTGAGAGTAAATGTCACCAGCCGAAGCAGTATTTGTCCTTTTATTTGATGAATAAGAAGCTGGATAGAAAGTAATTTCGCTTTCTGTATTTGCATGGAATGGCATTTCATTTTCTCCCAGATAGTCATCACATCTATACAAGTCTCTTTCCGTCCTTCTCTCTCTCTCTTCATTTGTTTATCTGTCTGTCGTTCTCTCCTGAGCCGTTTGCTGTGTCTGTGAAAGTCTTTATGTCTGCTAGCTGCCAGTAGCTTCCCTCCTCTTGGCTTGGTTGAGCAAACCCAACTGTAGCAGAAGAGCTCTCCATGTGCTCTCTTAGTTTACCGCAGTATATGTACCTGCTGCAGAGCACCAGAGCAGCGTTTGAATGCCAAGGGCTGTGAATCAAGTCAGATAAATGTGTTGTGGTGTTGCTCAGTGGAGTCTCAGGTTTATTTGTGACAGGAAACTTCTGAGTGGTCTTAGAATATGAACATTTAAATTAAAACTAGAGCTGGGGGTATATTAAATAGTCACACTATGTGTGTACTAATCTTATTTTTTTCGGATACTATCAGAAGGCTGTAAATATCGAGATTTTATTTTTAACCTACCCCCCAAAACAGTTGGATATCGACCCTTATATAATTATTCCTACTGAGTATAGAAACAATCATCGGTTAACATAGATAAAGATCAGGACCTGTGATTAAATCCCATTGAACCATGGTCCCAAACACTAAAAGTGTCTGGCTTCTCTGCTTAAGCTTTTTTGTTACATTTGCCTGAACTTTAATCTAATTTGTTCTCTCCTCTTCCAGGTTACTGCTACTGATGCGGATGGTGGGTCTTTTGGCTCCATCTCCTACTCTCTGGGCTCTGGTCCAGGCACTGTGACCCCGTCTCAGTTCACCGTTGGCAAGCACAATGGACAGATCTGTACTACCACCAGCCTGGACCGTGACCAGGGTCCAGCCAACTACGACTTCACCGTTACAGCTGTGGATGGGGTGAGTGTCTCAGCAACAACATCCCTAACCAATACAATTGTAACATCAACTGTGATTGGATTGTTTTCAGAGGTGCAGCAAATTATGTCCATTTTGGAAGCCAGCGAATAAAATAGCATGCATAGTAATTCTTCAGTGGCGGTTTAGCATCCTGTGCCTAAGTATTACTTTAAAGCATACTTAAATACCTTGAAGGAAATTTCAGCAGACGCATTAAAGCACTCAGAGGCAGCTGGCCCCTAAAGAGCAGCAGCTTGTAATATTTAATAAGTTGGGGCTTTTTCCTGACATGCCATTTGCTCCATATGGGATGCCAGGCGAGCAAGATGTTTAGCGACAAGAACCGTATCCCATGTGTACACTGTTCCCTCGGCAGATTGCAGTTCTCAACAGGGAATATAATCAATCTACTTCCTCCCCAGAAGTAGTCTTTGAAATGAATTAATGTTTCTCCCAAGTGTAATTTTTTGTCTAGTACAGACATTCTAGATTTTAAGTCTATTATGTAGCCAGCTTCCATCAGTTGGTTGTAATATCTAGTTAGATTTTATTGTATGTTCTTTTAATGACCGATTTATTCTAGGGTGGACTAAGTTCAGTGGCATACGTGCGGGTGGACCTGATAGACATAAATGACAATCGACCAGCGTTCTACCCTCTGAGCTATGCAGTGAGCCTTAGTACGCAGAGCACCCCAGGAACCTCCGTCCTGAAGGTGACTGCTCATGACCCTGATGCTGGGGAGAACGGCAGAGTGACGTACCGTACTGTACCTGGAGGGAGCTCACCTTTCTTCACCCTCAACAAAGATACTGGTGAGAAGATTAGATCTACCCTGATTTAATCAAAGTACAAGTTGAAGGATTATAATCAGTGGATTTCAACATTAGTCACATTGGCTACCATAATACAAGATTGTAAAACCATATACATATATAAAGTTTGGGGTCAGTAATTTATTTATTTATTTATTTTCAAAAAACTTTCTTATTCAGCATGTCAGTATGAAGTCTCTTATTCAGTATGGCTTGATGTATTCGGAAACCTTTCAACTTAATAAAAAAACATTTATTTTGGTTGTGCATTTCCCAGGAGTGATTTCACTGTCACGCGCTCTACATGGAAAGGCAAACTCAGTCATTACGATGGTGGTCTCAGCCCAAGATGGTGGGGGCCTTACTGCTCCAATCAATGCCAGGGTCAACATCAGCATAGTGGCAGGGCTGGTTGCACCCCCTGTGTTTGAACAAGCTCAGTACTTTTTCTTGGTCTCTGAGGATGCCCTGCGTGGAACACAAGTTGGCGTTGTGCGGGCCAACACTAAGAACGGTGGGTGAGCTAATCTCAGAGGTTTTTCAGTCCCCCCTTTGGTCACAAAATCCCTATTTAACATGTTTAAACACAAAATAGACTTCAATGCATACCCACATTTATCAGTCATGTTGGACTGTGTTCAAGTGTGCTGACAGACATCTTCTGGCTTTTTTCTCCATGGTGCACCACTTGTACAAATAGGCATGGAACCACTGTACACACCTCATTTACAATCAACATTAATCATTGATTCTGTTTCACCACTTGTTTTTTTTTTTTAAATTTGCTTTGGATATTTGAGGCACTAAATTCTGGTCTCATGTGTTCAAAAATAACTCTTTTTCTTTGTTTTCTTGCTACACTGTGAACTGATGTGTCTCTGGCCTTTTGCCTCTTGGTTCTCAGGTGTCTCGAAAGATATCTCCTACACTATTAGCTCTGGTGACCCAATGGGCTACTTCACCGTGGATTCAGAGACTGGGGCCTTGAGAACAAGCTTGCCTCTGGATCACGAGGCCCAACCCAGCTTGAATCTGGAAGTTCAGGCGCACTGCGGTAACCCCCCAGCCTTTGGCCAGACTAGGGTACGAATTACGGTGTCCGACGTCAATGACAATGCACCCGTATTCTTGCCCTCATCCTCCGAGTCATTGATTCTGCCTGAAGACACACGGATGGGTACAGTGGTGTACAAGGTCCAAGCAGAAGACCGTGATTCTGGACCCAATGGTATTCTGAGTTTTGACCTTTTCAGTGGCGGTGCCCAGAGAACCTTCAGCATTGATCGCAACAGTGGGCACATCCGCCTCATTGGCAGTTTGTCGTACGAGACCATGCCCCGCTATGACCTGCAGGTGATTGCCAAAGACAGTGGAGCACCTCAGCTAAGTTCTACCTTCACCCTGGTCGTCCACGTACAAGCCGAGAACAGCCAAGGTCCCATGTTCGATAGCCTCACGTACCGAGTAGAGCTGAAAGAAAGCACACCTCTCAACACACGCTTCCTGCAGGTTCGAGCAGTAAACCGAGATGGCGGCATCACCGCTGGACCATCTTCTCCATCTTCGACCCCACTAGCCTACCACCTGCACCCAGACCGTGATGCTGCAGGGTTTGGCATTGTGTCCGACAGCGGCTGGCTGTTTGTGAAAAGTGCCTTGGACAGAGAAGCCAAGGAGATGTACCTGCTCACTGTACTGGCCACGTCAGGCAACGGACAGTTGAAGAAGACGGGTAGTGCCACAGTGCGTGTGTCAGTGATGGATGAAAACGACAACACCCCACGATTTACCCAAGAGAGAGCATTCCTGGCAGTGCGCGAGAACCTGCCGGCAGGCACTGGTTTCGGCCGGGTGTCTGCCAACGATCGAGATGCTGGCCTCAACGGTCGGCTGAGCTACCGCCTGCTCCATCTGGATCGCCACTTCCAGATCAACTCCCACACAGGTGAGAATCAAATATGGCAGACAGTCCAACAGACCAGAACGACTTTGAGTGACAAGGTCAACTTGGCACATACACAGGTTCTCTAGTGATTGGTGGTATTATGTTTGTCTGTAAAGAAAAAGGATGGTGTAGTTGGTGAATTGTTTATGAATTAATCAGCTTTTTGGTCTTGAGTAATCATTGTATAATATGGCTAGTTTAGGGTCATGTCCATTAGCATTTCCTGAAAGTTAAGTAACAGCTTTCCAAAGAGACATGAATGCTGACATTTACCAAATGTTAGCATGCTGACTGACAGATATTCATCAAATAAATAGGTAAAATAATGACTATAGCCTTAAATTTCAGAAAGCTATCACAGTCCTCACAAAAACAGTTATTTTTACTGATTGTTAGCATGCTATCTTAGAGGTTTTACAACTGCTAAAATAATAAAGCTAAAACAAGAAAATCTATATAAACTAACCAACCTCAGCAATCCAGTAGTCAGTTGTTGGATGGCTAGTTGACTGTTCTGACCCATCCTTAATGTGGAGCTGTTGAGCATACTGGACATCACACAGCTCCAGACTTCTGGCAGCATGCTAACTGTGGGGGTTCCTCTTGGTGATGTCAGGATGTGCCATCTGTGCCTTCTGCCACTGACATTTTCCTCTGCAGTGAGATAGTTTCTCACCCTTTTTTCTGTGTTTTTCCATCTGTCCTACTCTTTCAAAGGTGAGATAAGCACAAAACTTTCCCTAGACCGTGAACTTCAGTCCAGCTACCAGCTCATTGTGGTGGCTCAGGATGGTGGGACCCCTGCACGCAGCGCCACAGGCACTGCTTTCATCACAGTTCTGGATGAGAACGATAATGCACCCTCCTTCAGCCATGCTCAGACAGGAAGAGAGCTCTTGCTGCAGGTATGAGAGCTAATATTAGATTCATAATCCTCAGAGCTACGTCTTCTAGAAGAGAAAGACTGGACATTATAATGTGTAAAGTATATGTTCTACAGGTTCATTTTGTCACCTTTTAGAAGTTCACTAGCATGTAGATGCCTCAAAATGAATAAACCTGCACTAACAGCAATAAAGCTTTAATTTGATTAGATATTGTGAGATATCTTAGATCTCGCTAAGCTGATGAGATTTCTTGAAACTAGGCAAATATGTGTAAGAAATAACTTTACCATTAAAAAATTGGGGCACAGTAAGAAAACAAATAAATACTTTTATTTAGCAAGGATGCATTAAATTGATCAAAAGTGACAGTAAAGACATTTATAACAAAATTTCAAATAAATGTTGTACCAAATCAGCATATTAAAATGATTTCTGAAGGATCATATGACAGAAAACTGGCTGCTGAAAATTCAGCTGTCATCACAGGAATAAATTACATTTTTAAATATATTAAAATAGCAAATGATTATTTTAAATTGTAGTAATATTTCACAATTTTACCGTTTTACTGTATTTTTGAAGAACTAAATGCAGCCTGGGTGAATTTAAGAAAAAAAAATATATCTTACCAACCCCAAGTTTTGAATGGTAGTGTATATTCTAACATTTCTAAAAAAGACTTCTATCTAGGAAAAATTATAGCGATTTAATATATAGTAGTGAGATGTATTATTTATTTATTATTATTTAAAAAGTGAACTCAAATCTCTGTACAGGCGCTAGAAGGTCAACCATCTGGATTTCTACTGGGAACGATTCATGCAAAAGACCCTGATGAAGGAGAAAATGGAACTATTTTCTACTCGATGTCTGGTAAGAACGATGCATCAGTGAATAAGTCAATTAATCAAAACCATCTTGTGAGCAGATGCAAAGTTTACAGCGATAAGCATTTTGTCTTGACTACTAAACATGAAACTGCTTTGCAATGTGATACAACCCTGCTAATCAAAGGATATTTAATGGTCAATGTGCTGTGGAGCAACATTTCAGACCAAAGAAATTCCACAGTGGGCGGGGCTACCCTTTGTCACCCTGTTAAAATAGAAAACAAGCACATAACAAAATGATTAATGCAGTTGCAGCTGATTTAATTTAAAAAAGTACAGTTTTAGTGTGTTGTTAAGATTGCACTGTATACTGATACTAAAAAAAGTATGCCGGTACCAAAAATACATCATACCTGACCCATGCGATAATATTCTGCTATTCATCACAGTTCAGGCAGCATGACGTGAAGTGTAGAAGGTAATGTGTGGACGCGTGAGATCTTAAAATATGTTTTGTAGCACATTTACTGAATTTGACACATAACTATTTCATTCTGAATTAATCAAATCCAGATGGGATCAAGTCATATGCAGCCTTTTTACAGTAAAAAAATGGTCTATCCAATCATTTTTTATCTGGTTAGGACATACAGTACACAAAAACTTGTCTTTTATTGCCATCCTGTCTTTGCCGTAGGTCCTAGAGCTGAACGTTTCACTCTGAACCCAAACACCGGAGAGCTGCGGTCCTCTTCCCTTTTGAGCTATTCCGAGCGGCCTGAGTACAGTTTCATCGTTCTGGCCTCGGATCGAGGTTCACCTCCTCAGAGCTCCACCATAGCATTGAAAATACAGGTCAGTCCACCTCCATAAATCAGATGGGACATATGAAACAGTGGCTAGGTTAAGATACACCTAGAGTCTATGAACCAATCTAAATCATGCAAATTTAATCCACTGGATGACGGAGGGAATAAACATCCCCTCTGGACCCTCATTCTTTGGCAGGTTTCCTGACAAATTTCCTAAAAATGTATATTGTGCCTTGATTAGTTATGGCTATAAATCTTCAAAAATTCAATGTAACACAAGTGACCATTGGTCATATCAGAGACTGGCTTCATCGTAAGTTAAAAATAACACCTTCCGCCACATGGATCTACTCATCACCTTTTCATAACATGCAAAATGATTTATTTAATACTGTTATATGAAAATATGAACTTATAAATTATTCTCTACAGGAATGGATCCGTTTCCATCCGCTCTCAGGTTAAACATCATGTGAAGGAAATATGGAGTGATCTAGTTGGCCTAATCAAGGCTTACATTCTTGCATTGAGAATTTCCATAGCTAGCTCATCTCTCCTAGTCCAAGTCTTGTAACCTTCCCCAAGCAATGCCGGGAAAAATACTCTCAGCTGGCTAATTTTAGGTGCTCAAAGATGAATGTCTTAGCTTTGACATTTTTCCCCCTCACTGGGCCGTTGTTGTCTGCAACATTTTAAGCGTGATATTACGGTGTAAAACATTCAAAGTAGGAGTGACCATCTCCCAGCTGCACCGATACAAGTGCCAGCTGTGCTTTCTGCTATGTTGTGTCAAAGTCTCGTAATACAGTTCAGTAGCCCTTTGAAGAACAGAAAAGCTCCTTGTGAAATACCCCAGTGATCAAATTAATATTTCTCGAACTAGTCAACAGAGTGGAAACAGACCCAACGGACAGCAACGGTAGTAAATTCCAACATGCAAATGCCTGGAAAACACATTTATGCTGTGTATTTACTATTTAATATTGTTATCTATGTGTCAATACAAATAATGAAGTTTATATTTTATATCTAATTAGAATAAAAAGAGCTCTAGCAAGGCTTTGATACTTTTAGAAATCAGCAGTTTGATTTAAAAGCAACTGTGCAGAAAAAAAAAAAAGTATATATTTTGTTGGAACGTGCTTTGACATGTCATTTACCGCTTAATGTGGGATTAATTACTCCTCTGTCCTATTATGTTTCATTAGAAGACTTGGCCTCAAGAATCTCGTTATTGCCAATATACTAATCACACTGCTGCGTAATGATGATTTAGTCATAGTAAAAAATTAATAGGTTATTCATGAGCACATGTGTTGCAGTGCACACTTTTATTTTCACTTGTTTGAGTTCTAATACATAGCTTCTAGGGGTTAGTAACTTGCGTGTTCTGTGTTTGTATGTGTTTTTCCTTATCTAAATGTTTGTTTCCATCTTTCTGTATCTGTTTTTCTCATTCTTTCTGTGCACATACACACATACACAGACTCTAGTATTTATCAAAACAATGTCTCATCTGTGAAAAGAAACTTCCATATTAGGAAGTGAGGTTCTTTTGCTTTGAAGTGTTTCTGAGTCATCTATGAGGATTCTGTATTTTTATTAAGAATATTTACAAATGTGAATGTTCTAACAGTTTCCTATTCTGATTATGTTTACTTTAATCCAGTATTATTTTTCCTGGCAGTCACAGACCCATCAAATTAACTCTGATTAATGCTAGCAGGCTTGTTGTTTGAGCTTGTAAACCCCCCCCCAAAAAAGTTTTATTTTTCATTCCATGTAAAAAGAGAAGAAAATGTGGGCTGCAATGTTCCTGTTTTGTTGGATTTGTAGTCAACTCGTAGGACACATGGGTTGTAAGTCTGTTCTGATGTATAGTTTAAAATGAATTAATATCAAAATCAAATAATAAACCAGTAGACCTAATGTTTGATCTTTTATGGTTTATAGTAATAAAAAATAATATAGCTGTGAGCAGCAATTAGCGGGGTTCAAGCACTTTAAGCACATGCGTAAAAAGGAATTATGTTTTCTTTAGCAAGCCGTTACCATCTTGTTCATAGATGGAAAAGACTATTTACAGCCAATACAGGCAATTTACCATAGGAAATATATGATTTTTAAAGCTTTTTAACAGTTATTGAGGTTGAGCCAAAAGACTAGTTCGCCAAAGTTGTTTTTTGAAATAATCTCCAAAATTTAACGACCGATTTGATGGACAGCGGTGGTCCTAGAGGCAAAGTTGCTCAGAATAAGGAGTTCTACCAAGTGGTACGAATGTCGTGAGTGTGTGCAAAAAATCGTGCACTACACAATCTTTTATGCATGTGAAAAACACGAAGGCGCCCTGCGGTGGCCGATTTCTTTCGAATTTCTCACAAGCCTCTAGGGCGATGAGTTAAAGAGGCCCAGCAAGTTTCGCTCTGATCGAGCTCCGTTAACCTTGTCTGATAGCTGCTCAAAATTCATTGGCCTATGGCGGACATGTTTTTTGAGATACGTCTATATCCTCATTGACAATCATAGCACCTTGGAAAAACACACTGCATGCCAATTTGCAAGTCAATCGGACTAACGGTGAAATAGTTATAGCCGTTTTCATGTTTTTTTTTCCTGGTATAGCACCACCAAGTGGCCAGTCGCTGCGTCCTTTTTCATGCGACCACAGAATGAGCTCTTACATAGGTGTGCTGAGTTTGATGAAAATATCTCATTCCGTTCACGAGTTAGTAAAAGTGGCTCCTCCCACCTCAAACGTTTTGCCGGCCCTTAGGGACCGTGAATGGAAATTTCAACGTTTTTTTTTTTTTTTTATAATTATTGACAGTCAGACTCCAGAGAATCTTGCTGCACTGGTTTGGTTCCGATCAGGCCAAAAACCTTGGACTAGTTCGCAAAAGTAGGCTTTTTAAAAAAAAAAAAATCCAAAATACCTGAACATTTTGGCGACGAGCAAATCCAAGGCATGCAGTCTGTCTTGAGCCAAGCAATTCCAGCTATATAAGACAGTTGAGCCTATGCCTAACGGTTTAGGAGTTATGAGCCATTTCATATTTTGACCACTGTAGTGCCCCCGTCAGGGCGATCAGGGCGAGCCTTGGTGAGGTTGTAGATGGTGTGAGTACTACCAGTAAGTCTTTACAACTTACGCTTTGGTCTGCTCAATCACTTTTAGGGGAGAATGCTGATCCTTGGAAAATTTAACAATAAAAGACATTTTTATATAGATAGATCAAAAATATATATTTTTTTTATATTTTATTTTAAAAACAGTTGTAAAGTTGAACTCCATGAACTCCATTCCTGTTGTCAAATGAACATGTCAGACATTTATAAATGCTATGCATTCATCATTTCATCTTCTTAATCTAATACATAAATGTCTTTCTTTACAGGTTCTGAGCTCAAGTAAAGGATCGGCCACCACTAACTCCCATCCATTAATCCTGAATTCTGTGGAGGGAGCTAAACCTGGCTCCATCTTGGGGTCTGTACGTTCACCTGATTCTCAGACCCTTCCTGAAGCAGGCCAGGTCACGTACACCGTGGTGGGCGGTACAGACAATGACGGCACCTTTGTGGTAGACCGCCAGACGGGTGACGTTTACCTGGCCCGTGAGCTTGACTTTGAAAAAGCTCCTCGATACACACTTCAGGTTGAGGTGGATGACTTCTCCATGCCCCTCCCTAAAAGTCACTTTGTAACATTGGTAATTGATGTCCAGGACAGCAACGATCATGCTCCTGAGTTTCCCGAAGACCCCGTTATCATAGTCGTCCCTGAGAGCACAGATCCTGGGTCATCTATCTACACCTTCCAGGCTGTTGATAAAGACGGAAGTGGACCCAACAGTGAAGTGCACTATTCCATCCTTCAACAGTGGCCAGATGTCCCAGATCTCCTGTTCCTGGATCCAACTACAGGAGTTCTCTCTCTGGGAATGATGTTGGATCATGAGAGGACCTCTTCACTACTCTTGGTGGTTCAGGCGACTGATTCGGCCCCCGATGTCAGTGAGCGGCGCCGTGGAACAGTCACAGCCCGCATATTTGTCACTGATGTGAATGATAATGACCCTGTGTTCATCTCACCATCTGTGGTGAGTGTGATGGAGGACCAGCCTGTGGGCTTTGTCGTTGTCTATGTCATGGCTGTAGATGCAGACCAGGGAGAGAATGGACGAGTGACATACCGTATCCAGAGCGGCAATACCGGAGGAAAGTTCAGCCTTAACCCAGATACAGGTCAGCAACTCAGTCTGAATGAAATGCGTGATGTTCACTATATATTTTTGCTCCGTTTTCATACCCCTTACATAAATTTGAAGATTATATAAAAAAAAATCGCATTTTATTTGTTTTTTTATTGGAAAAAAACATACACTACAGTTCAAAGTTTGGGGTCGGTAAGAATTCTTTTAAAAGTGTTTTTTTTTTTAAAGAAGTTACTTATGCTTACCAAAGCTGCATTTATTTGATCAGTAAGACAGTAAAAACTTAGGTAATATTACAGTTTTAAATAATTGTTTTCTATTTTAAAATATATAAAAACTTAACTTATTCATGTGATAAATTTTTTAGCAGCCATTACTTCAGTCTTCAGAATCACATGATCCTTCAGAAATCATTCTAATATGCTGATTTGGTGCTCAAGAAACATTTCTTATTACTATCACTGTTGAAAACAGTTGTGCTGCTTAATATTTCTATGAAAAAATTTTTCCAGGACTCTTTGCAGCATTTATTTGAAATACATTATAAATGTGTATATAATGTTATAACATTATAAATGTTTCTACTATCAATTTTTGATAAATTTAATGAGTCCTTGCTGAATAAAAGTATTTTTTTTTTTCAAAAGAAAAAATCTTACAGACCCCAACATTTTGAATGTAGTGTATGTTTACATATATTCAACAATACAAAATTTAATAACTGATTTTAAGCACATTTTTAACTCGTTCTTATTTATAAAACAACCATAAAGATTCTGTGATGGGTATGTAAAATTATAATGGTTAGCACAGCTGTAATGCAACTATAATTGTGCATATTGTTTGTTTATCTTTTGAAACCTTGTTATTTTGACGGGGTCTTGCATTTTGAGGGATTTTCAAATTCTATGGCAACCTCAACCTACCAGTAACATTACGACATGCAGCAGCAGTGATTAAATTGATGTGTGAACAGCACATTAAGGGATTGGTTTGCCCAAAAATGAATTTTCTGTCATCCTTTCCTCACCCTCATGTCATTCCAGACCCTTATGACTTTCTTCCATGGAAAATTGCATTGCATGCAAAATGCACCTTTGATTCCACGTTTTTGCTTGACTCACATCTTTCCTCTCCTACTAAGTCAGAATCCTCTAAATGCCCTTTAGTTGTCTTAATCCTAAAAACTGCTAGCTCAGCATCTCATGCTGTGAGTTCTGAACAGTTTCTCTCATCTGTGTGTGTGTTTAGTGCATTAGTGCATCATGACATAAAGCAGGAGTCTAAGACAGTACACACCACTCAGCTTGTAGCTATTTACAGCATGTTCTTCCACTAACAGATAGCTCAGATTGTGTTTCAGTGTTCCATAGTGCTTTGTTGTGGACCTTGATATGCTTGTGGACCCCACACTCAATATTAAGGATCCAGAATTTATTAAAATATGGAAATAGATCAAGCCTGTACTTTATCTTGTGCTCACAGTGTTTGAACCTGTTGCACAGGTCATTGCAATCATAGACTACAGAAATAATTGTGGAATCAAAATGTGAAGAAATATAAATTAATTTGAAATATAACGAAATGTTAAAGGGTTAGTTCACCCAAAAATTCTGTCATTAATTACTCACCCTCATGCCATTTGACACTGTAAGACCTTCGTTCATCTTCGGAACACAAATTAAGATATTTTTGATGAAATCCGAGAGGTATCTGACTCCTCCATAGACAACAATTTAAATGACACTTTCAAGGTCCAGAAAGGTACCAAAGACATTGTTAAAACAGTCGACATGACTGCAGTGGTTCAACCTTAATTTTATGAAGCGACGAGAATACTTTTTGTGCTCAAAAACAAAACAAAAATTACAACTTTATTCAACTATATCTTCTCTTCTGTCATTATCCTTACATAGTTGCCGCAGTAAGCACAGTGAAGGCGTTCTGACGTAGAACCTGGTCGTAAACAACGTATGAGAATAACACAGAAGAGAAGATATTGATGAATAAAGTTGTTGTTTTTGTTTTGTTTTTGCGCACAAAAAGTATTCTTGACGCTTCATAAAAATTAAGGTTGAACCACTGCAGTCACGTCTTTAGTACCTTTCTGGACCTTGAAAGTGTTGGTTAAACTATGCGTCATATACCTCTCGGATTTCATCTTAATTTGTGTTCCGAAGATGAACGAAAGTCTTATCGGTGTGGAAAGACATGAGGGTGAGTAATTACTGACAGAATTTTCATTTTTGGGTGAACTAACCCTTTAAACTGCCAAAATAAGCTTAAAGTGAGTTCAAGTGAGTTCAAGCTTTTCTTTTCCATCCAGTGAAAGTACAGTAAATGGTCACCAGAAGCTGTCAAACTCCAGAAACAACAACAACAAAAAAAAAAAACCTCATAAAATTAGTCTGTACTACTAGTGCATTGTATTTTGAAATATTTTAAAGTGATATGTTGGTTTGTGTTAGAAACAGAGTGAAATTCCAGTCATTATTCTCTCCTGTTGTAGATCTCAAATCTCACTTGTGTGATTTTATAATTTTTTTTTCATGTGCATTGTCAAATTTGGAGAGTTTTGAGATCTTCAGATATGAGAATCAATGACAAAAGCATCAGTGAAGTCAAAACTCAAGACAGGTGGATGATATTTGAGAGCTGCAGCAGATGAAAAAAAGATTATTAGTGAATAACAACTGAAATTTTGTTCTTTTCCTCAGAACTGTCATATGGCTTCAGAAGACTTGGAATATAGCTCAAAAGTCATTTATGATAGACTACCTTCTTTATGACATGTTTGTAGCTTGAAAGCTGTTGGTCTGCATTCGCTTTCATTGTATAGCAAAGATCTGCATCAACCTTCGCATCAAACTTTTGTAATCCATGAAAGCAAGAAAAGCATACATGTTTGGAATGATACAAAGTTGAGTAAATGATGATAGGCTGTTAATTTTTCGAAAAACTGTCTCTTTAAAATAACATTTGTCTGCTTTGTTAATGACAAAAACCCTCTGTGCAAACTCTGTCACTCACTATACTTCGGAAGCTCATTATTAATCCTCTCAGCTATTAAAATGAGAATAGAAAAGCAAAACATCTTCATTCTTCCTCCTGGTTTCTCCTTACGTTATCGGAGCATGGCTGTTGAGGAGTCAAATTGTCTGAAAATATTCGAGCTGGTAATTCTAACCAGATTAAAGCCTCAGAGGCATGTTAGCTCAGCGTTATGGAAATAGAAGAGAGAAAAATAAGTCAAGACAGAACGAAAACACCCTCTAGTGTCCCAGTTCCGATCATGCCTTTACAGCCTGCTTTGAATCACTGCGTCTGGTTCTTTAAAAGCATGAAATTGAGATTGGATCAATAGGAGCACCGCTCGCTTGTGGTAGGCTAACGACAGGGGCGCTGGCACCCCCAAATTTGAGCAGGGCACGGCAGGCCGAGCCGTTGCGTGTCTAGAGTGCTTGTTTATGCGCTCTTTGTGTTTGCTGTGGAAAAAACTCATAAAATGTGGCCAGATAGTTGAGCTGTTACAGTGGCTCAGCGAGTCTTCAGGTAGGGAGGGCTCTGCATGGGAAAAAAATTTATTATTTAAATACGTCGCATGACTTTCACTCATTTTTAACACAGCAGAAAGGCGTCAACTCTTCGTGCTGTGATGTTGCTTATGCAAGATCAAAGTGTGCTACAAGATGGAAATCATTCGTCGTGCGAGCGTGTGAATGAGACTTTGCTTAAGTGCGAGTGGTTTTGTTTTAAACAATTTACATCATGGCTTCATTACTGTGTAATTGTTTGAATGCAGTTCAGCATGCGATCACTCACAAGAAATTCCAGACACAAAGCTTATTACATTCATCATATGGAAGCCTAACACTTTTGCTTATTTCCTCTTTAGGGTCTTTGTCTATTCTTAGACCAATTGACCGTGAAGAACAAGACCTCTACAATTTGACCATAGTGGCAGAAGACCATGGTTTACAACAGCACAGCAGCTCCCAGTTACTGTCAATCCAGGTGATTGACGTAAACGATGAGACACCGTACTTTGAGGAAAATGAATATGAAGCTTTTGTTGCAGAGAATCAGCCTGTAGGAACCACTGTGCTGGTGGTTTCAGCTTCTGATATGGACCAAGGTAAAATATACTCCTATGTATATATAAATCCCTTATTACCAAATGTACATGTGAGTCAGGAGCATCATTAATTATTTATATATATCTATATATATAATAAAAATATATGTTTTTGTTTATTTTAAACCAGTGTCATTTTAGTATTGTACATGCTATTATATGGTATGCTATTATAGTGTTTATTATATTATATTTATATTTAAGTTTTTTAGTTTTGTTTTTAAAGTTTTTTTTTTCTTTTCTGTTTTCCTGTTCCTGTTTTTTTTCTTTTCTGTTTTCTGTTTTTTATTTCAGTTTTAGGTTAGTAATTCAACTTAAACTTTTTTTTTTTCAGTTAGCTGCCAAGTCAACATTTATAAGATTTATTTTTAAATTTAAACTGTTATTTTAATATTTATTTTATTTTAGCTTTATTTATTTTTTATTTATTTTAAGTAACACAAATATTTTTTTAATAGTTTTAGTTAACAATAACAACACTGCTGTGTACACAATGACTAATGTCTTTGGCCGTGATGTCACATCTCGTGCCATGATCGCCGCATTTATAAGACTTGCTTTGTGTCATGTGCTCTCTGTAAATGTGGTTTGGCAAGGCAGACTCGCAAAAACATGAAGTTGGTAATTTAATCATGAATGAGTCCTATGGCAGTGTAACCCTTCTGGTTCTACTCGCCCTGCTCCGAGCGGGATTTGAACCTTCGTTTTCTGTATGGGAGGCGGGTGCACTAATAAGGACACTAAAGACTGCAGCCTCTAGCTCGCATCTTGAGGCCAAGGGAGTGAGGTTTATTTGTACAGTTCCTACTAGCTGGCCTCCGTTACACTCACCCCCCCTAAACCTTACTCCCATCCATGTCACGGCACCAACCGGTAACCCCTCCGGTTCTACTCGCCCTGCTTCGAGTGGGATTCGAACTGGCGTTTCCAGCATGGGAGGCGGGCACACTAACAAGGACGCTAAAGGCAGCAGCCTCTAGCGTCAGTCGCTAGTTCACCTCTTGAGGCCAAGGGAGTAGGGTTTACTCGCACAGATCTTACTAGCTGGCCTCCGTTCCAGTAGGAAAATCCCTTATTACTGAATGTATATATGGGTCAGGACAGGAGCATGATTAATTACGTTAATTTTGTTTAACGATATGTTCTTTATTTAATCTCACTAAATTAACATGTTAAATTAATAATAATAATAATAATAATTTTGTTTACATTCCCCTGTATCTCTTCCACACAACAACTCAATGTACTTGTCTGATATTACATAGTACTGTCTGTTAAATGCACGCATTGAGTGAGAAAACGTAATTTCCACCTTGTGAGATTAGTGATGGTTACACCATCCTCTTTAAAAGTGACACGAATGTTTGTTTACGGCTAACATTTCCCCAAAAATACTGGATACCACAGCCAAACCCATCACAAATAAAAGTGTGTGGTTTTAATTGGTGCCAGCCCGGGGGGTGGTGGAAGGGGAGTGCTGCATTCTCTTGGACTTACTCAGGGGCAAATAAAACAGAAGGATCATAAACTTTCTCTCCATGAACAATTAGCGAGGTAAACAGGTGACACTCTGCCAGATTGCTCGCCTTTTGCACGCGATCTGCCATCCATAGACCGGGGCAGGGCGATTGAGACCAACTGCTTAGACAGCGGTATTAACTACAAACAAATAAAAACAGGGTGCGCTGCCGTGTTTACTCATTCCGTGAGAAAAGTCTATTGAACAAAGTGAACACAGCCTCTTAAGAATGATGGCTTTTTTTCCTCAGACGTGATCATTTGGACTTGCTTCGGAGAAACTGTGCAGATTCATCTCATGTCATGTCTTTATGCTTTTTCCACAGGGACCAACGGAATTGTGACATATGGAAGCATTGTAGGAGATGATTTCAGTATTCATCCGGTGACAGGAGTCATAACCACTTCTAAAGCTTTGGACAGGGAGGCCCAAGGGGTTTATGCTGTGACAGGTACTTTAGACAGAACACAACTGCTTAATTACAACAGGGAACTTGTTCTCGTAGATGCTTTTAATAGCAAAAATTGCAGTTGTTATTTTGTTTATTTGGTTTCTGCCAATGTCATGTCACGGTTGGGCACGCATTTGTTTAGCCAGTTTATAACCTCTTTCTCATAAACAGTTTATGCCAGAGATGGTGGTTCTCCTCCCAATTTCGCCAAGACCACAGTGCGCGTCACAGTGCTGGATGAGAATGACAATAGGCCGGCTTTTGGGAGAGTGTACTACAGTCTGGAGGTGCCTGAGAACCAGGAGCCTGTGACGCTGTTCACAATTAGAGCCACAGATCAAGACTCCGGGGACAGTGGGGTGGTGCACTACAAAATCACTGGTATAAATGCCATGAGCAATATTAATGTTGTTGTATAATATATGTTAAATATTATTATATATTTTATACAAACAGTTAATTGTTCACACATTTTGTAATGCCCAGAGTCATTTTCAGTTCTACAAATACCCATTAATCCTTCCCCCATTGTAGCAATATTTGGTACAACCTCATTAGAGCTCTTTCTAGCAACAACATTGATTACGTTAGTATTGCTTAAATGGAAGGGAATGATCCAGGCTGCATTTATTTGATCAAAAATACAGTGAATGCTGTATTTTTCAGCAGCCATTACTCCAGTCTTCAGAAATCATTCTAATATTCTGATGTAGTGCTTGAGTAGCATTTTTATTATTATTAATGTTGAAACGTGTGCTGCTTAATATTTTTGTGGAAACTGTGATTTATTCTTTACAAAATGTTCATTATTTGAAATAGCAGTTTAAAAGTTGCTTTCCAAAAACAACCCAAAGTTTTTGAACAGTAGTGTAGTCACTTTGTTAAAGATCTTATGTATTTTGCAGAAAAGATTCATTATTCCACAAAGGGTAGTCAAACATTTTGAACTATCTATCAAGAGATATAAACCCAACTGTCATAGTTAGGAATAAAAATAATGAATAAAATTTGAATAAAATATAATTAAACTGACTTATTCAATTACTAAGGGTCCTGTGAGGACAAAGTTAAATGATTACCATTTATTATTTTTCTTTTTTTCCCCTCTTTTTTATGCAATACCGTAACATTGTAAAAGAAAGAAGAGTTTGTTAACAAAAATAAGGTGTTATTATGGTTGTTACATCTGTCTGTTGTAGCATATGAATATACATTTATTTATTTATCCATTCCTGTATTACATTACATAATATAGTTATAAAATTTAATAAGAGATTATGTAATATACATTGCACACTTCAGAGTTCAGTGTTGATTAAAAACTGAACAGGCCAGATGACAACATTATTTTGATATCTTTCTTTTCTCAGAGGGAGACCATTTTGGTGATTTCCACCTGGACAGGAAATCAGGTGTGCTATCCACTTCTAGGCCTTTGGATCGAGAGTCCAAAGCAAAGTACACCCTCACTGTGAAGGCACAAGATCAGGGTGTACCGCCCCTCACCAGCACTGTCACTTTGGACATCAATGTGTTGGACCTGAATGACAACAGCCCAGTGTTTCCCAGCAGCAGCTACTCTGTGGAGGTATCAGAGGATGCTTTAGAAGGGTCTCTTGTTCTGGAGGTTTCAGCCTCTGACAAGGACGAAGGGTCCAACAGCCAGGTGGTCTACTTCCTGAGCCGCGAATCCAGAGGTATGTTTATTGTGGACCAACACACAGGTCGCATTATTACAGCGGCAGCTCTAGACAGAGAAAAAGTGGCCTCCTACAGCTTCCAAGTCTACGCCATGGACTCCTCAGCAGCCAATCCCCGTAACACTTCCGCTGATGTGACCGTCCACATCTTAGATGTAAACGACAATGCCCCCTTCTTCATCACAGACCCGCTCATCATCAATGTCTCCAGCAGTAGTCTCTCCAACCGCAAAGTGCTGGCCACCATGAGAGCTGAAGATAAGGACTTTGGTGCAAATGGATCTGTATTTTATCGATTTGCGAATCCTGTCAAAGGCTTCACCATAAACTCCTTGACAGGGGACATCCAGGCTACTGAGAAGCTCCATGCACTTACCCAGAGTCAGCGGACCCTCATTGTGGAGGCCATGGATCAGGGTAACCCATCGCAGTCCTCTCTGGGAGTGGTGGTTGTGTACATCCGAGAGCAGAGTTACCAGGGCATCCGCTTCTCGCGCAGCACTAGGGATGTGAGCCTGCAGGAGAATGCCGCTAAAGGTACAATGATGGCCTTTGAATACATTGCAGAAATGCCTAATTGTTGTACATCAGTGATATCCAGCTGATATTCCTGTAGCTCAAACTGTAGAGCATGATGCTAGCAACGCCAAGGTCATGGGTTTGATTCCCAGGGAATGCATGAGCTGATAAAATGTATATCTTGCACGCAAGTCGTGATGCCAGTGTAATGTAAAAACGGGAAATGAGATGCATGGCTAAATATCCAATGTCATCTGATATAATAAATAAACAACTGCAACATTGGATGATAGCCCTCATAGTATTGATATTGTGCATCTCTCTCATTGAAATTTTCCTTTAATCATCAAAGGTCTTGTCTTTTTCTTAGGTACAGCAGTTGTTCAGATACAGGCTCACTATCCTGATGGATCTAGCAGTGGCATCAACTACAGCATTTTCAGTGGCAACAAGCAGCAGTCTTTTAGTATCAGCCCCCACACAGGTATGATAGTAAATCTAATTTTGCATCAATTTATTGTGATGGTATTCTTTATATTGGGAAAGATGGTTCACAAGTAGTCATAATAAATTCATTATTTTAGGTGAGATTTGGGTAGAAAGTTCTACAGGTCTGGACTTTGAGGAGACCCCACGACTCCGCCTGGTGGTCAAGGCTGAAACCGCATCCTCCAGCTCCTTCATGGCAGTCAACCTTCTCCTACAGGATGTCAATGACAACTTACCACGCTTTCAACTTCACAATTACGTTGCTTATGTTCGTGAGGCCCAGGGTTATGATCATCCTATCATTCAGGTGCAGTAATCTCCCGTTTGTTTTCTCAATGGTTGAGTATTCATAAAAGTGTAAAGTTGTGGAGTACAACATCCCTTGGCCTATATACAGCATATTTTCAGTGCAAACCAGAAGAGTTTCCTTTGCGTTTCCACAATGTTTTCATTGTCCATGGTGAGAATATAGGCTCAGCTGTCCCACATAGCCACAAGCAATTGCCTTTTTCAAACTTTTTTTTTTTTTAAATAATTTCAGTTCCAAACCCAACATTGCTTAGAGGTTCAAGTTACGCTCAAGCAGCTGTTGCAAATCTGCCTATATTTTCATTGCCAATTTCACCGGTAATTTCCTCAGGTGTTGGCGAATGACCTGGACCAGGGTCAGAATGGGCAGGTAACCTACTCCATAAGGTCATCATCCATGAGTGGACTCTTCAAGATCGACCCTGTTACAGGCAGTATATCCACCGCTGCCATCATGGACAGAGAGATCTGGACACAGACCAAGTACTAAGTTATTCCTTCCACTATTATGTTTATGTTGTTTGTAATGTCTTAAAATCACTTATTTTTTACATAAAGTCCGAAATATTTTGAATAGCTAGGAAAAAAAGTGTAACACCTTGATATTTAATCATATAATTTTTGTTTTAACATTTTTTTTTTAGAATTTGCATTTAAAAATCTTAAAGGGTTAGTTCACCCAAAAATGAAATTTCTGTCATTAAGTACTCACCCTCATGTCGTTCCAAACCCGTAAGACAAATTAAGATATTTTTGATTTTACTTTCTGACCTCCCTATAGACAGCAACGTCATAACCAATTTCAAAACCCAGAAAGGTAGTAAAGACATCGTTAAAATAGTCCATGTGACTTCAGTGGTTCAACAACTTTCCCTGTCAGACTCCTACGCTGTTAACGTTGTATAGACAGTGCAGCGCTTCCGGGTACTATGTCCGGACACCGACTCAGTATTGGCCGACGCTGTACACATGAGCAGTATGACGCATACGTGCGATGCTGATGCAGAAGCCGGCCAATAATGAGCCAGCGTTCTGACCTAGAACCTGGAAGCACTGCACTGCGTTTACAACGTAAACAGAATTGAAGACTGACAGGGAAGAGAAGAAATTGTTGAATAAAGTCATTATTTTTGTTTTTGCACTCAAAAAGTATTCTTTTATTCTTTAAGATTAAGGTTGAACCACTGTAGTCACATGGATTATTTTAACAACGTCTTTACTACCTTTCTGGGCCTTGAAATTGGTTATAACGTTGCTGTCTATAGGGAGGTCAGCAAGCTCATGGATTTCATCAAAAATATCTTAATTTGTGTTCCGAAGATGAACGAAGGTCTTACGGGTTTGGAACGACATGATTAATGACGGAAATTTCATTTTTTGGGTGTACTAACCCTTTAAAACATCTTACATTTCTTTCTCATCAACATGAAAATAGTCTGAGAATGTCCAGACTCTGACTCTAATTTTGTTGTTGTGTCTCCAGCCTGGTTATTATGGCAACGGACAGAGGCAGTCCTCGGTTAGCAGGTTCTGCCACTCTCACGGTGATCATTGTAGATCTGAATGACAACAGTCCCACCATCCCTGTTCCACATGAAGTCCGGATCCCTGAGAGTAAGTTGACTGCTGTTTGAACTCAATATCATTGCTGTAATCAATGAACTGAATTTCCTATTTTTTCTGGCAGACAAACAATGAGGCACACCGTGTTGAAAGATTGACTCAATTACCAGGCGTTTTTCTCGCCAAAGTCCTCAATAGTTATTTCCTGTCACTGATGTTGTACAATGTGTCCAATAATGATGGGTGTTGTCCAGCTAAACTTAACTTTTGAAAGGTGCAACCACAAATGGAAAAAAGTTAATTACTTTTATACAGGATCATCAAGATTGTCTATTTTTTTCTCTAGATACTTTGATTGGAACTGTGATCACTCAGGTCACAGGGAATGATGTGGACTCTGGGCCTGCTCTCTCCTATTCCCTTCTTCTGGACTCTGACACTCAAGGGAAGTTTGGAATACATCGCTTTGGAGGGGGGGTGTCCTTGACCGGCCCTCTGGACTTTGAAGAGAGAACATGGTACACGCTGACTGTCAGCTCCTCCGACACCAAGCAACAGAGTTACGCAAATCTGACCGTGCTTGTGGAGGATGTGAATGATAATGCTCCAGTTTTCTCTCAGGACCTTTACGAGGTACATTAGAAGAGATTACAGGTTTAGGATGAACATTGATAGAAAAAGTAAATTTTTGTAGTTTACTTTGAAATTAAACCCAACATAAGATAATTGAGTAATATAAACAGTTATTTGACCAATCAGAATTAGGTACTCAAGAGTGCTTTGTAATAATAACAGATTACATAAGATTTGATACTCTGTTTAAAAAATCAGTTCCACTGGTTAAAATTATTAAAAAAGCACTTGCAGTTTATTTAAATGTCAATGAGACACATATTTTATATTCAGAAAATATTCCCTGTGAGCACCACATTTACAAAAATATTTCTTTAAGTTAAAAGAAAAATAAATTGATGCTGTGTTCTGCTCAAAGCAGTCAGTATTAAGGCTGATTTATGTCTTTGGCAGGTGACTCTAGCAGAACACTCGCCAGCAGGAAGCTCAGTTATCACAGTAACTGCTACAGATAAGGACTCTGGAGAGAACGGAAGGATAACATATAGGGTCGTGTCAACAAATGACATGTTCTACATTGACCCAAGCAATGGTAATTTGTCCATTTGTTACTGTTGTCATCCTTTTGTGTTTATTGTTCTTCATCCAAATCATTATCAGATGTCTTGTAGAATTAATTTGTAAGGAACAAGACATTTGATGCAGTGGTTCTCAGCTGTTTTTTCATTGTAGGATGTCAAGTCGCAATCCAATACCATATCAATTTTATTAATCAAACAAAAGTAAGAACTGCTCAGGTCCCAAAATATGCAAAATTATTGACTGAATAGAACAAAATCTGGAAAATCACTGGAAATGTAGTAAATTATTAACAACAGAAGTAGTGTGATTTACTAGCCTAATGCATTCAGCAAACACTACACCAAATACTGTGTTGCAGTTACACATATTACTAAGGACAGATCCATTTTTGCCTAAAGACTCTAGAGCACATGTGTCAAACTCTGCTCCTGGAGGGCCACTGTCCTGCAGAGTGCAGTTCCAACCAGCTCCAAAACACCTGCCTGGAAGTTTCTAGTAATCCTGAAGACCTTGATTAGCTGATTTAGGTATGTTTAATTAGGGTTAGAACTAAACTCTGCTGGACTGTGGCCCTCCAGGAACTGAGTTTGACACCCCTGTTCTAGAGTTCAGTCCAGGACTCCTGTTATTATTATTGTTGGGCTGTCACCCACCAGTTAAGAACCACTGTTTTGAAACGTATAATAAACGCCCTGATCTTACCTTGAATCTTATCCTGCAATTTCTTTACATAGGTACTCTGTTTATCAAGCAGAAGGTTGAGTTTGACTCACAGCGCCCTTCCATTTTGGTGGTGATTGAAGCCAGTGATAAAGGGACACCACCGTTGACCGCCTTTACCACAGTTCAGGTGCATGTGTCTGATGTCAATGACAATGCCCCGGTATTCCACCAGACTGAGTACAGAGCATCTGTATCCGAAGACGAAGTTCCTGGTTCGACAATTCTAACCCTGGAAGCGGTGGATGGGGACTTGTCTAGGGACAACTGTGGATTTGATTTTGCCATCGCCAGTGGGAACATCGGTAATGCCTTCCAAATTGAGAGCAGTGTTCGCTTCCTTGAGGGCCATGGATTTCAGACAGTTGGAATGCTGATATTAGTTGATAAGCTTGACTTTGAGATTGTGAATGCCTACAATCTTACTATTGTGGTCTCAGATCGTGGCATACCACAACGAAGCTCAAGTGTTCCAGTTTTAATCACGGTAATGGACACCAACGATAACCCACCATCCTTCAGTAGGGCGGAATACAAAGTTGTTGTCAATGAAAGGGCAGAAACAGGAACAGAAATACTTCAACTTCTTGCTGTGGACCCTGACTCAACCCCTAATGGAGAGGTTCAGTACTCAATCAGTTCTGGAGATGAATCTGAGCTTTTTTCTGTTGATCAGTGGACTGGGTCCCTTCGTCTGCGGAGGTCTCTTGATAGTGAGGAGCAGTCCTCTTACATGTTCATTATTCAAGCCTCGGATGGTCAGGGCCACTTTGCTCTTGCTCCAGTAACTGTTGAGGTCAAGGACATTAATAATAACCGGCCTTACTTTCCTCTTAAATCACTTACAGCAAGCATTCGTGAAAACCAGCCCCAGAATGCTCTAGTAACCATATTACATGCCATTGATCATGACAAAGGAGCATATGGAGAACTGAGATATTTCCTAATGTATAATTCCGGCAATGGTAAAGATTCCTTTCTAGTGAACCAAACCTCTGGTGAGGTGCGAACCCGCTTTACATTCGACTTTGAGAAGATAAACAATTTTAATTTTATTGCCATGGCAATGGATGCAGGCAACTACTCTGCTACAGTCACAGTGCAAGTGTTTGTTACTGGTGAAGATGAATATGACCCTGTTTTCACTAACTCGGATTTCACCTTTCATATACCTGAGGGTGCCAAGAAAGGGCAAAGCATCGGCCAAGTAAATGCTAATGATGAGGATGGAGGGGTGGACGGCATTGTCCTCTATTCATTCGCAAACAGTTCACCTTACTTTGAGGTCAACACATCGACTGGAGTGATATCCCTCAAGATGGATGCCTATCATCATCATATGAGCCGGTCTAAAAGAGAGACACGTCAGATGACATTGGATGTTATTGCCCACAGTCCTTTGGAGAATTCCCGAAAAGCTTCTGCCCAGATCACAATTGATGTAACCCATACATCCTTCGGTTTGAACACAAACATGAATGTGGTACTTGCCAGTGCTATAACAGCTTCTTTAGCAGCCATTGTGTTCCTGATCATAGTTGTTGTGGTGATATTCCTGTTGAGATCCCAAAGGTACAAAGAACAAGAGGCTTGCACCAGAATAGTCACCAGTGGTACTGTTCTTGAGAGTCTTGAAGATTCGAAAGTTCCAGGGGGTGAAAAGCTATATCATCAGACACTTCCTGGGTATGCAACAGACCAGACTGGGACCGGAGGAGGTACCTACACACGAGGTGGGTCTCTTGACCCATCCCACTCCAGTGGACGTGGTTCCGCCGAAGCAGAAGCAGCAGAAGATGATGAGATTCGGATGATTAATGAATACCCACGAGTTTCTAGCATCTCCTCCTCTATGCAGGAGCACATAGCTGCTCGTGGACCTGACTCTGGTATCCAGCAAGATGCAGATCAGCTGTCTGACATTTCCTGTGAGCCGGGGATGGATGCAAACCAATGGTTTAAAGGGAAGAAACTGGGAAGTTTAAGTGGGACAATATTATCAAGCCAGTTGCCAACTTATCGGGATGAAGGAGGTGGATATCTTGGGGTTGGAAGGGGGCTTAACATCTCGCATCCGAAAGATTATGCTTTCCCGGAGGATGGTAAGCCTGCTGTAGATGGTTCTCTTACAGCAATTGTGGCTAGTGACGAGGAACTGAGAGGCAGCTACAACTGGGACTACCTCCTCGACTGGTGCCCTCAGTTTCAACCTCTGGCTAATGTCTTCACAGAAATTGCCAGATTAAAAGATGAGAACGCACCACCTAACCCTCGGCGGCCATTTCATCCCAAAGCAAAGACTGATCCCAAGCCCAGAATTGACCCTCCTCCCCTAATTACCTCTGTAGCTCATCCAGGGGCCAAAACTGTTTTGCCAAAACCTGCTGTAGGCCGAACATTTCCCCACCTATCCTCATTGCGGCGATCTCCTATTGACCATGATGGCTCTGTTTCCTCAATTGCCATGTCTCCAAGTTTTTCTCCATCGCTTTCACCTCTTTCAGCCCATTCCCCAGCCATCGCTCCTTTTGGAGGTCACTCGTCCTCCGTTATCAATACAACTGAGCACTCCTTAGAACATGAGGAGACAGAACTGAGGATTTAATGCAATCTAAGGAGAGCTCATCCGAAAGAATTCCCACCTGACTCAGGTACTCTTAAAAATGCCTCTCCTCTGGCATAGTCCTCAACATCATGTTGTATGTAATGTCGCCCCACTGGCTGGCCAGAGGTTTCGGTGCTTATGTCACCCTTCTTTAGACTTACTGACTTGAGTTGTAAAAGAAGTAAAAATGACTATTGTATAATGCTGTTCTAATGATCTGAAGATCAACTGACATTTTTATTAGCCCAGCATTTGCACACTTTAAAGGACAGTAATGTTTGATGTCAATGTTTTGTAAGAGAAAACACTTTTGTATTATATATTTTTGTACTGATGTTTTTTGTTTAAAAAGAATGACATATGTCAAACGGTTGCTATAACCTGTGATTTTATTGACATACATTTATATTTGTATATTTGTGGCCGTAACAGTTTGTTATCAGAGCTTGTTCTAGTTTATTAACAGTTGCCATTCTAAAGTGTTCTAAGTAAGTATGTTCAGTATTAAGCTCTTAAATGTTTGGGGAACATGTTTTGCTGTCAGTATTTATATATAAAAAAGGTACAGTATCTGCAAAATACCATTGTACAGTCTTTGAAGGTTATGCTGCAGACACAGTGATCATATTGATTTCTACATGCTGCTTCCCCTCCCTTAGCTTTACTAATGGGAACACAATTGTAGCTATGAAACTAAATATAAAAAAGATTTCCCCCAAAATCTAAAAACTTAATTAGCACATTAAAGGCTTTTTTTTTTTTTTTCATTGTTTTTAAGTGTTGAAGCATAACAACTGTAGCGCAAGAACAAAAGCTATCTGTGCCAGGAATTTCAAGAAATAACAATAACAGAAATGTTAAAAATTGTTATGGCAGCTCTTATCAGCACCTCATAAGAGCTGACGCTTACAAACACCACAACGTAACTGGAAATAACGTATTGTCCTTTTTTTTTTTTCTTCTCATGTTTGTGATTTTTTTTTTTTTTTTTTTAGAAACAGATTTTAACAAATATTCTCAAGGCCAGTGAAAAGGTTATCATGTTGTTATTACAATAAATAGGCTCTAAATAGCAATTTGGATGTTTTACTAGCTGTTATGTTTGAATAAATACATCAAGCTATCCAATAACGTGCATCATTTGACCAAAAGAAAGATTCTCTCACAGCTCTACTTCTCCCTAGTCACATATGCTGTATAGGTACATTTTTGTAGCATCTTTCAAACATTACTGTGGGTAAACAATTGGTAAGTTTATTATACCACAAAATGCTGGATTACTTTGTTTTTATGTATGTAAATTACATGGCTTCATAATGTTATGACACCCATATTTGTTAAAAAGCACTGGTGATTTGATTTTAGTGACATATTTGTTCCTACAAAATGTACAGTTTGCATTAAAGTTAAAAGATAAAGTAAATATATTTCAAACTAAATAATGGCAGCATTGTACATTCTCCTAGCAGGATTTAATTGTATCCTTTTAATTTGCTTAAGTGATTGTAAAACATTTATTTTCTAATACTTTAAAGATGATTGTAAATGTTGCCATATGACCATACTTCATTTCTGTGTTTAAAAAAAAAAAAAAAAATGTCAACATGCTTTTCCCCCCTGATGCCTATTGAAAGGTTTAACTTGTAATTCTGAAAAATGACAGTGCCTATTGAAAAAAGACATTGTGTTTATAAGTGATTGTTAAAATTATGCTTTGTTCAGATTCATTTTTTGAGGTTAGCTTGATTTATCAGGATATCTTTCTACTTGTTAAAGAATCCTATATTTATGGCAGATACTTCACTTTTGTACACAACAATTCCTCACTCGTAACTGTGAACATGTTATATTCATGCTGCCTTGAAGGAAAATAAATAATGTTCAGTTGTTCTGTGTTCATTTAAAAAGTTTCTCAATGTTTGAATCACTGTTCATAGTGTTATAGGTGAATAAAATCTGTTTACATTTTGAATAGCACTGTGGTCCAAAAAATATGGCCATCTGTTTGTCTTACCTTTGTACCCAATATAATCCAAAGGGCATTGATGGTAGGTGGTGGTGTTTTTATTGTAAATGATGACCAGAAAACACTGATTTTTGTTCAGTTTCCACCTTAAACATTTGAAACATTTTTTGTTTGTTTGTTTGTTTTTTGTATTTGACAAAGTGCCTGATTAAAATGTATTTCCAATAATGAGCCTTAAACATCTTCATCTATTTCTTAATTATATGTACACATATTCTATGGTGATAATAAAAGTTTACATATTCTTTTAGATCTAAATTCTATACATTATTTGAACTACACTGGAAAATTAACTGTTTTTCAATTGTAAATCTTTACATATTGTAAGTTACAATATATATTTTCACCAGGCTTAGTTGAGTTAGTTTATAATGTTGTTTAATGTTTCTTTGTTTGTCTTGTGTCTGAACAAATGGCTTTGTCTTTGTTTGCCATGTGCTTCTCTTGTCCTGCCTCCTTGTTTGATGTGTGATTAATTTGCGATTAATTCGATTAATTAATCAGCACATCGTGTAATTAATTAGATTAAAAAATTTAATCACTTGACATCCCTGATTTT
This sequence comes from Hypophthalmichthys molitrix, assembly GCA_037950675.1. NCBI lineage: Eukaryota > Metazoa > Chordata > Actinopteri > Cypriniformes > Xenocyprididae > Hypophthalmichthys > Hypophthalmichthys molitrix. The sequence continues at coordinate 21,405,165 of CM075506.1, forward strand.
TACATTACATACAGTTGCAAAAAGGTCAATGGTATTTTGACCTTCAAAAATGTTCATAAAGCATAGATCTATAGCTGCAGTCTGGCCATCTACTGAAGTTTCAACATGCAAAGTCAAAGTGACGAACTGAACTCCAAATAGAATCCAGATGTTCAGCCAGAAATTGGAGAAATGTTGATGTAGATTTATTATTAGCTAGTATGTCTAAAAAATAAAAATGTGTGATTCCCCCTGTGATTAAATACTTTATGTGTGATTAAATACTTTACATATGGGATAGTTAATATGTGGTTCATAAATGAAACTGGAGGCATACAAAGACCAGAATCCTAGTTTAGCTAATGTTTATGTATTTCCATCAGGTCTCAAAGCTCATGGACTGACTGATAGGGGAAAAATTCAGTCTTCCCACCTGTCCTGGAGAGGAAGTACCAGATAATTTGTCTCTTCAAAACTGTCTCTACAGACCAAAGATATACAGCACACTAGAAACAGCATCTCTTGTAGCCAGGGCCTTATAATTAATTCTTTTTTATAGCCAAAAAAAGGTTTTAAATCATGGAGCCTATAACAGTTGGGGGCAGAAACAAACCTTGCCACATAAGAGGAAGAATTTAGTCATTATTCATCCATACTCAGACCTTAATGATTTGTGGATCTTTCAGAACATGTCATTAGAGCCACGCCATAAACAGCTTGGATTACAGGACACTGCAGACTCTCCTGTGAGTATATTGCCATGAAGACACAAAGAACCGTCTAGCATTTGACCACAAAATACTCCCTGAAACCAGTTGCTGAATGTGGGTTTGACTACAACATACTGACCAGAGACTGTAAAAAATATGGACGACGCACCTTCACTCTCTTCCATTGTAGTAACTGAAGCCGCCAGTGTGTCAATATGGCGCTGACATCTTGAGTCTCGAGCAAGTCTCGAGTCTGCGCATAGTGAACGTGGAGATGCGAGGATGGAGGAATTGAATCAAGTGAAATGATATCCTCGCTCGCTTTAGCGTCACTTCAAAGCGTCATTAGCTGCACTCGAGGGATCTACCCACATGTTGTTAAAGTTTGGTTATTTAAAAAACAATTATAATAAATATGAATAAAGCAAGATGCCCCGTTGAAATATGTGAGATATAAAGTTTATTTAAACTGTAAAAGTAAAGCATACATTTAAATTATTGTGAAAGATATAAAGGGGGAGGAGAATGTATACATGCGTCAGGTTTCTCGAGAGAATGACTTACACAAAGGATACACCTGCGTATCCTCAATCATGACTCCTCAGAAAGCTTCCTCAATCCTCGTTCCTCGCCTTCTCGCGGTGCTGCGTCTCATTTAATTTAATTTCGAAGGCTGTATCCTCCAGAGGACGAATCCTGTGAAGGATGCGGTATGCGGAGTGTCCTTAACCAGAATTAAACGAGACGTCCTTCGTAGGACACACGGGCAGGAAAGGAAACAGGAAGTATGACGTTGCTATGCCAACACGTTCACAGCAGCATAGTTGTGCTTTCACAACAGTTAAATGAATTAAAATTATTTATAAATTTGTAAAGTAATTTGAAAAGAAAATGTATTTACTTGTTTTATTTTGGTTAATGCTTGAGGAGCTTCGCTATTTGTACAACAGATATGTTACAGAGACAAAAGAGGAGGATATTAAGAAGAACAAAGTTTAAAACAAAAACAAGCTTGAAACTAGTTACATTTAAACACCACATCTTCACTTGTACATGTACATTTGCCGACAGCGCCATTTATTTATTTTTCAAATATGACGGTTGTTAACAGCGACGCAAAGAATTGTGGGCTATCTGCAGTGAAGGATACACCTCATGCATCTTCCGAATTCGTGTGAAAGAAGGACGCATTTGAAGGTCGCATTCGGAGTGTCCTACTTACTTTTCTGAAATGATACAGCCTCAGTGACGTATGCAACCTTCGAATGCGCCCTCCGGTGGACGCAGCCTTCGAAATGAGACACAGCTAGAGAATTGAGATGTCCTTCAAGATGGCTGAGCTCGATCGGTTTCCGGGTCATATGGAGGACGGAGGAGCAAGGAAACGAGGAGGGATATTGAGAAGCACCCCGAGTCACAGTAGTGAGCACGAAGTGGAGCCGCGATATCAAGGTCCTGCCCGAACTCAGAACAACTCATTATTTCGGTGTGAAATAAACAGTTATGGAAATGTAGAAATTAAAGTTATAGCTCCAATCACCTCACGAAGATCCAGAAAAAAGTCCGTTGGCGCCTCAGTGACTACTTCACTCAGAGAAACTGTCAATCTCAGCTGTCAATCATGACGTCTCACCCCCGTTTTTATAGCATCAAATAACTAACTAAAAACAAACTTATTTAAAGAACAAACACTTGAAATAACACCAAGGTGAAAAAAAAAAACTGCCTAAAATGACAGAAACCGTCTTTGGAAAAAAAAAAAAATTTAAAGTGTAAATTGATTGTTTAGTTTGTCTTGCATCCCATTACATTTTGTGGAGAGGGCGGGGTTTATGACCTATACTGCTTCCAGCCACCTGGGGGCGATCGAGACTCTTTGGCTTCACTTTTCAGGACTCTTGTGGCACACTTGATACTGACAGACATTCGTTGGACTAAAACATTCATACAGAAGGTTATTAAGGTCTACCTCACATTGTTTCTATGTAAATAAGCATTAAAATGGACATATTTTACCTCACTGCTAATGTAGGATCTTGCGCATGTGCAGTGCACTGTGTTGTTGAGGCATCGTGTCAATTTAAAAGAGGTGCGAGGCCCATAGAGTCCCATCTGCAATTTCAGGATCGCAGTTCTGGGACCGCGTTTCTAGGACCCTAGTTTTTTTGTGACAGCGCCACCTACCGAATCTGAGAACTGCAGTCCCAGGAACGCATTTCCAGGACCCTAGTTTTGGAGGACCGAAAAAAGTGCCACCAAGGCAGAATTTAATCCCAATTTTAACTACTTAGAGTTTTAGATGTTTTTAAAAGTTTATTACACCCAAATACTACTTTCTTTCTTGCAATTAAACCTGGTTCCTAGGAGCTGAATGTTCAGTAAATATGACTAGCATAATATAATAACTCATCAAAAAATTTAAACAAGGAATCATGATATAGCCTTTTCAGTCACTAGATCAACCACATTTTCAAGTACAGAAGGACGACACATGACTCTGGGGGTAGATTAAGATATTATATAGAATAATATCTTAAACAGTTGAACACAAAAACAGATTTGTTCATGACGTGAACCACATAGAAAGAACTTCATGGACAGTGTCTTCACTGACTCCTCAGAGAGAGAAAGGTGGACAGAGAAAGAGAGAGAAGTGAATGAAATAATGGTCACTAAGTCAACACAAGCTTATCAGTCGTGCTACAGTTTCATTAAACGAATATGCTAACAATTCATTTTACAGCATTACAGGCTAATATAAGATGGCTATATGCATTCAAGACTATTTAGCAAATCACGATCACTTCAGCTACGTTAACTTTCCAATGAAATGCATCACAATTGTCTTTAATGTTAAATAAAAATTGATTCACATTTAATACTCACACTCTGATTGTCATCCATCTTCACTGGTCCTCTAATTCGGTAGGTGGCGTTGTCACTGAAAACTTAGGGTCTTTGAAATGCGGTCCTAGGGCTGCGGTCCTGAAAATGCAGCCTCTGGTTTTGCAGGCAGATGCTACTCCATAGAGAGGTGCAGAGATGACGTGTTTTTATAGGCCAAAACCTGGAAACAAGTTAGCATTTTAGCATATCCAGATCCATCGGTCGTGCTGAAGTCAGTGGGCTTTTTTAATGGGTTTTTGGTTAAATGCTTACAATAAGGTAATTGGTAAAAACAAGCTCAAGATAATTTCACATTTTATTCGACAATATAAAATACAGTAATACCCTCTTGTGATTTTACTTTTCTTGTAAAATTGCTAAGTGGCTAAATGGGACTACAGAGGTTGTCGGCAGTGTTGCCAGATGTACGATAATTATCATATTTGTACGGTAATTTTGACCTCTGTACGATGTGCGATCAATAATGAAAAAAATCCCATAATGTACAATAATTTCAGAATTTTGAGACACTTCAAATGATGGTCATTGTAATCATAGGACTCATTGATCTAGCTGTGGATCCGCTACATGATTTTAAGTAGAACATGAATGTTTACGTTATGTCTTCAATCTAATCTCACCTTAAGTCTTCTCGGCCAATCATTGTGGAGAATGACTTTCTCTCACGAGCACAAGTTAACGTTAGGCGCTTAGGTCAGTTGTTTCCCACTAAGGTATTAATTATTTATATATTGTGGTAATTTGCAGGTCATGTCAAAAAGTTGTTGGTCTAGATAAATATCTGTATTTCTGTATGTTTGGTTCGTCAAGTCAAGTCACTTTTATTTATATAGCGCTTTTTACAATGCAGATTGTGTCAAAGTAGCTTTACAGAGATAGAGGGAACATAATTTTGGCTGTACAGCAGAAGAAAATAGTGTGATGTTCAGCTTAAGTAAGTTCAGTAATAGTATTGATTCATTCCGTTGTAAAAATCATTAGTTTAGTTCAGTTATACTAAAACTTGTGTACGATAATTTTCTTTCAAATACGATAATTTGAGCTTCTGGTACGATACTTGGGACATTTACAATCTGGCAACACTGGTTGTCGTGGACTTTAAACGTCATCAGCTGAACAGGTAAATTCTTCTACTCACTAGTCTGCTTTCACAGCCTTGTCATGTTTATAATCACGCTTTTGCTAACTATTTTAACTCAAAGGAGTTAAAAAAAAGGAAAGACTGAAAAAGTTGTCGTAAGCTTAGTGATGGTGATGTTGAAGTCGAGCAACCGTGGTGTAGTTTGTTTATAGCCTATGTTTAGCTTTTGACTTCTGACTGTATTTATTCTTCAAATTCTATAAAAGTTGTGTTCATTTGTGAAGATTATCACAATAATCTTAAGAATCATAAACTTTTGTTAGTCACAGAGCTTATTTTCTGCAAATATCCAAAAGCATATGGAAAAATACTATTTTTTGTCAAGGGAACCAGGGTGATGCTAACTTCTGGGAGCACCACTCTATTCCTCAACGAGTTACCGATGTGTATCGAAATTTTAAACTCAAGAACATGTTCTGTGTGCACAGAAATGTATAGAGCCCCTAAAGGGACATAATGATGGACAAAAATATGAGATAGGAGAAAAAAATATCAATGTCAGTGCTTTTGCGTTCTCGCACAAATGTTTTGCATTCCCCTGAGAAACGTTGTATTCGATTGCAAAACTTTTGAGTCCTTTGTGAGTGAACGCAAAAGTTTTTAAATATTTTTTTTTTCTCCCATTTCATATTTTTTCCACTACCATGTCGCTTTTGGGGGCTCTGTAGAAATTAAGAAAATTTAAAATTGAATGACAATTTCTGAATGACAAGAATGCATGAAAAACACAATTGTATATAAACTGCAAGGATTTATTCGTAAAGTCATGCTTTCTGAAACTCATTTTTTAAGGTTAAGTAAGGAGAAACATTTTATTCACTTTAAAAATAGCATTACATCATCCGTTGGCAAGAACAGGCAGCTTGATGGGACAAAAATGAAACACAAGAGGTTTGCATCAGCAGTGCCGAACCTGCCTTGTGCGAGGACACGACACTCGCTGACTCTGTGCAAACTCAAACCCACTGCTGTCATCAGCAAGCGAGGTATGAATATTTACTGATGTAAACTATAACAAAAATCTATTATGCTTCAGCCCACAATTGCCCTAGGCTTTATTTCATTTTGATTTGAGAGTTCATTGAGGCGTTTTCGTGAAGGTCAATGAGGATTAATTTCCTCCTATTACATAAGAGTTTGATGGAGAGTCTGTCTCATACTTTGATGCATCAGTCTTACATATACAAGAAGTTGTGTGGAAATTTTGTTTAACGTGTTTTTTTGTGTGTGTGTGTGATGGAAAGATCACAGTTGGAGAGCTTGTTTTTTTCCACACCAGTTTCTGTTGTTGACACACTCTTTGTGTTTGCTGAAGCTAAACACCACTGTCAAATCACTGAGGCCATGTGGACTGTGTTTCTGGTCATAACAACTCTCATTCGAAAGCAAAAGAGACTTTCAGAATGACTGTTATTTAATTGTGAGGCTTTTGATGATGCATCATCAATTTTGCTAAATGTTTGTTTATGGCATCTGACGTTTTTGTCTTTGATGAGGTCGGTTTGTTGTGTCTGCATGGGTCAATATGGAGACACATTAAGCCTTGTTGTGATGGTGCCAGTTAGAATAACTGGACTGAGACTAATTTATTCTGACGTGTTGCTTTGATGGCTTTAAAAATGTCTTGTGGCCCTTCATAACAAAGTTAGCTTGAAATGTAACCTTTTAGTCAACCTTTCCAAGGGGCTCGCTGGCTTTCTTCGCTGGGTAGGCCTGGCATGAGTCTTGAAAATGTAATGACAATAACGACTGTCGAATTTAATGATTTTAGCAGAAGGGGAAGAAAACGAGAGTCTATTTTGCCCTTTGTCTAAAGGGTTCTTTCATAGCAATGCCGACCAAGCTTGGCAGACCCACAAAGATGGATATTTCTAGTCACCAAGGGCCCCATAATGTGCTTTCTTTAAATATTGTCTAGATTTCCATTTACCAATTGCAACTCAGTCTCTTTAGTCCAATGAAAGAGAGCTTAAATGTCAAAATGAGACTTCATATGCACTTTTACATCTGTCATGTGATGTAGATTCATTGCGAATGAATGGGTGGGGTCTCAAATATTAGTCCTGCCCACTTCCATGTTTGTGCACACCTTAGAGATACAATGACCTTTACAACCTCCAGAGGGCCTTTTGTCTTTCCTTCTGTCTTTTTGTGTGTTTTTGTTTTTTCCTGCTTTGATTTCCAAAGTCTTTCCAGGCTACTTGCGTGACTAGAGGGAGCGAAAAAAGTGAGTCTTCAAAACCCATTGGCACGCGATCCCTAATCTATTTTTGGAGCACTCTCCTTTTTTTCTCTCAACTTTAGACTCGAACAAAAAAACAGCCAGGGGAAGAGAGCCAATTGTAGGGTTGAAGGGGTCTGGTTCTCATTTCAGGCCGCCCTGCTTCCCTGTCTTGCCCTGCCAGAGTGAGAGCCACTGCGGTGGGGAGAGAGAGGCGGGCGGCTCGGGAGGTGAGCAACTGCGGCCCAGGCTAGGCCTGCCACTCAGCCGCTGTCACTTAGCAACCACCTGCGGCTGGTTCTCATTAGTGGCCTCAGCTGCTTGTATTTCAGACTTCCACGCTTTGCTGTATTTTGATTCATTTCTTTTCTCTCTTTTGAAGGAAAAGAGTTTGCCGTGATGAAAATATGATTCTTGGTGTGCCTCAATCTCTTGCAATTCATTTTCATTAACTATAGTCTGGCGTGGCTACTGGGTCCAAAGCTGACAAGGCCTAATTGATGAAAATGCTTGTTATTTTGAACTCAAGGACACTATTTTGTGGTCATATCCACTCATCTAGCATCTTTTCTTGGTTTTACTCAATAAAAAATGTATAGGTAAACAAAGCAGATCTGATTGTGATACCTGAAATAACAGTATAAGATCTTTTAGAGGTCATTGTTTCTTTTTGTGTTTGAAGTAAACAACATTTTTTAATAAAGGTATTTGCATAACCTCAGCATGAACTTATGTGCCTCTCAAGTGGAGTCAGAATGTTCCCAGCACATGAATGGCCAATCAAAGTTATAGTTGTGTATCTTCTAGAATTCCGAGTTTACCACTAACAAGTCACTGAGTTGTGATGTTGGAAGGAGCATGTTGATTTGAAAGATTGTGGAAACATTATAATGTAGATATCATATAATACATCTATAATCTGTGTACACTGTAGAGATCAGTGATCAGAAAGCAAGTCTGTAGTGAATTATAATGATTTTGCAAGTTATTTTAATGTTACACGCTATATAATAAAGGTGTGATGTTTACAGGAGTGTAAATCACTCAACTTTCATGGTTTGCTTTATGTAACATAAGCATTTACTTTGTGATAATCTATCAAATTGTTTTTTTTTTTGTTGTTGTTGTAATATTGTTGTAAATGACATTGTAATAATAATGCTGCCTTCATTTGCTATCGGAAACTTCCTTCTTCCCTCTTTTGAAGTCGAGATTACAAGCATGATTACACAATTCAAGTGCTTTGTTGTCAGAAAGAATAGGAATCATGGAGAACACCAGGTTTATTCTTGCCTATTTATTGGGAAAATCTTATTAAAGCCAAAATGATATTTAGCGTCCCATTCATTGACAACCATATAAATATTCACCGCACTATCTATAGTCAGCTTGCTGCTGCTTCTGGAATTTCTGTCAAATACAGGCTATTTTAGCTGTGTATAAAACATACGATATACTTCTAATGATTATATATGTAAATATGCACTACTTTAATGACACGACGATGTAAAAACTAAAGGAATACCAGTCACAGCAGCAGTTGTTCTCCCCTCCACCATGTTTAAAGTTTGCGGGAACTTGGGTATCAAAATTATCCCAGAGCTTCCCACTGGTAAATACGTCTTGAGAGTGCGTTCGTGTCCAATTTTTAACTAGGAAACTCATATTTACGATAATTCTGACAGCACGTGAAGGCCACATAAATGCTCGACTCAGAGATACAAATTTTCCAGGTGCCCTTGAAGGCACCATAAGCACAACTTAAATAACTTAAGAATCTCCATGGAATGCTTTAACATTTCAATGGAAAGGAGATGTTTTGTTTTGTTTGTTTTTTTCCCCTGATCTTTGAATGCCATTTGACTAATCACGGCTGTTTTTAGGCATTGGCAAACTAGGCGGTTGCCTATAGGTGTCCTCAGCTGAGGGGGAACCAATGTTGGGAGACAGGGGCACCATATCCCCAACTTTCACACCCAGGACTGCTATTTCTACCAAGGAGAATCCCCACTCACACGTTACCCAGCCAAACATTTATCCTTCGTTAGTAGGATATTAAAAGTAAATAAAATGTGTGTGTGTGTGTGTGTGTGTGTGTGTGTGTGTGTGCGTGTGAAAATCCCCACTCTCAGTGTACTGTAGTAGAAAAACATCTTCATAGGGTCTTTTGAAGGGTCTTTGAGAACAGAAACTAAACACATTTTGATTTTTATGTAAGAAAGTGATTAGTAAAGTGTAGTATTTCCCATTTTTAAGGCCCAGAGGAGATAAAAATGATACATACAAAATATACAGAATAGTAAATATAGGCTGTGTGTATAAAGCTTGTTTGTGCTACATATAAAATAACGCTGATGATTTGATTCATGTTTGTTAAATGAGTGTTGTCAATGAACTAATGTTGCTTCCAGATGCGGACCTTGGACATTAAGTGGCCCAACAAAATAGTTTATTTTACAAATCAAACAATTATTAAAAATAATGAAACACTGATATGTATTCATCTTTAAAGTCTAGGTTGTATTTTCTTTTGCATTGTTTTGTTCATAGTTATCTGTCTATATTTGCATCTACCTAGTCTGGCTAATTTCTGCTAAGTCAATATTTGTATTTAGCTTTGTTTTTTTCACCCACCCTCCACAACTCTTTCATAACAGACCTGTGACCCATTTTTGGGTCATGACCCACTAGTTGTGCTGAATGATAGAAACCACCGCTCAATTTTCTCGAATGGCAAAAATGAACTTTTCAAATGTGTTTCCTTTCATAAACACTCTTTGGGTTCAGTTCAGGTACTCTGATGACTTGTAAAAACGTTTGCTTGATTAACCTGGTACGTGTGACAGGCCGCTCAGGCTGTGCTGCATCAAAAATTGGCATAATACAAAAACAAATTACTGAGCAGAATAATAAACTTCACAGTCATACTATGTGCCCAGTGGACTATTTCCCACTCGTGTATATGTATCAGTCATGCATGTGATGCATAATATGCATAATTGTAGAAATTACAGTTATTTTATAGAAAATATGAACCCCCCTTTTTTTTGGAGTCTCTGAAAAATAAGTTATGTTATTGTTGCATTGTTATTCTTGAGCAGATACCATGTTAATCTAACCTTGGTTATTTTCCTTAGTTCTATCTCCATTTGACTCTGGATCTCAAACTGGATCAGAGCTTTAGTTTAGGGAGAGAGAGTGAGATTGATGGAGTGAACACGGATGGCTTCCAGTCCCTCGGTGATGTGGAGAGAAGAGAGAAAACAGGAGAATGATTGTTTTGTTCTCTCTTCAGAGAAAGTGCTGCTGCAAACAGTCTAAACAGAGGGGGAAAAAAGGACATTAAACACTCTGATATCCCAGCTACTCCACTAGACAGCTGGTCATGTGACTCAGCAGACAACTTAATCCAGTCACTCTCTAGTAAGACTGGAAGTAACCCAAATATGAATTTTCACAGAATAGGCCCTTTTATTCCTCTTGCTGCCTTTTTCATGTGTTTATCATCACACTGGCCTCCCAAAAGGTAAAGGGCAGGTCTGACCAAATTACATCTTCTCAAGATTGATAAATGACGAAAAAAATGACCATTGACTACTGTTTAAAAATGTTGCTCATTCTTGAACAATTTGAAAATCCTCACAGACAAGATTTTATTTAATGAATCTCCTTATAATGTATATACACCACATTTGGTTTGTAGGCAGAGAGAGGGAGATCCATGATAACATAATATACAAATGCATGATAACAAATGATCCTTATTAACTCATTAACTCACAACATCATTGTTTCAGGAGTGTTCATTATGAAAATTCTAATTTTCCAGGGTGTGACTGAACAGTTTTCCTGGGCTCCCTGTGAGAATGCCGCTACAAAGAGAAAATTAAGTGGAAAATTAACAGTGGAAAATTAAGAACACTGCCAGAATGTTACTTGGACTTGTAATAAAACAAGGTAAGCCAAGTTAAACTTGATTTAATCACAGTCAGACCACTGAACACTGTCAGTAGTTACTCTAAAGTAAAAGAGCAGTTCTATGCTGCAATACACCAATATAACAATATTCATATATGCAGTGACTTACCAAAACTATCCAGTGGTATTTTTAAGGCCAGAATGACTGTTATTGCTCGATTTGTTCTAAACTTGTAATCTTAAGTATTACATTTTATCATGTAACTTATCCTTGCCATTTTGTACTATGGATGTGAATAATACCTCAAACTGTGCAGCTTATTGCAGAAAATTTTAAATTTAATTTAACCACCATTTTTTAAATTTAATTTAACATTTAACCAATTTAATTTTATTTAATGTATTTCTTTATAACCCCTTAGCAATGACCTAGCAAGTAGCAACCACCCAAAACATCCTATTTTACAATGCTTCATGAGATTTTTCGGCCTTAAAAGGGTTAGTTCACCCAAAAATGAAATTCTGTCATTGCACACTCTCATGTCATTCCAAACTCATAAGACTTTCAGAACACCGGCTCAGTATTGGCCAAAGTTGCACATGTGAGCAGTACAACACATGACGCAGGAGCCGGCCAATAACGAGCTGGCGTTCTGATGTACTGTAGAACCTGGAAGTGCTGAACATAAACAGCATAAGAGAATGACACAGAAGAGAGGATATTGTTGAATAAAGTTGTTATTTTTGTTTTGTTTTGCGCACAATTCTCGTCACTTCATAAAATTAAGGTTGAACCACTGCAGTCATGTGGGCTATTTTCTGGACCTTGTAAGTGGTGATTAAATTGCCATCTATGGATGAGTCATATACCTTGCGGATTTCATCAAAAATATCTTAATTTGTGTTCAGAAGATGAACAAAGATCTTACGGGTGTGGAACGACATGAGGGTGAGTAATTAATGACAGAATTTTCATTTTTTGGGTGAACTAACACTTTAATTAAAAGTAGTAGCTCTGATTGCATCTCTTTAAATCTTAATGAGGCCATCAGATACTCCGAGCTCTTAACCTTTGCCTGTCAAAATGATCGCTTTCATGAATTAAAGGCACATTTCAGTTGAAACATGCTCGGGGGTGTTTTTTTTTTTTGCGCTCATGTGAAAGTCATAAAACAGGTTACTCGACTCCTGACTGTTTTATTACCAAATTCACAAGTGAAAATTTAAAGGGTTTTGCGATAAAACGAGGGGAAAAAAAATACATTAACCCTTCAAAAAAAAAAAAAAAATCTGCTCCAACTTCACAGTATAGCTGCTGGAGAAAAGCCAACATTTAATGACACTTTAAAAGCAATACAGACATGGAGGTTAGAATAGTGCTAAAATCAAGGGCTTAAAAGAGAATTCTTTGTATCTACAGTGGCTAACATTTAATATGATAAAAAATCGGCTCAACCACAGCATAGAAATAATAACTTGGTTTCAGGCAGGGTGGGCTGAACTTAAGAAAGGTGTTAGTGAAGAGAGACGCCAAATATGATTGGTCTTTGGAAAGGCCCTGTGAGAGAAATCCCATGGAGTCAGAGGTCTAATGTGTGGAATCGCTCAGCCAAAATCAAGAGGGTACAGCCAGTGGACAGAAGGCCACTGTGGAGGAATTTTTACATCTACCAACTGACACAGTGTTTAAGCTGCACAAATATGCTGTATTTTCTTAAGGAGCACTTATAGACTGTTTATGCTTCAAAAAAGATGAATAGGGTGTTGACAACAAATAGCATGTGAAATCAATTTTAAACTGTAGACTTTGAAAACAGGAACAGAAGCTACCTTCACGCATACATTAGACTTGAGTGCAACAGAAAAAATAGAAAGCAGAGCAATGGACTGAATGAATGCAAATTATAAGCAGTAATTCTACTATGACCAGTGCCTGCATACTTACAAACATTTGTGTGTGTGTGTGTGTGTGTGTGAATATCTCATAATTAATATTCATGAGCAAAGCAGATACATTTTATATTGTCTCCTCTTCACTTTTCAGTTCATTCCTATTTCCCTGGTTTCTCCGAGGCGATACGGTGGGATGAATATTCCAGACCACTCTTGGCATTTACTTACAAAATAATTCAGTCAAATAGTTGGACACCTCAACGACACAATGAAGAGCTCTCACAAATCCAAGTCTCTTCCAAATCCAAGCTCTGCTTGGGGCCCCAAAAATGATAAACCCACCCCTTAATGGGCTGATTTCTGTTTGGGGTGCAGTTGAAATGGACATTTGGCTAGCCAAATTCCTGAGATAGTTTCCACTCTTACAGATATATTACAATGTGAGGTCTCTGACAAGTGAGGATTTTTGAGGACTAAGCTAAGTTTTCTAGCTGATTAGGTGAAAAATAAAACTCTATTCTACTTTTGGCAGCTTATGCAAAGAAAATTATTGCAATATTGATTAATAGTAATTAATTTGTACCTATGTGCAATAGACTATAATTGGGCCTACTTGTTTTCATATACTGTATTAAAATAATGAGGAAGAAGTGAGTTATAATAATGAAAAATAATATTTTTCTCCTGATTAAAACAGTTTTATATTAATAAACAAATATTAATTAAAAAAAAAACATGAATTTACACTTGCACAAAACTCCAGTTATATCAGCAGGTTGCCTCAAACAAATATTATATTATATTATATTATATTATATTATATTATTGCACCTTTAATATTGTAAGTGCACATTAATAAAACTATAGTGTGGAACAGCCTCCAATTACTTATTGTTGCTACTATGGACATTAACAACAAAATAATGTAATATGCAAAAATAATATATTATGTAGACTTTAATGTAAACTTAATGTATATCATTCTTTTGTATAACATTCATATGGTATGTTACCTTACCGAAACCAAAGAAGAAAAAGGGGTGAGATTTATAGTGCACCTTGGTCTAGACCCTGTTAACCGATCCCAGTTCCATGTCAGACACACTCTGCTCTCACATAAGCTTGTAAAACTTGGCAAACACAATGCAGTGCACATAGAGGTGAGACACCATTGCAGTCAGAACCATCTCCAGCAGTGCACTGGCCTTTTCATGCCTTCTCAATAACATTGTATACTGCTTCATACGGATCCCATTCCCAAAGGGGCTCAGAGCTGCACTTCAGCAACAGGGTAAAAGGGGAGGGAATGCTGGGTGGTGGTTGGTTTGTCATTGATAAGTAGCATGGACTCACAAATTACTTGGGAACCTCAGAACTTTTGTTTATACTCTGCCTGATAAAGGAAATCATTTTACATGCAGACAGGCAACTAAAACAATGCACTGAGGATGAGGAAAAACAAGACTTTGAGCATATGGAGAGCATGTGGTTGGAAAGTAAAACAAGGCTTGAAGACCAGAAAATGCCTGTGAAACACCTCAAAGATCCAATGAAATATTATATATATATATACACACACACTGATCAGGCATAATTTTATGACCACCTTCCTAAAATTGTGTTGGTCCCACTTTTGCTGCAAAAACAGTCCTGATCCATTGAGGCTTGGACTCCACTAGACCCCTGAAGGTGTGCTGTGGTATCTGGCACCAAGATGTTAGCAGCAGATCCTTTAAGTCCTGTAAGTTGTGAGGTGGGGTCTCCATGGATCAGACTTGTTTGTTCAGCACATCCCACAGATGCTCAATTGGATTGAGATCTGGGGAATTTGGAGGCCAAGTCAACACCTCAAACACTTTGTTGTGCTCTTCAAACCATTCCTGAACCATTTTTGCTTTGTGGCAGGGCGCATTATCCTGCTGAAAGAGGCCACAGCCACCAGGGAATACCGTTTCCATGAAAGGGTGTACATGGTCTGCAATAATGCTTAGGTAGGTGGTACGTGTCAAAGTAACATCCACATGGATGGCAGGACCCAAGGTTTCCCAGCAGAACATTGCCCAAAGCATCACACTGCCTCCGCCGGCTTGCCTTCTTCCCATAGTGCATCCTGGTGCCATGTGTTCCCCAGGTAAGCGGCGCACACACACCCGGCCATCCACACGATGTAAAAGAAAACGTGATTCATCAGACCAGGCCACCTTCTTCCATGTCTCCGTGGCCCAGTTCTGATGCTCACGTGTCCACTGTTGGCGCTTTCGGGTCAGCATGGGCACCCTGACTGGTCTGCAGCTATACAGCCCCATATGCAACAAACTGCGTATTCTGTGTATTCTGACACATTTCTATCAGAACCAGCATTAACTTCTTGAGCAATTTTAGCTACAGTAGCTCGTGGATCGGACCACATGGGTCAGCCTTCTCTCCCCACGTGCATCAATGAGCCTTGGCCGCCCATGACCCTCTCGCCGATTCACCACTGTTCTTTCCTTGGACCACTTTTGATAGATACTGACCACTGCAGACCGGGAACACCCCACTAGAGCTGCAGTTTTGGAGATGCTCTGACCCAGTCGTCTAGCCATCACAATTTGGCCCTTGTCAAACTCACTCAAATCCTTACGCTTGTCCATTTTTCTTGCTTCTAATACAACAACTTTGAGGACAAAATGTTCACTTGCTGCCTAATATATCCCACCCACTAACAGGTGCCGTGATGAAGAGATAATCAGTGTTATTCACTTCACCTGTCAGTGGTCATAATGTTATGCCTGATCGGTGTGTGTGTGTGTATATATAAAAACAGTAATATTGTGAAATATTATTACAAATTAAAATAACTTTTACTATTGTAATGAATTTTAAAATGTAATTTATTGCTGTGATGGTAAAGCTGAATTTTCAGCATCATATCTCCAGTCTTCAGTGTCATATGATCCTTCAGAAATCATTTTAAATATGCTGATTTGGTGCTCAAGAAACTATAAGAATTATTATCAATGTTGAAAAAAGCTTTGTGGGGGGTGATTTACAGTAATATTTTAGTACTTAAGCTTAAGTGTGAGCAGTAGTAATAGTAATGCTGGTCTTATATGAATGGAGAGGAAAGCCTGGCAAATCTGTGATGAAACATAATAATGTGGTGTTTTGTTCTTGCAAAACTGACAATTAGCATAGTGTTTTTCTCTCTCACGCTACATTCCAAAACCAAAGGTGTTCTGTTCTTTGTTCTAGCTGAAGAGAAAGCCCAAAATCTGTCACAATCAATGAAAGAGTCTGTTCTGCAAATTGATATGTTGCCTTTATCTTTAACAACCCGTACATTCGTACAACACCAGTGTGTCTTTAAACCCTCCACACCACTGGTGGTCCACAGTGGGTAGCAGTATTACTGGTATCCTACATGTGCTTCAGGATCATAAGGCCACGTTTGATTGCCTTGATATGCATCTGGCAGACCTATAAAGAAGCGCAGATGTGGTTTGTATTGTTTCATTTTAAACCTGGACACCACCACTGCTAGTATGTACCATATCAAAGGCTGAGGGCACTGGGCCAAGCGCTATATCTTTTATGCCAATAAACCAATAACGCACATGAAATTTATCAGCTCATGTTGAAGGGAGGCACCCTCTCGTTCTTGTTCTAGTGTTATTCTAGGGAAATTACAAGAATGTTTTGTTTAAACCAACTTCCTTTCTCACTTCACGATTCCCCACAGAGCTGCGATCCTTCTTTCTTTGTTAAGAAGCAGAACCAAGGCTGTCACATCTCTTCAACCCTGTGCCAAACATCGCCTGCCTGGGAGTAATTGATTCTATTCTGTCTCGTTTTTAGAGAAGGTGTTAAATCGGTTTAGCAGACAGAATCCGTGAATGGAATGCAGCAAAGCTTCTCCAGCTATTGCTGACATCTATTACTGCAAAGAGCACATGCCAGCAAAGCACAAATCCTGCTTAGATGGACACTATGCAGTAGGTGGCAATTTAACTATTATAGTAAGACTGAACAAATCCTTTTGGATGAACTGAGAGTTTACAACAGCCAGTTGATGGCAGTGTCTGCAAGAGTTTCCAGTCACGGAGACCAGGCGGGCAATAAACCATAGAGCTGCATTACAGGCCTGTCAGTTTTTCATATCGAAAGAAGAAAGACAAAAATATGTGCATAAAATGCAGGTTTTGGGCACCTGTGATCCATATCCAGCACCTGCTGCAGTATTTCAATCACTAAAAACGCTAAGCATGAAAAACATTTAAAGGGTTAGTTCACCAAAAAATGAAAATTCTGTCATACTCACCCTCATGTCGTTCCACACCTGTAAGACCTTTGTTCATCTCAAATTAAGATATTTTTGATGAAATCCAATGATTCAGCAAGGCCTCTATTGCTGACCACTTTCTAACCCTTTAGCTTTCTGAACTAACCGTTTAAAATGCCTTAATGTACTAAAACAGCGATATTAAAAGACCAAATTCAGTATACACCTTATAAATTTCAGTATTTTCATATACTATTTCATAGTATTTGTTTTATTACTTTATTAAAAAAAATTCTGAGAAATAAGTTATACTAAAAGTAATTGTAGCACATGCATTTTCATGTATTTCTGTCAAGGTGTGTTTACTGCATTGCCTCAGTGAATGTTTTGCAGGTTAACACATCCAAAGCACTAATGCTTGAAAAAAAGATCCATTTTAAGCCTAATGTAAGTTTTCTGGCCTCTGTAGCAACACCCTCTATGTCCTTTGTCTGCAGACATCTACAGTGTTTATCAGTCCAGCACAAACCGACCTAGTGATATTTAAGACATGAGAAGTTCATAAGACATCACTATTCCTTAGAAAAACAGCGTGTTTTGAGACTAGATGGCAAAGATAGTGTGAAGTATTTTCCTCTACTTTGAAAATATGAATATTTTCTCTTTTATGTCCTGTGGAAATGAGATGTCCTCTCTATGGCTCTCTGAATCTGCATGCAGTCTAGAAAGTGTCTGTGCTCCTATGCCAAACACAACAGCCTAGCGTGATGTAAATCGCATGAGGTGACAGAGGCAAAGGAAGACGCATGTCTGAGCTGTCAGAGCCAGACATTTCCATTAATAGCCTGTCAGGGTGCCTTGCGTTCATGGGGAAACACTCCAAAAGATGGAAATAAAAGATTTCCCTATATCAGAAAAACTTCATGGCCCTTAACAGTTCTATAAATATAACTCAAGGGTAACTTGGAAAGAGTGACGTAAAATGAGACAATAAGGAAAGAACTGCAACCTGTGCTACCCAGGTAGACGGTTATAAACTCCTTGTCCACACCAGAACATGTGTTTGGCTTGTTAAAGTCACTTGTGAAAAATGGCAAATGCTTATGCAAGTCTCAAGCACTTTATCATGCTAGAAACAATCTAAAAATGGCCAAAAAAGACAGAAATGGTTCTGCAGGTGGTGTGTAAAATAGGTGAACTTTAAGAGACATAGCCTTATTTTGGCTGGAATTAATATATAATCACTTGAGCTGTTATTGGTGTGATTCCCTTGCTGTTGACTTCTTCTTTTTTTACTATATCCTCTTTCCCACTCTTAATGGTATAAGTTTAGTATTTAGCGAAAAAAATGAAAACTGATCTTAGACCGGCGCTTGAGAAATAATAAATATTAGATGTGTTCATCCAAATCACTGGATCTACAGGGGTCATGGCCTGAAATAAATCAGTGTTGCTATGTCAGTTACCCTGCTAAGATACAACACAGAAATAATGACGCTGTGATACTGCGCAAGACAGAAAAGTGTGATAACACATATAATGTGAGAAAGTTCTCACCCCCAGGGTCTTCTCACATCATATATCTGTGCATACACTGTCCAGGTTAATGATTAATTAGATTTAGCTGATGTGTCTAAATTATTCAAAAGTCTGATATATGACTGTAGAATTCTCTTTGGCTATATTTATTTATATCTAAAGAAAGCTTACTTGCATGATTATTTATTTATTTATATAATTATTGATTGATATATTTTTGTTTTTTATTTATATATATTTACCGATTTATTTATATACATTTTTATTTTATTTTTTTGGAAACCTTGATTTTCCTTTACTCATAATGCTGCTTGTGTCATGCTTATTTTGTATTATCAGCATAAAAGCCTGAGTGAAATGTTTAGTTGAAAAATAAACGGTAAGACTTTAGTTTAGGTCCAATTCTCACTATTAACTAGTTGCTTATTAGCATACATATTACTAGGATATAGGTTGTTTATTAGTACTTATAAAGCACATTGATGCCTTATTCTGCATGACCATATTCTACATCCCTTGATCCTACCCAATAACTAAACGTAACAACTACCTTATTAACTATTAATAAGCAGTAATTAGGAGTTTACTGAGGTAAAAGTGAGGATTTGACCCTAAACTAAAGTGTGACTAAATAAACATTCATTTTAGCATGTATTAATATTACGTTTGTTCCTCTTTGGCTTTAACGACTGCAGCATTCGGGCTGCATGAACTTCACAAGTTTGTGTAAAGCCTGATGATCATGTTTTATTCCTTTAATGTCATAACTTTCATTTGTTTCCAACATTTCCAAAATCCTAATTCTTTCTGTTCACTTCCAGGTTTAAATCAGCTCACTAACATCTGGTCTGAGGAAAACTGGTTCCAGTGAGGATTCTGGATGTGACTTTGGCCAAGGTCAGGAGGGAAATGGCAAATATAATGAGTGAGCATAGAACACATTGTCCTTTTACTAATAGGGAAAGTTGAAGGTCTGGAGACACACACAAAAACAGACACCCCGCATCCAATAAAATTTATGGGCAGCTGAGGAGACATTAAACAAGAGTAAATGGAGGGTTAAGAGGGTAGAATGTGATTCTTCATTGAAGTACCAGAGAAAATGAGCAAAGGATGTAACAGAAAACATCCTCAATAAGCTGAAGCTCAGTGGGGGAAAAAAATCCAAGATGGTGGATGAGTCAAAAGAAATGTTGATATAAATAAACATTTTATTAAATATAGCTAAAAATATAGTTGATTGATAAATTCCCAGTCTTTCTTTGCTGTGTTACTTCTCTAAAAGGGTGGTCAGACAGTATTGTGTTCTATATAATTCTATTCGGATATAAGAAACAATTGTGTGCAATCTCAGCAAAGCAGCACAAATAGTTAAAATGCATGGCATTCAGAGCTCAGATTACTGCCTGTAACTTCACAGGATGTGGCCTTTAAATTCCCTGCATCTACCATTGCGTGCAAGCCATGTCTGCAGACGCTGGGAGCCAACCACAACTAGTATTCACAGAAAACAAAATTAACACTTTGGAGTTTATGCTAACAACCCCAACAGGATTTATGATGCTTAAATAGTTTTTTACACAAATCTGTGGGCTCTTTTTGGTCGTCTTTTTGATTATCAAGGTGAAATTAACAGAGTCGTAGTGTTATCAGCAGGTTGGTGGAGCTGCTTGTTTTTTGGGTTTTACAAGCTGCTCTCATGACACACAGGGTCAAACAGTGGCAATGGAAAGGGTTTTTACTATTTAGTAATCCTAAAAATGAGTGACAGTTACTCAAAATGTTGTCATCCTTTACTCGCCCTTATCTGAGTAAACATGAAAGAAGATATTTAGCAAAAGCAGTTTGGACTGAGTAAATTGTGATTTTTTTTTTTTTCATATTTGGGCGAACAATTCTTTTAGTGTCCTAATATGGAATAAAATATGTGAATATGGAATAAGTCTGTGATAATGTGGAAGTTTACAACATGCAAGCTTATATAGGGCTGTGGGTGGCATTTCTTCTGAAACAACCACAAAATCAAGCAAAAACATGTTAATTGCTTTAAGTAAACAAGCAAGAGACAATGGTTTTCTGGTCACAAACCATTTTCCCAAGTGAAACTCTGCATCTTGGTATCTCTAGTCCTAGACTAGAAATTAGGGAGGAAAGTATAACTTTTTCAAAAGACCAGTCTATGATGGTGAGCTGTGCAATTTCATCCCTGTTTTTCTTTTTTTCTTTTCAGAAACTGTAGTTTAGGTCTTTACAGAGACTCTAGAGAATAGAAAGTACAGAAGAAAAGATAAAAAGACACACTAAGAAAATAATCTGTCGTCTTCCTTTAAGCCAAAACCAATTTCATTAATATCCAAAAAAGCTGTATACATAAACAAAGTATTCCTGCCAGAGAGCAGTGTAATACTCTTCTGTAGACATGTGGATTTGGAACAATAGCTGTGGCATACAAAACCCATCTTCTTGTAAGTAGCATATAAAGTAGGGCATATATATATATATATATATATATATATATATATATATATATTAGCGATGCACCGATAAGCTCATGTAATTGTACTCGTACTCCTAAAAATACTCCCGATACCAAAGACCGATAGGAGGCATAGAATGGTGCGTAAAACAAATGTATAAGGAAAAACTGTTAAAAAACAAATCGGCTCCATTGCGGATTCTAAGTAATCAAGGGCTTAGGGTGTTCCATTTAAAGGGCTACTTCACACAAAAATGAAAAGTCTGTCATTAATTACTCACCCTCATGTCCTTCCAAACCCATAAGACATTCATTCATCTTCAGAACACAATTGAAGATCTTTCAAATGGAGATCAAATGAAGACCAAAGTGTGATGGAGATTAAAATTTTGTAAATAGTCAAGTCAAGTCATCTTCATTTATATAACGCTTTTCACAATACAGATTGTTTCAAAGCAGCTTCACGGTGATAATAGGAAAGGGTTGTGTTTACATTGGTTCACAGTGTTATGTTATAAACATTTGTTCTGTAATATTTGTTTAGCACTTTTTGAAAGGCAGGTTAAAAAAGACTTGATTTTTATTATTATTTTTTTTATTATGACTTTAATGAAGGTTATTGGACATTGTGAAATTTGTGCTTTAAGTTTGTGACAAGCACATAAAAATTGTTACTTTTTTCATTAGAGTAATAATAAAGAAGCTGTCCTACATTCATTAGTGTCACTGTGTTGTGCTTGGAAAACTGCAACATCACCAAAAAAAAAGAAAAAAAAAAAGAAGAAGAAATTAATAAATGTATAGGCATCGGTATCGGCGAGTATCAGAAAAAAGTATCGGTACTTGTACTCAGTCCTTAAAAAAATGGTATCGGTGCATCCCTAGTATATATATATATATATATATATATATATTTGCATTCAAACTCTTCCACCATGTCACTATGTTAAATAGGCAGAAGTTGTTCTTACAGAATTGACTTTTTGGTTTCTCAGAATTATCATGGAAAAAATGGCACTACATAGAACTGGAAAACCAATATTGTTTATCAGTTATGAAAAGCCAAAACATTCAACAGTTTCTGGAACGCCACTAGATACTTTTTCATAATTTCCTTGTCAAATGATTCCAACTTCCCAGCATAAACTCGTTCAGCTGTGGTTCTTCCTCACCATAGCTATAACTCTTGCTAATTCCAGCTGGATTAAACAGTGCCTGAAATCCACCCAATTTAGCCCTGAAATATTGTTGCTTAATGGATGATAGGCGACACGGAAAATAACATCACTGTAATTTTTTGCCAAGATCTGAAAAAGAGAACAGCTGCTCTGAGAAGTGTTTTGCTCTTTAAATTTCATTGTGATCTTTCCTCTTATGAGAATTTGCAAGCTGGAAAATCAACATTGGATATTAATTCAGCTACTATAGGTTCACTTTAAGGTGAGATTACATGAAAAAAGTAAAGCCAGTTAAGAAAATCTTTTGCTTTTGGGGTGGTTTGGGTAGTTTTATTTTGCTTTGTTTTGTTTCATTTTTATTTATTATTTAAATTTATTTATTTTATTTTATATTTTTATGCTATTTTATTTTTTATTAGTTTTTTTTTTTCTGAACATTACTCAAAACATCTCTTCTTATGTTCCACACAAGGGGGGGGGGGGGGGGGGGGTGAGTAAATGATAACTATTCCTTTAAACATGTTGCGCTGACTTATAAGGATTACGTTGTTTCTCTCTTTTCACCTTGTGTTTTCAGGAAGAGATTTAGTGTTTGATGTTCGCAGTCACGCATATTATGGATCCATAACAGTGACGAATTGCACTCAGCCTGATTCAACAGCAAGCAAGGGGAAAAAAAGGTTGACAGTTTGTTTGAAATGGCACATTACAAAAACTAAAAAAGGACCAGGTCCATATGCTACACGGTGTAAACACGAAGCAATGTTTGTAATTATTTTGCTTGGGAATAATGACATAGCGGGTAAGACATCTAGAGCATGGTGTGTTGCCATGTTTTCTTTCTTGCTTTTTTTTTTTGAGGTCCTTGTCTCTGTGCCTTGATTGCAGTCGAGGAACTCAGAAAGGGCTGTGTGAGGACGAACCGCTGGCCAACATCTGGAGACGCATTTAATGATCATTAAAAGCGTGACGGGATATTTACTGAATGGGAGGAAAGGAGTGGGAAGCTGCAGGGCTTTCGAAGGCACGGAATGGTTCAGACATGTATGTCCTTGCAAAGGTTTCAAACATGGACAACTTAAATTTAACAGGCCTTGTTTTCGGTTTATGTGTACCAGTAAACTTGCATCCAAATACGTCCACTGTGGGTGGCTGTTTTGGTCTGCCTCTTTGACAAATTTAACCTAAGGTTCCCAGACTAAAAAATGCTCTAAACAGAAGGCTTGTGGCCTAGACACGACTTCAATAAGGTATGTGTTTGGAATTACAACCTAATTGCAATTACATTAAACCTTATGTTTTTATCCTTGTTGGCCCCAGATGAACCCAGCTGTATTGGAGCAGGCGACCACCCAATCAGAATTATCCTGTTTAAAGTACAGATAAACATCACATTATTTGATTTTTAAGATATTTAATGGATTGCCAAGTCCAGTACATGACTTTTAATAATACTTAATTTGGTAACACCTTATTTGAGTGTCCTTGTTACATGTTACATGTAGTTACTGTAGTTAGCTGTGTAAACATGATGGTTATTGTAGTTCTAGACTAAATGTGAACATGCATTTACTCATCTCATTTGCACAAAAACATTCAGTATTCTTCAAAATGAATAAAAACAGTGAAATGCAATCTCAGAATTTTACGCAAACCTGTAATAATTAACTATATTAAATTACACAAATATACTTTATGTATTTAATCTCACTTTGTTAACCAGTGTCTTTACTGCTGACTTCAATGATCTAATTCATTCATACTATGAGAAAATTACTTTAGATTAAATTTAGATATGAGTGTTAAACTTCCTTCTCCTGTATCCTATTCTTCTTTAATCCAGAATGGCGGCACAGCTAAAGGTTTGTTTGAGCTGTGCCCTCTACTGTACAGGTGTAAATATGCTTTTCCTTAAGCCTGAGGCTTATTCACTTCACTTTTGGTGTGAAAGGGCCTTAAATAAAAATTTTATTTTTTGCCAAAAATAAAACTTTTTTTGTTACTAAAAAACAAACAAGCAAGCCTAGCCCATGTGAGAAAAAGTAACGCAAAAGTAATGTAACGCATTACTTTTCATAAAAAGTAACACAATTAGTTATTTTTTTTAGGGAGTAATGCAATATTGTAATGCATTACTTTTAAAAGTAACTTTCCCCAACACTGCACACTATTCCCAATCCTAACCCTATAGTAAGTACATGTAGTTAATTCTTATTAGTCAGTACTTAAATATATAGTTACACTGTAACATGGACACCTTAAAATAAAGTGTAACCCGTATTTTTTTTAAATCATTACCAGAAGCACATTTTTTGGTTTTCATTTTCCGTTTTTTCCTATTATATCTACTTTTCTTTGGCAGACACAGAGGGCTCGGTGCTAAAGGGCCAAATAACTGTTTTTTAGTTTAACCATGATTTTTTTTTAGGTCCATGCAAGAATGTGGAGGTCAAAGGTTAAAAGTCAAAGGATGTTCATTTAAACAGTCAAGCAAAAGCACACTTTTCCAATTTTTCACTTCCTCCTCATGCTTGATGCATATTGGCTTGCAAAGGTGAAGCATGTGAGGCGTTTCACACATCAACTAACATCTATTCCCAAAAGACTCAATAACGGCTTCTTCTGTCTTCAGCTTGGCCTCTAAATGGTATTCTTTGTGAGATTTTTCTATTAGGAAATAAAATAATAAAAATAATAAAAAGTAAATAAAACAAATATTAAATAATGACTGATTTAAATAAACATATAAAAGTATCTGAGACATGCAGTGTCTAAATGTGTTATGCTATCAAATATACACTTGCTTCTGGACTTAAATAGATGTTTATCTGACTCCAGCTTTGGTTTAACCAGGCAATATTCATGTGTCCTAGTCTGTGAACCTCAAAGATTGTTGTTTTAATAATCTACCTAGATACCATGATATATTCTCTTCCAGTAAAATGTCTGCCCTAGCCTTAAAAACATTAATAAGCAAACTGAGTCAGAACAAACATGCTGTATTAATTTTTGCTATAAATCAGATTAGTAATCAGATTTTCATCTATGATCTGATTAGAAGCATGGTGATCTTCACACTTTATTAAAGGAGACACATGCATAGACTGAAATTAATGCATATCTTGCAGAATAAAAATATTCTAAGCTTTGTTGGCCCAATGTATAAATCACAATCAAATGTAAAGCTGTAAAAACAATGTTTTAAAAAAGTTCATGCGGTACCATATTAATTAGACTAAGTGGTTTAATTTAAGTCAAAAAATTATGATTTAATATGACCGAATTGGAATAAGTGGTACAACACAAATATACATGTAATGTATATGCAATATATGTGTATAGGCATAGATATTACTTTGCATAATTAATGAGACTGGATGCTTTAAGTTAGTTACAGGAATGGGTTAACCCTAGCACTATTCACTAGAGCTGTCACAATGATGCTCACATTCCTGAAGTGATACTGACACCTTCTGGTCATACTGACTACAGCAGAAATCCTCTTCACCTTTTTTTTTACATAAAGCTGCGTATCACATTTAACCTCACATAAATTATTATTTCTATCTGGATTGTATTTTGCGTAAAAATAAATAACAGCACTGCTGTTTACTCTCTAATATAATGCCGTTAGTATATATCGACGCTATTACAGTAACCCTGAAGAATTTTACATCGTCACTTCCGTTTGCAGAGAACGGAGAGGATTTGCGTTACCGAGCGACCAAGAGGATTGACAGAGGAGCCTGTGGAGATTATATGCCCTCCAGACATCCGTTAAAACACACACACATTTATTTTGATCATGGAATAATCTTAAATGTGGTCCGTGTGGTTCGGTTCAGCGGTTAAGACGGCATACAGGTAAGTAAAGCAGCAGCAGATGGATAGCATAGGTCAAGCATCCTCCTCTTTCCCGGTGTGACACGTAGTCGTGCAGCGGCGCTGACAAGAAGAGGACGCTTGACCTGCTCCGGCCGAATCGCGTCATGGCGTCTATTCACATCTCACTGTAATATAAAGTATAATCCAACCCTTCCCCCTTTAGTTAAGGGCGCAATTTTAACCGATGCCTATATAATCTGCTAAAAAAAATTGGTATTGGCCCCCAGATTATTGCTTATAGGCTGGCCTATAGATTCATGCAATGCATATAATATTGGTTTTCTAATAAAACGTCCATTGTATATTGTGTATTTATCACTCTTTTATTTATACTTTTACATGACATTATACGTTATACATATTTATATTTCAACATAATGCTGAAATATTGTATTTATGTGGTATTAGACGCCAGAATTGCTTTTACTATAAAGCCTACTGTGTATTAAGGATGTAACCATAAATTCAGGGATGGGACCTATACATGTAATGTATATTATGCTCTATCTGTCTGTCTGTCTTTAGTCTTTATGTATCAGTCTGTTTATGTTTATCTATCTATCTATCTATCTATCTATTGGTTTAGTATAGGGAGCATGTATTCACTATTAACTATGAATTTTCCCTCAATAAACACCTAATTTACTGCTCATTAATAGTTAGTAAGTTAGTTGTTAAGTTTAGGTATTGGGTAGGATTAAGAATGTAGAATAAGGCATTAATATGCGCTTAGTAATTACTAATAAACAGCCAATATTCTAGTAATATGCATGGTAATAAGCAACTAGTTAAAAGTCCCTAAAATAAAGTGTTACCCTATCTATCTATCTATCTATCTATCTATCTATCTCATCTGCATTGTGTCTTTTTTTGTAGATATCCATCATGACAGACAGTATTTTGAGCAAAGCTGCCACTATGGAAATACCCATCAACAGCAATGGGGACACCAGGACGGCGGAGGATGACAGTCTTGAGCAGGTGTGTATCCACTGTCCATCCAGCCTAATTTTAATTTCAGACCCACTTCTCAGTTACGTCATGAACCAGACCTGAATGTGATGTGACGACCTGTTTCAGTTTCTGAGAGGCCTTGGACAGTTGGCTTAATCACACATTAATGAGTCGTTGTAAATATAGACACTGTTAATTGTAGTCGTGCAGCTCTGTTGTGCTTGGTTATTTCAGCACGTTTGTCTTCTCAATGTATCTGTTTCACCATCTTATTTGACACTGTCTTCACATTTTATGTTTTTTTCATGTCACAGGGTGCACAGATTGGTGGGAGCTTAGATGAAATTGTAGGCACACTGCCAGTGGCCATGGTGAGGGAGAGTTTGTAGGTGTCCCCGTATGTTGGAGCCCATTCCCTTTGATTTAGTGTGGTCGATGGTTTGCATAGTTGCACATATAGTAGTCACTGAAGTATTATGGGGCTTGGGCAAATGTTGGTGCCAGATTTATCACAAACAGGAGCTGTTTACTGGTCAGAAAAGTCAAATAGAGACAGTCATGGAAAGCAGTCATGCAAATATTTTAATTTGTATGTGTTTTATATCGGCTTTTGATTTTTTGTTTCTTAATAGGGATTCTCCTGAACTAAAGATATCTGGTTAATCAATATATTTCTCAACTAACTTGTTGAATTGGCACATTTTTGAGGGTTTTCTAAATGTTTTAAGGAGAAGGTAAGGCTTCAGTGTTAATATAAGGCCATATTCTTTAAAAAAATAAGCTTTTAGTCTAAAGCAACATATTTGTGTTAAATTTAAGTATATAATCTCGGTCACACTTTAAATTAGGGTCTAATTCTCACTATCAACTAACAGTTAACTATGATTTTGCCTCAGTAAACTCCTAATTACTGCTTATTACTAGTTAGTAAGGTAGTTAAGTTTAGGAATTGGATAAGATTAGGGATGTAGAATAAGGTCATGCAGAATAAGGCATTAATATGTGCTTTTTAAGTTCTAATAAACAGACAACATTCTAGTAATATGCATGCTAATAAGCAACTAGTTGATAGTGAGAATTGGACCCTAAAGTTCTTCATACAGTGGACTACCAGTAAAATTGATAAACATTTGGAACCAAAAATTATTCAGACACTTTGACCTGACCATGTTTTACTTAAGTGTTATCTGACATAATAAAGATGAATTTTTACACAGTTTAACTCTGAGATCTTGTCATATTTTATTACCA
Organism: Hypophthalmichthys molitrix; assembly: GCA_037950675.1. NCBI lineage: Eukaryota > Metazoa > Chordata > Actinopteri > Cypriniformes > Xenocyprididae > Hypophthalmichthys > Hypophthalmichthys molitrix. Next base: position 21,433,478 of record CM075506.1, read on the forward strand.
TTTTTTTAAACTATAGTGAATAAACTGTATTAATGAATGAAATGTTCAAGGTGTCTGAATAAATTTTGGTTTGACTGTATATATCATCCAAGTGTTGTTATTGTTAACTAAAACTATTATCATTTTTGGTAATTTAACAAAGCTGGAATAAAATGAAATTTGAAATGAAAAACTTTTCATTTTTAACTGAATATCATCTGAAACATCAATGAAAATTAGAAATATTCCCTTAGCAACTAAGTACTGAAAGTACTAAAACTGAGATAAACATTAAAGTTAAATAGAAAACTGAAATAAGCATATGTTAAATAGAAATATACATATTAAAAAAACTAATAAAGATGACAAAAACATATAATAAATTACTAAAACATAAAACTTAAAGTAAAATGAAAACTGAAAAATAAAAAAAAAGTTAATTTAAAATAAAAAATGTAATAGTATATACTGTGAATAATACTAAAATAGCACTGCTCCTTCCACTCTTTTGATACCCACTTGTGTTTCCCCCTCACCTAGTGTGCACAGTTTGTGTTAAATGTGTTTTTATTTCTGTATTTGGAGATTGTAATGTACTGTGAAATTAAATCCCATGACGTCTAGGACTTGCAGCAGGTGATGGTGTCTGGACCAAACCTGAACGAAACCAGCATTGTGTCTGGAGGCTACGGAGGGGCAGCAGAGGGCATCATACCCACCAGCTCCATCAAAGGTAAAGAGCACTTGAATAGCTCCAAATGGTGCCCAAATCTGAGCTTGATTTGAGTCATGTGGACCCACTTACATCTCTGCTGACGTATATGTTTAGGACCAGCCGTTCGTTTCAACCCGGAGTATTTTGACAGAAGATGTGGTAACACGCCCAAACCAGGTGTCTGTGCATGCATGATAACTTCACAGAAGATTTTTTTTTTTTAGAATCTCTACAGCTTCCTCTCTCTCCCTCAGTGTAAAATGTGTTTGTCAGCATTTTAACAGCAAACATTTGGCTCTTTTCTACAGGGTGCTGTGGACAGTCGCATGGTGGATGCATGTTTGCATATGCAACACAAACCCCTTGTTTGTTTTGAATTTACTGTAAACGTATGTTTTGTAAAAAAAAAAAAAAAAAAATGTTGTTTGTAAGCTGAATGTGTTTGAACTGTGGACACAATACACAATAATTCTCTAATGGTGTTTCTTTATGCTCAGTAACATGGTTGGCCTTAACACATTAACATGGCAGTGATACACGTGCTAGAGTACCTAACTGACACAGACAGTGGCGGTCCAAAGAGGAGTTTTAGTTATTTTATTGTTATTATTATTATTTATTTATTTTTTTTATTATGTTCAGTTGAATATCCATTCTGATTGGTCATTTCACTAATCAGAGGAGCCTTTGTTATTAGCGTCGTAAATTGAAAAACTAAATAAAATAACATTTTCAATAAATTGAAAATTGGCAACAAAAGATAATTTTATTATATTATTGATTAAATATTTGGGGTCAGTAAGATTTATTTGAAAGAAATGAATACTTTTAGTATTAATTAATATATTTTTAATACTTTCAGCTAGGACACATTTATTTGGTCAAAAGTGACATTTATAATGTTACAAAAGATTTCTGTTTCAAATAAATGCTGTTATTTTATTCATCAAAGAATCCTGAAAAAAATGTTTTTCACAAAAATATTTTTCAACATTTTTCAACATATTTTTTCTTTAGCAGCAAATCAGCATATTAGAATGATTTCTGAAGGATCATGTGACACTGAAGACTGTAATAATGCTGAAAATTCAGCTTTGCCATCACAGAAATAAGTTACAATGTAAAATGTATTCAAATTTAGACTATAATAATATTTCACAATATTACAGTTTTTACAGTATTTTTGATCAAATCAGACTTGAAAAAATAATAATAAAAAAAATCTTACCAACCCCAAACTTTTAAACGGTAGAGTTTATATATATATAATAATATATATTATAATATATATATTGTTTTTATTACTGCAGTTTATTGAATACAGTTCTGATGACCGCCACTCAACACAGTCAGTCTTTTTAGCAGCAACCTTGTTTTTCATTCATTTTCATCCTCTACTTTCACATTTTATCACCTTACCTTTTTATAAAGATATAATTTTCTTCTCTTTTGGTCTCCTTGCTCTTATAAACCTCTTAACATTCACTTTTAAGCATTTAACTGTTCATTTCTGTGCATAATTCATCATCATAATCATCAATAATATTATTGTGTTTGTACATTTTGATAATACCATCTATGAAATCATTATGCATTTAATTCTGTCTACTATAATCTCAACTATAAAGCACAGTTAATGTTACAGTTATTGTTACTCATTTCTGTTACCCCCAAAACACTTAATGTTACAATTTCCCTAATGGTCTTTCACTTAAACTACATCTCCATCCCATTCCTCCACCCGTCCACTGTTATTCATTCATTTCAGACATCCGCTCCAAATCCAGGGGTATCACTCCCAGCCATTCAGCCGCCAGTCGGATAGCAAACCAGCCAGGACATTACCCAGGTATCCCAGGGGTCCTCCTTACCTTTACCTGCCACTGCCAGCCACCTTTTTCTTCCAGCACATAATTATCAGTCATTACTCGTTTACTGTCATCAAACCTTTTATTCTTACCCCTATTTATTTGTCAGTCTCAGGAATAAACAATGATTGGTTATATGTAGAATTTTGAAGTCTCTAGTCTGATAATGTGCATTATACTGTAGTAACATTTTTTTCTCTGTAGTCATTTTGTGACTACACGAGATATCTGTAAAGTCAATACTGTAACCTTACAGACACAACTGGGTGTTACTTATTTCCAATATGTCCTATTTGAAATGATTTCGTATTTTGGGGGATGGCCCCTATTTGTACAGTAGTAAGTACTTACATTTTCTACCCTCAGCTCCCAGCATGCACCACAGCAACAGCAACCCAATGATGTCAGAGGAGGCCACAAGAGGAGTAGCTGTAGAGAAATTTGACAGTGTGAAAAAGTGGAGCATTAACACATACAAGGTACAAAACCTACCGCACAGAAATAGTAGTTTAACGCTATATATGTCTTTTAGGAAAAATACAATAAAAACAGCAGTATTTCTAATATATTTTTAAATGTAATTTATTCCTGTGGTAACAAAGCTGAATTTTTACCAGCCATCAGTGTCACATGATCCTTCAGAAATAATTCTAATATGCTTTTTGGTGATAATGAAAGATTTCTTATTTTCATCAATGTCTAAAACAATTGTGCTGCTTAATATTTTTTAGGAATCTGATTTTTTTCAGGATTCCTTAATAGAAAGTTCAAAAGAACAGCATTTATTTGAATCAAAGATCTTTTGTAACATTATAAATGTATTTACTGTCAGTTTTTGATTAATTTAATGTGTCCTTGCTAAAATTATCTATATAGAGGTTTAGGATTCATTAAAATGTGAGGTAAAGCCATATTGGGATTCATTTGTATCTCTTTCTGTCCTCTCTTCATCAGTGCACAAAACAGATGTTTTCGGAGCGCTTCGGCCGTGGCACAAAGACAGTGGACCTGGAGCTTGAGGCTCAGATCGATGTGCTAAGAGAGACTAAGCTGAAGTACGAGCGTATTCTGAGACTAGCACGTGAGCTCACCAACCACTTCTACAACATGGTGCAGACTCAGCAGGCTCTTGGGGATACTTTTGCTGATCTTAGCCAAAAATCCCCAGAATTGCAGGTACTAATAATTTTTGTGTCCCCTGCTCTGCCTGCAGGTGTTGGGACAATTTATATTTAGTTCCATATTATTACCGAACCTTACCTTACCATAATGTCCTATTTGCCCTAACCTAAAGTTAATCCCTTGCAGGATGAGTTTGGCTATAATGCAGAAACACAAAGACTGCTATGCAAGAATGGAGAGACGCTCCTAGGTGCCATCAATTTCTTTGTGTCCAGCATTAATACGCTAGTCAACAAAACCATGGAGGACACACTCATGACCATCAAGATGTATGAGAATGCAAGGTATCAGAAGAAGAGTTACATGTTACTTCAAGAGTAAATGAGTAAATGTGTTAGTAGCTGCCTAAAGGGTTAGTTCACCCAAAAAATAAATATCTGTCATTAATTACTCACCCTCATGTCGTTCCACACCCGTAAGACCTTCGTTCATCTTCGGAACACAAATTAAGATATTTTTGATGAAATCCGAGAGGTATATGACCCCTCCATAGACAGCAATAATCAACACTTTCAAGGTCCAGAAAGGTACTAAAGACATTGTTAAAACAGTCGACATGACTGCAGTGGTTCAACCTTAATTTTATGAAGCGACGAGAATACTTTTTGTGCTCAAAAACAAAACAAAAATTACGACTTTATTCAACAATCTCTTCTCTACCCTGTCATTAATCCTTACACAGGTGACGCAATAAACACAGTGAAGACTTTCGTGTTTTTTCGCTGATCACATGAGTGGCACGACACATGCATGTGATGCTGACGCAGGAGCCGGCCAATAATGAGTTGCCATTCTGAACGTAGAACCTGGAAGCGCTGGATGTAAACAACGTATGAGAATGACACAGAAGAGAAGAGATTGTTGAATAAAGTTATTTTTGTTTTGTTTTTGCGCACAAAAAGTATTTTCGTCACTTCATAAAATTAAGACCACTGCAGTCATGTCGACTGTTTTAACAATGTCTTTAGTACCTTTCTGGACTTATAAAGTGTTGATTATATTGCTGTCTATGGAGGAGTCATAAACCTCTCGGATTTCATCAAAAATATCTTAAAGAGTTAGTTCACCCAAAAATGAAAATAATGTCATTTATTACTCACCCTCATGTCGTTCCACACTCGTAAGACCTTCGTTCATCTTTGGAACTCAAATTAAGATATTTTTGTTGAAATCCGATGGCTCAGTGAGGCCTCCATAGCCAGCAATGACATTTCCTCTCTCAAGATCCATAAAGGTACTAAAAACATATTTAAAGCGGTTGATGTGAGTACAGTGGTTCAATATTAATATTATAAAGCGACGAGAATATTTTTGGTGCGCCAAAAAAACAAAACTTACATAGTGATGGTTATGAATCAGTGGTTCGGAGCGCCAAAGTCGCGTGATTTCAGCAGTTTGGTGGTTTGACACGCGATCTGAATCATGATTCGACACACTGATTCATAAAGCTCTAAAGCTTTATGGAAGGATATTACCAGATTCAGTCCAGTCCACAGGAATTTATTTTGCAATTGAGTTTGTCATTCTGTTTGTCACATCTTGTTTTTTTTTTGTTTTTTTTACATCTTGCATCACATTTTAAGCCAACCTGTCAACCTTAAATGTGTTCACCCAAAAATTCTGTCATCATTTACTCACCCTTGTGTCTGTTATTCCAAACCTGAAAGATTTTCTTTCTTCTTTGGAACATAAAAGAAGGTATTTTGAGACATTTCTCAGTTGTTTGTCTCCACACAATGGAAGTCCAAAAGATGTTTCATACATACATGTTTGGAACAACATGATGGTGCGTAAATGATGACAGAAATTCTGATTTATAGCTCTAGTTACACTGTAAAACCTGACAAGTTCAGAATACTCAAAACTTTTGTGGACACTGATTACCTCAAAATATAAGTAAACCAACTCAATTTTTTAAGTTAAAGGGATAGTTCACCCAAAAATTAAAATTCTGTCATCATTTACTCAACCTCAAGTTGTTCCAAACCTGTATACATTTCATTGTTCTGCTGTACACAAAGGAAGATATTTGGAAGAATGTTTGTAACCAAGCAGTGTCCAACATTCCAACATTTTAATTTTTTCCGTTAAATTAGTGCATCATCCGGGTATTTAAAGGGTTCTTTTTCTTTTTGGAATTTTCAGTGTGAACGCACTACTTGCACTATTTATACTTAAAAACGTCATAAAATAGTGCATAAGTACACGAATTGGGACACACCTAAAGTTCCACGTACTAGAATCAGATTTTGAGTTCACATAACTTTTTTCTATTAAGTACAATGAACTTTCAGTAGTATTTGAGCGAAATTAATTCATTTAATTTAATTAGTTTAAACTAATTTAGTTCATACATTTAGTTAAACTAATTTAGTTTAAAAAAATTTAGTTTGTTTTACATTGTATGATATAAAGGGATTCACAGCCTGCACTTCTAGGAGGTTTCCTGGAATATCTTCTTCTTTTTTTTGCCTAGGATTAGTTATATATATTTACTGAACAAATTTATACTAGTGAATAATTATGTTTTCATTTTAGACTGGAATTCGATGCCTATAGGACAGACCTGGAGGAGTTGAGCGCGGGTCCGCGGGACGCTGCAGCCATGGTGCGCATTGAGATGGCTCAACAGCAGTATCAAATCCACAAAGACAAGTATGAACGTCTGCGCAGTGATGTCACCATCAAACTCAAGTTTTTGGAGGAGAATAAGGTACCATGTTGAAATCCCTGGTATTTACATGTTGTATTTCATACGTCAGAGTTATTCCTTGCTTTTGTTGTAGTTGCTTCAGATTTCTGTTGATGTTGATTTCCAGGTAAAGGTGATGCACAAACAGCTCCTACTGTTTCATAATGCTATCTCGGCATATTTCGCTGGAAATCAGCAGCAGCTGGAACAGACTCTCAGACAGTTCAACGTGAAGTTGAAGCCACCAGGTTCTGACAAGCCGTCGTGGCTTGAAGAACAGTGATCACTTTCTCAATGTAAAGAGACTCTCAAACATGGAAACCTGAAAATGGATGGATGGGAATGTAAAGACATGCATCAAATGTGATTGGTATGAATGATTAACACAAGAGAAGTGGAAGTTTTTATGTTGCCAAACCCTGGAAAAAATTTTATTTAAAGCCGGAAAAATCTTCAGATGAATATTAATTTTAACTGACCATGGTTACATTTTACAGTTGCCTTAACTTACTTTTAGGTATATCATCAGGGCTGTTCAAAGTAAAATTGCGCAAAATGGAACCAATCAATTACATCACTCACTTTCTGTAAAAACATTCACATTTAATGAGGCATTCATAGTCATATTCAGAAAACTGGTCTGTATCCAGTAAGTACCCTCCAGGGCAGTTTACATAATTTGTTAGAGCTGAAAGGAATGAATGTTGTGCTTGTGCGTTTGTTTTTAACATAAGTTTGTTTGAGGGAGGATTGCGTCAAGGTATAAGAAAGAAAAACTGCTCACGGTATATGTCAAAAGAAGGTTAATAATATATTTATATTTATGTAAATTGTGAAGTCCCACCTATGAAATTAAAACACATTTGAAGGCGATAGAATCTAATGAGTTTGTATTGTGATGTTTATCATGTCTTGCATGTATCTCTTTGCTTTTACTGCCACATGGCAGCTCGACCAAGTTTCTGAGCAGTGTCTTCATACTATGCCAGGCTGGCAGCAAAAGCTATTGGTAGAGTCTCCTGCCAGCCAGGAAAAATTGAGCCGCTTTTCCTTGATTGGATGGATTGTTATTCTGGCTCTGTACTCAAATAAGAAAAGGGCTTGGTTTTGGTTTCACTGTGGTAATCAAATTGGACCAGGCATTGTTTCTTGGAAGAAAAGTTATGATTTTGTATTCGTCTGGGATAGAAGAGCTTTGCCGGTTTGCTTTAACAAGAATTTGTTACATTAGCAAGTAGTTTTTATCCATGTTACACAATATTGATTCAGCAACCATGCCTGGTATTTTATCTTCTTCAAAATAGTGCTCACAGCCCATTTCTTGCAGAGGCTGTGCCGACAGAGGACTTTTCTTATAGACTGACTAGATTGTTGAAATCAATCCAGTCCTATATACATTTCCCCACAAATGTGTGCAGGAACATCTACATTATCTGTTTTTTTTTTTTTTTTTACTTGGTTTTAATCAAGTCAAAAATATTTAATATGACTTAATTGCTCTTCTGAAGTTCTATAAAAATATCTTATCACCCTAGTTTAAGCGCTTGCTTTCATTGTTTGATCATTTAAAATGCGCGAAATTTTCTATGCAAATCATGAATATTTAAAGAGGTAAACAGTGAGAGCTTTTATGATTGGTTGTCTGTTAGTAAAAAGTTTTAAAATTCTAGCACCTGGTTGCTTTACACTGGCTCCGTGATTCAGGGTTAACCAATATTTTACCCATAATCTATGTTTAAAAGCGGTACTAAACCCTTTTAAAATTATTAGTGTTAAACTACCTATATTCTGAGTTTAAGAAAACGCGTAAAATCTCTAATGAAACATATAAATGTAAACTTTCGAATTCTAACGGTAACGTTAGTTAATTTTATTGTCTGTTAAGTTAACGGTAGTTACCTTTATTGTCTGTTAAGTTAGGTGAATACCCATTCATGTGGTACTTTTATGAAATTTGAGCAATGACACATGGATTACGCCTGAAACAGGAGCTGACGAGTTCTGGGCGTGAGCTACAGGTAAGAGCAGATTGCAACATCACTCTTCCGCAGAACGGGTATACAGTAGCCAGCAATCCCGTGTGACAGAGTAACATGGAGCATGTTCTTCTCTGGAGTATATAGCTATTTCAAGTAAATTCGGATATTGTCAGTAATTTCTGTTGGTAGACGTCTGGATACCTCTCAAACTAGTAAGTAAATTATTTTTAAATACCATGGATATCCAAGTCGTTTTTTTCCCCCACGGACTGTGTTATTGTAATACTCTACAGTACCATTTAAGTGCTGAGATTTTTTTAAGTTTTATATATATATATATATATATATATATATATATATATATAGTTTTTTAAGATTTAAAATTTACAAAAATACTGTAGTAGTAGTAGGCTACCACACACATTTCTGTCCATGTTAATTTTGTTTACGTGTGTACCCATACTTCTGTGTAAAAGTGCACCAAATTTTGATGTTGAGTCTTTGCATAAACGTCTTCCAGAAATCATGTAAACTTTTGTAAACCTATTAGATATTTTCCACTGTCCTGGTTTTGTTAGTTCACCAGTGCTTATCACATAGAGTTTCTCGGTTAACTTCCCTATTACACTAATCCTTCCTTTTTCAGTTAACAGTTGACAGGAGATATTAACATACTACACACACACTTTACATATGGTTTCCTTTTCTGTCCTGTCTTTAAAGGGATGATGCAGCAGTATCTTTGCAAGTGACATCCAAACCATGATACCGCCGCCGCCACCACCACCTCCCCCTCCCCCTCCTCCTCCTCCTCCACCCCCTGCCCTCTTCTCAAGTGGAGGCCCGTTTTCCAGAGGGCCCACACGGGCCTCTAAAATGCGTAATTTTAATTGGGTGACCATACCAGAGGACACAGTGAGAGGCAAACGTAACATATGGACGGCTGAGAAGAACAGGGAGTTTGAGTTGGACACCAAACGTATGGAGGAGTTGTTCAGCCGCAATGACCAGAAGCAGGTTCAGGCCACAACCCGCCGCAGTGTACGCCAATCCCCAAGCAATGCCCCAGGACCTGAAATGGTGAGTTCAAGTGGAATGTGCTAGAAAAGTTGTTTTGTGCCTACAGGCTTACAGTACATGGGTGTTTCCAGACTGATTTACAAATTTGATAAATTCTGTTTATTTATTTTGGGAACTATAAGTGTTTCTGTAGCAATATTAACAGAGCTGAAGGTGATTCAAGCATCTCATATTCTCATGCCGAACACAAGAGGTGTCCTAATTGCTAGTTTTGCATAAACCGTTTCTTTATGGTCAGTTATCGTCCATGTAGTGTACTATCATAGTATTTCTATCTGTAAAAGTGGTGACCTATATATACATACTATATATATATATATGTGTGTATATGTGTGTGTATATGTGTATGTATATGTGTGTGTATATATATATATGTCTGTATGTGTGTGTGTGTATATATGTTTATGTATATATATATATATATATATATATATATATATATATATATATATATATATATATATAATCTGTATGTGTGTGGTCCTGGTAAACCTTACATTGTGAGGACAAAATGTTACTTTGATCCCCATAAGGGCTTATAACAGCTTATAAATCATACAGAATGATGTTTTTTGAGGGTTGTGTTTAGGGGTAGGGTTAGGATGAGGGTAAAGAATATACAGTTTGTACAGCATAAAAATGATTATTGTCTATGGAAAGTCCCTGTAAAACATGGAAACCCAACATGTGTGTGTGTGTGTGTAAGTATGCTATTCATATTGTTCTTGTTATATTACTAAATATTGTTATATTACTAAATTAACAGTTTTTGTGGCCAATGTGGACAAATTTTTGTCATTGTCATTTCCCTTTTTGGTAATTTAAGTTCATTGCATAATAAATTCTAGGTTAGGTAATGGCATATTGTCAGAAAATGTGCTTCAAAACTGGCTTTACTTCTGCCAAAGTCACATGATACAGAACTAACTGACAACTATTACTAATGTCAGATAGATAAGAGGGGAGAAAAGTTTACTGAAAGGAAATTGAAATAACAGTCTGATTTTAGCATGACTGGTGTGTTGTCTAGTATTCTAAATAAAACAATGCAGTTCAGCGAGTTGTTTGGAATGTTTTTACATTTTTTGTTGTTGTAATGTGCTGTGGCCCACTGTCACAAAACATCCTAGCACTGTAACTAGATTTGAAGTAACTTTCTCTTTCAAATAATGATTACGCTCATTCAAAAGACAATACTTTGGCATTTATGGATGCCACTTGACTACGTTTGTCCTTTGATCTGAACCCTTTTTAAAGGTGGAGTGATTTCTTCTTTTCTGTAAGTGTTTACATTAGGCGGACTCCACCAATATTGAATAGCTAACATTTCAAAAACACTGTGATACAGAGCATCTAATTTTACAACTGCTGAATCACATCATCACAACATTCTGGTGATTATTTTTAATGCAAGAAATTAATAGGCAGGGTTGTTGTTGTTCATAAATCATCATTAATTTTTCATAGTTACAAAAAAATGATTAAACACATCAGGGTGGAGTAACTACCTAATACAATCTGTTTACATTTCTGTTAATGGTGTAATTATACATAATAAGCATTCAGTCTGACAACTGTCTTTGTCAAACCATGTCCATATAATGACTTTTTTCCCTTGCCAGGTGTCCATTCTTAACTCCAAGAAGAACATGAACATTGGTATCTTCCTCAAGCAGTTCAAAAGGTGAGTGTACCATAAAGGAGTATTAAAAAAACCTCTCCATTTTGTCAGCAGATCTTAGGGTGGAAATGCGATAGAATAATACGATAGATTGCTCACATGTCTCTGCAAGCCAAGTGAATTTTTCCTGACAACATCAGTCCAGGCATATCTTTTCTACCGGAGTACAAGCATAGAGATAAGATGGGCTTTGCATTATTCACATCATCAGCAGTTCCCTTAATCATGTAGAGTTTCTCCTCAGATATTGATTAGTTGACTGTGACAGTTTAACTTTGATATGTTACTGAACACACCAGTTCTATAGTGCTACAAGCTAGAGCTTGTGATACCAGTTTGGTGTGCTTGGGTATTTCTAAAAAAAAAAAGCAAGACGGGGCTTGTCTAGTCCAGGTATTTTGTTTTATGCTTGGCCAAAAAGAGGAGATTAAGCAATCAGAACAAAGTGAAGTATGACTCACAGTGTGGAAGTCCATATGTTGGCCACTTCCTCTATAGCGTTTTTACAGATGGACTGCTGGATGTGTCAGTTGTTTCTGAGAATTTAGAATTGAGTTTTACAGTGTAGTTAGTCTATTTAAAGATGAAATGTGTCTGTTCTATTAGCAGTGAAAGTATTAACTGTTTTCTAACTAGTTTCTCAAACATTTCCCCAGCTGTCATTGGTTGGACAAATGGGTAGTCCTGTCCCCAAACTCACGCCATTGTTGCCGTGTTTGGCTGCTCAAACAAACAGAGCCACAGAGCCACAGTGTTTACACTGCTGGAAAATTAACCTTTAAATTATCTTACAGATGTGGCTGCACATTAAACTGGTATAGGAGACAGTAAGGGAAAGTTCACCCAAAAAATACAATTGTGTCATAATTTTTTCTTCTTCATGGCGTTCCAAACCTGAATGACCAAACAGTTTCTGTTCCCATTGATTTCCATTATGGGAACAAAACGGTTTGGTTCGAACATTTAAAAAAAAAAAATCTTCTTTTGTGTTCATGTCATTCAGGCTTGAAACAACATGAGGGGGAGTAAATATAAAAGCTCGTTTCCGCCATGGAATAAAAAAAAAAAAAAAAAAAAGAAAAGATAATTGCGACTTTTTATCTCACAATTCTGACGTTTTTTTTCTCACAATTGCGAGATATAAGTTGCAGTTGCAAGTTACGGGGTCAGAATTGAGAGATATAAAGTCTGACTTTATAACTCGCAATTCTGACTTTTTTAACTCGCAATTGTGAGTTTATTTCTCGCAGTTCTGACTTTATATCACAATTCTGACTTTATAACTCGCAATTCTGACTTTATAACTCACAATTGTGTTTATTTCTCGCAAATTCTGACTTTATAACTCACAATTCTGACTTTATAACTCACAGTTGTGAGTTTATATCTTGCAATTCTGACTTTATAACTCACAATTCTGACTTTATAACTCGCAATTTTGACTTTATAACTCAGTTGTGAGTTTATATCTCGCAATTCTGACTTTATAACTCACAATTGTGAGTTTATTTCTCGCAATTCTGACTTTATATCACAATTCTGACTTTATAACTCGCAATTCTGACTTTATATCACAATTATGACTTAATAATTTGCAATTCTGACTTTATAACTCGCAATTCTGACTTTATAACACAATTCTGACTTTATAACTCGCAATTCTGACTTTATATCACAATTATGACTTAATAATTCGCAATTCTGACTTTATAACTCACAATTCTGACTTTATATCACAATTATGACTTAATAATTCGCAATTCTGACTTTATAACACAATTCTGACTTTATAACTCACAATTCTGACTTTATATCACAATTATGACTTAATAATTCGCAATTCTGACTTTATAACACAATTCTGACTTTATAACTCGCAATTCTGATTTATAACACAATTCTGACTTTATAACTCGCAAATATGAGTTTATAACTCACAATTCTGACTTTATAACTCGCAGTGAGTTTATATCTCGCAATTCTGAGAAAAAAGTCAGTGAGAAAAAATTACCTTTTTTATTTTTTATTCAGTGGTGGAAACAAGCTTCCATAAATAAATCATGACCAATGCCCCCAAAACAAAATTAAATAAAAATCTGATGCATATAAAACTTTTTTTTTTTTTTTTTTCCATAAAGTTCATAAGGAAGCCTAGGGACTTGTATATGATATTGGCAGAGATCCACTTCCAGTGAATCTCTGGGAAATCTTGAGATTTTGTCACTCCTCAAAGAAAGCATGTGGTCCTGATCTATAATTTTACCACATCTTGCTCTAACTTTCACCACAGGTCAGTGAGTGAAATGATTGACGACATTATCAGTGGCAGAGGAGAAAGATTTGGTACTGGGAAATTGAAAGAGATGTGCAAACTACTGCCAGAGGATGGAGAGGTGGGTGTAATATTTGATTAGGGCCTTAGTTACACTCATTGAGCAATTCCAAGGTTTTGATAGTATAAGAATAAGAATATTTTATGCAGCACTTTCATCTGAATCACGAACCTAAAAGCTTACTGCTATGTATTACATTTCTTCATTTTGCTAGGTGCGTCAGCTTCTTGATTTTAAAGGAGACTATGCAACTCTCTCTGAACCAGATCGGTTCATGGCACAACTTGTCAAAGTTCCTTGGTGGGTGTATACAGCTACACAAAGACAAATACACACTTAACATGGTTGTAGTCAGAGCTCTTTCCATACAGTAATTTTGCACAGAACTGCTCATGTTTTATCTCCATCATCAGGTATTGATTATGACAGTGCATTTGAAGGTCACTGTAAGTTATTCTAAATACGGATATGCCATCATGATTATTTTTATTTGTATGTTCTTCCTTTAGCTATGAGGAACGGTTGAACGGTTTAGTACTCAAAGAGGAATTCTCCCATTTTGCGGATGAGGTGAATCACTCTATTGCAGTCATGACCGCTGCTGGACAAGGTAAGTTTGAACTACAGTTTACTACCTATTGTAAAGTATTACCATAAACAGCTGTCTGCTATTTCCTATAAGTCAACATGCGCTGTTCCCTTTTTTAAAGCAAAAAATTTATTGTTTATACTAAATGATCCTCATAATGATGTAATTACTTAAAGCATGACTAACTTTATAGGTTTGATTCCGAGGAAACATAAAAAAAGTTTAAAAACATGGTAGTACTGTATTATGTTATTAGTGCAATCACATGGATGTGACTAGGTTTGAATTATTTTATTTCACCTAACCCATGTATGAAATTATTTCCAGAGCTGTTGGAATGTGCTGATCTACATTCAGTCATTCGACTGGTCTTGAAGACAGGGAACTACATGAACTCTGTGAGTATAATCATGCCACTGTATCTTGTTACGCTTGTTAAATATGATTAAAGTTGGTTAACCTCAAAACAGCATAATGCACTGCACATTTGTGTGTGTTTATACTGTCATGAGATCCTAATCGTTCTGTCCCCACTTCCACCAGGGAGGGTACGCTGGCAGTGCGGTGGGATTCCGGATAACGTCTCTTCTTAAACTAGCGGATACCAAAGCCAACAAGCCTGGAATGAACCTCATGCACTATGTTGTGATGGTAGCAATGATGTTTAATATTTTATTGTGTCGTGCCAGAGCCACATAAGACACAGAGCTTTATTTCCATGTTAATTCTTTTCTCATGTGTCTGTTATCACAGCAAGCCCAGAAGATAGATGCATCGCTGCTGAAGTTCCCAGAGCAACTACAGCACATTGGAGATGCAGCAAGGTAAGCCACAAAAATGTCACTTCCCTCTAATTATTTTACGTTATCTGATTAATTTAATTGTAGCTCAATATAAAAATGCACACACACACTACAAACATCTGGAGCTAGTTTTAAATATAAACTTTTAGTTTTACTTAACAATACTGATTTTAACAATAAAATGTTCATATGTGATTCTCTGTACTGTTACTTTTATATGGAATTCTAGTAATGTCCTCTTATCTTGGGAGTCTAATATCTTGATTTATTGAGGTTAGAACTCAAACTTGCTTTAGCAAAGTCTTTCAATAGATTTATAAAGATTCAGTTATTGTGCTCAATACTAAACTGCACTGATAATGCAAAAAAGAGTGAAATATATTGTCTGTCTTCCTCAATACAGGATTCATAAACAGGAAATTGAGTCTGATTTCCAAAAGGAAGTGAGTAAAGTCCAGGTGTCAAAGCAGAATGCTAGTAAACATCCAGATCTGGAAGAACAGATGAGGGATTTTCTGCTGGTGAGGCATTTTATATGTCACAATTATATGTCAAAAAACCTATTTAGTTTATCTCTGAATGTGAGCATGCAAGTTTTTTTGTTTAAAGTCTTTTAGTATGGTAACCTGGTATTGAGCCTATTGACTATTGAAGTGCTGACATCAGGGTCGGTGCCAGAGTGCACAGAGTGTTGGGGGGAGTTCAACTGTTTTATTCACTTTGAAAAAAATAACTGCACCTGTCTCTGAATATTGATAGATCTAAATAGAGTGCATTACTAGTGTAGATATCATTATCTGTGTCGACAAGAGGTGAGGGACCGAGGTGCCCCCTCCTCCCTGGCCCTGGCTGACATGCACATCAATATCTCAGTACATTTCCCTGATTGCATGAAATATGAATGTGTTAAATAAGAAGTAAAACATCAGAACAGTTTCTTCCATTTATCTTTTCTTTTCTTATTTTTTAGAATGCCGAAACCAGGTTAAGGGAGACCGAGGAGGCCTTCAAGACCCTTTCTGCTGTGAGTGATTCGGTGGCAGAGTATTTCTGTGAGGACCCCACTCAGTTCAAACTAGAGGAATGTTGCTCCATTTTCTACTCTTTCTGTGAGAAGTTCAAACGAGCAGTTCAGGTAATTCTAAACATACATTGTAGGTGCTCTAAGCAATCTTAGCAGGGTTTTTTTTTTAAACCTAATGAAATCAATACTACTTTTGTAAACTTTACTTTTTACTTTTGTAATACTACTTTCGTATCTTTGAAATGATACACAGTGGGGTCCAAAAGTCTGACACCACATTGAGGGTGCGTTCACACTTGTAGTACGGTTCGTTTGGTCCGGACCAAAAACAAAACAAAAAAAAACATTTAGTTCTGGTCTGATTAGCGTTCAGATTGGCAATTTTATCACCGAACCTAAAGGCATAGGTATAAGTTCACAACCTGATTGGCCAGATTTTATGATGTATTGCCTATTTTGAGACAAACCTTACCGAACATCCAAAACAATGCTGTGTGCTGAGATAAATGTGCTTGTTGTGTGTGCGTAGCCTGCATATGATGGTATTTTGGCCAGCTGGGAACTCGTGAAAAGCTTATAAAATGTGTAAAGGAGTCAAAACAGTGGTGGGAATCCGTCACACACAAACGATCTGCTGCGTGGAGCGTCTGATGCCTGTGATGGGCAAACTTGCGACTATGACGAGAAAAACCGATATGCGTGAGGATTCTGTCCTTTTTAGGGTCTCATCTTCCTGTTTTTGGTTCGTTTACATGTCTTTGGTCAGTGTTGCGCTCATATATCATTCAAACCGCACCAGGAGCAACAGAGCAATCGCACCAGAGTTCGTTTTAATCGAATCAAACATGACAAGTGTGAACACACCCTGAAAATCCACTTTAAACCTGGAAATTCAAACAAAAAAATTTCTTTACAATGAAATGAAGAAGAAATACAACATACACTACTGTTCAAAAGTTTGGATTCACTAATTCCTTTTTAAAGAAATTAGTACTTTTATTCAGCAAGGACGTACTGACAGTAAAGATTTCTGTCTGTAACAAGTGCTGTTCTTTTGAACTTTCTTTTTATCAAAGAATCTTAAAAAATGTATCACAGTTTCCACAAAATATTAAGCAGCACAACTGTTTTCAACATTGATACTAATAATAAATGTTTCTTGAGCACCAAAATTAATGTTATTAGAATGATTATTGGAATGATTTCTGAAGGATCATGTGACACTGAAGACTGGTGTAATGGCTGCTAAAAATTCAGCTTTGTCATCACAGGAATAAATGACATTTAAAAACCTAAATTATAATATTTCACGGTATTACTGTTTTTACTGTATTTTTGATCAAATAAATGCAGCCTTTGTGAGCAGAAGAGACTTCTTTCAAAAACATTAAAAGGTCTGTAACACTTTACAATAAGGTTCATTTGTTAACATTAGTTAATGTATTAACTAACTGAACCAACAATGAGCAATACATTTTTTTACTGTATTTATTAATCTTTGTAAATGTTAGTTAATAAAAATACTGTTATTCATTGTTTGTTCATGTTAGTTCACAGTCCATTAACTAATGTTAACAAATACAACTTTTGATTTTAATAATGTATTAGTAAATGTTGTAATTAACATGAACTAAGATTAAATGCTGTAGAAGTGCAGTTCATTATTAGTTCATGTTAACTAAAGTAATGTTACTCATGTTAACTCAAGTTAACTAATGAAACCTTATTCTAAAGTGTTACCAAAAATTCTTACAGAGCCAAAACTTTTGAATGGTAGTGTACTTTACCAAAATCTTTTGTGTGATGCTTTTTTTGCTAAATTTCCA
The DNA here is from genome assembly GCA_037950675.1 of Hypophthalmichthys molitrix. NCBI lineage: Eukaryota > Metazoa > Chordata > Actinopteri > Cypriniformes > Xenocyprididae > Hypophthalmichthys > Hypophthalmichthys molitrix. The sequence goes on from CM075506.1 coordinate 21,451,229, forward strand.
GAAACTTTTTCCATGGGAAGTTAAGCTAGGGAATGTTGGAAATATTCCAAGTTGGAAATTTAACAGGAATATATGGGAATTAAAGGGAAATTTGGGGTAATTTATACAAATGGTATCATATACAAACATAAATATAAACATTTTGTTTGGTTATAAACAGACATGCATGCAAACTAATACAAATAAAAAAAATGACATTTTTGACTTAGATTTATTTGTGAGTAGATCTTTAATTGGTTCTTTCATTGAACAACAACAACAAAAAAAGCATCAATGTTGAATAAAATAATTCCCATGGAAAGTTTTCAACTGTCATTTTGGCAAACAAAATAAAGAAAAAAAACTTGAGTATATTTGCAAATGTAACCTCTTTAAGATAGATAATTATAAATTATATACTAAATAATTAAATTGAAATATTTTTAAACTATTTAATTTTTTTTTTTTTTAGATTTTTTGTTTTGTTTAGATGATTATTTTGTTCTTGTTTTTTAATTGTTTAAATATTGTCAATTAAAAAAAAAAAAAAGATGTTTTTTGTCATATTTTCAGTAATGGCTGCCACAGGCATCTGTAATAATATTGTTTATCCTCCTTGACCAGGTAAAATGCTTCATAAATCACATTAATGACTTTATCTTTCTGCCATAGGAGAACCTTGAACGAGACATGGTGGAAATGAGGCGCAGGCAGCGAGAGCGTACTCAAATTGCTGCCAAGCGACGCTCCACCGCCACCTGCTCCTCACGAGATAAAGACATCGAAGGAGTTGCTCTGGAGTCCATCCTACAGAGGTTTAACACTCGGCAATCCCGCCGTAGAGCTGGGACAGGTTCACCCACGCTGGGGAATCTAACTGAGACCATCTTGAAGGAGAACAACCACCCCAATGACAACAAAGAGGTTAAGAGGGACAGCTGGATGAAATGTGTCATGCAATCCTCCTTGATCAAGGAGAGCTTTGATAAGGAAGAGATGCCCAATCAACCAGAGATTACAATCTCAAGCCTGATGCAGGAAAATACAGATTCCTCAATCAATCAACGTGTCTCTGTATCCATTGAGCAAGAGGAGGAAGATGTCCAGACTGAGAAAGAAGTGCAGAATATGAGAGAGTTGTCACGGAAAGTTTTACAATACCAGTCCAGTCGAAGTAGTATTTCATCCGGCGAAGCCCTGTCACCGATCCTGTCTCCCAGGCATACGGTCTTCAAGGAAGACAAAAGACAGCTGCTGATCATGGCCATAGAAGAAAACACTTCTAAACCCAGCCCTCTGCTGCAGATCAGCCAGATCATCAATCGCCGGCACACAATCGCACTTCCTGAGGCCAACTGTGGAAATACCAGCCAAGAGGACATATTTGTGCCCTGTAATGTAAATGCATCTCCAGCTCCCTCTATAGGTGTTATTGGAAAAGGGAAATCTGTGGATTGTAATTTGCTCACCATACAACAAAACTCTACAAAGACTGTTAAAGATTCAGAAGCGAAGCCAATTAATTCTCAAGAGGAATCACAATCAGTTGATTTATCACAGTCACAATCAGCCGAGCCTGAAGCAAAGACTGAAGAGACAGTACATAGCTTGCAATTGAGTACTGGCAAGAGAAACAGCCAAACAATATCATTTAAAAGTGCTAAAGAGGGCTTCAGCTTTATGTCTTTATTTAAGCGTTGGCGTGAAAAAGACAAATCAAAAGAGCTTGATTCTGACAGTGTGGACCCGTGATTTGAAAAAAAAAAAGCATTGCTTTCTATTTATTCGGACATTCACGCTGAGTGGCATGCTACATTTATGGAAAACAAGCTTGGTGCTTTGTCATTGTTTGCTTGTTAAAACAGTGAATAGACATTTATTTTCACGTTTTCTATAAATAACGCACATGCAATTACACTTCATCCAAAAAACACAATGAATTTAATTAAATGTAGTGTTAAGATCAGTGGAAAATTACATATTTTACCTGCAATGCTCTTTATGTAACACAAGGGGGCAGTACATGGCATTACATTTCCATGGCGAGACAGTTTCTGTATCTGCTTCTTAAATTAACCATGCACAATTATGCATGCCTGTGACTCTGAGTAATTATTCTCTTAGTTCAGATTATATACTGACCAATCAAAATACAAGTTGGTAAATGTGATTGTAATGCACCACCATAAAATCACAAATTCTTGTCTGATGAATAATTTAATGTTTAATAATAATTATTATATTTACCCGATACCCTAGCTCGTACCACATTATGTTTCTAATGGTCTCTGAATGGTCATTGTAGGCTTCCTATGACAGACCAATCTATGGATCAAAGCACTCGCCTACATGATGAAAATGAGGAATAAAGAATTCATGTAATTTGTGGTATTCACTGCTCCAGAAATGAAAGAAGGCCTTTTATTTGAGTCGTTCCAAAGCACAAGCTGATAAAACCTCTGCTTTTGATTCTCAATTTGAGATTTCATGAAAATTTAGAGACCATGTTCCAGTTAGGAGTTACTCACACACTAAGATGCTTAAGTGCATTTTTATATTATGTTACTTGTCCTGTTTTTAGGCAAGATTTATTTTTTTGTGTTTCATAGTTATGCTTGACCTCAACAACATCTCATGTTCTGCTTGATGCAGTTATACATGGTATTTCATGTTTTTTTGCCCGCTGAGCTTCTGGAATAATGAGGGACAATGAGAAGCTAAATGGGCTTATCCTTGATAAAGACATTGAAGGCTTAGTTAGGGAGAATAGATAACGTCATAGGCTCCCGATAGGTCTGCTTTAGGTGGTCTAAGTGCTTTCTAGACAGCCCGAGACCCTGTCGGGTGGAGATTTGGGGGAGGGGGGAGTTTGGGTGATTGTGTGAGTGAATTATCATCATCAGTCTCAAAGAACTGAGAATAAAGGGTCAAGCTGATTGAATGTCACAACATGCTATGGTTATAGTGCAGTTGATCCTGAAAATGGCTTATCAGAATGTGTTGGACTGATTTTATCTCTTAAAAAAGCCTAGAGTAATATGTTTGATTTCATGCTGATACAGTGCATGTCTAAATGCTGTTTATTTCAGACACTTACCATGAATTGTTTAGAGATGTATGTCTTTGAATACATTGTAATAAACAATTTAATAACAGAAATGTTGGAATATCTATTTCACTATATATATATATATATATATATATATATATATATATATATATATATATATATATATATATATAAACTTTATTATAATTATATAAAACAAAATTAACCATTATTTAATATATTGGTTGGAAGTACCATATAAAATCAATATGCTCATTTTCATTACACTTTATCAGCTCACATTAAAAATGTCTTTTTTTTGGCAGAGCACACAGTATGATAGGCAAATGTGTAATAATGTTCAGTCTATGTCTTAATGTACCGTCTGCTGACGTGGCTCGGGAGAGACAGTCTGCCTCTGCCATCTGGCTGCCTTGGGCTGGATGCAGTCTCCATAGCAACCACCACCTTCATAATGAAAGCCCAAGAACACAGTCTTACCTCCCCCACCCCACTGTAAACAAAGCCCAACCCTTGCACTATGTAGCCTCATATCCCCACCCCAAACTGCCTTACTTTCACTCATATCATCTTAGGTCATGGACTGACTGAACTATTGTGCCTTGTAAAAAAAAAATCTCTTTTCTGCAGAACTGGGTTTAAGAAAGAAGAGCACCAGATGTTTTCCCTTTTGAAGATGCCTTTCTAGGGTGTGTATGAAGATGTTTCCTCCCCTTTGGAATTAATTAGTGTTGTAATATGACTGCCATTCATTATTTTTATTTATTCACTTTATTTATTAACAGTAAATGTATTTAACTCACCTGTTGCAGATAAAGAGTATGCTTCAACCAGTCATGAGAGGCAGTTATTAATCTGTTTCTTTGAATAGTTGTCGCTGGCCTTTCGTTCGTGGACGAATCGTTATTTTTGAATGAATCTTTCAAGTGAACAAATCGTTCTGGTTCACTTCCACGCACTGAATCTTTTCTCTTTTTTTCGTTCCGTTTTAATCGAGTCACTAACTTTTCTCAGTCTGTTGTCTTTTATACCTTGGTAAAAGAGAAGCCCAGCAGTTACAGGACTAAAAAAATATCTTTCTAGACATCCTGAACTCACTTTTTGGAGTCTGGACAAGTTTTGTAAAGTTTGTAATGGCCTTCTGATGATGAATCATCCAAATTAGGTGCTGTACACCATTCGCTGTCTTTTAGTTGATTTATAGACACGCATATTTTATTTTATTCGTTTAAAAAAAAAAAAGGTTCAGCAGAGTAGAATATAATTTACAGGGAAATCAGTTAACGAATCTGAACAAATCTTTTCAGTCAACAGATTCAAAAGATTCGAGTCACTGGGATGAACCAAAAGCGCCGCGGCCCCTTTTCAGATACATTTTAAATAATTACATATTCCAAAATACCAACTCTTATTAGCTATCATAGCTCCTCCTATTCCAGTGCTGGCCAATGAGCGAACACCTCTTGCATTCGCACACGCCCACAATCTCCCTTCACTGTCCCCTCCTTGCCGACTCTCCCATTTGGAGAAAAGGACTGCAGTTTTTCATGAAAAACCGTAAAAACCGGATTATTTATCGGACATTGACAATGAAAAACGCTTTCTCCCGTTATTCATGCTGACTCCTCTCTAAATCCGGCCCAAATTTCACGTGAGTGTACTAGTTTCTTACCGTCGCCTCTTCCCAAATTAGACTCATTTTGTCATTGCGGTGAATGCGTTGATACATATGTTGAATAATTCATTGACATTTGTACTGGAGACACGCATCTCGTTGGCTTGACTGCTGAAAGCAGCCCGTTCTTTGTAAATGTTCCCCACAGTGTTTCAATGTCCACCATCTCCGAGGATGTGAGGAAGTCTTAAAATATCTGCAGGATGTAGATTCCCCTTTATGTCATGGGGCTGTGCTTTAGGTCAACGAGTATTTCAGTAACTGTGATTGTTTCATATTCCATTGTTTTACCTTGTATGCAGAATGAATGTCATTGCATCACATATTATTTGCTCTTTTTATGGCTATTAGTGTCCTTAGGCTGTGATCACTCCTCTATAGACATCTTTTTTCTCAAGAAAGTACATCTTTTGTAAAGTTTATAAAGGCCTTCTGATGATGAATCATCCAAATTATTCATCCAAGATATTGTAAATCACACTGCATGTCTTAGATTGACATTATAGTTTTTTTTTGAAAAGTGTCTTAAATAGCTTTTACAATATTTTTTTTTTTCCAGGCAATTTCCTCCATCATGCACAATTGCTCATGCATGACATGAATTTCACTAGCAAAATGGGCAAAAAGCCTTTTTTAGTGTTCCATGGTTTAGTTCTTTAGTTAAAAATCATGTTAAATATTTCATTTGGTGTGAAAGCAGTTCAAGACTTAAGTGGGGTTGTTTTAAAATGGACAGGTTTGTTGGATAAGAAATGTGGTATAATTTTGCTGAACAGGTTGCCATGTTGTGTTGTTAACACATGCTGCAATTAAAATTACATCCTATTTAATGTTTTCTCAGGTCAATCATGTTGATTTGTAGTCCATATACTGAAAGGCAGACTTACTGTTGTTCACTACACAGTCATCAGATAAGTGTGGCAATGAATGGAAATAAGTCCTCTCAAAAACTACATAATGAGAGGAAATGGCTACTGGAAACACTTTGATTAACAACAAGGCCAGATACCTTAAGTTAAATTAGAAATTTAGGAGCTACTAGTTTACTGTTAAAACACATGGAGAGTCGAGATTTCCAAAGCCCTTTGACATTACACTTGTTTTTTGTGCCCTCTTTTGCAACAAGAAATACCTACTGTATGTAAAGTGGGATTCTAGTAAAATAAAGTAGAGAAAGTAGTCTTGAGAAAGTTTTACCAGCCCGTCTGTTCAATATAACAGTTGTTGCCTGCTTTGGCACAGTAAATGCTCAGCTGTTCCTGTCTTCATCTGTTTGAGAAGAAGGATGAAAGTGTAGTCTTTAAACCAGCATTTTTCCATCTAACTGCATTATCACTGACATGTAGAAATGTTTTGCTGCAGTGCCGTGAGAATCTGCTTTAGCTCTGAGTAGGATGTTAATGCACATTCAGTGACCTTTTGTTGTTTGCTTTATAGATGCTGGCGAATCCTGAGCCAGGCAATAGTGAGATACTACACTATAACTAGACTGTGATGAGGATAACAGGTTACTGGTGTTGATCACGATAATTGCAATAAAATGAAATCAGACGCTGTTGGTGCTTTTTATCCGTCCAGAAGCGTAGCTGTGGAGAAGTCAATATTCTGCTTGTCATGTCATGTTGAGTGTCTGGACAGGGTTTGGTGAAGGCTGGTGTTGGCTTTGTTTGTGCTGGACAGATGCTGTCAGGTTGATGTTAAGCAAAGCATACAGACAGACAGCAACTCGTTCCAGGTGAATCAATGTGCAGGAATCACGTCTTTGTGTGAGTGACAGTTTACTCTGCAGTCCTGTCAACGAGGTGACGGGGCTGGGCGGCGCTTGGTGGTCTGGAATGTTTTGACCTTGCAGAAATGTGCAGTTTGTGTATTTCTGTGTGTGTGTGTGTGTGTGTGCGCACAAGTGCACTCATGCATCACAATGAATCCAATCAAGCTGACTAGATTTGTCTAGGTAGTGTGAGATTGATTTTGTTGGATATGTCTCTCTTCTTTTTTCTCTTCCTCTTATCCTATGCAATCAAAGTAAAGAGACATTTAAACACTTTCGCAGGCATTAAAATAGTTCTCAGATTGATGGGTATTGGTGTTACGACTTTTCATTAATGTTTCATTTCTTTCTTTTTTTTTCTTTTCTCTTTGTCTGAATAAGAACTAAATAATAATTGGATTACAAAAATAAAATAATTAATAAAAAATAAATAATTTTGACATACTGTTTACTTTTAAATACTATGCGGTTCTCACTTGAGAATTAATGACTGTTATTTAAAAAAAGTAATTTGTGGTCCCGAAACATCAGGTCATTCGGTACAACCACAATAAAACATGGAAAATGTACTAAATATAAAATGTTTGATTGTCCTTTTGCTATCTAGCTAGCAAGCTAACTAGCTAGCTATCAGCCTGTTAGCATTGTTTGAAAATATTGTCATTCGGTATAACCAAAAGTGTCATTTGGTAAAACCAAAATTTGGGTTAAATCAAATGACTTTTTTGGTGACAAATTTTGTCAGTATTGTAAAAAAGCAGTGCTAATTGATTATAAAAACCACATAATCTCATTGTTAACACTAAATTAATCTTCAAAAATCCAGCGTTAGCGTTGCCGCTCTCCCTGCTCTTATCCATGCTAGGCTGCATGGATGCGCAGGGAGTTCTTGCCCAGAACAGAACCAATGACCGAAATATCAGTAAAATAAAAATAAATAAATTAGGTAATTAATTAAAATTATATCCTATAATGTATCATGCAATATCATATTTAAATAATTTATGCATTAAATAAATAAAATAAATACATTTATCAATAATTAATACTAATTTATCATGCTATAGGTTACTGCAGATACACAGAGAGTGTCCAGATGACCTCACCACACTGCTGGTGGACAGTAACACAAGTTTACATAGTGTGACTAATGACTGCTTTGGAAAATGTGGCCTAACTTGTGCTGCAGGAATTTGCCTTTACCTCAGCGTCAGCATCTTATGTCATTTACCAAAAGACAAATGGCTTTGTTTTCATCCTTCTGCCTGTTACAGTGTACTAATGAGTCAATGTGGCGTTGAATAATCCTTGGGTAAATGATATGGAGTAACTGATAAAGGAACTAATGGACAGATTCATCCATCTGGGTTTAAAGATGCAGGGAGCTGTGTGGCACAGCAGACAAGGCTTTCATTAGGCTGAACAGGAGCCAAGCATCCCTCAATAGACTTGGCATCTGGGCCACCGCAGCAGCAGGACAGCCATGTTCTTATGCCTCATAACAGCACTCTTTGGTTATTCAGGATCAGATGTGATAAGACATTAATGAACTGTCTCATTTGTGATGAGATCCGCTCTTGGTTGTGTGTGGATAGAGATCAGAGTTGATGTTATCAACCTCCTCTGTTGATTGTTAGTTTGCCAAAAGAGCTGTATGATATGGTGATATTATTATCAGAAAAAGCCACTCAGTGTTTATGTGACTGTTTATTTTGACACTGATTAGAAGTGGATTGCGTTACAGGCTTCATTTGAATTCATCTACTTTCACACCAGCTTCCTCTAGCAGTCTTTCATGATTAATGTGACAAGTAAATGGTATTAGTTTAGTCACTGTTACTCGGTAACAATTTATGTAAAATGTCATTGTTACACGTTACATGTAGCTACTGTAGTAATAACTCACAATTATGCATAATTACATGCAATTAACCCTAAACCAAACCCTCACCCTAACCCTAAACTTATAGTAAGTACATGCAGTTAATTATCATTACTCAGTACTTAATTGTATAATTACACTGTAATATTGACACCTTAAAATAAAGTGTAACCTTTATGTCTCATGTCATGACAAAAAGATAGTTTTGAAGAATTTCACACAGCCAGTCACAGACATATCTGTTGAGTGCGTGAACACAATGGCCAATCAGAGGTGTTTAAGAATCCGCTCAACAAATGCTAGGGGGAAATGCTGGTATCATCACATTTTTAAAATTTAAATACCGACATGGTACTGAAGTCAGCACTTTTGACAACATTAATTTGAATTGGTTCTTTTGGTTAAACTGTTGATTTAACATTCAGGTCACAAATCGGACTGAACGATTCATTGATGCATTTTCTGGAAGCATTGTAAGCCTAAGATGATCGCAAACACCATTGGTGCCAATATTTTCAGTGATCTACTTGCAGCCCTGGTCTGGTTCTTGAATTCAACTCACTGACTTTTCCATTTTTTAGTCCAGTTTGTGAACTGGATCAACAATTCATTGAAAAGAACCAACCCAAAAGAATGATTTATTTTCAAATGGAATTCATCCAGTTCTTGTGTTCAACTCAATGATTATCAGAGCCATTCTTGAGTTATCATATGGCTTTAGAAGAGTCACATGGACCACTTTTATGCTGTGCCTTTTTGAAGCTTGACAGACATGGACACTGTGAACTGTTGTGTATAGAAGAAAGCTGTGTAAAGATTCTTTATACGTCCTCCATAAGGATAGAAACTTCATTTTTGGGGTGGGAACTGTTCAACTGTCCCTTTAAGCAGTGGAATTGCACACTCAAATGTTAAACACGCCTTGAACTTTGATCTTACATATTTATACAGAGAGAACAATAAAACTATGCAAGAACAATAAAACTATGCAAGATCATTGCTCATAGTCCAGCTGTGAAATATATAATGCAATACAAATCCACAGTCAGCGTCTGCAAGTCATATTAAAAGACTTTTGCATTTGTTCATTATTTATGGATGTACACACCGGATGTTGATCCAGTGTCTGGAAGTAACAGGAAGTAACTGTCCGGCCCACGTCTGCAGTTCAAACCAGACATATAATGATAAAGAACCACGGATGCATCACTTCTGTGACTCATGGCATCTCCCCAGACATAACACTGTAAATGCCGCTTACGCAACTCTCAGCATGCAAGATCAGCCTAGTTATATGGGATAAATCCATGCAACTGCTTCCTCTGGGTCTTTAGATGTCATAGGTTTCTTAAAAGTCTGAACATGTGGATATCTGTATTGAAGGCACACTCTGAAGACCTTGTGTCGAGGGTCTTTTGTAATTGTTTTCTGCAGCCCTGCGATAAATTGCTTATTGCCTGCTGCGTGCAATATCCTGCAATTAGACACAGGTAATGGAAAGAGTCACATGCTGTCTTGCTGAGTGCCTTCACTAATGTTGACTAATTGCCAGAAAGTGACATTTATGGAAATGATGCAGTCTTGGACTATCTACTGAGGTCTATTGTCCAAAATGGGCACTGTATTATTTTGGTGAGCTGTAGATGTCAGGGGAGGGAAGGCGGTCTCTGTCCCAGGCAGATTAGACCCAGACTGTTTTTTTTTTTTTTTTTTTTGTAATGTAAGTCAGCGTTACAATCCTATTAAACGCCATCCCTGCTGAGAAAAGATCTTAGAATTGAGCATTAAGAAAGAAATATGTTAAAGGCCCTTAAAACCTTATGATATTCAGTTTAAGTGTATCCACCTTTATTCTGTTATGAATATTATTTTTAATATTAGCCTGTGGAGAACTATATATGTATATATATATATATATATATATATATATATATATATAGTTTTTTTTTTTTTATCCTAAGCCACTTTCAAACGATAAGTATTTCACAATGGCTGTTACTGTTGAATATTTATGTTTGCACAGACTGCACACAATAAATGAGATGCATTCAGCAGGAAATCATAAATCACTGTATGGTGGGGTCAGTACTGTCTGCTGTAGAAAGTACTCTAGAGCTGTACTTTAAATATTTAGTTTTTCATTGTGTTTGTCCTCATTATTATGCAACTATGTGGGACATCTAAAGACATATTTGTGTAGTTTGAGGTAAAGGCTCACTGTGTGGTATATATGAACTCTCTATGCCAATGTAAAGCCAGGATAAAAAACGATTCATCAAAGATTCCTGTAAAAAAAAAAAAAAATGTATCACAGTCTTGATGTTCTGTGTGAAATCGTGAAAGATGGTGGGACCACAAAACTAAATGTCAGGTTTATGTTCTGTTTTGGTTTGGTACTCAGTTCCTGTCTTCCTTAGTTGACGCATGCTGTGTTCGAAATTGCCCCCATACCCTTATTCACTATCGCTATTCCCTACATTAGTCCACTAATATAGTCCACTTGAAGGAGTGAATGAAAATGCGAGAGTGAATTCAGACACTGAGTGCACTTTTACATAGCTTGTGCTGTTATATAATCATTTGAAACAGCAAACTGGCAGCTCCAGTAGTAATGAAAAAAATGATCTTGCACTCTGTCATGTAAACTAGCATGTATAAACCTTAATCAAACAATTTAATAATCAAGTAAAAATGAATTTATACCTGTATGATATTATGCTGTAACCACAAGCTTGATGACCAGAGGATGGCTGCGGTCAGATGCGGGAATTCATTCGGCGCACAGTGCGGCTCTCACAGTGCATTATGGGTATTCTCTAGCCGTTGAGTGTACATTGGTTGTACACTCGTTATTGTGGTGCATTGTGGGATTGAATGAGTGCACTCTGTAACGTCCACTATAGTTTCGGACACCACTACAAATGGCTGTCCCCTCAAATAGTGCCCAATTTAAGGGTATGGGGGCGATTTCGGACACAGTCCTAGTTTCCTAGTGTGTGACCTTGTTTCCTAGTTTTTTGTTACCCTAGCAACCTATTGTGTTGACCTGCCCCTTGTTAACTCGCTCATTTAGTCTCTGCCTGTTTAGATTATTTCCTTGTCTGTTCTTACATCTGTTTAAGTTGGTTGTTGTGTTCCTGCATCTTGTTCTCCTGAGTGTTAATTTAATCTCCTGAGTTATTGTTAAAGTTTTACTGCTGCAACTAGATCCTGCTTAAACTCATTCTTGCTACAACCACCGTGACGCTAATCTAATGTTGTTTTTAGGAAACTATTGAATATATATTGTGAATAATTAATATGACTATTAAAGTTCTTGCCCAGCCCTAATTGGAGGTATACATAAGGAAATATGATTCCAGAGATAAAAAATGTATTGTTATTTTACTGGGTTTATTTATTTGTATTGACTATAGCAGCAATATAATACTTTTACTTTTGATTGGCTAAATCAGTGATTAATATTAATAAATATTAACTTTATCACACTAAACTCAGAAAAAAATGACCTCTGTAATATCTTCACTAAGGGAAAACATTTTTCTTCAAGTCTGGATTTGTGAGAGTGTGAATATACTCTGTTTTCAGAGTATCTGATGCAGACTGTTCATGGCGGTTTTGGCTGCGGGGGGTCATTAAGCTTTTAACACAGTGTGAGAAGGATTAGATGAGAGTATTGCATAATATGGCTTATTGCCACAAGTTTATATTTCACATGCTAAGCAAAGTAACAATATAAACTTTTATTTTATGTGCTTAAAGGTACACTGTGTAACTTTTGTTTTGTTAAAAATTTAAATAATGAGTCAATACATCATCAATCCATCTTCCAAAATGTGTTTTTGTCTTACCCTGATTCACTATGGTAAGCCGGTGTAACGTTCAGTCCATTGAAGGCGAGCTTGATGAACCCATGTGCAGTTTATTGAAAATCCAAAGTGAACAAACAAACAAAGTAACCACCTGACCTGAACATGAGCAGACTTGACAATGAGCAGACTTGACTTGGCAAAGAGACTCACCGACAGCAGCGTTACATTAACAAGCAGGCAACATGAATAAAACTACAAAATAAAAGACATGAACCATGACACCCAAAACAAGACATTACAGCCGGCATGATTTTCCTGGTGAACTGCATGTACGTCACTTGCCTGTGCGTCTCGTCATATCCGTAAATAGAGAAAAGTTGCTCCTTGTATGGTGTGGGAGTGGCATAGGTTAGTTGTCACAACCAGTGAGAAAGGTTGACATGGAGCAGTTAATTTTGAACCTCCGGGGAGTCACACATTTAAAAAAACGCAGAACAGAGGAGAGTCTGCTTGCAAAAAGAGAACGCTACAGAGCTCGTAATAAAACAAGAATCAACATTGGCTTGGGTTTTTGGAGATGGTGAGAGCTGAGGTATTTTAAATGTTGTAAAAGCGATGCAGAGATGATGTTTTTATTACTCAACAGGTGTAGTAAGTATTTTATTGAATAAATTGCCATATGTAGCTCTCTAACAGTTCATTGTAAAGCATTATCTATTGTGGTCATTTCATTATGGCTGTTGCAGCTCTGTGCTGGTATAATGTGTTCGTCTAGTCGGCTTGAGATCCTTTCCATCTAAACTGGTTTTATCTCTTAAGCCTAGTAGTGAATGTTTTATGAGCAGTAGCATAAACATATTCATCCGCACAGTCACAGAGCCAAAGCACAACCAAAACAATGTTGCAAAATGCATACAGTTTTGTTTTTTTAACCACCAGAGGGCCAAAAGTTACATAGTTTACCTTTAATATTGCATTTTGCTTGATTAGTGGTTTGGACTTTAGATAAATTGACTGACTTTGGACTACTCTTGTCTCCAGTAAATGCTAGTTAAAACTAACCTAAAGATTTCAAATTTATATTACAGCTGTAATTTAGTCATTATCTACCCATCCTCATGTTGAAACGGGGGGACTGGGACTAACTTTCACATGGCTGATATTACAGTGTGACCATAAGGTACATGTTGTTTACTGCCCAATTATGGTACTTTTTCTCAAGTCTGCCCATAGGACATGGACTGTAATGACAGACACAGACTCAGGTCTGAAATGCTACAGCTAAAGGCTTTTGAAATTTCTACTGGGCTTTAGAATATGCATAAGAATCTCGAGAGCATGAAGAGAGAGAGAAACAGTGAGAATCGGTCAAAAAAGGAAGGAAGAGCAGCTGTGATGTCAGCGTTCAGCTGCTCTCATTCAGGGCTTATGATGAAGGGGGTGGGGCGGGACAGCGAGGGGGGCTGCGCTGGTGTTTCTTGGTTACTGGGCTTGGCTAGAGCGTGCAGGAAACCAAACAATGAGGTCTGCTTGAGAAAATCCACAGCCCTGTCTGGTGTGTTTTTCATGACCAAGGATAATCTTTCTAGTGTTTTGTGTGTGTGTGTGTATACATTGGAATTAACGCCCATGTGCAGTAGCTAAGCAGTGAGGCAAATTTACTAAACAGCTGAACATGGTATTTCAGCAAGTTTTTGTGCATCATATTTGCTATCATTAAATTATATTATATACATTTGCAAATGTTATTATTGTGTACATTTTCTATTGATCATTCATGACAGCATTAGGGGCTGTTTGCACAGAAAACGTTTTTACATTCATTTGTACCTTTCTTCTGTTTAGCTATTTCTGTTCTTTTTGTTATTGCACCACATCTCAAAAGCGTCTCAAGACCATTCCTGAGGGCTGAGTCTTGTATTTTTAAAAGCAAAAATGTGTTCTGTATGAATGGCCCCATAATGGATCAAATGATGATTTAAGTAAGGAGCACATCATACCTGTTGTGTTTGGCTTTTTTATGCTTTTTCAATTTGGTGTGTAATGTTGCTGGTTGAGCATATAAAAGATCTGCAAGGTTACAAAGATCAAAGTCCACTCCAAAGGGAGATATTTTAATTAACAAAATCCACCTACAGTGAACGACTCGTTTAGACTACAACATGTTTTTTCCGGGTTTTGTGAAGTCACAATGTTACTCATTTAAAAAATCCCTGTAGACGTAATATGCAAATAAAGAGGTGAGGCCTGGTTGAGCTGCATTAGAGAAAACAGTGTTGTTGCGATGTCAAAGAGATATATAAAATCACAACTTTTAAGTATGTCTTATTATTTGTAGTTACATTTTCTATTTAGAGTTCCAATGATATAAGTTTTATGTTGTTGCTATAATGTAAACAAAGGGCAAAGCTTTTCCTCTGCTCACCTGCTAGCCAACATGTAAGGCTCACTGCCCTTAGGAAAATTAACCACGGATTTGTGATTGATTACTGTTTGTATTACCATAGTTTTAGAAAATTACAAAAACAAAAAAAAACATCACAAACGTCCTGTGAAATGCATGCTTGCAAAGTCCATGCATGAAATCCGTTCTGCACGATCCTCGTTTGTTAACATTCTCAAAGCTGCTGTCCATAACTTTTTTTGGTTAAAAATGATCCAAAATCAATTTTTGAGCAAGTATATAAAAAGCCAGTGTTCAAAACTGTCTCCTTACTGTAGCCGATTCACAACGGTAATCTTGTAATAATGTTTTCTAATTCAAATGGTACTGGAAATTCGAGTATGCAGCCGTTCGTCTTTGTGTCATTACGTCATCTGTTTACATAAAGTCCCAGCTAGTAGGCTATAGGGCATGTGGAGGATGCTGTAGCCGGCAGATCATTTATAGCCTTTTCTCACAGCAGCTGCAATAATTAAACTTATCATTTTGATGGTGGATTGTAATCCAGAAAGGTCCAAATGACAATCATCAGTGACAACTGGAGATTCACCTGTACTCAAAAGCAAAAGCAGAGTGGCTACAGAAATTGAAATTTACAGGTAATGCTAATACACACTAAATACACAAAGTCAAGCAATGCTGATGTTGTTAACATTAACAATTTGAGAATAAAGTATAACAATAATAATAATTTGCACGGTTTGATGTGATCCGAGTTAAGCGATCATTAGATTTACTCACCATTGGTAGCACGATTTATTGTAATGCTTTTTTTGGTCAGCAGGACAAAAGTGGCAGACATGTTACTCACTTGTTCAGATGTCATTTTCTGGTGAAAATTCTTATTTTGGTCATACTTCCATGACGTAGAATCTGTGATTCTGACGTACAATATTCACACCGATGTGGTGACTGAGAGCAAACATTAGATTCATCCGCGTTGAGGAGCCGTGCCGAAGCACAACCCACATAAAAATTATAATTCTGCAAATAACTGCAATTGCAGGTTTCAAACAGAGATGGCGACAAAGAAGCAAAACTTATGGACTGCAACTTTAAGTCTGAATCAGGCTTGAATTGGTTTGAAATTGACGCCATCCATAATATTTACATCTGAGTAGAGCTTGCAGTTATGGCAAACACGTGCTAAGAGGTGCCAATCACAACACACTGGGCCAGCTAACCAATCACAGCACATTTCCTTCTTTAAAAGGAGGGGCTTTATCAAAACAGGAACTAAACGGCATGTTCGAGTCAGACTGGTGGGGAAGGTGCTGTAATAATGTGAAAAAATAATGTGTTTTTTGAACAATCAAGCATGAAAGCATATTCTAGTACACCCCAAAAACAAAATCAAGACTTCGTAAAGACCCTTTTAATTTGTGCCTGATTTGCATAATTTCTTTAGTGAATTTGGTGCTTAAACATAGATACAGACATGTACAAATAAACAGTGCTATCAGTGGGCGTCATTTACTTTATTGCTAGCAACATTTCCCCAGGGTTTTCTCTCATCTGTAATAACAAGAACAGCTGCTTTTTTGAACTTCATTTTGGAAATCTTTTTCGTCTTTATATTTATCCCAGTGGCTAGCAATGACTAGTTAATCTCTCTTGCTCTCTCTCTTTGTCTCTCTCTGTGTGTGAACACAGAGGAAGGAACTGGGAGGATTTTTAGGAAGTGCCTTTTAGAGACTTCCGTTTTTTTCCTTCCTCCTGTGATGAGACAGAAACGAAAGGTGCGGCAGATAGATAATATTTCTAATGTGTGTGGGTTTTTTTTTTAAATTATTATTATTATTACTAAAGTCTGAAGAGGGGAAAAAAAACACTTTAGAGAGCATAAAGAGAAGAGAATATTGCCACAGCTCCAGGAACCACAATCTGCTTCTTTTCCACAAGCTGGAAATGAAAGATTACACAAGAAGCACAGAACGTCTGACGTTACAGGTTAGTCATGAGGGAATTGGGAGGTTTCTAATCCCAGCATGTGAGGGATGAGTCTGCAGTTTTCCTGTCTTCTCACAGCTGCTGGTGTGTTCATTCATCACTGCACTAAGACCTTATTTGATTTGACATGAGTAAAAACAAGGCTGTGAAAGACAGAAGTACAGTAAGATCTTTCAAAAAAATGTAAGATGGACAAAAATACTCCATAAACTTTTTTAAACCCTGCCACATGAATAATTAACAATAATTTTTTTTTTTTTAAGTATTCTTCAATTGCCAGAGTATACATACAATGACAGTTTAATGTACTTTTTTAATTCTGCAAGTCTAGCTGCATTTAATTTTTTTTCAAAATAATAACTAAAATATAAAACTTTATTTCTGAGCTGCCAAAGTACACATACAATGTCAATTTTAATGCATTTTTGTTAGTAAAAACAATTAGGAAATTAGGTGTGACCTGACCTCTACCAGCCTGTTTGACGTGACATGGACCTATCCTTTTATGTACAGTATTATTTAGTACAGTTATAATGTTTCTCCAGCCGTTCATGCTTTTCATTTAAGAAGAAGTGCCTGCCACGTCACTTGTGTTTCAACATGGAATATAAAAATCATACTTTCAGTAGACAAAATCCTCACACTCTAATCCTAAAATGGACAACAGAATCAGACATGGGTCAGAGTTGGAAAATCACAGCAGACGAGGAAGCATATGGTCGCTGAAACAACAAACAATACCATGTGCTTCCACAAATACACACTCACAGACAGACAGATGACTCTCAATAACAGAAAGACTTATGTTTTGGGTTATGTTTTGGGTATCATGGGATTTCACATTTGTTTGTAAATGATAAACTGCTGCTCTGTTCACATTTATTTATACTGAACAATAACATGTTGTTAGTTGATGGAGGGAACAGGGTTAATCTGTTTTCTATCTGAGCTGACAGATGTTCACGTGGATGTGTGTCATGGATATAGCTGATGGCCAAAGCTGCTGCTTTCAGACACTTCAAGCTGTTCCTTCCTATGGACACTTTTATGTCCTGGGGGGTTGATTTTTATTAAAACTAACAGACGTTCTTTTAGTTATTATACACACTATCATTCAAAAGTTTGGGGTCAGTAATATGTTTTAAATGTTTTTGAAAGAAGTCTCTTATGCACACCAAGGCTGCATATTTTTGATAAAAAATACAGTAAAAACAGTAATATTTTCAGCATCATTACTCCAGTCTTCAGTGTCACATGATCCTTCAGAAATCATTCTAATATGATGATTTGCTGCTCAAGAAACATTTCTTATCAATGTGGAAAACAGTTGAGCTGCTTAATATTTTTGTGAAAAGATTGTTTTTTTTTGTTTTTTTTTCAGGATTCTTTGATGAATACTAAAGTTTAAAATAACAGTGTTATTGTAAAATAAAAACATTTATTTAAAATACAAATCTTTTGTAACAATATAAATGTATAAATGCTAACTGTTCTGTCGTTGGCTGCACAGACGAGCACAGAACACTGTTTAGAGTCTCCTTAGCTTGGATAGCCTGCAAGTTGACCCTGGCAAGTTCGATTGCTAAAAAAGGAGCATTTCTGTCCAAACGATATTTTGCTACGATAGCAATCTTAAACGTTAGCCTGGCGTGTAGGGCTCTGTTTGGCAAACAGGTGCACCATGAATAGTGGGCGTCCATATGGGTTTTGCACAAAAGATTAACATGACGGCACATGCTAGTCGATGAGTTGAATCAACACCACAGCAACTACATTAATTTATCCACTAACCGTTCAGAAATGTCCAGATGCAGTCTATAAGTTGTAACTTCTTCTTGAGTCTCTTCATCAATGTCCGACTCCGGTTTGAACAATGCAAGGCTGAACACCGTTACTGACAATCGTCATTTTGGCTGCATGAGATTCTCCAGCTTTGTTGTTGTTGAGCAACCGAAGCTGTTAAAGCTCTTTTGGAAAGAGGCCGGGAGCAGCAGCTCATTTGCATTTAAAGGGACACACACAAAAACAGCATGTTTTTGCTCACACCCAAATAGGGGCAAATTTGACAAGCTATAATAAATGATCTGTGGGGTATTTTGAGCTGAAACTTCACAGACATATTTTGGGGACACCAGAGACTTATATTCCATCTTGTGATGTCACTTTTTGAATTTTTATTAGTCATTGCTGAATAAACATATTAATTAAAGAAAAAAATCTCACAGACTCCAAAGTTTATAAAGGTGTGTTAGTGTATAAATGTTTTGTTTTAAACTTGTTCTTGACCCAGGCTTTTAGCTTAACTTTTCAACTTTCAACTTTTCAATGTAAATATTTTTAGAATTGTTTGTACTGTGCAACAAATTGTATTTAGTAATTATGCAACTTTTGGAAAACATATTTTGTAAAAAAGTGTGGAAATATTATTTAATTGTATTTAGGTGTGATTTTATTCCAGATAATGTTTAATTTTGCTCCCTCAGAACCTTGCCATGCATAAAAACCTTTATTGTGTAATTAATGCTTTTGCAAGCTTATGCAAAATTTCCTTGGTCTCCTTGGGATTGTTGAGATGAAATAGGCAGAACTACAGCTGTATTCAAAGATTAACGCTCTCTTTCTCTCTCTCTCTCTCTCTCTCTCTTTCTTATAGTCTGAGAGGCCTCTGTCTCTTCATTTGAATGCCTCTCACGATGGCTAAGCGGGAAAGCGGCAGCACCAGCCCGGTGGTGCGTCAAATAGACAAGCAGTTCCTGGTGTGCAGCATCTGTCTGGAGCACTACCACAACCCTAAAGTCCTGCCCTGCCTGCACACCTTCTGCGAGAGGTAAACTGACACATCGCAATAGAAAGTGCTTTGTGCATGAATGATCAAATGATTGCAATCACGCAATAGCCTGAATGTTACTTTCAGAATATGCTAAAGACTGTCTGTGTTCGCTGGTGTGGAAGAAACGTGCTCAATACCGCCCAAAACACTAGAGGACTGTCGCTTTGGGGGTGTGTCGGTAAAATTACAGCAATCTAGTTGTCTTCAGTGTTGGGGAGTAACCACTTTAAAAAAAGACACTAAATTAACTACATTTTTAGTAGCACAACAGTAGCTGGACTGTTTTCATTGTGTTAATGGTGTGCGTCTTCATTGTTTTTTGTAATATTGTTTTATAGCCAAACATAGCTTTATAGCTTTCTCTCTTATGAAGTGTTGGGGAATTTTATTCATTTTAGTGAATAAGATCATAGTAAATGAGCCCCCATGCAGATGCTGTTTTTAAGTCTTTTTTCTGTAGCCATATTTAAAATAATACAGGAATTTTACAAAATAATATAACAGTTATTAAATTAAAAAACACAATAAAATACACTTTATTTCCAAATTGCTGGAGTATACATACAATGTCAATTCAATACACTTTTTTACACTGTTAATCCTGCCACAGGCTAGCCACACTGAACATTTTATACAATAAAATAATATTTATTAAATTTTAAAAAATAAAATTAAAATAAAAACAAACTTTATTTTTGAATTGTCATCAATTTAATACACATTTTAAAAAAGAAATACCACAGTCTAGCCACTCTGAAATAATACTTACAATAATTTTACAAAAATATCATATGATCAATTAAATAATAATAAAATAAAATAAAAAACTTTACTTCTAAATTGTCAAATGACTTTATAATTTGCACTTTATAATTTGTACCATATTTTTAAATCCCGCCATAGTCTAGACACATTGAAAACTTTACAAAATAATATTTATTAAATTAAAAAATAGTACTAAAAATAATACAGACTTTATTTCTGAATTGCCAAAATACACATACAGCATCAATTTAATACACTTTTGTTAATCCTGCCACAGTCTAGCACATTGAAAGCATCCAAACGGCATCTGATTAAATAATTAATTATTTTTTTAAATTAAATATCTAATATATAACAATGTAATTTAAGCAAAATTGAAATGGTTATGAGAGACGTCACTGCCTTGACCTCACAGTGATTGACTGCCGCCCATTGTTTTTCACCCCTTGCATAAAGTTCAACATTTCACAAGATTTCAACGCTCACCACTAGAGAGAATGATTTGAAATCCCCCGCATAGCTTCACCATGCCAGTGAACATGTACACTTTGATGTAATGCTCTTCAAGGCTTCCAGAATAGTAGGAAAGCAATGACCCAGATGCAGGATTTTGCTTTAGAATGGCGTATGACATAATGTTTAGAAACCGCCCAGTAAGACAAAGACAGAGATGACCATATTCCCTCTGCCGTCACTGAGCTGGAATGTGAGCCTCAGTTTTTTCCGCTTTTATCAACAGATCATATGTCCTCACATGACTGTTAGCTACTTTCATTTTCTGTCATCCTGTCAAAATATTTACCACTAAAATTTAATGAGACTGAAAAAATACAGACCACTATTAATCACGCCTTGGGTTATATCTTCTTTTACAGTCCATTAGATGTGGAGGGAAATCTTTACAGCTTGCTTTAAGTCTTGCACTATGTTTTCATCACAGATGTCTCCAGAACTACATCCCCCCTCAGTCCTTGACCCTGTCCTGCCCAGTGTGCAGACAGACCTCCATCCTGCCAGAAAAGGGTGTTGCAGCACTGCAGAACAATTTCTTCATAACTAATCTGATGGAAGTGTTGCAGAGGGAGCAGGACTGCACCCGTCCCGAGGCCTCAAGTGGGCTGGAGTCAGCTGGTGCTGCTACATATGCCCCGCCCCTGTCCTGCCCCAACCACGAGGGCAAGGTAAGCATGCACACATACGGACTAATGAACTAAATGTACATACTTCACTGCTGGAATCTTATTTGAATATTCTGTTCTGTTTTCATTTTCTGTTTCGCTGCCCTGTTTAGTTTTGGTTTCCTTGGTTATGCCCCTGTCTGTTTCTGTGATTATTATCAGCTGTATCTTATTTATATACCCTGCATATATACTCTCTGTTCAGTTCTCTGTTTAGTTCTTTGTCGGTTCTTATTAACGTTAGTGTTTGTGTTCCTGTAAACTGCAGTGTTTGACATTAAAGACAGGTAACACTTTACAATAAGGTTCATTAGTTAACATGAACTAATAATGAACTGCACTTCTACAGCATTTATTAATCTTTGTTAATGTTAATTTCAACATTTACTAATACATTATTAAAATCTTGTTAACATTAGTTAATGCACTGTGAACTAACATGAACAAACAATGAACAACTGTATTTTCATTAACTAACATCAACGAAGATTAGTAAATACAGTAACAAATGTATTGCTCATGGTTAGTTCATGTTAGTTAATACATTAACTAAGGTTTAACTAATGAACCTTATTGTTAAGTGTTATTATTATAATTTGTTATGTGCCTATGAATACACCAAGCTAGTTCTTATTTACCAGAAGTGCTATTTTAGTATTATATATATATATATATATATATATATATATATATATATATATATATATATAACGGTTAGTTCCTGTCCTTGATTCTGATTGGTCAATAGCTGTGTTTTATTCAGAACAGAACCCAACGGTTCTGTGTATCACTACACAACAACCACTCTTAGCAACATAAACTGTTTGCTCTCCATTGATATTGTTCATTGAAGCTTACTGTATTATGTAGAAGAGTAATGTGAGAATTGTGAGAAAGTGATCAAGTGACTGAGTGTATTACCTGCATTCAGATTTTGTTCATAATAAAAAAACCTTGTCCTTTTAACAGTTAAGGGGTTTTCCCGTGACTGACAGCGCTAGTCAAAGCATTTGTCAGTTGCGTCTTGTTCCGTGTTCACAACAATTCAGTGTTTTCAATGTAAAAGTGTTTGCTACTGACGGACACACTCATAAAGACAGTCTTTTGACAGTTTTTCCGGTGGAAGGAAGGCTTTTATTGAAAGTTTACTTCATGAAAGTTACATTGATACATATTTTTGGCTTTAATATTTGTATCATGTGGTAACCGTTTTATAAAACTCCGCTTCGTGTCGTGCCTAACATGATACAAATATTAAAGCCAAAAAAAAATATATATATATACACATATACAAATATACATATATATACACATATATTATTGTTATTGTTTTTATTATTATTGTTATTCAGCTTTATTTCAAAAAGATAAATGTATTTATTTACTTAAGTTGTTTTTATTTATATACTATTTAGTATACTATTTTAATTTAGTATATTTAGTATATACTATTTCAGTTTTCTTTTTAATTTTAGTTTAAATTTAATTATTTTTTATGTGCTCTTGTCATTTTTATTGTTTTAAATATATATTTCTATTTAGGTGTAATTAAATTTTAAATTAAAGTTTTTCATCTGTTATTTATATTTTATTATATTTCTGCTTGTTCCAGCTAATATTTATATTTATTTTATTTCATACAGTCTTTCCCCATCATTGTGTTCAGCATTTCAATGAGTTTTTGCCGCCCTCTGCAGGTCATGGAGTTTTACTGCGAGTCTTGTGAAACAGCCATGTGTTTGGAGTGCACAGAGGGAGAGCACAGAGAACATGTGACCGTTCCACTGCGGGATGTTCTGGAGCAGCACAAAGCCGCGCTGAAGAACCAGCTGGATGCAATTCGCAACAGGTTCATGCAGCCAAAAATAATACTAAGATCACTGTAAATCTGAGCCAGTATTTGCAGCTCATTTTAACCCATTCTTTATACACTGAATCGTTCTTTAGGTTTAAAGCTCAGTTATTTAAAATAAATACAAAATAAAATACTTGTTTTCCCTTCTTTTAAAACATTTTTTATGAGTCTCTGCTGTGTTTGCATAGCTCAACTGCTGGAGTCACACTATGACCTCCTTACGGAAAGTTTGACTGAACATTGCCCTCATTCTGCATCCGCAGGCTTCCTCAGCTGACTGCAGCCCTAGAGCTGGTAAATGAGATCTCCAGGCAGCTAACAGACAGGAAGAATGAGGCAGTGACAGAGATCAGCAATACATTCGAGGAGCTAGAGAAAGCACTGCACCAACGTAAGACTGCCCTCATCACTGACCTGGAGAACATCTGCAGCACCAAGCAGAAGGTGAAAAGCTTAGTTCACGCAAAAAAATAAAAATTCTGGCATTATTTACTCACCCTTATGTAATTTTAAACCCATATGCTGTTATGTGGACACAAATATTATTTTATTATTTGTTTTATTGTATTCATTTTTCAAAAGGCATCTGCTGTAATTATATCAAC
The DNA here is from genome assembly GCA_037950675.1 of Hypophthalmichthys molitrix. Lineage (NCBI taxonomy): Eukaryota > Metazoa > Chordata > Actinopteri > Cypriniformes > Xenocyprididae > Hypophthalmichthys > Hypophthalmichthys molitrix. The sequence goes on from CM075506.1 coordinate 21,475,044, forward strand.
TGTTGTTGCAGGTGCTGCAGGCCCAACTCACTGCATTACTGCAAGGGAAGGAGAACATCCAGAGCAGTTGTAGCTTCACAGAGCAGGCGCTGAACCATGGCAGCCCCACTGAGGTGCTCCTGGTGCAGAAGCAGATGGGAGAGCGGATGGGCGTTCTCGCCCGCCACGCCTTCCCTGAGCAGCCCCATGAGAACGGCCACCTGGACTGTCAGGTGGAGACAGAGGGGCTGCGTCGCTCCATACAGAACCTGGGAGTCTTGCTCACCACCAGCGCCGTGGGCCACACCAGTGTGGCTACTGGAGAAGGTCTCAGACATGCAGTTGTCGGGCAAAACACCACTGTTACAGTGACCACAAAGGTTAGTGGCATTAAACACATTTAATGTTTGCATATAGTCTAATAAATAAAATAAAGTAGTCGCTATACTCAAGGAAATTTATTTTAGTATAAAATGTGATTTTTACTTATGAGCTTGTTACTCAGTTCATTATATTTAGCAGACTGAATAGGTCCTGTAAATTACATTGTGTCACTCGAACCAGGGCAAGCTGAGTGCAGGCCGGTTAAAATTAACAAAGCTCATTGGCGATTACAACATGTTATTATCCAACGTAACGGCAAATAGGCTTTCCAAATAATGTAAATCAGTATTTACATAGTATATTAGTAGTAAATATATATCTCTCACGTGTCCCACATTGTCACACAAAGTCACATATAATGTCCTTCAACAACGCAGCAACCAGGTGATCACCCTAGTTGTAATATGCCTCATTTCATTTGTGAATAAGATGCTTAAGTAAATAGTGTTCAATGCACTCATATAAATGTTCTGTCTGATAAATAAATAATAAATACATTTAAAAATGAATGATAGAAATATAAACAATAACATTATTTTTTAATTTATATTTTAATTTGTTGTACTGTAAAAAGTTAAAAATTTAATTTAATTTAATTTGAATTTTCATGTATTGTAAAAAAAATATATATTTTTATTTTCATAATTTATTTAAAATGTATTAAAATATTTATTTATTATTGACAAACTGTTTATTATTTAAATATTATTAAAGAACAATTTTTTTAATGAAAATAAATAATATCTAACATCTAAAAATGTTTTTACATAATAATTTAACCATTAATTAAAATGAAATTATGGAAATTTATATAATATATGATTTATAATTCCAATATAATAATATTTTTAAATATACGCTGTATATATATATATATATATATATATATATATATATATATATATATATATATATATATAATTGTTATACTTTGTAATGTATTTAATTCTATAATTTGCTTTGAATTTATTAAAATAATTATTTATTATTGAAAAATAAATTAAATAATTTTTTATAAAAATAACTTTCATCTGCCAAAATGTTGTAGGTTTGATCTATGAAAATCACCATTGTGCCCTTGAGCAAAGCACAAAAAATATTATTTCAGAGGGACTGTCCTTGTAATAAATGCTGTAGGTTGATTTAGCCTTCAACTGCTTTCTCTAGGACAAAGACGGTGAGCTAGTAAAGACTGGAAACGCTGCACTGAGGGCTCAGATCAGCAGTCCAGATGGAACAGTCACCGAAACAGACATAACAGACAACAAGAACGGCACTTATGAGATCGGCTACACTCTCCGCTCAGAGGGCGAGTTCTCCTTCTCCGTCCTGCTCTACGGGCAGCCTGTGAGGGGCAGCCCCTTCCGCCTGCGAGCCATTAAACCCTGCGACGCCCCGCAGTCGCCCGATGACGTGAAGAGGCGCGTGAAGTCTCCCGGAGGAGGTGGAGGGGGTGGAGGACATGTGCGCCAGAAAGCGGTGCGCAGACCCTCAAGTATGTACAGTACAACGAAGAAGAAAGAGAATCCCATAGAGGATGAACTCATCTATAGAGTGGGTGAGTTCGGTGTTTTTACATCTTTACATCAGATTGTATCGCGAATTCCAATAATACATATTTCAGACATTGCACTAAATATATTTTAAAAGTACAGTAATATATTTTGGTATTTGAAGGTTTAAACAAAATATATTTCCAACTTGAAAATATATTTCCTTAAGCCACAATATATTTAGCTTATATTTGAAATATATTTTGGTCAGAAAAGTTAGCCCCTAAAGTTACATGGCGATGAAAAAAAAAAAGAGATGTGAGGAAAACGTAGGAAAATGTATTGTATTCCCCCAAGAAGCTTTGCGGTTGCTCGCAAAATGTTTGCGTTCCTCAGAGAAACTTGTTCGTTTGCAAAATATTATCTTGGGGGAACGCAAAACTTTTGCGAGCGAACGCAAAGTTTCTTGAGGGAACGCAACAAACTTTTTTCCATCACCATGTCCCTTTAGGGGCTCTGTATAATCACTGGAAATGCCATGGGAAAATAAATGAAAATTCTCTGGTCAAAACGTGTGGGAACCCTGTTTTTTTTTTTTTTATAAAGAAAATAATGCAATAATGTTGCAGTCTTTTAAGTTAACCTGAAAAGATGAAAAGCTTTATTGTTGGCCTGTGTCAGAATGTGTCAGCTGACCTCTTAATTGATGTGACAGGGACGCGGGGGCGAGAGCGAGGGGAGTTCTCCAACCTGCAGGGCATCTCTACCACCAGCAACGGACGAATCGTTGTAGCTGACAGCAACAACCAGTGCATACAGGTAGTAAGCAGCCTAACGGCCACCTTTAACAAGAAAATATATGAATAAGTGTGGACTGCATAGCCATAAATCACTTTCGGTGTATTCTGTGATCTGATAGGTGTTCTCCAATGATGGTCAATTTAAATTGAAGTTCGGGGTCAGAGGTCGCTCCCCTGGCCAGCTCCAGCGCCCCACTGGGGTTGCAGTGGACATGAATGGCGACATTATTGTAGCCGACTATGACAACAGGTGGCTCAACATCTTCTCCCCAGACGGCAAGTTTAAGGTAAGTTGTATTTCTTTCATGATTGTAGTTTTAATCGTTTAACAAAAAATGAATAATATAAAAAAGAATTAAATACATTAAATATAAAATGTATTAAAATTCTAATAAAATAAATTGTAATTCAATAATGGCTTTTTAAAATTAAATTAAATTAAATTAAACAATTCTAGAAATCAAACATAGTCACGTGGCAGATTTGTTACTTGTTCAGATGACATTTTCTGGTGAAAATTCTTATTTTGGTCATACTTCCAAGACTACAACCTGTGATTCCGAAGTACAGTATCCACTGGTGCGGTGACTGACAGCCACACATTCTCCTCAAAACATTAGATTCATCCATGCTGAGGAGCCGTGCCGACGCACAACCCACATAAAGATGATAATGGCGCAAATAACTGCAATTGCAGGTTTCGAACAGAGATGGCAAAAAAGAGGCAAAACTTACGTCATGCAGCTTTAATAAAACTTTCATACATTAGCTCATTCATGAACATGATTTCTGCCTGAGTCCCGTTGGATTGCTCTCCATCAGCTATGGAGGTGAAAATTCCCATGATTCCACGCTCATTCATGGTGTCATCAAGCTACGCCTTTGTTATTGTTTTGAAAAACCGACCTCTAGCGGTGAAACTTACATACTGTCCCCTTAACTCACTTTTCCAAGCATCAGATAGCTTATTTATGTTGCTTGTGGTACACTATAAATGTCTACCACATTGATTTGATTTATTAGTTGCTAATTATGTGCTAATGTGTTTTTCTTGGCTTTCTGGCAGAATAAAATTGGTGCAGGTCGGCTGATGGGACCTAAAGGAGTGGCTGTGGACAAGAATGGTCACATTATCACAGCAGACAACAAGGCCTGCTGTGTCTTCATTTTCCAATCCAACGGCAAACTGGTGACCAAATTTGGTGCCAAAGGAACATCAGAGAGGCAGTTTGCAGGTAATGTCTCTTATTTTGTTAGTTTCTTGTGCTACTGCACTGGTCTTGAGCATTTATTTCATGCCTAGATCATGTTTTGATCAGATGATTCTTTCTATTTCTCTGCAGACAAAAGTACTCCGAATACACCAACAGAGCCAAAGCAGAGTAAATCTGGCCCTGCCTTCAGTGCGTATTAAACTTTTTTTCATTTTTAGATGAACTATTTCTTGTTGTAGATTGTATCATTGAATATTGAACGAGGTCATTTTAAAACAGAAAACGACTCTGGAAAGCCTTGTAAAATAATTGATTATCCACATAAAGAGAGTAATGCTGTGTGTATTTGTGTGTGTGCGCAGGAAGTGGTTGCATAAATCAAGTGTTCTCTATGTTGCCGGACTATTCCTTAGAAACAAAACAGCATCTTTTTAATATGATAGTAACTCTCTTTTTCTCTCTCCTTCCATGGCCGTAAGGTCCCCATTTTGTGGCTATAAACAACAAGAATGAAATTGTTGTGACAGACTTCCACAATCATTCTGTTAAGGTACGGTGAGCTCTTCTGTTTTATTGCGTAAATTGTTCCACATGCCATAACATGTAATTGTCAAACTCTAGCCAGGTCTGCTGTCTCTTTTTATTATGTCCTGCCTCTAATTAATGTCACATCAATGTAACTGTTGCTTTTGTGCATGATTCAAAGTTGCTAATGATACACATTTCTTAACATTGTTCATTTTTTTTTTTTTTTTTTTTTTTTTGTGGTCCTTTTTTCTCTGGATTAAAACTTCTTGCAGGTTTATAATGCTGATGGAGAGTTCCTGTTTAAATTTGGTTCTCATGGCGAAGGGAACGGCCAGTTCAATGCACCCACCGGTGTGGCTGTAGATGGCAATGGGAACATTATTGTGGCAGACTGGGGTAACAGTAGGATACAGGTAGGCTCGTAGGATACTGGAACGTTCTGATTTTTATGTTCACATTAAATATGATTTATAGTAGTTTTATAGTTTGGGCAAATTCATAAATTTTTGTCATAAAAGAATATGTAAACCTGACTGTTTATATATAATGACCCCAGTATTTGCACACTTTAGACAGAATCCCAAATGTGTGAATTTCATTGCATTAGATAACAAAATATCAAATCAAATAGCATCTGCAATTTCTGCAATTATTTTTTGGAATTACTTTCAGCTACCTAGCCTATATATATATTGTATAATGTATATATATATATATATTTGTGACCCTGGACCGCAAAACCAGTGATAAGTAGCACGGGTATATTTGTAACAATAGCCAACAATACATTGTATAAGTCAAAATTATCGATTTTTCTTTTATGCCAAAAATCATTAGGACATTAAGTAAAGATCATGTTCCATTAAGATATTTTGTAAATTTCCTACCATAAATATATATAAAAAAAATTTTTGTGAGTGGATAAGAACTTCATTTGAACAACTTTAAAAGCGATTTTTGCACCCTCAGATTCCAGATTTTCAAATAGTTGTATCTTGGCCAAATATTGTCCTATCCTAACAAACCAAACATCAATTGAAAGCTTATTTAAAAAAATTGACCCTTATCACTGTTTTTTTTTTTGTGGTCCAGGGTCATATATATATATATATATATATATATATATATATATATATATATATATATATATATATATATATATATATATAATATAGGCTAGGTAGCTGAAAGTAATTATATATATATATATATATATATATATATATATATATATGATTTAATAAATATAATTTGTAATTTCATTTTAATTTATAATTATCTATTTTTTATTAAAAACAATTTCATTTTATTTTGTAATGTATTTTCATTTATTATTTCATTTTATATTATACCAATTGGTAACACTTTACAATAAGGATTAATTTATTAACATTATTTTTTTAACATTATAACATTATACTACATTAGTTAACATGAGCTAGCAATGAGTAATACTTCTACAGCATGTTAGTTAATGCATTAACTGATGTTAACAAACAAGACCTTATGGTAAAGTATTACCATATAATTATATATTTATTTAAAAAACTTTTTAACATAGACTTTCTTTCAGCCATCTAGCCCTGTTTTATTTATTTTTTTTTTTTTTAATAATTATATATATATATATATATATATATATATATATATATATATATATATATATATATATATATATATATAATTATTATTAAAAATCAATTCCACTTTATGGGCATTTATTAAAAAAAGCTCATAGTGATCTCTTAAAAACTACATATTTTTGTTGTTTAGGTGTTTGACAGTTCTGGCTCATTTCTGTCGTACATCAATACGACGGCGGATCCTTTGTACGGTCCGCAGGGTCTGGCTCTCACATCAGATGGCCACGTGGCCGTGGCAGACTCTGGAAACCACTGCTTCAAAGTGTACCGATACCTGCAGTAATTAAAGACTCACCGTGGTGGAAGAGTTAACAAATATACTGTAAGGTCTTCTTTGGCATTTCATGTTTTCCTTTGCACAAGTCTCTGCACATAAATTTCCAGCCATTTGACTGATGTTGATGTGAACAAACCCAGGGCTTCATGAATGTTGCATCCCTATTTGATCAATTTGTTTTAATAGCCATTTCCTAAATGAATGTACTGTATATTGAACCCAATCAAATAATAACAGTCACTGTGTAAATAACAGTGACCAAGAGGGCAGCTATCTGTGTGCTTTTACAAACACTTTCATGCAAAACTTAAAGCTGCTCATCAAACACCTCTGTTAAATTTATCAAGAATTGCAGGGAATAAAATGGGGTCAATAAATGTTCCTTGGGCAAATGATTAATGCAACAGCTTAAGAATGACCTGTGGATGGAGCTCAAAATTCTCACATCAAACTGGCCTTTTGTGCATTGACTAGCTGTACATGTGTACGCGTTTGTATCATATGGTGTAAATTTGATCGCCATTGATTTGCTGTAATATGGTTTTTTGGAGATCCACTCTCTCTTAGTGCGCTAAAGCTCAATATTAAAGTAACCCAGCTGTCAATGTGCTTTACTGGCTTTACTAGAACTGCTTGTAGGTTCATCGTGCCTCTGATTTTAAAACTGACTTGGGCTTGCTACATATCACTGACCACAAGAGCACAATTGACATATTGCATGCTTTGTATTCACGTAAAAAGGTTATAAAGCAAGTTTATTTATTTTGTACACAATGGTATAATGTACAAGTTATTTTTCTAAGTTGAAGTGTTTTGTTTATCTGCAGTTTAATGCCTTCAGTGGTTTTCACAAGGTGTACAAAGCTAACGTGTAGTGAAACAGTTTTTTTCCTTCATACATTGTCACCACATCAAAGGGAATGTTAATGTCATATCAAGATGCCAGAAATATGAACATAAAACAATAAGGGAAAATTAAATCACACAGCCACTGCTGCATTTTAAGTTGCCAAATTCATGAAAGAACAATTTTCAGGGTACTTGCCATAGTTTACCATAATACTGAAGCATTTACTACTGTTTTTTTATTTTGTTTTATTGCTTGTTTTATATGAATGTAGGAAAATGAATGAAAATTAAAAAAAAAAAAAAAAAAATACTGCATTAGAAATGACAGTTTGATAATTTTGTCCCGGATGTTACACCACGAAGTACACTAAAGCAATGAATTCTGAATCAGGACAACATCTGTACTTTATATGGACTCATGAACATGTGCAAGCGATAAAAAGCCAGTGTTGTTTAAGCCACTGAATACAGTATTCTGTAATAAAACTGTACAGAGTATAACCACAACAGGACATATGAAACATTTTAAACATAGTATTTAAACTGCAATAATGCACTCTTAAATATTTCTCAAAAGTGTAGCATCTCTAAAACTACCCCTTTTTAGAAAAAAAAGAGTTTCGTTTTATGGAGTTGTAATACTGAAAAGCTAAAGGTCGAGTCATGTCAAACAGATAATGTCTGGGATTACTGTAATAAATTTCTTCCATTTGACTTCCCTCTATGTAAGGGTAACATGAATCTACTGTATTGCCAATACACACACAAAACTGAATTGAATTGTTTCAGACTCTATTTTTCAATGTACCAAACAACTGTAACAGTTTCTTTATATGTCAGTATGCACTAGAAATAAAAGCACATGATTTACAGAGCCAAATAATGATGTTTTAAGTGGTTATTTTACCATCTTCATTACGTTTTCTAAATATCACAGCGTTTAATGGGGTGTTGCTTTATAAATTCTTTAAGAAGAAAGCAGGCAGAGCGACTTGTGGTTGCTTTGCATCTCTTTTCTTCTGGTATCTTCTCGATCCACATGTCACTATTCAGTATGTACCTGAAACTACAGAAACAACAGAAGGAAAATGTTTTATAAAATCAAAAAGCAATTTTCATTTAGTTTTTTCAATAAACATCAGATTTCAAGGCTTACTGTTGTCCATCGTTATTCCGAACAGAGATCGCATTGTTCTGACCCATGATCAGATATTGTGCTTCAATATTTAGCTCCAATCCATCACAAGATAAGCGCAGTATCATCTGACGCGTGACATCTTCCTGGATCCCAGAGTCCATCCCTTTAACAAGAAAGATGTTGATATATTATTGCAAATTGTTACCGCAATAAATAAGTTTTTACGTTATTAGGTATAATGAACTTTACAGAATCTATAACTTGAAGGATGTACAGTCAGCCGGCAATTATCACAAAGTAACTCCCAAAAGCGTGGTCAAGTCAGGGTTCATTTTGCGATACTAGGCTAATGGCTGATGGTACACTGCACAGATAAAACAAAAAAATATGTGGAGAAATGTTGGCTTAAATAATCTTATGATTTTACTTGTATATTATCTTAAAGATTCCGTTATGAAAAAAGTCCATTACAACCAGGGCCTAAAATTATTCAATTTACAAAGAACTATTCAATTTCTGTACCTGAAAATTGTATATTAAGTAAGCAAATAGAATGTAAAATAACACTGCCTAGTCTTCACTGGACAAATTTAACATAGATTAATCCTTATTAAAGTTAATTATTCAGTCAAGAGCAGTGAGTGTTTTTTAATATTAGGTATATTAGGCTGCTGTCACTTTAAGACCAAATGCACGGATCCAATATACCGATACATTCTTGTACACAAGCGTTTTCTTTCTCAACTGTTTACATTTATTTAAGACAACCAACCACTAGGATACTAGTATTTTTAACATCATTTTGTGTGAATTTCTTAGTTCAAGCGCAAGAAGAAAGACATGAAAGAGAGCTCAGTTTAGTATTTGCGGCTTCCTGGTGCTCACTTTGGATGTTTAAACTTCCCACACTGCACGTGAGTAATGAATTGAGTATTTAAATATAAATATTTACATGAATATTTGAATTAGCAAGGCTTAAATTTTCGTGCAGCACTGGCCTGTCAGTGTCCACTGTCCTGAGCGTTTGTTCACGTTAATGTTCTCGCAACATTGTTAAAGCTCATAAAAATGTTACCAGCCAATTGCTGTTTCATATCCTTTTTTTTTTGTACTTGCATTTGGCGCTTGGCGAGTGCTTATTTTATGATTACAACGTACAAAACAATCGGTATAGCAATAAGACGCAACAACTGTAACATGTTCTTTGAGGTCATTTTCACTACAAACGATAAACAAGACGTAAAATAGTGTCAGTTGCGAATATATGAAACAAAGGAAAAATTAATCCACTTATGTAATACGAGAGACATGAATGTAGTGCAAAATAATATCATGCTATGATCAACCAACATATTTTTCAGTTACCCAGATGAGCGGAGGGAGGACGACAACGAATATTAGGAATATCTGACCAGTGGATGGCGTGATTCACCAATAAAAACCAAGTATTCAAAATAGTTGTACAATAAATAATAGCTATAGCTTTAATCAACCTACAGAAACTTATTACAACTTGTTTCAATTTAAATTTAAAAATACTGAGGACCAAACTTACCAGTCTGAAGAACATCAGTGATTAATGCGGTGTAGTGCATAAAAACTTCATCGCTGCTTGAGTTGAGAATTTTAATCACATAGACTATAGAAAACAGAACACATTTCAAATATAAACAAGTATAGTGTTAAGACTTGGCAACATATTTGTACATTATATGACTTTAGTTTCTCACCATAGTCAACGGTAGGACTGTAGCAAGCATATCTGCTCCGGGTTTTGCTTTCTATATCCTTGCTGAAGGTGACTTTCAGCTTTGGACAACCACCTGAAAAGTGTGAAATGCACATCTTGTTTCCACTTATGCATTTGTAGCCCGTGTGTTAAAATATAATCACAGCACGCTACAGTTTTTCTTACCTTCTGCACATTTACACACATCCCCATCACACAGTTTGGAGATCATTGGGCTTTTATGAGGGGCTGTATAGAATATGCCACATCTCTTTTCTGTGTAACACATTGAATAGCATTAGTCAGTGTTCACCACTCAAAAGGGTAATCAGTAAATGCTCTGTTAATAGCATTTGATGACCTGGGCTGTAATAGTCATATATGACAGCAGAAGCAGGTTGGACAAGGCCCATGGGAACCACCTGGTGAGCACCAAACTGAAGACACTCGGTTTCGGTGATCTGTAGACATGAACCATATAATCAAATCATTTGTGTCTGCTGGATCTGTTGCATAAGCCAATTTAACTCCTTAATGCCATTTATGTTCAAATTCAGCAGTAAAGAAAAAAGAAAAAAAGATGCAAACCATATATCAAAAAGAAAGAATTTGAAATTCTTGAATTTCTAGAAACTCTTCCATTACCTTTGCAAAATAAAGATAGACTTTATTATGGTGGATTTCATAGTGATCATTATACTTCTCTGAGCCCTTTACATTCTGTAGGGGGAAAAATGAGAAACGAAATAAATTCATATTTAAATGTCATTTTTATATCACACAGTATTTGTATTATTTGCAACTGAACAAAGTCTGGAAATAACAAAACTTCCAGAAATAATCATGCTTTTATAGTGCTTAATGTAAGAAAACTTGTTTTAAATGTTTTATTTACTTTGTCTATTTAATTTTGATGATTAAATAATGCTTATTACTAGAAAAAAAATACAGATTACAAAAATGTTAAATACTATTATTTATAAATACGATTAATATTATTTACAATGTAATGTTATGAAGGTGCAATGTGTAAAATTTGGGAGGATCTATTGACAGAAATGCAATATAATATACATTACTATGTTTTAAGTGGTACATAAAGAACTTACATAATGAATCATTATGTTTTTATTACCTTAGAATGAGCCATTTCTATCTACATACACCGCAGGTCTCCCCTCCATGTCAAGTCGCCATATAGTACCTCAAAGATGATGTTTTTTTGTATGCAAAACCCGGAAGCGAGTTAGCATTTTATGACTTCCGGTTCCATCGCACTAAAGTCAATGGGTTTTTTGAATGGGTTTTTGCTAAATCGCCTGAAATAAGGTCTGTGGTTAACAAAGCATTTAAATATTTTCACGTTTTGATCTATGACATAAAACACACCAGTTATAACCCGCTTGTGATTTTTTAAACCTCTATTGTCTTTAAAAACGGTGGTTGCTAACAAGTTGCTAAAAGGGACTACTTCCTTTGGCGGGGACTTTAGACGTCATCATGACAAACATGACATTTGGACAGCATTTCTCATGAAAAAAGTGGATAAGTATTCATACACATTCAGACGATTTTATTTAGGCTTCAAAATGTATAAATGTTGTGTTAACTTGTAAAGATTATCTTGATAGACAAAACGTGTAAGTGTCATAACCCTTTGTTAAACACAGAGCTTTTTTTTTGCGATTTTCCAAAAGTCTATGGGAAAAATGCATAGGCTTTCGATAGAGGGAACCCATGCGCCGCTAACTTCCGGGTTGGACAACAAAAAAAACGTAATCTCTGAGGTACTCTATTATGTGCATGCATGTTTCTACAGCAGCCCTAAACGGACATACAGAGCGTGTTTCGTCACTATGTTGTTCTTCCTATGAATCATGCGTGTTTTTAGAGGCAGCTTGCATCATAACTACGTTGAATACGCACAAAGTAGTAGTAGTCATTGTCTGGTTTATTAAGAAGCAGAGACCGTTCTTTGTTAAGGCAGAACCACACCAAGCTGACGCCGACGAACTAGTGCCGACGAAAGCAGACTGCAGGGTTGGCTCACGTCGGCAACGTCTGGTCCGACGGCCAAGTAGCACGTCCGTTCTGCACCTGCGTAAGAAGAAATGCTTTTCTGTACCAGCAGGTGGCAGTAGCTGAACAGCCAATCAGAATGATCAGATGGCCCAACTGACCAACGAGCTCTGACGCTGATTCAACATGTCGAATCGGCCGAAAAAAGCAGACGAAGACCAACTTCAGCTGATAGTGCGGAACACACTGAGAAAACTTAGTCGGCCGACTTGGTGTGTTCCTGCCTTTAGAAGTAAGAAGAAACCTCATTGCTTCACACAAGCTACTCTCTGCTCTCTCAGACGACATGTCAGCCAGACGGCCACTGTTGCTTCTCTCAAAGGGAGAAGTGCGAGGGGCATGCGCTGTTAGTTGCAGTTCGCAACCTCACCTCTAGATGCCACTAAAATGTACACACTGCAGCTTTAAAGAATACTAATAAGTCATGTAAATAATGTTTTTTTTTTTGTGAACAAATACAGTTGTCAACATTTGAAGTGGATCAAAAAAGTTGTTAAAACCTTCTTCTTAGGACAACTTTGAATAACTTTTTTGATCCACTTCAAATGTTGACTACTGATAATAATATTAATAATAATAATAATAATAATAAAGCATATGCACATGTTCCAAATCTTTGATGTTTGGTATCAGTCCACTTAGGAGTGAGATGTCCACCATGACCATGCCAACAGAATTATTCTTTTTCATGCTGTGGGAAGACAGAGGAGAAAAAATAGTTGATCTCAGAGAGGCCAAACAATTCTGCTGAACATTTATATAACAAATCAATCATTTTTAAATGCATAAAAAAAAGATTGTTTACTGTGCTCACCCCACACACACTGTGTATATGAGTAAACTCTCTTTCTTTGGCTCCTCTGAGATTTGTCTTTTTCTGCGGCTGCGAAGATCAAACCATTCTATGCTACTCATGGGCTCATCTTTTTGATCTTCCTCGGCTTCGTAATTGTAAAAATCATCATACATTTCATCGTTGGGAATTTCTACGGAAGAGCATAGATGATGTTTGTAACTACTCCTCCTCACCATCTGAGGTCACCCTCACCCAATACTAGATACTAGATATGTGCAACTTTGAATAAAAAATGTATATATATATATATATATTTTTTTTAAATAATAATTTATACATTATACACACAATTCAAAATTTATTTCTGTGACCTACAACAAATACAGTATGTCAAATAATGTTACATACTGTATTCCAGCTCTCCTTCCACTCTAACACTAAGGTCAAAAAGATCACAGTATGATTCATCCTTTTTCATAGTTCTGTATGTCTGCACAACCTGTAACGAGCAAAATGCCATTTAAAGCTACCATGAACTGAAACATCATAGATCAACAATACAACAATACAAAAACTACTTACTGATAATGTTCCATGTCCCGTTCCCTGAACATTTAGGGTAACTTTACCAGGATTTATGACCTGTGTGAACAAGTTCACATATAGTTTTTTTTGTTGTTGTTTCAACAAATTAAAACATTTGTTCCTTTTTTTTTTTTAATTAGTTACATCAAAGCCATGAACCTACTTTCTAGTCACTTGAATATGGAATTAGTGGGAGGGGCTTATTCAAGAAAGAAAATAAAATCTGGGCAGTACAGGATCAGTCATCACTATTTTTAAATGCAAAGTATATACATATATATCCGCTGAAGATATACAAGTCAACTTTTAGGAATATACTAGTACCATTACTGTTTTTAAGTAATCTTTCTTACCTTAACAGCTGCTGCAGTGAGAGCATTATATTTGGTCAAGTGTTGTAAATCTTTTTTGCCATTTGCATGGCACATTTCCACCCTCAGATCCAAATCTCCTACATCGTTGTTCTGTATGCTGTATTTTGACAGAGCCTCAAGGGCCACGACTGTATCCTATATATAAAAATATATTTAAAAAAAACACATGGATTAATGCAAACTGGAAAACCAACACAAAAGATGGTAGAATTGGGGTTGACAAGTTTAAAAATGCTAATGTGTCAAAATGACTCGTCTTGGGCCTAACATTTTCACATTGTCTTGTCATCTCACACTGTTTTTAAAAAGGTTGTATGTTTTTTGAAATAAGGAAATTTGCATCGAGATGTTTTGTGGGTTGTACATGACCCATGTGCATTCACTATGGTATTAAATACACTTGTGCAGCAACCTGAGGTTAGTTGCCTACTGTGGTTCAAGGCAAGGCCACAATGGTAATAGCTCATGGAGAACACTTTTTTTTTTTTTTTTTTTTTTTTTTTAGTGTTTTTGAAAGAACTCTCCTATGCTCACCAAGGCTGCATTTATTTGAACATTAATACAGTAAAAATTGTGAAATATTTTTATAATTTAAAATAACTGTTTTCTATTTTAAAATATTTAAAAATTAGAGTATTCTTGTGATGGCAAAGCTAAATTTTCAGCATCATTACTCCAGTCTTCAGTGTCACACTCAACGTCATGTCGTCCCAAACCTGCAAGACCTTCGTTTGTCTTTGGAACACAAATTAAGATATTTTTGATGAAATCCGAGGGTATCTGATCCACACATAGAAAGCAACGACATTGCACCTTATGAGGTCCAGATAGGTACAAAACACATTGTTAAAACCAGCGATGTGACTACAGTGGTTTAACCTTAATGTTATAAAGCGACGAGAATACTTTTTGTGCGCAAAAACAAAACAAAAATAACGACTTTATTTAACAAATTCGTCTGTCCCCTGCCAAACTGCTATGCTATTTTCATTGCAGAGCTTCAGTGTTTATGTCTGAATGTGGGCTCACGCATGCGTCGTGCTGCTCACATGACCAGAGCCGGCCAATACTGAGCTGCCGTTCGGACGTAAACACTGAAGCTCTGCAACGAAAATAGCGTAGCAGTATGACAGGGGACAGACGAATTTGTTGAATAAAGTCGTTATTTTTGTTTAAGGTTGAACAACTGTAGTCACATCGCCAGTTTTAGCAATATCTTTAGTACTTTTCTGGACCTCAAAAGGTGCAATGTCGTTGCTGTCTATGTGTGGATCAGATAGGCCTATGTCAGATTTCATCAAAAATATCTTAATTTGTGTTCTGAAGACAAAAGAAGGTCTTACGGGTTTGGGACGACATGAGGGCAAAGAACTTATACTGACAAGAAGTGAAAGCCAATAGAACGTTCCATTGCAACACCAGCACCCAGCAGCAGCCCTACGCTTCTGCCATTTTGGGGTGAAAAAGACTCAGCAGTCCACTAGCTTCTATGGCAATATCAGCTGCTTTTTACTAAAATGTTAGTTTCAGTGACATTTATTCATTCTTATTTAGTTTTTATTTAATTTTACTCAACAAACTCTGTTTATGGGAAGGTTACAACTTTGATGTTCAACATATTGTTTCAGAAATGCAAACAATTAAAGATACTGAAATTTCAGCTTCATTTGGTTGGTTTTATGTTGTTTAATTTAGCTTTAAAAAAATAAATATTTGTAAAATATTTTTACAAAGAATATTTGCAAAAGGAAATTTGATTATTAAATTAGTTTTTAAAATAGGTACATTATCTTTAAATTTTCACATGGGTTTGATTCAGATTCAGTTAGATGGTCAGTTTACACCCACCTACTGACTTGACTCAACTTACCCCTAACCTGGGGTAAATTGAGCCAGAGGAACACTTTTTTTTATAAGAAGCCATATTTTCAGAATCCTTTGTCATAAATGTATTCTGATAATTTAAAATGATAGGAAACATCCTGAAATTACTTTAAATACTTTCATTGTACTTCTGCCTCATTTTCCTTTATCTTGAGGACCACATAACTAAAAAATGGCTCATCTTACCCCACTCTCCCCTACAATATGTATTTCAGACCTAGTGGAGTAATTTACTTTTAGCCTACTATTACTCACTTCACTAGGTCTGAAATAGTACAAACGCTACAAACATGATGATCTTAGCTTTAATAATTAATTTACTATTAATAGAATAAGTTTTAAGTTGCATAAAATGAAAATACTCAATAAAGTAGGCTAACTACGTTACCTCAGATGTCCTAATGGTTGGATATATAAGACAATATATATAAAACATATATAAGACAATACAACATTTACTGTAGGTGTCATAACATTTACTGATGACTTAGAGAAATTTTCTATTGCGCTTCTGATTTGGCTGTGAGATTCACCGATTCGTGGGATTCTGTTGTCCAGTTGGCATTTTCACCCCAAAATGGCTGCCGTGCTACCGAAGCGCCACCTAGTGGCTGTTACCTAAAAAGCATCAGAGTTTCATCTCTTGGGTTCTATACTCTTTGATAAGGGTGAGTACTTGACAGAAATTTAATTTTTGGGTGAACCAACCCTTTAATGTTTAAGCATTTTCTATTATTATAAATGTTGAAAACATGGATCACTGTTTTTGTGGAAACTGTGATACATTCTTTCTTTGAACAGAAAAAGAAATAATTGGGAGTAAAGTCACATTCAACATTTTATAGTTAAAATTTTCTGCAACCCACCTGTGTGGACTGGAATCCACCACCATACTTGCGCTGCTCTGTCAGCCAGTTTGCAGCGAGTTTAGCAGTCTGCATGTCACGCACAGACAGCATACTGAGTAGAGCATATGCTGTGGTTTCCACAGATTCAGCATCAGCTTTACCATCTAATTTGCCTCTGCCACTCTTTGCATTCCAGAAACACTTTGCTGTATAGAAAGGTGAGAAAAGATGATGCATGGATTGTATAATATGATAACTGAGCTAAATAATTGTGACCACATTTTTTGCATCTTCTGCAGTTTTTGAGAATATGTTAAGTGAATTATGTTCTAAGAGAAAGAGTTCAAGATGTGAAATTGCTGGTAATAATTTAATTACTAACTGTTGTCACAATTAGCAATGTCTTTTAGCTTCTGCTTCAATCGCCGGGCTTCTGCACTTTGATGGTCATGAAAGGTCAAGGCATAAGATGTGATGGCAAGCGAATAGGGACTCTCCAAAGCATCCAACTTCCCCTCTAGATAAGACTTTGCTTTATCCATAGCTGCTCTCTGGAAATAAACAGAGGTTTGTACAGTTTATTTAATAGTTAATGAATAGAAGAAATATTCTGCCACTATAAACATGTTACCAGTTCTGTATCACTTCCCAGCTCGTACACTTGCAAAGCATGGTTCATTGATATAAGGAGAAAGGCAGTTAAGGGGACCTCATCTTTGGCCTGTCCAACTCCTCCCTGAGGGCAAATATTTGACTATTTTAAGTCAATGTTAGCAATCAATATAGAACAAATAAAATAAATATGCCCTTTTGTTGTACCTTCATTCCTCTGTCATATAGGCGATTGGGATCATCCCATGCACCATTGTTCTTCTGTTTGGAAATGAGATAAGACATGGCCTCCTGAATATACAAGTCATTCACATTGATAATGTCCCGAGACTCCGTCAGCTCCTTTGCAATAAATGCAGTAAGCCTAAAGGAAGGTTGGATAGAAGTTGAAAAAAGAAATTACTTTTGCACTAATCAAAAAACAAAAGTCTTAAATTATGTATGGATTTAGTTTATATATATATATATATATAAGTTAAGCATTTAGCAGATAACCAAAAACATACCAAATACTGCTGGGAGTCCTCAGAAAGGCTCCATAAGAGCCATCAGTTTTCTTGTATGTGAGGACTGTGTTGTAACCTGGTACATAAGAAGTTGAAAACAAGATGTATGCGGTATATGGTATATATGATGTTTCAACATCCTAACATTTGTCTGACCATATCTGACCGAAGACTGGAGTAATGCATTCAACTTTGCCATCACAGCAATCAATTACATTTTAAAATACAAAATAAATGCAGCCTTGGTGAGCAAAAGGGATTTCTTTCAAAAAACAAAACAAACAAAAAAAAAACAATCGCACTGAATACAATTTCAATAGAGGGGGGAGAACGCAATTTAAATTGTGGGGGACCCCCACCCAGAACGTGATTTCCACCAAGGAGAGCCCACAGCAACAACCTGCAATGGGGCGCCAGATACCCTACCTACGACCCTGATCATAGCTTATGACCTATTTACTTAATGTTTTGTCATCTGCAGGTATCTCATAATGGATACGCACCAGTTTGGATCATTGCTTGGGCCTCATCTCTTCGTTCAGCTTTCAGTGATATCCATTGTTTGGTGGCATCCAGGTACCTCATGGCATGAATAGCAGGAGACATCTTCACCATAGTCTGCTCCGCACAGCCAGTAGGCAGCTGAATGAGTTTATCAACACCCTCCAGGTTTAGACAGTTATCTACCGACTCGCCCATCACCCCTCCTGAAAAATAACAAGGTCATATATAAATATCTATTAGGGAAGTCAATAGATAAATTTTTTTTAATTACAATTAATCACACACTTATTTTGTTTTTTGTTTTTGGTGCACAAAAAATATTCTCGTCGCTTTATAATATTAATATTGAATCACTGTACTCACATGAACTGATTTAAATATGTTTTTAGTACATTTATGGATCTTGAGAGAGGAAATGTCATTGCTGGCTATGGAGGCCTCACTGAGCCATCAGATTTCAACAAAAATATCTTAATTTGTGTTCTGAAGATGAACGAAGGTCTTACGGGTGTGGAACGGCATGAGGGTGAGTAATAAATGACATTATTTTCATTTTTGGGTGAACTAACCCTTTAAGTCCTGTTTTCCTTCAGTTCTTTGTTCGGTATCATCAGTGTAAAGCACAAAGTATACTTCACTTTTGACAGGTCCGCGAGGGTCAGCATACAGTGTGTGTGTGACGCGAATTTCATCATCAGAAGAGTACACGCGTACTGTACGTGCACTGCCAGATTTTTGTAACAGGTTGCACATGCGCATTTATTTTTTATTTTTTTCAGTAATAAGTTGATAACAGTGTCCTGTGGGCATCGATTTACAAGGTAGTTGAAGAAAACCTGCAGAAACAGAACAGATTGGAATGCATGCAAACTACAGCGACAATGGAGGTCTAAATAGACGACAGATTGTGCGAAGAGTTTAGAAAGTACCCTCATTTGTACAACTATAGCATGAAAGAATACAAATATAATTTACATGGGTTGTAACTCATGGCAAGAGATTCCTCAAAACTGCGCATGCGTCGAATGCCTGTGTGTGCGTAGGAGTCAAGTGAAGTATACTTTGCAAGGCTGTGCGTTCGACTGTGCAAACGAAGTATACCCATGGCTTTAAGATGGTTGTTATTCTGTTTCCCTGAGTGAACACTCGCTACTGTTTTTTGGATTAAAGTATATTTGTATTGAATTCTCCTTCATTGTGCGTTTTCTTTGCAACAGCCTACTGTGATATTAAAGTCCATATAATTCATACATTTATGCACACTAAAGCACCCATGAAAAAAACATTACAGAAAAAAAAACATTTCAGAATTCACAGTATGTGTACAGTGCAAATGCAAAGAGCTTGTTTACAATTTACTCTAGACAAGTCAAGTTGCGATACTGAACAGGACCACATGTTTGCGCATAAATATAACAGACTCATGCATGCTTACTGTATGACTCCTGTACATCACTGCAATTGTCTTTACTTTGATAGCAATCCTCAGCATCAAAACTTTACTAGTGAGATGCTGGTTTGCTTTATCCAGCCGAGAAACGTAGTTTGCGTATTATCTGGCCATACTACTGTGGGGTGTTCTGACATTCATTTCAGTGGTGTGTGGTGGTATTTTAAAATGAGGAGGCAAAGTCCTCACATTTTTTATATACTGTATATCAAATGTAAATGTATGTCCTTTAATCTTAATTTTCCTGGTTAAATAAACATTACATAAAAAAGAAAGACCAAATACATTCTATTTTGTATTTTTTGCAATAACTATTTAATGTTTATTACATAAAGGCAAGTCTCCTGCTGTAACTTTACCTGCGGGTGTCGCTGTTGGACACTTACTTTATAAAAACGAGTGACTTTTACATTTTGTAATATTTGTGTTGTTTTATTTTTTGTAACATCGATTATTTTCTCATCCAGTTTTATTTGAGGAGACACTTCCTCCCTTGCCTCCTCGGCGGAAACACCCCTGATATAATCTCACCCCTGATATATATATATATATATATATATATATATATATATATATATCCAACCTCACCTTTTAAACTCAAAAGGATGCTTGAGTCTCCACCAGGGATCTCATCATCAGGGAGTGGAATATCAATCTCTAATTCTCTCTTCACTGTGCATAAAAAGACAAATAAAAAAAGTTTATTACAATGATGAAAAGCCTAAGAACAGATCTACTGATTATGTATTGGATTCTTACATTTTGGATCAATGTTGAACTCCATGTCAATAGAGGCGATTTCCCCTTCCCCCTAAACATGGATTCCAAAGAGAGTTTTTAGGTGTCATACTGAATTACTTGTAGGAAATCACAGTAAAATCGTGGTATGCCATCTTAACACACTTTACCTCCACACGGAGCTCCTTTTCTACTCGGTCATTGGCAGTGTCTGAGGCATAAGCCAGCACAGTGATGGGGATATTTCCGATAACAAGGGGGACCACGGTGAAATAAACAGCTACTGCTGAGTTACCAGGAACCATGACCTCCTCCCTCACCTCACTACCGCCAGCAGTGCACAAACCTTCCTTCTTATTCATCTTTACTATTACCTATAGAGACACATGATACAGCATTCTCAGCCATTAAACTGGAACTAGAGTTTTGCTGAGTTTCTACAAAGCATTTTAATCTTGTTTGTAACACTAGTAATTTTAGGCGTGCGTCTTTGTTGCTGGTTAGAAATAATAGCACCTAAAATAAAGATTTATTAAATTTACCTTTAAACTCTCTTGCTTGTAATTGTACACAACAGCTTTAATCTGAAGCTGCTCATTTCTCTTCACAGAGTAAGGAAGGTTGACAGACAAAAAGAAATCCTGGAAGACCCTCAGGGGCTTTGGCTCTGCAATGCAGAATCCTTGGGAGGGGGGGAAGAAAAATTAGCACACCAATTAAATAGCACACCAAATGGTGATATGTGATATATATATATATATATATATATAAGGCATATAAAATATAAAGGCAACCTTTTGTGGAGGAAATGCCCACAGCCTGTACTTCCCAAGTGGTTATAGAATCAGGAGCAACTGCTCTATGCCTTAAAGTTCACAAAAGACAAAAAAGTATTTACATAGAAAATTTACGTTAGAGGTAATTTATTCTGTTAATCAGAATTACAGTATGAATGCAGTACAGTTGCAATACAGTTGCAAGGAAAAGAATGTGAACCACTTGCAGAATCTGTGAATATGTGAAATATTTTAACAAAATAAGAGATCATACAAAATGCATGCTATTTTTTATTTAGTACTGTCCTGAGTAAGATAGTTTACATAAAAGATGTTTACATATAATCCGTGGGGTGAAAACTTTTGAACAGGATGTAGATGTCCAAATTTTTCTTATTTTGTTTAAATATATATATTTTTTTTTTCATTTAGTACTGCCCTTCGGGACATGTTTCTCGGAAGACAAATTAAGTACAATATTCCTTGATCTTCAAATTCAAAAAGTTTTTGTCGTAGATCATCAAGGTAATGACACACAGTATTAAGAATCAATGGTTCACAAATTTTTTAACTGGGTCATTTTAATAAATTCTGCTATTTTTTTTGTCTTATGAATTATATGTAAACATTTTTTATGTAAAATATCTTACTCAGGACAGTACTAAATAAAAAATAACATGCATTTTGTATGATCTCTCATTTTGTTAAAATCTTTCACATTTTCTGCAAGTGGTTCACATACTTTTCCTTGCAACTATATATATATATATATAATATATATAACTCATTATAAAATTAAAATATTGTCAAAAATATTATCTGATTAATAGGTGACCTGATAATGCCAGTCCTATCTGACTCAATGACTGTCCACATCCATGATTGTGGGAAATATTTACGGAGGTAGATTGCATCCTCATTAATAACAATTTCGTCCAGTGTGTCGTCAGTGACTACAGTGAGAGACAGAAAAAGAAAATAGATTTCAGCTTTTTTAAAGTAGCTTATCTTAACCTCCCATTCTAAACAAACAAATTTTGAATAGTTATAATAATCATTCAAATTATAGTTGCAGTGTAGCCAATTTCATTTATAGACAATATTTTATTATTAATACTATTATTAAGGATACTAACACTAAAAAAATAATAATAATCAATACTATTATCATTATTATTGAGATAATACACTAAATTGGCTTTACTGCTTACTCATTTCTTTGTCTGTTTTGATTTAGAAAGTTAAATCACTGTAGAATTGTGCAATAAATGTGGATTTGATACAAAAAAAAAAAAAAAACTTTCCGAGAAGTTATGCAAGACAAATTGTACCTCTTCCAAGGCTGGTTTTTCTCTTCTCCAATTTCTCCCTCTTCCTCCTCTCATTTGCAGCTTCACAGCATTTTTTAAAAGCGCTACGACAGCTGTCCGATTCTTTTACTCTTTTGAGACGCTCATCACAGGACGTATGCATTTTGTTTGGCCTTACACCATCAAGACAGCATTTTCTGTCGTGGTTCTTATAGCGGTTGACTGTGGTGATGATATTTGACATGATTAAATGACAAATCATGCGAGGAATGAACAAAGATTGTCAAACTGTTGTTTTGCATCTTACCGACTGCATTGTATTTTTCAACATAGTCTGCTGCTCTCTTGATGCGGGATTTAGGTTTAAAGTCACACTTATGACCTGAGAAGAAGTAAAAAAAATAAATAAATAAATAAAATCACACTTTCATGCTCTTGATGGTTCTTGAATAATAATTTACAAAATAGAATGTCAGCAGGTATTTTACTTTTAATTAGAGGGGTTTCCAGAGCACAGTTACAAATGAAAGTTAGCCCAGCTCTCTGCAGAACAGCACTGGAGTCCTCTCCTCCTCCGACAGAGCAGGCCAAGTCATACGAGTTCATATACTCAAACATCTGTGGGGAAAAAAACAAATCATCTCTATCATGTGCAGCAATACTGAAAAGGTACATGCAGCACTTTTGGAAGTTCACTAGAATAGTATACTAGATATGCACATAGATGCACATGGATTTGTACATAGTGTACAATACATAATCCCAAATGTGTTACCTTTTGAAGGCTTAGTTTGTTTTTGTTCACAATGTAAACTGCTGAGTCCACTGCAGCAAGAGCAACCTTGGCCTTTGGATCTGTTCTGACCGTCACCTCAAACTCAGTTGCAGGTTTTATCTCAGCCATTGGGTCAATTTCTACCTGCACACAAAACAGTATGTGGAAACACACGCTTCTAAAATAATCTAATATAATATCACTTCACTGGATTTAGATTCTGAATGACAAATCGCCTCAGCTGTACCTTGCCTTTGCAGACATCTTTCACATCAACCCACACAGAGTCAGCCACTATTTTTCCTTTTGGTGAAAGGCCTGTAAAATAGTAGGCAACCAGGCGAAAAGAAGGCACCATATCCACATTGACGTTCACACTGACTGTTGTGATTTCAGTTCTTGGCACCCTCCCCACCTGCACAATTTGTCCCTTACTCCAAACCTGTTGGGGTATTATTTATTTTTAAAATGATGGAAGACATTAGATCAAAAATAAAGCAAATCATTGTTCACTGGTAAGACACACTCATAAAAATGAAATTAAAGCTGAAGCTGTTCTTACCATAAAATAAAAGAAAGTTGGTTTTGCTGCACCCTGAGGTGTAATGTCCCGTAATGTAACTTTCAAGTCTTTTCCAGGCTGTAAGAACTGTTTCTCCACTTCCAAACTAAGATAGCTGTGTTCTTCAGCTTCTATTGCACTGGCTGTCATCTTTTCATCACTACGAATTATCTCCTGGTCTCTCCCCTCAGCAAAAACCTGCAAAATATGGACCATATAAAATGGACAGTCCCAGTCCTGGATGCTGATTGGTCAACACCAGAGCCACAAGAACACATAAAAGGTTTATACTGTTGTTAACAGCATATTCAAAACAAGGTAATTGTATATTCCGGCCCCTTAATTTGGACTTTCGAATGTAAATAAAGATATCAATTGTCATGTGAAATCTCACCGTTATAGATAAATTCTTAGCCTGTGGTGGTATTTGAAATGACATGGCTACATCTCCCATTTCATCTCCCCAGCCCTCATTTTCCAGAATTTGCTCTGATGATCCTTCTATTCTAACAGTGGCTGTAAATTTCAAGTTTGGGACTCTGTTGCCATCTGGATAAGTTGAAGTAGCCTGAAAAAAAAAATCAGGAGTATTTACAAAATTATTTATTTATTTGTGTATGCAGTGTGGTACAAACATATACATATAATTTAACATTAGAGAGGGATAAATAGAACAAATTTGAGTTAAAAAATTCTTCAGACCACATACCAAAATGGAAAACCTGCCACCGGGAGTGAAATACGTCTTGGTTTTTGACAGATCAACAACATATGGTGATGTCACAATCTTCACAGAAGAACTTTCGGCTTCCTCTAGATTGCCACCTGCATAAAATGAGTACAAATATTTATTGTGATATAATTTTCCATCATTAAACATATTTTAATATCCACCTGGGGATAAATAGCAACTCTAAGTGAATAAAATAAGTGCATAAGATGGTCGGTGTATAATAAGACAAGGACAATCTTTATATAATTTTGCACTTGTGGTAACTAGAATTTTTATTTTTATTTATTTTTTTTTTTTTGATTCCATGCATTCCCTGATCTAATCATTAGGCTACTTCTCATTTATTACTCACTTGCTTTTTCCAAAACCGAGACCGCAATATAAAGATAATATCCCTCTATATGGCCTTGAGTGTGATTTTTTGATGCTGTCTTTAAGTCCTCAGTGAGTACGTGTGTATTTGCAGTGCCGTCCTCTACCTACATAACAGAAGAATACAAACCAATAAACCAAATCAGATACTGACAAGTACACTGTATTTTTTTTTTTTTTTTTTAATTGTCAGAAACATTTTAGCTTTTTTTTCCACTGCAAAATGATTTACTTACTACTTTCTGTTGTTCAGTGCCTGGAAGATATATCTTATTACCCTTTTCATCAATAAGTCCAAATCGAACATATGCTATCCCGTTGACCCCCTTCCCATAAGTATATCTGAAAACACCAAAAACCAATGAGTTACATGGCAAAATCTGAAGTCAGCATCAAACCCCATCAGCATGTGACGAAGTAGTGTACGTACCTTGCAGAGATGTTGAATGGAAAGGACTCGCTCTTCAAAACATGGTAAGGCTGTGGTGCCTCAATCTTAACCTCAAATGTTGGCAAAACTACAGCGAATGAAAAGTTAAAGTGAAAGATTAAATGAGAATTCTTAAAATAGATGCACCTGCAATTTCATAATACCTACCGTATTCCTTGACCTCAAACTCCAATGCTGAGTTAGATTCAGGGTAGTTATGGAATGATGCAGTGATTTTCCATTTGCCTGCCCTGAAGGATTAATAAAATTACACACAATATATCACTGTACCACTGTATAAGAATATGTATATACTGTATATGCATTTGTGATTTTTACAACCAAAGCTTTAATCAAACGCTATATACACACTTTAATTAGTGAATGTGTTGTTTAGTGTTCATTTAGTGCTCATGTAGTTAACTTACAGCGTCACTTCCGGTATAGAGATTGTTTTTTCCAAGATTTGGTCAGAGAACAAAATATGATTGTAAACAATCAAGCCTTTGCAATTCTGTAAAAAGAAAGTTTTTTTTTACCTGCTCATTCCAGGTAATTGTACTTATTATTTGCATTTGATCATGGACACTAACAACTTACAGCTATTTGAACGTGAATTTTATCCTTTATGGGGAGCATGTAGTTGTCTAGGATGAAGATTCTATATTTGACTGAAAAATGTAGAATAAAGAGAAACTAAATTAAAGTGGCTTTTTTTTTTAATACTGTTAAACAAATAATACAGATTTAAAGGCACAATATGTAATTTTTCACCACTAGAGGTCGCTGATTCAAAACAAAGACGTAGCTTGATGATGCCTTGATTTTGATGAATAATGGGAGGTGCTGCCTTCAGGTCTACAGCCGGAAAAGAATCTGACAGGACTCAGGCAGAAATCATTTTCATGGAAGAGCTAATGTACTAAAGATTTATTAACTTTACTGTAGTATGAAGCAGGGTGTGGCTGAAAGCGGAACGAGGCCACTGGAGCGATTGCTAAATAGAGACAAGCGTGACACACGGCTCGAGAGCAGTGGAGCTTTTATTATGCCGCAGACGACCGCTTCCGCTTCTTCTGGTCATGTGTATGTGGGGTAAAGCAGCGCTGTTTTATCATATAAGATACATTTGTGTGTTGAAAGTTGTTATAATGCTACTGTGCGTTTGCTCGGCGGCTACTATGAGACACTTGTTGCACACTGCAGTAAGCTAGATCGATATTTAGCATGGTAAAACATGGTACTTGCAGTAAATCAGGAAAATGAGATTTAAACAATAGGACTTACTGTGTTGAGCTATACAACAATAATTCGTTTTCTGTCGATGAATTTATCCAAACAATTGCTACCCTGTCTAATAAACCACATAATATATTAAAGCGTCTTTGGTGTTTCCATGGTTTCTACAGAATAAAAGCGGAAATCGAGGGTAACGCGGGTATGATGTCATTGATAGGCAACGCATGGTCACGGCCCGTGTCCTGGTTAAATTTGCTTATTTCTTTGGATTTAAAAATTCTTGGAAACATTTGTGATAATGTAAGTACACAAAAGTCAACAAAATATATAACATTGTTCTAGTCTCTTTTTTTTGGGGGGGGGGGGGGGGTATTTTTTACATATTGTGCCTTCAATGAAAGTAAATTATAATAATAAGAAAAATAAATAAAGGAAGAAAGTGAATAGTCATACAGTACCATTTTCCCCTGGATTATAAATGGGCTTGTCTGTTTGGATAAAAATGTACCCCCTTTTAGTTGACAATAAGATGTTGGCTTTTTTGACATTATTGGTTTGGTCTGCAAAGACATCATTGCTTTTGGCTGCGAGCTGAACATATGAATCCATTTTTATACTTCCATACATCGTAGGATCAACCTACAGTATATGGGTTAGAAAAGACTTTGGCAGTTTACTTTAAAGAAATAGATTTTAACACTTTTAAAAATCTGAAGTGTACAGACTCACCTTAAGTTTTACCACAGCCTGGAAGTTATTGTCGTTATTGAGGATTATAGATTTCTTTTCTGACACAGTTTTTTTAGGAGACTGGTTTTCAAAGTATAGCTCCATACTCGTTGCTTTAGTTGCTCCATGAAGCTGCACACTCACAGTCTCTTCCACTCCCAGATGAATTGTTCTTGGAGCAACAATTAGGCATCTGCAGAATAAATGCATAAACATGTACACTACCGGTCAAAAGATTGGAATCAGTAAGATTTTTAATGTTTTAAAAAAAGTTTCGTCTGTTCACCAAGGCTGCATTTTTTTAATTAAAAATACAGTAAAAACAGTAATATTGTGAAATATTTTTACAATTTAAAATAACAGTTTTCTGTTTGAATATATTTTATAAAGTAATTTATTCCTGTGATCAAAGCTGAATTTTCAGCATCATTACTCCAGTCTTCAGTGTCACATGATCCTTCAGAAATCATTCTAATATGCTGATCTGCTGCTCAAAAAACATTTTTTGTGTACAATTGTACAAAATATTTGTGTACAATATTTTTTTTTTCAGGATTCCTTGATGAATAGAAAGTTCAAAAGAACAGCATTTATTTAAAATATAATCTTTTGTAACATTATAAATGTCTTTACTGTCACTTTTGATCGATTTAATGCATCCTTGCTGAATAAAAGTATTAATTTCTTTAATTTCTTTTCAAAAAAATAAAAATAAAAATTCTAACTGACCCCAAACTTTTGAACGGTAGTGTATAATGTTACAAAAGCTTTGTATTTCAGATAAATGCTGTTCTTTTCAACTTTATATTCATCAAGGAATATTGAAAAAAAAAAAAAAGTACACTGTTTTCAACACTGATAATAATCATAAATGTTTCTTGAGCAGCAGATCAGCATATTAGAATGATTTCTGAAGGATCATGTGACACTGAAGACTGGAGTAATGATGCTGAAAATTCAGCTTTGCCATCACAGGAATAAATTATTTATAAAATATATTCAAACAGAAAACAGTTAAAAATCTTACCAATTCCAAACTTTTGACTGGTAAATAAACATATACAACAGCACAAATACTGATAGGATAGAACAAAATGCAAGAAATGTGTAATTATGAGAAAACAAAAATTTGGAAAATTAGTCAATAATTCTAGTACTTACGTGGGTCTCTGTGCATCTGCTACAAGAAAAAACAAAAATGCAAAAAACAGGGGGCAGATCATCTTGCCGTTATACCTTGCGTTATACGTTATACCTATATGTGATTATTCCATTAGGACAGCTACTAACATCACCTAGCTACTAACTGAGAAAAGACTACGAAGGCTATTTCCCAACTTCATCAAATTGCTTTGACACACACACACAAAAAAAGGAAAAATCTTGGCAAAAAAATGTATGGTCATGTGATTTACAAGAAATCTTGTTTATAACAGAACACAGCAAAAAGAGCAGCTGTCTGGAGCAAAGGCAATGAGAAAAGAAAACACCAGTCTAATTAATACAGTACATTCTAAATTTTATGTCTGTATTACTTTTAGTAATGTGATTAGATAAATTGTTTTCTTAGATATTCCACCAGACCTAGGGGGTGAACGTGATTTCACCAAGTACAACATGTTCCTGGATCAACATCTTTGTTGATCCTGGAACAACATTCCAATCAACCAATCAGATTTGAGGGACAAGTTTACCGTTTATGTCAAGTTTAGGCTTACAACCAAGGTTAGGTGCTTCCACAACAGTGTTATTCAACTATCATTTCCCTCTGATTTTAGGGATAAGTTATGGGTAGGGTTAGGTTTAGGGGTTGGAAAAAATCACAGTGACCTGTCCAAATAATTAATTATACATAACACATTATGAACCGGTTGTTAAAGTTTGTCTGTCATATCTAATGCAGATGTCACACTGGTTCTACTGTGGTGCTAGATGGAAGGTCATGGGCTCACCCAATTAATTACTCACCCTCATGTCGTTCCAAACCCTAAAGACCTTTGTTCATCATCGGAACACAAATTAAGATATGTTTGATGAAATCCGAGAGGTATCTGATAGACATCTATAGACAGCAATTTAACCACCACTTTCAAGGACTAGAAAGGTACTAAAGACATCATTAAAATAGTCCATCTGACTGCGGTGGTTCAACCTTAATTATTCAACAATATTGTGACGAGCAGGGTGAGAGTAATAATGAGCGTCAGCTGTGCGCTGCACCGGTTTCTAATCTCTCACGGACGTCCACCGGCCACACAAATATAATAAAACCATAAAACAAGTCCAGTCCTGGTCCTCTCTCATCCTTCACTGTCGTCGCTCCCCTTTTATGCTTCTGGAGCTCCTCCATGAGAGATTCGAGACCGGTGCAACGCTCAGCTGACATTCATTATTACTCGCGTCACCGGCCTCATGCCGTTCCCTCACAGCTCTCGCCTGCCCTGCTTGTCACAAATATCTTCTCGTCTGTGTCATTCTCCTAAGCTGTTTACGTGTTTACTTCCAGGTTTTATGTCAGAATGCC
The DNA here is from genome assembly GCA_037950675.1 of Hypophthalmichthys molitrix. NCBI lineage: Eukaryota > Metazoa > Chordata > Actinopteri > Cypriniformes > Xenocyprididae > Hypophthalmichthys > Hypophthalmichthys molitrix. Next base: position 21,504,904 of record CM075506.1, read on the forward strand.
TAATGCTCAGTATCGCTGTTCACGTGAGCAGCACGACACATACGTGTGATGCTGACGCAGGAGCCGGCCAATAATGAGATTACGTGCAGTGTAGGGCATATAAAGCTGTCTTGGCATTGTGCTGTGTCACCCCCTAGGTGGTTTCTACCGCAACCGCGAACACTATCTTGGTTACGAGCCACTTCCTCTATGCATATTACTCAACTCCTGTAAAAGGTTTACCTTTATAGATTCAGGAGGAGTCAGGTAGGCGTATAATATATTCTTCTTAGATTATCTCAGGGTCTACTTCTGATCACTTCCGTACCTCCTAGGCCTACGGTTCAGATATCCACCAAGCCTACCTGGGTGGGGTGGGTTAGCCTTCCGTTCAGTGCACCACAGTTGGCTCTTCGCCCTCAGAGGACAGCTATGCCTGCTAATGCACTCCCACGGCCCACTCTGTTGCGACTGGTTGGCAACCTTGACTGACTTTGTAAAGTCCGTCGGCATATCTTTATAAAAATCTATCTTTTTCAGACAGTCAACTTCTGATAGCCCAAATGGATTCTCACTCTACAACAATAAACATTTTTGTATGTCACATTATGAAAACTTCACAGACCCCAGAGATTTTCCAAGTTCAACAATTTTCTGCTTTTTAATTTATCTTTTAAAATCTTTATCAAATTGTTTGGAAGAGAACAATCCTTTTCTCTTGACACCCCCTCCTTGGAGTGTGATCTTCCCACTATGATTCCCTTCTCTTTCTTGAATGAATATAGTTTCCCCTGTACGTTTACTCAACAAAATATAAAATTTTCCTAACATCTGGTAAGTTATAACTTCAATTCCTTGCTTCAGTGGAGTCTTATCTCGGTATACCAGCCAAGAACTTCTTAAAAATCGACCTTTTGTTTTTATTTTGAATAACAAGTCTAAATCTACCTTTACAATTGGCAACCTAACCACTCCATTGATGAGGAACTGTCCTCCTCATAAACAGGTTCCGCAGAGGATGTGTTTTTCACAAGTAACCCAAATCCCGTTGTCTGGTGTGCCTCGTTCGCATTTCCCACACTGGACCTGAATTCAGGGAGTTAAAAGTTTAGATGCCACAATCATGTCTCTTAAAACATAACACATATTAAAGCCAATTCTATCCTGCTGATTGGCATCTCAACTTCTCTTGTCAAAGAGGTTCACTTTCCGGTGAGGCCTCTTTTAAGACATAGGGTGCATAGGGTGCGTTTTTCATGATTAACCCAGATCTTGTTGCCCAGTGTATCTCGATCGTACTCCAAATGCTAGACCTGAATTTTTAGAGTTGTTAGTTCAGCTGCCAATACTCAGGAATCCCCTTCTTTTCATTTATACTTTTTAATATTTTACCCCCATGGCTGATATATCTTTCTGTGAAAGATATATCCATTTTGCTCCATCTCCTGCTCCCACTCTTCCAATTTCTCCTCCATCATTATTTCCACCTATTTCAACATACTACATTAGTTCTACTAACTCTTTTCCTGACATTGCTTCCCTAGGAGTACTTCTATTATTTTAAGTTTGCTCTCTGCCATGCTCCAGATTGGCACTATTTTTTCCATCATGATCTTTACAGTTTTTGCCACATCTTCTATCCACATTAGCTTTCTATCCTTTACCATCTGCCATTCCCGTTGATTCCTGTACTTCAACCCTCTAACTATCCTAACATACCCAACTATCACTGCTTCTATTCCTCTTGCCAAATCTCTCACCTCTTGTTCTCTTTCCCCAATCAAATTGGCTAAACAATCTTCCAAGTTATCAATATTTTCCAAAATTGTATCTTCCTCTTGTCGTGCTCTTTTTCTCTCTGTGGCAGAATTGTTTGTTGACATTTCAAGTCTAAATTGCTCTAAATTGTGGAGGGATGTGCGCATACTACTTTCTTCTCCAGAATCATCACTACTCTCATAACTGTACTCTTCCTCTACTGTGTCACCCTGTCTCGAGGTTTCATCATCACATTCTTTGATCAAATCAGCCAATCGATCATATCCTCCAGAATCTTTAAAATCATCAATTTCAGGTATTTATAAATCTGAGGGTTCTATATCAGTAAAATCATAATTGAAACCCTCTGTGTTTTCAACCCCATTGAGCTCCATTAATGTACGACTGTCAAATTTTCTAAGAGGGTAATCTAAATAATTTTGGGATAAGGTTTCATGCTCAGTGAGATCCATCACCCCTCTAATTCTTCTTAATGAGGAGCCCATAGGTCCCCTGAGCAGCCCCCTCTCTTCTCCTCTGTTGCTCACAAAGCTCCTGACTTCATCTGACATTGGGCTTTCTTAGACAGGAACAATGTCGTTAACTCTTTCTACTTTTTGTCTGTGGAACAATACTTCAAATAATCCCAACCACAGAATTATCAACATTTCAATTTTCTTTATGTACAATTGGCAATATGGTCAGCACCATTACCCACATTATTTCTTTACCTATTATTATTTTAGTCTCAAATTGTTTCCAGTGTCCTTTCATTAATTGGGTTTACAAGATCTGAAACTAGCATTATAGCAGTTGTTATTTCTAGCACACTGAAGGCAATAATCAGATTTTCAATTCTCACTTGTGGAATTTCAATTACACAATCCAAAAATCCATATATTAAACCAGCATTGTTCTTTGGAAGTCTCCCATACTCCCTTTTACAAACTTAAATCTGGTCATAAAACTCAAAATCCATAATTCCAGAATCAGGTTAAACCTGTTGTAGACTAATCTTAAAATTTGTTTAAAAATCATTAAAAGTCCAATTCCAATCCTCATGCTATTTTCCTTGTTTGGGTACCAGGACCCTGGTAGGATGCAATACATCCACCAAACTAAAATTCTTAAGGAAAATCTCACCCATTCCAAACTGTCTTCAGTGCATTCATTGGCTCTGGTGAAGTTGCTTGAATTGCTTGCCATTGTTCTCTTTTCCTTTAGACCTTCTCAGTCTCGTGTCTTGGGCCAATAATATGTGTAATTTGCAATACTTGCCTCTTTATACTCAACCCCTCCTGCTACTCGTTGGGCGCAAGATACCCCTCAAGTTAACTCTGGGTCATGGCTTTTTGAACTTGAACTCTTTGAACCTATAGTTGGAACACTGCCAATGCTCACTCTTCTTCGAATGCCCTTTTTACCTTTTCTTCACCTGCGCTTGTGGATTTACACCTCTACTCTAGCAAGCTTTCCAGCAAAGCCTGTCTGCTTCTCTTTATATGTATTTTGCCTAATTACCATAGGCATATTCTTCCCTGGCCCATGGAACTTTGGTATATCAGCCTGCCCACTGCAAGCCCAGCCTGACTCATTCATTTCCCAATCTTTAGCCCCTATCACCACTAACCTCCTACTTTGTTCCAATTTATCTACCTCACTGTTTCCTTTCCAATAATCTCCCTTTTTTACATGACTTTTTTGATGATGCACTTCTATACTCGCTTTTTGTCTTAGCTCATTTATTTTCAGCCATTCCCCTTAATGACTTAAGGCTTTACCTTTTTCTGTCCTGAATCCATTCTCAATCCATACACTCAAGTCATCCATCAAGGCCTGGTAGCAATAATAACTATCCAGGATTACCTTATAGCTTCTGATCTTAAGCTGCTCACATACCCTCCAACAGTGCTTGCACCTCCGCTTTCTGCTTCCCTCTACTCGGCCTTTCTTAATTTTCATAGTTTCGTTTCTCTTCTTTAGGCCCTATTACATTTAACTTTATCTAATCCATTCAACAAGGAGGTGATGCCACACTGAGTGTAGGCCCTCTTGAGACTTTTAAGTAACATGCACACATCAGGATCCCCTTTGCCTCAGGGGCCCTGACCAGACAAATACCACAGACCATTAACCCAGGTCCCTGCTCTGGTCTCAAGAGCCTTCTGTATTTGCCTATCCTCCAGGCTGCCTTCCTGTAACAGTCTTCTGACCCTATGGTCTTTACCTTGCCATCCAGGTCCCACCAGCACAATAGATAGTTTTACCTTCATTGTCGCACTAATGAGGCTTTCAAAAAATAGACTTGTGTCAGGTAGTCTCGATCAGCAGAGTTCTGGTTGCGCTCTGTCCGAGGGGCCCTCTACTTCGTTTCCTTAGCAATCCTATTTGAAACAACTATCCACACACAAAAGGTAGGCCGTTTCTCTTAGCCACTTAAATTCAACACTAGAGTTTGCTCGTGCCCTACAAGTTGGGCACCAAAATGTGCTGTGTCACCCCCTGGATGGTTTCTACCGCGACCGCGAACACTATCTTGGTTATGAGCCACTTCCACTATTCATATTACTCAACGCCTGTAAAAGGTTTACCTTTATAGATTCAGGAGGAGTCAGGTAGGCGTATAATATTTTCTTCTCAGATTATATTATCTCAGGGTCTACTTCTGATCACTACCGTACCTCCTAGGCCTACGGTTCAGATATCAACCAAGCCTACCTGGGTGGGGTGGGTTAGCCTTCCGTTCAGTGCACCCATAGACTGTAAAAAAAATATGGACGTAGTGTCCGTGACGTCACCCGTTGATTTCTGAAGAGCATTTTTGAAGCAAAAATGAGGGTGATGCCATCTTAGCAGCGCGTCACCGCACATCACTCCCGGATAACTGAAAATGGGCAAAGAGGCGGGACGTGGTTGGAACCAAGGTGACTGGTTGCTGAAAGTGATCACGTTAGCAGTTAAAGGAGCTATCTATCTAAAATATTAATAAAGATAAGTTATATCATTAGAAAGTTCTAAAGGTTTACTGTCAATCTATGGTGTCTTTTTTAAGAGATGCTCCAACACCAGTAATTAATGTGTGTCGGGTGTGCAAATAACAACACACAAAATCAAACGGGACTCCATACCTTTATAAAGAAATAGCGATCGCGAGATGAATCCAGTCTGTGGCACTTGGGTAAAATGTCCATGAGTGTCCATTGTAAAACAAAAAACAGTACTTTTTGTCCACAAAAGCATTAAATCCATGAAATATTCATATATTATCCATTGTTTTCATCACATTTCTTCTGAATGATCTGCTCTCCATCATCGTTCTTCAAGAAATGATGCAACCTGAGCAGCGTTTATGTTGTAAAACTGTATATGATCGTATATATCTCACAAACAAATGAGCCTGTGTCCAAAGTATAATTTTTCAAAATGCAGCAGTTTTAGTTATAATATACAAGCAGTGCTGTCAAGAGTTTTGTATCGTCCCGCCATTAGCATTGTAGCAAATCTCACAAACAAAACCTTTAGCCAATGCCACGATCCAACAACGTGTGTTTATCTTCCACATGCGTGCACATCTACACAGATGCACATCTGTCTCGAGTCTCGACCATTAACGCAGCAAGCCATATTATTTCATAATTGTATAAAATAATCCAGAAAAAAGCACAAATACGGCTGAGATGCCAAATTTAGCGGCTGGAATTAGCTGAGGTGACATGATGGCTCACAGACAGCAGCGGCAACTACCTGTCACTCAAGTGACCACGCCCTTAATTATGCAGAACTTTAAGGCTTAATATAATTTAAACAGATGCGTTATAAAAAAATTCACCCCCCTCAGAGGGCAAAATTAGCAGTATAGACCAAAACCACAATTTGTACCAACTGTTTTTCTGCTGTAAAGTTGGCTGTTTTAACATGTGGGTCAATGAGATTCTGCTCTCTTTTGGAGCCTGTCCCTAACGGCCAGTTGATGAATTTCAGTTTAAGTCACTTCCGTATTGGCTTCACGAGAAACTGTGGGAGGTTGCTGCTTGAGTTGGCTCTTCGCCCTCAGAGGACAGCTATGCCTGCCAATGCACTCCCACGTCCCACTCTGTTGCGACTGGTTGGCAACCTTGACTGACTTTGTAAAGTCGGGATTTCTTTATAAAAATCTTTTTTAGACAGTCAACTTCTGATACCCCAAATGGATTCTCACTCTACAACAATAAACAGACTGGGACAACATTATCAGAGTTTGAGGGCAGTCCTCATTCTCATTTTATTATTTCTTCTATTTATTCTGGCTGCAAAGTCTTGTCTTGTCTGTACAGCATTACTGTTTTCCCCTGTTTTCCATGTTCCTGGTTTTTGATATCTGCCCATGTCCTGGTTTTCTCGTTCCTGTCTCACCCTCTAGATTTGTTTGATTGGACTGATTTACTGTGCTTTGACCTTCTGCCTGTTTAATGAACTACGACCTTGGATTGTGACACCAGTAAACTGCATTTGGATCTTCTATCGTTGTTGCTCAGTGCTTGCAACAACACTAGCAAATCATTACAAAAATATTGATTTCATTATTATTTTCATACCCTTCTCCTTTTTTCAAGGCCTCTAATAATCTCATTTTAACAAAAGGTTCAGGAAAGTTCTATACTGACACACCATGTAATGGCAAATTAGGGCAGATGATTTCATTCTCTAGACCACAGTCCTCGATCCACTGCTCATACTTCCACCCAAAGCTATTTCCTCCATTATTTTTATATTCCCAGCAATGCATGTGTGCGATGATTGTTGTCACTTCCTTGCAAGTTAACCCTAATACATCATGGCTAGTTTTTCCCTTCTTGATCTTTGATCTTATTGCTCCACAGCAGATTGGAAGTGCTCTAGACTGTATATTATCCAGTTTCTTCACCTCTGATTTAGATCCACCCCCATACACATCTATAGTCTATACTAGAACGTAAGGGCTTGATATAGTTAACACTGAACTCTCGCTGGCTCCCATTCAGAAATTTAATACACACTTACATTTGTTTTAAATTTTCTTAATATGTCTCTTCCAAGTTAATTTCTCAAAGATTAATCCAAGATACCTTCTGACACTCTATTTGTTGATTATACAATTTCAGATTTGTTTGTTCTTTTTCTTTGTAAAAATCATATATTGAGTCTTTGGTAGAATTTTAATCCCCAATCTACGGACCATTTTTCAACTTCATTTATCGTTTCTGTGTATTCCCTTAACTACATTCATTAAATTCCTGTCTCTTTCCATACTGCTCCTTCATCTGCATCTAATGCCCTCCCCATATTTGGTTTAACTTTTTCAAATATATCATTAATCATTACATTGAATGAAATTGGACTGATGACACTTCCTTGAGGAGTGCTGTTAATAATACCATATACAGTAGTTGGTGTTGGGTGTTTTGGGTCACCGTTCAGCCTGTATTTCACACAGCGCAATGAGAAATGGCTTGCCTGCTCTGAAACAATCAATCAGAGAATACAAGAGAGGTTGTGCTTTGATCATTTTTAATTTAATGCATTAACAATGAAAGTAAACAATTATAGGAATATATTTAAATTAATTTTTAAAATTAAAAATTAATTTTAAGTTATCTTGCGGCCCCCCTGGAAGATCACTGAGGCCCCGGCTGAGAACCCCTGCATTATATGATAATGTACTACTCTATGTCATGTTCAAAGTAACAATTCCTTCTTTTGCTTTTAAAATCCCATGAACTTCCTCATTTACATTTTTTTCCGAAATTTACCGATTGTTTCACTAGATTAGATTAGATTAGATTAGATTCAACTTTATTGTCATTGCACATGTAAGGTAACGAAATGCAGTAAGCATCTAACCAGAAGTGCAATAAGCAGTAAGTACAAAATATAGAGTGTCTACAATATGTTAAAAATGGTCAATAAATATACAAATAAGGCAGTATTATGGACATAATTTACAGGTTTTTAAATACTATCAGCAAGATATACAGATAGGTGTACTATGAACATACTATACAGATGGATTATGTATAAGTGTATGTACACTATAAGCAGAAACTATGAACATATCATTTACACTAGTGCAATGGACAATAAAATGCATAAAAAATATTTCAGTGAGCAAATGGATTACTCAGGGTTCTGGATGAACAGACAGTAGTGCAAGTAATAACAAGTTAACTGTTTTCTTTTGCTTGTTTGTAAATAAATCAGATGTAGTGATGAGGAGGAGTGAGGAGTCTGTGTGTGTGGTGTGGGGGAGTGTTGGGGGGTGTCAGAGGGCAGAGTTCAGTAAGGAGACAGCTGTAGGGAAAAAGCTGTTCCTAAATCTGGTCCTTGTCCGGAGGCTCCTGAATCGCCTCCGAGAGGGCAGGAGGTTAAACAGCCTATGGTCAGGGTGAGAGGAGTCCTTAAGAATGCTGCGAGCTCGATGTAGACAGCGTTTTCTCTGGATGTCCTCAGTAGCAGGAAGTGGTGTCCCTGTGATGCGTTGGGCGGTTTTCACCACCCTCTGCAGTGCCTTGCGGTCAGCAACTGAGCAGTTCCCATACCAGACTGTGATACAACTGGTCAGGATGCTCTCGATCGTACACCGGTAAAAGTTCACCAGGATGGCTGAGGACAGCTGGTTCTTCTTCAGTGTCCTGAGGAAGAAGAGGTGCTGGTGAGCCTTCTTGACCAGGCTAGAGGTGTTTGTGGTCCAAGACAGGTCCTCCGAGATGGTGGTTCCCAGGAACTTGAAGCTGGAGACACGTTCAACAACCATCTCGTTAATCTGGATGCGGTCATGTGTGCTTCCTTTCTTCTTCCTGAAGTCCACAATGAGCTCCTTTGTCTTGCTGGTGTTAAGGAGCAGATTATTGTCAGTGCACCATGCAGCCAGGTGCTGTACCTCCTCCCTATAGGCAGTCTCATCGTTGTCTCTGATAAGGCCAATCACCGTGGTGTCATCTGCAAACTTAATGATGGAGTTGGATCCATGCACAGGCTTGCAGTCATGGATGTAGAGGGAGTAGAGGAATGGGCTCAGCACACAGCCCTGTGGTACGCCGGTATTGAGTGTGATGGTGGTGGAGCAAGTGTGGCGGTGGTGGAGCAAGTGTGGCCTGACCTGAGGTCTGTTGGTCAGAAAGTCCATAATCCAGTTGCAGAGGGAGGTGTTAATGTCCATGTCTCTAAGTTTTGTAGTCAGCTTGGATGGAATGACAGTGTTAAATGGTGAGCTAAAGTCAACAAACAACATCCGTACATATGTGTTGTTATTGTCCAAGTGTGTGAGTACAGAGTGCATAGGACCCTTATTCCTCGTCTGGTATCGTTTAAAGCCCTTTGAAGCTGCACTGAAACTGTAATTTTGACCTTCAACCTTTTGGAGGCCACTAATATAAGGAGAATAATCCTGGAATGTTTTCATCAAAAACCTTAATTTCTTTTTGACTGAAGAAAGAAGGACATGGACATCTTGGATGACATGGGGGTGAGTAAATTATCAGGAAAATTTGATTTGAAAGTAAACTAATCCTTTAACTAACTTGAAAATATGTAACATTTAACATGTAAATAATAAATGTGTTACATAATATATTTTACCATATATGTGTTTATACTGCATGAGTAAATATATCTGCAAAATATTATGCAGGCAGTACCATATCTGATCACATATAAATCTATATATTATGAAGTATATTACTGAATATAAAATGACATACATTATGATATATTAGTAAATATATTATCACATTTTTCAATATATGAAACGCAGCAATTCCTTATGTATTATTCAATATATTTTAATATACAGTATCTCACAGAAGTGAGTACACCCCTCACATTTTTGTAAATATTTTATTATACCTTTCCATGTGACAACACTGAAGAAATGACACTTTGCTACAATGTAAAGTAGTGAGTGTACAGCTTGTATAACAGTGTAAATTTGCTATCCCCTCAAAATAACTCAACACACAGCCATTAATGTCTAAACCGCTGGCCACAAAAGTGAGTACACCCCTAAGTGAAAATGTCCAAATTGGACCCAATTAGCCATTTTCTCTCCCTGGTATCATGTGACTCGTTAGTGTTACAAGGTCTCAGGTGTGAATGGGGAGCAGGTGTGTTAAATTTGGTGTTATCACTCTCACTTTCTCATACTGGTCAGTGGAAGTTCAAGTTCTGAGGATCTGAAAAAAAGAATTGTTGCTCTACATAAAGATGGCGTAGGCTATAAGAAGTTTGCCAAGACCCTGAAACTGAGCTGCAGCACGGTGGCCAAGACCATACAGCGGTTTAACAGGAGAGGTTCTACTCAGAACAGGCCTCGCCATGGTCGACCAAAGAAGTTGAGTGCATGTGCTCAGCGTCATATCCAGAGGTTGTGTTTGGGAAATAGACATATGAGTGCTGCCAGCATTGCTGCAGAGGTTGAAGGGGTGTGGGGTCAGCCTGTCAGTGCTCAGACCATACATCGCACACTGCATCAAATTAGTCTGCATGGCTGTCGTCCCAGAAGGAAGCCTCTTCTAAAGATGATGCACAAGGAAGCCCGCAAACAGTTTGCTGAAGACAAGCAGACTAAGGACATGGATTGCTGGAACCATGTCCTGTGGTCTGATGAGACCAAGATAAACTTATTTGGTTCAGATGGTGTCAAGCGTGTGTGGTGGCAACCAGGTGAGGAGTACAAAGACAAGTGTGTCTTGCCTACAGTCAAGCATGGTGGTGGGAGTGTCATGGTCTGGGGCTGCATGAGTGCTGCCAGCACTGGGGAGCTACAGTTCATTGAGGGAACCATGAATGATCAGAGCATGATCCCCTCCCTTCAGAGACTGGGCCGCAGGGCAGTATTCCAACATGATAACGACCCCAAACGCACCTCCAAGACGACCACTGCCTTGCTAAAGAAGCTGAGGGTAAAGGTGATGGACTGGCCAAGCATGTCTCCAGACCTACAGTGGGGCAAAAAAGTATTTAGTCAGCCACCAATTGTGCAAGTTCTCCCACTTAAAAAGATGAGAGAGGCCTGTAATTTTCATCATAGGTACACTTCAACTATGAGAGACAGAATGGGGGAAAGAATCCAGGAAATTACATTGTAGGATTTTTAATGAATTAATTGGTAAATTCCTCTGTAAAATAAGCATTTGGTCACCAACAAAAAAAGCAAGATTTCTGGCTCTCACAGACCTGTAACTTCTTCTTTAAGAGGCTCCTCTGTCCTCCACTCATTACCTGTATTAATGGCACCTGTTTGAACTTGTTATCAGTATAAAAGACACCTGTCCACAACCTCAAACAGTCAGACTCCAAACTCCACTATGGCCAAGACCAAAGAGCTGTCAAAGGACACCAGAAACAAAATTGTAAACCTGCACCAGGCTGGGAAGACTGAATCTGCAATAGGTAAGCAGCTTGGTGTGCCAGACGTGCCAGATGTGTTCCCCTGCTTAAGCCAGTACATGTCCGGGCCCGTCTGAAGTTTGCTAGAGAGCATTTGGATGATCCAGAAGAGGATTGGGAGAATGTCATATGGTCAGATGAAACCAAAATAGAACTTTTTGGTAAAAATTCAACTTGTCGTGTTTGGAGGAGAAAGAATGCTGAGTTGCATCCAAAGAACACTATACCTACTGTGAAGCATGGGGGTGGAAACATCATGCTTTGGGGCTGTTTTTCTGCAAAGGGACCAGGACGACTGATCCGTGTAAAGGAAAGAATGAATGGGGCCATGTATCGTGAGATTTTGAGTGAAAACCTCCTTCCATCAGCAAGGGCATTGAAGATGAAACGTGGCTGGGTCTTTCAGCATGACAATGATCCCAAACACAGCGCCCGGGCAATGAAGGAGTGGCTTCGTAAGAAGCATTTCAAGGTCCTGGAGTGGCCTAGCCAGTCTCCAGATCTCAACCCCATAGAAAATCTTTGGAGGGAGTTGAAAATCCGTGTTGCCCAGCGACAGCCCCAAAACATCACTGCTCTAGAGGAGATCTGCATGGAGGAATGGGCCAAACTACCAGCAACAGTGTGTAAAAACCTTGTGGAGACTTACAGAAAACGTTTGACCTCTGTCATTGCCAACAAAGGGTATATAACAAAGTATTGAGATGAACTTTTGTTATTGACCAAATACTTATTTTCCACCATAATTTGCAAATAAATTCTTTAAAAATCAGACAATGTGATTTTCGGGATTTTTTTTTTTTTCTCATTTTGTCTCTCATAGTTGAAATGTATCTATGATGAAAATTACAGGCCTCTCTCATCTTTTTAAGTGGGAGAACTTGCACAATTGGTGGCTGACTAAATACTTTTTTGCCCCAGTGTAAACCCTATTGAGCATCTGTGGGGCATCCTCAAACGGCATCCACCAGCTCCGTGATGTCGTCATGGAGGAGTGGAAGAGGACTCCAGTGGCAACCTGTGAAGCTCTGGTGAACTCCATGCCCAAGAGGGTTAAGGCAGTACTGGAAAATAATGGTGGCCACACAAAATATTGACACTTTGGGCCCAATTTGGACATTTTCACTTAGGGGTGTACTCACTTTTGTGGCCAGCGGTTTAGACATTAATGGCTGTGTGTTGAGTTATTTTGAGGGGAGAGCAAATTTACACTGTTATACAAGCTGTACACTCACTACTTTACATTGTAGCAAAGTGTAATTTCTTTAATGTTGTCACATGAAAAGATATAATAAAATATTTACAAAAATGTGAGGGGTGTACTCACTTCTGTGAGATACCGTATATAAACCACGCTGTGTTAAAGAAACAGCTCGCACAATGGGTCCAAGTAAATTTGCTTACAAATGTATCCGCTGCAGCTTGGTATATGCAACAATTGAAGATATCAGAAGACATGTTTGTCATAACAGTTTTATAGTAAAAATATAGCATATCAATTCTTCAAAAAGAACGCAAAGAATGGCCTTCTCAGCTGCCATAGTTGCAACTCTTGCATCATCAGAACAGGGTGTTTAAAAAATGTTTTGCAACGTTTTGTCAGGGCTGAACGCAGCCCAGTTTTCCAGTTTTGTCATGTGACTAAACATTCCATACCGAGCCGTCCCATGCAGTGGAAACGCACCAAAAAGTGAGCCGTACTGAACCGTACCATGCAGTTGAAAAACGCCAAAACAGAACTTGAAGTTATATGGCCTCAATATGGAAACAGTAGATCGTTTTAAATATTTGGGTATGTGGTTAGATCAAAAGGGTACGTGGAAAGGGTGGAAAAGGTGGAATCAAAATGTAAGAAAGTTATAAACCTAATGAGAGCATTAGTTGGGAAAGACTGGAGAGCAGATAAACAATCACTGATGTATATTTATAGGGCTCTGATGAGGGCTCAACAATAGATTACAGACACTGTGTTTACGGAGCAGCAGCTAAAACACATTTAATGAAAATGGATAGAGTTGGTAAACGGTAGAATGGTAGAGTTGGTAGAATTGTAAACATTGTTTTTGTTTGGTAAAAGTCATTCAGATGAATGAAAAATCTGTAAAAATAACAGAAAGTGCAGAATATATACTGTTGCACTGTAGGAAGTATAAGGAAGAGAGGATTAGATTAAAGCAAAAGATAAGTCAAGAAGAAAATGGAACCTTGAGGGTGTTTTGGGAACAACAGGAGAAGGGGTAAAAGATGCACAGAAAGCTGCTGTGGAATACCTGAAGGATATAGGGGTATATTATAGGATTTAGTTAGTGCTTTTTATATATTATTATTATGTAAAGTAGTTTCATAGAACTATAATCCATGCTACATACTTTGGTACAGTAGGTGGCGGTGTGCACCAGATAAGTTATGGTTGCAATCCACCATAAAACAAAGAAGAAGACGACGACACGGGACACCACTGGATGTCGAGTCAGCCGACAGCTCCAGATAATTAGCATGCTAGATATTTTGGATATTTGGATATATCTAATGCTTACATATTTAGCATTAGATATATCTGGCGTTGGTTAGGCATCAGCAAGCGTTTTTAATGCGTCGTTGAGTAGTTGCGTAAGGATAGGCAAACGCTGATCAACCGCTGATTTGCCCCCGATCACAGCCCGACCCATCAGCGAGCTCGTTAACTTGAAAATCGGGCTTAAAATCCTGTAATGTGAACTTGGCTAGCAGGAGAGCATGCACTATCCTCCGATCACCTGCGAGCAGAATAGGTTTGGAGAAGGAAAAACTAAGGGGGAGCTGTAATATAGCCACATATTTATAAAATAAATTTGAACCATATGTATCTGGGTCATTCCACGAAATCGATGCCTTTTGTGTCCCTAAGAAATAATCAGATATAGAACTATTATAACAAATAAATTTGTGATTTAAAAACATATCAATACTGTGTATTGTTTTATCAATATTACACTAAAGTAAATTCAATTAAATATTATTTTAAATAATTAAAATTGCATTTATTCTGAAAGGGGTCAGGTTTTTGGCCTGTCCCTTACTATGATTGTTCTTTTCAGCCGGACTTTTAATTTGCAAATTGAATGCAAAATGATACACACAATATCACATTTGCATATTGTTCTAAGTATAGTCTTATTGTCAAGCAATGTTTTAGCATAAGTATACATTATTTTTTTATAAAATATAAATCATTTTATTTGTGTCCCCGATTTCATGTCAGCCCTGTTACCCTCACCAAAAAAAAAAAAAAAAAAAACCCTTGTAAAATAATGGTATATTCCAGTGACATTACTTTCAAGAAGTTACATCATCTCTCAACCAGTATACCAACAGTTAAAACACAATAAATTTCTCTGTCTTTTCTATAATGTTCTATTTTTGATGATTTATGAGGTTTGACTGAGGGGGAATATCATGCAATGTCAAACCTGTTACCATTTTCAAAGTATACATTAAAACACTTATTTATTTAATGTAATATAATCATTATCTACAAGTAATATCCATTAAAAGTGTACAACATGTGCTTTTGTGATCTGGTCTGTTAGCTAGCAAATTAGCTTGAAATTGTCAAACCTGTTACCATCAACCTTGTTACTTTTTGAGTAACAGGTCTTGACATGTGGGTAACAGGGATGACAGTCACCTGACCTACACTGAATTTAACATTTATCTGTGTAAAATGCAACCATTTTAAAAGGTCATCCCAGGTGTATTATTGATCTAATATCTATATCATTCAGTGTGGGTGGGTCAATGTGAGCATCAGTTACATTTTTAGTTAGTATTTTTAGTATTGTTAGTATTAATATTGTTGGTACACAAATCTCATAATTAAAGTATTACCTATTTAAATATATTATATAAACTTAATATATAAATTAAATATATAAATAATTTAATCTGGTTTCAGATGATCATAGGAAGACCAAAATCTGATCATCTTTCTTGCCTAATAATTAAACCAGATCATATATATTTTAAGTTCTGTGAGGAGACACACTGACACAGACAAAACAGATGGACACATGGGTCTGATTACAGTACCTTTAAAACATTAGGGGTCTCATTTATAAAGCGTGTGTACACACAGATTTGATCTTAGAGTGTGCATACTCTTAAATCCACACCAATGCTCATATTTATAAAACGTTCTTTGACGTGGAAAAGTGCTTAGAGCCACGTCAGGGTCTGAGCAGACATACACAGATTACTGCAGGTTTTTGGAAATTTAAAACTATTCTTGCAGCTCGTCATTCTAAATGAAAGGATTTGGATGATGAGTTTTGATCTTTTATATGTAAATGACATTAGGTGTCGTTTACAACAAGGAGAACTGAAACCATTCAGCTGCATGCAAATTCAAGATGATTTGCGATTTTTAGATTTCACATCTGAAAGAGGCGTACACTCGTTTTCTGTGTTTACGTTCATTCTATGAATCAAATGTATGCACATCTGAGAAATGATCGTAAGATCAAATTTAGGACGGTTTCTGAGCAACATTTTATAAATGAGGCCCTTGATCTCTTAGAAATTTAATGTTTCACTATACAAAGTGAATGCAAAACTTTACAGTATTATGTAAACAAAAATGTAGAATGTATGCTGAAGAATGTGTGTCGCGTCATCACTGTTACTCTGGTCAGTCCTGTGACCATTACGTCAATCCTGTCACTGTCATTAATTTCGTAAAAAATGTAAAGATAATATTTCAAATGGCCTTCCAAGTTTTTCAGTTGTAACAATCACTCTATTTTGTTTTGGACAAAGCCCTTCTTATAATATTTCTCTTGTAAATATATATATTTTTCTTAATTTACAGGTGATCAGCCTGCAAAATTAGGATGTTCTTGGTCATCTGAATGACAAATAAATGATTTTTTTTTTTTTTTTTAAATACCACATTTGAAACAACCCCAGTGGAAAAAAGGGAGAAAAATACTGCTCATATATGTGAAAACTATAACATAGTTCTAATCAAAACTGTAATGATTATGTCTGTAACAGGGATGACAAAAATATCAAAACATGAGGAAGAAAAGTAATAATAAAATAAAAAATAACATAGTAACATAGAAATGACAATATAATTTCTTGTAATTTTAAGTTGTCTTCATTTCATAGATAGATTTTCTTTTATTATTAAACTTAGTTTATATTTAATTTTACAAAGTTGAAAAGGCACCGATTTTGTGGAATGACCCATCTACTGTTAGTATTAGTATAGCCTATTTATTATTATTATTATTATATCCTGTTATTATTAATAGCCTATATTATTAAAATATTTTTAAAATTAAATTAGGTCCCTCTCCTCCCCTGCACCGTCCATTTTCTCCCATGTTGCCTCTCAATCTCAGTATATCTCGGTTGGTGGCACTGTTTGTGAAAATGTACACAAGTCTGTACAACTAAATGATTAATGTCACATGCCTGCACGTCGAATGTAATTTCAGGAGGGCAGCACTGATTGGCTATTAGCTGTGTGCAGGCAGTGTCAATCAATTTATTGGAGAAAACAGATACCCTAAATGTAAAGAAACGAAGTTGCTTGTCAGATTTTTCCCAACAATTCATTTTTTAAAATAAGCCACAAAAAAACGCAACCCGCGATTTTTAACGTTACTTAAAAAAGAGAAGCTCAAAGTCTTGACAACTCTGCTCAGAAAACATTTCCTATTATGTATATGCCTATGAAAGACGACCGAGCCAATCAGAGGAAATATGGGGCGGTGCAACACGTGTAGCCCCTTCTAGGTGGAAATAAAAAAAACAAAAAAAAAAAATAAAAAACAGAAGACGACAGAGGCTGGAAACATTATAAAAACGTCTTTGGACTTTACAATTACATGCTTTAAAAATATGTCTTCAATTAAAACGGACCGTGAAACTCAAGAAGAACACTAAGTTATTTCTGAATACTTCATAGCCCAAGGGATAGAGGAGAGCGAGGCACAACCGTTAGGCTGACTTTCCGTCATGACTTTCTCAGTTTGTGTAAATCTCCTTAGGGTTCAGAAAATTTCTTTGTTCCACGTTAATAATAACGTTAATCCACACATATCTGGTACAAATATGTGGCTTTGTATATACTGTGTATACTTTTTTCTTTATTTACCCCGAAAGAGGTGAAGTTTAATGAAAACACGCCCTATTGGTAAAATCTGATCTAAGCGAAAAAAAAAAAATAATAATAATAATAATATATACACACACACACACGACAAACTAAAATATTTAGTCAACAAAAAGGGCTCCAGACTGAGTTTTGCGCACTGGTTCATATGAGAAACAAACAGTAAACAAAACGAAAGTGAAACCGCTACTCGTTTGAGCTGTGGAGCGTGGACCGTGACTATTTCCAGCCCATAAGCTCACCAAAACCTGCCCAATCCAAGAAAAAAAACTTTACCTGTCAAAATAATGTAATAGAATTTTATTGCCTTGTCAATCAAGGTTGATAAGGACCATTATTAACTCATTAAAACAAAATAATGATGTCAAAATAGTAATAGATACACTTCCCAGGAAAAGGATCAAATCAGGGTAAATGCGCATTAAAGGCAATTACCAAATATGACTAAAATGTCCAGATAGACAATATGTCAAAACAGCAATCAAGAAATTAATCTATGCCCTCGGAAAAACACGCATCATTTTCAATGTCAACAGCACTGATCTAGGCTTATAATAATATAACAGTCAGAATAAGGCACTATACAACAGTATAATATACAAAAGTCAGAATAAGCCAATTTAAATGCAAAAAGTTCCCAACACAAGTGATCAGAATAAGCAACGTAATTAGCATGTATTTCACACTCGTTCATGCAGGACATGACAGTCAAAACTATGTCATTGATACTGTAGGCTACTGTATGATAACCGGACAACAACAAAAATCGCACAACAATTTGCTAACATTCGAGTTGCACTTAAACTTCACACAAAACTACCAACCCGTTCACATGAGAATGCGTATCAATAGTAGGCCTACGCGAGTGTAATCTCGTAGAACAGATACTCCAAAATGAGTTTTGGCGTGCATATGATACGAAGTTTTTCGCGTGCATGCACTTTATGGAGTGCATATAATACGCTTGGTAGTCTTGGGTAGGATTGCGAAGTTCATATTGCAGAACATAATACAGAACTTTACAGTCAAAACTAACCAAGTCCAGCAGCTTTCAAGGATATCAGTCTGGACAGTTTAAAAGATGTACTGAGACATTTTCGATTTTGATTAGATTATTCCACTGTTCTTTGATTTAAGAGTGACAGGCTGCATCCAAAAACTGGAAAATGCTGCCTTCAGAGAACAAATTTCAAGGTAGGAAGGCATCAAGGGACGTCCGAATTGTTAGCTTCACTTCTTGTCTCCTGAGATGGTCATCGTGATTTTGCCAAGACATGTTCCTGGATCAACATCTTTGTTTATCCTGGAACAACATTCCAATCAACCAATCAGATTTGAGGGACAAGTTTACCGTTTATGCACGGTTTGGCGTGATCTGAGCTAAGCGATCGTTAGATTTAATCATCATTGGCAGCGTGATTTATTGTAGACTAATGCTTTTTTCCTCAGTTGGTCAGAACAAAAGTAGCAGAAATGTTACTTACTTGTTCAGATGATATTTTCCAGTGAAAATTCTTATATTGATCAAACTTTCAAGACGTAGAATCTATGATTCTGAAGTACAGTATCCACACCGGTGTAGTGATTGACAGCAAACATTAGATTCATCCGCTGAGGAGTCATGCCAAAGCACAACGCACATAACGATAACAATTCCGCATATGACTGCAATCGCAGGTTTCAAACAGAGATGGCGACAAAGAAGAAAAATGCCGGACTGCAACTTTAACCAATTAGTCTATACAGTTTAGATATTTGAAAAACAAATTTTTTTCACCTGCCCAAACCATTTTTTACCCGCACCTTTAAATTCAAGAAATCTACTGGGAAGCATTCAAATTCAGTGCAGAATTTACTGCTATAAACCACAGATCAAATAGAGAAACATTGTGCGACGAACAAGAGTTCACTCAAAAATGCCATGATTTACTCACCTTCAAACCTAGATGTATATGACTATCTTCTTTCAGACTAACACAATCGGAGATATATTTAATAGTCCTCCAAGGTTTATAATGGTTGTGAATGGGGGCCCGCATTTTGAAAAAAAAAGAAAAAAAAAATCCATACGGCTCCAGGGGTTAATAAAGGCCTTTTGAAGCAAAGCAATGCATTTTTGTAAGAAAAATATCCATATTTAAAACTTTACAAATTCAAATAACTAGCTTCCAGCAGAAGACTGTATACTGCGCAACTCGACTTGCGCCAAATGAGCAAACCACTGACGCAATGTATGCTGCAGGATGTAGTATCATAAGCTTAGACGCCTCTCGCAGTTCAAACAATTAGGGCTGTGCAACAAGCTCCTCTTCTCTTATATCAAAATCCTCTGACATTTCTCTTTAAATTTCCTCGTTTTAGACTTCTAATTCATGACCGGTGTTTTGTTTTGCTCTCTCCTCTGCGTTCGCGTCAAAGGTTGCTCTTCCACCCAAATCGAGTTGCGCATTCTGCGTACGATCGTCCGCCGGAAGCTAGTTATTTGAATTTATAAACTTTTAAAAATGGGTATTTTTCTTACAAAAAAAAAAAAGACATTTCTACATTTACTACATTTTCTTGCTAATGTAGTAACACTTACTGAAACCATTGTATTGTGGCAGGAATACTCGAATGCTTTTACACTGGCAGTTTCATCACAACTATGTTCCGTTTTAGAAAGAAATGGTATCTGTGAGGATTTCCAGTCAGGATTTAGACCGCTCTCATTAGACTGCTCTCATTAGAGTTACTAATGATTTGTAATAATGTGGTTTGTCCTGACCGTTTAATCCCTTAAAACAAAACTGGCTGTGTTTACATTAATTTTGCGTCATAAAACCATTTTGAGACGCAAGTGCATTAAACCACTTACCCGAAGTCGCGCACAGCCGCATGCGCGAGCACTCTTCACAAAAGTGGGCGTCAGCATTTGAAATTGAAAGCAGCCTTCTGAGTTTCATATTTTAAATATACAAGTCCACTGCATTCCAAACGACATAAATGATGCCTTCGTAGAGCATTTGTAAGGAAAATACCGGTGGGTGAGACCGCGCACTGCATGTAACATCAAACAAAGCGCAAGTCTCTCACAGGCCATCCTGTGCAGTGAAGCCCGCAAATGTCCTTTGTAATTCGCTTCAACCTTTCCGAACTTTATGAATGATTATGCTGTATGTGTATGAGGAATTGGAAGCAGGCAGAATATGGGTGTTTCACTGCGTCATCGCGCATCCGATTAAAAACTATGGCTGTTTCTCAATATGCGTTCTTAAGCGATTTTGCGTCCTTGTGTTCTTGCTCCACGTCATCATTAACCGTCGAAGTTCAGTTCCAATACTCAAGAACAGAGGACACATGAAAGTACCCGGATGTGTTCTTGATATCGAGGACGCTTCGAATGCGTTCTTGGAATTGAGAAACAGCCTATGCAGAATCGATTCTGAAATTCTCAGAATCGATCCAGAATCGTTGGAGAGAGAATCGCGATGCATCGTTTTTTTTCTCCCACCCCTATTATATAGTGATGGCCGATTTTTAATTATGAATCTTTTGTGTCGAATCATGATTTGGATCGCGTGAAATCACGTGACTTTGGCACTCCGCACCGCTGATTCGACACAAAAGATTCACAACGCTCCAAAGCTTCATGAAGCAGTGTTTTGAAATCAGCCATCACTATATAGGCTAAGTCGTTATTTATTTATTTATTTATTTATTTTGTGGTGCACAAAAATATTCTCGTCACTTTATAATATTAATATTAAACCACTGTACTCACATGAACTGATTTAAATGTTTTTAGTACATTTATGGATCTTGAGAGAGGAAGTGTCATTGCTGGCTATGGAGGCCTCACTGAGCCATCGGATTTCAACAAAAATATCTTAATTTGAGTTCCGAAGATTAACGAAGGTCTTACGGGTGTAAAACGGCATGAGGGTGAGTAATAAATGATATCATTTTTGGGTGAACTAACCCTTTACGTCTTCGTCGTCAGTTAGGAACCTAGGTGTGCTCTTTGATACCAATCTCTCATTTGAAAGCCATGTTTCTAGCATCTGTAAAACCACATTCTTCCATCTTAAAAATATATCTAAACTACGACATATGTTCTCAATGACAAATGCGGAACAGTTAGTTCATGCATTCATGACCTCAAGGCTAGATTACTGTCACGCTCTACTGGGTGGTTGTTCTGTTCGTCTGTTAAACAAATACAGCTGGTCCAAAACGCAGCAGCTAGAGTTCTTACTAGAACCAGGAAGTGTGACCATATTAGCCTGGTTCTGTCAACACGGCATTGTCTCCCTATTAACCCATTTGTGCCCAAATTTTTCTGAATGGTTTCATGCATATAGTCGTGTTAATAGTGTCCAATGTGAAAATGTTCTGCATTTATTTTCCCCAGGTTTTTAATTTTTTTCTTAAAAATTGCATTTGAATGTGCGCAGAGGTGTAAAGTACTTGAGTATCAAAGATATTGGCGACTTTTACTCTCTACTTGACTACATTTTTGAGCAAGTAAATGTACTTTTTACTCCAATACTTTTGTGATGAGTAATGCAATTATAAATAACATTTTTCAATGCAGCTAACTTTTTCTGCAGCAGTTTTTTTCTGATATAAAGAAGCGATATCGCCATCTAAGGGCATTGAAGGTACTATATTTTGTGCGTTTTGCCTCACCCAAAACTTGTCTCAAGGATACTTTACGTGAATGTGAGTGCATTAGCAAGTAGTTGCTGATTGCAGATGTTTTATTTATTAGATGAGGAAGTGACTGCAGCTGGTGATGAGGCTCAAACCAGCACATACAGTAGACTTTGACTATTTAATTTTACTTAACATTGTTTTTGTTTATCCACTATATTGACAAGACCGTTCTGAAGGATATTGGTTTACTTATAGCCTTTCTGTGCACTTGAGCTTAACTGAGACTTGAGAGTTGTAGACGTTTAAGAGGCTGTTGTGTTGACCTTGATTTATTGCAACAATGAGGTGTTCAGTTTTATTTTGATTTTAGAAAATAAACTTGATTTCTCATCTTACAAATCAATTGTTTCTTATTTTCACTGGCATGTCTCTCAGGACTAGTGCATCTCTGAGCCTACATTCAGCATGAGTAAAATACTCAAGTACTGTTAAAATCAGATACTTTAAGACTTTTACTCAAATCGTATTAGAATTGGCTACTTGTAACTTGTAGTGGAGTCATTTTCGATGTAAGGTATTAGTACTTTTACTCAAGTATGATTTTCAGGTACTCTTTACACCTCTGAATGTACGGCAACTATAGTTGCCGGTGGGCAAATATGTTGTATGCACCCCTTCAATGTAAAATCTGAATAGGAGGAGAACATTTGGCATAACTCAAAATAACTGCTTTCAACAGATCAATCTTTATTCATAAACAAATTTATTATGTATAAAAGTCTAAGAACATTCGATGCGAACCCAAAAAAAGCTGCATCATGCTTATCTCTTGAATATGAAAACACAACAACCAACAAATCCATTTGTCTTAAAGTGGTGGAACATAGTGCAGAACAAAGTGCAGCCATTAAGTTGCTTCAGCAGGGTATTGTGAATCAAAAAGTTAAATGAAAATAAATAAATGAAAACATATTTGACCCTGGCCCACAAAACCAGTCATAAGTCGCACAGGTATATTTGTAGCAATAGCCAACAATACATTGTATGGGTCAAAATTATCGATTTTTCTTTTATGGCAAAAATCATTAGGATATTAAGTAAAGATCATGTTCCATGAAGCTATTTTGTAAATTTCCTACCATAAATATATCAAAAAATTATTTTGTAAGTGGATATGCATTGTTAAGGACTTCATTTGCACAATTTTAAAGGCATTTTTCTCAATATTTTGATTTTTTTGCACCCTCAGATTCCAGATTTTCAAATAGTTGTATCTCGGCCAAATGTCCTATCCTAACAAACCATACATCAATGGAAAGCTTATTTAATCAGCTTTCAGATGATGTATAAATCTCAATTTAAAAAAATTGAACCTTATGACTGGTACATATAACAAAAAAAACTATGTGCTATTAGTGAATCAAGCCACTTCCTGATAACTATATCATCTGATCAGAGCTTCTCCTGCACTTCTTGCTATAACAAACGTGCATTAGAAACACACAGTTAAAGCAGTCAGAGAAAAACTAACATGGAAAAAGTCAAGGGTCAAGAGCCCAACTAAAGCAAACATTTACCTCCATAACGGCGCTCCATTCAATAAAACATCAACATCTAAATCTTTGTTAATTTTCAGTAAGAACCTTTGTATAAAAGAAATAAAGTCCAGACTGTAATAAGTGAAGATGCTGAGATCTTGAGAGATCTGTTAGTGTTTAATGTTCTGTTGTTGCCAGTCATTTGAATCAAATCAGGAAATACCTGTAAAATAAAAGAATTTAACATTTACAGAAAAATTGTTGAAGTTTTTGCACTTTAAATTAAAATGTTTTACTTTAATTTTATGGTTTTTGTTTCGCAGCCGTAGCTGCCAGTCATTGAGCGTCTTTTTTTCTTTTTTCTTTTTTTTTTAGGATTTTTTTTTTAAAGCGAAGGTAATTGTAATGATGGGTCAACAGAATGTGGATCCATTTGCAGCTTTTATTAACACAATGATCAATGCAGACAGGGGCAACGGCAAAGACATAAACAGGGACAGGCAGAGATCGAGGCAGGCAGCAAACAAACACAGTCCAATAGACAGGCAGGGATCAGGGCAGGCGGTAGAGAAACAGGAGGTAAACAGTTCAAACGGCAACAGAATAACAGTCCACAAGAAAACGCTCAGAAATGATCACCGGGGCAAATCAAGACTTCGCAATATATATGTATATGTATATGTGTATGTGTATGTGTGTGTATGTATGTGTGTGTGTGTCTTAAATAGTGTGAGTGTGATGTGGTGCAGGTGCGTGCGCAATCAGTCCCAGGAATGAGGGCCTATGGGAAACGTAGTCCAAATGGGTGAAAGTCAATATTCAGGTGACGCTCCCTCCGGTGGTGTGGAGGAGGAGGCGCGGGAGCCACATTCGTGACAGAGCCCAGGTCTCCTTGCTTCGTTGCATCCACTCGGTTACTGACAGCAGGTTGGATGGTTCCCCAGACCAGGGAAAGAGTGGCGGTTGAAAGCCCAGGACGCATTGGAAGGGTGTGACACCAGTGGCAGGTTTCTGCATGGAATTTTGAGCATATTCGGCCCACAACAGGTAGCAGCTCCAATCTGATTGGTTTTGTTGACAGTATGTGCGTAAGAATCTGGTGAGATCTTGGTTCATGCGTTCGGTCTGTCCATTAGATTCGGGATGGTACCCTGATGCGAGGCTGATGTTGATATTTAATTGCTTGAAGAAGGCTGCCCATACCCGGGATGTGAACTGTGGGCCTCTGTCAGACACAATGTCCTCCGGAAGACCATAGAAGCGAAACACGTAGTTGCAAAGAATCTCTGCGGTCTCAAACGCGGTGGGTAGCTTGGGAAGTGGTAGGAGTCGGCACGCTTTGGAAAAGTGATCAGTTACTGTGAGAATAGTGGTATGACCACGGGACTCAAGGAGGTCGGTGACAAAGTCAATGGCTATGAGACCAGGGACATTGAGGAATGGGCAGCGGTTGTAACAGACCAGCTGGGGCTTGATGTGGTGTCTTAGAGGTTTGACAGGCTGTGCAATCATTGATGAATTGGGTGGTGTCAGTTAACATGGTGTTCCACCAGAACCGTTTCTGTAGCAGATGAAGTGTGGCTGTAATACCTGGGTGGCCAGAGCTGGGGAAATCGTGAACTTGGTGTAGTAATTTGTTGCGGAGGTGTGCGGGTACAAATGTGCGATTTGGTGGGCACTCTGGTGGTGGTGCTGTCTGTTCGTTTGTCTGAGTGATTTCGGTCATGTCAAGTCAAGTCAAGTCAAGTCAAGTCACCTTTATTTATATAGCGCTTTTTACAATACAGATTGTGTCAAAGCAGCTTAACATTGATAACTGGTATATAATTTAGGCTGCACAGCAGCTCTTAAAGAATAGTGTCAATGTCGGCAGATCAAAGCACTGTTGAATATCAAATGTCAAGTGTCCCCAACTAAGCAAGCCAAAGGCGACAGCGGCAAGGAACCCAAACTCCAACAGGTGACATCAGATGGCAAACAGGTGGCAAATAGACTTCTGTGTTAAAATGGAGAAAAAAACCTTGGGAGAAACCAGGCTTAGTCGGGGGCCAGTTCTCCTCTGGCGAACAGTGCTTTGTTACGATTCAGGTTGCTATCTTATGTCTGATAGGATCGCAACATTCAAAGTATTTATTCCAGTTCAGTCCAGTTGAGGATTGTATTCATCACACCGGTATGGACGGTTTGTTGAGGAGCTGTGCCACTGGCTGTTGTGTCGATGAGGCCTTCACAATGGATGATCTAGTTGACTCAATCTCTGCTGATACTTCAGGGCTACGTTGTGGTCGTGTCAAGGCGCCGGTCCTCGGTCTCACCTGGATACGGCCCGGATCTGGTTGACTACGGTAGACCTCGGGATAAACAGAAAGACTAATATTAGCGTAGATGCCATTCTTCTTCTGATGTAACGAGTACATCTGGTGTTATAGGAAGTGTTCCCGGTTCCGGCTGACCTAATTTATGCAGCCTAATAATCCTTTAACGGATTTGAAAATATAAATTGATAATGTGTTATGTGTATGCCAGGTTAAAGAGATGCGTTTTTAGTCTAGATTTAAACTGACAGAGTGTGTCTGCTTCCCGAACAATGCTTGGAAGATTGTTCCAGAGTTTAGGTGCCAGATAGGAGAAGGATCTACCACCTGCGGTTGATTTTGATATTCTAGGTATTATCAGCTGGCCTGAATCCTGAGATCGCAATAGACGTGAAGGACTATAATGCTTTAAGGGCTCGCTCAGGTACTGGGGAGCTAAACCATTTAGTGCTTTGTAAGTAATTAGCAAGATTTTAAAATCTATACGATGTTTAACAGGAAGCCAATGCAGTGTTGACAGAACTGGGCTAATATGGTCATACTTCCTAGTTCTAGTAAGAACTCTAGCTGCTGCATTTTGTACGAGCTGTAGTTTATTAATCAAGCGAGCGGAACAACCACCCAGTAGAGCGTTACAGTAATCTAGCCTTGAGGTCATGAACGCATGAACTAACTGTTCTGCATTTTTCATTGAGAGCATATGTCGTAGTTTAGATATATTTTTAAGATGGAAGAATGCGGTTTTACAGATGCTAGTAACATGGCCTTCAAATGAAAGATTGGTATCAAAGAGCACACCCAGGTTCCTAACGGACGACGAAGTCTTAACAGAGCAGCCATCAAGTGTTAGACAGTATTCTAGGTTATTACGTGAAGAGGTTTTTGGTCCAAAAATTAGAATCTCTGTTTTTTCTGAATTTAGAAGTAGGCAATTACTGGTCATCCAATTTTTTATATCAGCTATGCATTCTGTTAATTTTGTGAGTTGGTAAGTTTCGTCAGGGCGCGAAGAAATATAGAGCTGAGTATCATCAGCGTAACAGTGAAAACTAACGCCATGCTTCCTAATGATATCTCCCAAGGGTAGCATGTACAGAGTGAAAAGCAACGGTCCTAGTACTGAGCCTTGCGGTACTCCATATTGAACCTGTGATCGATATGACCTCTCTTCGTTTACTACTACAAACTGATAACGGTCAGATAAGTATGATTTGAACCATGACAATGCAGTTCCACTAATGCCAACATAATTTTCGAGTCTATTTAAAAGAATGTTGTGATCGATAGTGTCAAATGCAGCACTAAGATCCAGTAACACTAATAGAGAGATACAACCACGATCTGATGATAAGAGCAAATCATTAGTAACTCTAATGAGAGCAGTCTCAGTACTATGGTACGGTCTAAAACCTGACTGGAAATCCTCACAGATACTATTTCTGTCTAAAAAGGAACATAGTTGTGATGATACTGCCTTTTCTAGTATTTTTGACAGAAAAGTGAGATTTGAGATCGGCCTGTAATTGACTAATTCTCTAGGATCAAGTTGTGGTTTTTTAATAAGAGGTTTAATAATAGCCAGCTTAAAACTTTTTGGTACGTATCCTAGTGATAAAGATGAATTGATGATATTAAGAAGAGGATCTATGATCTCTGGAAGCATCTCTTTCAATAGTTTAGTCGGTATAGGGTCTAACATACATGTTGTTGATTTTGATGATTTAATAAGTTTAGACAATTCTTCCTTTCCTAAAGCAGTAAATGAATTTAATTTTTCCTCAGGGACACTACAATGCACTGTCTGACGCGATACTGTAGTAGACTGTTGCATGGTTATAATTTTTTCTCTAATATTATCAATTTTACAAGTAAAGAAGTTCATAAAGTCATTACTGCTGTGCTCTTTGGAAACATCAGAAGTTGAAGCTTTATTTCTTGTTAATTTAGCCACTGTATCAAATAAATACCTAGGGTTGTGCTTATTTTCTTCTAAAAGTTTTGAAAAATAGGCAGATCTAGCAGTTTTTAAGGCCTTTCTGTACTCAATCATTCTCTCTCTCCACGAGATGCGAAAAACTTCTAGTTTTGTTTTCTTCCAGCTGCGCTCCATTTTTCTGGCTGCTACCTTTAGGGCCCGAGTGTGCTCATCGTACCACGGCGTTGGATTAATTTCCTTAATCTTTTTTAAACGCAAAGGAGCAACCGAGTCTAATGTGCTGGAAAAGACAGAGGCAATAGTTTCTGTTTCAACATCGAGGTCTTCTAAGCTATCTGGTATGCTAAGGCGATGAAACTGATCAGGAAGATTATTTAGAAAGCGATCTTTAGTGGTAGAAGTGATGGTTCTACCATATTTATGGCAGGGAGGCAGTTTAGCTGCCTTGACTAAATGTAGAATACACGAGACTAAATAATGATCTGAGATGTCACTCTGCTGCAGAATTTCAACGGCATCAATATCGATTCCATGTGACAATATTAGATCTAAAGTATGATTACGACAATGAGTGGGTCCTGACACGTGTTGTCTAACACCAATAGAGTTTAGAATGTCTGTAAATGCCAATCCCAATGAGTCTTTTTTATTATCTACATGGATATTAAAATCACCAACAACAAGGACTTTATCTGCAGTTAGTACTAACTCTGACGTGTTAGTACTAACTAGTACTAACTCATGACGTCCCACTGAACCGGAGCCAACAGCAGTTTGTCAGGAATAATGTTCTCCGTTCTCCGTCCGTTCCACCTCCTCTGTCTGACGAGACAGCGCATCCGCCTTTGACATTTCTTGAGCCTGGTCTATAAGTTACCGTGAACTGGAAACGAGTGAAGAACATGGCCCATCTAGCTTGCCGGGGATTCAAACGTTTAGCAGACCGGAGGTATTCCAGATTCTTGTGATCCATGAGTATGGTGAACGGGTATTGCGCTCCCTCCAGCCAATGACGCCACTCCTTCAAAGCCACCTTCATCGCCAGTCGCTCCCGATTGCCTACATCATAGTTGCGCTCTACTGCCGACAACTTTCTGGAGTAGAATGCACATGGGAACATTTTTGCAGGATTACCTTGGTGCTGGGAGAGTATGGCCCCGATGCCTATACTGGAGGCGTCGACTTCTGGGTCAGGATGACGGAGAATGGGCGCTGTGGTGAATCATTCTTTCAGTTCTTGAAAGGCGTGCACCGCCTCGTGGGACCAGGAGAGGCATGTGGATTGTCGTTTAGTCATGGAAGTTAATGGGGCCGCAATGCCACTGAAGTTTCGTATGAACCGCCTGTAGAAGTTGGCAAGTTGGCAAGAAGTGCGTGGTTGTGGCCACTCGAGCACTGCCCTTACTTTACTGTCATCCATCGCCACTCCCACCTGACTGATGACATATCCCAGAAACGATGTAGAAGTACGGTGAAACTCACATTTTTCAGCTTTGGCATACAGTTTATGTTGGATGAGTCGTTGTAATACTGCCCGGACATGTTGGACGTGTTCCTCGAAGGTATTGGAATAGATGAGGATGTCGTCAATGTAGACTATGACCCAGCGATTGAGTATGTCCCGAAAGACGTCGTTAATAAATGATTGAAAGACGTAGGAACTGTTGGATAGCCCGAACGGCATGACAAGGGTCTCATAGTGGCCGGTAGCGGTGGAAAAGGCCGTTTTCCATTCATCCCCCTCTCTGATACGAATCAGGTTGTATGCACAGCGGAGGCCCAGCTTGGTAAAGTACTTGGCCTGTCTGAACTGTTCTAGGGCTGTGGGAAGCAATGGCAGAGCATAGCGAAAATTTACCGTAATGTCGTTCAATCCACAATAGTCGATACAGGGCCGAAGGCTGCCGTCCTTTTTAACGAAGAAGAAACCTGATGCCGCTGGGAACGTAGAAGGCCGGATAAAACCCTTGGCTAATTCTTCCTCGATGCATGCTTTCATAGCTGCTGACTCTGGCTGTGACAGGGGAAATATTCTGCCCTTAGGGGGCGTGGTACCTGGAAGAAGATCAATGGCACAGTCGCTGGAACAGTGAGGAGGTAATTCGGTTGACTTGCTTTTACTGAAAGCGATCGCCAGATCAGCATACTCAGCAGGTATGTTGGGTTCATCGATGTTGGTCTTATGAACTGAGACCATTTGAACTGGTATGGGAGTGATCTGTTTCAGGCAGCGTTCGTGACAGGTGGTGTCCCATTGAATAATCTGGCCCTCCTTCCAGGAAATATGCGGGTTGTGAGTTCTGAGCCACGGGAGACCAAGGATGACTGGATTGTTGGGTGAATGGATGACATAAAATCGAATGCGCTCGTGATGGAGAACTCCCACCTGCAGAGCGAGTTCAGCGGTGATGTGCGCCACTCTTCCCCCTCCCCTCCGACGGGCCTTCCATCTAGCGCCTCCACTGTCAATTGAGAGTTACAGTCCGTTAGCATAATAATGTGTTCTTTGATGAATGTATCTGACATGAAATTACCCGCTGCCCCAGAGTCCAAAAGTGCATGAGTGGATATGCGTTGATTGTTAACTGTTATTTGAATGGGAATTTTGAGGCAGTTAGAGGAATAGTTGGTGGAAAGTGGAGAACTCACCGCTTTCGGGTTGGATGGATTGGGTTGGGTCGGATGGGGCAGTTGATCTTGATGTGGCCGGCCTGACCACAGTATAAGCAGAAATGAAGCTGTCGTCTTCTTTCTCTCTCCTCTGGGTGAAGCGGGGTGTACCCGAGCTGCATGGGTTCTGAAGGGGGGTTGGTCAGAGTGGACAGACGCCGTGAGCGGAGGAGGTTGTCAATGTGAATGGCTAATTCAATGAATTCGTTAAGCGATCTTCCCTCATCGCGGCATGCAAGCTCGGCTTGAAGCTCCAGAAATAAATTATTTTGCGAAACAGTAACTTCAGCGTGTCCTCGACCCAGTTCGTTTGAGCGGCAAGGGTTCGAAAGTTCAGAGCGTATTCAGTGGCTGTGGTTCTACCTTGACACAGCGACAGCAGTTGATCTCCAGCGCCTTTGCCTCCCTCAGGGTGCTCGAAGACCTCTTTGAAGCTTTGCAGAAAAGGTGGGAAACACTGAACTATCCTCTCTCCATACCGCGTGGCCCAATCCAGCGCTTTACCAGTCAACAGGGAGCATACGAAGGATATCCGACTGGACTCGGTGGGATAGAGAGATGGCTGCTGGTTGACGAAGAGAAAGCATTGGAGAAGAAATCCCTTACATTTTGCGGGGGTACCGGCAAACTTCTCCGGGAGTGCGAGTCGTGGGTTTACTGCGGGAGCAGCATTGAAGGCCTGGCTGGCAGGAGCAGCAGGCGGTGGCATGGCGGCTTCGGCGGTGTTGAACCAGCTCCTCGGTAAGAGAAGTCAATCGGTTCAGTTGATGTTGATGAACCGCGAGCTGGTTGGCCTGGGCGGTCAGTTCGGTGGAGATCTGTATGAAAGCTGCTGGATCGCTGTTTGGCGAAGTCTTCTGTAAGGATGGGTCAACAGAATGTGGATCCATTTGCAGCTTTTATTAACACAATGATCAATGCAGACAGGGGCAACGGCAAAGACATAAACAGGGACAGGCAAAGGTCGAGGCAGGCGGCAATCAAACACAGTCCAATAGACAGGCAGGGATCAGGGCAGGCGGCAGAGAAACACAGGAGGTAAACAGTCCAAATGGCAACAGAATAACAGTCCACAAGAAAACGCTCAGAAATGATCACCGGGGCAAATCAAGACTTCGCAATGTGTGTGTGTGTGTTTGTGTGTGTGTCTTAAATAGTGTGAGTGTGATGTGGTCCAGGTGCGTGCGCAATCAGTCCCAGGAATGAGGGCCTATGGGAAACGTAGTCCGAATGGGTGAAAGTCAATATTCAGGTGACGGCTCCCTCCGGTGTTGTGGAGGAGGAGGCGCGGGAGCCACATTCGTGACAGTAATAATTCAGGAAATACCAGTAAAATAACAGTGTTTTTCGGTTTATTTAAATTAGGATATTTTACTTTAATTTTACAGTCTTCACTTGGCAGCCATAGCTGCCAGTCATTGACTGTTTTTTTTAGGATTTTTTTTACAGTGAAGGTATTTGATTGTAATAATTCAGGAAATACCTGTAAAATAACTGTGTTTTTTGGTTTATTTGACTTTAATTCTACGGGGTTTTTTGGCTGCTAGTCATTTGACCGTTTTATCATTTAACTGTTTTGTTACTGTTTAATTACTGATTATTTTTGTAATTTTACATACATTTATTTGTAATTGAAGAAAACTGAAAAAATAAATAGTAAATTTTCTGTAAAAAAATATGTGAATTACTGTAATTTTTCATTAATGTCATAATACATAAAATAACAGCCGAGTTGTTAATTTACATACATTGTTTTTAATTTTACAGAGTTTTGAGTATAATTTAAATAAAAGAAAATTACCGTAAAAAAAACGTAAAATTAGGATTTTTTTTTTTTGACAGTGTGGATAACATCTAGAAAAATACTTACAAAAGGAAAATGACAACTATACACTGCGGCAACTATAGTTGCCGGTGGGCTCAAATGGGTTAAACATCCTATAGATTTTAAAATCTTGCTACTTACTTACAAAGCACTAAATGGTTTCGCTCCCCAGTACCTGAGCAAGCTCTTAATACATTATAGTCCTTCACGTGTATTGTGATCTCAGAATTCAGGCCAGTTGATAATACCTAGAATATCAAAATCAACTGCAGGCGGCAGATCATTTTCCTATTTAGCACCTAAACTTTGGAACAGTCTTCCTATCACTGTTCGGAAAGCAGACACACTCTGTCAGTTTAAATCTAACCGGGAACACTTCCCATAACACCTGATGTACTCGCTACATCATAAGAAGAATGGCGTCTACGCTAATATTAGTCTCTCTCTGTTTATCCCGAAGTTTTCCGCAGCCTGCCAGATCCAGGGCGTATCCAGATGAGATGAAGGACCTGCATCTAGACATAGCGATAATGCAGCCCTGATGTTTCAACTAATCTATCCCCTGCGAAGGCCCCTTGCCCTTTCCTTTCCCTATTTATAGATAAAACGTTATCAAAATTATTCCAGTTCGCATAGATCAGCGGACACAATTATTTTTTCTGTATTATGCGGACCAGTAAAGTACACGTGCTGGTCATATAATTAGAATATCATCAAAAAGTTGATTTATTTCACTAATTCCATTCAAAAAGTGAAACTTGTATATTATATTCATTCATTACACACAGACTGATATATTTCAAATGTTTATTTCTTTTAATTTTGATGATTATAACTGACAACTAAGGAAAATCCCAAATTCAGTATCTCAGAAAATTAGAATATTGTGAAAAGGTTCAATATTGAAGACACCTGGTGCCACACTCTAATCAGCTAATTAACTCAAAACACCTGCAAAGGCCTTTAAATGGTCTCTCAGTCTAGTTCTGTAGGCTACACAATCATGGGGAAGACTGCTGACTTGACAGTTGTCCAAAAGACAACCATTGACACCTTGCACAAGGAGGGCAAGACACAAAAGGTCATTGCAAAAGAGGCTGGCTGTTCACAGAGCTCTGTGTCCAAGCACATTAATAGAGAGGTGAAGGAAAGGAAAAGATGTGGTAGAAAAAAGTGTACAAGCAATAGGGATAACCGCACCCTGGAGAGGATTGTGAAACAAAACCCATTCAAAAATGTGGGGGAGATTCACAAAGAGTGGACTGCAGCTGGAGTCAGTGCTTCAAGAACCACTACGCACAGACGGATGCAAGACATGGGTTTCAGTTGTCGCATTCCTTGTGTCAAGCCACTCTTGAACAACAGACAGCGTCAGAAGCGTCTCGCCTGGGCTAAAGACAAAAAGGACTGGACTGCTGCTGAGTGGTCCAAAGTTATGTTCTCTGATGAAAGTAAATTTTGCATTTCCTTTGGAAATCAGGGTCCCAGAGTCTGGAGGAAGAGAGGAGAGGCACACAATCCACGTTGCTTGAGGTCCAGTGTAAAGTTTCCACAGTCAGTGTTGGTTTGGGGTGCCATGTCATCTGCTGGTGTTGGTCCACTGTGTTTTCTGAGGTCCAAGGTCAACGCAGCCGTATACCAGGAAGTTTTAGAGCACTTCATGCTTCCTGGTGCTGACCAACTTTATGGAGATGCAGATTTCATTTTCCAACAGTACTTGGCACCTGCACACAGTGCCAAAGCTACCAGTACCTGGTTTAAGGACCATGGTATCCCTGTTCTTAATTGGCCAGCAAACTCGCCTGACCTTAACCCCATAGAAAATCTATGGGGTTTTGTGAAGAGGAAGATGCGATATGCCAGACCCAACAATGCAGAAGAGCTGAAGGCCACTATCAGAGCAACCTGGGCTCTTATAACACCTGAGCAGTGCCACAGACTGATCGACTCCATGCCACGCCGCATTGCTGCAGTAATTCAGGCAAAAGGAGCCCCAACTAAGTATTGAGTGCTGTACATGCTCATACTTTTCATGTTCATACTTTTCAGTTGGCCAAGATTTCTAAAAAAAAACTTTCTTTGTATTAGTCTTAAGTAATATTCTAATTTTCTGAGATACTGAATTTGGGATTTTCCTTAGTTGTCAGTTATAATCATCAAAATTAAAATAAATAAACATTTGAAATATATCAGTCTGTGTGTAATGAATGAATATAATATACAAGTTTCACTTTTTGAATGGAATTAGTGAAATAAATCAACTTTTTGATGATATTCTAACTATATATGACCAGCACCTGTAATTTGGCAAATATCACCTTTAAAAAAGACCAACCTTCTGCGCACATACATACTCAAACATGCAAACCTGTAGACTAAACATGTAATTGAACAGCAAGAGTGCATTAAAGGTATTCGGTTTTCAGTAGGAAAGGTGTCATTTTAGCGGCCCCTAAAGTAATAATTAACAATTTTTACAACTGAAGTGATTCAATCAAAAACCAACTTTAGCTCGATAAGAATTTTCCTATTGTCACTGTGAAGCTGCTTTTAAACAGTATGAATTGTGAAAAGCGCTATATAAATGAAGATGACTTGACTTGACATTGTTAATTTCAGGGTTCATGCAAACTTTTGAGAGTAAAATTCAAGTACTTTTCAAGGACTTTTTAAAGTGCTTCACACTTTTTCCAGCACTTATAAGCTCTAAATATTATCTAATTTTAATGTTATTTTAAATGTGATGATATGTAAAACTAAAAGGTTAAAGATGAAGGAAAACTTTCTAGGCAAACAAAACTTTTTTTAAATGAAGGACATGGCGGCAGAGGAGCATATTGACTCCCTAATATATGGAAAAGTAGGAAAAGTCTCATGAAAAACAAAATCTTTTTCAAGTTGTGACTGAATTACACAGAAAGCAAGTAAAGAGTGCTCCTTTTATAATCGCTGAAGCTGTCGGTCAGTTCAGTATGGTACATTTAATAAGAGTATAATATTTACATTTTTTCCTATAAAAATTTTCCCTTTCAAGGGAACTCGCGCTGCATCGAAGACGCTGTGGGAGCGCCTCTGCGTGATTGCGTAGTGAAGCACATGTAAAATCAGACCAATGGCGTGACGGAACGTCATAGGGTGACGTCATGACCAGGAAACTATAAAGCATACTGTTGAAATTGTCTCTCAATATATATATATATATATATATATATATATATATATATATTATATATATATATATATATATATATATTTGACAACTATGGCGAGCAAACAGCAATTTAAGGTGTGTTACTCCCTGCCTTCGTTTCATCATGGGTGGGGATACACACAAGCTTTATGTTGTTTGTTTGTGAGCGGCAGAGCCGGCCCTCCCTAAGCGAACTAAGCAGCTGCTTAGGGCCCCGCCACCTCCAGGGGGCCCCCAAGAGCAAATTTAATGACAGCTTGATTTTTACAGCTCTTATTCTATCAGTTGCAGTTCTGGCACCTCCGTCCCAATACTGTACAACTCGATGTGCATTACGTTAACGCAGCGGTAGAGTTATACTCACGGGACTCTGCACTTATTCTCTATCACAAAAGTTCATTATCTGCATGTGCTAAAGCCTTGCCAGTTAAACATTTCATTCATTTTATTTTGACATGCGTTTTTACTACACAAATACTGTCAAATACACACAAGGTTTACATAAACACAGCTGGTTATGTCTAAAGTGAAAGTAATCAGTTGAGAGAAAATCGGATGCGTGTCTGTATTTTAGACGTGTGCGCAGGTCTTAAAGTAACTGCTGCCCTTGTCCTTAAAGGGACAGTTCACCCAAAAATGACAATTCTGTCATTATTTACTCACTTTCATATTGTTCCAAATTTGTATTAATTTCTTTCTTCTGCTGAACATAAACTAAGATATTTTGAAGAATGTGGGTAACCAAAGAGTTGGTGACCAGCAACCCACATTCTTCAAAATATCTTATTTTGTGTTCAGCAGAAGAAAGAAGTTCATTCAGGTTTAAAACAACTTGAGAGCGAGTAAATGATGAGATAATTTTCATTTTTGGGTGAACTATCCCTTTAATGTTAATAAATTTATTATTGTTATCTTCCTACAGGTCCATCTGAACCGTTAATTTTATGTCATCATTTAAGTATTTAATTTAATATTGTCCATTTTGTACATTTACATTTATTTTTTATATAAGATACTGTTTATCTTAAGTTATTTTAACCGAGGGACCCCCAAATAAAATTCTGCATAAAAGCTTGGGCCGGCCCTCGAGTGGGCTGGTTGTGAGCAAAGTATATACTTTTATTTAACAAATGTGTAGCTATATAATTATTGCACCAGTGGAAAATAATTTTATTTGTTCATAACCAAAGTATATTTTGTAATATTGCTTTTATAGTTCACAGGGAAGGACTTCATTTACGGAAGTTTTTTATTGGGCTGTATCTACTGGCAATCGTATGTTTTCTGGTAAGTTCATGAAACAATGTTTTGCTAACACTTTATAATAAGGTTATATAACAATGAACAATGAAAACTTCTAAACTGTATTTTTTTAACATTAGTTGATGCACTGTAACACTCTAACATAAGCATGAACATTTACATTAACAAAGGTTTGTTCATTGTTAGTTCATGTTAGTCAATGCATTAACTAACATTAATAAATGAATTTGTAAAGTGTGACCAGTGTTTTTATAGGCTGCTTTTATAGTGCTGTAAACCTTTTTCTGTGTTGGTCCAACGGCTATTGTAGTATTTTACTATTTGCTTGTTATAAATCATGCATAGTGTGCATTGTAACCTACATATAGCTTACATAATCCTTGTCATTTGCACTGAGCTGATCTCCATTTACTCAACCTCAGACCCCCACCTGGGCACTTTTTATAGAGCCATAATAATATTTTTTCTATTTCTAAACATATAATTGCTATTTGCACTTCTGGTTCGATATGCAATGACAATAAAGTTGAATCTATAACTGGGATCTCACTGGGAGAATTGCAACTGATTTGGCCTGCTGCCTCCCCTCAAAAAAAAAAAAAAAGGACAGATGTGGACAAACGAGACGGATTAAAACACCAGGTGTAAACGGGTATGAGTCTGCCTCATCCACTTGCCAAAACGCATCTTAATACCAGGTGTAAACAGGGCCTTTGAGGGCTAGTAGTACTCACACCGTCTACAACAGGGGTTTTCAAACCTTGCCTAGCCTGATTAAAATGCCAATAACAAAAAATAACTAGGGAATCATCAAAACGTGATAACGATTCTGCATTCATTTAGTCTAAGTTGCGATCGATAGTGCATAATAATATATAATAATATATAGGCTGATGTATAATGTACTGACGGTAACAATGTTGCGCTGTTGAGGTGCTCGTGCTGCCTCTCGAGGAGAAATCGAAACAAATGAGCGCGGCAGACACAGAGAAACTCAGTTAACATACTAACAAAATTCAAAATGTGAGTTTTTATATGTATATGAGTTAATCAACATCACACGACCAAGAGTGCTGAATACCATCATGATTGAAAATGTGACACTGACTCACATGACAGTTCAATAAACAAGCAATTAATATTAAAGGTGCAATATGTAAGAATTTTGCAGTAAAATATCCAAAAACCACTAGGCTAGTGTTATATATTTTGTTCACTTGAGTAGGGGAGAGTGGGGTAAGATGAGCCATTTTTTACTTATGTGGTCCTCAAGAAAAGGGAAAATGAGGCAGAAGTACAATGAAAGTATTTAAAGTAATTTCAGGATGTTTCCTATCATTTTAAATGATCAGAATACATCTATTACAAAGGGTTCTAAAAATATGGCTTCTTATAAAAAAGTGTTCCTCTTGCTCAATTTACCCCAGGTTAGGGGTAAGTTAAGCCGAGTCAGTAGGTGGGTGTAAACTGACCATCTAACTGATGTCACAGTCACCGTCTCTCACCTTCCTCGGACTCCATTTCCCAGCATCCCTCTGGATCCTCACCTCACCAATCACCTGCACCTGCAAGCATTCAACGTGCTTGTGTGCTATTCTCACCTGCATCATCCATCTGCCAGTTTCTGTGCCTCTGTCTAAATAAACAACTTGTTGATCACTTACCTGTCTGCCTCTGTCTGTGTCACTGACAGAAGACCAGAACCCATGCAGAGCACCATGGATTCTGGCTGGGAATTCGCCGGACAGATCGCGGTGGCGGCCCAATCCAGCCGCGATCTGTTCACATTCACAGACAAGTCCTGTAGTCTCCTCTAGACCAGCTCCCTGGATGATGAGAGAATCAAGAACTTGTATAAGATCGGGGCAAATTTCGTCGATCCCAGGGAGCTCCCCGATCTCACCGGATGGGGCTGGGAGGAGGCCATTTTCCAGTGTCTAGAAAGATACATTCCATCATCGGCCTTCCTACCAGTCCAAAAGTCCCTTCGCAAGATGGCCGCCACTCCCGAGCCTCGTCGCAAGATGGCCACAACTCCTGAGCCTCGTTGCAAGATGGCCGCCGTTCCCAAGCCTCGTCACAAGATGGCCGCCACCACGGCTGAGCCCTCGGTCAAGATGGCCGCCGCCACACCTGAGCCCTCGGTCAAGATGGCCGCCGCCACGCCTGAGCTCTCAGTTAAGATGGCCGCCGCCACAGCTATGAATCTCTTCCTCATCCAGGATCCTATCCCAGACCTCAGTCCTGTGATGATTCCAGTCCCTTACCAGAGTCCAGAGGCAACTCTCTCCTTCGTCCCAAGTCCAGAGGCAACTCTCTCCTTCGTCCCGAGTCCAGAGGCGACTCCTGTCCTCGTCCTAAGTCCAATGATGGCTTCAGCTCCAGACTCTGCTCCAGTCCCTGAGTCAGACCCAGTCCATGAACCCGCTATAGTCTATGAGCCCACTCCTGTCCCAGAGCTGCGTTACCTCATACTCATGACCGGGAAAGCGGAAGCAGCGCCGGCGACATAATAAAAAGTCATAATAAAAGTTCCGCTGCTTGCGGTGTGTGTTGCGCAATCGCTCCAGCAGCCTCGTTCAGCTCCCACAACACTCGGTCCTGCTCTGCTTCATACTACAGTAACGTTAATAATCGTATCCATGAAGATGATTTCTTCCTGAGTCCTATCCTGATTATTTTCCACTGGTTGTGAGGTGAAGACCACATGTCCCAAGATTCCACACTCAAACTTGGCGTCATCAAGCTACGCCTTTGTTTTGAATAGGCCTCTAGCGACCTCTAGCGGACAGAAAATTTTACAAATTGCACCTTACAAGTCACTTACATTTTAGATGCATTATTGACTGTTTTTGTTCTATTTTAGCAGTGAAAATAGTTCAAACAAAGATCACAGCAGAACCACAGCGCATCAGTCTCACAGCAACACTCAACCGTGTTTACCCGTTACCCCACTGATCTCTCCTGCCAACTTTGGTGGTCTTAGTCACTGTCACACGAGATAGCTCAGCATAGTTGTTTAAAAAAATGACAGCTAATATTAAGCGGCAGCACTATGCTTAGCACACAACCAAACATTTCCGCGCTCACTATCAACAAATCCGTTTAAAATATTTTTTTTTTAAATCAGACCGAACACATTTTTTATTTTTATTCAAGAGTTATGTATATACAAAATGATAACTTTTGATAACAGTAGCCTTTTGATAAAAAAAAAAAAAAAAAAAAAATTATATATATATATATATATATATATATATATATATATATATATATATATACATATATATATATATTGTGCAAACAAGCAAGGACGGGATGTGGAGTTGGTCAAGAGCAAGAGAGACAGGCTCATCCAGGGCGGTCGGGCACTAGTGACTCACAGTGCGGGCCAGGCGGCCCATGGCACTGGTGTCGTGCCGAAAAGTGATCATCTGCCGAATTTCTGAAATTGTTTAGTTACCAAATGTTTTGACAATCACAGTACACTTATTGTGATGCAAGTTTTTTTCACAACCCCCCAAATTGGAAAATGAATTATTCTCTTTAAGATATAGCCTATTCTAATTGTTTGGCTTCCTAAAACTAGTGTAAATGTAATGGAGACACAATATTACTACTAAAAAGAAGTTTGAGTCCACTAAAGTCCAGGTACAAGACTTTTTACTGCTCCATTTGCACACTGAATATGGGTTTGAGCTCTTATATTTAAAGGTGCAATATGTAAGAATTTTGCAGTAAAATATTAAAAAATCACTAGGCCAGTGTTATATATTTTGTTCAGTTGAGTACTTACAATATCCCAAATGTTTGCAACTATTTGTAAATCGTGAGAAAATTGCTGTTTTAACCAAGGCTCCGGGATGTGTGAGGAGTCACCCGTCATACTCGTGTTACCTTCGGTTTCCGGTTTTTGTTTTGTAGAAACCATTGAAACACCAAAGACGCTTTAATATTTACATGTTTTAATAGACAAGGGAACAACTGTTTTGATATATTTATAGACAGAAAACTAATTATTGTTATATAGCTCAACACGTTTAGTCTTATTGTTTAAATCTAATTTTCTTGATTTTTTTTTACAA
Organism: Hypophthalmichthys molitrix; assembly: GCA_037950675.1. Taxonomy (NCBI): domain Eukaryota; kingdom Metazoa; phylum Chordata; class Actinopteri; order Cypriniformes; family Xenocyprididae; genus Hypophthalmichthys; species Hypophthalmichthys molitrix. The sequence continues at coordinate 21,545,660 of CM075506.1, forward strand.
GTACCATGCTTTATCATGCCTCAGAGAAAAACAGTTGTCAAGTAGCTAACATAGCATAATCAGATGCAGCTTTATTTTTAGTAACAGTAATACAGCATTTTCTCCATCATACAATACGTTTTCAAACTAATTGCATGCCATTTATCAACACAAGCCATCCAGCATTTAATATGATATTCTAAAATCGATCTATCTTACTGCAGTGAGTAACAGTGTCTCACAGCAGCCGCCGAGTGAACGCACAGAATAACGTTATAACATAATTTTCAACACACTCAAATGTGTCTTAATATGATAACAGAGCTGCGTGACCTCAAAAGTTCAGCTGCTCGTGAGGCGTGTGTTGCGTAATCGCTCCAGCGGCCTCGTTCAGCTCCCACAACACTCGGTCCTGCTCTGCTTCATACTACAGTTACGTTAATAATCACATCCATGAACATGATTTCTATCCCAATTCTATTCCACCGTCCGTTGAGGTGGAGACCACATGTCCCAAGATTCCGCGCTCAAACTTGGCGTCATCAAGCTACGCCTTTGTTTTGAATAGGCATCTAGCGACCTCTAGCGGAGAGAAAATATTACATATTGCACCTTTAAATATATATTTTTTCAATACCTTGGCTTTAACACAAAGAAATAAGCTCAAAGAGTGGTTCAAATAAATATAATTTGAAACAGGATAGGGCAAAAGTTAATAAGGGGCCGGTCACACAGAACGTGTTTTTCCGTTCCACTGCGCCACTTTTCCATTATTATTTTTTAATGTAAACACGAGCTAAATGGATGTGAACGACCATTGCGCTCGTGTCTTGCATCTTCTGCAGCATCTTGTGCATGACACTGCATTCTGAAAACGCAGCGCTCACGTTAAAAGTTTGACTTTTAAAAAACTAATCTCGGGACCTTGCATTTTTCTCCTATTCCACTGCCCATGGGCGCTTTCAAAGCAAAATAGCATTCTGTGTGAATGGCCCCTAAGAGGTTTTGGGTCCTTCATATTCACATAGGGCCCAACATTAACAGAAGTTCCAGGGAGCCCTCAGAGTCCAAGAGCCTTGTTTAAGAAGCCTTGTACATGGAACACATACATTCCAACATAAACATTTTTTATTTTATTTTATTGTTGATGGGTTTTCTGAACCAAATTAGATTTGGTTACCCAGGCTTCTGGTAGTCAAGGGCCCCTGGGCACTGGCCCCATAGGCCTGGTTGGTAATCCATCCCTGAGCATCGAGATAGGATTAACTGCAGAACCGCAGAACCATACGTCATGACAGTCTGAGGACAACAGCGCCAGACCAACAGTCTGAGGCCAGAAGTGGGCAGAGCAAATTTATCTTCATAGGCATTGCTCCATTTGCAGCATTTTAAAGTTTAAAATCATGTTAATGTCAAATATTTTATTAAAACGATCTAACTGAAATGATAGATAGATAGATAGATAGATAGATCCTCGCTTTTTGTTAATAGCTTACTTATGCAAATATATATACACACACAAATGTTGCACGGATATACACTACTAGTCAAAAGTTTGGAATCGGTAAGATTTTTTATGTTTTTAAAAGAAGATTCGTCTGCTCACCAAGGCTGCATTTATTTAATTAAAAATACAGTAAAAACAGTGATATTGTGAAATAATATTACAATTTAAAATAACTGTTTTCTGTTTGAATATATTTTATAAAGTAATTTATTCCTGTGATCAAAGCTGAATTTTCAGCATCATTACTCCAGTCTTCAGTGTCACATGATCCTTCAGAAATCATTCTAATATGCTGATCTGCTGCTCAAGAAACATTTATTGTGTACAATTGTACAAAATATTTGTGTACAATATTTTTTTTCAGGATTCTTTAATGAATAGAAAGTTCAAAAGAACAGCATTTATCTGAAATACAAAGCTTTTGTAACATTATAAATGTCTTTACTGTCACTTTTGATCGATTTAATGCATAATACAGTTATTTTAAATTGTAATAATATTTCACAATATTACTGTTTTTACTGTATTTTTAATTAAATAAATGCAGCCTTGGTGAGCAGACGAAATTTCTTTTAAAAACATTAAAAATCTTACCGATTCCAAACATTTGACTGGTAGTGTGTGTGTGTGTGTATATATATATATATATATATATATATATATATATATATATATATATATATATATATATATATATATATATATATATATATATGTGTGTGTGAGTTAAAAATATTTTTAACCATTTTTTTCATAGTACATAATACACATTACAGTTGTACACTAGATTACATGAATTAAGCAAATTCAGATCCATCAAACCAAAACACAAAAGTTATTTATTTAATTTTAATAAAATGTACTTTTCCCCCTAAGTAGCAAAAGCATCATATACTAGCTGTGATTTGCTCTAAACAAAATCAAACCAAAGAGAGTAATTTAAATTATTAAATTAATAATAGTATATTATTATTAGTAATAGTAACTGTTTGTAATAGTAATTATTAGTAATAGTAATTATTATTAAATTAATTATTTAAATTATTGCACAGCAGGCACATGATGACAAATTAAATCTTTAAAAAAAAAAAAAAAAAAAAAAACTCCATAAACATGCAATTAATTCCAAGACTCTTTTTGTCCAGACACTCATTAAGAAAAAATGTCCATATCATCCAATGCCTGAGCATTTATGTAAACATACTGTGTGCTTTTTCAACCAGTCAGTGACACTGACACTCCAAATATCCCAGGGTTTAGTAATGTACAGTGTGAAACGCTTTGTATGAATACTCAGGATTAATTGTTAACCCCAGGTAAATGATGAACAGTGTGAAACATGAATCAAGATAACCCAGGATTCTGTGATTATTAACCCACGGTAAACTATTTAAAGTATGAAAAGCCCTCATGTTTGTTTTTCATTCTAATGAAAAGAGAAGTTCATACATTTTTAAAAAAAATTAACTTTCCCTTCCTTTTCTTAACAACACACAATCTATAAGTAGCTTATGTCTTTATGAAAGCCTTATAAAACTAACCTGGTTTTTGATCAGCTTCCATTGTCTTGGTGTGATTCTGCTTGTCAATTTACTGCATTGCAAAATCAAACAGAAAAACTTGAATGTATAACCATAAAAATTGCATAAGAGAAACAAGTTTCGTTGTTCTAAAGTCAAAATTAACATATACTGCATTGCAAAAACAACATTTTAAATTCACAGTATCAATGAAATGTTCATACCTCCATGGACAGCAGCCTTTTTGAAGTGAATTTGAGGGTGTATTCAACTTGTGCCATCTGGTCGGTTTAAAAACACTGGGCAGTGGAAACTGTTGCAGCATGTTTTGCATCGCTGTAAATGAAGTAAAGCTAAACCTCTTCGAATCCTAATATGCCACTAAAAATCCACAAAAACATTGGTCAGTACTGTAAAGTGTATAACTAATGAAATAAAATACAGCGCCAACAACAAAGTAAAGCCACAAACCATGAATAAAGTGACTTCATCGCAACGCCCATTTACAAAAAGATTAGAGTCATGTTAACTGTTACCGATTGATTAAATACACAACAAATAAACTGGATCGATTAAAAACAAAACACAAAGAAACTTTTTACCGTGTTCTCTTCTTCTGCCATAACTCCGCCCACATCCGACATGAGACGGTTACTCCGCCCACTTCCGGCCTCAGACTGTCGCTCTGGCGCTGTTGTCCTCATGACGTATGGTTCTGCGGTTCTGCAGTTGGTTATTATTGGGAGCATCACCAAGGCTCACCCCACCCCGACAAGCCTGACGGGGGCGCTACAGCGGTGAAAAGAATATAATCGCTCATAACTCCTAAACCTTTAGGCGTAAGCTAAAAAAAAACAAAAAAAAAAACAAGAGCTCAGCTTGATTTTTCTTTTTTTGTTCAGGGGTAGAAAAATGAATAAACAGCTTGAATATTCGATTTCTACAAGTGGGCGGGAATTAACACCCCTTTCTGCTGATTGGTCAGGCGAAGATCAAACCGTGCCTTCATCAATTCTTCCTCAGTTCCGCACAGCAGAATAATAGTCCTCCGCTGCTGCAGTTGTATGGATTCTTAACACATTTATTGCAACTAATCTTTTTCTCATCAACAACCAGACGAATAGCTTGATACAACCTGTACCGAGGAACAGCTTAGACAGGGCTTTCTTCTGTGTAGACCAGCGGTTCTCAAAGTGCCAGGGGGTCTGTGAAATAATTTGCTATAGCTTTCCGTATTTTCTGTATGTCACGTTTTTATCACATGCAATCATCAGTGACTTATACAGTATAATGCATTTAACGTAAAATAATTTAAATGTAGACTTTTAAAAGTAGGCATGTCAAGTATTAGCTGTGTTTGTGGCGTGCACCAGAAAGATGTTCAAGGAGATCGAGACATGCTTTTCTTTATTCTTCAAAGGCATGACATTTTGTAGTCATTTTGAATGTATACACAAATAAAAAAGACATTTTACCATTTTGAATGATGTCCTACTCTTTTCTGTATGACTATAAAGAGTAATAGTTTAAGTTACTTCCCCTGTAGAGGAAAAAATCCAAGTGATCACATAGCATAAGTTCTGGCATTGCTAACTCTTGACATCACAGCCTGTTTATTATCAAAATTAAATACAGTCAACCAAACATATAAAAAGTTTTTCTGCTTAATTTAATTTGTCTGTTGTACAATATAAAGGCTGTGCCGGTCAGTCATCACCTGTCACTTACTGTTATTCCAAACTCATTTCTCTGCATGTGAAAATGCTTATTTACATGTATATTGGGACCCGACTGCAGTACAAGCCTTCTTTACATCAATAGTTTAGCATCCAAATGTTACATCACAAATATGCAAACTTTGGACCAAATGAGAGATGTGCGTGCCCAACATCGATACAGTTTCAGTTTCGATTAAAATAAATTTGTTTAGGCTTAATGTTTAAAATAAATGTTGTCTGTAATGAATGGCACTATATAAGCTATTTTTTATATAGGCTAAGGCTACTATGAATATTTTTATATATCCTATGTATATTGTTTATATATATTTATATTAGGCTATACATGGCTACTTATAGAGTAGGCAGCATACCCTGCCAATTACCCAGCTGATGCAAAGTGCATCTGCACAGAAGAATGCCCTGTCTAGGCTGTACCCCGGTATGGGTTGTGTCGAGCCATTCGTTAGTCAGGTTATTTGATGAGAAAAAGATGAAATGTAGTTGCAATAAATGCATTAAGAATCCGTACAACTGCAGCAGCGGAAACCATTATTCTGCTTTGCGTAACTGAGGAAGATCTGATGACGACGGGGGGGCCTGAGCCCCTGCCCCTTTGATCGCGAAAGTGAAAGTGCCCTTTGCGGTCGCATCACGGTACCCCCGCGTTCCCATTTCCGCCCCCCGGAACTCGATTTCTACTGCGGGAGAGCAATCGACCCCCTACACCCACCCACCCCCCGGGACGCGATTTCGGCGGAGGGAGAAACCCACAACACACAACCACAACATTTCTCTCAATGTTATGAGAAAGTTCTTTAAGTAAAATTAACATTGTATGGATGTTCCATGAACGTTGTTCTCACAACGTTTTCTCTATATTACGAGAACATTAAGTACAGAATACATTGTTAGGACGTTTCATGTTGTACTCAGAACGTATTATGATAACATTATGAAAACATTCAGCAAATAATAATAACATTAAAATGATGTTCTGAGAATGTTATCCTAAGAACGTTTTCGCTCAACATTATGAGAACATCAATCAAGTTAAAACAACATGATAAAGACGTTCCAAGAACATTGTTATGGGAACATTTTCACTCAATATTATGAGAATATCAGTCAAGTACAAATAACATGATAAAGACGTTTCAAAAACGTTGCTATAAGAATGTTTTCGTTCAACATTATGAGAACATCAGTCAAGTACAAATAACATCATAAGAACGTTCCAACAATGTTGTTCTAAGAATGTTTCCTCTGAAAGTAAGGTTAATAATATAACTTGGAGAGTAAAATTTTCAGTTTTACTCAAATTAGGGTGATGCAAAAATGAGTACACTCCACTGAAAGTCTCTGGAGCAAAGCTAAATTTTAGACTACAAATGTCTAATTTAACAAGAATTCAACCACAGGTGAGTCTAATTATTCATTACACAGGTGTCCAGCAGACAGTTGATTATAAAAGGGTGTTAAAACCCCTTCCCATTCCATGCTGTCAGCAGTGGCACCACATGGAAGAGAAATGTCACAAGACCTGAGAAAGAAAATAATTTCTTTACACCAGAAAGGTGAAGGCTACAAGAAGATCAGCAAAGCTTTACTTATCAGTCAGAATATTGTAGCAAAAGTGGTACAAACATTTAAAAAAGATGGAAATGCAACCATCTCACAGAGACGTCCAGGTTGTCCACGGAAGTTAACACCTCGACAGGAGAGTCTTCTGATGAGAAGGGTTGAAGAAAATTGGCATGCAAGTTCACTGCAGTTATCTAAAGAAGTAGAAAGCCAAACTGGGGTGACTATTTCCCGTGACACAATACGGCATTCACTGCAGAGGAATGGCATGCATGGCATCACGAAAGAAGCCTCTCCTAAAGCCCAGGCACAAAAAAGCCCACCTAGAGTTTGCCAGGGCCCATACTGACAAAGATGAAGACTGCTGGGACTCTATACTCTGTCTAGAGTGATGAGATCAAGATAAATGTTTTTGTAACTGATGGCTTCAAAACTGTATGGCATCTCAAAGGTGAGGAACACAAAGAAAAATGCATGGTGCCGACAGTGAAACATGGTGGTGTCAGTGTCCTTCTGTGGGGCTGCATGAGTGCTGCTGGTGTCCGGGAGCTGCATTTCATTGATGGCATCATGAATTCACAGATGTACTGCTCTATACTGAAAGAGAAGATGCTACCATCACTTGTGCCCTTGGTCCTCGTGCACTTTTCCAACATGACAATAATCCTAAACACATTTCTGAAGAAGAACAGTGTGAAACTGATTCATTGGCTCCTGATCTGAACCCAATCGAACACCTATGGGGAATTCTGAAGAGACAAGTTGAGCATCACTCTCCATCCAGCATTCAGTCTCTAAAAGAGGTCATTCTTGAAGAATGGAAAAAGATAGATGTTGCAAAATGTCGCCAACTTGTTCATTCCATGCCTAGAAGACTTGGTGCTGTCATTAAAAATCATGGGGGCCATACAAAGATGTAGTAGTTTTTGTTGTGGGGTGTACTCATTTTTGCATCACCCTAATTTGAGTAAAACTGAAAAATGTGTAATCTAAGTTATATTATTAACCTTACTTTCATGTTATAAGTTAAACAGATGTTATATTAAACTTAGTCTTGTCAACATTTTGGAAATTGTTTTTGTGTTCATTGAGATATTGTTTAAAGTGTTACTTTTCAAAAGGGGTGTACTCATTTACGCTGAGCACTGTAAGTAACAGATATTGAATTTATGATCCATATTGTTAGATTTTTTTATATTATTGCTTTATGCATAAACATACCCAGTCACAAAAAAAAAAAAAAAAAACATTAACGCTATCCAATGACTTTACACTGATCAGGCGTAACATTATGACCACTGATGCCAAGTTTACACTACAGGATTTTAAGCCCGATTTGCAAGTTAACGAGCTCACCGACAGGTCGGGCTGTGATCGGGGGAAAATCAGTGGGTGATCGGTGCTCGCCAGTCTTTATGTGTGAACTACTCAATGACGCATCAAAGAGGCTCGCTGACGTGTCGCCGACACCTCACTGACGGCAGACAAATATCTAGCATGCTATAAATATCTGAAGCTGTCGGCCGACTCGATATCCTGTGGTGTCACGTGTCGCGATGCAACAGCCAATGAAATATACACTGATGTCTATGGAAGCAGCAATAACAATCCATTCAAATAGCCTATAATTTGCCAACAGTTATTCATATCAGATACACACTGTGTAAGTAACTATAAAGCTCTCTCTATTCTTCTCCCAGTTCATCGGCCACATGTATTTTGGTACAAATGGATGAATTCACGTGCTGTAGCCTATAAATCCGACTGACAGGACTCTCTGAACTAAAGAACTGATGACATGGTGAAAAAAGCGATACATCTGTCATACAGTGTGGCCGTGGTGTGTCACGTGACAATCATGACGCGTCATCATGGAAACAATAAAGGAAACATTCTAATGGTGGCCTTAACTCTGGGAGGTCAGCCAGAATATTTAAAACTTATTTGTGAAAGGGTTCATTTAATTTTAATTAAATTTAATTCAAAATTTAATCTAATTTCTTTCCAATGTCCATTTTCAAATAAAGTCATTGGGTGACAGAGTTGTTGCCAGCTTGTGTTGTGTGTAATCCCCTGTTGCGGATCATTTACGTAGTGCGAACATCACAATGACTTAAAGACTCCACAGCAAGTCATGTAGTCTGAACAGCACAGCGATCTGCCGATGTTTAAAGTCCTGTAGTGTAAACTTGGCATGACAGATGAAGTGAATAACACTGATTATCTCTTCATCACGGCACCTGTTAGTGGGTGGGATATATTAGGCAGCAAGTGAACATTTTGTCCTCAAGGTTGTTGTGTTAGAAGCAGGAAAAATGGACAAGCGTAAGGATTTGAGCGAGTTTGACAAGGGCCAAATTGTGATGGCTAGACGACTGGGTCAGAGCATCTCCAAAACTGCAGCTCTAGTGGGGTGTTCCTGGTCTGCAGTGGTCAGTATCTATCAAAAGTGGTCCAAGGAAGGAACAGTGGTGAACCAGTGACAGGGTCATGGGCGGCCAAGGCTCATTGATGCACGTGGGGAGAGACGGCTGGCCCACATGCTCCAATCCAACAGACGAGCTACTGTAGCTCAAATTGCTCATGAAGGTAATGCTGGTTCTGATAGAAAGGTGTCAGAATACACAGAATACGCAGTTTGTTGCATATGGGGCTGCATAGCCTAAGACCAGTCAGGGTGCCCATGCTGATCCCTGTCCATCGCTGAAAGCACCAACAGTGGACACGTGAGCATCAGAACTAGGCCACGGAGCAATGGAAGAAGGTGGCCTGGTCTGATCAATCACATTTTCTTTTACATCACGTTGATGGTCGGGTGCGTGTGCATCGTTTACCTGGGGAACACATGGCACCAGGATGCACTATGGGAAGAAGGCAAGCCAGCGGAGGCAGTGTGATGCTTTGGGAAATGTTCTGCTGGGAAACCTTGGGTCCTTTGACACGTACCACCTACCTAAGCATTGTTGCAGACCATGTACGGTATTCCCTGGTGGCTGTGGCCTCTTTCAGCAGGATAATGCACCCTGCCACAAAGCAAAAATTATTCAGGAATGGTTTGAGGAGCACAACAACGACTTTGAGGTGTTGACTTGGCCTCCAAATTCCCCAGATCTCAATCCAATCGAGCATCTGTTGGATGTGCTGAACAAACAAGTCTGATCCATGGAGACCCCACCTCGCAATTTACAGGACTTAAAGGATCTGCTGCTAACATCTTGGTGCCAGATACCACAGCACACCTTCAGGGGTCTAGTAGAGTCCATGCCTCAATGGGTCAGGGCTGTTTTGGCAGCAAAAGGGGGACCAGCACAATATTAGGAAGGTGGTCATAATGTTATGCCTGATACTTTTTCCTATTGTCATTTTTTTTTTTTTTTAATTTTGGCATTCATAAACATAATTGTTTTTACATTAACAAATGGAAGAGACACTCTGTAGCTCTAAATTCAATTGTGTATTTCAAATGCTGTCACATTCCACAACATCATCATATGTAGAGAGAAACTGACACTCAAAATACACACATTATGATGGACGTAAAGACATCATAGAGGATTGTGAAGATATTTCACTGTAACTTCGTCTTCATTACATCTACATCATGTTCAATGTCAATTATCATTTATATTAAGCTATTAACTGTTGTTAGAGCACTGTCATTTTTGCTACAATTTGCCATGTCAGTAAAAAAAAAATAAAAGTACCTAATTGACAACATGCTGTTTTGTTTGTTTTTTTAATGTAAAAAAAATAAATAAAGAGAGGCTACAATATATAATAAGACCAGGCAGAAATAAAAACAATAATAAATGTATAAAATAATATATATATTATTACAATTTTATACATTTATTAATATTGTTTTTATTTCTAGTGAAGGACGAGAGAGGACCAGGCCTGGACTATTTATGTTGTTGTTTTATTATGTTTTCATATGGCAGTAGTCCATGTGGGGCTGCCACTTTCATTTTGTTGTTTGTTTATTTTGGTCAATTAAGTTTACATTGAACGTTTGCCGGTTCCTGACTCCCTTCTCCTTGAACCTTTAACAGGTTAATACTAATATTAATAATATACAGATACTAAAATACTAATATTAATGAAAATAAACTATTATTAAAAAGCCATTAAGGTCCTGTACAGCACTTTCAAAGTATGGTTCTTTATGGAAACTTATCAAAAGGGTTCTACTTAGCACCAAAAAGGGTTCTACTACTGGTACAAGCTGAAGAACCCTAATTTGGCACTGTTTAGAAACATTTTTCTTATAGAACTGCCGTCTGCCTATCAATTAGCGTGTACCATGTATACTTCATGCCTGATGGCGTTCCCATAGCGTCAACGTTATGACACAGTGTCTTGTTCCCTTCTCAGGAAACCGGGGTTATATACATAACCCTAGACATTTTTAGTTTAGTAGTCTACAAGCATGATTCATACAAAGACAAAATGTTTGATTATTAACAATCTTTTCTGTGTTTGTAGGTTTTATGGTATCTTACAGGTAATGAATTGAAGAAACACCCTCCTCCCAGCTTTTTGTCTGTGCACGTTGGAGGACTCTGTAAAAACTCCACTTCTCCTTCAGTACTCAGTTCAGAAGAGTCAAACTCATTTTACTCTGAATTAGGAATCAATTTAAACTACTCCAGGTTACAGCAGGCTGTTTACTGGGCTGAGCCTGACAGAAAAATCACATATATGTCCATGACTACTAGTCCAGGCCACACCACATTCATCATTCAGGACCTGAAAGAGAGCTATCAAATTGGTGAGGAGCTTTATGTCATGGTGCACGCAAAGGATTTTGACAACAAATCTAAGTTTTATGGAGGGGACTTTTTTCAAGCCAAGCTATTCTGGTCTGAAACTAAGGTCAGTTATTATACACATTAGATTAACTAAAATTACATGCCTGTTATATTATCTCTCTGGGTCAGAGAGAGTTGTACTGAGAATGTTCCTCTGTCACAGGCCACTGTTTTTGGGGAGGTGGTGGACCTGCTCAATGGCTCCTACTCTGTACGTTTCCTCCTGCCGTGGGTCGGCGAGGCAAGGGTGGCTGTGCGTCTAATTCACTCCAGCGAAGTTGTGCAGGTCCTGAAGCATCACAGAGATAGTCACTCTGGCAGAGTCTTCTTTAATGGATATTATGAGGGACCAGGACCAAAAAAGACCAGGCTGAGTGAAACAGTGAAATGTAATGTAAAGTGGGACAACAATGGACTAGAGCACATGGGAACAGGAGACTGCTGCTGTGAATACAACGATCCCCGCACCGGAGAAACTTGGCGCTGTCAGAGACCCAAATCGCTGCCATGCAGTGCCCGTGTGTACCACTCTATGGGTGGTTATAGAGACCACATGACTAATATGGAGAAGATGCTTATGTGAGATTTAAAAACTCTTGCTCAACTGTTTATTTAATCTATGAGGCATTGATGGAAGGCAGTATGACAAACATGTTCTCTTTGGCAGGAAGCAAACTAACAAAGGTATCAATGGAGATGAGAGGATCATCAAAATTTTCATTCTGATGGAAATTAAACTATTGGTATGTTGGTCAATAGTTTAACCCAGCAGAATAATGCAGTACAAGGATGCAAAGATGCTGGGAAATGTGTTGACATTTAGATAATGCAAGTTAAATAAAATAACCATTTCAACAATTTTTTGAAAACTTGTACCTTTGACACATTTACTTATCCTGCAGATGTTACAGAGAAATGTCATCCTGGTTTGCACACTCCAGTTCCAGCTGGCTTTTACCTGAATGATGTGTGGACGTCATTTGTCTGTAGCACCCGCCATTTTACAGCCCAAATGACAACAGAGTGCCTGAAAGACAAAGACATCTACATGATGGGAGACTCGACTATGAGACAGTGGTTTGAGTTCTTTGCGAAAGCAGTACCAAGTGAGATAATTGCTTATTTGTTAATTATAAACATATATACAGTAGAAATTCAGTAATTGTGGATCTGTTTTTCAGCTCTGAAGCAGATGAACCTGCATGTCCAATATCAGGCAGGGCCGCTCATGGCAGTGGATGTGGAGAACAACATCGACTTACACTGGAGGGCTCATGGACTTCCTCTGCGCACTCGGAAAACAGCAGTTGCTAATCTGCACTACATCAGTAATGAGATCGATGACCTGGGTGGAGGACCCCACACAGTCATTATATTCAATCTGGGGCCCCATTTCACGACATACCCTCTGGATTTCTTCACCCGTAGAGTGCTGAGGATCCGCAAAGCTGTTCTAGCATTGTTACAGCGGGCACCTGATACAACTGTTATAATCAAGACCGTCAACACTGGCTATAAGGTAACGTTATATGCCTTTATCACTAAAAGCGGAAGCTTCAAATAGTAGCGTAAAATAACTTCCGCTGTAGCCTGTATAAATGGCAGTACCTGCAGCATAGGATTGTTGTGATGTATTGATGTACAGTTAATCACATATACTTCATCTAAACATCACCTCAGTTTACTATCATTAATTGGGAATGATGAAAAAGAAAAATGGTGTCATGTTATTCCGGCACATATGTCATGATTTAAAGGGGAGCACACAAGCCTACTGTATGTGAATGTGCAAGACTTCAGAGTCTTATTACCTTTTTTTAATAAATGCAAGAATACAATAGAATACAAACAACATATATCACATTAAAGAGCATTAGAATTAGACAATGTTATACATCCCATAAAACACTGATTGCATTGCTTTCATGCACTCTACTTTACAATACAGCCATTAAGTACTAGACCAAATTTAAGTCATTCAAATAGAGGAATATTTCCAGCCCAGAATGAATTATTCAAAAGTAACTGGTTTGATTGTCTTAAATGAGTCATATCCTTAAGGTTTGAATGCAATGATGGGATAGCATTATATTATGTGTTTTCCAGTGATTCCTCCAGCAATAACTTCAGCAGTGTGCAAATCCTCATCTCTTGACTGTTTATTGTGTTAAGACTAAATTAACCATTTGAAATACTGATCTTTATTGTCAAATTCAGCCAAGTTAGTCTAATTTTGGCAACTGCCCATTGAGAATAATGCAGGTGGAAAATCAGTTACGCTACTAATTGGAACTGGATGTGACAACATGTGGACTGTGATAAAGGTCAAGTTTATGGATGATATTGTTTTTCTGTCTTTATAATAGGATATTTATGGCAGTGACTGGTATTCTGTACAGTTGGACAGAGTTCTGCGCTGGGCTTTTCAGGATGTTGGTGTTTATATTCTAGATGTGTGGCAAATGACAGCCTGTCACTACAACACAGAGAACATTCATCCTGCCCCTGTCATCATTAAAAATGAGATTGACATTTTACTCTCTTTTATTTGTCTTAAATAAATTTAAATTAAATTATCTTGACAATTTTGTGTTTTGTGTTCTTGACAAATTTCTGTCAGAGACCTCAAACTGCAGTCAGGTCGAGACCCCGATGAGGACGACGAGCATGCAGATGAGCTTCCCTGAGATGGTTTCTGACAGTTTGTGCAGAAATTCTTTGGTTATGCAAACCAATTGTTGCAGCAGCTGTCCGGGTGGCTGGTCTCAGATGATCTTGGAGGTGGAGATGCTGGATGTGGAGGTCCTGGGCTGGTGTGGTTACACGTGGTCTGTGGTTGTGAGTCCGGTTGGATGTACTGCCAAATTCTCTGAAACGCCTTTGGAGACGGCTTATGGTAGAGAAATGAACATTTAATTCACGGGCAACAGCTCTGGTGGACATTCCTGCAGTCAGCATGCCAACTGCACGCTCCCTCAAAACTTGCGACATCTGTGGCATTGTGCTGTGTGATAAAACTGCACAGTTTAGAGTGGCCTTTTATTGTGGCCAGCCTAAGGCACACCTGTGCAATAATCATGCTGTCTAATCAGCATCTTGATATGCCACACCTGTGAGGTGGATGGATTATCTCGGCAAAGGAGAAGTGCTCACTAACACAGATTTAGACAGATTTGTGAACAATATTTGAGAGAAATAGGCCTTTTGTGTACATAGAAAAAGTCTTAGATCTTTGAGTTCAGCTCATTAAAAAAATCGGGGCAAAAACAAATGTGTTGTGTTAATTTTGTATTAATTTATATATTTTTATATTAATTTATATATATATATATATATATATTACATATTACACTATATATATATATATATATATATATTACACGAGTTAATGGCAATACACACACACACACACACACACTATATTGCCAAAAGTATTGGGACACCCCTCCAAATCATTGAATTCAGGTGTTTCAATCACTTCCATGGCCACAGGTGTGTAAAATCAAGCACCTAGGCATGCAGACTGCTTCTACAAACATTTGTGAAAGAATGGGTCGCTCTCAGGAGCTCAGTGAATTCAAGCATGGTACCGTGATAGGTTGCCACCTGTGCAATAAGTCCAATTGTGCATCCAAGCCAATCCAATCACCATGTGCAATGCAAAGCATTAAGGCATGGTGCAGTTGCTCCTGATTCTATAACCACTTGGGAAGTACAGGCTCTGGGCATTTCTTCCACAAAAGGTTGCCATTAACTCAAAATCTGCCTATTTTTTAACATAGTCTGCTGCTCTCCTGATGCGGGGTTCAGGTTTAAAAGTTAAACACTTATGCACTGAGAAGAAGTAAAAAAAAATCACACACTTCATGCTCTTACATGGTTCTTGAATAATAATTCACAAAATAGAATGTCAGCAGGTAATTTACTTTTAGCTCGAGGGGTTTCCAGAGCACAGTTACAAATGAAAGTTAGCCCAGCTCTCTGCAGAACAGCACTGGAGTCCTCTCCTCCTCCGACAGAGCAGGCATACTTGAGTTCATATACTCAAACATCTGTGGGGAAAAAAACAAATCATCTCCATCATGTGCAGCAATACTGAAAAGGTACATGCAGCACTTATGGTAGTACACTAGAATAGCATACTAGATATACACAAAACTCCAGTTTTGATTTTGTACATAGTGTACAGTACATAATCCCTAATGTGTTACTTTTTAAAGGCTTAGTTTGTTTTTGTTCACAATGTAAACTGCTGAGTCCACTGCGGCAAGAGCAACCTTGGCCTTTGGATCTGTTCTGACCGTCACCTTAAACTCAGTTGCAGGTTTTATCTCAGCCATTGGGTCAATTTCTACCTGCACACAAAACAGTATGTGGAAACACACGCTTCTAAAATAATCTAATATAATATCACTTCTTCCGGGTTTAGATTCTGAATGACAAATCGCCTCAGCTGTACCTTGCCTTTGCAGACATCTTTCACATCGACCCACACAGAGTCAGCCACTATTTTTCCTTTTGGCGAAAGGCCTGTAAAATAGTAAGTGTAAGTGGCCACTAGAGATCGCTATAGGTAATTAATTCACGGTCATATAGGTCATTCATGTGACTGGGTTTGAGGGTTTGAGGCTTTGAGCCCAGGAACCTGTATAGCTGATCAACAGCCTCACTCATCAGATTTCTCTCATCTCGTCTATGTAAGTTAACAGTTTGTGTAATCCTGGTGCTGTTCTCTCTGCTCTCTGTAACTTTAAGTAGTTATATGATTCCTTTTTTTTTTTTTTTTTTTTTTTTTTACATTTTGTTAAGTTGCTTTGTTTTATGTTCACACTTTGTGTGCTGTTTAGCCCAGAGATCATAAAGCTAGCAACTAACCCAGAAAGCAGCAAGCCTAAAGTTTGCACCCTTGGTGAGCGGAGCGAGGTGTGTATTTTTAGTTAATGTTGTTAATGTGTAGAAAATGTTTAAGGATGTAAAAGTCTACATTGACTGTTACTGGAAAATGTTTTGTTTTAAGTTTCACATGTTAATTGTTTTATGTGTAATGCCAAAGGCTTATTAACCAGCTATTTGTGTGTTTATTTTTAGTTTTCACGGTGCTTATGCTGATTCTAGAAGAATAAAAACAATTGCACCCGTTAGAGACTCTCTGCCTCGTATTTAAGAAGCCAAGGGCTGCGACAGTAAGCGACCAGGCTGTTGTGATTTCAGTTCTTGGCACCCTCCCCACCAGCACAATTTGCTCCTTACTCAAAACCTGTTGGGGACTTGGGGTATTATTTATTTTTAAAATGATGGAAGATATTAGATCGAAAACAAAGCAAATCTTTGTTCTCTGCCCTTACAAAAAAGAAGTTTATTCAAGTGAGCTATTACTTCTTTTAAAATAAACATAAAGTATACTTTCAGTCTACTTTTTATGTACTTCTCAGAAATATACTTAAAATTGCACTTAAGTATACTTTACTCACTGACAGAAAAGTCTATTTATTTAGTATATTTGGCCCAGAGCCGTTGAAAATCATATTTAACGGCTCTGATTTGGCCTATCCACAAGTTTCCTTCACCCCATGAGGCCTTGCGTCAAAAGTGGGAGTGTCTTCCGGTACAAAGTAAACAAGCGGGACATGATACTCATTCACTCATCAGTTGACAGTCATTCAAGATTTAGTGATACAAACTTGTGAACGTTTAGCCTTTACTTAAAGACTTAAGATTCCAACATCAATATTTGAACAATGTTTCACAATAAAAAAAATGTTACAGTAACAGTCATTTATTCATTTGTGTCAGGAGTGCACATTAATCATGCTGAATCTAGCTGATATATATATTCACATAAAAAATGAACACATACCTATTCAGTTGCACCTGCTTCCATTTATTTCCGATCACAAGAATGCACAAAACAACCCCATTAAGGCTTTAAGTCCAAAGGCATACAAATTTAGAAATATATTGATAAAATATCATGTTTACGTCACTTTTCTGAGTATTTCTATTCATTTTCCTCGAAATTATGCGATGATTGCAATCCGAGTAGGTTTGAGCGATCTCTCCGTCTATCTATACTGTTATCCTTTCAGCCAGAGCAACAGAGGGAGCTCAAGAGAAGAAAACAGGAGTTATGAGTTATACAAGTTAATCAGAGTGTGTTACAGATATGTGGATGCTTTAGTCTGGTATCAACTAAGGCACAGGGAAGAGACAGATAAAACATTAAACCAAATAAATACACGATTATAATCATATATCAGTTGTCTGCGTTCCTCAAGCAGTCTCTGGTATTTTCCAAAAACGTGTGTATTTATTATCGCAATACCATAAGTATACTTTAGCATCGCATAACAGTGGAAACGCGACTGGCCCCACACCCACGACACGTAATACATCAATACATCTGAAATAAAAACATAGTAGACTTTATAGAGCTAATCAACGTAAAAACCGATTTAATAATTATAAAATATTTTTTTCTGACATAATTATTAACCACCATTTTACAGAAATGTGTTTACAGAATAACGTTAAAGTGTTAAAATATTGGTAATTCTAACTTCGCGCTCATAGTTTTGATTATAATACCTCATATCCAGTCAGCCGGTCGCATACGGTCTAGCCGCAGAAGTTCAAATATTTTAACGCATCCGAAGCTCAAATCGGATCAAAAAATTTCCGCATTCGCACATGATCGGAAACTCCACGCAGCCCCCATACCAGAGATCCTATTATTATAGGGAGATAAGAAGGTCTGTATCTGTCCCATTGGAGACAGGGTAACGGCTAACTTAATCACGTGTGGCACCTCTCAGCCTATCATATCGCCATTCAAAACTCCTCCCTGCGTACTGCCAATGCGTACTGCCCATACCGACAGTTAGCATTAGCCATTACGATTTTTTGACTAAAGGTTGCAGGCTTGCCTTCCAGTTATGGAAGCCCGTTTCCGCCACTAAATAATAATAAAAAAAAAGAGTAATTGCGACTTTTTATCTCAGAATTCTGACTTTTTATCTCACAATTGCGAGTTTATAAGTCAGAATTCTGAGATATAAAGTCGCAATTGCGTGATATAAAGTCAGAATTCAGACTTTTTTTCTCACAATTCTGACTTTATATCACACAATTGCGACTTTATATCTCAGAATTCTGACTTTATAACTCGCAATTGCGAGAAAAAAAGTCAAAATTGCGAGAAAAAAAGTCAGAATTCTGACTTTTTATCACTCAATTGCGACTTTATATCTCAGAATTGCGACTTTATATCACGCAATTGCGACTTTATATCTCAGAATTCTGACTATATATCACGCAATTGCGAGTTTATATCTCAGAATTCTGACTTTATATCACGCAATTGCGAGTTTATATCTCAGAATTCTGACTTTATATCACGCAATTGCGACTTTATATCTCAGAATTGCGACTTTATATCTCAGAATTCTGACTTTATATCACGCAATTGCGACTTTATATCACGCAATTGCGACTTTATATCTCAGAATTCTGACTTTATATCACGCAATTGCGAGTTTATATCTCAGAATTCTGACTTTATATCACGCAATTGCGACTTTATATCACGCAATTGCGAGTTTATATCTCAGAATTCTGACTTTATATCACGCAATTGCGACTTTATATCTCAGAATTCTGACTTTATATCACGCAATTGCGACTTTATATCACGCAATTGCGAGTTTATATCTCAGAATTCTGACTTTATATCACGCAATTGCGAGTTTATATCTCAGAATTCTGACTTTATATCACGCAATTGCGACTTTATATCTCAGAATTGCGACTTTATATCTCAGAATTCTGACTTTATATCACGCAATTGCGAGTTTATATCTCAGAATTCTGACTTTATATCATGCAATTGCGACTTTATATCTCAGAATTCTGACTTTATATCACGCAATTGCGACTTTATATCTCAGAATTCTGACTTTATAACTCGCAATTGCGAGAAAAAAAGTCAAAATTGCGAGGGAAAAAAGTCAGAATTCTGACTTTTTATCACTCAATTGCGACTTTATATCTCAGAATTGCGACTTTATATCTCAGAATTCTGACTTTATATCACGCAATTGCGACTTTATATCACGCAATTGCGACTTTATATCTCAGAATTCTGACTTTATATCATGCAATTGCGACTTTATATCTCAGAATTCTGACTTTTTAATCACTCAATTGCGACTTTATATCTCAGAATTCTGACTTTATAACTCGCAATTGTGAGATATAAACTCGCAATTGTGAGATAAAAAGTCGCAATTACTCTTTTTTTTTTATTTAGTGGCGGAAACGGGCTTCCATATCCAGTGGCTTTGCCCTTACTACTCTCCATTGGAAATTAATGACTTCCGGTCCAACGGCTGTCGTTTGTCGTGTGCAGTGGAAAGGCAGCTAGGCTTGGGTGCCAGCATCAGTGACAGGTGAAGTACAAACTGCGGGTTGTTCATGTATTTCAGGGCCAAGACGCTCTTGTAGTCATGCAGCAAATTATGTTTATTATTATTATTATTATTATTATGGCCTTTGGACGAAAAAATGACCTGTCACGTCATTGACCCATTTACAGTTAAAGGATTATTTCACTTTCAAATGAAAATTACCCCAAGATTTACTCACCCTCAAGTCATCCTAGGTGTATGACTTTCTTCTTTCTGATGAACACAATCAGAGAAATATTAATAAATATCCAGATGCATCTAGGCTTTTTAATGGCAGTGAGCGATACCAACGAGTATGAGCTGAAGAAAGTGCTTCCATCCACATCCATCCATCATAAATGTGTACTCCACACGGCTTCAGGAGGTTAATAAAGGCCTTCTGAAGCAAAGCGATGCATTTGTGTAAAAAAAAAATATCCATATTATTATCCATAGTTATACAAGTAACAAGTAGACTGCCTTCCATATTCAACGTACAAAGTAAGTGTAACTCTTGCAGTTCAAAAAAATTTACAGTACATCCTATGCCTTCCCAATTCAACTTACGGAAAAAGCTTAACTGACGCGACGTCAGTTAACACTCACTGCGTCTCATTTCGGAGGCTGCGTCCTCCGGAGGTCGCATTTGAAGGCTGCACACGTCATCAAGGATGTCTTATTTAAGAAAAGTAACCATAATAAAATTTATTGTTATTCCTCGTGAGGTGTAAAATACTGTAATTTCTTTCTTACTTTCAATTCAATTCACATTTATTTGTACAGTGCTTTTCACAATACATATCGTTTCAAAACAGCTTTACAGAGAATGCATGTCAACATTACAATTTAGAGAATGCGGTTAATAATGTAATAATTTAGGCTATTTAATTTACAATCACTGTTAGCAGTTTGATTGAAGGTAGAAGCAATGAGCTCCTGGAAATAATGAATTACATATTAACAATAATTAGGATATATAGAATTTTGGAAATGTGCATGTTGATCCAGATATTGTGTCATCTGAAGTCCTTGCAGGAGTTGGCGCCGTCTCTTCTAACGTGTTGGTCATCTGAGGTCTTCTTAAGAGGCTGGATCCAAATTGAAGCTGATGTACTCTCTAGGCGTCCCGAGGTAAAACAGAAAAGCAAATGGAGAATAATTAGCGTAGCTGCTGTTCATAACATTAAGCAAAGATAGTAAGAGCGTTAATTCTTTGTTATTTCTCATTGGTTATTCACGGTCACGTGGGCACAGATGATCACTTCCGTTTTCTTTATTATTTCCTTTGCCGGATTGATTATCAGTCTTTGGAAAGGGCAAGTAGCGGGAGCCAACTTTCTGTTGACCATATTTGTGCTGGTCTAGTCATGTTTTCATGTGCTTAAATAAAACCGAAAGCAAGTTAAATCTTCATCTTCCTTTGATGTAAAGATGACCGAGTGCGAACGAGTCATGAGCACACTACCTAGCCTCTATGTGGCTATTGGATGCCGCTAATAAGTCATGTGCAATTTATCTGATATGAGATGCATTATGTGAATGCTTGGCTAAAGAGATGCGTCTTTAATCTAGATTTAAACTGGGTGAGCGAGTCTGAGCCCCGAACATTATCAGGAAGGCTATTCCAGAGTTTAGGAGCTAAATGTGAAAACACTCTCCCTCCTTTAGTGGACTTAGATATCCTAGGTACAACCAGAAGTCCAGAGTTTTGTGATCTTAAAGAGCGTGAAGGATTGTAGGGCAATAGAAGATCGGTTAAGTACACAGGAACTAACCATTTAGAGCCTTATAGGTCAGTAGCAATACTTTATAATCGATACAGAACTTAATAGGTAACCAGTGTAGAGATGATAAAATTGGTGTTATATGATCATATTTTCTTGACCTGGTAAGAACTCTAGCAGCTGCATTTTGGACTAATTGTAGCTTGTTTATTGAGGATGCAGGACAACCAGCTAGTAATGCATTACAGTAATCTAGTCTAGATGTCATGAATGCATAAACTAACTTTTCTGCATCAGAAATAGATAACATATTCCGTAGCTTAGCAATGTTTCTGAGCTGGAAGAAGGCTGTTTTTGTAAGATATGAGAGATGATTTTCGAAGGACAAGTTGCTGTCTAATATAACACCCAGGTCTTTAACTGTCGAGGATGGAATAACGGTACATCCTTCTAAATGCAAGTTGTAGTCTTTGCAATCTAACTGTTACTTTTCTTAAATGAGACCACCTCAATTAGGGCTGCACGATTAATCTTAATTTAATCGAAATCGCGATTTGGCTTAGTGCGATTATGACATCGCAAAGGCTGCGATTTTTAATTATATAAATATGTACACAGCGTGTTAGTGAAGAGCTGCTCTGTGATCAGTAGTAAATGACGCTCCATCTGAGAGCACTGCATTAGAAAAAGCAACACAAGTCAAATATACAAACTTTCCAAACATGAGAAGCCTTTATGAACTTCTTTTCTAACAAAAGACAACATTTAACTCACTTCATAACATCAGTTGAGTGTTCGAAATAGCATTTTGAATAGCATTGGATTATAAATATACTTTATTATTACGGAAATACCCGAGAAGGCTTGAAGAAAACATATAAACCATGTATTGTTGTAGTCGTCTGTTTATTTTATTCATGTTTACTCAATCAAAGTGTTTCTACCTTCTTTTTATTCAGTCACAGCAATAACATGGTGCCTATTGGGGATTTCTTTGCGTATATTTGGAGTAATTGGAGTATCTGCTCAAGGGCACCCTCTGGCGTCCAGTATGAAACAGACATGTTTAGTGCCAAGTAAAGCTCACTCAATCCTATTCAGGGTAAAAATAGGAAAAATAATTCCTCTCTCTAAAGAACTTTGAGGGGAACATATAATCAATATGTTTTTCACCAGTGTACATAAGTTTACAGGGTTTTTTTTCCCCCACAGTGGATGCATAAGATTCATATTAAATACATGGACTCCATTTTTGATTTTGCATACCTCCTGACAAAAATAAAGAAATTATTGAGACAGATTTTTATCATAATAATATAATATTTGATAATAAATTCTTAGACCTTTCTAATGATTTATAGACATACTGCTTGCATGTTAACAGGTAACCCCACATTTTGTCATACAAGTTTTAAATATTATTTTCTAATTATTATAGTTATATTTATAATTAAATACTAATGCTAAGTACTTTAATAATGAAGTTATTACAACAGTAATATTTCTTATTTGGTTTAATATTTTTATTTAGCAATAATGATAATAATAATAATAAAAATAATTAGTCAAAATAATATATTAGCACAAAATTTTGGGCCAAATTGTGCAGCCCTACAAACAAGCAAAACAAGCCTGGTATTGTGTGTAATTTTTTTTTTTTTTCATTTGTTTTATAAAATCGCATTTTAAATCGCAATTTTAACCAGAAAAATCGCAATTAGATTTTTTCTCTAAATCGTGCAGCCGTAGCCTCAATGACATATGCAGTCTTCAAATGCGACCTCCGGAGGACGCCGGCTTTGAAATGAGACACAGCTAAATTCTTCATAAGCTGAATACTGAAGGCCTACGGAGCCCCGGACATGACATGCAGGAAAAAAATTGTGCGCACGATTTACTATTTCTTTTCCTCGATTTACTAAATCGTGCACACACTTTACTATTTCGTTCCCTCGGTTTATAAATCATGCGCATGATTTATAAATCGAAGTTCAATCCACCTGATTCATAAGTATTCATTATTATAGATGTCCTAATATAATGTATTTTGTTTCTCCAAAGAAAATTAAATAAAGCAGTATCGATAACTTTACACATCTCCTTAGAAACATCAAGGGAAGTAGCAGCATAGACTAATCTTGACAGTCCCTCAGCTTTACAGAACAAGACTCTACCTTTTAGAGATAAGTCCCTCAAAAGCCAGTGATTCAACTTTGTTTTAGTCTTCTGAATAATGGGATCAAAATTTATCTTACATCTAGATTTTTGATCTTTCGAGATAACAATCCCCAAATATGTCACTGATTCCTTCACTGGGATATTAGCAATATGTTGTAACTGACAATCTTTAATAGATAACAGTTCACATTTGTTAATGTTTAAACTAAGGCCAGAGGCTTTAGAAAATGCATCTACTACTTTAAGAGCAGCTGGGACCTGAAGTTGATCTTTTAGGAAGAGTGCAGTATCGTCTGCTAACTGGGATATGATAATATCCCTGCCATCAATAGATATACCTTTTAAGTGGATTTAATATAGATATATTTATAAGTTGAGTACAGAACAAAAAGAGGTAAGGGGAGATGGGACAACCTTGTCTTATACCACGTTTTAAATAAAATCTGGAGGATGAACCACCTTTAAGTTTAACAGAACAGTTTGCATTTCTATACATTGTTTGTATAGCTTTACAGAAAAAATCTCCAAACCCAAATTTTTATGACCCAAAAATAAAAGCATGCTCCACCATATCGAACGCTTTATAGAAGTCTAAGAAAAGAATAAGTCCATCATCAGTACTTAAATGTGAATAGTCCAACAAGTCTAAGACTAATCTTATATTATTTGAAATATGTCTTTTCTTTAGGAAGCCAGATTGTGCTTCATTTATAAGGGGGTCCATGACTAACTTGATTCTATTGGCAAAGACTATGGCAAAGATCTTATAATCATTGTTTAATAGAGAAATTGGTCTCCTTTTATCTGACAGCAATGGGTCTTTTTTTGGTTTTGGAATCAAAGTTATAAATCCTTGAGTTAAAGTAGGTGGAAGACATTGATCAGATCCAACACTTACTGGACTTTGTTACGCGCACGCGCGGTGGTGTGTTTTGGCGACGTCATAGACGCATGATCACCTGAGATCCTGAGACATATCCTCATGAATGTGGTCAAAGAAGATGGAGATGTGGCTTTCTTCAGACTGTCTCTGACATGCTGGCTTTTCCATGATGTTGTTTGTGAGGCATCATTCAGAAAAGAGGCTCATTTTTCCTGGCTTGACAGGAAGTTATTTCATTTTATTATGCAAATACATTTTAAGCTTTGCTCAGACCTTTTTATTACTTTAAATCTCTCTTACAATAGGTGTTGTCAACTGGAGTGCATACTCCAGTGACTACAAGGAGATGTATCGGGTGCCATATAAACTGACCAGGTGCCTTTGTTGTGGGGACTTATTTAAAGACTTCCCACCAGGCTAGACTGGAGATGGAAGGAAAGGAATCCTTCGTGCATTTTACTCGACCAACGAGTTTGAAGGTTACTGCTCAGCAGACTGCTTCATCTGTGACGGCAATCACTATAGCCCCAAGGACAACTATTTACAAAGTTAAATATAAATGGTCACTTGAGTGACAACTGCTTGATCTGACTGCTGTGATCAGTTTGTATATTAAGTTTGTATATTTGTTTTTGTTTGTTGTTGTACGTACATGCCTTGCAAACACTGAACAGCAAATTAAGTGGAACCTTATGTACAGATCACTGTGGAAA
Organism: Hypophthalmichthys molitrix; assembly: GCA_037950675.1. NCBI lineage: Eukaryota > Metazoa > Chordata > Actinopteri > Cypriniformes > Xenocyprididae > Hypophthalmichthys > Hypophthalmichthys molitrix. The sequence continues at coordinate 21,570,718 of CM075506.1, forward strand.
ATGATTATAGCCATTAAAGAAGGAACTCTTACCAGACAAAATATCATTAAGCACTTTTTTTTTTTTATTTTGACATCTGATAAGATTTCTTTTCTTGGTGCTGTTATTATTTTTGCATTTCTCCTTGAATGTGTACTGGTATTTTAAGTTGTTGACAGACCTTATTTTATTGTACCTTTAGGATTAAAATTACAGAGACAATTACTTGACTCATTTTTGCTTCCACTCAACAGCAAATATGACCTGAATAAAATAAAATGGCTTTATTTTAAAATGTTCTATATACACGCATTAAAAAATAATAATAATAATTGCGGTGACATTATGCTATTAATCCATCAAATTTAGGTTTAAAAGCTCTAAAATTGTGTGATTTAATATGTTGTAAAAATTTTAACTATTTTGCATGTGTGTAGAGAAAAACTAGGATAACAGCATCACATTTATGTAAATAATTACTTATTCATCAATAATTACTTATTACTATTTATCAGTATTACTACTGTACAGGTTAGAACATTACAATATTGAGCATACGTGTCACTTAAGACCAGCGCATGCGCATGCGTCTATGATGTCGCCAAAACACACCAACGTCCAGTACGTATTGGATCTGATCCAGCTACGTCATCGTGCTACAGGCTGCAGAGAGGCGTGTCTCCCGTTCTGTAGGCTACAGCCAGGTCCTTCACGGTGGAACAGCCTAATGAAAAAAACTGAAGAAGACAGATAGGTTTAAAACATTGGAAATGTTAACAACTAAATGAAAACATCTTTGGACTTTACAATAACATTAAAAATATGCCTTCAAAAATTAAAGGGGATCTTGAAACTCAGGAACAACACTGTAAGTTATTTCTGAACAATATATATTTTGTATATATTTTATAACAAACTATATTTTAGTTTGATAATGTTTTTTATTTAATACTTTGTATTTTTAGGGGATTTTAAGGTACTAAATTATATTTATGCAGTAGTTATATAATCCGTTTATTCACTTTTTGAGCATGGACCTGAAAATAAATTTCCAACTTAAACTGTCATAAATCTTGAATCTTTGGAGCACAAACTTTGGTCTCTGTGTAAAGACAACAGGTCTTACAGGCAGATTATTGCTAAAGTGAAATAAGTTTTAAAAAGTGAACTTGAAAAAAGTTTATATTTATTGTTATAAAAATGCACAAAAAATAAAATTTTACATTTTTATATGAAATATATATTTTCTCAAACACGTTGTATTCCAAAACTGAGAAAAACAAAGCCATAAATCTAAACAAGCTTTGTTCCAAATATGAGGTCCTAAAAAAAGCTTTCAGTAAGAATTTGTTTGTGTGCAATACCAAACGTTTCCAATAGACAAAATTAATCTCCCATTCCATTTGTTTTGTACATACAGCAAGTGCCAAAACCTTACCATGTTTCGTACCATTCCAATGAAGTGAAATAATAATAATAATAATAATAACAACAATAATAATAATAGGTCAAAAATGACCAAACAGCACCAGAGGGTTAACCATCAAATTACTTGTGATTGTTGTTACCTTGGTACAGTACAAAATATATAATTTTAGTGTTAATTTGAAGTATACAATACAACAGTATCTTTGCTGACTCGAAAAAAAAAAAAAATTAATTCATACTTACCATTAAATTTAGACTTTTTGTTTTTTTATTTAAGAAATGTGTAGCTATAACTATTGTACCAGTGGAAAATACCATAAGTAATTTCTTCATAACCAAAGTAAATTTTGTAATTTTGCTTTTATAGTTCACAGGGAAAGATCACATTTACAGAAGTTTTTTACTGGCCTGTGTCTACTGCTAATAATAAGTTTTCTGGTAAGTTCATGAAACAATGTTTTGGTTGTAACACTTAACTAATTTTAATAAATGAAACCATATTGTAAACTAAATTAGTTAACATGAAGTAACAATGAACAATACTTTTTAACTGTATTTGTTAGCATTAGTTAATGCACTGTGAACTAACTTGAACATGAACATATACATTACCTAACGTAACAAATGAAAACTTATTGTAAAGTGTTACCAGTGTTTTTATAGGATGCTGTTACTGTAGTACTGTAAGTCTTTCTCTGTGTTGGTCCAACGGCTATGGTAGCATTTTACTATTTGCTTGTTATAAAACATGCATAGTAGTGTTAAGACCGTCTAGGGCCAGCCGCAACATAAATGAATGTGTGTTCACTCACAAAGATAAATGTTCAACAAAAGTAGATTTATTAACAAAATATAGTAAAAACCAAAAACAAAGGGACAAGGCCAAAATAAGAAACAAAATCCTTGATAGTGTGTTTGGGGTGGCCTTAACATCAGAATCGGGAATCGACCAATCAGGACCAGACCAATCGGGATCTCTGCTGGCTTGAGTGCAGGCCACACCTTCTCCTGCACAGACCCCCCCCCCCCCTTTATTTATTTTTTGCGATTGCGATTTAATGTGCAATTATTTCTTAAGTTCTTTATGTTCTGTATTATGCAACAAAGAAAAAAAAGATTCCGATTTTGAATCTTAAGTTCCTCTTCTCTTATATTCTCTTCAACATTTCTCTTTAAAAATTCTCGTTTTAGACCGGTGTTTTATTTTTGCTTTTCTCTGCGCTAGTTATTATAGTTAATAAAGTTTTAAATATGGATTATAAAGCTTAGAAGAGCAAGGATATTTTAAATATATCTCCGACTGTGTTCATCTGAAAAAAGATAATCATATGCACGTGGCTTGAGGGTGAGTGTATCATGGGATAATTTTCATTTTTGGGAGAACTCTCCCTTTACTAATCCACATGAGCAAACTCAAATCAAGGCAGGCAAACAAACACAACCTAAGTATTAATAAGACTGGACAAACTAAGGGGAGCACACATGAATTTAAATACAAACGATAATGAGGTACACACAGCTGAACAGTATAACTCAATCTAATCAATTACTATGAAAACTAAAGACTATAACGGGAACTAGAACAAAGTAAATGTGAATAGAAACCAACTAAAAGTCCATGAAAATGAAACTAAATGAAATGCATAACTGACAATACATGACATGTATGTAGTTTATGTAGTTATTGTACTAATTTTGACAATTAGGCAATATAGAAAATTTGTTTTAATATATGTACGAAACAGTTTTGTTAAATCTTGGGTATTTAAGCCATTTTAAAGTTTACATTGAACGTTTGCCGGTTCCTGGCTCCCTTCTCCTTGAACCTTTAACATTGCTACAAATACTAATATTAATAATATACAGATACTAAAATACTAATATTAATGAAAATAAACTATTATTAAAAAGCCATTAAGGTCCTGTACAGCACTTTCAAAGTATGGTTCTTTATGGAAACTTATAAAAAGGGTTCTACTTAGCACCAAAAAGGGTTCTACTACTGGTACAAGCTGAAGAACCCTAATTTGGTACTGTTTAGAAACATTTTTCCTATAGAACTGCCGTCTGCCTATCAATTAGCGTGTACCATGTATACTACAGTCATGCCTGATGGCGTTCCCATAGCGTCAACGTTATGACGCAGTGTCTTGTTCCCTTCTCAGGAAACCGGGGTTATATACATAACCCTAGACATTTTTAGTTTAGTAGTCTACAAGCATGATTCATACAAAGACAAAATGTTTGATTATTAACAATCTTTTCTGTGTTTGTAGGTTTTATGGTATCTTACAGGTAATGAACTGAAGAAACACCCTCCTCCCAGCTTTTTGTCTGTGCACGTTGGAGGACTCTGTAAAAACTCCACTTCTCCTTCAGTACTCAGTTCAGAAGAGTCAAACTCATTTTACTCTGAATTAGGAATCAATTTAAACTACTCCAGGTTACTGCAGGATGTTTACTGGGCTGAGCCTGACAGAAAAATCACAAATATGTCCATGACTACTAGTCCAGGCCACACCACATTCATCATTCAGGACCTGAAAGAGAGCTATCAAATTGGTGAGGAGCTTTATGTCATGGTGCACGCAAAGGATTTTGACAACAAATCTAAGTGTTATGGAGGGGACTTTTTTCAAGCCAAGCTATTCTGGTCTGAAACTAAGGTCAGTTATTATACACATTAGATTAACTAAAATTACATGCCTGTTGTATTATCTCCCTGGGTCAGAGAGAGTTGTACTGAGAATGTTCCTCTGTCACAGGCCAGTGTTTTTGGGGAGGTGGTGGACCTGCTCAATGGCTCCTACTCTGTACGGTTCCTCCTGCCGTGGGTCGGCGAGGCACAGGTGGCTGTGCGTCTAATTCACTCCAGCGAAGTTGTGCAGGTCCTGAAGGATCACAGAAATGACTCTGGCAGAGTCTTCTTTAATGGATATTATGAGGGACCAGGACCAAATAAGACCAGGCTGAGTGAAACAGTGAAATGTAATATAAAGTGGGACAACAATGGACTAGAGCACATGGGAACAGGAGACTGCTGCTGTGAATACAACGATCCCCGCACCGGAGAAACTTGGCGCTGTCAGAGACCCAAATCGCTGCCATGCAGTGCCCGTGTGTACCACTCTATGGGTGGTTATATAGACCACATGACTGATATGGAGAAGATGTTTATGTGAGATTTAAAAACTCTTGATCAACTGTTTATTTAATCTATCTGAGGCATTGATGGAAGGCAGTATGACAAACTTGTTCTCTTTGGCAGGAAGCAAACTAACAAATATATCAATGGAGATAAAAGGATCATCAAAATTTTGAATTCCGATGGAAACAAAACTATTGGTATGTTGGTCCAATAGTAGTTTAACCCAGCAGAATAATGCAGTACAAGGATGTAAAGATGCTGGGAAATGTGTTGCACATTATTAATTTTCTGACATTTAGATAATGCAAGTTAAATAAAATAACCATTTCAACAAATTTTTGAAAACTTGTACCTTTGACACATTTACTTATCCTGCAGATGTTACAGAGAAATGTCATCCTGGTTTGCACACTCCAGTTCCAGCTGGCTTTTACCTGAATGATGTGTGGACGTCATTTGTCTGTAGCACCCGCCATTTTACAGCCCAGATGACAACAGAGTGCCTGAAAGACAAAGACATCTACATGATGGGAGACTCGACTATGAGACAGTGGTTTGAGTTTTTTGCGAAAGCAGTACCAAGTGAGATAATTGCTTATTTGTTAATTATAAACATATATACAGTAGAAATTCAGTAATTGTGGGTCTGTTTTTCAGCTCTGAAGCAGATGAACCTGCATGTCCAATATCAGGCAGGGCCGCTCATGGCAGTGGATGTGGAGAACAACATTGTCTTACGCTGGAGGGCTCACGGACTTCCTCTGCGCACTTTGAAAACAGCAGTTGCTGATCTGCACTACATCAGTAATGAGATCGATGACCTGGGTGGAGGACCCCACACAGTCATTATGTTCAATCTGGGGCCCCATTTCACGACATACCCTCTGGAGTTCTTCACCCGTAGAGTGCTGAGGATCCGCAAAGCTGCTCTAGCATTGTTACAGCGGGCACCTGATACAACTGTTATAATCAAGACCCTCAACACTGGCTATAAGGTAACGTTATATGCCTTTATCACTAAAAGCGGAAGCTTCAAATAGTAGCGTAACACAAGCCTACTGTATGTGAATGTGCAAGACTTCAGAGTCTTATTACCTTTTTTTAATAAATGCAAGAATAGAATACAAACAACATATCACATTAAAGAGCATTAGAATTAGACAATGTTATACATCCCATAAAACACTGATTGCATTGCTTTCATGCACTCTACTTTACAATACAGTCATTAAGTACTAGACCAAATTTAAGTCATTCAAATAGAGGAATATTTCCAGCCCAGAATGAATTATTCAAAAGTAACTGGTTTGATTGTCTTAAATGAGTCATATCCTTAAGGTTTGAATGCAATGATGGGATAGCATTATATTGTAGTGTTTTCCGATGATTCCACCAGCAATTACTTCAGCAGTGTGCAAATCCTCATCTCTTGACTGTTTATTGTGTTAAGACTAAATTAACCATTTGAAATACTGATCTTTATTGTCAAATTCAGCCAAATTAGTCTAATTTTGGCAACTGTCCATTGAGAATAATGCAGGTGGAAAATCAATTACGCTACTAATTGGAACTGGATGTGACAACATGTGGACAGTGATAAAGGTCAAGTTTATGGATGATATTGTTTTTCTGTCTTTATAATAGGATATTTTTGGCAGTGACTGGTATTCTCTACAGTTGGACAGAGTTCTGCGCTGGGCTTTTCAGGATGTTGGTGTTTATATTCTAGATGTGTGGCAAATGACAGCCTGTCACTACAACACAGAGAACATTCATCCTGCCCCTGTCATCATTAAAAATGAGATTGACATTTTACTCTCTTTTATTTGTCCTAAATAAATTTAAATTAAATTATCTTGACAATTTTGTGTTTTGTGTTTTTGACAAATTTGTGTCAGAGACCTCATTTTTTGTTATATCATCCTCAAATTTGAAACACATTTTAATGTGTTTACTTTTTAAAGGCTTAGTTTGTTTTTGTTCACAATGTAAACTGCTGAGTCCACTGCAGCAAGAGCAACCTTGGCCTTTGGATCTGTTCTGACCGTCACCTAAAACTCAGTTGCAGGTTTTATCTCAGCCATTGGGTCAATTTCGACCTGCACACAAAACAGTATGTGGAAACACACGCTTCTAAAATAATCTAATATAATATCACTTCTCCGGGTTTAGATTCTGAATGACAAATCGCCTCAGCTGTACCTTGCCTTTGCAGACATCTTTCACATCGACCCACACAGAGTCAGCCACTATTTTTCCTTTTGGTGAAAGGCCTGTAAAATAGTAGGCAACCAGGCGAAAAGAAGGCACCATATCCACATTGACGTTCACATCGACTGTTGTGATTTCAGTTCTTGGCACCCTCCCCACCTGCACAATTTGCTCCTTACTCAAAACCTGTTGGGGACTTGGGGTATTATTTATTTTTAAAATGATGGAAGATATTAGATCAAAAACAAAGCAAATCTTTGTTCTCTGCCCTTACAAAAAAAGAAGTTTATTCAAGTGAGCTATTACTTCTTTTAAAATAAACATAAGAAAGTATACTTTCAGTCTACTTTTTATGTACTTCTCAGAAATATACTTAAAATTGCACTGAAGTATACTTTACTTACTGACAGAAAAGTCTATTTGTTTAGTATATTTGGCCTATCCACAAGTTTCCTTCGCCCCATGAGGCCTTGCGTCAAAAGTGGGAGCGTCTTCCGGTACAAAGTAAACAAGCGGGACATGATACTCATTCACTCATCAGTTGACAGTCATTCAAGATTTAGTGATACAAACTTGCGATCGTTTGGCCTTTACTTAAAGACTTAAGATTCCAACATCAATATTTGAACAATGTTTTACAATAAAAAATGTTACAGTAACAGTAATTTATTAATTTGTGTCAGGAGTGCACATTAATCATGCTGAATCTAGCTGATATTTATATTCACATAAAAAAAGAACATATACCTATTCAGTTGCACCTGCTTCCATTTATTTACGATCACAAGAATGCACAAAACAACCCCATTAAGGCTTTACGTCCAAAGGCATACACATTTAGAAATATATTGATAAAATATCATGTTTACGTCACTTTTCTGAGTATTTCTATTCATTTTCCTCGAAATTATGCGATGATTGCAATCCGAGGAGGTTTGAGAGATCTCTCCGTCTCTCTATACTGTTATCCTTTCAGCCAGAGCAACAGAGGGAGCTCAAGAGAAGAAAACAGGAGTTATGAGTTATACAAGTTAATCAGAGTGTATTACAGATATGTGGATGCTTTAGTCCGGTATCAACTAAGGCACAGGGAAGAGACAGATAAAATATTAAACCAAATGAGTACACGATTATAATCATATATGAGTTGTCTACGTTCCTCAAGCAGTCTCTGGTATTTTCTAAAAACTTGTGTATTTATTATCACAATACCATAAGTATACCATAAGACAGCTTTCCTGCAGCTCAGTGGTTAGAGCATGGCACTAGCAATGCCAAGGTCATGGTTCGATCCCAGGGATTGCACATAATCAGATACAAATGTATAGTGTAATGCAATGTAAGTCGCTTTGGATAAAAGCGTCTGCCAAATGCATAAATGTAAATGTAAATACTTTAGCATCGCATAACAGTGGAAACGCGACTGGCCCCGCACCCACGACACATAATACATCTGAGATAAAAACATAGATTTTATATAGCTAATCAACTTAAAAATCGATTTAACAATTATATAAAAAAAATTCTGACATAATTATTAATAACCACCATTTTACAGAAAATGTTTACAGAATAATGTTGGTAATTCTAACTTCGCGCTCATAGTTTTTTTAATTATAATACCTCATATCCGGTCAGCCGGTCACATATGCTCTAGCCGCAGAAGTTCAAATATTTCAAGGCATCCGAAGCTCAAAGCTCAAATACACTGGAGGGGAACGTATTCGGCGACAGGTGAAATAATTCTTTGACATGGTTAAAAATAATGAATGGTTTGTTTTTGTTTGTTTGTTTAGCGTATGTTGTCGCCGACGTTCCCCTCCAGTGTATTTCTTATAGTAATATGACCCCTTGCGATCTGTCTCACTGCCTGTATCCACTTTTGCGTCCTTAAACATTCGTTTTTTGGGGTCGACAGCTTATAAAAACTTATTTCTGGGTTTTTTAGCTTGTTAGCTGTACACCTTGTCACATAGCAGCTTTTAGGCATTGTTCTGTTTTTTTTTGTAATAAGTCAGAAATGACAAGGAGGCAGCCTCACGCAATACAGAGTCAAAGGTGACGGTTGGATTGTTTTTCAGATTATACTAAATGCGCTCTGTCTCTATTGGAGAAAGGGTAACGGCTAACTTAATCACGTGCGGCACCTCTCAGCCTATCGTGTCGCCGTTCAAAACTCCTCCCTGCGTACCGCCAGTTAGCATTAGCCATTTTGCTTTTTTTGGCTAAAGGTTGCAGGCTTGCCTTCCAGTGACTTTGTGTTCAGCCTCAATGCAGGAAAAAACATCAAGTAAAAGGTTTACACATGCACGCACACATGCATACACACACACACAAATACAAATGAACTGGTGTGATTGTAACAATTATAGTAACATTGAGCCAAAAGACTCAAATAAGAGGTTGAAATCAGATCTGATTCTGACCCATATTGATTGATGTAACCCGGGTAACTATGGAAGCCCGTTTCCGCCACTAAAAAAAAAAAAAAAAAAAAGAGTAATTGTGACTTTTTATCTCAGAATTCTGACTTTTTTTCTCGCAATTGCGAGTTATAAAGTCAGAATTCTGAGATGTAAAGTCGCAATTGCGTGATATAAAGTCAGAATTCTGAATTTTTTTTCTCACAATTGTGTGCAACTTTATTTCTCATAGTTCTTACTTTGCTTGCGTTTCCTTTCATTGCGGGTGAGCATCAGGATTGTTGCTTCGTTATTATTATACATAAAATGGAAGACATCATAAAGGATTATTTTTAGCGCGGATTTACCAATAAAGAAATTTTGATTTTATTGGAAGAGGCACATAACATGAAGATTAGTCTCCGGACATTAGAGAGAACATTATGCAGGAATATGCATAGTATAGCATGTTTCCACGGTAACCTTGTACATGAGTACAGCGTTTCCAGGAGAAAAAACAGCTTTTACTGCCATCTAGTGGGCTTAATACTAAAACGCCAATACCTACCATATTTCATCAACTTTTGTAACTGCAACTCAAGTCTGGTGGCTGCATAAAAGGGTAGAATTACAATTACAAAATTACCGTGGAAGTATTTGGTGAATAAAAGTTGTTTTTAACAGAATTGGATACACTAATGAATTTGAAAAGTTTTGAGCAAATGTGTTGTCATTACACAATAATACCAATATAATAGTAATAGTAATAATAATAAGAATCAACTGTGGCGGAGGCGCAATAAAACAGACGAAGCTGAAGTGGCACATTTTAAACACCAACAGCTTCAGACATCAGGACGGCAGCACGGCTCTATCGTTGGATGCACCAGATGTTGGATGTCCGTATTTGTTAGACAGAGAAACTGTCCGTCAGTTAATTACAAGAAAAAAAGTCAGAATTCTGAGATATAAACTCGCAACTGCGTGATATAAAGTCAGAATTCTGAGATAAAAACTCGCAATTCTGACTTTTTATCATGCAATTGCGAGTTTATATCTCAGAATTCTGACTTTATATCACGCAATTGCGACTTTATATCTCAGAATTCTGACTTTATAACTCGCAATTGCGAGAAAAAAAGTCAGAATTCTGAGATAAAAACTCGCAATTCTGACTTTTTATCACGCAATTGCGACTTTATATCTCAGAATTGTGACTTTATATCATGCAATTGCGACTTTATATCTCAGAATTGTGACTTTATATCACGCAATTGCGACTTTATATCTCTGAATTCTGACTTTATAACTCGCAATTGTGAGATATAAATTTGCAATTGCGAGATAAAAAGTCAGAATTCTGAGATAAAAAGTCGCAATTACTCTTTTTTTATTATTATTATTTAGTGGCGGAAACGGGCTTCCATAGGTAACCCAGGCTACCAGTAAAGAGAAAAAAAAGTTAAGAAAAGGAAAAAAATTCTAGAAGGAAAAGAGATTCATCCAATCACTGATCGTGCTGCTGTGAGAGACCCCCCTAAGAGCCAATAGTAGCGGCGCATTCATAAGTCCCGCCCGCTGGTCGCGCCGGCGCTGCTTTCAGCGTGAGCAGATGAGAGTCAGCGCAGATCAGCACAGACCATTTCTCCAGAAAGTCCATGGGTTAAGCATTGGTCTAACTAGAAATGTGATTGAGTGCACTGAAAGTGGAACTTTTGAAGTCGATGGTCAGTTTGAAGTGTTGTCGTCGGAGAGAGAAAAGAGAGAGATGGAGCGGATCCCGGAGTGTTGAAGCGCTGTGAGTAATCTTCCTTGCAGTAGGAGTAAAATCTTTGCGTGGCAGGGGGAGCTGCCGCTCGACCTGCCACCGTTATTTGCGCCTGCCACGGGACCTGCCACGGACATAAGCGCCTGCCTCGCGATCTTACACAATATGTAAGGTGTTTTTAAACAAAAAGGAGCGCGTGTCCCCTGTATCCAGCAGGATTGCTCTATTTGTCATCTTAACTTATATTTTATTCGCTCTTTTTGTCCATAATGGAGCGCGTCTCGTGGCTCCTACTAGCGTCGCGCCTGCCTCAAGATCTCTCACTGTTTCACAGCTACCAGACACTCTGATTGATGCATGCGAGCTAACAGATAGATAAATAAGAGCAGGATTGCACTATTTGTCATCTTAACTTATATTTTATTCGCTCTTTTTGTCCATAACGGAGCGCGTCTCGTGGCTCCTACTAGCGTCGCACCTGCCTCAAGATCTCTCACTGTTTACAGCTGCCTTAATCTGATACACTGCAACAAAATTGGTTTGACGTTGAACGTTCAATATTCGCAAATTTAGGCACCGTCTCAAAGTTACATATGACATTGGTATACACGTTTCTAACTTTAATAGCATTTAAACTGAATGACTTAAATCATAAAACCAAATGTGTTCACCTAGGTGCTGTAATGTACACATTAACTATAATGTACACATTTTACATGTTATTATTTATCAAAATATACTATAAAATCATATGTAAACATAGCATTCTAGGCGGCAAAGGGATGCATTATTGAATGACTGTTTATATATTTATTTAATTTTTTATTTATTTATCCTCTCAAACTATCAGTTATGCTATACAGGTGCTGGTCATATAATTAGAATATCGTCAAAAAGTTGATTTATTTAACTAATTCCATTCAAAAAGTGAAACTTGTATATTGAAAAAAGTGAAACTTGTATATTATATTCATTCATTACACACAGACTGATATATTTCAAATGTTTATTTCTTTTAATTTTGATGATTATAACTGACAACTAAGGAAAATCCCAAATTCAGTATCTCAGAAAATTAGAATATTGTGAAAAGGTTCAATATTGAAGACACCTGGTGCCACACTCTAATCAGCTAATTAACTCAAAACACCTGCAAAGGCCTTTAAATGGTCTCTCAGTCTAGTTCTGTAGGCTACACAATCATGGGGAAGACTGCCGACTTGACAGTTGTCCAAAAGACGACCATTGACACCTTGCACAAGGAGGGCAAGACACAAAAGGTCATTGCAAAGAGGCTGGCTGTTCAAAGAGCTCTGTGTCCAAGCACATTAATAGAGAGGCAAAGGGAAGGAAAAGATGTGGTAGAAAAAAGTGTACAAGCAATAGGGATAACCGCACCCTGGAGAGGATTGTGAAACAAAACCCATTCAAAAATGTGGGGGAGATTCACAAAGAGTGGACTGCAGCTGGAGTCAGTGCTTCAAGAACCACTACGCACAGACGGATGCAAGACATGGGTTTCAGCTGTCGCATTCCTTGTGTCAAGCCACTCTTGAACAACAGACAGCGTCAGCAACAGACAGCGACAGCGTCAACTGACCTTAACCCCATAGAAAATCTATGGGGTATTGTGAAGAGGAAGATGCGATATGCCAGACCCAACAATGCAGAAGAGCTGAAGGCCACTATCAGAGCAACCTGGGCTCTTATAACACCTGAGCAGTGCCACAGACTGATCGACTTTTTCGACAGCATTGCTGCAGTAATTCAGGCAAAAGGAGCCTCAACTAAGTATTGAGTGCTGTACATGCTCATACTTTTCATGTTCATACTTTTCAGTTGGCCAAGATTTCTAAAAATCCTTTCTTTGTATTGGTCTTAAGTAATATTCTAATTTTCTGAGATACTGAATTTGGGATTTTCCTTAGTTGTCAGTTATAATCATCAAAATTAAAAGAAATAAACATTTGAAATATATCGGTCTGTGTGTAATGAATGAATATAATATACAAGTTTCACTTTTTGAATGGAATTAGTTAAATAAATCAACTTTTTGATGATATTCTAATTATATGACCAGCACCTGTATAGCACATCTAACAGTTCCGTAGAAGCTATATCTGCTATTCTCTTCAAATGCTATTGAGCTTCAAAATGATGACATATTTTGTGTATGAGCCCATTTACAGTAGTGAAAAATAACAATTTTTACATATGATTTGACAGTTTATTGTAATAAATATTACAGATGCACCTCTATACTGGCCAATAATTGGTATTGGCCGATAAAAACAAATTTTCACGCTATCGGTTGATAGTTTAAAAACAGCCAATAATCAGGGTCAATATATCCTGTCAATCAACGATGTTCAATATAAGCAATAATTATATGAATTAATAACATTCAGAAAATTAAGAAATATTCATTTAATCTTCAGAATTTAATGTGTGTTAATATTAAATTGAGTAATGTTTTATAACTGATAGCAGTTACTTTGAAACAATCTGATAAAATGGAGAGAATAAAGTTTTTATTTGCACTTCCTTCAAAATTTAATAATTAAAAATATAGTTATTAATTATAATGAAATTATCATTAATTTAAAGAATGTATAAAAGGTAGAACCCCCAAACTATCAATATCGTTATTTGTATTGGCAGATATCACTCTGAATAATCAGATATCAGTATTGGTGGAGAAATTTAGTATAGGTGCATCTCTAATAAATATAAAAAAATCTAAAAGGAGTGCACTATAAGTGAGACCTAGATGAACACTTTATGGTTTTATCTCTTCAAATGCTATTAAAGTTAGAAACGTGTATACCAATGTCATATGTAACTTTGAGACGGTCCCTAAATTTGCGAATTTTGAACGTCCAACGTCAAACCCACTTTGTCCCAGTGCATCAGATTAAGGCAGCTGTAAACAGCGAGAGATCTTGAGGCAGGCGCGACGCTAAGCTGTGGCTGGCGTGACGCTAGTAGGAGCCACGAGACGCGCTCCATTATGGGCAAAAAGAGCGAATAAAATATAAGTTAAGATGACAAATAGTGCAATCCTGCTCTTATTTATCTATCCGTTAGCTCGCATGCATCAATCAGAGTGTCTGGTATCTATAAACAGTGAGTGATCTTGAGGCAGGTGCGACGCTAGTAGGAGCCACGAGACGCGCTCCATTATGGACAAAAAGAGCGAATAAAATATAAGTTAAGATGACAAATAGAGCAATCCTGTTGGATACAGGCATACGCGCTCCTTTTTGTTTAAAAACACCTAACATATTGTGTAAGATCGCGAGGCAGGCACATATATCCGTGGCAGGCGCATATATCCGTGGCAGGTCCCGTGGCAGGCGCAAATAACGGTGACGGGTCAAGTGGCAGGTCGAGCAGCAGGTCCCCCTGCCACGCAAAGATTTTACTCCCTCTCCTTCCTTGTGTGAATATATGATTCTATTTCGCTTTAGTGAGTAAAAATGCAGATATGAATCCGAAAATAATGTAAATGACATGTCGAAGTTTCTAAAATGATTCATTCTGAGCCAGTTTGAGTAAGCCGCATGCAGACAGCGAGCTGAACTGATTAGCACATGGGCTAAAGCTACCGTGTGTAAAAATGATAATTGTGTCATGAAATGAGACAAAGAGTGAAATATGAGTGTCAGTGTGTTTAATAACTGTCTATTAATTAATGTTTAATTTGATTGTGTTAATTTGAGATATTCATATGATTTATGGAAATGTCTGAATCAGAAGTTAATTATTGTGTTTTGGAAGGCTGGGGTTTTCTCCCCGTCTTTCTTTCTATGTGTGAATGTGATAATTATTGTTTATTCTGGCCAATAAACCTAAATATAACTTTCACTTTACAACAGTCTATGGTTTACAACACTTTTACAACATTTTGTTACACACTTTTAGCAATTTATAAATAAAATCAGCACTAATTAAACATAGTTACTAGCTTCTTATTGTTCAGTTTATTTCATTGGTGAAGTACATTACTACACGAAAATAATATTGTTTGCTAAATAATGGTTAAAAGGCGTTTACTGTACATACAGTTAATCATTAATTACTAGCTTATTTTTGCTTATTTATCACATGAATGTGGATCCTTCAAATGGTGAATAAATTTTAAATAATGGCTAATATGCCCTTACTAGCATATATGTTTAGTTAATCATTAATTTCTAGTGTGTTTGTGCATAACACATGCATAATTATGGACCCTTAAAATAATCCCCTTCAGGTACAGTCATTTTATGTTAAACTGTTTACATTTATTGAGGTAAGAAGACAAATATCTGTCTTAGAAGATGAATACGTATCATTTCCATCTCTTGTGTCTTGTGTTTTGACAGACCCAAAGGAAAAGGACAGTGATTCCCAAACCACAGAGAAATGTGGCCCGAATGACTGTTGATGAGTATCAAGCCACAACCTTGACAGAGACTCAGATTCTCAGGCTGAAAAAAATGGAGGAAAACAAAAAATTGAGAAATTACAACAAAAAAGTAAGAGAAATGCTCAGATGTGTATTAGTTATTTTACTGTTGTGGTGAATCAGCAACCAGCTATCAAACTATTTGGTGGTTTACTTAGATTTTACTGTCTTTGCACTTCAAACTTTCAAAATTATTGTAGAACTGCTATTGTTTCAATATTATTATTCAACTTGCTATGTAAAGTTGAGACAAAGAATTTAATAATTATTGGTAATTAATTGTATTATTATCAAGTATATGACAAGAAACCAGAAATGTATCCAACCTCTGTAACATTTGGTATGACATGGCTTTGTAAAATGCATCATTAACATTAAATTCATCAGCTTAGATGACCATATGTAAACAGGAGGTAGTTCAGTTGGCAAATGGGTATAAAAGATTGCTTCATCATATCTTATTTTGTTATATTTTTGTTGCTAGAGCTACCAGATCTGATAAATGAAGTGAAGATGGCCCTGAAGTCTCAGTGTTCGTCAGCATCAGTCAGCTCTGACTTGGAAGATGGACAGGGTTTGTCACAGAGTAATTACAGAGCCCTCTCCGCCAAAAGCAGTATCCACAGAACAGGTAGTGTACTAGTTTATCTAGTCAATTAAGTGCTCAAACTTATTGTTATTATTATTATTATATTCAAAGTGATCCAGTGGGAGTAAGCTTTACTCACCCTCAAGCCTTCGTAGGTGTATATGACTCTCTTCTTTATGATGAACACAATCTGAGAAATATTAATAAATATCCTGACTCATCCGAGCTTTATAATGGCAGTGAACTGGGTTCACGAGTATGAGCTGAAGAAATTGTCTCCATCCACATCCATCCGTCATAAACATACTCCACACAGCTCTGGGGGGTTAATAAAGGCCTTGTAAAGCGAAGCAATGCGTTTGTGGAGAAAAAAAAAAAAAAAAAAAGCCAGACTGCTTCTGTATTCAACTTACGAAGGAAGTGTAAACTGGCGTCACGTCAGTTACACGATTTCCGTAAGTTGAATAGGGAAGGCATAGGACGTAGCTTAAGCTTAGTGAATCTTCGTACGTTGAATACGGAAGGCAGAAGCTTGGTATTTTACTTCATAACTTGTTTAAATATGGATATTTTTTTACACAAATGCATCGCTTCACTTCAGAAGGCCTTTATTAACCCCCGGAGCCATGTGGAGCACAGATTTATGATGGATGGATGTGGATGGAAGCACTTTCTTCAGCTCATACTCATTGATCCCTATCACTGCCATTATAAAGCTTGGATGCATCAGGATATTTATTAATATTTCTCAGATTATGTTCATCAGAAAGAAAAAAGTCAATAACACCTAGGATGGCTTGAGGGTGAGTAAATCTTGGGCTAATTTTCTTGGGCTAATTTTCAAATCGTGCACACACTTTACTATTTCGTTCCCTCGGTTTATAAATCATGTGCATGATTTATAAATCGAGGGAACGAAATAGTAAATCGTGCGCACGTTTTAGTAAATCGAGGGAATGAAATAGTAAATCGTGCGCACGTTTTAGTAAATTGAGGGAGTGAAATAGTAAATCGTGCGCACGTTTTAGTAAATCGAGGGAACAAAATAGTAAATCGTGCGCACGTTTTAGTAAATTGAGGGAACTAAATAGTAAATCGTGCGCACAATTTAATTTTTTTCTTGCATGTCATGTGCGGGGCTCCGTAGTAGGCGGTTAGTTCTCTTGGAACTATTTTTCAACTGTGATGGGATGTCTCGGAGGGACGTCTTTTCTACGGTCGTTAAACGTCCAAATGTTTGTTGGGAATGTAGGCCTACATCAAAGTGTAAATGAAATGAGAATATGAAAGCAGTAGAATGTAAAACAATGTTTGAAGTCAGTTTATAACATAATATAATATAATAATATAATATAGGCTAGCTTTATGGGGGTTTTTTTGTTTTGTTTTTTTTAATTGAAAAACACAGATTGATCAGAAAGTACGAGTTTGGCCCTAACTATAAAGTCTTTGTTTTGGCATGGTTGTATTTTGGTACTGTCATGACATTTTTTTTTCTTATTCCAACGTGCAGATTACATTATTTTAACGCCTGAATAACACGTCTCCCAAAAGTTGTAGTTTGGTCTAGTTGCGTTTTCATAGTAGATAAATGTGCTATTTATGGGTTTTGTGTGTGTGTGTGTTTTACTACTTAAAGAAAATCGTTTCACAACGTTTTTAAAACATTTTACCGTTTAACTAAATTTGGTTTTTAAAACGTTTTTAAAACATTGTACTACAACATTTCCTAATTGCAACCAAAATATAAGGTTGTAAAAAGTTCTAAAAACTTTTTGCGTTTGCTGGGAGCTTCCTAAACATTAATTAAAGTGCTGCCTGTTGCATTTGACAAACACTAACAACAAACAACTACATTGCAGTTAAGCGAGGCTATACATTTTTAAAAAAAATTTTTTTTTAAACAGTCTATGGTTTTTAATCCGCGCCAACCACTAGTCAACGCCACCAGGAAATAGGCGAAGCGTAGCGTCGTTACGCTGCAGCACTGACAGGATACACTGTTTTAATTAAAAACAGTTAATTAAATTAATTAAAATTTTAAACAGTGTGTCCAACACAATGTTTTAATTATCATCCAATCACTTCATCACGTCGTGAACCGTTATTCTTCTCACGAGCAAGCAGTTTTCCTCAAGCGTCGGCTTTTCGTCATTGGTGGATATCTTCGATGCGTAACGTTAGAGGTAAGAAAAAAATATCTGTCATTAGTGTTACAGTACAGATGGCGCGGAGACAGGAAGTGAAGCAAGATGGTTTATTATAACACACAGCAGAGTAAATAGTGCAGCAGGTGAGTATGTCAGGTTGAGTAGATGGTATTTGGATGAGGATGATGATATTGTCTTTGATATAGTTACAGGCAGTCGCTGAAGAATGGAGACGCTGAAGAATGGAGACGCTGGAGAAGGGAGACACTCACACACGAGGAGGCTGGTAGACGCTGGAGACAGGTAAGTACACAGGTAAGGAGTCCTTGAGAGAAGCATTAACATGACTTTACTCAAACGAGACCGGACAGTGAGTGAGGTTGTGTGAGTGTCTTTTAAAGTGTGTTGATGAGTGAGTAGATGAGGTGCAGGTGTCGGTGATCAGTATTCTGGGGATTGCGTGCGCTGTGATTGGATGGAACCTGGCGTGTCTGACAATTAGAGGGTTTCAAAATGTCTTGTACGATTATTTGTTCATGGTCAAAGGGGCATTTTACACTGACACACGGTAGCCAGAAAACTGCCTCACGAATGGTGGTGAGCCGCGCCTGCGCCAACCCTGACTGTTAAGGCCCTTTCACGCAGGACGCGGTATGCGCTGCGCTATGAAACCCATTTATTTCAATGGCTTGCGCCGTGCGAGGACGGTTTGTTGCTGCGTCGACCAAAGCACACACGCAGTGGAGCACAGCTTGCGCGCACGCCGCGGTCAAAGTTCAAAATAGTTCAACTTTTGCTGCTGCGCTCTGTGACGATTACCCACGCGACCAATGGCAACGGGGCATCCAAACAATCGGAAAGCAAAATGGATGAACAGCAATTTACTGTGTTGGAATTTCCAGAGCTATACGATACAAGTTTGCTGGTCGTATAGAGACATCAGGAGAAAAGCTGTGTCATGGAGACATGACAGACACGGTCAAGAGCTGCTCTCTTTCTTCTTCACACAAGCAGGGCTAGTGCTATCGCTCGCTTCTTAGCATGGGACATAACGTACTTTGCTGCCGACCGAAAGGTGGAACAACAATAAAATGACTAGACGTAGCCTACAACTCCCGCTACAAGTTTGGAAAACTCTGTCTACTGTACTCTGGCCAGCGCAGCGCAAATCGCTTTGTATCTGAAGGGCTGCGCTGAACCCAGCGGCGAGCGCAGCGCATACCGCGTCCTGTGTGAAAGCCCCATTAGACGCTAGCTTATCTTGTCACTTTGGCTGCGTCCGAAAACCTAGGTAGCTGACTTGCTGCCTCGCTGCCACATCAAGCAATGACTTGTAAGTCAGCGTTTGTGCATGAAGGCACCTCATGAAACAGATTTCGGACAGACTTTTGAGGCAGCGTAACAGTTTAATGATTTACAGCAATATAGCGTGAGCTTTGGTGAGAACTAAACAAATATTTAATTACTACAGTAGTAATTTCTCGCTAGAAATGACATCAAAAGTGGAAAATGTTGGTCAAAAATGTACATTTACTCACAAACTGGCCAGCAAACACAACTTTCAGACACCATCTTTATTTTTCTGCTCAACTGTCACAGAATGGAAAGCACAGGATTGTGGGATATCAAAGTCAGCCAATGATACATCTGCCCTGCCTTCAAAAATCGATCAGATGAAGGTATCTCAGGAAACAGGAAGTGAAGCTAACATTGGATTCGGATGTGCCTTGATGACTTCCTACCTTGAAATGTGTCCTCCGAAGGCAGCATTTTCCAGTTTTCGGACGCAGCCTCTGTTTTTGACTTGCTTGGCCCCAAAAATTACTACTCCTTGCAGCTTTATTTATGAATACTTTTTGTTTGCCAAATTACTTTTATCAGGATTTTGGATATAGAATCCCCTCAATGGCCTCTTTTGAACTTGTCACATTCCATATAGTGAGGGAGAACTCTCAAGAAAAAATTGGTAGGCTAAGCTATTTTCTTGCTAAAGGCCCATTCTCACCAAGTATGATAACTATAATGATAAAGATATAGTTCAAATATTTAAGAGCAATGAACTCACTTTTCTGCAGCACCACAAATGCTGTGTTCGAAATCGCCCCCTTTACCCTCATTCACTATTCCCTACATTGCTCCACTAATATAGTCCACTCGAAGGAGTGAATGAAATGAGTGAGTAAATTTGGACACTTGTGTAACATTACATCTGTGTGGAAGTTCAACGAGATACACGATCTTTGACTTTCAATCTTTCTCCTGTTGATTATGCGGTTCAGGCTCAGCGGTGATCCACAGGGATCTCTTTATCCATAGAAAACACTCAAGTATGTAATATATCTCCTGATTTTGTTCTGACAGCTGGGGACTAAATGGCTCAAAAACTGCCTTCTCTTTCTGCGTGGAACAACACTCGACCTTCATGAAGATCTAATGTTAGTTATTGTCAACCCAAGCATCAATCCTCATCAGAGATATAAATAAACATGGGAATATGATATGGACTCAGTGTATGCTTAAGTAACTTTATTTGGTAACATTATTACCGCTAACTGTATTATTTAGTAGCCAATGTAATTTAAATGTATAATTTTCCGTGTTTGTATTTCCCCTGTGCATTTCTATTAATTACTGCATTTATTTCGTTTGAGACGAATAAAGAGCATCTGTTAAATCATTATCTGTCTCGTCTAAGCAGCAAAAAATGTATTTTACTACTTAGTAAAAAAAAAAACTTACCTATATTAAACTGTTTGTGCTACAGTTAAAAATGTAAATTAATCGCAATCTTTTCACAGCCCTTGTTTTTATCTAAAAAGATAATTGATGCAAAGAAATCGTAAAATATGTAATGACTGATGGAGCAATTGATGTAGGTAAGTGAAAATATAGTATATGGGCAGAATTGAGAAAATTGTATTTATGGAAATAAATTTATCACAGGGCAAATGTGTGAATGTTCACAAGGCATTTTATGCCGACAACTCTAATCGTAGTTGTATATTTACAGGCATTATTGTCATTGTATATGCGTATGCACCATGAATTCGTTAATCTAACCCATGCATGAATTTAAATGCCATTGGCTCATGTGATTGTACTGTATATCTTGGTTGTATTTTAAGTGATATGACAGATTCTATAAACAACTATAAGAGATCATTTTCGGCTTTCTCCGGCACTCTGCACCGGCATAAAGCGAAACCGGAAGTGTATATGCGTACGCTCAGAGATTGTTTAATATAGGGAGATGAGAGGGTCTGTATCTTTTACCATTGGAGAAAGCATAACGGCTACTCTCAGCCTATCGTCTAATGGCAGTGACATCAGTCGCAACATTCCCTAGTCCCTTAAATTTTTATCAAGCTAAAATCTATATATAGTTCCCAACGAAAGTATTGTTTAGTGTAAAACATGCTGAAGATTAGCAAATAGGCTGTCGATTAATTAAACGATTAGCTATTTACCCACAAAAGCTGTTTAATCAGCATAGTGAAGCCTCTCATCCATTGACATCCATTCAAAAAACAGCCTCTGGTCTCCTTCCCTGCGTACCGCCAGAGGCGGAGCGTTAGCATTAGCCTTTACGCTTTTTGGCTAAAGGTTGCAGGCTTGCCTTCCAGTGGCTTTGGTACACTCACTGATCGAAAATCCAACATGGCGGCCACGTGCAACTAGTCCATAGGGTCTGGCTGCAGACAAGGGGTGCTTCTCAGTAGGCGTTTCTCAATACCAAGTTCGGACTTGCGTCCTTGGTAGTTAGGACTTGGCAAGTTCGACTCAGGAGAATGAACTCCCGTAAACGGGAGGATGCAAGTCCGGTGATTCTGCAAATGGCACAGCAGCGTACTTGATAACGTCACTCAGCTCGCTCTGGCTTCTCCGGTTATCTCTGTATGTATATTTTAGGCAACAATAAAACGAAATGTGTTATAAAACACCACTCTGCCTCTTTTTTTATTTAAAAAACAAACAAACAAACAAAAACATATTTATAGCCTCACAAATGTGGTTCAGGCAACTCATTCATTGATTATCTTCAATGTCTGCATATAGCCATAGTATTTATAACCAGGGGCGGATCTATCGGGGTGGCACGGGGTGGCAATTGCCACCCTAAGAAAAAGCTTTGCCACCCCAGAATTATCACAGAATAAAATATAAATGTAAGCAGTGTTTCAAGTACTGCAGCAGCGCTTCAATATGATGACATAAAAAAGACAGCGTAACGCAAAATAATGGCAAGAAAACACGTCTTTCAATAAACTGCATGAGGGTTGCACGCGCACGCAGCGTAGTCAGCTTCATTAACAAATGAACCGGTTCTTACTTAGTGAGTCAAAAACAGCGCAGCCAAGTTCACTTACGAATTGTTTTTCCATTTGTTTGTGAAACGGAAAATTACTGCTTCTCGGCTAACTCAGAAGTCCTGTGAGACATGTAATCCCATCCGAATATGTCTGAGATTCATTTCGTAATTTTTTGGCGAGCTGATTCTCCGACTGCCCGCTCCACTTTCATCATGGATAAAGGTATTTTTGCCATGTGACGAAACAATAACATGAAATCAATAAGAAGATCCCGATCACAGAAACTAATAGCAGAGTTAGGTACGAATCTAAATGTATTTTAGTTTTTCTCATTTGCTAACACAATTGATTCAGTTGGCCCAGTTTCCCAAACCATTCATTCAGTTCTCAAAACAAAGACACATTTCTCAAAACATCTAAAATGACAACATTAGATAGACACACCAGTCAAAATCTGAGAGAGAGCTGAAAGAATCATTTACGAGTGTTTTAAACTAATACATTATAATTACAGTACACGGTACTGTATGCATGTATACATTTCAGTGTGTGTACAGTAAACTGGAGCACATGTTGTAACACCCTCAAACTTGTGATTGTCAACTTTCTTTGTAGCCATTTTTTGTGTACTGTATTTTTTTGCAGAACTAAGAAATGACTGCCGAGGGATATAGTCTTGTGTCAGAAGACCAGTACACTGCTACTGTATACTGTAATGAAATTTGTCCAAATGTGCAGAGGATGCTGCATTTATTTATTTATTTATTTATTTAACTGTACTGTAATTGACAGTATAGGCTACTGTATCATGGTGCATTTGATTTTATCAGAAGAGAATATGTTGACTAGAACATTTTATTTTGACCTGGAAGTTTGAGCTTTGTGTAAGTTGACGTATAGTTTCGAGATTGTGTTTATAGTTGAGAGAAAATATTGAATGGTGTTAAGAACTGTGTGTTAGCAATGAAGAAAAACAATAACTAGATTGAAAGATTTGAAAGACAAATTTATGCTGGCTTGTCATAAAGTCAATTTAATGTCTTGTTTTAAATAGTTTGGTCAGTTGGGCCAGAATAGATAGATGTTCTGGGTGTTTGCTAAAGTGTTGTTTGGAGATTCTGGGTGGTTCCTTGGCTCTTGGTATGAAGTTGATAAGGTGTGTGTGTGAGTATGTGGTTGGTAAGGTGTGTGTGTGTGGTTGATAGGGTGTTCTGGGTGAACACACACACAGACATTCCCATCACTGTTAAAGGATTAGTTCACTTTCAAATGAAAATGATCCCAAGCTTTACTCACCCTCAAGCCATCCTAGGTGTTTCTTCTTTCTGATGAACACAATCTGAGAAATATTAATAAATATCCTGACGCACCTAAGCTTTATAATGGCAGTAAGCGGGATCAACGAGTATGAGCTGAAGAAAGTGTTTCCATCCACATCCATCCATCATAAACATACTCCACATGGCTCCGGGGGGCTCATAAAGGCCTTCTGAAGCGAAGCGATGCATTTGTGTAAAAAAAAAATCCATATTTTAACAAGTTATGAAGTAAAATATCTAGTTTCCACCAGACCACCTTCCGTATTCCACGTTTCCGTAAGTAGAGATTTATACATTTTTTTCGTACGTTGAATACGGAAGGCGGTATATGAATATGGAAGCACTTTCTTCAGCTCATATTCGTGACCCCTGTTCACTGCCATTATAAAGCTCGAATGCATCAGGATATTTATTAAAATATCTCAGATTGTGTTCATCAGAAGAAAGTCATATACACCTGATAGCTTGAGAGTGAGTAAAGCTTGGGCTAATTTTCATTTGAAAGTGAACTTTAATAACGGAAACTGAAAAATTGTTTGCAAAACTGTGGAAATTCAAAAGTTTTTGTTGCTCTTTAACTTAAAACATGTGATTTATACCATCGAAGTAGCCTATGTGTAATATTAATAAAACTGCTCATTTCCTTTAGTGATACAAGCTCAAAATAATAATCTGTTGCTGTTTTTCATGTAGTGTCTTGACTTGGTGCCATGATGGACATTGAAATCTTGTCATTTATTTTTAATTTTAAACTGTATAGATGATTATTTTGTGGTAATGCAATATTTGTGAACACAATTGTGTATGTCAAGCCATAAATCTCCAAAAACTATGCATGGGCGCTTGCTGTGGTGTTGCCACCCCTCATAGACCTCATGCCACCCCTTTGCCACCCTATAAATACTTTTCTAGATCCGCTCCTGTTTATAACAGAACTAAATATTAAACAACCCTGCCTCTTTTTGTTTATATTTCAAAAATATTAAACATATTAATATATGTGCATACTCTGATTATCTTCACTGTAATAAAATTAAATATAACAAAACAACCCTGTCTCTTTTTGTTAAATGTCAGTTTTAATGATCAATAATAGCCAGAATATACAATAAGAAATAAAGCAAACAATTCAGTCAAGTGTACAAAATCAACGGTAAAGTTAAATAGCCTAAATATATAAAGTTATGAAACGTCACTTTGCCCTCAGCCAAAATGATTTGCCACGGAACAAATGATAGATTCAAGAGACCAAAGATCAACCGTTAGAAATACAAAAGACGAATGATCTCATGTTTAACCACTACAGAGACATCTGAGCCAGCGGCAAACGTCAGAAGGACTAGCCGAGGTAAGGCTGCTCTCTGGTGCATTCTGGGATAACTGGCTGTCTCAAGTCCGCACAAGTCACGTCTCGATGCATCCTCGATAAAAGGGGCGGATCAAGAACACATCCGGGGATTTGAACTGTACTTGGTTAGATGTGAACTTTGAATTGGAACAGTACTTGGGCAGCGACTGATGACGTTTCACAAGTACAGACAAGAATGCATATTGAGAAATGGCTAATATCCCTCCTCGTTTCCTCGCTCCTCCGTCCTATGACCCGGAAACCGATCGAGCTCAGCCACCTTGAAGGACATCTCAATTCTCTAATTGCACCGCGAGGAGGCGAGGAACGAGGAGTGAGGAAGCTTGAGGAGTCATGAGCGAGGATACACGGGTGTATCCTTTGCGGAAGTCTTTCTCGTCGAGAAACCTGACGCACGTATAAATTCTCCTCCTCCTTCATATCTATCACAATAATTTGCTTTACTTTTGCAGTTTAAATAAACTTCACATCTCACATATTTCAACGGGACATCTTGCTTTATTAATATTTATTATAATTTTTTTAAATAAAAAAACTGTAACAACATATGGGTAGATCCCGCGAGCGCAGCTAATGACGCTTTGAAGTGATGATAAAGGGTGCGAGGATATCATTTCACTTGATTTAATTCCTCCGTTCTCCCGTCTTTTCCTTGTGTCCTTCCTTCGCATCCTGAGAAAGGAAGCAAGGAAAGGAAACGAGGATGCACAAACAAGAATTGAGAAGCACCCACTATGCACTCTCAGCCGCGCTAAAGGCCTTTAGTCCGAAATTTTCGCATGCGTTTTTTCGTATTTGTGATTCTAAAAATTCATCACGCACAGAGACCTTGCACACTGAATCCGATGCATATTAATGAATCCGTTGCGAAAAAATTCGCAAAACAATACAAAATGGAGTCTTTAAGCAGTGAGCACGATATAGTTGTCCTCTCTCTTCTTAAAAAGAGAAAAAGAAAGAGGAAACATTGGGTCTATCCAATCCCGAGATTGCATAGAGAGAAAGGAGAGTCCACCTCATCAAGGAGCTGCGTGATTATCCCGAGCGTTTCAAAGTTTACTTCAGGATGTCAGTGGCTCAGTTTGATGCTTTGCTACTGGCACAATCTGTCTTTGTATTCCGCACTTTGTTTGTCATACAGTGCTGCTGCTTTGTGCTGTAGACAACGTGGATCAACTTGTCAGATGGCATTCGGGATTTTGGCGTTCGCTTGTACGGTGGTTCTGATTGTCAAAACGTCTCTCAATATGCGTGCCACGGATGTGAAAAATGCAGAAAATCGAACCTGATCCGATTTTTTTTTTTTTTTTTTTTTTTTTTTTTATGACGGACGAAAGTTTCGGAGGCAGTGTGCAAACGTGATTGACATAACGTGAGGTCGTATTTATTTTTTAACGTGCGAAAATTTCGCATGCAAATTTCGGACTCAGTGTGCAAAGGCCTTAAGACGAGATGCACTCTCAGCCGCGCAAATATATATATATATATATATCTCCATGGGTTTCATGTGACGTCACTGTGTTCTGTCGCCGCCATTTTTGTGTCCGTTCACAGCTGCGCGACCTATTTATGGTAACGACTACTGGCGGAAGACCAAAGAAGTATTCCCAGAAGGTTTACAACATGCCCGGGATATGTTGTGCTGTGAACTGTAACAACAGTCGTCAGAGAAACCCCGATCTGCAATTTTATTCAATTCCAAAGGAGTTACATCAGCGGAATAAATTGTTGGCTTCTATCAGAAGGGACCACTGGCAGCCAATATCCAACTCCAGATTGTGCAGTCAGCACTTTGTCTCTGGTAAAGTCATCAATTAAACTAATTATAACTTTTATTTCTTAGCTCCCTTTTCCAGGAGCATGGTTAACTTCAGTTGCCATTTAATTAACGTTAGCAGCGCCATCATTCAAACACACCATGAGCTTATTTGCATTATGCTAATACTAGCTGAATTAGCATTATATTAAGATTGTGTAGTAAGCTAGCTAACATTATCTTGTTATACTGTCATTGACTCAAAAGTGCTTTCAGCTGATGTCAGTTTTAAATTTACAACTAATCAGGACCTTACATTAGTATGACCTGTTACATTTCCTGTGGGTATGTTAGGGTCCTAAAATACAGTGTGGGAAATGGTAGTAAGAGGTAATTTATTACACTGATCACTTACCTAGCTATATGTTGTAAACTTATTAAACCCAATAGTTATAACCCTACTTTTAGTTATCTCTGAACTTAATTCAAAATACAGTACTTAAATGCATTATATATGAATAAGAGAGAAAAATGTCTGAGAGAAAAATATTAAAAGTTAAATTACCTTGCTCAGGCAGGTCAATATCTTGTTAGTAGGCTTGTGCACACATTTAATATTCCATTTTTGTCTCTGTCTGCTTAGGAAGAAAAAATGACAACCCCCTGAGCCCCGATTATGTACCCAGCCTTTTTGCACACATTTCAACAGAACAGAGGCAGAAAAACATAAATGCCATACCCAGCAGATGAAGCGGAAAAGGACTGAGACTTTTCCTGACACAGACCGTGAGACTGTAGTGCCTTCCAGCATCATCTATGCCACTGAGGATGACACCATGGAAATACAGGCAGAATGCATGCAGGGTGAGCACAATTACTCCCAGGCCATTCATAGCCCAGGCATTGTAGGACCATGCTCGACTACAGCCTGCCAAGCTACAGTTGAGGCACTGACAAACGAGTGTACACGACTTAGAGCTGAAGTTCATTGTCTGAAGGATAAACTTGATGAGCGGTCTTTAAACGAAGAGGCCTTTAAAGGAAATGATGACATGGTACAGGAACTCACAGGCCTTCCAAGCTATGCTAAATTAATGGTTGTCTTTACTTTCCTGTCAGGATTTCTGAAAGCTAGTCCAAGATTGACTCCCTTTCATAGCTTTGTGTTAACACTGATGAGAATGAGGCTCAGTTTACCTTTATATTCTTTATAAAGTAGGCCTGCATTGTGCACAGTTGAAAATACTAGCATTCACCAAAGGCAAGAAGCAACTGCATCCACTGGAGCTAGAAACAACAATGGGGCTTGCTGCTGTCAGGATCCATGTGGAAAGAGTCATTGGCCTGGTCAGGAACAAATACACTATCCTTCAGACCACCATCCCACTGTCTCTCTGCCAAGGGGCCACTAAAGGACAACCTACTTCACTTGACAAGATGGTGACAGTTTATTGTGCTCTTTGTAATATTTGCCCATCTGTGGTCCCCACAGAATAGACAAACATTAGTTACTTACTACAATGTAAAAATTGATACATTCAAATGTTCCTTCTTACGGTAATAATTTATTAGTCATTTATGACTAATATGACTTTTTCCCAGTTTTGGTTCTTATGGTTTACTTAAATACTCCTGTAAACTCTGGACTACAATACAGAACCAATTATATTATAATATGTATATAGTCATTTTCTGTGCAGTCTGTGGTATTTGAATATGTTTGACTCAGTGTTGTCATGAAAGTGTACACAAATACGTAACCATAAAAATCAAAGAAAAAAGACAAACGTTTTCTTTCTGAAATGTACTAACATCATTGTACAACTGAGCAAAGATAAAGCTTAATTTGTACTTGGACATCATCTTTAACATTTATTTATACAAGACATTTAACAGATTTGTAATCAGTAAAATGGGTCACAAAGTATCTTGCAAACAACAGTTGATGACCTACAGGATCACAAAAGAGTTTAAAACCACATAGTGAGAGATTAGTTTTGACTACTGTCTGACATGTGGAGCTTATTTCTTGTTTTTTTTGTTTTTTTTTTTTGCTTCCTGCACTCTAAACATGTCCAAATTTATAGTACACTGCTCAGTTTCAGACAAGACTTGTGGAAGTGTTTTCGCTTGCATTGCTCAGATGTCCAAGAGAGGATGTTGTCTGTATTATCAACATGCTTACCACAGTAACATCCTACAGGTCTCTTCTCAGAGGCTGCAGTGGCAGAGAGGCTTGGGACAGTAAACCATTTACCCAACAGCTCTGGTAGTATCCCTGTTTTAATGAAGTTAATGACCTTTAAATATTCACAAATTGTTACCTCTGCTACACGTATTTGGGCCTGAACTTGATACATGTATCTGTGATCGAGCTTTAGGCTCATTACACCTTCCTCAGTGACAGTCAGGCAGAACTGTGAGTCTTTGTGCGGTCTTTTGCACTGAAAGGACACTTAATCTCTAACATGCCAGGCTCATGGCAAGCACAGGTCACCACACCATTTGGTGATGCACCGATCCATGGCAGCTCAAGGTTGATGATAAGCCCTGATGCTGCAACGTTGAGGTCTGTATGGAGATCCTGCATCGCCATTAGGTACGACTCTCTGGCAGTGTCCTCATTTTCTAAACCCCATCTGATGAAAACACAAAAGTGAGACATTTTTTGTTTTTAATATTATGGAGTACAATTCCTAGCTTTAAATGATCATTCCTATACTTATATTAGGGCTTAACATTTAAATAATAATAAAAAAAATCTAATTGTGATTGTGACTAACATTGCAAATGCGTTATGATTTACGGTATTGGAGGGAATGATCATATTTATATAGTTATTCTCATTTTAATTTAACACATTGGTGATTTTTGCAAGGATCTGTACTAAACAAAGATGTTTTCGTAAGTCTGTAGAACATTTTTCTGTCCTGGATGCCTCATGGAACGATGATGCAGTAACACTCTCGACTTTCTCTGTTCCCTGGTCTTTTCCTCAACTAACAAGCACTCAAAAAAGAATTGAACTATCAAAAGAGCTGTAATTATCACAAAGGAATGAATCTAGTCTTAATGAATTAGGTCATGTTTATATATTGGGAATTTGACATTCTGATAATAACTGTATAGCACTTTTCAATA
The DNA here is from genome assembly GCA_037950675.1 of Hypophthalmichthys molitrix. NCBI lineage: Eukaryota > Metazoa > Chordata > Actinopteri > Cypriniformes > Xenocyprididae > Hypophthalmichthys > Hypophthalmichthys molitrix. The sequence goes on from CM075506.1 coordinate 21,600,738, forward strand.
CAGGTTGCACTTGCCGCTTGATTTAACAACACACTTGTTTTAATGACAGCCATTCTCATTTCCTAACTGCTCTGGTGTGAGATGCAGCTCCTCAAAGATTTTTGGCACCCTCCTCCAGCAGAGCAGGCAAATCCGTTTCAAGCCTGGTGCTTGCATAGAGAGTGGTCAGAGGTGTTGGCAGATCCAATAGTACAGTCTTGGGCATGTATCTGAGGGAATGGCCTTCGATGACTGACAGAATGGCACTTTTCTTGGGCTTTGCCTCTTGGCCTTCACTTTGGTGGAGCTGTGCACAGAAGAACTTGAACTCATCAGTACAGGTGCTGGTCATATAATTAGAATATCATCAAAAAGTTGATTTATTTCACTAATTCCATTCAAAAAGTGAAACTTGTATATTATATTCATTCATTACACACAGACTGATATATTTCAAATGTTTATTTCTTTTAATTTTGATGATTATAACTGACAACTAAGGAAAATCCCAAATTCAGTATCTCAGAAAATTAGAATACTGTGAAAAAGTTCAATATTGAAGACACCTGGTGCCACACTCTAATCAGCTAATTAACTCAAAACACCTGCAAAGGCCTTTAAATGGTCTCTCAGTCTAGTTCTGTAGGCTACACAATCATGGGGAAGACTACTGACTTGACAGTTGTCCAAAAGATGACCATTGACACCTTGCACAAGGAGGGCAAGACACAAAAGGTCATTGCAAAAGAGGCTGGCTGTTCACAGAGCTCTGTGTCCAAGCACATTAATAGAGAGGCGAAGGGAAGGAAAAGATGTGGTAGAAAAAAGTGTACAAGCAATAGGGATAACCGCACCCTGGAGAGGATTGTGAAACAAAACCCATTCAAAAATGTGAGGGAGATTCACAAAGAGTGGACTGCAGCTGGAGTCAGTGCTTCAAGAACCACTACGCACAGACGTATGCAAGACATGGGTTCGCATTCCTTGTGTCAAGCCACTTTTGAACAACATACAGCGTCAGAAGCGTCTCGCCTGGGCTAAAGACAAAAAGGACTGGACTGCTACTGAGTGGTCCAAAGTTATGTTCTCTGATGAAAGTAAATTTTGCATTTCCTTTGGAAATCAGGGTCCCAGAGTCTGGAGGAAGAGAGGAGGGGCACACAATCCACATTGCTTGAGGTCCAGTGTAAAGTTTCCACAGTCAGTGATGGTTTGGGGTGCCATGTCATCTACTGGTGTTGGTCCACTGTCTTTTCTGAGGTCCAAGGTCAACGCAGCCGTATACCAGGAAGTTTTAGAGCACTTCATGCTTCCTGCTGCTGACCAACTTTATGGAGATGCAGATTTCATGTTCCAACAGGACTTGGCACCTGCACACAGTGCCAAAGCTACCAGTGACTGGTTTAAGGACCATGGTATCCCTGTTCTTAATTGGCCAGCAAACTCGCCTGACCTTAACCCCATAGAAAATCTGTGGGGTATTGTGAAGAGGAAGATGCGATATGCCAGACCCAACAATGCAGAAGAGCTGAAGGCCACTATCAGAGCAACCTGGGCTCTTATAACACCTGAGCAGTGCCACAGACCGATCGACTCCATGCCACGCCTCATTGCTGCAGTAATTCAGGCAAAAGGAGCCCCAACTAAGTATTGAGTGCTGTACATGTTCATACTTTTCATGTTCATACTTTTCAGTTGGCCAAGATTTCTAAAAATCCTTTCTTTGTATTGGTCTTAAGTAATATTCTAATTTTCTGAGATACTGAATTTGGAATTTTCCTTAGTTGTCAGTTATAATCATCAAAATTAAAAGAAATAAACATTTGAAATATATCAGTCTGTGTGTAATGAATGAATACAATATACCAGTTTCACTTTTTGAATAGAATTAGTGAAATAAATCAACTTTTTGATGATATTCTAATTATATGACCAGCACCTGTAGATGGTCTCATGTGCTGCAAATGGTCTTGAGTTGCAACTTGCTCTTGGTTAGCAAAGATGTTAGACAACTCATCGTACTTCACTTTTTTCGTGCTTGGCTTTGTCCATGTGCATGGCTTCTCAGTGCATGTCTGTCCTTCTGTCTTGTCAACAGCAGCCAACAGTGCCGCAGCGTGGGAAAACACCTCTCCCAACCCAGCCATGCATGTACAATGTGCCTTCACCACTGTCCCTTCCTCCTGCACCACTATCCATGGACATGTTGCTTTTGTGTTCAAAGCCTGGGAATGATTGACCTGTTAAGTGAAAAATGTAGCATCTTAAAATATTGCTGTATCTTATTTAATATTATTTATTATTATATTGTTTAGCCGTATTTTCATGAATGCGCATAAAAGATGCAAATGAGTTGGATGGAAACCCAATCTACATGAAACATCATACCTAGTTCTAAAACAAAACAAGAACCTCTAACGTTAGTTAGCTGCAAACTAGTGTGCTAAAGTTAGCTAAATACACTAGACTAAACCATTACCAAAACAACACGTTTGATAATTGTTGCTGAATCACTTACATGTCCTGTGATCACATATAGATTTTTTTTCTCCAGATACCATATCTTGGTGTCGTTCACCCATCCTGCAGCGGCATGTTGATAGGCATCTGTACTCTTGAAGGCCTTCAGGCTTTCTCCAGTGTATGGTGATGGATTATGTACAAGATATATATAAATGTCTGGAAAAGTAAGCTGGGGTAGACGCGTCGCAGATTTTAAGGGACAAAATTCAGTCAAGGGTAATAAATAAGGATCACAACCAAAAACATGTTTTTTCCAAATATCGATTTTTTTTTTTTTTTTTTCCATCTCATTTAGATGCGCAGTGTTAGTTGCCATCTCGAACACAAATATGGCGGCGGGCATAGCGGAAGTGATGTCTTTGAAACCCATGGATACACTACCGCTCAAAAGTTCTTCTACTTCTTCTATTTTTATTGGCGGGAGGCAACTAACAATTAAGGTGCATATCTGCCACCTGCTGTACTGGAGTGTGGGCCAGAGATTAGTATTAAAAAAATATAAATAATAATAATAATAATAGTAATAAATAATTAATTTAAATTCTTTCAATTAATCCAGTTTCTTTCAGAAAAATAAATAAAACTTTAATAATTTTTTCTTCATTTAATATACTCTTAAGATTCAACTCATTCACCCCATATTTCTTTAACTCGTTTTTAAACCTTATTCTTTGTGTCTTAATGCATTGACAAATAACATGCTCCACTGTCTCTTCTTCTATTCCACAATCACACATACCTGAAGGGTGCTTTCTCAATAAATATATTGTTTCATTTAACCCAGTATGTCCTAACCTCATCCTTGATATTATATTTTGCTCTCTGGAAGTTCATCCTGTTGATTTCATTTTTCCTACTTCTTTTCTTATCTTGTATAAATGACGTCCTTTACTTCCTTCATCCCATTGTTTTTGCCAAACATTCATCATATTAATGCGTATTGGTTTAATTTCTGCTTTACTATATGATACCTCAATTATTCTGTCTTGTTTTAGAGCTTGCTTTGCTAGAACATCAGCCATCTCATTCCCCTCAATTCCCCTATGTGCTGGTATCCACATAAATCTCATTCTTATTCCTATATGATTTAGTCTGTACAGAATTTCATATATTTCATACACAATATCAGGTCTGTTATGAGATGATAAAAACTGTAAAGAAACCAATGCTGATAAACAGGAGCGGATCTAGAAAAGTATTTATAGGGTGGCATGAGGTCTATGAGGGGTGGCAACACCACAGCAAGCGCCCATGCATAGTTTTTGGAGATTTATGGCCTGACATACACAATTGTGTTCACAAATATTGCATTACCACAAAATAATCATCTATACAGTTTAAAATTAAAAATAAATGACAAGATTTCAATGTCCATCATGGCACCAAGTCAAGACACTACATGAAAAACAGAAACAGATTATTATTTTGAGCTTGTATCACTAAAGGAGATGAGCAGTTTTATTAATGTTACACATAGGCTACTTCGATAGTATAAATCACATGTTTTAGTGCAAGTTAAAGAGCAACAAAAACTTTTGAATTTCCACAGTTTTGCAAACAATTTTTCAGTTTCCGTTATTAAAGTTCACTTTCAAATGAAAATTAGCCCAAGCTTTACTCACTCTCAAGCTATCAGGTGTATATGACTTCTGATGAACACAATCTGAGATATTTTAATAAATATCCTGATGCATTCGAGGTTTATAATGGCAGTGAACAGGGGTCACGAATATGAGCTGAAGAAAGTGCTTCCATATTCATATACCGCCTTCTGTATTCAACGTACGAAGAAAGTGTAAAACTCTTGCAGTTCAAAAGCTTATGTTATGCCTTCCCTAATCAACTTACGGAAACGTGGAATACGGAAGGTGGTCTGGTGGAAACTAGATATTTTACTTCACAACTTGTTAAAATATGGATTTTTTTTTTACATCGCATCGCTTCGCTTCAGAAGGCCTTTATGAGCCCCCCGGAGCCATGTGGAGTATGTTTATGATGGATGGATGTGGATGGAAACAGTTTCTTCAGCTCATACTCGTTGATCCCGCTTACTGCCATTATAAAGCTTAGGTGCGTCAGGATATTTATTAATATTTCTCAGATTGTGTTCATCAGAAAGAAGAAACACCTAGGATGGCTTGAGGGTGAGTAAAGCTTGGGATAATTTTCATTTGAAACTTCGGAGCGTTATGAATCAGCAGTTTGACACGCAATCCGAATCATGATTCGACACGTTGATTCATAACGCTCCAAAGCTTCATGAAGCAATGTTTTGAAATCGGCCATCACTATATAAGTCGTTATTTTGTTTTTTTGGCGCACCAAAAATATTCTCGTCACTTTATAATATTAACATTGAACCACTGTACTCACATGAACTGATTTAAATATGTTTTTAGTACATTTATGGATCTTGAGAGAGGAAATGTCATTGCTCCCTATGCAGGCCTCACTGAGCCATTGGATTTCAACTAAAATATCTTAATTTGTGTTCCAAAGATTAACGAAGTTCTTACGGGTGTGGAACGGCATGAGGGTGAGTAATAAATTACATTATTTTCATTTTTGGGTGAACTAACCCTTTAACGACAGTATTCATTCAAAGTGTTGCCAACTATTAGATTTATTTATAGCTTGTCTCATTTCTTGTAATGTAAAAGGAGCGTCCATAGCATCCTTTGTACATTCCTGTCTCTGTAATGCTCCTAAATTAGCATCTCTAGTTTCATTTCTCCCTCGTATACCTTCCTCTGATAGATTATTAGAACTATGAATTTCGACAAGAGTCTTAGCTAATATTTCTACTTTTTCTTCATTTGATACTGCTATACTTTATCCAGCTTTTAAAACTGGATATTGCCAATCTCTCAATTCCCCTCATTCTTCTTTGCATTCCCCATACATCACCTAAAGGAGTTGTTCTGCCAATTTTATTACAATATTCTCTCCAGCTATTTCTTTTTGCATTTCTCACCACTTTCTTTACTTGGTCTTAAGTTTTCTGGTACTCCACTAATCTTTGAAAATTATGAGTTCTTTTCAACATTTTAAAAGCTTTATTTCTTTCTTTAATTATTTTACTGCACTCCTCCGTCCACCAAGGAACTATTCATTTTCCCTTCGCTCAAAAGTTTGTGATCAGTAAGATTTTACTGATATATATATCAGTAAATATATATATATATATATATATATATATATATATATACGTTTATATATATATATATATATATATATATAAATTGTTTATATAAATATATAGAAATTGAGATGTACACATAACTCGAAATCTGGAATCTGAGGTGCAAAAACAATCAAAATATTGAGAAAATCACCTTTAAAGATGTCCAAATGAAGTCCTTGGCAGGGCATGTTACTCACAAAAATTAAATTTTGATATATTTATGGTAGGAAATTTACAAAATATCTGTAAATATCTAATATTCTAATGATTTTTGGCATTAAAGAAAAAAATATCATTTTGACCCATACAATGTATTTTTGGCTATTGCTACAAAATTTTCCATGCTACTTATAACTGGTTTTGTGGTCCACGGTCATTATCTATCTATCTATCTATCTATCTATCTATCTTTATATATATATATATATATATATATATATATATATATATATATAAACTTTGTAATATAAACTTTATAATGAATTATTAAATCATAGCTTAACAAGTCAAAATCACATTGCTACTGCTACTGTCACATTCAATGTTAATATGCTTCCAAAACTGATACACCAGAAAAAAAAAAAAAGAAAAAAAAAAGAAAAAAAAAATCAACACAGCAGTTGGTGGTTGTTGAGTTTTGTAAATGATTATACTTAGCATTGTAAAAAAAAAAATAAAAAAAAAAATAATATATATATATATATATATATATATAAGAAAAACATTACATGAAACAAAGAAATGGACAATGTTTTTTTATTTTTTATTTTGTGTGCGACAACAGATTGATGTGAGGTGCATGTTGTCCACCACATTCTCTAAAAATGTATGCATGTCCTGCATAAATGTAAAGACAAACATCAGTGGCTCTACAAGATCGTCCTTTATACGCTCTGCACTGCAATACTGTTTCAAGGCCTCAATGGCTTCTTCATTCTCCATGCACAATATACGAGGAAGCTGAAATGAGACAAGAAGATCACCAGAGTTCTCCAAGCACCACTGACTGGCAAACTTAAAGGGGACCTATTATGCAAAATTCACTTTTGCATGGTGTTTGGACATAAATGTGTGTTGGCAGTGTGTGTACACAATCACCCTATAGTGATAAAAATCCACCCACTCCTTTTTTTTTTTAATCCCCATAAATCATAAGCAGTGTCTCAGAACAAGCCATTTCCAGATCCCTGGCAGTGTGATGTCACAAAAGCCACAGGCCCACGAATGTTGACAGACACTGCCGTTTGAACATAGAACCGCCCTGAGCGCGTTCACAGCGAGTCCGCCATTGCTGCACTGACGAGAATGTCTCCCAAGTGTTTTAGGTGTTCTGTAGCTGGATGGATTAATCCATATAGCTCTCTCCATTTACTCCCTAAATCTGAGCTGCTGACAACAAGGTGGATTAATTTGGTTTTCCAGGAAAATGCTCCCTCAGTTCAGCTGAAATTCGTTTATGTCTGCGCGAATCATTTCACACTGGACTGCTTAGTGAACGAATATCAATACAAAGGAAAAATACAAAACAGAGACTGTGCTAAAAATGTGCTACTCAAGGATATACAAGTAAAAACTGCTCGTGATCCAGCTTATATGCTGAACAATAATGGCTGCAACCCCTCTAATAAAACCTACTTTTCGTGGAGCCACCTGCTTCTCCGACTCAGGGGTAAAACCATTTGTTTCATCTTCCTAAAAACATATGAAGATTGAATTTGAACCCGTTATCTTTAGTACTACCTTATTAAAAAGTAACTGGTACTTTTTCTGAGGAGCTGCAACAAAGTAAAAGGTACGAGTTACCTGTATATGGAAAGGCTTTTCTTGTTAGTGGAAAAAATACAGCAAAAGTTTAGCCAGTTTTTTATGATAACATGCCATTTTTAACCTCATGTTTCCCAAGTATATGCTTTTACCTGAGAGATTTGTTCAAACTTCCTCTTTTGCAATCTAAATGCAGGCTGCTGATCACCTCTCAGGAAGGCTTTGGACTCTTCTGCATAATGGGCAAACAGTTTTCCATGTCTGGAAAATAGTGAATAAAGATTGAATATTGCATAGTTCCTTATTCATGAAAGTCCATTAGTAATTGAGAGGCTGTTCAGACATTTTTTCAAATTGTACTCTCATACATGCTTACCTTATTTTTTTTATTTTTTTTTTTTTGTTCAGGGGTAGAAGATAAACACAAACATCTTGAATGTTAAATAAAAAAAGAAATGGATGATACACAGACAATGAGTGATAGTGAGTGCGAGAGAGTTGATAGTGTGTTTGTGAATGAGTTTGGTTGTTTGGGTGAAAGCTCTGATAGTGTGTAAGAAATAGTATAGTAGTGAATGAAGAGTTTGATAGCATGCATGAAAATCTTTGATAGAGTGTGAGAGACATTAACTAACGTTTGAGAGAGAGTTTGATAATGTGTGCAAGAATATGTTTTGAGCATATATGTCTTGAACAGTCTTTTGCTTATTAGTACCCTTTTTGAAGTGCTTCAAAAAAACAAAAAACAAACAAACAAAAAAACCACTCATCTTACCTTGGAAAAAGATTGCATTTTTTTATATGGACTTTCCAGTGAGCCTGAACTTTCTTTTCAGTCATTGGCTTCAGTGAAGGGCACAAGGGGCAATGATACAATTTGCAACAAGATGTGCATTTTGGTATCAGCTGCTTTACACCTGCTAAGACTATTGATTGATGCATCTGTAAGCATAAATTGAAGAGACAGAAATGAAAATCATTCTTATGTGTATAATATTCTTTGAATGTTTGTTATCTGTTTGGTAGTATTCCACGCATCTCTCGATTTAAAGAACCATTGTTAACAACATTAAGATGCATGACTTCCGGTGCATGCGTTGGCTGCGACGGCATGGTCGACGCGTTTGTTGAATTGTTTTGTTTGTTCGAATTTTTTTTTTGTGTGTGTGTGTTTAATGTTAATGCTGTGAGTGTACTATGGCTGAAACATCATGGGGAACTGGACAAGTTGGATTTGGATTATAATAGTATGGATCGCTAGTGACTGCGCCGTTTGGAGTATTCAATCAAATGATTTCGGAGCGCGGCATGGACTCACCTACTCCTGAGACACACTTCTACTTCTTCGTAACTCTATCCATTGTCAGTTGAATCCATCTATATTTAATCTGACTGATATAACACCTGGCTTAAAGAGGAAAAGAGGTAAGAGAGGAGGGGTGTGCAGCAGACTCAGAAGGCGGCCTTTTATACCTCCATTACCCTCAATTATTCTTTCAAATATTCATTCATTGAAGAATAAAATGTATCTGCTACATGCTAAATGTCTCACTGATGCATCGTTCAGGGAATCATGTGTTTTGGCTTTGACTGAGTCCTGGCTGGATGAGACTGTTCTAGACACTGAGGTTAGCCTGAATGGCTTTGAGATCTTTCAGGCAGACAGAACCAGTAACTCGGGAAAAACGCGGGGAGGCGGGGTGTGTATGTACATCAACTCGCGTTGGTGTACTAATATCAAAGTACATGGGAGGATTTGTAATCCGGACCTGGAGCTGCTTACCCTATCCGCCCGTGCTTTCTCCCGAGGGAGATCCTGACCATTGTGCTTAGCTGTGTGTATCTGTGTGTATGTTCCACCAAGTGCCGACATTAAGGCAGCGGCCGAGCAGATAGTATGTAACACTCAGGCTATGCTCAACAAATATCCGGACACACCAGTACTGCTTCTTGGCGACTTTAGTAGCTGTTGGTTGGATTACTTACTACTGCCATTGATCAATATGTTGATGTACCAACAAGACTTAACAAAACAATTGATTTGTGTTACAGTAATATTCCGGCAGCTTATAAAGCTAGAGCTCTTCCACCTTTAGGATTAGCGAATCAAAATGTTATCCGTTTACTTCCTGTTTACAAACAACAAAAACCTGTAATGCACAGCGCTCCTCAATGGTCGGAGGATGCTATTGCACATCTCCAAGGCTGCTTTGCGTGTACAGACTGGGAAGTCTTTGAGGGAGAGCTTGATGAGCAGACTGAAGTTATTACTGATTACATTAAATTTTGTATGGACACTTTGTTTCCGGTAAAAAATATCAGAACATATCCAAATTCAAAACCGTGGATCAACCCACAGATAAAATATCTTTTTCATAAGAAAAAACTTGCCTTTAGGCAGAAGGACTTTGTGGGCCTCAAAATCATAAACCAGGACATTAAAAATGAAATTTTAAAGGCCAAGAAGAATTATACAAATAAACTGGAGCAGGATTTTGAAAATATGAAAACCAAACAGGCCTTGCATCGTATCAGGACTCTCACTGGACAATCTATAAAACAAACTATTTGTGTGTCTGATCCTACTACTTTGCTACTAATCTTAATCAGTTTTATGCTTGTTTTGATACCTCTGATTTTTCAGCAGAGTGTAACAGCATTCTGGATTCGTTGCCTTTTCAAGAGTTGGATTATGAGTCCCTCTTAACCAAGCAGGATGTCTGTTTCCAGCTCACTAAATGCAAACTGAATAAGGCTCCTGGGCCGGATGGAATTCCAGGTCGGGTCCTGAAAAACTGCACCCTGGAATTAACTTTTTCTTCGATCGCTTCATACTTCAATGATACTGGTTATATGGAAAACATCAACTGTTATTTTTGTTCCTAAAAAATCTCATCCATCTGAGTTAAATCATTACAGGCCTGTGTCTTTAACATCGATCATAATGAAATGTTTCGAGAATATGGTTCAAAAAATCATGCTTTCATATGTCTCACCATTTTTGGATCGTCTTCAATTTCCATATAAACAGAAAAGAGGTACTGATGATGCAGTGGCTTGTCTTCTGCATTGTCTATTTCAACACCTGGACATCCCTGGAAATTATGCTAGACTTCTTTTTATTGACTTTAGTTCTGCCTTTAACTCAATCCAGCGTCATCAGGTAATCAAGAAACTGCAACATCTGCAAGTTCCATCACCATTAATACATTGGATTTATAATTTTCTTTCTAGTACACCGCAAGTAGTAAAGGTGGACAATTCATTATCACCCACCATTGTGCTTAATACTGGTGCTCCCCAGGGATGCGTACTTAGTCCGTTTCTCTACATCCTTTATACAAATGATCAGAGTCAGATGTCAGAGTCCATTTACCAATACTCATTATTTTAAATACAGTGGGGCAAAAAAGTATTTAGTCAGCCACCAATTGTGCAAGTTCTCCCACTTAAAAAGATGAGAGAGGCCTGTAATTTTCATCATAGGTACACTTCAACTATGAGAGACAGAATGGGGGAAAGAATCCAGGAAATTACATTGTAGGATTTTTAATGAATTAATTGGTAAATTCCTCTGTAAAATAAGTATTTGGTCACCTACAAAAAAAGCAAGATTTCTGGCTCTCACAGACCTGTAACTTCTTCTTTAAGAGGCTCCTCTGTCCTCCACTCGTTACCTGTATTAATGGCACCTGTTTGAACTCGATATCAGTATAAAAGACACCTGTCCACAACCTCAAACAGTCAGACTCCAAACTCCACTATGGCCAAGACCAAAGAGCTGTCAAAGGACACCAGAAACAAAATTGTAGACCTGCACCAGGCTGGGAAGACTTAATCTGCAATAGGTAAACAGCTTGGTGTGCCAGACGTGCCAGATGTGTTCCCCTGCTTAAGCCAGTACATGTCTGAGCCCGTCTGAAGTTTGCTAGAGAGCATTTGGATGATCCAGAAAAGGATTGGGAGAATGTCATATGGTCAGATGAAACCAAAATAGAACTTTTTGGTAAAGACTCAACTTGTCGTGTTTGGAGGAGAAAGAATGCTGAGTTGCATCCAAAGAACACTATACCTACTGTGAAGCATGGGGGTGGAAACATCATGCTTTGGGGCTGTTTTTCTGCAAAGGGACCAGGACGACTGATCCGTGTAAAGGAAAGAATGAATGGGGCCATGTATCGTGAGATTTTGAGTGAAAACCTCCTTCCATCAGCAAGGGCATTGAAGATGAAACGTGGCTGGGTCTTTCAGCATGACAATGATCCCAAACACACCGCCTGGGCAACGAAGGAGTGGCTTCGTAAGAAGCATTTCAAGGTCCTGGAGTGGCCTAGCCAGTCTCCAGATCTCAACCCCATAGAAAATCTTTGGAGGGAGTTGAAAATCCGTGTTGCCCTGCGACAGCCCCAAAACATCACTGCTCTAGAGGAGATCTGCATGGAGGAATGGGCCAAACTACCAGCAACAGTGTGTAAAAACCTTGTGGTGATTTACAGAAAACGTTTGACCTCTGTCATTGCCAACAAAGGATATATAACAAAGTATTGAGATGAACTTTTGTTATTGACCAAATACTTATTTTCCACCATAATTTGCAAATAAATTCTTTAAAAATCAGACAATGTGATTTTCGGGATTTTTTTTTTTTCTCATTTTGTCTCTCATAGTTGAAATGTACCTATGATGAAAATTACAGGCCTCTCTCATCTTTTTAAGTGGGAGAACTTGCACAATTGGTGGCTGACTAAATACTTTTTTGCCCCAGTGTAAACCCTATTGAGCATCTGTGGGGCATCCTCAAACGGCATCCACCAGCTCCGTGATGTCGTCATGGAGGAGTGGAAGAGGACTCCAGTGGCAACCTGTGAAGCTCTGGTGAACTCCATGCCCAAGAGGGTTAAGGCAGTACTGGAAAATAATGGCCACACAAAATATGTACACTTTTGGCCCAATTTGGACATTATCACTTAGGGGTGTACTCACTTTTGTGGCCAGCGGTTTAGACATTAATGGCTGTGTGTTGAGTTATTTTGAGGGGAGAGCAAATTTACACTGTTATACAAGCTGTACACTCACTACTTTACATTGTACCAAAGTGTAATTTCTTTAATGTTGTCACATGAAAAGATATAATAAAATATTTACAAAAATGTGAGGGGTGTACTCACTTCTGTGAGATACCGTATATAAACCACGCTGTGTTAAAGAAACAGCTCGCACAATGGGTCCAAGTAAATTTGCTTACAAATGTGTCCGCTGCAGCTTGGTATATGCAACAATTGAAGATATCAGAAGACATGTTTGTCATAACAGTTTTATAGTAAAAATATAGCATATCAATTCTTCAAAAAGAACACAAAGAATGGCCTTCTCAGCTGCCATAGTTGCAACTCTTGCATCATCAGAACAGGGTGTTTAAAAAATGTTTTGCAACGTTTTGTCAGGGCTGAACGCAGCCCAGTTTTCCAGTTTGGTCATGTGACTAAACATTCCGTACCGAGCCGTCCCATGCAGTGGAAACGTGCCAAAAAGTGAGCCGTACTGAACCGTACCATGCAGTTGAAAAACGCCAAAACAGAACTTGAAGTTATATGGCCTCAATATGGAAACAGTAGATCGTTTTAAATATTTGGGTATGTGGTTAGATCAAAAGGGTACATGGAAAGGGTGGAAAAGGTGGAATCAAAATGTAAGAAAGTTATAAACCTAATGAGAGCATTAGTTGGGAAAGACTGGAGAGCAGATAAACAATCACTGATGTATATTTATAAAGCTCTGATGAGGGCTCAACAATAGATTACGGACACTGTGTTTACGGAGCAGCAGCTAAAACACATTTAATGAAAATGGATAGAGTTGGTAAACGGTAGAATGGTAGAGTTGGTAGAATTGTAAACATTGTTTTTGTTTGGTAAAAGTCATTCAGATGAATGAAAAATCTGTAAAAATAACAGAAAGTGCAGAATATATACTGTTGCACTGTAGGAAGTATAAGGAAGAGAGGATTAGATTAAAGCAAAAGATAAGTCAAGAAGAAAATGGAACCTTGAGGGTGTTTTGGGAACAACAGGAGAAGGGGTAAAAGATGCACAGAAAGCTGTTGTGAAATACCTGTTGTGGAATAGCCTGTTATTATTAATAGCCTATATTATTAAAATATTAATAATATAATATTAATAAATATTATTAATTATTAAAAATATTATTAAATATTTAAATATAAATAAAAATATTATTAAATATTAAAAAATAAAAATAATAAAATATTAATAATATTATTAAAAAATTAAAATAATTTTAAAATATTTTTTAAATTAAATTAATATTAGGAGGGCAGCACTGATTGGCTATTAGCTGTGTGCAGGCAGTGTCAATCAATTTATTGGAGAAAACAGATACCCTAAATGTAAAGAAACGAAGTTGCTTGTCAGATTTTTCCCAACAATTCATTTTTTAAAATAAGCCCTAAAAAACGCAACTTAAAAAAAGAGAAGCTCAAAGTCTTGACAACTCTGCTCAGAAAACATTTCCTATTATGTATATGCCTATGAAAGACGACCGAGCCAATCAGAGGAAATATGGGGCGGTGCAACACGTGTAGCCCCTTCTAGGTGGAACAGCCATAAAAACAACAACAAAAATAAATAAATAAAACAGAAGACGACAGAGGCTGAAAACATCGGAAACGTTATAAAAACGTCTTTGGACTTTACAATTACATGCTTTAAAAATATGCCTTCAATTAAAACGGACCGTGAAACTCAAGAAGAACACTGTAAATTATTTCTGAATACTTCATAGCCCAAGGGATAGAGGAGAGCGAGGCACAACCGTTAGGCTGACTTTCCGTCATGACTTTCTCAGTTTGTGTAAATCTCCTTAGGGTTCAGAAAATTTCTTTGTTCCACGTTAATAATAACGTTAATCCACACATATCTGGTACAAATATGTGGCTTTGTATATAATACTGTGTATACTTTTTTCTTTATTTACCCCGAAAGAGGTTAAGTTTAATGAAAACACGCCCTATTGGTAAAATCTGATCTAAGCGGAAAATAATAATAATAATATATACACACGACAAACTAAAATATTTAGTCAACAAAAAGGGCTCCAGACTGCGTTTTGCGCACTGGTTCATATGAAAAACAAACAGTAAACAAAACGAAAGTGAAACCGCTACTCGTTTGAGCTGTGGAGCGTGGACCGTGACTATTTCCAGCCCATAAGCTCACCAAAACCTGCCCAATCCAAGAAAAAAAAAACTTTACCTGTCAAAATAATGTAATAGAATTTTATTGCCTTGTCAATCAAGGTTGATAAAGACCATTATTAACTCATTAAAACAAAATAATGATGTCAAAATAGTAATAGATAAATTTCCCAGGAAAAGGATCAAATCAGGGTAAATGCGCATTAAAGGCAATTACCAAATATGACTAAAATGTCCAGATAGACAATATGTCAAAACAGCAATCAAGAAATTAATCTATGCCCTCGGAAAAACACGCATCATTTTCAATGTCAACAGCACTGATCTAGGCTTATAATAATATAACAGTCAGAATAAGGCAATATACAACAGTATAATATACAAAAGTCAGAATAAGCCAATTTAAATGCAAAAAGTTCCCAACACAAGTGATCAGAATAAGCAACGTAATTAGCATGTATTTCACACTCGTTCATGCAGGACATGACAGTCAAAACTATGTCATTGATACTGTAGGCTACTGTATGATAACCGGACAACAACAAAAATCGCACAACAATTTGCTAACATTCGAGTTGCACTTAAACTTCACACAAAACTACCAACCCGTTCACATGAGAATGCGTATCAATAGTAGGCCTACGCGAGTGTAATCTCGTAGAACAGATACTCCAAAATGAGTTTTGGCGTGCATATGATACGAAGTTTTTCGCGTGCATGCACTTTATGGAGTGCATATAATACGCTTGGTAGTCTTGGGTAGGATTGCGAAGTTCATATTGCAGAACATAATACAGAACTTTACAGTCAAAACTAACCAAGTCCAGCAGCTTTCAAGGATATCAGTCTGGACAGTTTAAAAGATGTACTGAGACATTTTCGATTTTGATTAAATTATTCCACTGTTCTTTGATTTCAGAGTGACAGGCTGCATCCAAAAACTGGAAAATGCTGCCTTCAGAGAACAAATTTCAAGGTAGGAAGGCATCAAGGGACGTCCGAATTGTTAGCTTCACTTCATGTCTCCTGAGATGGTCATCGTGATTTTGCCAAGACATGTTCCTGGATCAACATCTTTGTTTATCCTGGAACAACATTCCAATCAACCAATCAGATCTGAGGGACAAGTTTACCGTTTATGTCAAGTTTAGGCTTACAACCAGGGTTAGGTGCTTCTACATCAATGTTATTCACTTATCTTTCCACTCTGATTTTAGGGATAAGTTATGGGTAGGATTAGGTTTAGGGGTAGGAATAGGGTTAAAACTACATTTTCAGACTGGAATGTTGTTCCAGGATCAACAAAAGATCTTACTTGGCAAAATCACGGTGACCCTCCTGAGATACCTTCATCTGATGGATTTTTGAAGGCAGTATAGATGTGTCCTTCACTGCCTTTGATATCCCACAATCCTTTGCGTTCCATTCTGTGGCAGCTGAGCTAAAAATAAAGATGGCATCCGAAAGTTATGTTCGCTGGTCAGTTTGTGTTGTAAATGTACTTTTTGACACTTCATTTTCCACTTTTGATGTCATTTCTAGTGATAAATTTGTAGTAATTAATTATTCCCTTAGTTATCATAAAAGCTTGCGCTATATTTGTTGTAGATCATTAAACCGTTGCCTCAGAAGTCTGTCCGAAATCAGTAGGCTATCGTGAGGTGCCTTCATGCACAAACACTGCCTTACAATTCATTGCCTGAAAAGGCAGCGAGGCAACAAGTCAGCTGCCTAGGTTTTTGGAACTAAGAGTCTGGCGTCATTTCCCTCCACAGGTGTAATAGAGTACCTCAGAGACAGGGGCGGTCTGGGACAAAAATTCAGCCCTGGCACTATAGTCACACCAGCCCACATTACCACAACCACAGACACGCGCATTCCCAGGTGAAAAAAGTACACTTCCATAATGTACTTAAAGTGCTCTATTTTCACACACTAATTTTGTACCTTAATATATTAAAAATTCTTCTTTAGTATTTCTTAAGATAATGTTAAGAACATCTTAGTGTAGCCTACTCAACTGTGCTATTTTGAGACACCATTTAGTTACCACCTGTAGTACACTTGAACCCATAACACTACAAATACAGAGATAGTATGTTAAAAGCACATTTTAGTTCTAATTCATGGTGTCTCAAAATAGCACAGTTGAGTACACTTAGATATTCTTAAGATTATCTTAAGAAGTACTAAAGAAGAATTTTATTAAAAAAATACTATGGAAGTACAAAATTAAGAACAATCTATTAAGTACAAAATTAGTGTGTGAAAATAGAGCACTTTAAGTACATTATGGAAGTGTACTTTTTTTTCACCTGGGTTGCTATACATTTTTGACGTGCTTTTGACTATATTGCAAGTAGCGTACAGGAGTCTGTTTACCCTAAATCCCACCTTATCTGCTGATATTTCAGTCATGTAATTCAGTAACAGGCTAGCTAACACTTGTAACCAGTTATCACGAAGCAATGACATTTTAAAATATACGGGGGTTGTATGCTACGCTTACAACTGTTTAATACAGCAACAAAAAAAATTGCATGAAAATGACTTGAGCTAGCTGTATTTTCTGTTTTTTCCTACCTCTACAGCACTGTCCTCCGCTGCAGCAGCTGAATTTAAACCCTTTGAAAAGAGTCTGGTTAATTTTAAGCATTTGGCAGCGTCTGACTTAAGAGCCTTCTTTTTGCTTTCTCTAACCTTTTCTGCACCGGCTTTTTCTTTTTTCTAACTTTTACTGACAATTTGCTCGTGTTGCGCTCTCTCTCTCTGATGACTTGCTTGATTTTGACTGAGTTTGATTGACAGGCAATCTAACCAATCATAATGCCGTATCCACATTTATGTCCGACAAAGCAGTTAGATTAATGTTGTGGACTTGAATTTGAAAAATGTGTAGTGTCACGGGCTGCTTGAACTGAGCAATCTGTCAAGACACATTAAGAGCCACAGAACGGTATTTATTTATTTAACTCATAGTTTTACAGGCTGTAGTGTGTCGTTTCACTGAACAAATAGCTAAAATAAACACGCACGTGATTTTGCTTGATTTCCTGAAAATGGTTTCAAACAAAGACACACCAGAACTGTTGCGCATCTCCAAGCAACGGTGATTTTGAATGAATCTGCGTTTTGAACGACTGAATGAATGACTCGCACATTAAGATTTACCGCCACCTACTGGCTGTTTTATTTTCATATTTACATTTATTTTCATATTTACACTTTACATAGACTGTTTTTACTTAAAATATTAAACTTTTAAAGATTTTTTTTTTTTTACATATTTCTAAGTTCAAAAAATTATATTTAAAAACAATTGTACATTATTTACCAATGAGCTGCATGAAGCAGTCTATGTAAATGTGTCTAAAAACCACTTCAGATGGAGCTTCTGTGCCACTTCCGCAGTGCAAAGATGGATTTTTTTGATGATTTCTTTTGACTGGTAACAGTCTGATTGGGTCTTATTGTTGTAATTGAATTTATTGTATAACATTTAAAAACAAATTTTCTATTTTAACTTATGAATTGATTAAATGTGATGCATACATTTAAATTAGAAAAATTGCTCTTATAATGGTACAAATGCCCCAGGAAATTAATTTAAATGGGGAAATATCGCCCTGTAATGGGAAAGTTAATGTCTGTTATTGATCAGAAAGTGCTCCTAAATTTTTGACTGTGCTCCTAAATTTTTTTATTAGGAGCACAAGTGCTCCTAAAGAAAAATGCTACCATAGAGCCCTGACATATTTATATGTATGATTACCATCATATTTAATATATTTTTAAAAATAAGCTAGTTAAATTAAATAGTAAAATAGTTCCAACAGATTTTCCTGTGGTACCGAGAACCGTAAAATTGTACTGGTATTGGTACCGACTACTGGAATTTTGGTACCGTGACAACACTAACACGTACTGTAAAATAAAGTGCTACCTGTAAGACTTCTAGGAACGTGAGACTGAAACGCGGGCTAGTGAGTGTGATTTCCTGTTCGTCATGATGACGTCTAAAGTCCCCGCCAAAGGAAGTAGTCCCTTTTAGCAACCGCCGTTTTTAAGACACAATAATGGTTTAAAAAAAAATCACAAGCGGGTTATAACTAGTGTGTTTTATGTCAGATCAAAACGTGAAAATATTTAGAGGCTTTGTTAACCACAGACCTTATTTCAGGTGATTTAGCAAAAACCCATTCAAAAAACCCATAGACTTTAGTGCGATGGAACCGGAAGTCCTAAAATGCTAACTCGCTTCCGGATTTTGCATACAAAAACACATAATCTCTGAGGTACTCTATTCGCGTTTTGAGAATTGAGTCACTCTCCTACTCTTTATCGTGTAACTTATATTTAGGCCACTCTGGCATTGTGATCGCTTAAATATCAGCTATACGTTCAAAATCTGATCCCTTATCGCGCTAAAAACCCGTCACTCAGGAATCAACACATCCGTCTGCTCATCCGACATGATTGGCTAAAAGTGCGCAGGCGATATCAACGTTAGCACCTGCAGAGGGCGCGTGTGTTAACATGCATGGTGACTGATTGGATGAAGTAGCCTACATGCACTTGGGTTTTGTTTTTTAAAGCTGCAGTCGGCAACTTTTTTCGGTTAAAAATGATCCAAAATCAATTTTTGAGCAAGTACATAACCAGGCAGTGTTCAAAACTATCTCCTTACCTTAGCTCGATTCACAACAGTAGGCTTGTAATAATGTTTTATAATAAGAGCGACATGGTGGATTTCCGCGGGAAATTCGAGCATGCAGCAGTTCGTCTTTGCATCATTACGTCACCTCTGTAAACAGAAAGAAGGAGTCCAGGCTAGTCGGCTTTATCATGTGAGGATGCTTGTTGTAGTGGATCATTTATAGCCTGTTCTCACAGCAGCTGAAATAATTAAACGTATCATTTTGATGGCGGATTGTAATCCAGAAAGGTCCAAAAGACAATCATCAGTGACAACTGGAGATTCACCCGTAGTCAAAACTGTGGAGTGGATACAGAAATTGAAATCTAGAGGTAACACTAATACACACTAAATACACATAGTCATGCAATGCTGATGTTGTTAACATTAACAATTTGAAAACAAAGTATAACAGTAATAATAATTGCACGGTTTGGCATGATCTGAGCTAAGCGATCGTTAGATTTAATCATTGGCAGCGTGATTTATTGTAGACTAATGCTTTTTTCCTGATATTTTCCAGTGAAAATTCTTATATTGATCATACTTTCAAGACGTAGAATCTATGATTCTGAAGTACAGTATCCACACCGGTGTAGTGATTGACAGCAAACATTAGATTCATCCGCTGAGGAGTCATGCCAAAGCACAACGCACGTAACGATAACAATTCCGCATATGACTGCAATCGCAGGTTTCAAACAGAGATGGCGACAAAGAAGAAAAATGCCGGACTGCAACTTTAACCAATTAGTCTATACAATTTAGATATTTGAAAACCAAATTTTTTTCACCTGCCCAAACCATTTTTTACCCGCACATTTAAATTCAAGAAATCTACTGGGAAGCATTCAAATTCAGCGCAGAATTTACTGCTATAAACCACAGATCAAATAGAGAAACATTGTGCGACGAACAAGAGTTCACTCAAAAATGCCATGATTTACTCACCCTCAAGCCTAGATGTATATGACTATCTTCTTTCAGACTAACACAATCGGAGATATATTTAATAGTCCTCCAAGGTTTATAATGGTTGTGAATGGGGGCCCGCATTTTGAAAAAAAAAGAAAAAAATAATCCATACGGCTCCAGGGGGTTAATAAAGGCCTTTTGAAGCGAAGCAATGCATTTTTGTAAGAAAAATGTCCATATTTAAAACTTTACAAATTCAAATAACTAGCTTCCAGCAGACGACCGTATACTGCACAACTCGACTTGCGCCAAATGAGCAAACCACTGACGCAATGTATGCTGCAGGATGTAGTATCGTAAGCTTAGACGCCTCTCGCAGTTCAAACAATTAGGGCTGTGCAACAAGCTCCTCTTCTCTTATATCAAAATCCTCTGACATTTCTCTTTAAATTTCCTCGTTTTAGACTTCTAATTCATGACCAGTGTTTTGTTTTGCTCTCTCCTCTGCGTTCGCGTCAAAGGTTGCTCTTCCACCCAAATCAAGTTGCGCATTCTGCGTACGATCATCCGCCGGAAGCTAGTTATTTGAATTTATAAAGTTTTAAAAATTGATATTTTTCTTACAAAAAAAAAAAAAAAGACATTTCTACATTTACTACATTTTCTTGCTAATGCAGTAACGCTTACTGAAACCATTGTATTGTGGCAGGAATACTCGAATGCTTTTACACTGGCAGTTTCATCACAACTATGTTCCTTTTTAGAAAGAAATGGTATCTGTGAGGATTTCCAGTCAGGATTTAGACCGTACCATAGTACTGAGACTCTCATTAGAGTTACTAATGATTTGCTCTTATCATCCGATCGTGGCTGTATCTCTCTATCAGTGTTACTAGATCTCAGTGCTGCTTTTGACATATCGACCACAATATTCTTTTGAATAGACTTGAAAATTATGTTGGCATTAGTGGAATTGCATTGTCATGGTTCAAATCATACTTATCTGACCGTTATCAGTTTGTAGTAGTAAACGAAGAGAGGTCATATCGATCACAAGTTCAATATGGACTACCGCAAGGCTCAGTACTCAGAGATCCTAATTTTTGGACCAAAAACTTCTTCACGTAATAACCTAGAATACTGTCTAACACTTGATGGCTGCTCTGTTAAAGGGTTAGTTCACACAAAAATGAAAATAACGTCATTTATTACTCACCCTCATGCCGTTCCACACCTGTAAGACCTTCGTTCATCTTCGGAACACAAATTAAGATATTTTTGTTGAATCCGGTGGCTCAGTGAGGCCTGCATAGCCAGCAATGACACTTCCTCTCTCAAGATCCATTAATGTACTAAAAACATATTTAAATCAGTTCATGTGAGTACAGTGGTTCAATATTAATATTATAAAGCGACGAGAATATTTTTGGTGCGCCAAAAAAAACTAAATAACGACTTATATAGTAGGGGCGGGAATCTTTGGTCACCTCACGATCTGATTCCGAGAGTCACGATCCGATTCCAAAACTACTTTTTTTTTTCTTATTAATTAATTATTTGGTTTACTGACTTGAAAATCATAAAAAGCCTTACATTTACATACAGGGTTTCTACAGGTATCATCAAATCTAATTTAATGCTTTTTAATGCCAATTTTTAAATTTTTTAATGCCATATATATGCCGCTAAATGTCGATAGATGACGACATACGGCAATAAGAAAATTCATCATGTCATTGTTGTATTCGCATTCTGCCAAGTGTCAGCCCTTTACATTTGTTTGCTTCTCTGCTGCTGCCCTTTTGCTCACATAATATATTTTAATACAGCCAAATTCCCAATAAAATTTCATCAATATATTTTTTGTTTTTGTTGTCAAACAATATGAAATGGTGACTGAAACGTGGCCCATTAAGATTACATACAGGGCTCTGCATTAAGCCTTGTGATGTGGACATGCGTAAATCAGTCATTCACTTGTACAAGTAAAACAGTTGCTTGTCCGGAAAAAAATTTTTTGTGGTGGTGGAAATATAAATTTGTTCTGAAGCAATATCCTTTCAGATTATTGCCGCTTTGACATGTAAATCTGCATATTTTTGATTGATTACAACTGCATTAATTAATGTTATGGGATTGTTTTAAATATTTTTTGAAAATACAATTTTTTAAAAATGAAACTAAACCACCAGTAGGTGGCGGCAAATAACCGTCTTAATGAGTGTGTCATTGATTCATTCATTCAAACGATTCATACCAATGGCTGATTCATTCAAGAATGAGGGCAATTGTTTATGAATGGGTCATTTAATCTTTGACTCAACCGATTCGTTCAAAACGCTGAATCATTCAGTAGTGAAAACAAGGCTGAGTGTCGAGCTTTGTTTGAAACAATTTTTGCTGCTAAAATAAAACAGTCAGCGTTCCTTCTAAAATGTAAGTGGCTTGATATCAACTACTTGTTAATTGAACTGTTGTATGAAATCAGTGTCACGTTTTTAATCGTGATGGTAGCCTATTTAGGAAAACAGCATTCTTGGTTGTGTGGTTTTCCTTACCAGTATCAAGTTATAAAAACTCCACATTTTGAATTTTTACCGCTGTATGTTGAACTGAGTTTCTTTTTGTGTGTGCTTCGCACGTTTCCATTTCTCGAGATGGTGCGGAGCCTCAACAGCTCAATCTTGTTATCGTCAGTATATTATACAGCCTATTATTATTATCCACTATCGATTGCCACTAACACTAAATGTAATAAAATCAGGCATACTCGCGTTTTGGTGATTCCCAAGTTGCTGTTTTTTTTTTGTTTTTTTTTTTTGTTTGTTTGTTTTGTTTTTGGTATCGACGTTTTAATCAGGTCCTTGTCCGGTCGGGAAAGTAAAGTTCGAGACCTGACATGTTAAACCAGCACTAAAATCCTGATTTATAACCGAGACGTTGTCTGACAAAATCACCATACACATAAGATAAAGACATTTGCTGTGATTTTGGCTATACACGTAAAATGATCACTCAGGTTAGAAGCAATAGTATCTATTTTATTTGTTCTCTGACAGAACGCACATTCTCAACTGAATGCGCTGCTGAAGCAGAGAGGTGCGGCAGCGGCAGGAAAGCAATCTCGCGCTCGTGCGGCAGTACCGGGGGTCTCGAAAGCTAGATCGGGTTAACAAGTCGCTATATTCGTCACACCGCGCTTTCTTAGAAAAAAAGGGGCCTGAAAAGGCGCTAAGTTGGCAACACTGATGCAGCCTTCTGTCTCCAGGTCACAGTGCGCCGCTGTCCAAAACGGCGTTACTACAATTTTGCACCGGCCGGAGGCAATTACCAAACTGGTTCCGTGTGTGTACCACACCAAATGTACATATTTTGCAACAGCAAATCAAAGTTATTAATTATTTAGGCTTTATTCAAAATAATCTGGTAGTATTATTTTTCTTCAAAACTATCTAAAAAGTTTAATGCCTGTAGAAATAAAATGTAATGCTTTTTAATGCCATTTAAGGCCTTAATTTTCGCAAAATCCATTTAAGGACTTTTAATGCTTTTTAATGCCCCGCGGATACCCTGACATATCCTTACATAAGTAATTATAAGTAGCCTACTTTTTTAAAATACTTACAAATTGAAAAAAAAAAATACTAAATTAAAACAATTGTTTGTTAAGAATTTTAATCTTAGATAACTTCAAAACATACAAGCAAGTAGCAAATATAAAAATGGAGCAAAGAACTGATTTTTCTTTCTCATCTTTAGTGTTGTTTGTTACTATGACAACATAGACAGCGGGAGATCTAATAAGCAGCATTCAAGTACGGATCTCTTTTAAAATACTGGAAATAATGTGGTTTGTCATGACCGTTTAATCCCTTAAAACAAAACTGGCTGTGTTTACATTAATTTTGCGTCATAAAACCATTTTGAGATGCAAGTGCATTAAACCACTTACCCGAAGTCGCGCGCAGCCGCATGCGCGAGCACTCTTCAAAAATGGGCGTCAGCATTTGAAATTGAAAGCAGCCTTCTGAGTTTCATATTTTAAATATACAAGTCCACTGCATTCCAAACGACATAAATGATGCCTTCGTAGAGCATTTGTAAGGAAAATACCGGCGGGTGAGACCGCGCACTGCATGTGTGTAACATCAAACAAAGCGCACGTCTCTCACAGGCCATCCTGTGCAGTGAAGCCCGCGAATGTCCTTTGTAATTCGCTACAACCTTTCCGAACTTTATGAATGATTATGCTGTATGTGTATGAGGAATTGGAAGCAGGCACACTGCGTCATCGCGCATCCGATTAAAAACTATGGCTGTTTCTCAATATGCGTTCTTAAGCGATTTTGCGTCCTTGTGTTCTTGCTCTATGTCATCATTAACTGTCGAAGTTCAGTTCCAATACTCAAGAACGGTATAGCCAAGAACAGAGGACACATGAAAGTACCCGGATGTGTTCTTGATATCGAGGATGCTTCGAATGCAGACTTGAGAGAATCGAACCGTTAAAAATCCCAGAAGACGCTGCGGGCGGTCGATGTACAGAAGCCTGCAAGCTTTAAAGTTCTCGTTCTCACTAATGAGATTCCCGCTACAAGCTCGCATATAGGTGACAGCTCGTGAAAGTAAACCATTTGTTTTGCTTATTTTTAATAAAGTGATAACCTGAAGAAAGCCTGCAGTATTTTTATTGGAATATAAAAAATAATCTTAACATTGACAAAGCATGTAACACAAAGGCTACTCATTTAAATAAAAGATATATAGATAAAATAAAAAGATAAAAAATTATATGAAAACAATGTCTATAATAATATGAAAGAAATCCTTTAATAGGTTATGACATTTGTTTGTGATGTTTTGTTGTATTTATTGTGCATTAGCCACTTATAATATGCTGGGACGGACAGTTGAGCAACAAGATCGCAGCACATCTTAATTCTCACAAGGATGCGTTCTGTGTCCTCGCGTCCTTCCGAGTTCGTTCTTTCGAGGTTGCCTGGCAAGACCGGACTCCACGAGAATGCAAGTCCGTTCTCTGCGTTCTTGGAATTGAGAAACAGCCTATGCAGAATCGATTCTGAAATTCTCAGAATCGATCCAGAATCGTTGGAGAGAGAATCGCGATGCATCGTTTTTTTTGTCCCACCCCTATTATATAGTGATTGCCGATTTTTAATTATGAATCTTTTGTGTCGAATCATGATTTGGATCACGTGAAATCACATGACTTTGGCACTCCGAACCACTGATTCGACACAAAAGATTCACAACGCTCCAAAGCTTCATGAAGCAGTGTTTTGAAATCGGCCATCACTATATAGGCTAAGTCGTTATTTTTTTAAATTTTTTTTTGGTGCACAAAAAATATTCTCGTCACTTTATAATATTAGTATTAAACCACTGTACTCACATGAACTGATTTAAATGTTTTTAGTACAGTGGATCTTGAGAGAGGAAGTGTCATTGCTGGCTATGGAGGCCTCACTGAGCCATCGGATTTCAACAAAAATATCTTAATTTGAGTTCCGAAGATTAACGAAGGTCTTACGGGTGTAGAACGGCATGAGGGTGAGTAATACATGACGTTGTTTTCATTTTTGGGTGAACTAACCCTTTACGTCTTTGTCGTCAGTTAGGAACCTGGGTGTGTTCTTTGATACCAATCTCTCATTTGAAAGCCATGTATCTAGCATCTGTAAAACCACATTCTTCCATCTTAAAAATATATCTAAACTACGACATATGTTCTCAATGACAAATGCGGAACAATTAGTTCATGCATTCATGACCTCAAGGCTAGATTACTGTCACGCTCTACTGGGTGGTTGTTCTGTTCGTCTGTTAAACAAATACAGCTGGTCCAAAATGCAGCAGCTAGAGTTCTTACTAGAACCAGGAAGTGTGACCATATTAGCCTGGTTCTGTCAACACGGCATTGTCTCCCTATTAACCCATTTGTGCCCAATTTTTTCCTATGTGAAAATGTTCTGCATTTATTTTCCTCAGGTTTTTTTTTTTTTTTTTTTTTTTCTTAAAAATTGCATTTGAATGTGCGCAGAGGTGTAAAGTACTTGAGTAAATGGAATTAGTTACTGTAATTTACTTAATTATCTTTTTTGCTACTTTGTAGTTGTACTGAGTATCAAAGATATTGGCGACTTTTACTCTCTACTTGACTACATTTTTGAGCAAGTAAATGTACTTTTTACTCCAATACATTTGTGATGAGTAATGCAATTATAAATAACATTTTTCAAGGCAGCTAACTTTTTCTGCAGCAGTTTTTTTCTGATATAAAGAAGCGATATCGCCATCTAAGGGCATTGAAGGTACTATATTTTGTGCGTTTTGCCTTTACTCACCCAAAACTTGTCAACAAGGATACTTTACGTGAATGTGAGTGCATTAGCAGGTAGTTGCTGATTGCAGATGTTTTATTTATTAGATGAGGAAATGACTGCAGCTGGTGATGAGGCTCAAACCAGCACATACAGTAGACTTTGACTATTTAATTTTACTTAACATTGGTTTTGTTTATCCACTATATTGACAAGACCGTTCTGAAGGATATTGGTTTACTTATGGCCTTTCTGTGCACTTGAGCTTAACTGAGACTTGAGAGTTTGTAGACGTTTAAGAGGCTGTTGTGTTGACCTTGACCTTGAACAATGAGGTGTTCAGTTTTATTTTGATTTTAGAAAATAAACTTGATTTCTCATCTTACAAATCAATTGTTTCTTATTTTCACTGGCATGTCTCTCAGGACTAGTGCATCTCTGAGCCTACATTCAGCATGAGTAAAATACTCAAGTACTGTTAAAATCAGATACTTTAAGACTTTTACTCAAGTCGTATTAGAATTGGTTACTTGTAACTTGTAGTGGAGTCATTTTCGATGTAAGGTATCAGTACTTTTACTCAAGTATGATTTTCAGGTACTCTTTACACCTCTGAATGTACGGCAACTATAGTTGCCGGTGGGCAAATATGTTGTATGCACCCCTTCAATGTAAAATCTGAATAGGAGGAGAACATTTGGCATAACTCAAAATAACTGCTTTCAACAGATCAATCTTTATTCATAAACAAATTTATTATGTATAAAAGTCTAAGAACATTCGATGCGAACCCAAAAAAAGCTGCATCATGCTTATCTCTTGAATTTGAAAACACAACAGCCAACAAATCCATTTGTCTTAAAGTGGTGAAACATAGTGCAGAACAAAGTGCAGCCATTAAGTTGCTTCAGCAGGGTATTGTGAATCAAAAAGTTAAATGAAAATAAATAAATGAAAACATATTTGACCCTGGACTACAAAACCAGTCATAAGTCGCACAGGTATATTTGTAGCAATAGCCAACAATACATTGTATGGGTCAAAATTATCGATTTTTCTTTTATGCCAAAAATCATTAGGATATTAAGTAAAGATCATGTTCCATGAAGATATTTTGTAAATTTCCTACCGTAAATATATCAAATTTGCACAATTTTAAAGGCGTTTTTCTCAATATTTTGATTTTTTTGCACCCTCAGATTCCAGATTTTCAAATAGTTGTATCTCGGCCAAATGTCCTATCCTAACAAACCATACATCAATGGAAAGCTTATTTAATCAGCTTTCAGATGATGTATAAATCTCAATTTAAAAAAATTGAACCTTATGACTGGTACATATAACAAAAAAAAAGACAAAAATAACAGTGCATACAGACAATTTCTTTGAAAAGACATTCATAATGGGAAGTTCGTGTCATATGTGTCCTCCCTGCCCCAATTTTCTGTCTCTCTTGGGTAGAGTTTTAGTGGTTTGCATGAAATTTCTTGAAGCACTCAACATGTACAGAACAATTGACAGAACAATAAAACATCAACATCTAAATCTTTGTTAATTTTCAGTAAGAACCTTTGTATAAAAGAAATAAAGTCCAGACTGTAATAAGTGAAGATGCTGAGATCTTGAGAGATCTGTTAGTGTTTAATGTTCTGTTGTTGCCAGTCATTTGAGTCAAATCAGGAAATACCTGTAAAATAATTTTTTTAACATTTACAGAAAAATTGTTAAAGTTTTTGCACTTTATTTAAATTAAAATATTTTACTTTAATTTTATGGTTTTTGTTTGTCTGCCAGTCATTGACCGTCTTTTTTTTTTTTTTTTTTTTAGGATTTTTTTTTTTTTGAAGTGAAGGTAATTGTAACGATGGGTCAACAGAATGTGGATCCATTTGCAGCTTTTATTAACACAATGATCAATGCAGACAGGGGCAACGGCAAAGACATAAACAGGGACAGGCAAAGGTCGAGGCAGGCGGCAATCAAACAGAGTCCAATAGACAGGCAGGGATCAGGGCAGGCGGCAGAGAAACACAGGAGGTAAACAGTCCAAATGGCAACAGAATAACAGTCCACAAGAAAACGCTCAGAAATGATCACCGGGGCAAATCAAGACTTCGCAATGTGTGTGTGTGTGTTTGTGTGTGTGTCTTAAATAGTGTGAGTGTGATGTGGTCCAGGTGCGTGCGCAATCAGTCCCAGGAATGAGGGCCTATGGGAAACGTAGTCCGAATGGGTGAAAGTCAATATTCAGGTGACGGCTCCCTCCGGTGTTGCGGAGGAGGAGGCGCGGGAGCCACATTCGTGACGGTAATAATTCAGGAAATACCAGTAAAATAACAGTGTTTTTCGGTTTATTTAAATTCGGATATTTTACTTTAATTTTACAGTCTTCGTTTGGCAGCCATAGCTGCCAGTCATTGACTGTTTTTTTTAGGATTTTTTTTATAGTGAAGGTATTTGATTGTAATAATTCAGGAAATACCTGTAAAATAACTGTGTTTTTTGGTTTATTTGACTTTAATTCTACGGGTTTTTTTGGCTGCCAGTCATTTGACCGTTTTATCATTTAACTGTTTTGTTACTGTTTAATTACTGATTATTTTTGTAATTTTACATACATTTGTTTGTAATTGAAGAAAACTGAAAAAATAAATAGTAAATTTTCTGTAAAAAATATGTGAATTACTGTAATTTTTCATTAATGTCATAATACATAAAATAACAGCCGAGTTGTTAATTTACATACATTGTTTGTAATTTTACAGAGTTTTAAGTATAATTTAAATAAAAGAAAATTACCATAAAAAAATCACAGTTATTTTCCAAAAAATTTGGATTTTTTTTTTTTTTTTTTTTTTTTACAGTGTGGATAACATCTAGAAAAATACTTACAAAAGGAAAATGACAACTATACACTGCGGCAACTATAGTTGCTGGTGGGCTCAAATGGGTTAAACATCCTATAGATTTTAAAATCTTGCTACTTACTTACAAAGCACTAAATGGTTTCGCTCCCCAGTACCTGAGCGAGCTCTTAATACATTATAGTCCTTCACGTGTATTGTGATCTCAGAATTCAGGCCAGTTGATAATACCTAGAATATCAAAATCAACTGCAGGCGGCAGATCATTTTCCTATTTAGCACCTAAACTTTGGAACAGTCTTCCTATCACTGTTCGGGAAGCAGACTGTCAGTTTAAATCTAACCGGGAACACTTCCCATAACACCTGATGTACTCGCTACATCATAAGAAGAATGGCGTCTACGCTAATATTAGTCTCTCTCTGTTTATCCCGAAGTTTTCCGCAGCCTGCCAGATCCAGGGCGTATCCAGATGAGATGAAGGACCTGCATCTAGACATAGCGATAATGCAGCCCTGATGTTTCAACTAATCTATCCCCTGCGAAGGCCCCTTGCCCTTTCCTTTCCCTATTTATAGATAAAACGTTATCAAAATTATTCCAGTTCGCATAGATCAGCGGACACAATTATTTTTTCTGTATTATGCGGACCAGTAAAGTAATTTGGCAAATATCACTTTTAAAAAAGACCAACCTTCTGCGCACATACATACTCAAACATGCAAACCTGTAGACTAAACATGTAAATGAACAGCAAGAATGCATTAAAGGTATTCGGTTTTCAGTAGGAAAGGTGTCATTTTAGCGGCCCCTAAAGTAATAATTAACAATTTTTACAATTGATTCAATCAAAAACCAACTTTAGCTCAATAAGAATTTTCCTATTGTCACTGTGAAGCTGCTTTTAAACAGTATGAATTGTGAAAAGCACTATATAAATGTAGATGACTTGACTTGACATTGTTAATTTCAGGGTTCATGCAAACTTTTGAGTGTAAAATTCAAGCACTTTTCAAGGACTTTTTAAAGTGCATCACACTTTTTCCAGCACTTATAAGCTCTAAATATTATCTAATTTTAATGTTATTTTAAATGTGATGATATGCAAAACTAAAAGGTTAAAGATGAAGGAAAACTTTCTAGGCAAACAAAACTTTTTTTAAATGAAGGACATGGCGGCAGAGGAGCATATTGACTCCCTAATATATGGAAAAGTAGGAAAAGTCTCATGAAAAACAAAATCTTTTTCAAGTTGTGACTGAATTACACAGAAAGCAAGTAAAGAGTGCTCCTTTTATAATCGCTGAAGCTGTCGGTCAGTTCAGTATGGTACATTTAATAAGAGTATAATATTTACATTTTTTCCTATAAAACTTTTCCCTTTCAAGGGAACTCGCGCTGCATCGAAGACGCTGTGGGAGCGCCTCTGCGTGATTGCGTAGTGAAGCACATGTAAAATCAGACCAATGGCGTGACGGAACGTCATAGGGTGATGTCATGACCAGGAAACTATGAAGCATACTGTTGAAATTGTCTCTCAATATATATATATATATATATATATATATATATATATATATATATATATATATATATAATATATATTAGACAACTATGGTGAGCAAACAGCAATTTAAGGTGTGTTACTCCCTGCCTTCGTTTCATCATGGGTGGGGATACACACAAGCTTTATGTTGTTTGTTTGTGAGCGGCAGAGCCGGCCCTCCCTAAGCGAACTAAGCAGCTGCTTAGGGCCCCGCCACCTCCAGGGGGCCCCCAAGAGCAAATTTAATGACAGCTTGATTTTTACAGCTCTTATTCTATCAGTTGCAGTTCTGGCACCTCCGTCCCAATACTGTACAACTCGATGTGCATTACGTTAACGCAGCGGTAGAGTTATACTCACGGGACTCTGCAGTTATTCGCTATCACAAAAGTTCATTATCTGCATGTGCTAAAGCCTTGCCAGTTAAACATTTCATTCATTTTATTTTGACATGCGCTTTTACTACACAAATACTGTCAAATACACACAAGGTTTACATAAACACAGCTGGTTATGTCTAAAGTGAAAGTAATCAGTTGAGAGAAAATCGGATGTGTGTCTGTATTTTAGACGTGTGCGCAGGTCTTAAAGTAACTGCTGCCCTTGTCCTTAAAGGGAAAGTTCACCCAAAAATGACAATTCTGTCATTATTTACTCACTTTCATATTGTTCCAAATTTGTATTAATTTCTTTCTTCTGCTGAACATAAACTAAGATATTTTGAAGAATGTGGGTAACCAAAGAGTTGGTGACCAGCAACCCACATTCTTCAAAATATCTTATTTTGTGTTCAGCAGAAGAAAGAAGTTCATTCAGGTTTAAAACAACTTGAGAGCAAGTAAATGATGAGATAACTTTAATTTTTGGGTGAACTATCCCTTTAATGTTAATAAATTTATTATTGTTATCCTCCTACAGGTCCATCTGAACCGTTAATTTTATGTCATTATTTAAGTATTTAATTTAATATTGTCCATTTTGTACATTTACATTTATTTTTTTTATAAGATACTGTTTATCTTAAGTTATTTTAACCGAGGGGCCCCCAAATAAAATTCTGCATAAAAGCTTGGGCCGGCCCTCGAGTGGGCTGGTTGTGAGCAAAATATATACTTTTATTTAACAAATGTGTAGCTATATAATTATTGCACCAGTGGAAAATAATTTTATTTGTTCATAACCAAAGTATATTTTGTAATATTGCTTTTATAGTTCACAGGGAAGGACCTCGTTTACGGAAGTTTTTTATTGGGCTGTATCTACTGGCAATCGTATGTTTTCTGGTAAGTTCATGAAACAATGTTTTGCTAACACTTTATAATAAGGTTATATAACAATGAACAATGAAAACTTCTAAACTGTATTTTTTTAACATTAGTTGATGCACTGTAACACTCTAACATAAGCATGAACATTTACATTAACAAAGGTTTGTTCATTGTTAGTTCATGTTAGTCAATGCATTAACTAACATTAATAAATGAATTTGTAAAGTGTGACCAGTGTTTTTATAGGCTGCCTTTATAGTGCTGTAAACCTTTTTCTGTGTTGGTCCAACGGCTATTAGTAGTATTTTACTATTTGCTTGTTATAAAACATGCATAGTAGTGTTAAGACCGTCTAGGGCCAGCCGCAACATAAATAAATGTGTTCAGTCACAAAGATAAATGTTCAACAAAAGTAGATTTATTAACAAAATATAGTGAAAACCAAAAACAAAGGGACAAGGCCAAAATAAGAAACAAAATCCTCGATAGTGTGTTTGGGGTGGCCTTAACATCAGAATCGGGAATCGACCAATCAGGACCAGACCAATCGGGATCTCTGCTGGCTTGAGTGCAGGCCACACCTTCTCCTGCACAGACACACTCAGAAACACAACATACACAAACACTAGGCTACTGTATATTAGGGCTGAACGATTTTGGGAAATAATCTAATTATGATCCCCCCCCCTTTATTTATTTTTTGCGATTGCGATTTAATGTGCAATTATTTCTTAAGTTCTTTATGTTCTGTATTATGCAACAAAGAAAAAAAAGATTCCGATTTTGAATCTTAAGTTCCTCTTCTCTTATATTCTCTTCAACATTTCTCTTTAAAAATTCTCGTTTTAGACCGGTGTTTTATTTTTGCTTTTCTCTGCGCTTCTGCGTTCGTCGTTACGTCATGCGTCGGGTCAGGGGTTACTCTTCTGCCACAAATCGATGCGTACGGCCGTCTGCCGGAAGCTAGTTATTATAGTTAATAAAGTTTTAAATATGGATTATAAAGCTTAGAAGAGCAAGGATATTTTAAATATATCTCCGACTGTGTTCATCTGAAAAAAGATAATCATATGCACGTGGCTTGAGGGTGAGTGTATCATGGGATAATTTTCATTTTTGGGAGAACTCTCCCTTTACTAATCCACATGAGCAAACTCAAATCAAGGCAGGCAAACAAACACAACCTAAGTATTAATAAGACTGGACAAACTAAGGGGAGCACACATGAATTTAAATACAAACGATAATGAGGTACACACAGCTGAACAGTATAACTCAATCTAATCAATTACTATGAAAACTAAAGACTATAACGGGAACTAGAACAAAGTAAATGTGAATAGAAACCAACTAAAAGTCCATGAAAATGAAACTAAATGAAATGCATAACTGACAATACATGACATGTATGTAGTTTATGTAGTTATTGTATTAATTTTGACAATTAGGCAATATAGAAAATTTGTTTTAATATATGTACGAAACAGTTTTGTTAAATCTTGGGTATTTAAGCCATTTTAAAGACCCCCTGGTAAAAATCAAACTTTTAATGTTGTTTATGTGTCTATGTGGTGTTTTTAAAATGCTTTAAGACAAACCATGTACAAATTCATATGTCAACACCATTGCTGAGAATTTTTTCCTTAAATCTGCAGCGAAAAAAAAACCCAGCGGTTTGAAATCGCTGGTGTTTCTGACGTCACAAACTACCTTGTAACCAATCACGTAGGGCTGCATGATATATCGTTTTAGCATTGAAATCACGATGTGCACATTCGTGATAGTTACATCGCAGGATGTGCGATGTCTAGTATAGGGATCGTTAATCTGTACAGACTAGACACTACGGTTCAAAACGCACAATGATCCTCTGATTAATTGCAAAGTTTGACTATCATACAATGAAAGATTATCATTTGAATGTGTTTTAGGTCCTGTCAGTTTAAACATTCAAGAGTTTTGAAGATGCGAAAGAGAACTCAATTCTGAACTTGCAGCTGTTTTATGTGCGCACAGAGAGAGAGAGCCGTGCCAGATACACGTGAACACCGAATGCCATTCTCTTACTTGTCTATTTTGAATGGACACATAAATGCAAAAAAAAAAAAAAATGATAACCTATATGCCTTTTTCCACTGACATTCCGAGTTGTGAAAGCATTTTTAAGTATACTGATTGTTAGAAGGCAACTGTCTGAGTCTGGGAATATGGTTTGTGTAACATTAGCAACACATCATTAGCTGTTTGATAACATATTCAAGCAAAGGCTAATCATATTAATTATGTGTCCGACATTGTAAAAAGCAACACCATTGTGCAGTTTACCTCAGTAAGTGGACTGAGTGGATCTCTGAGCTGGTGTGAGCGAGTGGAGGCAGGGCTAATTTGCATATTCATTGATCTGTGTATATTAAATGAGTCAAGGGTGTAGAGTTACATTCAAGCTATTTTAAAGCATGAAGACATTTTTTTCACGGGGGAAAAAAAAACATTTAAATATGTAGTTTTGGTGATCAAAGATGAGTTTTAAGGGATAACATTATTGACTACTGGGGGACTTTAAGATATAACAACAAGAACAACATTGTCATAATGTAATACTTTTAATTTAACTAAAATTTATCAAACAAATTACAATGAGGTGGTTGTTTTGCTACAAGGTGGAGACAGTTGTGATCATAAAAGTAGACCTGCTGATGAAGAACAGGAACAAGAAAAAGTACACACACACACACACACACTTGTAAATGTGGTTTACGGGGACTCTCCATAGACGTAATGGTTTTTATACTGTACAAACTGTATATTATATCCCCCTACACTACCCCTAAACCTACTCATCACAGAAAACTGTCTGAAAGTGAAGGAGCAGTTCAAGCGAAACCTTTCATTATTTTGCACAGCCCCAACCTAAGGATTTAAACCTCCCATTATAATTCATTTTGATTTATAAATCAAATGTTGACTGAATGGTTAACAACAGTAAAATCAAAAAAGTAGTACTGGTTTTCAAATTCAAGTCTAATTTATTTGTTGCTATAGAGAGGATACATATATATTTTTTTATTTTCATTAAACAACATACAATATTTTATAATTGATTATTCATTTTCTCTTTATGCATTACATTAGCATCATAGGCACACATGGCAGTCATAGTCATTACAATTCACAATATTACACAATGCCTTTAATTAAATACTGCTACAAATTTGCTGGTGGTAATGCCTTAAATGAGTCCCTGTTGCGACATTCCCTGTTTTGCCTTCTCTTATAAAATAACATTTTTCTCATAGTAAAATCTACATATAGTTCTCAACAAAAGTATTGTTTAGCGTAGAACATGTTAAAGATTGTCAGACAGGCAGTCGATTCATTAAATGATAAGCTATTTCCTCACAAAAGCAGTTTATTCAGCATAGTGAAGCCTCTCCTCCATTGACATCCATTCAAAAACAAAACAAAACAAAAAAAACGTCCCTTCCTTCCCTGTGAACCAACATTAGCCATTATGCTTTTTTCACCTAAAGTTAGGCTGCAGGCTTGCCTTCAATTGGCTTTGGTTTGACTTCACAAGCTTTGTATGACATCAAAATACTGCGAGAGTTGAATCGCTCTCGCGATTCTTTACGTCATAAGCAAAACGGTCTGTGCAGCACGTTGACTTTTTTTAATCTGGCGTGAGATTTATTTGGGGAGTGTGAGAGTGTGAGACAGAGCATGTAAAGCGTGTGTCTTACGCCAATTGTGTGAGAGTTGGAAACGCACATAATTCGACAATAACAATAACACAATAACAAAAAAAAACTGTTGCGCTTTTGTAAGATAAAGAAAACAAATAGGATGCGCTATCTGACGTCTCGGTCTCCGTGAACAGGAGCGAGTCACAAAAATTAACCGAAACTCAGCGTATAATATATGCTACTTGCCTCAGACATGAGAAATATATCTATAGAAAGCTTGAAATGTCTACTTTTAAATTAACCACTTCAAATAGAAAACAAATATTCTGATTATGTCCACTACTGCAGCGATGGCGAGTCAGCATCGTCAACTTTATCCTTGCAACTTGCAACCGACTCCAAAAACACTAGTTTATAAATAAATAATTAAAATGTCTCCTTGCTATTTTTTCACACATTCATAATTACTTTTGCCGAACAGGCTGTATATTACGGATTATGCCAATATAGGCTATATGAAAGGCTCATTATGGTTTAGTATTTACCCCAGTATATATTTAAGTAATTAAATGTATTTAAATGTGCGATTAGTCGACTAATGGCTTAAATGAATGACTATTAGTCGGCTAGAAAAAAATCTATAGTCAGAGGCAGCCCTAGTAAAATCTACTTCAACATCAGTTTGTTTAGTAATCTCCAAACAAGCATGATTCTTTTGATTTACAAACATCTTTTGTGTATTTGCAGGTTGTATGTTCTTATACAGGTAATGAATTGAAGAAACACCCTCCACCCAGCTCTTTGTCTGTGCACGTTGGAGGACTCTGTAAAAACTCCACTTCTCCTTCAGTACTCAGTTCAGAAGAGTCAAACTCATTTTACTCTGAATTAGGAATCAATTTAGACAACTACTCCAGGTTACTGCAGGCTGTTTACTGGGCTGAGCCTGACAGAGAAATCACAAATATGTCCATGACTACTAGTCCAGGCCACACCACATTCATCATTCAGGACCTGAAAGAGAGCTATCAAATTGGTGAGGAGCTTTATGTCATGGTGTACGCAAAGGATTTTGACAACAAATCTAAATGTTATGGAGGGGACTTTTTTCAAGCCAAGCTATTCTGGTCTGAAACTAAGGTCAGTTATTATACACATTAGATTAACTAAAATTACATGCCTGTTATATTATCTCCCTGGGTCAGAGAGAGTTGTACTGAGAATGTTCCTCTGTCACAGGCCAGTGTTTTTGGGGAGGTGGTGGACCTGCTCAATGGCTCCTACTCTGTACGTTTCCTCCTGCCGTGGGTCGGCGAGGCACAGGTGGCTGTGCGTCTAATTCACTCCAGCGAAGTTGTGCAGGTCCTGAAGCGTCACAGAGATAGTCACTCTGGCAGAGTCTTCTTTAATGGATATTATGAGGGACCAGGACCAAATAAGACCAGGCTGAGTGAAACAGTGAAATGTAATATAAAGTGGGACAACAATGGACTAGAGCACATGGGAACAGGAAACTGCTGCTGTGAATACAACGATCCCCGCACCAGAGAAACATGGCACTGTCAGAGACCCAAATCGCTGCCATGCAGTGCCCTTGTGTACCACTCTATGGGTGGTTATATAGACCACATGACTGATATGGAGAAGATGTTTATGTGAGATTTAAAAACTCTTGAGTGTTTATTTGAACTATATGATGCATTGATAGAAGGCAGTATGACAAACATATTCTCTTTGGCAGGAAGCAAACTAACAAATATATCAATGGAGATAAAAGGATCATCAAAATTTTGAATTCCGATGGAAATGAAACTATTGGTATGTTGGCCAATGTTTTAACTCAGATAAAAGGTTTTTCTTGCCTTTTGATGTAGCAGTAGAAGGGATGCAGAGATTCTAGGAAATGCGTTGCACTAAAAAAGGAGAAATTTTCTAACATCGAGGCAATGCAAGTCAAAATAACCACAGTTTACATCAACTTTGGCAAACTCACACTTATGAAAAAAAGTGACCATAATTGTCTTGAATCTGCACTTGTAGTGTGCTTTAAATTTTAAAAGTATATTTTAAAAAAACAACTGAATTGCAGATAATACAATATTAATGAAATAAAAGGACACTTAAGTGTACTTAAAGAGAGTACAATTTCATGACCATTTCTTAACACATGTAAGAACACTTTAGTCAAAGTAAAAGTTATACTTTAAAGTACATTTGAAGGGTGGTGTAAATTCTGACAGGTCACATCAGTCAAGCTCACATCAGCTGACTCTCAGTTGATCCACGTCTACCTATAGGAATACGACACCTATCACAGCATCCATATATAAGGTCCTTCAGTATTATCAGCAGCTATTGCATTGCTCAGGAGCTAATTACCCTCCTCCATCCCCAGCTCCTCCTCTCATCCAATCAGGATTTGGCCTTCTGACTCCCCTAATTTCTCAAGTTATGTATTCTAGGGATGGTAAGATTTACTGATTTGCATCAGTGCATCGGCAAAAGTTAACGACTTCTGTAACCCGAACAAAGCACGTTTTAAGGGACGTGCTCTTGCACTCTCGCTCTGGTTGATGTCTGCACGCGCTCTTCCCGGAGAAGTGCCCATACAAGGAATTCCAGCCTTTATTACTTAATACAGGGTCATACACGAAAAAACTTTCCGAAACTTGTACAAACCCAGAAGGAGCGTATTTGGCACAGAAATACTCCGTCATACTGTACGTCCAACTTTGGCCATGTTTAGCAAGAGAATCCAACTCTTTAACAGTATAAATAAGTCAGAATGCATGAAACTCTTTTGTTTAAGTTGCTGCAAAACTGAACAGAGTAAGTACTTTTAAGTTGTAAATAATATCTGCAAAGTGTTTGCAAAAAAAAAAAAAAAACCTGAAGGTTTAAATCTATCTTGAATTTCTTTTGTTTAATAACATGGAGTTGAAAAGTAATAACACTAGAATACAAATGTTTTTGTGAAAACATTTTGTATCTTTTGGGGAGGTTATTGAATCAGAGGGGAGAGGGGCTTTGGAGTAAAAAAGGTTGGGAACCACTGACATAGAATATAGATAACATGGCAGAGGTAGAGCTGCATCTTCCACCAAATAATTACAAATCCAATGTTTGGAAACACACAGTCAGAAGGCACTTAATAATTTATGATTTGCTGTCTGTAACCAAAGAAATAAAAGCGAACTATCTGTACTACATGGAATTTCATAGCAAATTTTTTTTTTTTTCCATTGCATCATATTGCACTGAATTGCATTGTGTTAAATCGAATCGAAATAGGATTGCACTGCATTGTAATAGGGGTGAATCGTATCACATCGCATCGTAGCTGCTTCATAAGTAACTTTAATGTATCAAAGCACTTAAATTACTTGATTTTAATTTCAATTGTAGTGTGTTATTCAATGTTACATTTAAAGTTAATATATTTTAAATGTGCTAAATTGCAGTGTCAACATTACAGATTTACTTAAACATGACAATGTATATTTTTGTTTACTATAAATGCCTGTCAGAACATTTGGCAGAACACTTCAGCTGTATTTCACACACTACAGAATTAAGAAATTGCATGTAAACATGTATTTATGTCCTATTTAAATGGGTCACTTTAAAGTTCAGCTAATTTAATTTATTATAAATTTAAACTAAAATACATTTATTCAATCAATCACAATTAACATGAAATTAAGTATCCAAAAACATTTGGACTTTAATATATTCTTTTATCATTTTACTTTTTGTAAAAAGTACTTTTTAAAGTATGCTAAAGTGTACATCATTTCCCCAGGGGCACACCTTTGTTACAGACCTTTCCATTTATTCTTCCTGCAGATGTTACAGAGAAATGTCATCCTGGTTTGCACACTCCAGTTCCAGCTGGCTTTTACCTGAATGATGTGTGGACGTCATTTGTCTGTAGCACCCGCCATTTTACAGCCCAAATGACAACAGAGTGCCTGAAAGACAAAGACATCTACATGATGGGAGACTCGACTATGAGACAGTGGTTTGAGTTCTTTGCGAAAGCAGTACCAAGTGAGATAATTGCTTATTTGTTAATTATAAACATATATACAGTAGAAATTCAGTAATTGTGGGTCTGTTTTTCAGCTCTGAAGCAGATTAACCTGCATGTCCAATATCAGACAGGGCCGCTCATGGCAGTGGATGTGGAGAACAACATTATCTTACGCTGGAGGGCTCACGGACTTCCTTTGCACACTTTGAAAACAGCAGTTGCTGATCTGCACTACATCAGTAATGAGATCGAAGACCTGGGTGGAGGACCCCACACAATCATTATGTTCAATCTGGGGCCCCATTTCACGACGTACCCTCTGGAGTTCTTCACCCGTAGAGTGCTGAGGATCCGCAAAGCTGTTCTAGCATTGTTACAGCGGGCACCTGATACAACTGTTATAATCAAGACCATCAACACTGGCTATAAGGTAAGTTCAAACAGTAAGTGTTCAAAATCAATACAAGGAAGACACTCTGATTCCTTATGAATGTTATTGTGTTTCTCTGTCTTTATAATAGGATAGTTTTCGCAGTGACTGGTATTCTCTACAGTTAGACAGAGTTCTGCGCTGGGCTTTTCAGGATGTTGGTGTTTATATTCTAGATGTGTGGCAAATGACGGCCTGTCACTACAACACAGAGAACATTCATCCTGCCCCTGTCATCATTAAAAATGAGATTGACATTTTACTCTCTTTTATTTGTCCTAAATGAATTTAAATTATGTTGACAATTTTACTATAGGGGAAAATTTAGAAAATGTATGAAAACTAGGGCTGTGAATTTAACGTGTTAGATTAATTAATTACTGAAAAAATAACGTGTTAAATTGTTTTACATATTTAATGCACTTGCCCCGCCCCAGAGCTACATAGGTCATCTGACATTTCATACACTGTAAAAAATGATTTTATGGCTAAGTAAATAAAACAGTAAAAATCATGCATCTTTTGCTAAGAATAATCTTGTAAAAATGAAAACTCTAGAATATTAAGTAAAAATCTAAATACATAGCCTACTTAATTTTTACTTGCAAATATTAGACATCCAACAGACAAGTACATTTTACTTGTGATTCTCTGGCATATTTACACGAATTAATAAAGTACTTGAAGCAAATAAAAAAAAATCTTGTAAAATGTACGTCTTGAAGCAATGCGCGGAAAGAAGAAAACCCGCAATCATGGAGGGCTTCTCCAAACTCTACTCCATCTGTTCTCTACAGGTAAGCAACAGTAGAAACTGCATTATATTACGGATTTTTTTATTTATTTAATTTATTCAGCAAATGTAATTTCATTCGATGATTGTGTTGTCATCACTTAATTCTGTACATTTTAAGTTTAGAGTGTTCTTATGACGAGTTAGCTTCGTAAAACGTAAGCCATATATTTTTAAACTTTACGTTTAACATATATACGGCTAAAACCTTGAATTGCTTACTTAAATCGTGATATTTTTGTTTAATATTTGTTATTTTGCAGCCACGAATTAACAATAACGTTACGTGAGCAGGTTTTCGTTTCCTCATTTTAAGTAACGTTAACCTTAAATCATGCGCGATAGAATTCATTCTCTCATTCATTTGCTAAATCGTGCTTACTATTTATTAAATATTTCCCTTCTTTTACCAAATTGTGACTACGTTGTAAATTACAATAATTCGTTGCCTTATTTAAATCAAACCGAGTGAACAAAATAGTGCAATGTGGACAAGATTTATTAAATCGAGGGAACCAATTATTCATTTGTGGTCATGATTTATCCGAATGTTGTGTGCCATATGCATTAATGTGAAGAAATGGCGACGAGAACTCGTATGGTCATGCAGTATGTTTTAATGTGTTTTATCTGATTTGGTTAGTCACCGTTTCAGCAGTGTTTCAAAATTCCTGTTTGTTTCATTATAAAATGAGTGAAATTAATAATGTGGATGCAAATACTAATACATTTTAATTTGAAAATATTTGCTGTTTATTGATTGTTTTTTTTTTTTTTTCTGTTTTCTTAATTTCAGAATCC
This sequence comes from Hypophthalmichthys molitrix, assembly GCA_037950675.1. Taxonomy (NCBI): domain Eukaryota; kingdom Metazoa; phylum Chordata; class Actinopteri; order Cypriniformes; family Xenocyprididae; genus Hypophthalmichthys; species Hypophthalmichthys molitrix. Next base: position 21,642,771 of record CM075506.1, read on the forward strand.
TTTGTGCCTTCTTTGCTGTAAACCGGTTGAGAGGGACAGAAGAGAGAGACCGAACACAATGAATTGTTGCCCTTAAAGGGTTAGTTCACCCAAAAATGAAAATTCTGTCATTAATTACTCACCCTCATGTCGTTCCACACCTGTAAGACCTTCGTTCATCTTCAGAACACAAATCAGGATATTTTTCATGAAATCCGATAGCGGTCTGATTCTCAGTAGACAGCAACTTAACCAACACTTTCAAGGTCCAGAAAGGTACTAAAGACATCGTTAAAACAGTCGACGTGACTGCAGTGGTTCAACCTTAATGTTATGAAGTGACGAGAATACTTTTTGTGTGCAAAAACAAAACAAAAATAATGATTTTATTCAACAATATGTTCTGTTCTGTGTCATTTACGTCCAGCGCTTCCAGGTTCTATGTCTGAACGGCGGCTCAGTATTGGCCAAAGCTGATCACGTGAGCAGCACGACATGCGTGTGATGCTGACGCAGGAGCCGGTCAATAAAGAGACGGTGTTCTGACGTAGAACCTGGAAGCACTGGACGTAAAGAGTGTAGCAGAATGACACAGAAGATATTGTTGAATAAAGTCGTTATTTTTGTTTTGTTTTTGCACACAAAAAGTATACTCCATTCCGAAGATGAACGAAGGTCTTACGGGTGTGGAACGACATGTGGGTGAGTAATTAATGACAGAAATTTCATTTTTGGGTTAACTAACTCTTTATAAGTCCACACAGGGGTACAGTTGATTTTTATATTGATTCGAGCATTTTGATATGAGCACCTGAAGATACTGAATTGATTGTTGATGAAAGAAATTTATGTGAACCTGTTGTTTAGGAAGAACAAGATTTTGTCAAAATAATCAACAATAAGTTGGGTTGCCTTTTTCTTAAATTAGAAAGTGTTTCAAAATGTTTTGATACTGAGATTAAGAAGCTGTCTGATCGATGCATAACTGCTAATTTTAGAGTTCTAGTATGTTTAATGTGTCATTGAACATGGATGCTGCTTAAACCTTTAAAGTGATCTTAAGCATTATAGGTTTCTGTAAATGCTTGTTTTTTCGTGGATTGTTATTCCTTCTTAATAAATGACTCAACTGCACATTGTCTCAGTATTATTTTGTCACATTATAAGAGTAACATTTAATTTAAAATAATTACCAGCACTGCATAAAACAAGTAAAATGTATTTAAAAGACCAAATGGTTTTACTTAATTATATTAATTACATCAGATTTTTAATTAAAAATTACTCAATATAATTTAACAGGCCAAGTTATATGTACTTGTTCACTTTGTTAATTTTACTCAGTTAAGTAGATTTACTTAATTTCCATGTGTGTGAAATTTACTTAAAAAATATTTGTGCAAAAACTTGCAAAATAAAAATTGAGTAAATTCTACCTATTGTTTTTTTTCAGTGTACAGTTGACTGATGATGAATATGATGCAGGGCAACAACCAACTCATTGCATTCTATAGCCTAAAGCAGGGGTGGTGAACATCGGTCCTGGAGAGCCTCAGTCCTGCAGAGTTTAGCTCCAACCCTGATAAAAGCTCACCTGCCTATAGGCCTTTATCACACTTCTGCGTTCGAAAAACAGAAGCTTCGATTAGGAGCGTAAAAAAATTCCGCTCTAGGCTTTAGCACAGCGAGGAGTTGGTGTTGCGTCCCTAAATGCTCAAATAGTTCAACTAAACAGCCATACCCAAGTTTTCATTCTTTTCCAACTGACAAAGAAACAAAAAAAAGTGGATTCATGTTATTCGGCGGGATGAAGGCAAAGGTTTTGCCATTTCAAAAGGAAGTACATATGTGTGCGGCCTTCATTTTACAGCATCTGACTACACATCAGCAACAGGTCGTAGATGCCTGAAATGTGGGGCTGTACCGTCCAGATTTGAGTGGAACAACTAGGGAACAACTGTTTGTCAAAAACGGCCGAATGTACTTGACAAGATAATTTGCCAAAATTGCAGTGGATCTGAGATCAGCGATGAACTGCCTGCAGTCTGTTACGGGCCCGCTCCCCCTGTGGAACACGATTATGCTACGGCCCCTTCTCCAGGTCGTTTGGATGCTGCAGCAGAGAGAATAAGAGAGTTAGAGGCTAAGGTCCAAACTCTCTCTGTCACGCACATACACATTAATCGATTTTGTCTCTCGGATGACGATTTCAGATTTTACACACGCTTTCCTTCTGAGAGGGTTTTCCGGATCTTCTGGGAGTCTATTGAACCATCGGCATCAAACCTTGTTTACTGGTCAAAGGCACAGAGACAGGGTGTGGAGGCAGTTCCAGGAGCCGGCTCTACCAGGAAGCTTCAGCTTATTGATGAGTTTTTTCTTTACTGTTGTCGCGCGTCTGCAGGCCTACGAGAGAAGGTCCTGGCAGACATCTTCAATGTAAGTACATCTACTGTAAGCAGAGTCATCATAACATGGGCAAATTTTCTTTACCTTATTTTGGAATCCTTGCCTGTGTGGATGTCAAAGGAGCAAGTCAGGGCAACCATGCCAGCAAAATTCCACAAGTACTGCCCTGATGTCCGTGTAATTTTAGACTGTACTGAGATCAGGTGTGAAAACCCCACAGCACTGACACTGCAGTCAGAGATGTTTTCACATTACAAAAACTACCCCACCTTTAAGGGATTGATTGGTGTAGGTTCATGTGGAGTCGTAAGCAGTTGGGACTTTTGGACCTGCTGGAGCCTGGGGACTGTTGCATGGCAGATAAAGGATTTACCATAGAAAGACTGCTTGAAAATGTAGGAGCCAGGCCTGTCATTCCTCCATTTAAAAGATCAGCCCAATTCACAAAAGAGGAGACGAAACGCACTCAAGCAATAGCCTGCCTACGCATTGTTGTGGAAAGAGCCATTCGAAGAATTAAAGAAAATCACATTTGGGACTCTACCATTCCTCTCACCCTCACAGGCACAGTGAACCAGATCTGGGCAAACTGCTGTTTAATGTCTAATTACCAAGGCCCCCTTGATGTGAATGATGATGTTGATGTGTAATCCTCATGTACAAATACACACAACATACCTACAATCAAACATGTAATTTAATTACCTAATTTTGCTAGAGAGAATGAACTGTTTAATATTTTTTTAATTGTACAAAAAAAGCAAAATCTTGATTTCACAAAATTTATTTGCATTGAATGATTTAGAAACAAGTTGCAAAAGTGTAAATGTAAATAAATGCTTTTGTTTTAATGTGAGCTTTAAAAATGATTTAAATTTAATTAAAATATGTACAAACATTGATTACATTGTTAAAGTGTTAACAATGTCACACATGTTAAACATACACACAGTTGCAAGAATAAGTATGTGAACCACTTGCAGAATCTGTGAAAATGTGCAAAATTTTAACAAAATGAGAGATCATACAAAATGCATGTTATTTTTTATTTAGTACTGTCCTGAGTAAGATATTTTACATAAAAGATGTTTACATATAATCCACAAGACAAAAAAAAAAAATAGCTGAATTTATTAAAATGACCCAGTTCAAAAGTTTGTGAACCATTGATTCTTAATACTGTGTGTCATTACCTGGATGATCTACAACTGTTTTTTTTGTTGTGTGATGGTTGTTCATGAGTCCCTTGTTTATTCTGAGCAGTTAAACTGAGCTCTGTTCTTCAGAAAAAATCTCCAGGTCCCAAAAATTCTTCAGTTTTCCACCATCTTTTGCATATTTGAACCCTTTACAGCAGTGACTGAATGATTTTGAGATCCATCTTTTCACATGGAGGACAACTGAGGGACTCAAACACAACTATTAAAAAAGGTTCAAACATTCACTGATGCTCCAGAAGGAAACATGATGCGTTAAGAGTCGGGGGGGTGAAAACTTTTGAACATAGCCGGCTCCCATAGCACAGGGATGTTGTGATTTATTTTTGTAAAATTAAGCACAGATACTTATTCTAAAGACACCAACCTCTGTTTTCAATCATTAATTGAGTATTGTGAAACAAAGAAAAAAGGCATTATAACATTCTGACGCATATTTCGTTATTTAAACAGGAGCGCGCAAGTCATTCTGTATGTATATGCGCAATATCATCTTATTTTATCACAGAACTGCAAAAATAGAATACAAACAACAAATCACTTAAAGAGCTTTAATTAGACAAAGCTTAAAATATTAACTACAACTGCAGTCTATTTTGGATGGATTAAATTAAAGTTTGGGGGAAATTGCATTAAACAAATTCTCACATTTTTTTTTTTTTTTCTCCCATGGACTTACTGCTGCACGTTAATCTCATACAGTCAGTACACCGGCAGCGCTGACGATCTCCTCGCTCAGATAATGTTACACATTAAAATGAAAGATGAAATACATGGTAGGATATCATGCAAGTCTAAATAAACAGTTTTAAATATTGAAATTTACTGTTAAGTTAAACTAGACAAGTATAATTTTCTTTTCAAAACTGGCGCCTGTCCATTGACAATAATGCAGGTGGAAATTCCTTTACGCTACTAACCAAAGCTGGATGTGACGACACGCTTACTGTGATAAAGGTCTATAGTGATGGGCCGATTTCAAAACACTGCTTCAGAGCTTTGCGAATCGAATTAGTGATTTGGATCTCCTATCAAACAGCTAAACTGCTGAAATCATGTCACTTTGGCACTCCGAGTCACTGATTTGATTCTTAAAGCTCTGAAGCAGTGTTTTGAAATCGGCCCATCATTATATTGTTGAAAAGTTATTTTGTTTTTTTTGTCGCACAAAAAGTACTCTCGTCGCTTTATAATATTAAGGTAGAACCACTGAACTCACATGAACTGATTTAAATATGTTTTAGTAGCTTTATGGATCTTCAGATTTTAATGTCATTGCTGTCTATGAGGCCTCACTGAGCCATCGGATTTAATAAAAATATCTTATTTTGTGTTCCGAAGATGAATGAAGGCCTTACGGGTGTGGAACGACATGAGGATGAGTAATAAATGACATTATTTTTGGGTGAACTAAACCTTTAAATTACTCTGATCAGACTGGGGGCACAAAAAACTGAATCAGGACATCCCTATTTGAGAAATTTAGATGTCTTCTTTTTAAAGCACTATAGTTTGTACATCATTTGACTAGACATAAAATAATGTAAATGTAATCACCTGTGTAGGCCCTATTAAGAGTAGACTTAACACCACTTCTGCCAGAAGTTTTCGGTTTCCTCACAAGTAAATGGTCATTTGGTTCAGGATGGATTCCCTGTTTAAAAATAAAAATATTATTAAGAGCAAGTTTATAAAATGCAAAACCATAACTTATGTAAATTTATAACCGTTTACTATACCTGAGTCCTGGGCCTGTGCCAAGTCTGAAGAGAGCTTCTGCTGGATAAAGTGAGTGGCACTGCTTTAAGTTTCATCATGCTGTAGTGTGCACTCTGAAACAACAAGCCAACCAAATGGTTGCATAACTCTTTTCCAGCCACACAGGAACAGCAGAAGTTGCTGATGATAGGGGGGCTTAGTTGCCAAGTCCGCTTATAGTACGCGACTTTGGGCTTCTTTTTTTGGCAAGTCACGTTAAAAAAAAAAATCACAGGTCGCGGATTGCGGTTTTTTTGGGCTTATTTTAAAAAATGTGGTTGCTTGTTAGGAAAATATGATAAGCAACTTTGTTTCTTTACATTTATGGTCGCCGTTTTCTCCAATACATTGATTGACACTGTCTACTCACAGCTAATAGCCAATCAGTGCAATAATATGCTATAGTATGCAGGCATTTGACGTTGTAAATGCAAGTAATGATAGTAGACGTAAATAGACGCATGTAACGTTACATTTTCACAATGTCAGCACCAACAGAGGTGTACAGAGATGGAGAGGAAACATGATGCAAGGAGGAAAGGCACAAAAAAATATTTGTATAATGTGTTTATCATTACAGGTTGTTATATATATATATATATTATATACACACATTAATACTAACAATAGGCATGGTTCAAATTTATTTTATTATAAATATGTGGTTATATTACAGCGCTCCCTTAGTGTTTTTTTCACGGTTTGCAGTGTGTGTGTGTTCACTACTCACTGCTCCTAATGTGTGTGCACTAACTTGAAGGGGTTAAATGCAGATGACAAATTCCGACTATGGGTTACTTTTTCTTTTCCATCTCCAAACCTATTCTGTTCCCAGGTTCACAGGTGATAGGAGGATGTAGTGCGTACCCTCCTGCTTTGTTGTAATTTGATGATTTTTGTAAAATAACATGTGTTTTTGCTTTTCAAACTCTGAGTGGTTTCAGTTTAATATGTTGCAGGCTCATTTATTGATAATAAATAATTGATAATAAATAATATTGATGATAATTAATATAATAATATTGGGCTTGTTTTTGAAGCTGCGGTTGCTTATTTGTCTCGCGAGAGTTGGCAACTGTGCAGGGTGGTTCTTGTCGGCTTTGAACGAAATCTAAATAAATAAAATCATTCTGTCCATCACTATCTACAAGTTAGGATTACAATACAAACGTAACATTACCATAAACTGGCTGCAACGCCAGTCCAACAAGCTTTTTTATTGTAAACGTTTTAAATAAACTGCAACCGCAGTATAACAAGCTACAACCGTAGCAACAACGAAAACAAATAGTTTTGTCTCCTTGAACTGGAGCTGGCTACAATACATCCTTAACAGGTCAGTTAACCTGCAGAGAGTGTGGCTCTTCGTTTTTCCTCATGGACCGGTAACACTGCGCCCTGACAATCACCTCATTATCTAAAACCTCAGATACTATTGTACAAAACAGTATTATATCACAACACAGTATGACATAGAAATAAAAGAAGCTGATGGTGTTTTGTACGTGTTATACATTTTTTAACTTTCATCACATGATTTAGCCAGTTAGGTAGCCTGTTAGCCATCTCGAGTAGAGGTTAAACTAACGTTAAATGTAAACTTACCTTCATAGCTGAAGATGTAGTTTTCAAAGAAGAATTTGTAACCCTTGTCAAGTTTGGATATCTTCGTTTGAGAATGATTTTCGACAATCTGACAAACGTTGATGTGAGGGAGATCGCGAAGCGATGAGGTAAACCTCCGTGCGTCCATAGCTACTGCAGAGCGGAAATTCCTTTACGCTCCTAATCAGAGCAGGATGTGACGACACGCAGACTGTGATAAAGGCCTTTGAGGTTTACCACATCGCTTCACGATCTCCCACAAAGAATCATATATATATACACACACATATACATACATATCATGTCATCACAATGGCGCGCAATGAATTTTGGGGTAGGCATAAGGCTGCACAGGATCCTAGGCTGTGTTCCACTCCAATTTTAGACACATACTTACGAACTTCCCTAAGCACTTACCCTTGGGGGAATCCCTGCCGCCATTTTTAAGTGCGTTCCACTTCGTGAAGTGGAGAAGGGAAGTTTATATGGACAGACCCTCGTGCCCTCGATTTTGACAGAGGGAGTGAGTCTACTCTGATGTACACTTCAAGCAGCTCTATATCCCACAATTCAACTTGATTGTGACGTCACAACAGATCGCGTTTAACTGAAGTGTGATATATTAATTATTTTGAGAATTAATCACATAATAGCAGTGTTGGGTAAGTTAAATTAATTACTAATTACATGATCAATATTGTATTTAAAATACTTTTCTAATTACTCTGTCTGAAAAGTAATTTAATTACTCAATAAGTAACTTACTAATTACTTCTTAAAATCCCTATAAACCTTGACCGGATAGACAATAGAAAGGAAACTCTTTTAATAATTTAGTCAAACATGGAATAGCTTAGCCTTTTATAGCTTTTTAAAACATTAACTTTATTAAAACATATACTATAATACTTTTATTTACTTTATAATACTTAAATTTTTTTAGTAACAAATAGGAATGTCACTATACCAAAAATCTAGTAGTCGGTACCGATACCACGGTAAAAAAATATATAAAAATACAAATAAAACTGCTATGTTTTTTTTCCAGGTAGGTCTTATAGTAGTAAGTAAAACTACCACAGAAATTGAGTAATCAAATATAAAATAACTCTGCATAGTCATAACTGTATAAATTAAATATAGATTAATCCTTATTAAAGCTTTTCTTACGTTGTTTGATTATCATTTATAATACAGACAGCCAATAGACAGTAGCATGCTTTAAAGGCTGCTGTCACTAAGACCTAATGGACGGAGACAATACTGTTACATATGCTGTTCACATTCACATAAGGACATAGCTTACATTTTACCGTAATGTTCTTGCCTACCTGTGTCAAAAAAAGTGAAGTAATATTTACATTCTGCAAAACAGCCACTCGCTTCTGCCGACATCTTCAGACAACTGTTGCGAAGTTGCGAACTCACGTGCAGCTGCACTACAGCTAACCATTTTAAAGAGGCAGCGTTCACTTTTACCTTTAGAGGACAAATTTAGATTTTAAATTCAATATTGATTTAGACAGAACTGTTGAACTAATTTACAGTATGTAACACAAGTACATTATAAGTAGTTTAACTGTAATTAATTTACCTAAAAATGAACAGTAATCCCTTAAATTACTTATCCACTGAAAAAGTAAAGTAAGTAACTCGTTACACCCAACACTGCATAATAGTCTATAATATATTCATTATGTTGACATTCAATCACATAATACTTGTGGCTATGTTCAGTCAAACTTTATATACTATTGATATTTTGTTTCATTTGTGTAATTTTATTTTTCTCCACCAGCTCATATAGCTTATAGGATTTTATATATTTTCTCCAACAACTTATAAGCATATAGAATGGTGCATAAAACAAATTCATAAGTAGAAAAGAGGTTTAATAAATCAGTGAATTCCAAGTGATCAAGGGCTTAGTGAGTTTCATTTAAACTTTATGCACGAGTTCCGCCAGAAGTGGGCAATCATGCAACATAAGCAATGACGCACATCCGAGTCCACGAGACGGAGGGAAGTTAGCGAGTGAAGGGCATAAAAATTTGGAGTGGAATACAGCCCATATGTTGTGTCCTTCATTTCACTCAGAATGCATTTGGAGTTCAAGTTTGAAGGAGCCTTCGAATTGGGATAGCCTTCGTTTCGCCGTGGTGAATCAGTCCTTCAAATGTGCCCTTCGAAGAATGCAGCCTCTGTATTGGTACACAGCAATGGTCTAAGTCACAATGGATTTGTCACTTAATTTTAATCTGTAAGCCAATAGCGTTTAAGCTTACTTTTACCTTTATGTGGAAAAGGCAGTTTCCACGACCAGTTGTAAAGACTTTTTGGCATGCCCCTACTACCTTTCGGCACGCCCATTACTCCGACCTGCAGAGACCCACACTTGCCAGTAGTGGGCACTCGTGCAACGCAAGCAATGGCGTACATCCGAGTGAACGAGATGGAGGAAAGTTCGTAAGCTCTCTGTAAAGTAATAATATGACATTTACCCTCGATGATCCAATAACAGCCTTCAAATAGCCTACATGAGCAGAAGCTGTGTTTATGCTGTGAATCTCAGTTTATCCTTGATTCCTTCTTCTTGCCTTATGTATTAATGGTAAAATAAGTTTCCATTTAATGCGATACTACATAAAGTCCCCGTGAACCGGAAGTTGCAAACGTCTTTTCTCCAGTGTTGTGACGTATTTCCAAGTGAAACAGAATACTGAATAGAGGGCAGAGTTTTACTTTAGCGCTCCTCCTCTCCATCTCTCGCTCATAGCAGACTAACGGTTGGAGGGGAGTGGTTTACACCTTTTCAACCCAATCCGTCAAACTGACATCATCAGAGAAGGAACGCTATTCCAGACCGGAAGTAACTTTTTTTTACAGATTTTGATTAAAGATTACCGCAACAAACAATTTCGGTGTATTAACTTGCACAGATTAATAGTTCACCACAAGACTAGTAATATGTTAATAGGGTCAAACAAAGTAAATAGGGTCAATTTTGATTTCATGCATAATATGGCATAATAGGTATTTATGTAAATAACACAGAAACTGTATTAATTTAAAGGATCAATAAATAAATACGGACACAAAAAATAAATTACATTTATTCATTTTGACTGATTTCATTTGACATGCACAACACGGACCGATGAACACAGCACTGTTTAGGATGGGTTTGAGGAGCCGCTAAAGTAATTTATTCACAATGTTTTCTCTCTTAAAATGTAAGTAACAAATGTCAGATGTTTTACATGGTCAAAAAAACTCATTCTGTATGATTTATAAGCTTGTTTCGCCATGGGGACCTCAATTTAGGTCCCCACGGTGACATGAGTCTTCATGAGTCTGTGTGCATTCAGGTTGAAGTCCCCACCAGCATAGAAGAACATGTACACACACATACAGGGTGTTTCAGTATCTTTGTGGGGACTCTCCTTAGACATAATGACTATTGTACAAACTGTATTTTCTATTCCCTAACCCTAACCGTATCCCTAAACGTACCCACCAGAGAAACCTTTTTGCATTTTTACATTTTCAAATAAGCATAATTTAGTATGTTTATTAATCCATTTCCCCAAAGTAGGTAGTGCCTGCCTGTGAGAAGGAGAATAGCATCCCAGATAGCATGTAATCATTGAAACAATATTGAGTCAGTGTTGATTCGTCAACGTTAATTGCACTGAATTAATGTTGCAAAGTGATGTTGCTTCAGTATCACTCTTGCACCTTCAGTTAATGTTGAAGCAATGTTGAGATTTCAACCACAATGTTGAGATTTCAACAAAAAAATAAATGATAATATCATTGAATCAACATTAAGTGATGTTGATTCAATGTCACGTTTGCACCAACACTTAATGTTGAAAGAATGGTGAAAAAGAAAAAAAAAATCAATGGTAATGCTATTGAATCAACATTACACTATGATTGATTGTACATCACTGATGTTGAAGCAATATTGAAATTAACAAAAATAATCATTAATATTATTTGATCAATGTTAATGTGATGTTGATTCTAAATCACTTTTGTTGAAACATTGAAAACAACTGAAATGTTCTGAACAACATTAATATTTCAGCTACACTTCAGTGGTACATCAACAAATTTCTGACCATTTCAAAGTTTTGCATGTAGTGAAGTTATATTGTCTATCCTCATCTGCCTTCACTAAAGGAAAGAAGGCAAGGTGCTCTGCAAGCATTGAGTAATAGATGCAATACATGGGCTATGTGTAAAGTATGATATTCTTGTTCACGTTCATGTCACTTGCTTCAAGAAATGTTGTTGGAACTTTAATCATAAAATTCCTAATAAATATTACTAAAGCAAGATGCGTGCACTTTTAAGAATTTAGAAAACGGATGGTTTATTCAAACACTTTAATAACTTATATAAATAGGTCTTATTAGATTCAGTAACAATAAATCAAATGCAAATAAAAAGCACAAAAAAAAAAAAAAAAAAAAAAAAAAAAAAAGAGAGAGAAATAAGATGCACCATTGTTTGAAACCCAGAGAAGTCAGGTGGTTCACCAAACAAGACTGCTGTATAGGATGCACCTGTGTTTTCTCTTGAATGAGGAGGAATTGATTAGACTACCGAGAAGTGCACATGCAAAATCAAAATCAGTAGCCAATTTCAAACTACAATAGATGGGACATTTTTCAGCAGACTTGCTAAAATCATGAAGGCCCACCCCTAAACTAAGCCCCCAGTGGTTTAGAGCAAATCGGGTAAAAACCCATCGTGATTTGAAAATGCCCCACTGATTGGGAAACACCCACTAGTGTTCTGCAGAGATACACACCTGCATGATCTTGTGGTCATCAACTAGTTAGTTCAATGTCACTGTGTCCACCCATGTGTGCTGTCGACTTTCGTCAATTTCAATGCTGATCCAACACACTTTAAACACTGAAATGTCGATCTCAACCAAAATGATGGTTTGGATCAAAACTCACTGTATCAATGTCACCGTGCTATCTGGGATGCCAGTCCTGCACAATGACTCATGAGCAGTAGAACCAGAACATTACTTCCGACACATGACAGCCTCCTGCAGCCATGGTGTTATACACACAGAACATGCAGTAAAAGACAACCAACGCAAACAGGCTCACTACTACAACAGAGGAGCAAAATATCTCAGACCTCTTCAGGAAGGAGAACAAGTAAGAGTTCAGCTGGACCCAAAACACAGAGCAGACTGGACACCAACAAAAGTGATAAAAATGGCCAATAATCGATCATACACGGTCAAGCTGGAAAATGGAACTGTTGTGAGGAGAAATCGGAACATCTCAGGACTGTGCCTGGAGGACCAGAGAGAACAGACACACAAAACAAGTGTCAAGATTATAGAGACTAATCAGAAGATTCATCTGGATGAGGGACACTCGAAGACAGGACCAGACACACACACACAATGCACAAAACATTCAAATAACAGCAACAATGTTGTGACAACCAGATGTGGTTGTATATGCCCTTTTTGTTTTAGATTTGTATTTTTGTTCATTTGTATAAATGTTTGTTGGTTTCTTGTTGTTTGTTTAAAAATAATTTTGGGTTATTTTTTCTAGTCTAAGGTGCACATTAGACAAAAGGAAAAAGACACCAAGAGTTTCCTTTTCTTTATTTTATTTTATTTCAAGTTTACCAACTTCATTTTCTTACCTTTTGTCTCTGGGTTCATGATTGCAGCATGGTTCCAGGGGTGGGGGTTTAAGAGGAAGTGCAGCCTTCCTGTTTCCTTTTTTATACCATCATGAGGAATTATGGGTAGTGTAGGCATAGTCTACTTACCAATGTGAGCAGGGGGGTCATTGTTTCATTGTGTTTATTTGAAAGTATGTATACATTTATTGTTTATTTTTGGGGGTTATATTGATGTTAAAATTCATTTTGAATTTGATATTCAATTGTTGAGTTTATTTATGTTTATGTATGTGTATGATTTTTCATTTTTCCTGTGACTATGATTTGGTTTGACCTTAGAGTCTGAAAGGGCTCACTTTGCCTATCAGAGTTAGTTGGGGCCTCTGTGAGGTTTGAGGGTTGTTTTGTTTTATTTTGTTGTATATATGGTTTATGAGGACACAAAAGTGTATAATAACATGGGTATTACAACGTAAACATGGTTTACGAGGACACTTTGTGTTTTCTTAAACCAAATGGCTTTAAAAAACATACTGCAGACAGTTTCCTGTGAGGGGTAGGTTTAGGGGTAGTGTAGGGGGATAGAATGTACAGTTTGTACAGTATAAAAACCATTACGTCTATAGAGAGTCCCCGTTAACCATATATACAAGTGTGTGTGTGAGTGAAATGCAAGTTTTTAGTCAATAAATATTTCATATTGACTGCAAGCAGTGTCATCCCGCTTTTGCTCAGGTCATGTCCCCACATGGTTAGCTATACTACAACTCTTAGTGTGAAAATTTTTTTTTTTTTCTTTTTGCATCATTTTTATGATTTTTTATTATGAGAAATATTCAATAACTTCACTGTTTCGCACTGTAATGTCACCAAATTCAGTTCACACATCACTGCTGTCCTGATGGTTTGTTAATTTTTCAAAATAAATAATAAAAATTATGCAAAAACATATATTTTCCCCCCAAAATAAGTAGTATAATCAGCAGGACAGCAGTGATGTGTGAACTGAATACACACTACAGTGTGTAACATTGAAGTTATTGACTGTTTTTTTTAGTAACGCTTTTCAGGTTTTGCACTGCATACGGTCCATTCGGATCTGTTTCTCAGCCGCCTGCTCATAGAGATCAATGTATTTTGTCCACTATGAAGGAAAGCTCTTTTTGAGGAAAATTAGGTTGTAGCTGCTTGTCTACGGTACTACAACTGAAAAGGGGTGTTATTTGTGAAGTAACAAATAAAATCGTCTATAACGTTTATATAACGTTCCCAGTACATTCAGAGACAGTCACGATGTGGAGTTCTTTTAAGGGTTGGGGGATGTTATCCCACATGGTCCAACAGAGGACCATGTGTGAACGATCAGTTAATGTCCCAAATATCCTCTTTGTAACGTTTCTAAAAAACGTTTGTTACAGCAAAAATTACAAGAGAAATTCTGATCAGATGAATTTGATTATTTAATGATGGTGATTCAGTCATCATGGAGTGTTTTGATTCACTGATCCTCTCCAGAGACTAAATTCTGAGTGTATTAACTGTTAGTTTTGCATTAATTGACAGTTTTTTTTTATTTTTTTTTATTCATTATGCTGACAGAGATTTGAGCAGTGTCTTTTAGACTCACACAGACATCATGAATCAGCGTATGAACCTCAACAATGGTGACAATAAACAAAAATCTTTTTTGTGACTTGTTTTGTGTTTCTGAGAGTTAATCTGTTTAATTTTTGTCACCATTGTTGAGGTTATACGCAGAATCTTGATGTCTGTGAGTCTACATGAACCTGTCTGAATAATTTCTGCCCAATGATAAAAACTTTCAAATTATCAAAGCAAGACAGGATTTTATGCACTATCATAGAACTACAACAACATGAGAGGAATACAATATTCAGAGATCAGTGAATAAGGCCACTGTGTGATGATATTACCAACAATAAGCAAACAAATCCATTTTATCAGATTTTTTTCCCCCCTCACAGTTCTTCTTGTAATAAATATGCTTTAGTAACACGCAGTTACAACAATTGGATAAAAATTAAAGTTAAAACATCAAGGGTCAGGAGCCCAAACTAAAGCAAGCGCTTACCTCCGTAATGGTGACATTTATAAATTTTAATAAAACATCAACACCTCATTAAGAAGTTTTGAATGAAAGAAATAAAGTCATAGTGGTTTGTAATAAGTGAAGATGCTGAGATCTAGAGAGATCTGTTAGTGTTTAATGTTCTGTTTCTGTCATCCGAGTTTTGTGAGGTCACCATTGTGCTGGAGAGTAGAGCCTGTGCTTCAGTCAGTGATGATCCAGAAACACTGATGTTGTACTGCATATTGCTTTATTTAAAGACAGTAACTGATGCAGTGATACAGTAGTTACATTAGCTCATGCATGTGTTGTTGTCAGCTAATGACTTACTGCAAGAGATTTGCATTTTAAAGAAAAGGTTTCATAATTATAATCTAGGAATTACCTGTAAAGTGCTTTTTTTTTTTTTTTTTTTTGTAAGATATTTAAGAAAAATTAGTTTTTGTTTGAACAGCCACTTTTGTTAGTCAGTTTAGCTCTAATTTTCAATTCAATTTTTTGACAAGTGCAGCAGGGATGTTCTGAGAACATTTCCAAATAAAATATGGTTCCCTAAACGTTCAGAGAACGTCCCGAATGTTCTGTGAAGGTCCGCCAAATAACGTTACCCAAACCTACCCTTGAATGCCCCCTTTTATGGAGCCACCAGACTTGAGTTGCAAAGTTACAAAGTAGTGTCGATGAAACATGATAGGTATTGTTTTAGTATTAAGCCCACTAGATGGCAGTAAAAGCTGTGTTTTTTCTTCTTGAAATGCTGTAGGCCTACTCATGTACAAGGTTACTGTGGAAACATGCTATGCATATTCCTGCATAATGTTCTCTTTAATGTCCGGAGACTAATCTTTGTAATGTGTCTCCTCCACTAAAATCAAAATTTCTTTATTGGTAAATCCGCAATGAAAATAATCCTTTATGATGTCTTCCATTTTATGTAGAAGAAGGCGCAATCCTGATGGTCAGTCGCAATTGCGAGTTTATATCTCAGAATTCTAATTTTATATCACGCAATTGCGAGTTTATATCTCGCAATACTATGGAAGCCTATTTCCGCCACATAAGAAAAAATAAAAGTCGAAATTATGACTTTAAAAGTCATAATTACGAGATAATTAAATCGAAATTATGACATACTGTGTCGAAATTATGAGTTTAAAAAGTCGAAATTATGACTTACTAAATCGAAATTATGATTTAAGTCAAAATCTATGACTTTAAAAGTCATAATTATGAGATAATTAAATCGAAATTATGACATACTATGTCGAAATTATGAGTTTAAAAAGTAGAAATTATGACTTTAAAAGTCGAAATTATGGCATAACTAAATCTAAATTATGACTTGCTCATTGTTGATCTGATGCTGACGCGACCCGACACGACACGACAGGATGAATTGTGAACACATTAAGGAATATTTTAAACGTGTTTTTACTAAAGATGAAATTCTCTGCCTTATTAGCGGAACGGCATTGAAGCTCTGAGCAAACGCGCTCTTGAACGGATTTTAAGCAAGAACAAAACGGATGTGGCAGCTTTCATTGAACATATTCTTATTATAGAAATATGATCCCCAGAGCACCACCACCCTCAGAATATGTTGTAATGCACGATTTCGTTAGAAAACGAATTTATCTAGCGCTACGTTCTCGTTTTTTTTTTTTTTTGTTTTTTTTTTCGTTTTTTTCTTAGAACCTATGAAATAATAATGACACGTCCAGTAACCTATGCTCTGCTGGTACATACAGTTTCCTGAGGGTGGCTCTGTTCTGGGGATCATATTTCTATAATAACACATCACAATATGGTGTAATGCAAGATTTCGTTTGAGAAATAATTTTTTTGCCCTCCACATGCTCGGTTTTGATAATATTTGAAAATTTAAATTAATCTGTTACAAATTCTAATAAAGTAATTGGCTAGCCATTGCGTATCATTAAATCTCAGCTGCAAACATTATCTGTCATCTTTCTCTGTGCTTTTAAATAGAGTAAGGCATGAACAGTTAAAAATGCCCCCACTGGGCAATGATATATGTGCAATACCACTTATAGGCTATATTTATTTGACAATAACCTTACCTACCTCTTACTCTATTCCCTGTTATTCTATTCTATTCTATTCTATTCTATTCTATTCTATTCTATTCTATTCTGTATATAGGCTAGTACAACTGTACATACAAATTTGTATTTTTGTTTATTTATGTGTATCTCGTTCATTTATCTTTATTCTTTATTTTTTATTTTACTATCTGTTGTTGTCTTTGTGTACTAGAAGCTTCTTCTGTCACCAAAACAAATTCCTTGTGTGTGCAAACATGCCAATAAAGCTCCTTTTGATTCTGGATTCTGTTTAAATAAAAGAGGTACTGAATTTATCACGTGCCCCATATATTAGAAGATACAAGATAATTTTACAGGAATAGGCTGTGTCACTGATTAATGAAAACTGCTGCCCGATCACCTGTTACAACTGTTCCGCAGCAGAACTCGCATTACAGTACCATTCAACCGATATTTTTGGTGCATCCATGACATTGGTCCGAGGTTTGAAGTTGTTCAATGAAAGCTGCCATCTCATGCAGACACATCCGTTTCCTTCTTTCTGCGCCAAAGCTTGTTCTTGCTTAGAATCCGTTCAAGAGCGCGTTTGCTCAGAGCTTCAGTGCCGTTCCGCTAATAAGGCAAGAATGTCATCATTAGAAAAAACACGTTTAAAATATTTACAATTCATCCTGTCGTGTTGGGTCGCGTCAGCATCAGATCAACAATGAGCAACAAGCCATAATTTCGATTTAGTTATGTCATAATTTCGACTTTTTATCTCATAATTATGACTTTTAAAGTCATAATTTCGACTTTTTATTTTTTCTTATAGCTATGTGGCGGAAATGGGCTTTCATAGAAAAGCAAGCAAAGCTTCATGAGGGTTTATTTCTATGATAGGGTGAACTATTCGTTTAATATGGCAGCTAAGTACCATCCACCAATGCCTTTCAACAAATCAGGGACGTCATGTAAACTAATTAATATTCATGAGCCAAGCAGTCACTGTATAGTTAACACACACGCACACACACACTAACCATTCAAGGAAAACTACTATTTCACAATTAGGCTACATATCTTCAAAAGCATGCTTTCAAAAAACAAAACGGAGCTTGAAACTCGGGAACAACACTGTAAGTTATTTCTGAATACTTCTTGGCATTTGTTTTTTCATAGCCTAATAAAAATAATAGGTCTACAGGCTAAATAATGTATAAATATAATTTAATAATGAATTTGGTCACTCATCAGCAAAAATTAGCCTATTAAATTAAAATTGTCCATTTGAAATGACAGAACGGACCATCTTTCTTTGTAACTAAATAGGCTTATAGTACAAAAAATTACAATGTCCCACTAAATGTTAATAAGATATAAGGACACAGTCGCAGTAAAACTCTCATTGGATCAGCACATAAGCTAAAAAAAAAAAGAAAAAAGAAGAAACAAAACAAGAAAAAATAGACACTCATAGACACTATTTAGATTGTTATAGGCAGTGAACCTGTGGTAATTTACAGCTGGCAACCATTGTAAACAAAAATGTTTTATTCCTCCGTATGTAAAATGTTATTTGTTTGGGGAAAATATTTGTGATTGTTGAATGTTAAAATTGTATCGTAGCGGGCACAGATAGGTATATACCTATCTTGCAATTTTACATTGTTGGTTTAATTAAAAATAACAATTAGTTCAGTCTTCTTATTATTAATGCTATTTAATAATAATATTAATCATTAACATGTATATTTGTTACAAATGTGTATAGGGTATTGTATAGGCTAATAGAAAATGCATTTTGTTCATAACAAGTAATAAACTGTGACGACATAGCCTAATACTTTTACAGTTCACAGGGAAAGATCGTTACGGAAGTTTTTTACGGGGCTGTGTCTGGTAATCCTGTTTTTTCTGGTAAGTTCATTTATCACAACTGCATCTTTTAAAATGACAGTAATTTTATAGCCTTCTTTCTTCAAATTAAAATTATGCTTATCTTCAATTATGCTTAATCAATCTAACTAGCAGGCTACCATGCGGATAATGTAAAATTGTGTAAATTATTTTGACAACAATATTCTCCATGATGTTAAATAAATAGGATGGGTTATTGCCTGTTAAGTAACCAGGTTGCTCAGATGATTTGTCTTACCTTTGAGCCTTGGTTCCACCCAAGGTTTCTTCCTCACCCTTGAGGAGTGGTTTACTGCTCTGTTTGCCTTTATTGTTATGACCACAATAAAAGCAGTAGGCCTAAATAAATAAACCTGAACTGTGGCCTGTAATTAGGGCCGTTTCTAGCCTTTTTGGCACCTATAGGCGAGATCCCTATTGCTGCAAAAGTGTCAATAATGTCATCATAGGATATCTGCCTGGAAACATGCCTGTTTATGCTCATACAATCAGACATGGTATTGCCACATACCATTTTAAACCCTTTTGAAACTATTCTATATAGCTAAAGCTGTAAACAAGAAGTAAACACTTACAGTTAGGACTGGGGCTTGCCTTTGATGCTTCTCTTCCTATAGTAGCATCTGCCTTGTGATTCTCCAAAAAATAATTGAGTGCACCTGTCATGATTGTTTGTACCATTAATATAAAACTCATAAACAGATTCTCATAATACACAAGCAAATCACAATGCCTGTCTATCTGTGACTTTAACTGCACTATTACAGCATAAAGAAATGCATTTATTTGATGTTTTTAAGTTATTTCTTGATATGCACTGAATTCATGTAAAACTCATTTTTATTTTCTGTTGAAACTATGTTCGTTTGGCAGGTCCACGCTGGTTGTCAAACTTATGACACTATCACTTGTCAATTTACACTAAATAGCCATCTCGGATAATGATTTTTTTATTCAACTTTACTATGCTATAATATTCCGCTGCTGAAATGAGCATGACAAATCCGTCCCGTGCTAATAGCTATGCAATGTCCTGTTTTGCTCGTGATGATGGAGCGACTAGCTTGTAGTAGAACAGAACAAGTAACCAATTAGTAACATACCTGGATATTTCGCTTTCCTTTTCTCATCCTCTTTTTTATTTTTACGATACTGAGCCCCTGATGGCTTTGACCTTTTCATGATGATGAAACTAAAACACTTAATCCAGGTAAGCACGGATGACGACATTCCCTGCCGCCTTCTACATCTCATTTCTCGATTCTCTTCCTAACAGCAGCGGCCACTATCACCAGGGAGACTTCACTCAGATCATCGCAAGTAGGCTAATCATAATGTCTCGAAATAGCAAAAGTACGAAATAATAATAATAGTAATAATGATAATAATAACATGTATATAAATAAATAAAAAAATCTCTTGGTGGGGCGGGGGCTCTCACTGGCGCCCCCCAGCTGTTTGCGCCCTAGGCGACCGCCTAGTTTGCCTATGCCTAGAAACGGCGCTGCCTGTAATGCTGCCTTTTAATTTCAAATAAACATGTTAAAAGCATGCAATCAATAGTATAGGGTTGGGAATCGAAAATCAATTCCAATTCTGTAATTGGATACTTAAGGTCGGGAATCGAAAACTTGTTATAAAATTAAAATTAATTTCGATTCCGCTTATCAATTCCTGTATGTGCATTTCAATGTGATTTTAAATAGCGAAAGAGAACTACTCAAGTAGCTATTTACTATATATATATGTGTGTGTGTGTGTGTGTGTGTGTGTGCACTATACCGGTCAAAAGTTTGGGATCGGTAAGATTTTTAATGTTTTTAAAAGAAGTTTCATCTGCTCACCAAGGCTGCATTTAATGCAGAAAACAATAAAAAGTAAAAACAGCTCAGTAAAAACAGTAATATTGTGAAGTATTACTGCAATTTAAAATAACTGTTTTCTATTTTAAAATATTTTAAAATGTAATTTATTCTTGTGTTGGCAAAGCTGAATTTTCAGCATTATTACTCCAGTCTTCAGTGTCACATGATCCTTCAGAAATCATTATAATATGATGATTTGCTGCTCAAGAAACATTTACTGTGTACAATTGTACAAAATATTTGTGTACAATATTTTTTTGTTCAGGATTCTTTGAATAGAAAGTTCAAAAGAACAGCGTTTATTTGAAATAGAATCTTTTGTAACATTATAAATGTTTTTACTGTCACTTTTGATCGATTTAATGCATCCTTGCTGAATAAAAGTATTAATTTCTTTAAAAACAAAATAAAATAAAATAAAATCTTACTGACCCCAAACTTTTGAATGGTAGTGTATAATGTTACAAAAGCTTTGTATTTCAGATAAATGCTGTTCTTTTGAACTTTCTATTCATCAAGGTATCCTGGAAAAAAAAAGTACACAACTGTTTTCAACATTGATAATCATAAATGTTTCTTGAGCAGCAAATCAGCATATTAGAATAATTTCTGAAGGATCATGTGACACTGAAGACTAGAGTAATGATGTTAAAAATTCAGCTTTGTTATCACAGTAATAGCCTAACTCACAATATGTTCAAGTAGAAAACGATTACTCTTCTGCACAATGGTAACACACAAAACTCAGGCAACTGAAATCCTTTAAATCCCAACAAAACATTAAACAGCAACATCTAGTGCAAAAACACATAAACACTTCAATTCAGCATTTACTCTGATCAATTATTGAGTTATATTAACTTTCACTAATACTTCAGTGAAATTAACTTGTTTCATTTAATAAATTTGACTGTTACGTTTTACAGTAAATTTCTGTTTTTTTCATGATAAACTATATATAAATTATTGTTTTTCTACAGTTTGTTGCTGTAAAATTAATTTACAGTTTATTACTGTAGAAAAGTGTTTCGCTATGCGTGTTTATTCATCTTACACCTTTAACCCCACAACAAAATCCTCAGTGTTTAATGAACACTTATATGTGCCCACACTACAGTGTGTTAGAGTAACACTGAAGCAGTGTTGAAATTAATGAGATAATTCAGTGATTAATTAAGTGATGATTGAGAATTAGTGACAAACACCTGCTGTTAACAACCAAAATCACTGAAGGAAAGAAACAAGAACAGAAAAAAGAAAATCAGAAACACAAGAACTACAGGCTTAGATGAAATCAACTGAAGATTAAAGAAGACATTAAATCGCTCAATATCTCAGCAGAGCAGGGTTAAAAAATAAAAATAATATTACCAACTTCACTTATTACTAACCAGATTGACTTTATTTCTGTCAGACGTCTACAGAAATTCTTATTGAGAACAGATGTTGTTTTATTGTTACGTTTGACGTTACAATGATGGAGGTCAGTGCTCGCTTTAGTTGTGCTCTTGACACTTGACTTGTAACATTAGTTTCTCTTTGGCTGCTATAAATGTGTGTTGTTGTTTTTTTTAAGACACATTTATTATGGTTTGAAGAAGCACACAGACATCAAGAATCATCATATGAATCTCAACAACGGTGACAATCAAAAAAAACGATAAACAGATCAACTCTGAACATCATAAAACACACTACTAAAAGTCAACACAAAAACAACAGCAAAAATAAAGGCAAACAGTAAGAATTAAAGAAAATAACCAGGCAATTCAGCTGCATAATTTATTCATGCCACAATGCATGGTGGGAGTCATGGATGATTTTAGTACTATGCTGGTACCTAGCATGCATTGCAGCATGAAGCTTTTGATTGTCACCATTGTTGTGATTCATACGCCAATTCTGTGTGTGTGACTCTTTCAGTAGTTCAAAATCCTTCATATTTTCTGGCTGTAACAACACTGATGGATCTTATGCGTAAAATCACAGGAACACCATGATAAAAATATGAAACATCACCTATATAATAATAGATTAGACTCTGACGAGATCAATATCAGGCCATAAAATGATGATTGCAAGCATTAATAATTGACATCATCTGTTCATATTTTCTCTTTTGCCATAACAAATGTTTTGAAAACACATTTACAGCAGCTAAAGAAAAACTAATGTTAAATGATCAAGGGTCAAGAGCACAACTAAAGCAAATGCTGACCTCCATCACGGTAACGTCAAACGAAACAATAAAACAACATCTAAACCTCTGTTAATTCTCAATAAGAACTTCTGTAGATGTCTGACAAAAATAAAGTCAGTCTGGTTAGTAATAAGTGAAGCTGGTAATGCTGTTTGTGGAGTTGTTTAATCAGATCTTGAGAGATTTAATGACTTTGAGCGATGTTAATTAACAGTATATTCCTGTAGGCTACTTTCTCGAAAACGTCACGTATTACCCAGAATACATTGGGTTTTTTTTTTTACAGCAATTTTTTACAGTGTACAGTAGGCTACCCACAAATTACTGCGGGACGGCGGGTGTTCATTTCATAATCTCTGGTAGCTTATTTAATATATAAATTAAGATATATGTCCAAAAAACGGTAAAGAAATGCTACATACTTTGTTATCATGGCGTAATAATCTGTTTGGTTGTCAAATGTAGGCTATTGGCTGTATGAATAGAAATCAAATGAAATCGATACTTGTGGAATTGTTCACAGACAGCATACGCAGTTCAAATAATAAAGATCTTCATCGCTGGCAAACAATAGGACGCATTTGCAGATTTGCTTTTAATTGACTGTATAGGTCCACTGCCACTTCATCCAACGCTCGGAGGGAGAATCTGCTTCAGATGATTCAGTGCATGCAGGAACTGAACAAATTATTCAAACTGATTCGCGAACCACTTTAGACAGTTTTGCCAACTTGTTTGATCAAGTCTTTGAACAGAATCGAGTCAAAAGACTGATTAATTTGTGACAGCGTGCTTGGAATAACCTACGCATTTCTTAACATGTGCAGTATTGCATTAAAATAAAGTAAGGAGAGGAACGTCGCCCAACGTAGCAAAGTATAGATTTTTCATTAGAAATATACTCAAGTTAAAGTAAAAGTACCTACATTTAAATCTACTCTAAAAAGTAGGCTAACCCACCTCTGACTCTCAAATCTCATATAGTGTGTAAATACTGAACTGAGTTCTTTTTCGCATCTTCTTGCGCTTCAACAAACAAATCCACACAAAATTATGGCAAAATATCCTCGCAAAAACAGTCGGTTTTCTCTTGATTGATTAAGTGAACGTAAACATCTAAGAAAGATAACGCACCCAGATAGCACACACTTCTGCAAGATGTCTGTTAAAGATCATTTATGATTCTAAATCATAAACATCTTAAAGACATCTTCTAAACCTCTAATTGACATCTGACGGGAAACGTCCTATAGACCAGTAGGGTCGCGAGATGATTTCCAGAAATCAAAAAAAAAAAAAAAAATTAAACGATTAGAAATAGCATATTTTATCAATAATTGTAACAAAATACTAAAAATAGTAGTTAAATTAAAATAAAAAACCATGCAAATAAAAAAAGCCATCAACCTTTCGATTTTCCTTCCCCTCCACCGTGACTCCTGAGGTGATTATGACAGATTAAGGACATATTAGCAACAGCATCAGTTGCAGCAGGTCAATTTACAGCACCATGTTAAACATTCAGACATGTGCACGTAGGTAATTCTTTTGGCTTTAAGCTTTGGATATTATTTTTGTCGAAATGAAACGTTGGTTAATATAGGCCAAAAAAAAAAAAAAAAAAAAAAAAAAAAACAACGCAGGGAGGCCAGAGGAGGAGAGCGGAGAAGTACCACCGTCATGCCTTTGCAGTAGCCTTCATATGCAGCACGCGCTATTGTGTTTTCACATATTCCGCTTTTGCAGTGCGCAACTGATCCATGGCTGTATATCACAAACACAACATTTACTTATTTTTATTTCAAATCCAAAAGTTGTTACTGAACATGGCGTGTCAGCATTGCGATTTTCCTTGGTTTGCCCGAGGCAAAAAAAAAGCCATGTGGAAACTGTGTAACAGACTTTAAATTATATGCATCTGTAGTGAAATTACTATTTTTTTCGCGTCAATACATGTTTATTTTAATGCGAACAATGCACTATCGTTTTAATTCAGCGCTGAGCAGCACAGCAAAAACAGACTCGGCGCGGAAACGATCGCTGCACTGCTGCAGACGCACCGCTCCTGGAACGCACTGCAGGACCGCATCCGTGTGCAGTGTGAATGCTCTAATCCGTTAATATGGGCAAAAATAAATAAATAAAATAAAATAAAATAAAATGCGCACTGCAAACAGAGTATGTGTGAAACAGGCGTTAGTGCGTGTGCGCCATTGCGCACAACATTTGTATACTTTTAACCACCTTCGAGGATAATGGGTATTCGGATAACGATCGATCGAACGTCAATCCGAACGTCTTGGGCTGAATTTCCCGAAACCTTCTTAACTCTACGTCGTTCTTAATTTATGCCTTAAGCTGTACCTTAATGTTAATACGTGTTTCCCGAAACGTTCTTAGTTAAGTATACCTTCTGTAAGTCAATACGAATATAATTCTGAAGCTGTAATACACGCAGTGTTCGATTAGGATTATGGCAAAGAATAAAATGCAAAGATTCACTACTAATTTCAAATGTGCTTTAGCACTGATCCAGAGACAGACGCGCGCTCCGCGCTTGTCATGTATCACAACTATTCTGTGTTTTTAACCTCATCAGGTTTATTTTAGGTTTCAGACATTTAAATACATATTTGAATTATGTAGGCTACTGCATAAAAATACATTTATAGTTTGTTCAAATCAAATTCCATACACTGATGGGGGTCTCGGCCAGGGTGTAATTCAATGTAGAACTGCCACTAGGGGAGCACGCCTAGAAACGGTATATCTTCAGTTAAGGTCTATCTTGAGAGTCTTTAGAGCGCGCTATCGGGAAATCCAGCCTTGTACAGGTGCTGGTCATATAATTAGAATATCATCAAAAAGTTGATTTATTTCACTAATTCCATTCAAAAAGTGAAACTTGTATATTATATTTATTTATTACACACAGACTGATATATTTCAAATGTTTATTTCTTTTAATTTTGATGATTATAACTGACAACTAAGGGAAATCCCAAATTCAGTATCTCAGAAAATTAGAATATTGTGAAAAGGTTCATTATTGAAGACACCTGGTGCCACACTCTAATCAGCTAATTAACTCAAAACACCTGCAAAGGCCTTTAAATGGTTTCTCAGTCTAGTTCTGTAGGCTACACAATCATGGGGAAGACTGCTGACTTGACAGTTATCCAAAAGACGACCATTGACACCTTGCACAAGGAGGACAAGACACAAAAGGTCATTGCAAAAGAGGCTGGCTGTTCACAGAGCTCTGTGTCCAAGCATATTAATAGAGAGGCGAAGGGAAGGAAAAGATGTGGTAGAAAAAAGTGTACAAGCAATAGGGATAACCGCACCCTGGAGAGGATTGTGAAACAAAACCCATTCAAAAATGTGGGGGAGATTCACAAAGAGTGGACTGCAGCTGGAGTCAGTGCTTCAAGAACCACTACGCACAGACGTATGCAAGACATGGGTTTCAGCTGTCGCATTCCTTGTGTCAAGCCACTCTTGAACAACAGACAGCGTCAGAAGCGTTAAAGATAAAAAAGGACTGGACTGCTGCTGAGTGGTCCAAAGTTATGTTCACTGATGAAAGTAAATTTTGCATTTCCTTCGGAAATCAGGGTCCCAGAGTCTGGAGGAAGAGAGGAGAGGCACACAATCCACGTTGCTTGAGGTCCAGTGTAAAGTTTCCACAGTCAGTGATAGTTTGGGGTGCCATGTCATCTGCTGGTGTTGGTCCACTGTGTTTTCTGAGGTCCAAGGTCAACGCAGCCATATACCAGGAAGTTTTAGAGCACTTCATGCTTCCTGCTGCTGACCAACTTTATGGAGATGCAGATTTCATTTTCCAACAGGACTTGGCACCTGCACACAGTGCCAAAGCTACCAGTACCTGGTTTAAGGACCATGGTATCCCTGTTCTTAATTGGCCAGCAAACTCGCCTGACCTTAATTGTGAAGAGGAAGATGCGATATGCCAGACCCAACAATGCAGAAGAGCTGAAGGCCACTATCAGAGCAACCTGGGCTC
Organism: Hypophthalmichthys molitrix; assembly: GCA_037950675.1. Taxonomy (NCBI): domain Eukaryota; kingdom Metazoa; phylum Chordata; class Actinopteri; order Cypriniformes; family Xenocyprididae; genus Hypophthalmichthys; species Hypophthalmichthys molitrix. The sequence goes on from CM075506.1 coordinate 21,669,558, forward strand.
TTATAACACCTGAGCAGTGCCACAGACTGATCGACTCCTTGCCACGCCGCATTGCTGCAGTAATTCAGGCAAAAGGAGCCCCAACTAAGTATTGAGTGCTGTACATGCTCATACTTTTCATGTTCATACTTTTCAGTTGGCCAAGATTTCTAAAAATCCTTTCTTTGTATTGGTCTTAAGTAATATTCAAATTTTCTGAGATACTGAATTTGGGATTTTCCTTAGTTGTCAGTTATAATCATCAAAATTAAAAGAAATAAACATTTGAAATATATCAGTCTGTGTGTAATGAATGAATATAATATACAAGTTTCACTTTTTGAATGGAATTAGTGAAATAAATCAACTTTTTGATGATATTCTAATTATATGACCAGCATCTGTACTTTGAGCGTCTAACTGAGCTAGTGACCCACGTGACGACCTGACATGACGCCAGCATCTTGAAATTAACTGTTTTTTTTAACCATGTAAGGAGCCAAGCTGATGTGTAAAGACTATAAATGGACATTACAGGCACTGAATACAGATATTTCATACCTAAATACTAAACACTGAATCCTATGGAAGCCCGTTTCCGCCACTAAATAAAAAAAATAAAGTAAAGTAAAAATAGTAATTGCGACTTTTTATCTCAGAATTCTGACTTTTTATCTCGCAATTGCGAGTTTATATCTCACAATTGCGAGTTATAAAGTCAGAATTCTGAGATATAAAGTCGCAATTGCGTGATATAAAGTCAGAATTTTGGGATATAAACTCGCAATTGCGTGATATAAAGTCAGAATTCTGAGATATAAACTCGCAATTGCGTGATATAAAGTCAGAATTCAGAGATATAAAGTCGCAATTGCGTGATATAATATGGAAGCCTATGGAAGCCCATTTCCGCCACATAAGAAAAAAATTAAAAGTCGAAATTATGACTTTAAAAGTCGAAATTATGACATAACTAAGTCGAAATTATGACTTGCTGCTCAGTGTTGATCTGATGCTGACGCGACCCGACACGACAGGATGAATTGTGAACACATTAAGGAATATTTTAAACGTGTTTTTACTAATGATGAAATTCTTGCCTTGTTAGCGGAACGGCATTGAATAGCTCTGAGCAAACGCGCTCTTGAACTGATTTTAAGCAAGAACAAGCTTTGGCGCAAAAAGAACAAAACCGATGTTGCTGCATGAGGTGGCAGCTTTCATTTACAACTTCAAATCTCGTACCAATGTCATGGATGCACAAAAAATATTGGTTGAATGGTACTGTAATGCCAGTTGCGGAACAATTGCAACAGGAGATTGTGATCGGGCAGCAGTTTTCATTAATCAGTGATACAGCCTATTCCTGTAAAATTATCTTGTATATTCTAATAAATGGCGCACGTGATAAATTCAACCAGAGTACGCTACCTCTTTTATTTAATCAGAATCCAATAGAATCATGTTTGCACACACAACGAATTTGTTTTGGTGACAGAGACAACAACAGATAGTAAAATAAAAAATAAAGAATAAAGAGAAATGAACGAGCTCATAAATTAAAAAAAAAAAATACAAATTTGTACGTACAGTTGTACTATATAGGCTACAGAATAGAATAGAATAGAATAGAATAGAATAGAATAGAATAGAATAACAGGAAATAGAGTAAGAGGTAAGATTACTGTCAAATAAATAGGCTAAGTGGTATTGCACATAGCCTATTTATCATTGCCCAGTGGGGGCATTTAACTGTTCGTGCCTTACTTTATATTTGAAAGCACGGAGAAAGATAACAGATAATGTTTGCAGCTGAGATTTAATGATATGCAATGGCCAGCCTATTACTTTATTAGAATTTGTAACAGATTAAAGATATACATCAATTAATTTAATTTTTCAAATGTTATTAAAACCGAGCACGTGGAGGGCAAGAAAATTATTTCTCAAACGAAATCTTGCATTACATCATATTGTGATTTGTTATTATGGAAATATGATCCCCAGAACAGCGCCACCCTCAGGAAACTGTATGTACCGACAGAGCATAGGTTACTGGACGTGTCATTATTATTTCATAGGTTTCAGAAAAAATAAAAACCGAGACCGTATAGCGCTAGATAAATTCGTTCTCTAACGAAATCGTGCATTACAACATATTCTGAGGGTGGTGGTGTTCATGAGGATCAGATTTCCATAATAATACATCAGAATATGTTCAAGATGCCATCTCATGCAGCCACATCCGTTTTGTTCTTTCTGCGCCAAAGCGTGCTTAAAATCAGTTCAAGAGCGCGTTTGCTCAGAGCTATTCAATGCTGTTCCGATAATAAGGCAAGAATTTCATCATTAGTAAAAACACATTCCTTAATGTGTTCACAATTCATCCTGTCATGTCGGGTCGCGTCAGCCTCAGATCAACAATGAGCAGCAAGTCATAATTTCGATTTAGTTATGTCATAATTTCGACTTTTTAATCTCATAATTTCGACATAGTATGTCATAATTTCGATGACATTTTATCTCATAATTATGACTTTTAAAGTCATAATTTCGACTTTTAATTTTTTTCTTATGTGGCGGAAATGGGCTTCCATAGAAGTAATTATGAGATAAAAAAGAAATTATGACTTACTAAGTCGAAATTATGACTTTAAAAGTCATAATTATGAGATAAAAAAGTCGAAATTATGACATACTATGTCGAAATTATGACATAACTAAATCGAAATTATGACTTGCTGCTCATTGTTGATCTGACGCTGACGCGACCCGACATGACAGGATGAATTGTGAACACATTAAGGAATATTTTAAACGTGTTTTTACTAATGATGAAATTCTTGCCTTATTGTCGGAACAGCATTGAATAGCTCTGAGCAAACGCGCTCTTGAACTGATTTTAAGCACGCTTTGGCGCAGAAAGAACAAAACGGATGTGGCTGCATGAGATGGCATCTTGAACATATTCTGATGTATTATTATGGAAATTTGATCCTCATGAACACCACTGTTACAATATGTTATATTTATGGTCAGCAGGATGTGACAGACCATGTATGGTTGATTTGTGAGTCCTGTGTATGTGACATCACTGAGATGCGCAAGCACGTGAAGTAAAGTGGAAGCACTGAGAAGCATGCGGTTGTGAGATTCTTTATTAAAAGTGATTAGCGATATAAACCAAGCATATAACATGGTGGCAGCGGTAAATTACTGAATAAAAGTAAAAGACTGAGTAAAGTTTGCTATCGAGAAAGCAGCTGAGAGAGAGAGATCATGCCGATCATGGAGGGTGCATTCGGACTGAAACCGCCAGCGAATTTTGACTGGAATGCAGTGTGCATACCCAAAGCTTGGAAAGTATGGGAAGAGGAGTTTTCCCTATATATGGATTTATCGCTTGCAGATGCGGATAACAAGACTAAGGTAAAAGTGTTCCAGTATCTAATCGGAGAAACGGGCAGAGAACTAAGCAAGACGCTGAGCGCCGCTCTGCCGGCTGACGGCGAGCTGACACTGGAATGGCTGTTAACTGCGTTCAGAAACCACTGCAATCCGGCACCGAATGAAACAGTAGAAAGGTACAGATTTTTCTCTAGAAATCAGAACTCGGGTGAAACGATTGATAAATATGTTACTGATTTGAAAGTGCTGGCAGACACGTGCAATTTTGGATCGGCTAGAGACTCTTTGATTAGAGACAGAATAGTATGCGGCATACTGAACTCGCAAGTGAGAGAAGAGTTCAGAGAGTTAGACAGTCCCACGGTGCCAAACAAACTCAATCAGCTAACGTTAAGTATAAATTCTGTGGAAAACAGCATGAGTGGAAAAAACAGAGTTGCCCAGCTTATGGAAAGCACTGCAGAAAATGTGGCAAGCTGAACCATTTTGCATCCACATGCAAAACAAAAGAGACAAAGCGAAAAGGAATACACAGTGTAGTAGAAATGGAAGAAGAACCGTTTCAAGAAATCCTCAGTCTCAGTTCACAAAAGGAAGGAGACAAACAAGAAAAACAACTGTTCGCAACCATGCTGATAGGAGAAAGGCCAGTAAAATTTCAACTAGACTGTGGAGCCAGTTGCAACGTCATACCCATCCAACTGATAAACCCTGACACAGTAATGGAAAAGACTGAACAGATTCTGGTCATGTATAATAAGAGCACCCTGAAACCCATAGGAAAATGCAGAATAAAAATAAGAAACCCCAGAAACAGAAAACTCTACCGGCTGGAATTCATTGTTGTGGATGAAACATCATCAGTACCCCTTCTTGGAAACAAGGCTGCGCAAGCAATGGATCTGGTAAGAATTAAGCATGAAAATTCTTGCAATTGATGATATTGGATATCATTTTTCCATAATAACACATCACAATATGGTGTAATGCAAGATTTTGTTTGAGAAATAATTTTCTTGCCCTCCACGTGCTCGGTTTTAATAACATTTGAAATTTTAAATTAATTGATGTATATCTTTAATCTGTTACTGTTACAATATAGCTCCAGGGAAGACGATGAAGGCAGGTTCAAGGAAGTTAACGTAGTTTAATCACGAAGAGTAGGCAGATCACAAGTAACATACAACAATACCGGACGCTAGACAGAAGACAGAGAGGAACTTAAATACACAATACTAATGACGAACAGCTGTGAGTGTAATCGGTGTCCATGGTGAATGATGAGTGGCGGGAACGGAAAACAAAGGAGCACGTGACAGTCAAAACAAACAGGATGAGACGGTGAATGTAACATTAGCTCCCCCCTCCGGCAAGGCGCGTACTCGCGCCGTGGAGTAACATCATGGGGGTGGCCGGAGGGGGCTCTGGAGGTGGACGGAGTGATGGGAGGACGACGATCCCCTGGCGGCGTTGATGGTGGTAGACCGCTGGCACAGACCCAGAGCTCCCCAGATCCGACAGTCCACGGCCGAGTTGACGAAGGGTGGAGTCCAGATGATGGAGAGTGGACTGACGGCATCTGGGGGACGACCGACGGAGACTCGGCAGGTGTATTCCGGGGCACAGACGGAGAGCTGGCGACCTCCCGCGACGTCGCTGGCCTGGGAGACTGCGGCGATGTACTGGCGACGACCAGCGGAGGTGGAGCTGGAGATCCCGAGGGCTGCGGTGATGTCGGCTCGACCGAGGACAGAGGCGACTCCGAGGGGAAGGAGGAGCCCTCTGTAGCTGAAGGGGTGGAGGGACAGAGTGTAACGGACGTTGTAAGTCCGCTGCGGAAGAGGAGGGATGACTGACCAAGGGGGAGCCGGCCGGACGAGGGAGACCGGAGGAGCCGTCAGTCGGAGGGTCTCCGGCGGAACCGTAGATGGGCGGAGCCTGGACGGAGCCGGCAGGTCGACGGGCCGAGATGGAGCGACGAGGTCGGCAGCTGGAGGCGAAGCCACCGGAACCTCTGGCCTTAGTGCTGCTGGTGGGAGTGTGACCTGCGGCTCGACGTTACAGGGGTTCCCCGGAGACGGCGCAGGGCAGATGACATCCAGCAGCGATGGTACAGGAGGACTGGCTGAGCGTGGTGTAGACAGCGTGGGTAGAGGATCTGTAATGGAAAAATAGTCCATGGAAATGTCCTTGTCAAGTGACGATGATGAAAATGATGGGTGGGTTTGGGTGGGAATCGACTCATCGCCGAAGTCAATCAGCCAGTCCTCCCTCTCCGTAGTAGTTTCTCCCTCGTCAGCAGATGTCGTGGGCTCACACCCCTGGTCAGACGTCAGGTGGAGTTCCATTTCCGGAGCGTGGGTCACCTCTGTCCTCGGGGTCTCGGGATCTGGCTGACCAGTAGCTGCCGGTGGTAACTCTCCGTCTGCGGGGGGCTCGCACGAGTACTCCGCGGTCCGTGGAGAAGATACGGGCTCTGGGTCTGGCTGTGCTCTGGATCGGGGACGAACACTCTCCAGACACCTGACGATGGCTTCCATCCAGCTGAGTCCGGAGGTGTCTGGGAGGTCCACGGGACGATGGTAGTTGGCCCCGATCCAGAACAACGACTTCAGGGTTTCGTCGTCGTAGGGGCAGGCGAGTGCAACACAGATGAATTTTTTAGTGAAAACACAAAAATCGTGGCTCTCCTGAGCCATGAGCGTGAACATGTTCGCGTAATCCATTTTCGGTTTTGGTCCGGTATTCTGTTACAATATAGGTCCAGGGAAGACGAGGAAGGCAAGTTCAAGGAAGTTAACGTAGTTTAATCACGAAGAGTAGGCAGATCACAAGTAACATACAACAATACCGGACGCTAGACAGAAAACAGAGGAACTTAAATACACAATACTAATGACGAACAGCTGTGAGTGTAATCGGTGTCCATGGTGAATGATGAGTGGCGGAACGGAAAACAAAGGAGCACGTGACAGTCAAAACAAACAGGATGAGACGGTGAATGTAACAGTTACAAATTATAATAAAGTAATAGGCTGGCCATTACATATCATTAAATCTCAGCTGCAAACATTATCTGTCATCTTTCTCCGTGCTTTTAAATATAAAGTAAGGCACGAACAGTTAAATGCCCCCACTGGGCAATGATAAATAGGCTATGTGCAATACCACTTAGCCTGTTTATTTGACAATAATCTTACCTCTTACTCTATTTCCTGTTATTCTATTCTATTCTATTCTATTCTGTCGCCTATATAGTAACACTGTACGTACAAATTTGTATTTTCTCTTTATTCTTTATTCTTTATTTTACTATCTGTTGTTGTCTCTGTCACCAAAACAAATTCGTTGTGTGGGCAAACATGCCAATAAAGCTCCTTTTGATTCTATTGGATTCTGATTAAATAAAAGAGGTAGCCTTCTCTGGTTGAATTTATCATGTGCGCCATTTATTAGAATATACAAGATAATTTTACAGGAATAGGCTGTATCACTGATTAATGAAAACTGCTGCCCGATCACAATCTCCTGTTGCAATTGTTCCGCGACTGGCACTACAGTACCATTCAACCAATATTTTTGGTGCATCCATGACATTGGTACGAGATTTGAAGTTGCAAATGAAAGCTGCCACCTCATGCAGCAACATCGGTTTTGTTCTTTTTGCGCCAAAGCTTGTTCTTGCTTAAAATCAGTTCAAGAGCGCGTTTGCTCAGAGCTATTCAATGCCGTTCCGCTAATAAGGCAAGAATTTCATTTCAAAACACGTTTAAAATATTCCTTAATGTGTTCACAATTCATCCTGTCGTGTCGGGTCGCGTCAGCGTCAGATCAACACTGAGCAGCAAATTTCGACTTAGTTATCTCATAATTATGACTTTTAAAGTCATAATTTCGACTTTTAATTTTTTTTTCTTATGTGGCGGAAATGGGCTTCCATAATATAAAGCCAGAATTCTGACTTTTTTTCTCGCAATTGCGAGTTATAAAGTCAGAATTCTGAGATATAAACTCGCAAATGCGTGATATAAAGTCCTAATTCTGAGATATAAAGTCGCAATTGCGAGTTATAAAGTCAGAATTCTGAGATATAAACTCGCAATTGCGTGATATAAAGTCAGAATTCTGACTTTTTTTCTCGCAATTCTGACTTTTTTCCTCACAATTGTGTGAAACTTTATTTCTCACAGTTCTTAGTTTGTTTGCGTTTCCTTTCATTGCGAGTGAATATCAGGATTGCTGCTTCGTTATTATTATACATAAAATGGAAGACATCATAAAGGATTATTTTTAGCGCGGATTTACCAATGAAGAAATTTTGATATTATTGGAGGAGGCACATAACATGGAGATTAGTCTCCGGACATTAGAGAGAACATTATGCAGGAATATGCATAGTATAGCATGTTTCCACGGTAACCTTGTACATGAGTACAGCGTTTCCAGGAGAAAAAAACAGCTTTTACTGCCATCTAGTGGGCTTAATACTAAAACGCCAATACCTACTATATTTCATCAACTTTTGTAACAGCAACTCAAGTCTGGTGGCTCCATAAAAGTAATAATAATAAGAATCAACTGTGGCGGAGGCGCAATAAAACAGATGAAGCTGAAGTGGCACATTTTATACACCAACAGCTTCAGACATCAGGACGGCAGCACGGCTATCGTTGGATGCACCAGATGTTGGATGTCCGTATTTGTTAGACAGAGAAACTGTCCGTCAGTTAATTACAAGAAAAAAAGTCAGAATTCTGAGATATAAACTCGCAACTGCGTGATATAAAGTCAGAATTCTGAGATAAAAACTCGCAATTCTAACTTTTTTTCTCTCGCAATTGCGAGTTTATATCTCAGAAAAGGCCTATATATATTATATATGTTGTTTTTTTTTATTTCCTGTTGCATATAGTTTATTTTTTTACCTGTGTGTGTGTGTGTGTGTGTGTGTGTACAACAGGCAAAAAAAATAAATAAATAAATAAAACAATAATATGCAACAGGTAAAACTAAAATGTGTATTTATAATTGTTTCATATGTTTATTTTTGTTGGACCGGTTGTATTTATTTTACCTGTTGCATATAATTATTCGACCAGAAGCTTTATTTTCCAATAAAAAAAAATAATATATATATATATATATATATATGTATATATATATATATATATATATATATATTATTTTAATATTATATATATTATATATTATATTATATAATATAATATAATATATATATATATATATATATATATATATATAATACCAGTCGGTCTTGTTGGGCAGTCTTTTTCTATGGGTCAAGGTACTTTGTGAGTACTCTCCTCACTCTCTTTCCCTCTCCCTCATTACCGTCTGTCAGGTAGTTGTTGCAGATAGCTCCATTGTTCCAAGGTCGCTGAAGCCCGCCCAGCGGCCACTTACAACCTGACTGAGAGCATAGCCTATTACAGTATGTACAGCATTTCTAGTTCTTACACAGAGTTGTGGTGGATGTTATAATATCATGATGATGATGATTTAATGGGTCACAGACACTTATCCATTCTAATTTTGTTTAATTCTAATTTAATATAACCTTGTCGGGTAATGAAAAGATAATGATCGCGTCAGTTGAAAGTCAGGATAAAAACCCCGAAATGATAGCCTATTGACAAGACAACATTTCTAATTTTCGTTTAGTTTACGTTTTTCAACTAATATTTTTTCTTATATTTCAGGTTTATTTCGATTAGCATAAATGTTTTAATAGTTTTAGTTTTTGTTAGTTAACGACAATAACCCTGCCTGGCAAAACATCCACAGAACTACATTACAGTCAGTTTTACACTTACAATTGAACATTGAGAAGACAAAGGAACTGTGTTGTGGGAACAAAAATAGGACCGGTACGGCTGGTCCCGTATATAAACAGATTACTGTGTAAAGGTGTAAAGGATTAAAGGTGTAAAGGTAGAGCAAGTTTCAAAATTTCAAATTTTAAATATCTAGGTACAATCATTGATGACAAACTCTCATTTCAGGAAAATGCAGACCATATACATAAGAAAGCAAGACAGCAGGAAATTAAGGAATTTCAGGATATATAGGAGGGTCCTAACCACTGTTTATAGATCGATGATTGAAAGTATTTTAACATATAATATTGTATTGTGGTATGGTAATTTAACAATGAGGCAGAAAAATAAATTAACACGAGTAATTAATGAAGCAAGAAACAGAGTACAATGCAAGAGCTGTTTTTATACTTTATGGAAAAAAAGGCGATCACATTATATTTAGACCAAACTCATCCACTCCATTCCTGCTTCAAGGCCCTACCTTCGGGGCGTAGGTTGCGTATACCGCTGGCTAAAAAGAACGTGTATAAAAGATCATTTGTACCATTGGCGGTGACGGTTCTAAACCAAATTCTTAATTGAGGTATTATCATGAGGTATTTGTCTGGGTAGGTGTGTGTATATATTTACCAGTGTCATAGATGAATTTCTGTTCAGGAAAACTGTACAGACAATAAAGTTAAACCAACTAACTAACTAAATACAGTTTGTTGTGTAAACAAAATAACAATAATGACAAGGAAAAAATAATTATAAACCATCCCGAAATACACCGTGACTCTTATTCTGAAATGTCTGCAGTCTGCACTGTAGCAGGCTGCTCATTTACGTTCAGATGAGGTAGATTAAATATGTATTCTTTCAACGGCCTAAAACATATTACCATATAAACATTGTGTAGTAAACATTGTCACAATTCATCAACATTAGCTTATAAGCAATCGCTTGGCATTGCTTGGACGAGCCTGTAGAGCACGCAACAGCGCCGCTTTTTCCCGAGGTTAGATCAGCACATTACACTTCAAATGTGCGCATCTTCTACACAGGACAGCAGTCCTGACTGGATATCTTCCCAAATCGTCCCTCTCTATAATTTTCGTTTTGTTTTTATCTGTTGACGAAAATGAGAGTAGATTTTAGTCATAGTTTTAGTCATTCGGTTCGTTTTCGTCCGAAAAAATGACGAAAATTATTACCGAAAATGATTCGTCAACGAAATTAACACTGCTTCAGACAATAAGCTGATGATGTCTAAGGCAGGCACCCTTTTATATTTATGGGCGCTCCTTGTGACGTCATAGGGCTGCCGTCTGCCAATCAATTGGTGTGTTTTCACACATGCTTCAGATACTGGTCACGCAAGGGGTGTTTAGATAGTGTCAACGTTATGAAGCAGCGTTGAGTTCCCTCGAAAAGGAACCCAAACTTTTGATTAATAACAATATTTTCTGTGTTTGTAGGTTTCATGGTCTTTTACAGGTAATGAATTGAAGAAACACCCTCCACCCAGCTTTTTGTCTGTGCACTTTGCAGGACTCTATACAAACTCCACTTCTCCTTCAGTACTCAGTTTAGAAGAGTCAAGCTCATTTTACTCTGAATTAGGAATCAATTTAGACAACTACTCCAGGTTACTGCAGGCTGTTTACTGGGCTGAGCCTGACAGAAAAATCACAAATATGTCCATGACTACTAGTCCAGGCCACACCACATTCATCATTCAGGACCTGAAAGAGAGCTATCAAATTGGTGAGGAGCTTCATGTCATGGTGCACGCGAAGGATTTTGACAACAAATCTAAGAGTTATGGAGGGGACTTTTTTCAAGCCAAGCTATTCTGGTCTAAAACTAAGGTCAGTTATTGTACATATTAGATTAACTAAAACAGTCAGAGAGAGTTGTACTGAGAATGTTCCTCTGTCACAGGCCAGTGTTTTTGGGGAGGTAGTGGACCTGCTCAATGGCTCCTACTCTGTACGTTTCCTCCTGCCATGGGTCGGCGAGGCACAGGTGGCTGTGCGTCTAATTCACTCCAGCGAAGTTGTGCAGGTCCTGAAGCGTCACAGAGATACTGACTCCGACAGAGTCTTCTTTAATGGATATTATGAGGGACCAGGACCAAATAAGACCAGGCTGAGTGAAACAGTGAAATGTAATGTAAAGTGGGACAACAATGGACTAGAGCACATGGGAACAGGAGACTGCTGCTGTGAATACAACGATCCCCGCACCGGAGAAACTTGGCGCTGTCAGAGACCTAAATTGCTGCCATGCAGTGCCCTTGTGTACCACTCTATGGGTGGTTATAGAAACCGTCTGACTAAATTGGAGAAGATGTTTATGTGAGATTTAAGAACTCTTGAGTGTTTATTTGAACTATATGATGCATTGATAGAAGGCAGTATGACAAACATATTCTCTTTGGCAGGAAGCAAACTAACAAATATATCAATGGAGATAAAAGGATCATCAAAATTTTGAATTCCGATGGAAATGAAACTATTGGTATGTCAATGGTCAATAGTTTAACCGAGCAGAATAATGTGGTACAAGGATGCATGAGATGCTACACAGAACTTACATTTACTTGTCCTGCAGATGTTACAGAGAAATGTCATCCTGGTTTGCACACTCCAGTTCCAGCTGGCTTTTACCTGAATGATGTGTGGACGTCATTTGTCTGTAGCACCCGCCATTTTACAGCCCAAATGACAACAGAGTGCCTGAAAGACAAAGACATCTACATGATGGGAGACTCGACTATGAGACAGTGGTTTGAGTTCTTTGCGAAAGCAATACCAAGTGAGATAATTGCTTTTTTGTTAATTATAAATATATATACAGTATATAAATTCAGTAATTGTGGGTCTGTTTTTCAGCTCTGAAGCAGATGAACCTTCATGTCCAATATCAGGCAGGGCCGCTCATGGCAGTGGATGTGGAGAACAACATCGACTTACACTGGAGGGCTCACGGAGTTCCTCTGCGCACTCGGAAAACAGCAGTTGCTAATCTGCACTACATCAGTAATGAGATCGATGACCTGGGTGGAGGACCCCACACAGTCATTATATTCAATCTGGGGCCCCATTTCACGACGTACCCTCTGGATTTCTTCACCCGTAGAGTGCTGAGGATCCGCAAAGCTGTTCTAGCATTGTTACAGCGGGCACCTGATACAACTGTTATAATCAAGACCGTCAACACTGGCTATAAGGTAACGTTATATGCCTTTATTGCTAAAAGCGGAAGCTTCAAATAGTAGCGTAAAATAACTTCCACTGTAGCCTGTATAAATGGCAGTACCTGCAGCATAGGATTGTTGTGATTTATTGATGTACAGTTAATCACATATACTTCATCTAAACATATCACCTCAGTTTACTATCATTAATTGGGAATGATGAAAAAGAAAAATGGTGTTCCGGCACATATGTCATGATTTAATGGGGAGCGCACAGGCCTACTGTATGTGTATGTGCAAGACTTACTTTCTTATTAAGAGTCTTATTACCTTTTTTATTTATTTATTTATTTTTAATAAATGCAAGAATAGAATACAAACAACATATATCACATTAAAGAGCATTAGAATTATACAATGTTATACATTCCATAAAACACTGATTGCATTGCTTTCATGCACTCTACTTTACAATACAGCCATTAAGTACTAGACCAAATTTAAGTCGTTAAAATAAAGGAATATTCCAGCCCAGGGTGAATTATTCAAAAGTAACTGGTTTGATTGTCTTAAACGAGTCATATCCTCCAGGTTTGAATGCAATGATGGGATAGCATTATATTGTAGTGTTTTCCGATTATTCCTCCAGCAATTACTTCAGCAGTGTGCAAATCCTCATTTATCTCCTGACTGTGCCAACATAGTCAGTGCTGACAATTCGTCCCCTTGGAATTATAAGGTTCTTTCTGTGTTCTGAGCAGTTTTGAGATATTGAGGTTCAAAATTTTTGCATTCCATATAGCAAAAATTATATGTGGAACAAGTTTCTTTCAAACATGAAAATGACAGGGACCCTAAATGTATTCTAAATGTACAATATCAAAATCCTCTCAAATTTGTAAATGGGGAATTTTGTAACGGGTCAAACACAGATAGAACCTTAAAATTCTAAAAAAAAAAAAAAAACACTTTTCTCTTGGAATTATAAGGCTCTATCTGACAAAAAAAAAAAAAAAAAAAAAAAAAAACTGAAGCAATAATTTTAAAGAAACAGTTTACTTTAATGTGATTTAAAACAAAATTAGTGTTGTAACAATGTGTTGACATGCATGAGAAAGTTAAATTTAATGTTTTTTATGACATTTATTTCATATTTTAAATGAACATTTTTTCTTGTTCAAGTTAAGCGTAAAAGGCAGTGCTAAATCTTTTGTCCAGTGCAGATGTTAAATTTAGGTAGGAATATGATGGGTAATTTAACACATTATTGCAGGAACCATTTAAGTTTAAGTTTCCTTTTGTTTAGACAGAAAGCAGCTACTGTAATACATCTGAGCAGGACTTTATTCCACAGAAAGTGGGACATCTAAAATGACTTTTTCTCATCAGTATGGCTGAAATAACATGCTTACGTTTATTGTTGTAATTAAGACTCCATCAATTAAATTATTGACTATTTGCCCTTTGTAGCGTCTGTGGTGGATCAAAATTATCAATACAACTATAAATTAAAGAAAGCTTTTAACGTTTGACCTCCTTCAGATAACCCATAGACCATGGCTCCGGCAGGTCTGGATGAAATTACCCTGGTGGCATCTTTGTTACCTCCAGTGAGGAGAAGCAGAAGATTATTCACCAGCTCTGGGGACTTCAAAGAGTCACCCGTGCTCCCCCCCACAATGGCACTAAGGGCCATGTGGCATACCCAAGACGCTGCGAAAACCCAATACACATCACACACACACATACAGAGACACAAACACACATTTGGAAACTGTATCTACATTTAGCCTCAAAATATGACTATACCAAAGTGTACCCGTTGCTGTATTCAAGTGAACGTGCATGTATCCCTAGTATATAAGATTAGTTATGATTGTAGCAGTGTTAGTTTTATTCTAAGCGGTATATTCAAGTATAAACTGTATCCCTCACTTTTTATGTGTTGACAAGTTTGGTCTCATTGTAAAGCTCTCTTTATGCCCTAAATAACAATGTATGTCACATCACTGTAAAATGCATTGTTCTATTTTAATGGTATTTTGAAGAAAATGTACTCAGTTCTGACACTTCATAAACCATGCAAATGAGGCCATAAATGGAGACAAAGAAAAAGTTTGCCCGCCAAAGTTGCATCCGCACCACTGGCTGACGCATCCGAGGAGGCGTTTGGCTTGTTTGTCCTTAAAAGACATTCACACGCATGTTTCCTTTGTCTCTCGATTATCTCTCGATCGTCTTTCGATTGTCCGTCGCCGCCTCACGCACGTCTCTCCCGGACGTCTCGGCGACCGCGCTTCCATCACGCGCTCCTCTGCATCTTCGGGACGACCATCTGTTTGGCACAAGTTCGCTTCTGTCAAGCCTCCGTCATCCTCCATCACCTCGGAGACGGACTCTCTCTCTTCTTTATTTTCCGGTTATCTTACTCTTAAGTTAAAACCTTGTTTGAAAACCCCGCCGAGAACCCAGTCTCGGAAAAGGACCAATCGCTCCAGCCGCACGCATTGAAACTCCTCCAGAAAGACACGCAACTCCAGCACCTAAAACCTATGCAAGTATAGAACTATTCTTTTCGAAGCGTTTTAAGCTCCATGCATAAGCTGAGTTTCCTTGCTGGCTCTCAAAGGTTTAACTGTTTGTAATTTGCCACTTTCTTTGATCACCTCTGTTTTCCTGCCTTTACTTTCGCTTTTGTATATATGTGTATTCCTTTGTGTATATCTAGTCATATAACGTTAGCCCATGTAGTTGTAGTTTCGTATATTAAATACATTATATTCATGCTTGATTGCCTCTGTTGCTCATTCGAACCAGGTCCCTTCTACGTTTGATTCTGCAAAACTGCTTTATGCTTTAATGCTATAATAGGAAGTTATTCTCGTGGCCAGAGACCAACTTCCTTTTATAAATAGTTTATGAGAAAACTGATGGTTTGCTGGACAAACTAGGATAGTCTTTCTCAAATCACTATTGAACTAGACCTAATCATATATGTAATTGATTATAATCCGTTGTAATTAATTCACAATATATGTGCATAATTCCCTCTTTGGTCGATCTATATTATAATTAATCATAACGCGTTATGACTTAATTATATATATATTTCACCCATAATTTGAGCTAATTGATTAAATACATGTAAATTCGCTACACCTTTAAGCTTAAAATAGCTTAATATTTTAACATTTAAGACATTTTAAAACTAAAAAAACTTCAAGAAAACAAACAATGCTTCAGCAAAGGTGTTTAACAAAGTTTAATAAACATTGAAAAATGTTTCACTGACTATATATATAATTAAAAATATTTCACATTTAAATTACTTCAACTTTGCAACAACTCAGTTTTTACCAACAATGTAAAATGTAACATTTCATCTCACTTAATGTAGTATACACTTTAATCCAGTGTGCTTAGCATAAAGCTTTATAGCTACAGAGTACATACAGCTCAGTACAAGTACACAGGATGGATCAAGGTTAAAATATAACCATACATATAAAAAACATTTCCTCGTATGACAATGGCGTGGCTGGAATAAAACAAATAGACTACAAAACCTGGACCTATCCTTTTAATAGCCCTGCTGGCTAGCGTGGTGTCTCACTGAAAACAACTCCTCAGCAATCAGATACAGCAAAACACACAAAAAGACTGTAATTCCTTGGAATCTGGGTTGCTGTCATTGACAAGATCATAAATAAAATAGTCGATCATGAGATTTCTAATAAACATCGCATTGTGTGAAATTATTTAGTCTTAACTGATTTTGCATTTTTCTGCACTCTCTTCCGCTATCAAGGTGACATGACGAACGCTAATCCTGATTGGTCCTAGTGTGTGCATTCGAAGTGCTGACTGTGGTTCAGATAAACCATTGAAAATATTGATGTTTATTGTCAAATTCAGCTAAGTTAGTCTAATTTTCTGGACAAAATTGGCAACCGCCCACTGACAATAATCCAGGTGGAAAATCAATTACCAGATAACAGGATGTGACCACGTGCAGACTGTGATAAAGGTCATAAAGGCATAAACATGCGGACTGTGATAAAGGAGTGCCAAGTGTTCAAATACAGTGAAGCTCTGTGATGGCAAGTTTGTGGATGATATTGTTTTTCTGTCTTTATAGGATATTTTTGGCAGTGACTGGTATTCTCTACAGTTGGACAGAGTTCTGCGCTGGGCTTTTCAGGATGTTGGTGTTTATATTCTAGATGTGTGGCAAATGACGGCCTGTCACTACAACACAGAGAACATTCATCCTGCCCCTGTCATCATTAAAAATGAGATTGACATTTTACTCTCTTTTATTTGTCCTAAATCAACTTAACCTGAATTTTTCTCTTGTAATTACACAACACGAAATTGTCAAGATAATCTAATTTATGTCTAAAACTGAGAAATACTGTTTGACTTCACTGTGCTGTAATTAAGTTGTCCAATTATAAACCATTTCTTGAATCTCCTCTACAATCATTTTTTTTTTTAAAAGAATGGTTTAGTATATGTCAGAGACCTCATTTTTAGTTATATCATCCTCACATTCGAAACATGTCACAGTTCCCGTCTGTCCCGGACTCCATCTTCCATGATCCTCCCTGTCCCACCCCTGAACTCATTCCGTCATCATCTCTCCCGCTCTCCCTGGATTCCCTGCACCTGGTCTTCATCATTTAGCACTCCCTTTATATTGGACTCACTCCCTGCACTCCCTGTCCGTTCTTGATGTTAATGTTGTTGTTGTGTGCTAAGTGTGTTTGGTTGCTGTTCTGTTCCTTTGCTCAATAAATACCTCGTTTTTGTAGAAGTCGGACACTGCTTCATCTTTGCATCAACCAAACTGTAACATATAATGTCTTTGGACTTTTTTAATAAACTTGCTGTCTGTCATTAATGTTTAATTATCAAACTTTTGTAGCTTTAATAATAGTTTATTTGTAATTAACACACTAAAGACTATGCAATGATTTGATTATTCAATTTCTGTATTATTTCTTACTTGAATGCTTCTGTTAAATAGATGTAAAATGAAAATAAAATGCATCATTGTTCTTATTTTTAATAACAGATGAAATAATAACAAAAAGAACTATACTTTGATTATTAATATAGTAATTATTATTAATTAAAGAATTGGAGGAAAAGATGAAAAGAAGAATCGTTTTATAATGGAATCGTTACCCTCTGAATCATAATCAAATCAAATATTGAGGCAAGTGAAGATTCACACATCTAACATATTCATTGTTTTATTTTAATGAAAAAAAAGATATTTTGCATTCTAACATTTTACCATACTTCAGCTGCTGTAGCTAGTATTTTATACATACATATATATATATATATATATATATATATATATATATATATATATATATATATTTTTTTTTTTTTTTTTTTTTTTTTTTTTTTTTAATTCTGAAACTGAAAATTATAAATTCTGAAAATTCTGAAATCTAAAGCTCAAAACATACTACATCTGCACATACTCCAAAGAGTTGGATATGGGGGGTGGGTGTGTTAATAATGGGTTTCTTTTTTATTTTGGGTTTGTCATGTTTTTTTGTTCTGTTTCCTTGCTTTCAGTTTGTTTCCATGGTTTTTCACATATGCCATGTGTTTTGTTCAGTTCGGTTGCCCATTATCGTTGCACAAATATTTGAAGACTATTTATAATAGCAGTACAAGTGAATGAGATTGCAGTAATTATCTGGGCTCAGTTGTTCAAAAAGTTTAATCTGGATCACAATAATCTGGGTTTTCAGAAATCCCATGTTTTGCTATTCAAGATCAGGTAACCCATCTTGCTCTTGTGCCATTTTTTTCAAAGCAATAGTGGATTGGATCACCCTGATCCAGATATTAACTTTTTAAGGTTACCAAATCCAGATTACCAGCTTGCTCTAAATGGGATTGCATATATGTGATAGGGACCCAAGCAGTCACAAAAAGAATCACACAGAATGTAAACAGAGGAGCAATGTTGGCAAGATGTTTATTACAAGCAGATGTGCAAAATATGCAAATAAATATAGTTAAGAGCATAAATAAAACAAAGGTTATTAATAAAAAGTCTAAAAACTAGAACTGCTAGGTACTAAAAACAGTACCAATTCCTCTCTTCAGCAATTGAGGCCAGGGGCCTGTACCATGAAGCCGGATTAGCTGGCTAGCCAGATAAATTTCAGATTAGTTTGCGCCAATCCTTGGTTTTAGGTACCATGAAAGTGACTTGGCTTTTAGCGGTGTACATCACCATAGTAACTTACACTCCACGGCTAACCTGCTCCGGGGCAGGTTATGTTCTGGTTTAGAGATCTCAAACCACAATTGGGCCAATCAGATGTGAGCAAACTGACACTGACACATCCAATGCAATGCAATAAAGTCACTCCCCTTCTCTTCCTCCAAATTAAAGGTCACTATATAGCAAAAAAAAAAAAAAAAAAAAGAAAGAGAAAAAAAAAAGAAAAAATTGTCTGGTTTTAATGATAATTACTTAGAACTATTTTAAGATTTATATATGATTTATATAATTATTATATGATATATATTATTATTAATTTATTACACACAAGCGTTTTTAGTTTAGCAGTTATTATTAAGCATTTTGTTTTAATGAATATTAATATATCCAGATCATATGTAAGATAAATAAGCTGTAAATAAACTTTAAATCTAATGTGACCTTATATGTTTGAGTCTCTATCGCTAGGCTATATATTATCAACTATATAAACTAACTTCACAAGTTTCACTTGCACTGATAGAACAAGAAAATTTCTTTTATCTGTCCTCTTTCATGGACAAGTATTTTCATCAGTGTAAATGAGTTTAAATACTTCATTTTCTTCAATCTCTTAACCTTCAGCAAAAGAGTTTTGAATCGCGCTGGCTCTCTCTGTTGATTGGCTGTTCACCACTCATGTCACTCATTCATGTGCACGCACTCCACGAACTCAGGATCAAAGCCTGAGTTGACAAAGAAAGTTGATGATAAGCATCATGGTACCAACAAAGCCGGATTGGAGTGGTTTGGTTTTGTCAACTCGAAACTTATCCTATAACCCTGAGTTTGTTCAACTACCATCATGGTATAGGCCCCAGAGTTTCATATGCTCAAGCAGCATTACAATAACCTTGTTTATACTTACCCTAAACCACATCTGTCCTTTGCTAATAGTGACACTCATTTTAAATACATGTTTCCCACTTGTAATTGGAACATGCCATTCATTTAAACTCTTGCCTCATATGATTAATAAATAAATATATATAATGATTAAGAAAAAAAAACATCAAAAAATAAATAAAAAAGGATGGATAAAAACAAAATATATATATTTGCACAAAACATTTCCATAAATTAGCAAAAATGAGAGCTCTCCTATGTCACAGAACAGAAGAATGCAACACAGGTAATATCCAAACAAGAGATTTATTGGCAAAATGTCAGTAAACAAGCAATGTGAGCAGGTGTTACGGTGCTGCTGTAGAGATGAGGCGAATACGGAAATCCACAATCATAAGGGCTTTATTTACAACCATAGGAAGAACGAACAGCAACACACACTAAGTTAAACATAAGAACAGACAAGGAGTGAAGGGAAAGTGTCCATAATATAGGGAGTGCTGATGATGAAGTCCAGGTGCAGGTGATGAGTGCTGATGGGGAGAAGACGAGGGAAGTGAGTGCAGGTGAGGAGACAAGAGGATCCTGGGAAATGGAGTCCGGGGAACACGGGAACTGTGACAGTACCTCCTCCTCCCGGTAGGCGCGGCCTCGCGCCCTGAAGACCTCACGCAGGTGCAGGGAGAGGAGCAGACGGGACCGGTGGTCTCCAGGGTGGATCTAGGAGATCAGGCGGCCATGGCGGGTCAGAGGCCGTGGGCGGCCATGGCGGGTCTGGAGACGTGGCCGGTGGCCATGGCGGGTCTGGAGCCTTAACAGGCTCTGACGAACTAGGACGCCCACCCAGGAGTTCTCCACCCACGGGTACCTGCAACCCCCCCCCAAGTGACTTAGAAAGGGCCTGCCAATGACTTAGAAAGGGCCTGCCAATGACCTACGAATGAATAAGAAATGGGCTCATGTGTTATATTGCAATGATTCTCTATCTTTAGCATGAAACAACGCAAGTTCTCTCTCTCTCTCTCTCTCTCTCTCTCTCTCTTTCTCCTACTTCTCTCACTCTCCTTCTCTAATTTTCTTCTCTCTCTCTCTCTCTCTTGTGGAGTGCATGCTGGGAGTGTGTGGGAGTTAAGCGTGTCGGTGAGAGTGACTGTGGAAAATTTTGTTTTCAAAATTTTAGAACTTTTCTTTTTCCCCTCGCTAGTCAGTTTTATAAATAGAAGAAAACAAGGTTTTTTGTTTTGTTTGCACGGTTTTCAGACGCCGGAATGGCGTCTGTTCCCGTGCAAGGAACACCAACTCTGTCACTCTGGAATGGGTGCAAGTGTGTATCAGAGGCCGGAGTGACAGTGGAAGAGCTGCTCTTAGGAGAGCAAGTGGGTTTCGAAAACATAATTTCGGCTTCACGGATGAATAAGGCTGCTGTTGTGTTTTTAAATCAGACTCCCTTGTTTATCAGTTGACTGTGAGTGGAATATGGGTAAAGGAAGTGTTTGTTACGGTAACCCCACTATCCGCTCCAGCAATGAAAAATCATAATTTCAAACGTTCCACCGTTTGTATCTAATGAGACCATCACAAAAGAACTGCAGAGTTTTGTAAAGATCGCAAGCCCTGTAAGAATGATTCCGCTTGGATGTAAAAACAATGCGCTTAAGCGTGTTCTTTCTTTTAGACGCCAAGTCTTTATGTTTTTGAACTCCCAGGAGTGTACTTTAGAAGTCTCTTTCCTTGTTAATCACGGGGAGAATTCATATATGGTTTATACCAGCACTGAGAGCCTGAAATGTTTTGAATGTGGAGACTTGGGCCATAAACGCTTCGCATGTCCACATAAAGATGATCAACGTGCGTCTACATCTCTTGGTGATGTAAATAATACCGATCAGCAAACGAGTGAAAGTGAAGGACAGAGAACTGAGGAGCAGGATGAAAGGCCTACAGAGGAGGGCAAGATGCAGGAGATGAGTGAGATTAATTTACATGCTGTGAGCGTGGAGCAAGCTGGATGTAGTTATGTCTCTGATAAAAATGGAGACGTAACAGATGAGATCGATGAGAGTGAGGCCCAGAGTGGTGTGGAATATGTGTGTGAAGTTAATGATGTGGCACAGGCTGAAAGCTTAGAGGAAAATATGGTTGATGAGATGGATAGTTTATCCCAGTGTATGGATGATGGATTAGGATATGATAAAGATAAAGATTTGTATACTGTTGAAGAAATTAATGCATTTCTTGATAAAACTAAAGGTAAAGCTGGCGTTGAAGTAATAATTACTTTCCTGATATTGACAAGTTTATTGCTTCGGTGATGTGGGCTAGGAAGGTGAGTAGCTATGAGGAGCTCTCACAACAGAAGCGGTATCGTCTAAAAACACATATTACTGGTCTTAGAAAAGGCAAAAAGACAGGGAAAGCGAGGGGAAAAACTAAATAATCTCAATGGTTTTTAACTTTTCTTTTTCTTTCTGTATTTTCCTCTTCCTTTTCCCCTTGCTTATGGAGATCTTGCGGGTGGGATCAATTAATGTAAATGGAATGAGGGATGTGAGGAATATTAGTTTACTATCAGAAATAATATGATTGAAAGATCTGAGTGTTGTCAAGAAACCCATAGCAATCAAAACAATGAGATTGACCGGGGCTTGTGGTGGCAAGGAGAGAGAATTCTTAGTCATGGGACTAATTTAAGTGGAGTGGCTGTGCTCTTTTCCCCTGTTCTCAAAACAAAGATTTTATCAAAACATGAAGTGGTATCAGGGAGATTATTGGTTGTAAGGGCTGAAATTAGGAATTTTCATTTTTTGTTTGTGAACATCTGCGCTCCTAATATAGGTGTAATGAATCGTCACAGACGTTGGGATCCATTTGCATGCTTTATTAGAGTAGAGCGTAGTCGTACAGGCAGAGTAAATCAGGGGCAAACGGGTACAGCAAAGAAGAGGCAGTATCGTAGTCAGCAAACAGGCAGTGGTCAGGGCAGGCAGATAACACTCACAGATCGGTAAACAAGGCAGGGATAAAAGGCAGGCAACAGAGAATCGTAAACGGGTAAGCAGCAGGTTCAGTAACAGACAATCAGCAGAGAAAACCGCTCAGAAATGTACACCGTGGCAATACAAGACTTCGCGAAGCATGAGGGTGACTGGGAGTCTTTTATAGTCCGGGTTATGGGAAACAGCTGGCGAGATAATCAGTCCAAGGCACGGGATTGTGGGTAATGTAGTGTGAGTGCGTGTGTGTTAGTATTTGGGTGAGGGCTCCCTCCGATGGTCAGAGGAGGGTAGTACGGAGTTCGCCCCTGTGACAATAGGAGAAGACAGAGTACAGTTTTTAAAACAATAGCAGGATGGTGATGTTATTGTATTAGGTGGAGATTGGAACTGCACTTTAGACTTTACACAAGATAGGACTAGAGAAGAACCTCATGCAAAGTCAGTTATTTTTTAGCTAATATTATAAAAAAAAAAATTAACTTCTCAGATGTATGGAGAGAGCATAATTCAACAGTACGGCAGTATACATGGATGAAAGTCAGCAATGGAAGCATTTCTGGTGCACGTTTGGATAGGTTTTATATATCACACAAAATGAGAAATAAGATTGTTAATACATCTATCACCCCAACTGCTCTTTCTGATCATAAACTTATCACAATTGAGTATATACTAACTGAAAGAAAGCATATGAGTTATTACTGGCATTTTAATGTTAAACTTTTGGATGATAAACATTTTTGTGAGAATTTTAAACTTTTTTGGGAAGCCTGGAAAAGTGAAAAGTTTTAACACTACTCCCCAAAAAAAGGTGAACTGACATTTTAAAGAACTGGAGACCTGTAGCAATTTTAGGCTCTGATTATAAAATTTTTTCAAAATGTTTGGCCAATAGGGTAAATGGTGCACTGCATACAATAATACATAAAGATCAGTCACATTGTATAAAAAAAATAGATCTATACTAGATAATTTACATTTGGTACGGGACATTTTTGACTTTGCCTCTTACAATAATACCAATATAGGTTTTCTGTCATTAGACCAAGAAAAAGCCTTCGACAGAGTTGATCATATTTTTCTTTTTGATACTTTAAAGGCTTTTGGTTTTGGAGACAATTTTATTTCCAAAATAAAACTACTGCTGGGCCCTCAGTATTCCTGTGAAAGTCAATAGAGGCGTTCGGCAAGGTTGTCCTATTTCAGGTCAACTTTATAGTATAGCCATTGAGCCTTTACTATGTAGACTGAGAAGACAGGTCAATACATTGGATTTTAAGTGTCCTATCAAGCTCTCTGCATATGCAGATGATGTCACAGTTTTAATTAGAAATCAAAATGATGTTGAGTGTGTAAAAATGGCTTTGGATTGTTAGGGAAAGCATCTTCAGCCAAAGTTAACTGGCAAAAAAGTGATGCTTTGTGGTGTGGTCAAGACTTTATTAGTCCATCACTACCTGGTGGTTTACAGTGGGGGAGAGCGGGGTTTTTTTTAGGGACAGATGAATATAGGAAAAAAAAATGGGAGGGACTAGTGGAAAAAGTGTGTGCTCGGTTGTCTCACTGGAAATGGTTGCTACCCCAGCTGTCCTATAGGGGGAGAACCCTGGTCTGTAACAACCTGGTTGCATCATCTTTGTGGTACATAATGATGATCCTAGAGCCTCTGGAAGACCTAGTAAGAAGAATTCAACAGCGCCTGGTGGACTTCTTTTGGTCAGGACAGCACTGGTTGAAGGCACCAGTGCTCTATCTGCCAATACAGGAAGGAGAACAGGGGTTGGTCGACATTAAATCCAGAGTCAGAGCTTTTAGACTCCAGGTGGCTCAGAGACTCCTATATGGGGAAGATGTAAGCTGGGCTGGGGTAGCCTGTACCCTTTTGAAGAGAGCAGGCAATTTGGGATTAGACCGACACTTGTTTCTTATGGACACTGAAAAACTAGACCTGACAGGACTGACACCTTTTTACAGATCTAAGTTAAAAACATGGACATTTTTCAGTTTCTGTCGGGAGCCAAATGGTGTGAAGGGGCTATGGCTGAGAGAAGAACCACTGTTTTTTAATTCAGCACTGGATTTAGACGCTTTTAAATCAGGATCCCTCAGAAAAATGTTGTGGACTATAAATATTACCAAAATTGGACATTTTGTTTCTGAGGAAGGATGGATTTCTGCTGAAAACCTGGCTGTAAAACTGGGCATGAGATCAGTTCGGGTGGCAGATAGACTGTTGACTCAAATCTTTGAGTTTTTACTACCTGATTATAGACTGTCATTAGAGACACCGGTTGGAGAGGAGGAGACTTCTGTCTTCCCAGACCTGAATTTTTCAGCTGATATTAGAACATGGCAAGAAATGGAGAATGGTTTGCTTTCTTTTAAGACACCCCAGCTGGGACTTTTTAGAAATGCTGGAAAGAAAGCTACTGTGTGTAAAGGTGTCACATCATCTTTAGCTTCAGAATGTGAGAGAGTCTAAATGGCAAGAGATTTTTGGGTCAAACGCTTCCCCTAAAGGTTGCTAGAGGACCTTGTACAAACCTCCTATTGAGAAAAGAACTGGAGATTTAAATGATTAGTTAAAGTGTTCATCTTCTGTTGTGAAGCTCGCATGCCCATATGGGTAAGAAAAGAAACAGAGAAAAGGCTCAAGTTAAAGAAAACGACATGACGACTGACGAAGACAAGGAAGTTGACGAAGTTTCTATGGACCCAGAAATAGTTGGCCTTGCTACACCTCTTCCATGCACTCCGTGCAAAAAAATTTATTCACTTCTTGAGGCTGTTGCGGAACTTACATCGAAATGTAATAACACATTTCAAAGAGTTGAATCTATGGAAAAGATCATGGAAAAAACGGCCTCTTCAGTCAACGCTCTTTCTACCACCGTAAGCAAGTTATTAATTGAGAGCACGTCCCACAAGGAGAAGATTTTGAATCTGGAAAAAAATGTTGCTGCGTTGCAGCAAGAAAATAAGCAG
Source organism: Hypophthalmichthys molitrix (assembly GCA_037950675.1). Taxonomy (NCBI): domain Eukaryota; kingdom Metazoa; phylum Chordata; class Actinopteri; order Cypriniformes; family Xenocyprididae; genus Hypophthalmichthys; species Hypophthalmichthys molitrix. The sequence goes on from CM075506.1 coordinate 21,695,091, forward strand.
CTAAAGGAGATCTGTATGGGAGTGCAGAATTACAAAAGAAGATGGGATCTAAGGATTTATGGTGTTAAAGAAAGTGGTTCAGACAGGGAGAACAACGTACGTGATGTGGTTATCAAGATCCTCTCCAAAGATTGCACATAAATTTCCAGATGTGGTGGATTCAGTTCATAGACTGGGACAGAAAAGAGGTGATGGTCGCCCTAGAGTGATAATTATGCAATTCGCCATGCTCCTTTACCGGGATACAGTGTGGAGAGATGCTAAAGATAACCAGTATCTGAAAGAGAATGGGCTGTTCATCAAAGAGGATCTGTCTTCGGAGGAGAGAGCTGCAAGAAAGAAGGCATGGCCACTGGTGAAACGTGCGAGAGAAGTGGGCAAGAAGGCCAGCTTTCAAGGAGGATTTGCCTTCATTGAAGGGGTGCGCATCAGTGTTCCAGATGTTACCTGAGCGGATGGTGGCTGACAGCTGTCTTGCGAGGAACGTTTCGATATAAATCGGGATCAGAGCAAGTGTTTTGAATGAATGTTTCATGGTTTCGTTTCCTATGTGCGTACGAGACTGGACAGTGAATGAATGTGTGTGAGTGTGTTTTATGCTGGTGGTGATGAGTGAGTGGACGAGGTGCAGATGATTAGTACTCCGGGGATTGAGTGCGCTGTGATTGGGTGATGTTGGAACCTGGCGTGTGTGTGACAGTACCCCCCCCCTCCACGGCCCGCTCCTGAGGGCCGAGGACCCCGACGTCGTGGTGGTCGGCCTCTTCCACGGGGGGCTGGTCTGTCAGGGTGGTTAGTGTGGAAGGTTTGAAGGATGTTGGGATCCAAAATGTCGTCCCTGGGGACCCATGAGCGTTCTTCAGGGCCGTAGCCTTCCCAGTCAACTAGATATTCCAGAAGACCACCACGGCGTCGGGAGTCCAAGATCTCATGAACCTCGTACGCGGCGCCGGAGGCTGACAGAGAGAGTTCTGGGCGTACTCGGCCCAACCCAGGTACTGGTTCCAAGATTCCTGGTGGTCATGACAGAAGGTACGGAGGAAGCGACCGATCTCCTGGATCTTCCGTTCCGTCTGCCCGTTCGACTGTGGATGGTATCCGGATGTTAGGCTGACGGTCACACCTAGGAGCGAGAAGAAGGCCCTCCATACCTTTGAGATGAATTGCGGACCCCTGTCGGAGACGATATCTTCTGGGATACCGAAGTATCGGAAAACATGGTTGAATAGTGCCTCCGCCGTCTCCATAGCAGTGGGTAGGCCTCTTAGGGGTACTAGGCGGCAGGACTTCGAGAACCGGTCCACTACCACAAGGACACAGGTGTTGTTGTTGGAGGCAGGCAGGTCGGTGATAAAGTCGACTCCTAGGTGTGACCAGGGTCAGTTGGGAACGGGCAGAGGTAGGAGCTTGCCGGATGGTAAATGGCGTGGGCTCTTCGAGATGGCGCATTCCTTACAGCCCTGCACGTACCTTCTGACATCAGCTGCCATGTTGGGCCGCCAGAAGCGTTCCCTCAGCAACGAGAGGGTTTCATTGGCCCCCGGGTGACCAGTGCCAAGTGACGTGTGGGCTGAGTGGATGAGAGGAGTGCGTCGTGATCTTGTGATGTAGCACAAGCCTGGTGGGCAACCCGGCGGAGCGTTGGTGGAGGCATTGGAGGAGGGCACGGACTCCTCGGACCAGGAGATGGGGCTGACGATGAGTTCTTCTGGAATGATGGGTTCTGGATCTTCTTGAACTTCTTCTGGAGCATGGAGACGGGAGAGAGCATCTGCTTTAACATTTTTAGGGCCGAGATGGTAAAGTTAAATCTGGTGAAGAATAAAGCCCAGCGGGCTTGTCTGGGATTGAGTCTCTTAGCGGATCGTAAGTATTCTAGGTTTTTGTGGTCTGTGAGGACTTGAAAGGGGTGTTTGGCTCCCTCCAGCCAATGCCTCCACTCCTCCAGGGCGAGCTTCACAGCTAGGAGTTCACGGTTGCCGATGTCGTAGTTTCTCTCCGCCGGGTTGAGCTTGCGGGAGAAGAAGTGGATGGAGTCGGCTGGGATTCCCCTGCTGCTGGGATAACACCGCTCCTACTCCGGAGGTGGAAGCATCCACCTCGACAATGAAGGGCAGCTCTGGGTTGGGATGGATGAGGAGAGGAGCGGTGGTGAAGGCTTCCTTGAGCTGGTCGAATGCCTTCGTGGCCTCAGGGGTCCAGGACAGAGACTTGGGCTTGTGTCTGAGCAGGTTGGTGAGTGGACTGGCAAGAGAGCTGTAATTATGGATGAAACGACGGTAGAAGTTTGAGAATCCGAGAAATCTTTGCAGTTCTTTGATGGATGAGGGAGTTGGCCAGTTTTTGATGGCTTCCACCTTCCCCTCGTCCATCCGGATGCCACTGCTGTCGATGATGTAACCCAGGAAATGTACTGAAGACTGATGAAATGAACACTTTTCTGCTTTGAGGAATAAATTGAACTTGCGGAGTTGTTGGAGGACCTCCGCAACGTGGTGGCGATGTTCGGCCAGGCTCCGGGAGTAAATTAGGATGTCGTCTATGTAGACCAGGACGAACCGGTGGAGATACTCCCGGAGCACCTTGTGTATGAATTCCTGGAATACGGAGGGGGCGTTGACCAGGCCATACGGCATAACCAGGTACTCATAGTGGCCGGTAGGTGTCACAAAGGCGGTCTTCCACTCGTCCCCCTCGCGTATCCGGATGAGGTTGTACGCGCTGCGGAGGTCCAGTTTGGTGAAGACAGTGGCACCACGGAGATGTTCTAGGGCTGAAGGGACGAGAGGAAGGGGATAACGGAACTTAATGGTGATATTATTCAAGGCGCGGTAGTCAATGCAGGGCCTCAAGCCTCCGTCCTTCTTGGCCACGAAGAAGAAGCTTGAAGCAGCAGGGGAAGTGGATGGTCGGATGTATCCTTGTGCGAGAGCCTCCTTTATATACTCCTCCATGGCCTTCTCCTCCGGGATGGATAGAGGGTATATCCTTCTCCTAGGCACTGGTTCACCCGGAAGCAGATCGATGGCACAGTCCCATGGCCGGTGTGGAGGCAGCTTGGAGGCTCGTTGAGGGCAGAATACGTCGCTGAAGGGGGCGTAACACTCTGGGATGTCGATAGATCGTTGGTCCACTGGGCTCTCGATGGTCGTGGCACAGATTGGAAGAGCTTCGGAGCGCGGAAAACGTGGAATAGGGAGCCCAGGGAAGTGGAAACAGGTTTCGCCCCACTTCAGGACCTCGCCGGTTTTCCAGGAGAGTGTAGGGTTGTGCTGCTCCAACCAGGGGCGCCCTAGGATCACGTCAGCGGTGGATCCCTCCAGAACCAGCAGATGGAGGTGTTCGACGTGTAGCAGACCGACTTGAATCTGGATGGCATCAGTGCAGTGGCGGATGTGTTTACGGCTTAAGGATTCTCCTGTTACTGATCGTATCTGGTAGGTGGTCGGCGTGGCCGTGGTCTTGATGCGGAGCTGGCGACAGAGGGTCCCGGAGATGAAGTTGCCGGCTGACCCAGAATCGAGGAGGGCAACGACTGGAAGGGAAATGTCAGAAGCAGTAAGTGTTACAGTAGTGGTGAGTGGCTTCATCTTCCTAATAGATGGTATGATGGCACTCACCATGGGTCGTGGAGGACGAATTGGGCATGTGGAGAGGATATGCCCAGGAGAACCGCAGTATAAACATAGATTCTGGGTCAGCCATCTCTGTCGCTCAGCCGGGGAGAGCCGTGTGCCTTCCAGAGACATGGGTTCGTTGGCTGGTTCTGGGGGGCTGACGGATTCTGGTCGGCGGGCTGAGATGGTGAACAGCGGCTGGCCCTGGTGTTCTTCAAGACACAACTGCATACGAGTGGCGAAACGAATGGAGAGTTGAATGAATCGTTCCAGGCCGATGGAGTCCTCGTATGCAGCGAGATGCAACCGCACGCGAGGATCCAGTCCTTGACGATATGTTGTTATTAAAGCCTGCTCATTCCAGCCGCTGGATGCTGCAAGAGTCCGAAACTGCAAGACATATTCATTAACAGAAAGAGTTCCTTGTTTTAAATTATAGAGTTTCTCACCAACAGAAGAATCTGAGATGGGTTTCCCGAACACTTCGCGGAAGTGAGCCACAAAACCGGAGTATGATTGAGTGATGGGATGATTTTGAGACCAGATTGAGTCAGCCCATTGGAGCGCTTTGCCTTGCAGTTGGGAGATGATGAACGCCACTTTAGATGTTTCGGTGGGGAAATTGTGCGGTTGCATCTCCAGGACCAGCGAGCACTGCAGTAGAAATCCGCTGCAGTCCTCCGCCGAACCAGAGTAGGGTGCCTGTTTAGCCATGGGACTGGCGTGCACAGGTGGTGAAGGAGAAGTAGCGGTGTTTGCGGAAGTGATCGCTGGAATGGGTGATGTTGGAGTGGTGGAAAGAGCTCGCCGAAGGACATCGACAAGCTCTTGAATGGGATCCGGTTGGCTCATGCTGTGTGTGAAGACGATGTTTTCAGGTCCGGTCTTCTGTTACAATACAGACTGGCAGAGGCAGAGGTAACGGTTAACAGAACTTTATTTTCACACACAGCAGAGAATACGGTGGTGCAGGTGAGTGAAGATGAATGTAGTAAGTTGTGGAAGTGGTGATAAATGGTGATACTGTCCTTTGTTGGTTTGCAGGAGTGATGATCGATGATATGGTGAAGGGATGGCTGACGAGGAGGACTGGAGACACTCAGACACAAACTGGAACAACACGAGGAGACTTGGAGACGAAAGAGACAGGTAGGTAGCTTCAATGGAGTCCAAGAGGTAAGCATATAGCGATCTATGTGCGTACGAGACCGGACAGTGAATGAATGTGTGTGAGTGTGTTTTATGCTGGTGGTGATGAGTGAGTGGATGAGGTGCAGGTGCAGATGATTAGTACTCCGGGGATTGAGTGCGCTGTGATTGGGTGATGTTGGAACCTGGTGTGTCTGTGACAGGTAAGTTCAAATTTGTTTCTTTAAATGTTCGAGGCATTCGCGACACCATTAAAAGAAAAGCTATATTTCTTTTTGCAAGACATACAGAGGCTCAAATTCTTTTTTTCCAAGAGACTCATTCCTGTGACTCTGATATGAACTTCTGGAAAACCCAATGGGGAGATTTAACTGTTTTTAGTCATGGATCAAGTCACTCTGCTGGTGTTGCCATTTTCTTTAACAAATTTAAAGGTGATGTTTTGGAAACTATTCACTCGGAAAATGGAAGATGGATTATAATGTCTCTCAGTTTGGATAATTCTGTTTATTTGCAATGTTTATGGTTCAAGTACATAACCCAAAAATGTTTAAGAAAATTTGTGAAATATTAACAGACATAAAAAAAAGAAGTACAAGGAAGGATATATAATTATAGGTGGTGACTTTAATGATGCTCCGGTTGATTCAGCTGACCGCTTTCCGCCCAAAAACACCAGTTCACAAATCTCAGACTTGTTTTATTTTATAACTGACAAGTTACAAGTTACTGATGTGTGGAGGTATTTAAACCCTAATTGTTGTGATTACACATGGAATAATTCTGCTCCGTCTTTAAAATCAAGAATAGATTATTGGCTAATTCCTCATAATTTAATTCAGTGTGTATCTGACACAAAAATAACTTGTGCTCCTCTATCTGATCACAAATTGATATCGATTTCTTTTGATGGGTGTATGGATAAAGGTAATGTGAATCCTGGATACTGGAAATTAAACAACACTCTGCTCTCTGATAATTATTTTGTGGAACAGGTTAAATTGTTAGCAAAAATTTTTGAAACAAAAATTTAAGTTGTATACAACAGTGGGAGCTATTTAAATTTAAAGTCAGAGAAACTGCTATGAGAAGAGGTAAAGAGTTAAAGAAAAACAAACTTAAAAAAATAACAGAAGAACTTAATGCTTTAATTAAAAAAACCCTCTCTGTCAGAAGATGAAAATACTAAAATACACAAACTCAATCTAGAAATAGATAACCTGTATTCGGAATTAGCCAAAGGAGCCTATGTGAGGTCAAGGGCCAAATGGTTTGAAGAAGGAGGAAAAAAATACTAGTTATTTTTTTTTCTCTGGAAAGAAGAAATTATGCAAGAAACTCTATCTCATCTTTAAAAATAAATGAAAAGATTTCCAATAACCCTTCAGATATAGCATCCTTTGTATGTTCTTTTTTTGAAAAATTATATACCTCACATACTGATGATGAAAAAATAAGTAAATTTTTACATACAGTTGAAGAATTTGTTCCAGTAACTTCTAATGATTATAGAGATTTATGTGAGGAGGATATTTCCAAAGCCGAGATTTCTAAAGCTCTTTTTTCTATGAAAAAAGGCAAAGCCCCAGGAACAGATTGTCACAGACACGCCAGGCTCTTCACTCACCCAATCACGACGCACTCCCTCACCAGAGTTCTAACCACGCACACCTGACACTCATCAGCACCGTCATCACCAGCACTATAAAACCCACAGCATCACATTCAGTCACTGTCCGGTCTCGTTACGCATACCTACATTGATGCTTACCTTCAAGGACTCCTCTATCACCTGCTTACCAGTCTCCAGTGTGTTCCTCGTCTCCTTGTGTTCTCCAGTCTCCAGTGTGTGTCCTCGGGAATCTCCTAGCTCCAAGATCCATTCGTCATCCACGCCATCTGCAAACAAACCAAGTATCAGTCATCTTGTCAACGTATACCATTAACCTTGTCTGGCTCTACTCACCTGTGCACTGCTCTGGTTGTCTCAATAAATTCACAAACTTTACCTGTGTCTCCGACCTCCTCTGTATGTAACAGATGGGTTAATTGTTGAATTTTATTGTGCCTTTTGGGAGCTGATAGAAAATGTTTTATATGGCATGTATAAAGAGTGTTTAGAAAATAAAGAAATGAGTACAACAATGAAACAATGTGTTATTAGCTTAATTCTAAAACCTGATAAAGATCCTTTACTTATTGATAATTGGAGACCAATTACTTTATTAAATGCTGACTATAAAATCTTAGCGTTAGTATATGCAACCAGACTGAAAAGTGGTTTAGGAAACATAATTAGTGAATTTCAAACAGGATTTATGGCTAAACGTCACATTAGCTCCAATATTAGGCTTGTATTAGACCTGTTAGATTATAATCACTTTGTTAATCCAGATGCACTAATTTTGTTTCTCAACTTTTATAAGGCGTTTGACACAATTGAGCACCAATTTTTATTGCAGGGTTTAAATGATTTTGGCTTTGGTAGCAAATTCATTCAAACGGTTCAAATGTTTTATGGAGGCATTAATAGTTCAATTATTTTACAAACTAATACTTCTAGAAGATTTTTTATCAAGAGAGGGGTAAGACAGGGTTGCCCAATTTCCCCTTTTTTGTTTTTGATTGTAGTGGATTCAGCGGCTGGAATTAGCTGAGGTGACATGATGGCTCACAGACAGAAGTGGCGACTACCTGTCACTCAAGTGACCCCTTAATTATTTAGAACTATAAGAAGCCTTAATATAATTTAAACGGATGAGTTATAAAAAAAATTCACCACCCTCAGAATTGTCATGAAGGGCAACATTAGCAGTATAGACCAAAACCACAATTTGTACCAACCTGTAAACATGTTTTTTTCTGCTGTAAAGTTGGCCGTTTTAACATGTGGGTCAATGAGATTCTGCTCTCTTTTGGAGCCTGTCCCTAACGGCCAGTCGATGAATTGCAGTTTAAGTCACTTCCGTATTGGCTTCACGAGAAACTGGGGGAGGTTGCCGCTTGGTGCAGAGGTGAGAGAGCAGAACGGGCGTGGGGGTGGTTGAAGCCGTTTTATTGGTCGATGTCTGACCAATGAACAGTGCCAGCCAGTGTTGGGGATTTCTCTTTTTGTTTGGCTTTTGTTTGGCTATTTGAACTTTTCTGTAGCACATTCTCTTTTCATTGACATGATGTATGGATAATTGAACTCACCTGGAGGACATTTAAGGGACAACAAGTGAGAGAAGCGGGTGGCAGAGAGTGAATGTGACTGGCTTTTTGTGCTCAGGGGAATGTGGGGACGCTTTGTGTTGCTCGAGACAATTAGGGTTTGTCTGGCAACGAAGATAGCTAGATAGATCGTATGTGTGTAATTAGATAGGGTGTTTAGGAGCGCTGGCCACATGTTCCAGGAGCGTTTTAAAGAGACTTTATTACGCTAAGAGGATTGATTAGCAGCTATTACAGACATTGCGATACCCAAAGAGAATTGTGCTGCCACAAAGGACTAATTAATGACCAGTGACGTTGTGATTAATCGGCGCTCTTGCGGAACGGGAACGAAGTGAAAAAAAGAGTGCGTGCTCTCTTTGCAGACACTGACCACCCAGCATGGCTGATTCCTTTCCCTAGACCTTGGGGTGGGGTCTTGTTTCCTGGAAGTGGGGAAGTGTTTTAGATTTTAATTCTCTTGCATGTGTTGTGTGTATGTGTGATTGTGTACGTTGTAGTTGTGAGTTTTACAGTTTTATGAACATGATTGCTTAGTGTACGGGACGGGGGCGGCTCTGATCTCTTCACTTTTTAAATTGATTGCTGGATCACGATTTCCACAGTGTGCTGTGTAGGGCTGGGAATAACCACTAGAGTGCAGTGTAGTGCAGTGTTAGTTTCAGTTGTGTAGCGCCATTTGTCCTAGTGAGAGTGTATCGAGTAAATGTTGAACTAATTTAAATGCTTCTTTACATAAGGGTTATATTTCTTTGTATACAACTGTCAATAAAGTTATACCTTTCTATAAAGTCCTGGTGTTGTAATGTACCCTCTGTCCTCCATTAATTTGATTAAACCTCTTTAAGTTAAATTAGAGGTTTATTACAGTATTATTAGTATTATTATAATTATTGTTTTTGTTGATCCATTTCATTTATTGCCTGTTATTGAAATAAACATTTTTAGCGGAGCTGCGCACTCAGGTTATGGCTGCTGTAAATTTTACCCGCCACAAGATGGCACCGTTTTCGACACTCTTGATGCTTTGAAACCTTTCCCGAAACATTTAGAGAAAAGCTTTAAAGATTTAAGAGGCTTCATTTCTCCATCCCTACTCATTTGACTTTACAACACACAAAGGCACACCTTTATTTATTCTCATTCTCTCTTAATATGTCATGAGATTACGCAGACAGATTTTAATAATCGATTTAAAAATGATGTAAAAAAATAAAAATAGCGCCCTCTCATGGTATACGCACAGTGCGTACACTGGCGTTGTTCATTCATGTTAATGATAAGAAAAAGAAGGGAAAGTTAAGTTTTTAAAAATGTATGAACTTCTATTTTCATTAGAATGAAAAACAAACATGAGGGCTTTTTATACTTGAAATAGTTAACCCTGGGTGATTGTAAACCCCAGGTAAATGGAATCCTGGGTTCTTGTTTCACGTTTCACACTGATCATCATTTAGGCTACCTGAGGTTAACAATTAGATTATTCATATGCAGCGTTTCACACTGTACAATACTAAACCCTGGGTTAACGTCCTTATTAGCATATTTGCAGTGTCAGTGTCACTGATTGGATGAACAAAGCACACAATATGTTTACATAATGCTCAGGCATTGCACATCCTCATTACATATAGCCAACTTCACTATGAAGTTTATCCTGAATGGACATTTCAGACTATAAAAGAATTAAACAGTATTTTCTGCACTGCAATTGTTGCATTTTCTATCAGCATTTATTGTTTTTTCTTTCCAATGCTGAATTTACTATTTATATACAATGCACTGTTTCTATGACAGTCAAAAGCACATAAATATACAAGCGTGGAGTTTTACTTTACCCACGGTTAAAAGTGGTGTTTAGAACAATGATAACCCGGGGTTGAGTGCAGTGTGAAAAGCCATGTGAATTGCTTGCCTTTTTAAAAAAAAATTTAAACTGAACATGATTAATTTCATTAGTGACAGGGTATGATTTATGTTTCCAATATAAAAACATAAGAAAAACAATGTCAAAACTTTATTATACATGCTATGCTACATCCTGACTACAACACAAAGTAATGTTAAATACACTTCCAACATTTCATCCAACATTGTACTCTTCTCTCATGAAGGAGCCACGGATCACAGAAGACCTCTGCGCTGCACTTGAATGGCTGCACAACAACCAAAAGTCTTCAAGGGTTTAGTAGAGAGGTGCTTTCTGATATTAAAAGAGGAAGACCAGGAAAAAGCCCTTCTTCAACTTTAACAGGCTGAAACAGATGATGACAGACAACTGGCCAAATAGCCTTTAGTGTTTTGCTTACAAATTAAGGATGATATGGATATTTTTCTTAATGAGTGTCTGGACAAAAGGAGTCTTGTAATTAATTGCAAGTTTATGGAGATTTGATTTTTTTTTAAAAAAAAGATTTAATTTGTCATCATGTAGCCTACCTGCTGTGCAATAATTTGTTCAATTTACACTCTTTGGTTTGATTTTGTATTTTTTTAGAGCAAAGCACAGCTAATAGCTATATAATGCTTTTGCTACTTAGGGGGAAAAGTACATTTTATTAAAATTAAATAACTTTTGTGTTTTGTTTTTGGGTTTGATGGATCTGAATTTGCTTAATTCATGCAATCTAGTGTACAACCGTGTAATGTGTATTATATATTATGAAAAACAATGGTTCATTCTGAAATGCTTGAGTAAAATATACATTTTATGACAAATTAATAAATGTTTATCATTTTTAGTGTTTAAGCTTTGTGTTCAATTTATATTCAGTTAATCATTTAAGACAAAACAAGTTGATGAACGTTTAACTTTTAAAATATTTAAAAGGTTACAAGGGGGTTTTAATACACACACCTAGGCTATATATATATATCTCGTAACTTTTATGTGTTTGTGTGTATAAGCTATTAACAAAACGCGAGTATCTATATATCTATCATTTCAGTTAGATCGTTTAAAATATTTGACATTAACATGGTTTTAAACTTTAAAAATCTCCAAATGGAGCAATGCCTACGAAGATAAATTTGCTCTGCACACTTCCGGCCTCAGACTGTTAGTCTGGCGCTGTTGTCCTCAGACTGTCATGACGTATGGTTCTGCGGTTCTGCAGTTAATCCTATCTCCTTCAGATGTAAAACAATTTGCACTACGCTGGCCAAAGCAAAGTAGGTGGAGTTTTCTGTTAGCGGGAGTTCTATATGTCTAGTCATTTGATGCCCTGTTTCTATTGGCGGCGCAGGTAATCGTCACAGAGCGCATCGGAACTTTGACCGCGGTGCAAGCCATTGAAATAAATGGGTTTCATAGCGCAGTGGTGCCGTTGTCGCGCCCTGTGTGAAAGGGCCATACTCTCCAAAGCTCAAACATAAATACCCACTGGAGCATTTGCCAAAAATGTTTTGCCATCTTAAGGCCACCCTGATTCCCCGGGGCTCTAAGCAGCCGCTTACCTCACTTATTGGTTAAAGTCCACACCTGCTCACTACTACATTAAAATGCTCATAAATTGGCCAAATCATGTTTATATTTAAATCTAATGATTTGCACAGCTTTCTGTGAGGGTTAGGTGTCAGCTTAGGACATAATATCACTAACCTGATATAAAACACTGGAAGTCTGTAAGATGTTCTTACTAATATAGTGCAACAAAGCCCATGTTGTATACTGTTTTGACTTGCTGTAGATTTCTTTTTTTGTAAACCTTTTCTCTGAAATTTGTCACCCTAGCCTTTGCAAAAGTTTTCAAACAGTTAGTAAATATTATTTAACCTAATACCTCATAATATATATTTAAAAATAGCCTGTATGATCAAATTCTCATTACCGAAACAGAAGTTCTCTCTACCACAACTGGCCTTAAATTGTTGCGGTAAGTGAGAATGGTGTTGTGGAGGATGAGGTACCTTAGAATATTTTAATAAATTCAGAGAAGCCATGATGATTTAGACAATTTTTATGTAATGTACATAACTAGACATTTTCACAGAAAATTACTAATTTAAAGTTTTTCCAAATGAGGAAAATTTCCTGTTACCATAATGATCATCAAAATGTCACATACATGGTCTGATAAGAGAATTTTAAACTTTTAAATGGATAAATATAAAGAGATCTGCTTACTTGGTAGCCATCTTTGAGGTTCTAGCACATGTTGCTTAATTCAAAATCAAGATTTTTTTTTAATTGTGTGTGTGTGTAAAGTCCTTAAAAAATGTTGCGGAGGATGAGATTATCAGTCATGGACACTTCATTTTTCCACTATTTCATTATTATTATATATTATACATTCATATTTTTTCTGTCATTTGAAAACATCTAATAGAACATCCGTATATAATTTGTTTAAGAATATTTTCATTTTTTTTTCTGTTTAAATTAGAACAAAACATACATTCAGACATACCTGGACGCATTGTGGTAATGAGAATTTCAGATGAAACTATAGTAAAATACAAAAATAATTCCTTTATATGTCGAAATTACTCTTTGTTCAGTGTAGAGAACAATATTGTCTTTATTATGGTGTTTTTATATATTACTAAAATGCATGTTTAATATTTAAAATTGTTAGTGCCATGGTGTTTTAATGGTTTCGTGAGAATGATCCAACTACACAATATGCTCACAAAATCTTGAACATATTTTTATTAATATTTGGATAAAGGGTGAACATCAATTTCCTGTCCTTCCATAGACTGCCTTTCCAACTTGATCTTTTTACGCTTCAACATGATTGCTTTATATGCTGAACAATTTAATGTAGGCATTTATTCAAATATAACTTAATTTAGGCTTTTATTCAAAAATAAATATTCATTAATTCACACATCAGTTATGGTAAAGGGAAGCTCAAGCATGCTTGCTTTATGTGTGAGAACAAATGAGGTTCATTCTTATTTGTTACACAGAAATGGTCTGTCCATAATGAATGTGGAGTAGATGCGCACGCCACAACAAAATGAGCCACTTACAGTAAATTTAAGAAATAAATGTGAAGCTTTGTGGAAAAACTAACATCACAATATGCATCTGTTGAGACAACAACATGCCTGGAAACTGGTTCTAGATGAACACCAGCCCATAGAAATGAGAGGTCCAACCATGGGATGAAGATTTGCCGGCAGGCTGCGTGATGGTCACTCGGTGCATGCCATGTTGCCATGCCCATCTCAGGACTCGGCCGTGAAGCCAGTGCTGAAGTGGTCTCATATGAAGCAACCCGAGTGTTATGACAGCCGCTGCGGATGCCATATGCCCCGGGAGCCTCTGAAATAGTTTCAGTGGAACCGCAATGGCAGCCACAAGGAGGGAAGGAGACAGCCTTCGTTCCAACCCTATAAGGAATTAGAGCACCGACCCGATCAGGCATTTCCAGTGGTCTTCCTGACGAGAAGAACACCAAGTGATGAAGAGGTTCCACTTCAAAGTGTAGGCCTGCCTTGTAGACAAGGCTCTAGCCGAAGTGATGGTAGCTACCACCTGAGGTGGCAAGGTACCTAAAACATCCAGGATGTATGTCTTAAGATCACAGTGCTACATTTGTAAACATATATGAACGAACACGTGAGGCATGACACTTTGTTTCTTTGTATGTCTCAACATATAGTGGAATTCATTTGAACTTTGCCTTCCTCTTCAAAAATCAATAATTAGGTTATGACAATATGGTGCTCAAGGTACACATGAGTGGCAATGAATTCAAATTTCTAACCAGACGTGCCTGACTAGTTTTCTTCTGTCTGTTTGTCAGTAACTTCTGTCATCTTTTTACACATACTTCACAAAAAACATGACTGTTGCTAAACAATATTCCATGTCAAAAGCCATGATAAAATATCAGGCTGGTGGCCCAGCTAAAAATTCTTTTATGTTCTGGGAATGTTTTCAGCTGCATTATGTTCCCATAATGTTATGCTAAAAGGTAGGATAACATTCTCTAACACATTCTATAAATTGTTAGAACATTATCTCCTAACATTCTTATAAAGATTTTAGCAGGAAGCTTCCCATTGAGCACTGGATGTGGACTCAAATGTTGCTCAGACGTCAAAATTAGGTTGAAAGTGAAAACCCAACCTTTGTTTAATGTCAAGATCCAACGTCTTTAAATAACTCTTGCACTTGGATGGATGCACTTTCAAAAACTCATCCTCTATTCGCTGCCATTATAAAGCTAAGCTAGGAAGCTGGACATTATTTAATATAACTCCGATTGAATTGGTCTGAAAGAAGAAAGTCAAACAAGATGGCAGCAGAGAGGAGGAGACCACACATTCCATTGAAGATATAATGTATATTATACAGTATGATGACAGGGAGTTCATAAAACAAAACAGGCTTGATCGTCAAGGTATTGTTTTTGTAACTGTCCTTGTAAGAATTTTCTAACTGCACAAATTAAAGTACTGATGTCAACTGGAAAAATGCAGCAGTGATCCAGTGATGACTCATCAGTGCACAGTAAGCAGGGATATTTGTTTTTAATGACCCTACAAGTTTGCTTAAACCATCAAAAATATGAGTAAAATATTTTATAAAAAAAAAAAAAAAAAAAAAAAAAATATATATATATATATACAGGTGCTGGTCATATAATTAGAATATCATCAAAAAGTTGATTTATTTCACTAATTCCATTCAAAAAGTGAAACTTGTATATTATATTCATTCATTACACACAGACTGATATATTTCAAATGTTTATTTCTTTTAATTTTGATGATTATAACTGACAACTAAGGAAAATCCCAAATTCAGTATCTCAGAAAATTAGAATACTGTGAAAAGGTTCAATATTGAAGACACCTGGTGCCACACTCTAATCAGCTAATTAAATCAAAACACCTGCAAAGGCCTTTAAATGGTCTCTCAGTCTAGTTCTGTAGGCTACACAATCATGGGGAAGACTGCTGATTTGACAGTTGTCCAAAAGACGACCATTGACACCTTGCACAAGGAGGGCAAGACACAAAAGGTCATTGCAAAAGAGGCTGGCTGTTCACAGAGCTCTGTGTCCAAGCACATTAATAGAGAGGCGAAGGGAAGGAAAAGATGTGGTAGAAAAAAGTGTACAAGCAATAGGGATAACCGTACCCTGGAGAGGATTGTGAAACAAAACCCATTCAAAAATGTGAGGGAGATTCACAAAGAGTGGACTGCAGCTGGAGTCAGTGCTTCAAGAACCACTACGCACAGACGGATGCAAGACATGGGTTCGCATTCCTTGTGTCAAGCCACTCTTGAACAACAGACAGCGTCAGAAGTGTCTCGCCTGGGCTAAAGACAAAAAGGACTGGACTGCTGCTGAGTGGTCCAAAGTTATGTTCTCTGATGAAAGTAAATTTTGCATTTCCTTTGGAAATCAGGGTCCCAGAGTCTGGAGGAAGAGAGGAGGGGCACACAATCCACATTGTTTGAGGTCCAGTGTAAAGTTTCCACAGTCAGTGATGGTTTGGGGTGCCATGTCATCTGCTGGTGTTGGTCCACTGTCTTTTCTGAGGTCCAAGGTCAACGCAGCCGTATACCAGGAAGTTTTAGAGCACTTCATGCTTCCTGCTACTGTCCAACTTTATGGAGATGCAGATTTTATGTTCCAACAGGACTTGGCACCTGCACACAGTGCCAAAGCTACCAGTACCTGGTTTAAGGACCATGGTATCCCTGTTCTTAATTGGCCAGCAAACTCGCCTGACCTTAACCCCATAGAAAATCTGTGGGGTATTGTGAAGAGGAAGATGCGATATGCCAGACCCAACAATGCAGAAGAGCTGAAGGCCACTATCAGAGCAACCTGGGCTCTTATAACACCTGAGCAGTGCCACAGACTGATCGACTCCATGCCACGCCGCATTGCTGCAGTAATTCAGGCAAAAGGAGCCCCAACTAAGTATTGAGTGCTGTACATGTTCATACTTTTCATGTTCATACTTTTCAGTTGGCCAAGATTTCTAAAAATCCTTTCTTTGTATTGGTCTTAAGTAATATTCTAATTTTCTGAGATACTGAATTTGGAATTTTCCTTAGTTGTCAGTTATAATCATCAAAATTAAAAGAAATAAACATTTGAAATATATCAGTCTGTGTGTAATGAATGAATACAATATACCAGTTTCACTTTTTGAATGGAATTAGTGAAATAAATCAACTTTTTGATGATATTCTAATTATATGACCAGCACCTGTATATATATATATATATATATATATATATATATATGTGTGTGTGTGTGTGTGTGTGTGTGTGTGTTAAATATGAGGGAAGAACAAAACACTAAACTTTGTTAAGTTATTTATATGACAAAATTATTTGGCAAAAATAGACACTACCAGCTACAGGTTTTATTTTACTATGCAAAAAGAAAAAAAGAAAAAAAATTACATTGCTGTATCACAAATAAAAAATTGATTGAAAGCATAACTACACAATATGCTCACAAAATCCTTGTCACATTTTTATTAATATTTGGATAAAGGGTGAACATCAGTTTCCTGTCCTTCCATAGACTGCCTTTCCAACTTGATCTTTTTACGCTTCAACATTCAACACGATTGCTTTATATGCTGAACAGATTTAATTTAGGCTTTTATTCAAATATAAATATTCATTAATTCACACATCAGTTATGGTAAAAGGAAGCTCAAGCATCCTTGCTTTATGTGCGAGAACAAATGAGGTTCATTCTTATGTGTTACACAGCACGCTTAAGTTTCCGCAAGAGCCAATGGGGTTTATTCTTGTGTGTTACACACATTTGAGTTTCTGGAAGAGGTTTGTTCTTGCGCATCAAGCAAGTTCAGTTTAGCTTCTGATTATGTTTGCTGATCAATGTTTATGTGAATAAAATCTGTTCATCATATAAAGTGATCGTGTCTCTTCTTCTTGTTTTAAATTACTTTGTTCTGTTATTATTGCTTGTTTTCTGTTGACGCTGTCCAAGCAGAATATGGCAGTTGGTTGGTGTTGTATTTGTCCCACCCCTCCTCCACTCTGATTGGACAGCTGGCTAAAAAGTGACAGTGATGAGCACAGTGTTTTACTCATAGACTAAAAAAATATAGACATAGTGTCCGTGACGTCACCCGTAGATTTCTGAAGAGCATTTTTGAAGCGAAAAAGCGGCCGCTGCTATTTTAGCAGCACGTCATCGTGCGTCACTCCCGGATAACTGAAAATGGGTAAAGAGGCGGGACATGGTTGGAACTGAGGTGCCTGGTTGCTGAAACCACGCCTGCCTAGCGCAACGTGATCATGTTAACAGGCAAAGGAGCTATCTATCTATCTTAGACACTATCTAAAATATTAATAAAGATAAGTTATATCATTAGAAAGTTCTAAAGGTTTACTGTCAATCTACAGTGTCTTTTTTACGATATAGATGCTCCAGCAACAGTAATATTGTAATTTGTGTTGGGTGTGCAAAAATGACACGCAATTTCAAAATGGGACTCCATACCTTTATAATGAAATAGCGATCGCTAGATGAATCCAATCCGTCGACACTTGGGTAAAATGTCCGTGAGTGTCCATTGAAAAACAAACAACAGCACTTTTTGTCCACAAAAGCATTAAATCCATGAAATATTGAGACTGTCTATTGTTTGCATCATATTTCTTCTGAACGATCTGCTATCCATCATCGTTCTTCAAGAAATTATGCAATATGAGCAGAGTTTATGTTGTAAAACTGTATACAATCGTATACATTGGACTCACAAAGAAATGAGCCTGTGAACAAATAAGTCCAAAATAGTGCAGCAGTTTTAGTTATAATATCCAAGCAGTGCTGTCGGATTTTGTGGTGTCTTGAGAGGCATATTCACCAGCCATTATCATTGTAGTAAATCTCATGAACAAAACTTTTAGCCAATGCCAAGACGATCCAACAACGTGTGTTCTGTTTATCTTCCGCATGTGTGCGTATATACACAGTACACATCTGTCTCGACCATAAGCACAGCAAGCCATATTATTTGTTAATTATATGAAATAATCCCGAAAAAAGCACAAACACAGCAGAGATGCCAAATTCAGCGGCTGGAATTAGCTGAGGTAAAGTGACGGCTCACAGACAACAGTTGCAACCCACCTGTCACTCAAGTGGCCACACCCTTAATTATGCTGAACTTTAAGGCTTAATATAATTTTAACAGATGAGTTATAAAAACATTCACCCCCCTCAGAGTTGTCATGAAGGGCAAAATTAGCAGTATAGACCAAAACCACAATTTGTACCAACCTGTAAACATGTTTTTTTCTGTTGTAAAGTTGGACATTTTAACAAAGATTCTGCTCTCTTTTGGAGCCTGTCCCTAGCGGCTAGTCGATGAATTGCAGTTTATGTATTGGGTTCAAGAGAAACTGGGGGAGGTTGCCGCTTGGTTTTACTCAAAGTTGAACATTCTTCAACTCGAGGCGACCGGTAAAAAAAACGCAGAGTGCTCAGTGCTTGAGCGTGAAAAAGACACTCAGTGCCTCGTTACACTCCTGGCATTTAAAAAACGT
The DNA here is from genome assembly GCA_037950675.1 of Hypophthalmichthys molitrix. Taxonomy (NCBI): domain Eukaryota; kingdom Metazoa; phylum Chordata; class Actinopteri; order Cypriniformes; family Xenocyprididae; genus Hypophthalmichthys; species Hypophthalmichthys molitrix. The sequence continues at coordinate 21,713,578 of CM075506.1, forward strand.
GGCGCTCCCATTGAAAACAATTGAAAAAGTATGCTAGCCGCTGGAAAAAAATGCTTTGGTGGACACAGGGCCTAATGGGAGATGGAAACGCACTTCCCGAATAAATTCTGACGTAGTGAACATTAAACCCACGTGACTAATTGTCTGTTTCCGCTGATGGTGTTTTATTTACTGTTGGTAACTAGGTTACCAATACCACCATCATCCGATTGAACAACTTGAAGGGCATTTCTGTGTGTGTGTTTTTTTTTTTTTTTTTTCGAACTTTGAAAAGATTCGCTTCACGTTTGGATGGAAACCCAGTGAGAACATGATTTGTGGCTTGAAAGCGCCATGGCTTGTTAGACAAAGCAACAGTAACTAAAAGGGGGCCGGGTCTTTGCAAATGGTCAATTGAGTGCCAGTCACAGAGCCAGTCAAATTTATTTGGCGATTTAAAACATTAATATCCAACATGATGGCAAATAGGCTTTCCAACTAATGTAAAAAAAAATCTATATATTTATATATAAAATAATAGCAGTAAATTTATCTCTCACATACCCACAAAATCATATACTGTCCTGCAACAGAGCAATACTAACCAGGTGGTCACACTAGTAACGGCTGATAGACCTTATTCAGAGCAGCGTCATGACAGGTATGAAAGTGAGGCTGTGAGTAATAATCTGTATAAAGCTCCTAGATCACTTATAATTTTCCACAGCTCCTGTTGTCTGGAATTTTTTGTCAACTGAAATTTCTTGGAAAGATATTTTGCAGTGTTTTGTCAGCAGAACAATCCAAAAAACACATTAAACAACAGTATAACCCACTAAAAAGATGTATGTCTATCCCTCACAGCCTGATTTTATTGTTGTTAAAAATCAAAGATGGCACTGCTGTGAATAATGCTGCCTTCACATGCTCTCGGAATGATCGTAAATACAAGTTTCTTAGGTAAAAATTACACATGAACTACCTCCCATTTCAGCTTGAATGCGATGAGCTCGTAATAACGACTTCAGAAGTGGGAATTATCAAATTTCCGATAACACGTGAAGGCAACATAAGGTCTGTTGTGTAACGTCAAAGAAACGCTACATGGCAAAATCATTTGATCATTTCCCCCAACATTTGTATCTGACTTATAATACACTATGATACATTTTTACAGAGTAAATGTAGATGAAAAAAAAAAAAATCCATGCAAACTTGATAGTGACCATAAATACGTAAAATACAGAAAAGGAATAGGCTACTAATGTGCTTTTGTTTCGCCAAAAATAAAAAAATGTCATTCTTGATAATAGCAAAACCACTAGTTTGATGTTACTTAAGTTATTGTACTACAGTAGGCTATATTTCTTTTGCAAAGTAGAAACAATAGCAGTAAAAAAAAATTATGTCATGGATGGATCACCCATCCAGTATAATACAATTCATTCATCCTTATAATACTAACAAGCCATTAAAAATGATCAGTGACTGAAAACAACCTCTACAATATCATCCTTTCCCATAATACCATTCTTTCATCTAGCACCTTTGGGTATAAAGTAAAACTTTCATTTGGATGAATATCAATGTCATCAAGCAGTACTAGGAACAGTAGTAGTAGTAGTATACAAGACTCTCTCTGCAAAAGATTCAGACTTCAAACAATTATTAAAGCAGTGACAACAGAAGTGCTTCTGAATTTCAAGTACACTGTCGGACCGTCAAAATCCCGAGGAGAGGTAGAGAGCAACCACTCCGAGTCACTATGTGTCTTTGCGTGCCCAAGCAAATGAACAAGAGGCACAATTGCAAAAAAAAAAGTGATTTGAATAGGAGGGTCCACTGTTGAGAAAATCAAACCTCTGAACTGTCATTGCTATCGAGGACTTGCGTCATCATGGGCTCTGTGCTGTTGGAGCCTCTGGGGGGCTCAGTGACATTCTTCTCCCGTCTAGATCGCACCACCAGAATGATGAGAACGACAAGGAGGATGGTGAAAAGAAGACCTACCAAGATTCCTATGATCAAGACAAGCTGGTTGTCACTAGAGTCCCTGTGATTCAGTTCTCTGGGAATGACACCCTCCTCTTGGGATTCCTCTTGAAGGTTGGGTTGTTTTTGAGTGCTGCGGTCCAGCGCTATATGCAAGATGTTTGTGCCGCGGTTATTTTCTGCACCAATATCCTGAGCCAAATCTGGAACGCCGCTGGCTGACCTTTTGGAAATCGAGTGGCTGTGTGTCACAGAATGATAGTCAATGCTTCTTTTCCCAATGCCCCGGTTTGCGTTATCTCTGGACCGGACGGTGTAGATGGTGTGAATGTACCACTCTCTGCCTGCCGACACCTGGGAGGAGTGTTACAGGGTTAGCATCAGAGCATGATCGCAATGTTTCTTAATGTGCCGGCTGTTGTGTGCCTCTTACCTGAAACAAAGCTGTGGAATCTATCCTAAAGCCATCAGAGCCCGGCTGCCTCACCAGCGCCAGCGCTTGAGGATCGTCTACAGCGAGGAAAGCATTGAAACTAATGCTACCAAATGTTCTCGCTTGAGTCTCTGGCTGAGCTTTGTCCTGTAAAGCAGAATGAGTTCAAACTTACAAGTTATACTGTCAAATCATCCTAAAACAGCACAAAGGCAAGGTTGTTCTCCATGCTCTCAAGAATAATTATCGTTCCTGAACAGTCATATAGTTAATTAAAACTAAAACTATTAACTCTTTCCCCACCATTGACAGAATTTTCAAGCAATCCATGTTTTCAGTGAATTCAGGGGGCGCTATTATGCATCTTCTGAAAGAGTACAGAAGCTCCAGATCCAAACACAGGTGAAGAAAACAAGCAGCAAAACAAGCGATAGAAGCATTGCTTACACATATGTAAGCTAACTCAATCATCAAACATTAATAGATTAGTTCACTTTCAAATGAAAATTACCTCAAGCTTTACTCACCCTCAAGCCATCCTAGGTGTATATGACCTTCTTATTTCTGATGAACACAACTGGAGATTATTAATAAATATCCTGACTCATACGAGCTTTATAATGGCAGTGAACGATATCAACGAGTATGAGCTGAAGACATCCACATCCATCCATCATAAACACGGCTCTGGGGGGTTCAATAAAGTCCTTCTGAAGTGAAGTGATACATTTGTGTTAAAAAATATCCATATTTAACAAGTTATGAAGTAAAAATATTAAGCAAAAGTAAAATATCTAGCTTCCGCAAGACCGCCTTCTATATTCAACTTATGAAGAAAATGTAAAACTCGTACAGTTCAAAAACCTTACATCCTACGCCTTCCCTATTCAACTTACAGAAAAAAATTAAATGACGTGATGCAATTTTACACTTTCTTTGTATGTTGAATACGGAAGGCAAGCTAGATATTTTACTTCATAACTTGTTAAATATGGATTTTTTTTTTTTTTTACACAAACGCATCGTTTTGCTTCTGAAGGACTTTTTTAATGCCCCCCCCATCCCCCCGGAGCCGTGCAAAGTACATTTATGATGGATGGGAGTGGATGGAGACGCTTTCTTCAGCTTCATACTCGTTGGTCTCACATACTGCCATTATAAAGCTTGGATGCATCAGGATATTTATTAATATTTCTCCAATTGTGTTCATCAGAAAGAAGAAAGTCATATATACCTAGGATGGCTTTATAATAACTGAAATAAAATAAGTTTTTTTTGCCTTTGTTTTTTAAAAATAATTGTATCCATATTATTGGATTTCTAATCTAAAATGCCAACTGTTTATGCAAAGTTTGGGCTTTATTAAACAGTGTCTATACTTACAATAATCTTGAATCGGTACAAAAGGGATGGTGAATCAGCTAGGCAGCCGTACTCAAAGTTGTCAGGGTTGTACTTTGGGATGTATCCATCCGCCCCTGTGCACAGGAACACCTTCTCGATGTTACAGATGAACGAGTCTCCAAGATTCTGGACAGGATCTACCATTACACGGCCATAGATGACATCTCCTAGAGAAAAGCAACAGCCTTGAATTAGTGAAAGGTGTCATACTTCAATTCTCATAATCTTTATTTTTGGTCACAGGATCAAATGACATATGAATAAATTGTTGTTTTTAGCATTTTACCCTCTGAGAAAGCTGTATCACTCTCCTGACCAAAGCCCATGGAGCCGTCTGACAACCAGAGAGTCCTCTTTGAAAGCAGGAGCATCTGTGTGTTAAGACTGAACTCTGCTGACACTGGATCACTCACCTAAAGGGAACAACATGTAAGGGGTCATATTACACAAAATTATATTATTATTATTATATGTTCTATAATTAAAAGTTCCCTAGATTTTGAAATGGAGTTTGATGTACTATGAAAAATTACTGTAAATACCAGAACTCAAAACTTCCCCCCAAGTCCAAAAAGACCATTTATTGAACACAAATTGCAAATATGACTTTAATTTCACTTATGACTTGATCCTTTTGGACCAACTTGAAGTAAGAGACAGAAGCTAGAGGTGGAGAATATCAATGTTCTTTATTGTCAATCAGCAGAGTGGAAGAAGAAGAGCAGAAGACAACAAGAATGCCGTTTCTCCATATACGTTCTAAAAGGGATAGTTCACCCAAAAGTGAAAATTCTGTCACCCTCAAGTCGTTCCAAACCTGTATGAAATTTCATTTTTGGGTGAACTATCCCTTTAAGCGATCTTGCATCCTTGTGTTCTTGTACTACATTATCATCAACCATCAAATTTCAATTCCAGTACTCAAGAATGCAAGTACAGAGCGCACATGAAAGTACCCAGATGTGACCTTGATTTATTGGCATATTAAAAAGAATCTTAACATTGACAAAGCATAGGTAACATTAAACATACATACTCATTTTCACAAATATAAGGGGTAAAATAAAATGATATTAAATAATTTGAAAATAAATGTCTATAAAGAAATGTTTTAATAGGTTATGAGATTTGTTTGTAATGTTATGTTGTATTTATTGTGCATTGGACACTACTGGGATGGTCATTTGAGCAACAAGGTCATAGCACATCTTAATTCTCAAACAGGTCTTGCAAACTGTGTTGTCTGAAAAGGGACCCTAGCCCTTTGGTAAGATACAGAAATATAAAATAGAGATATACAAAAATAGTACATTGCCACAGCAAGTGCCATTTATGAGAGCACACATGCCTCCTTTCTCAGCTAGAAGGAAGTCTAAGGCTATCCTATTTTGCATGACCATTCAACTTGTGGCATGTAGCTCTTGCCCTAAAGACTCAAGTGCTTGATAGGTTTAATTAAAGGTACATTTTTGGCTATAGTACAAGTAGTTCTCTTTGTGAGCTATGGTAAGAGGTGGCTGAAATGCAACTTTATGCACAACTGCCAGCCTGCATGGAGAAGTTCTTGAAACTTGAAATATCTGCTGCTCAACAGTGGCTTTTTTTATAGCTGCCCTTTTAATACAATTCATTTGTTTGACAGAAACTTTTCTTAAGCTTTTATCTGAGTTCTTTTGTGCTCTAATCAATCACGTATCTTTTGATAGTCTGATAATCTCTATTCAGTTTTTGTGAAATATTAGTTGTTTTCATGCCTTTTGGAAGACATTTCGCTGTTCGATGCTTTTCATCTTCAGAAAGATCTTTCTTCCTTTCCATATTGCATGAGAACTGTGACTTGCTTAATAATGTGTAACCTCTTTAGGCAGGTTTTCCATTTACATAAGAAGACCACCTGACAAACTACTTAAACCTGTCTGAGAATCATACCAGTTATCTAAAAAGACACAGATAGCACACATCCTTCTGCAAGATGACCTCTCATCTGGAAAGTATCTCCTGTTACAAACATGATAGATGTCTTTAAGATGTCAGTTTTACATATGTTCTAAATCATAAACATCGTAAAGTCTTTTTTTAAAACATCTATTTGACATCTGACAGGAAATATCCTATAGACATATTGCAGATGAGCAAACACTCCAAAACATATGTCTTCCATATGTAAACAACACGCACATCATATAGACATCTCAGAGATGTACGTGTGCTATCAGGGTATGAGAAATAAAAGAAACACTTTTTTTAAAAATCTAAAATCTGAATGTTTACTGTACTAAAATCCTACTGATATGTCATTTGCATAACAATTTGGAACAAAGTGTGTATATACAGTATCTCACAGAAATGAGTACACCCCTCACATTTTTGTAAATATTTTATTATATCTTTTCATGTGACAACACTGAAGAAGTGACACTTTGCTACAATGTAAAGTAGTGAGTGTACAGCTTGTATAACAGTGTAAATTTGCTGTCCCCTCAAAATACCTCAACACACAGTCAGCAATGTCTAAACTGCTGGCCACAAAAGTGAGTACACCCCTAAGTAAAAATGTCCAAATTAGACCCAATTAGCCATTTTCTCTCCCCGGTGTCATGTGAGTCATTAGTGTTACAAGGTCTCAGGTGTGAATGGGGAGCAGGTGTGTTAAATTTGGTGTTATCGCTCTCAGTTTCTCATACTGGTCACTGGAAGTTCAACATGGCACCTCATGTTAAAGAGCTCTCTGAGGATCTGAAAAAAATAATTGTTGCTCTACATAAAGATGGCGTAGGCTATAAGAAGATTGCCAAGACCATGAAACTGAGCTGCAGCACGGTGGCCAAGACCATACAGCGGTTTAATAGGACAGGTTCTACTCAGAACAGGCCTCGCCATGGTCGACCAAAGAAGTTGAGTGCACGTGCTCAGCGTCATATCCAGAGGTTGTGTTTGGGAAATAGACGTATAAGTGCTGCCAGCATTGCTGCAGAGCTTGAAGGGGTGGGGGGTCAGCCTGTCAGTGCTCAGACCATACGCCGCACATTGCATCAAATTAGTCTGCATGGCTGTCGTCCCAGAAGGAAGCCTCTTCTAAAGATGATGCACAAGAAAGCCCGCAAACAGTTTGCTGAAGACAAGCAGACTAAGGACATGGATTACTGGAACCATGTCCTGTGGTCTGATGAGACCAAGATAAACTTAATTGGTTCAGATGGTGTCAAGCGTGTGTGGTGGCAACCAGGTGAGGAGTACAAAGACAAGTGTGTCTTGCCTACAGTCAAGCATGGTGGTGGGAGTGTCATGGTCTGGGGCTGCATGAGTGCTGCCAGCACTGGGGAGCTACAGTTCATTGAGGGAACCATGAATGAGCAGAGCATGATCCCCTCCCTTCGGAGACTGGGCCGCAGGGCAGTATTCCAACATGATAAAGACCCCAAACACACCTCCAAGAAGACCACTGCCTGTGAAGCTCTGGTGAACTCCATGCCCAAGAGGGCTAAGGCAGTCCTAGAAAATAATGGTGGCCACACAAAATATTGACACTTTGGGCCCAATTTGGACATTTTCACTTAGGGGTGTACTCACTTTTGTGGCCAGTGGTTTAGACATTAATGGCTGTGTGTTGAGTTATTTTGAGGGGACAGCAAATTTACACTGTTATACAAGCTGTACACTCACTACTTTACATTGTAGCAAAGTGTCACTTCTTCAGTGTTGTCACATGAAAAGATATAATAAAATATTTACAAAAATGTGAAGGGTGTACTCACTTCTGTGAGATACTGTATATATACACTACCAGTCAAAAGTTTGGACACACCCTCTCATTTAATGTTTTTTCTTTATTTTCACAACTATTTACATTGTAGATCCTCACATTATAGATTGTAGATTCTCACATTGTATATTGTAGATTCTCACATTGTACATTGTAGATTCTATTTACATTGTAGATTTTTTCATGAACACATCAAAACTATGAATGAACACATATGGAATTATGTAGTAAACAAAAAAGTGTGAAATAACTGAAAACATGTTTTATATTTTAGATTCTTCAAAATAGCCACCCTTTGCTTGCTTTGATTACTGCTTTGCACACTCTTGGCATTCTCTCGATGATCTTCATGAGGTAGTCACCTGAAATGATTTTCCAACAGTCTTGAAGGAGTTCCCAGAGATGCTGAGCACTTGTTGGCCCTTTTGCCTTCACTCTGTGGTCCATCTCATCCCAAACCATTTCGACTGGGTTTAGGTCAGGTGACTGTGGAGGCCAGGTCATCTGGCACAGCACTCCATCACTCTCCTTCTTGGTCAAATAGCCCTTACACAGCCTGGAGGTGTGTTTGGGGTCATTGTACTGTTGAAAAATAAATGATGGTCCAACTAAATGCAAACCGGATGGGATGGCATGTCGCTGCAGGATGCTGTGGTAGCCATGTTGGTTCAGTGTAGAGGTCTGCGCGGGACTGTTTTTTTTCGTCCCGTCCCGCAAGGTTCTATTCCGCACGTACCCGCTCCCGCCTAAAATTCAATCTGTGTTCACCTGCTATCCGCATATAGTGATTTTCTTCCCGACCCGACGGGTCCCGCTAAATTTAGATTGTTTCCAGAATCTCGCAAACTTCCCCTAAAGAAAGAGAGTGATTGGGGATAACAAATAGCCTATAAAATGTTGCATAGCATATACAAGATTTTTATTTGTTATTTGTCTTATGATGCTGTCAACACCCTAAAAATGTCAGAAAAAAAAATGTCACAAAGAATAATAGGCTAAATATCACACAGAAAAATAGGCTAAATTAAATAGCCTACAACATGTCCCTCTTGGCTAAGTCAAAAATAGGCTACATATAAACGAAAACTTGGCTTACTAGCTAAACTGCAAAATGAAATCTTTTTTAACATCCACACAAGAACAGAATGACGCTGACTGACGACCGTTTCAGAAAGTCTCTCCTCTAAAATCTGATCACACAAAGGTTGAATGTTCTCTGATGGTGCACTCGCGCAGACCTCTAATGCAAAGAACATATATTGCCAGGTTTCTCAGGACAGGGAACTGGGGACTGTGTGAACGCCACCACTGCAGAAAGTTTTGTTCACTTAAAGTTCAAGCACAGATGCGCTGATGTCAAAGCATCTCGGGAGCGACCGGGTTATTGTCAGACCGCCTGCTCCCGCCTAAAGTACACTATAGTTACCGACTGCAATCCACCTTTCATTCAAAATTTAATCCCGCGCAGCAAGAAATCTTATCGGTTCCCGCGGTTTCCGTGGGAGAACCTCAGGAATGCAGACCTCTAGTTCAGTGTGACTTCAATTTTGAATAAATCCCCAACAGTGTCACCAGCAAAGCACCCCCACACCATCACACCTCCTCCTCCATGCTTCACGTTGGGAACCATGCATGTAGAGACCATCCGTTCACCTTTTCTGCGTCGCACAAAGACACGGCGGGTGGAACCAAAGATCTCAAATTGGGACTCATCAGACCAAAGCACAGATTTCCACTGGTCTAATGTCCATTCCTTGTGTTTCTTGGCCCAAACAAATCTCTTCTGCTTGTTGCTTTTCCTTAGTAGTGTTTTTTTAGCAGCTATTTGACCATAAAGGCCTGATTCGCGCAGTCTCCTCTGAACAGTTGATGTAGAGATGCGTCTGCTACTAGAACTCTGTGTGGCATTAATCTGGGCTCTAATCTGAGGTGCTGTTAACTTGCGATTTCTGAGGCTGGTGACTCGGATTATCCTCAGCAGCAGAGGTGACTCTTGGTCTTCCTTTCCGGCGGTCCTCATGTGAGCCAGTTTCACCATAGTGCTTGATGGTTTTTGCAACTGCACTTGGGGACACATTCAAAGTTTTTGCAATTTTCCGGACTGACTGACCTTCAGTTGTTAAAGTAATGATGGACTGTCATTTCTCTTTACTTAGCTGATTGGTTCTAGCCATAATATGAATTCTAACAGTTGTCAAATAGGGCTGTCAACTGTGTACCAACTTGACTTCTGCACAACACAACTGATGGTCCCAACCCCATTAAGAAGGCAAGAAATTCCACAAATGAACCCTGACAAGGCACACCTGTGAAGTGAAAATCATTTCAGGTGACTACATCATGAAGCTCACTGAGAGAAGTCCAAGGGTTTGCAGTGCTGTCAACAAAGCAAAGGGTGGCTACTTTGAGGAATCTAAAATATGAAACATATCTAGAGATATTTCACACTTTTTTGTTTACTACATAATTCCATGTGTTCATTCATAGTTCCCATTCAGTCGGTCATGTTCAACGTACGTCGGACAGACCGACGAATAGGAATCTCGCTAGAGAGGCCAATCTGCTTCGAGTGTAAATAAAACGAGCCAATGCACATTGGCATGCAATCATATGCAGCAGCTGCTCGCCTCGCAGTGTGAGTATTTAATGAGTAGCAGGTGCGTTGCACCTTCAGCTTTTCGCTTCGGAGCCGAACATATGTGTCTTTGTTGGCCGTTCCCCTGCGTGCTTCAGCACTTTTAAAGAGCAAGTCCCTGAAAGAGCTTACACAAGTAGAACTTGCGTCTTTTTAAAGATGACATTCTACTTGTGTGTTTCTGGATGCGGTCGTTACCTGGCACCAAGGGATGGTCACGATTGCTACATCACATGTCTGGGCTTAAAGCACGCTGAGGCAGCTGTAAGAAAAAATGATGAGGATGTTGAAGCTCTTGATGAAGAAGTTTATTGCAGTGTAGCAGTGACAAAGTACACGTAGCACCTTGGGTTCATCGGAGTCGGAATGAACCCAGAACATCCAAATCTCAAACCTTTTATCCTGTTACAGTTTACCACTCTTAATGTAAATGGAATTGCTCCTGCTGTAACAGCTGTGGTCTGTATGTTAATGAAGTTGTGACACCTTATTGTCTGAGATGGTTCTCGGTGTCCCACACCCATTCCCATTCTACAATTGATGACCATTTGCTCAGGATGTGATCAACCCAAATGGTACATAAACAATATACCAATTGACTTTGTACTTCTCTATGATAATTAAGCCATTTTGGGGATGAGCCCATTCTAAAATATACTCTGGAGTGGAACCTGGCTCGAGGCAGACTACAATTTCTTACACAGCGTTCGTGGATGAGTCATGTACCCATTGTAGGAAGATGACCATCTCGGAGTTGCGATCAAGACTCCAGTTCCTGCAAAGGGGCAGAGTCCTAGTGCCGCTGCCTCGTTCCGATCCTGGTGATCTGAGGATTAAAGTGAGCGCGCTTCCTTTGGGGAATCAACACCCTAGGAACCCTCACTCCTCCTGCACTCCGCAGCCAGTAGAGCTGCCGGAGGAGCACAGTGGGCCATCTCAAAGGTGTGCACCATTCATATCCTTCGTGCGATGTCCACTATGGTGGTCCAGGAACTCTGGCTGTGTCTGGCCGACATGAGGGATACCGACAAAGTAAGGTTCCTTAATTCCCTTGTGTCCCAGACTGGCCTCTTTGGCGACGCAATCGAGAACTTCGCCCAGCAGTTCTCGGCTGTACAGAAGCAGTCTGAGGCAATCAGTCACATCCTGCCGCGGTGGTCAGCTGCTGCGTCCACCCATCCGCCCCCGGCAGCACCTCAGCCTGCTCGTCGCAAAGGGCGCCCCCCTGCGGCTGCCCCCGCTCCCGCGCCAAGAGCATCCACTTCACTGCAGTGAAAGCTGTCGATGCCCATGTCTTGCGTGTGGAGATTGCATGCCTACTGGCCAAGGACGCGATAGAGCCATTCCCTCCAACTGATATGAGGTCAGGGTTTACAGTCCCTACTTCATTGTGCCCAAGAGAAGCGGTGGGTTACAACCGATCTTGGACCTGCCATTCATGTTCCTGGTGTGCTCAACCGTGTGGCCGACGAGCTCTCACAAGCTGCGCTGCCGGGAGAGTGGCAACTCCACCCCCAGGTGGTCCAGCTGATTTGGAGAGAGTTTGGGGAGGCTCAGGTAGACCTGTTGCCTCGCCGGAAACTTCTCACTTCCGGTTATTTTACTCCCTGTCCGAGAGAACACTCGGTACAGATGCACTGGCACTCAGCTGGCCCTGGGGCCTTCACAAATATGTGTTTCCCCCTTGTGCAAAGTCAGGGAGGACGAGGAGCGGGTCCTGCTAGTGGTGCCCTATTGGCCCAACTAGACCTGGTTCCCGCAACTCTCACTCCTCGCGACAGCCCCTGGAGAGGTGTTAGTGTTGGCTTGCTGCGCTACATGCGCTTATTACTCCAGAGAGTCCCTACAAGGCAGACCCTGTTGAGTCCTCCAATCTCCCTTCGGCAGCTGGATGTGGCGGAGCATCTGGCGCCAGGCCTATACTCCGTTGTATCCTTGAGAACCGGATTTAGGCTGGGTACCATGTGTGTAACCCTACAGGGATCCCATAAGTGTAGTTCCACGGTTGCTCCTAAATGAAGCCCGTGTCTTCCCCTCTGGGAGAACCCACCTCTCATCAGGTTGGAGTCACCCCAGTACTTCCATACGTACTACAGCCCTACGGGGTAAGTCCATATGTACTTCTCCACATAACTCCTTCGGGGAAGGATGTGGCTTCCGCAGCGTTTCTTTCCCAGCGAAAGGGTATGCTTTCCCAGTGTTATCCATTAGTTTTACTGAATGGGTTTTTGGGGAACAGCAGTGATCGACACTCTCTGTGTTAGCCCTGTCCCACCGTCCTTAGGCAAGGGGGTTCAGGTGGCTTGCAACAGAGCACCGGAAGGGGGCAGCTCCTGTGGCACTTTGGTTGGGATTCCTCGGAACGTCTCGGTTACATTGGTAACCCTCGTTTCCTGAAGGAGGGAACGGAGACGTACATCCCGTCGCAACAGACGCTGGACCCCGCTGATGCTGCCGCCTAACCTGTTTGGCTCCTCAGCGAAAACCTGAAAATGCAATGCACCTGCTGCTCATTAAATACCCATGCTGCGAGGCGAGCAGCTGCTGCATATGATTGCATGCCAATGTGCATTGGCTCGTTTTAGTTACATTTGAAGCAGATTGGCCTCTCTAGCGGGATTCCTATTCGTCGGTCTGTCCGACGTACGTCTCCGTTCCTTCCTTCAGGGAACGAGGGTTACCTATGTAACCGAGAAGTTTTGATGTCTTCAGTGAGAATCTACAATGTAAATAGTCATGAAAACAAAGAAAAAACATTAAATCAGAGGGTGTGTCCAAACTTTTGACTGTTCATCATATAAAGCGATCGAGTCTCTTCAGAAAATTTGGACTAAACCGCTCTATTCATATGGTTTACGATCTCTTTATGAACTTTTTGAAGCGTCAAAGTTGTAGCTGTACAGCTGTCAAAGGAGGGACAGAAAGCTCTCAGATTTCATCAAAAAGATCTTCATTTGCGCTCCAAAGATGAATGAAAGTCTTATGCGTGTGGAACAACATGAGGGTGAGTAATTGACAGTAACTGATAATGACAGAATTTTCATTTTTTTGGTTAACTAACCCTCGAAGCAAAACCGAAAAATTCACAGGAACTATGGAATGTATTTTGTTCATCCTGGTCTGAAATACCTGTTTCTAGGTGCCAGATGCGATGCAACACAGATGCGCAGCAGTTATGAAAAAACAATGGTTATGCAACTAAATATTTAAAGTGAAGTTTAATCTTAAATTAGAGTTTGGAGAGAAAAATGTTGATTGATTGATATTCCTTTTCTCTGCTTCCTGTAAAAGAATAACGCAGACTTGATAAAATTTGTTAATGTGTAATGTTTCCAGTACATTTGAAATATGGAAATAAAAGCTATTAAAAATATTTGCACTTTATTCACTTTTATTTATGCACTGCTATTTATTTGAACACAACTGTATATATATGAAAGTGAATGTGACATGTTAAGGCCAGGTGTGGTAACCCATACTCTGCATTTAACCCATCCAAGTTAGTGCAGACACATTAGGAGTAGGGAGTAGTGAACACACACACACACACACTGCAAACCGTGGATAAACACACCCGGAGCAGTGGGCAGCCATTTTGGGGGGTTAGGTGCCTTGTTCAAGGGCACCTTCAGGCTACCAGTCTGACTAACCATTAGGCCACGACTGCCCCAACCATAAATTGAATGAATTCTTCTCTCTCTCTCTATATATATAGAGAGAGAGAGGGAGAGAAGGAGAGAGAGAGGGAGAGAGAGAGCAAGGATTCATTCAGTGGATCAAATTGACAGTAAAGACATGCTTCTTTTGAACTTTCTATTCACCAAAGAGTCCTGAAAAAATATATATATCCTGGTTTTCACAAGAATATTAAACACACTTGAGCCACAAATCAGCATAATAAATTTGCAGAATGATTTCTAAAGGATCATGTGACACTGAAGACTGGCGTAATGATGCTGAAAATACAGCTTTGCCATCACAGGAATAAATTACAATTTAAATTATATTAAAATAGAAAACAATTATTTTAAATTGTACAAATATTTCACAATATTACTGTTTTTACTGTATTTTAATCAAATAAATACAGCCTAGGTGAGCAGAAGAGACTTCTTCTAAAAAACTTACCACAAACTTCTGAATGGTGGTGTACATGTGCAAAAACTTTATATTTAATATACTCCACTAATTTCAGTATTTAAAGTTCAGCCATTTGAAATAACATAAAGGAAGATATGGGGAAGTCTGCCAAACATTGTGCTATTCCTGGCTGTGGACTAACATGCAGCTCTGCTTAATGTTAAAATAAAATAGATCAGCCCGGTACATTTCAGAATGGATTGTTTTGTAAACCTGTCACACTGTAATGCAGGCTTTGCAAAGAGGTATGTACTGTAGGACACTGCTTCCCAACCACTGTGCCGCAGCACACTATTGTGCCGTGACAGGTTGTCAAGTGTGCCATGGAAAATGACCGAATGCCAAAAAATAATAAAATAAAATAAAATAAATGCTATACAGTTAAGAATATATTGTCGCTGTCAGGTGGAAACCATCTCTATATTTCGTAATTTTTGTTTTATTTTATTTTTTAAAATTAATGCTATTAGTCACCCTTTAAGCCTGTATGTGGGATTTAAATTTTTTTAACCAATTAAAAGGATTTAAAAGAGCATGTTTGAATATCTCTGCTTGTTTGCAATGCAAATGTAAATAAAGAACTGATGTTTGAAAAAAAAGGACAGCGTTTTCTTTGCTCAAGAAACAATATAGTATGTCTATACAGGCTAATGTTTTATGTATTTGAAAAGCAGAGAAGAGTCTTATTTTCCGTCTAGCTGTAGCCAGTATGCTAATATTTAAAATATCCTGCTTCATCTACTATATCATGAGATTTTGTCCAAATGTATTCAACAAGAAATACTGAGTGCTCATATAGCTACAATAAACCTTATAACCTGTAAGTTGATGAAAAAAGTGTAATGCGATGCACTTACTGTCTCAGATGCGGCTATTCAGACAAAACATGTCATTCGCTGGTCAAAAACTTTGCAACTCCATCTGAGCTTGATATTCATAAAATGTAAGTATTATAATGACACATGCACGTGTATGACATATATAAAGCCACAATACCAACTTTGATGACACAGTGTTTAATTATATAAAAAATAAAAAATATGAGGTTTCCACCCAACAGCGACGATATGTAAATTAGTTTTTTTATCATCATCACCAACAACATAATTTAGCTACCTATATATGACCTTTTTGTGTTTCTTCCGGACTTAAAAGGATAGTTCATCCAAAAATGAAAATTATCCCATGATTTACTCACCCTCAAGCCATCCTAGGTGTATATGACTATCTTCTTTCAGACGAACACAATCTGAGATATATTTAAAAATATCCTTAGTCCTTAATTTTTCAGTGAACTATCCTTTTAAACTCCAGTTTCACATTAAATGTGACTACTACTTTTAATATAATATCCAGTTTTAATATGCCACTTGTTTTAGTGCATAGTAGTGTGCCGTGGGATTTTTTACTTATCAAAACTGTTCTGTGGCAAGAAAAAGGCTGGGAAACACTGATGTATGATGTGATCCCTGCTTTGAGTGCCTCAGACACACACAAGAAAACTCTGAGCTTGGCTATACAGCTAATGGCGTGAACCCTTTGATGAGTGCTTGTGATTCAGTAATGACCTGTTGGAAGCGTATGTCCAGATCAAAGGTGATTGGCTCTCTGGGGTGGCACACAGGACGGAAGCTGTACTCGACACTGGGAGGAGCCGTGCAGGGAACCAGTTTCACCGTGTAAGTTCCTGAGTAATCCCTCACCTGGAGGAAAATATTGCAACATTTTTCAGGAGAGACAGTAAAGGACCCAATGATGTCAAATGTAAACATGAACATATAGTATCATGAGCAGATTTTGCTTTGAATGCAGAAAAATGTAATTTTTACAGCTGCATCCAGACACCCTAAAGACTTACCGCAAAGTCAGAGATGAAGGTCCATTGCTGCATTGGCTGGTTGTATGTTGGCTCACTTCGCACCAAGCTAAGGTTAAAGGTCAGCCCAGGGTGGTCCGCACACATGACCATGGAAGTCATAAGAGAGGCTGTGTTGACAGAAATTTTATTATTCTGATTGGACACAAGTAAGATCACATGACACTGCCTCATCATTACAAGTTTCAGTAAATTGTCCCATTAAATGGACAAATTACACAAGAAAGGTCTCGTAATTCACCCTCAAATATAAATAAAATATAAATAAACATTACATTTAGCATCAACTGTTATTTACATAGATACTTTACAATATTGCTTTAATTCATAAGAATACAGTTATAATAATAGCTGGTTTCAAAAGTAAGCTTAATTTTCTATATTCAAAATATAATTTCTTGTTTCTTTTTCTTTTTGATTGAAATATGACTAGTGACAGTTTTGTGAGTTTCATCCAATTCTATAATTGCACTCATGAAGCTGTGAGCCAAAAAAGCAAATGAAAAACAATTATTAGAACCAGATGAAATAATACAGGTACTTGTAGTATATTTAATATGTGTAATAACACACCTGAATGTGCAGTGACAAAGAGCCCACGAAAACGTGCTTCTGTACGGAAGTTGACAACCAAACGGCCTTGTTCGTTTATACGCATGCTTGTAGGATAGAGGGCCCCTAAAAAAAATCCACATAATGAAGAAATCCATATACACTACTGTTCAAAACTTTGGGAGCAGTAAGATTTTTTTTTTTTTTAAGAAATTCAATATTTGAATTTTCTATTCATCAAAGAAACCTGAAACAAAATGTATCACAGTTTCCACAAGAAAACAAACAAACAAAAAAACATTAACAAACAACTATTTTCAACATAGCTGTTTCTTGTGCACTAAGTCAGCATATTAGAATGATTTCTTAAGGATCATGTGGACTGGAGTAATGATGCTAAAAATTCAGCTTTGCATCACAGGAATAAATTACATTTTAATTTTTTTTTTTTTTTTAAATAGAAAAACATGCTGTCTTGCCTTGTAATTCAGCTTCTGGTGGACTACCAATGCCATCTCTCCACAAGATGGCAGTATCATAAACAAAAGTGAGACGCAGCTCAGACTGCAGGTCAAAGTGCTGCCAGCCACCAGCGCCGACGGGTGAATGGAACACATATGACACGTGCAGGGGCACACGCAGGGTCACATAAGACTGCACCAGGTTCAGCACCTACACAGGACAGAAAGATAAATTCTGTAGTAACTACCCAGCAAAAAATTTTTGGAACCTACCTGGAACCAACCCAGGATGAACATCCTAACATACTGTGTTAATTAGTTAGGAAAGTTTTCTTTTTACGCAAATAGATTAGTTTTTGGTTACAAACCTACAGAGAACATTCTTAGAACGTTATGACAACATTATAGGATCGTTCTGTGTTCTGGGTAAACTGTCTCAAAGGACAGGAGAATTATACTTCTAATTATTACACATATACCTTGGTTGTCAAATAAAAATCTTAATTATGTTAACAGAAGAAAAAGGCTTTTGGCATGGCTTTATGTATATACATGTCATGTATATGTGCCACCAGTAGATGGTGCTGTTGTTCTGGTTTTAAGTTAACTCTGCAAGCCTCACTCAGTTTACCCTAGAAAAAAATTACTAATGAATTGAAATAATAACTTTAAACTCACAAAATTACATTAACAGTCAGAATCACAAACTTTTAATAGAAAAATTTAACCAAAAAAGATTTGCAGTAAACTCTTAAAATTCTTTTAATTCTTAAAATTCTTCTTAAACTCTTAAATTAAAAGTACTTTAGTATTTTTTTTTACTTTTAACTCTCCAAGAAAGTGTTTTGGATATCTTTACAGATCGACTTCACTGAACTTGAATGTGGCCTGTACACCCATCCATCCCTGTTTAATGACACTAGTCCACTTTAATTAACTGCAGAGTAAACCAACAAGCCTGTGTCCATGGTGAAGATGAACGAATGGCTTAAACAGGCATGTAAACAGTTGTCTAAAGCTTGTTTTAAGGGCTACCCTTGTCTAGCTAGCTGTTTAAAAGGAAGAACAGGAAAAAAAGAGAAGCTTTTTATGATCTAAAGTTCAGTTTTGACTCATTGTGGGAGAAAGACAAATAGTGGACTGCTTAAACTAGAGGTACATAAAGCAGGTGCCTTTTCCAATAAGCTAAAATGGTTAGCCACAGCATAATGGACTGATGTGATCTCACAACTGTGAAATAATTATTTCCTTTAATATGTTTGGTAAAGACTGGATATCCATATATCAAGAGCAGGAGTCTAAACCTTGAAATGCATTAAATACATTCCTGAATTGACACTGAAACAAAAGAGATAGAGACATGTTAGCTGCTTTTAAGGGCACAAAACACATTCTTACACTACCGTTCAAAAGATTTTTTCAAGTTTTTGAAAGAAGTCTCTTTTGCATCAGTCTTCAGTGTCACATGATCCTTTAGAAATCATTCTAATATGCTGATTTGCTGCTCAAGTAATATTTCTTACTGTTATCAATGTTTAAAACAGTTAAAGGGTTAGTTCACAAAAAAAAAAATTGTGTCATCATTTACTCACCCTCTTGTTGTTCCAAACCTTAAGAGTTTCTTTCTTCTATTATAAGATATTTTAAAGAATGTTAGTAACCAAACAGTTGACGGTAACCATTGACTTCCATAGTATTTTTTTTCCTACTATGGAAGTCAATGGGTGCCGTCATCTGTTTAAATAACCAACATTCTTTAAAATATCTTCTTTTGTGTTCAACAGAAGAAAGAAACTCTTACAGCTTGAGGGTGAGTAAGTAATGACAAAATTTTCATTTTTGGGTGAACTATTCCTTTTAATATTTTTGTGAAAACTGATATTTTCTTCAGAATTCTTTGATGAATAGAAAAAGAACAGCATTTATTTAAAATAAAAATCTTTATGTCTTTACTGTCAATTTGATCAATTTAATGCATCCTTGTTGAATAAAAGTAAGAATTTCTTTAAAACACACACACTTTTGAACAGTAGTGTATATAACTATTTATTTGCCTGATGCTAAAGGCATGATGAAATTAAATTAGAAAAAAAATAAGTTTTCTTCTTTTTCCTCACCTGTCCATCAGTCCCGATGGTCCCTCCACAATCGTTGAGCAGTTCAGACATGTCATAGTAGCTGACAAACTCCCACAAGCACGCCTCCAGATGCAGGTTTCGGTAGAATCGTAGGGTGTTTTGGCCCCTGAGGGTCGTGCTATATTGGTAGGGTGCAGTCCCACCAATGGCATCTGGATTGCGTGTGGCATCGGTGATGAAACCATAGCGTGTCCGCACCTCTGTGTAGTCCAGCAGGTTCGAGCAGCGATGGTTTCCTACACGCGTGCCGTCTGGACTCAGGGTCAGTTCAAAGTTGGAGAGCGGCCGAGTGGAGACTACAGGTAACATACCTAACAAGGGAATGGGGCACACGATGTAACATGGATGTATCTAATCCAGTGTTGTTACTGTTAACTAAAACTAAAAATATAAAAAATTATTTTTGGTAATTTAAATAAAGCAGCAATTAAAAATAAAATAAAATAATAATTAGATAAACTTAAACTTAAAAACAAACAAACTGAAAATTAGAAATGTTGATGAAAATTAAATGAAATAAGTTGATGTACTAAAATAACTAAAACTGAAACAAATATAAATTAAAGCTAAATAAAAAAATTACTAATAAAAATGACAAAACAAAATTACTAAAACTTAAACTAAAATTACAATACTGAAAATCTAAAAATAAAAGTTAACAAAAAATATTAATAATAACTATAAGTACATAAATAATGCTAAAATAACACTGATCTGACACAGAAAGTGATCTCTTTTAAACAGCATTTTTTTATATACTTTTATATATTAATTGTGAGACTACACAGAATATTTGTGCTTTTAAAAAATCTGTCACACAGAATGAATTGCAAAAAAAAAAAAAAAAATTATTGTGTAAAAATATGAAAAAAGTCACACACAAAAAAAGTCAATGTAATTTATCAATGTATATGATTCCCTATATGCTGGACAGTCTGATAAGCAAAATTGCTTACACTAGGGCTGTCACGGTTAAGGAATTTCCCTTGCGGTATTTTTGAGTGGCTCAATAGCGGTATTACCGGCACACACACACACACACACACACACACACATATATATATATATATATATATATATATATATATATATATATATATATACTGTGTAACGAGGTCATATTCAATAACGAAACTAAATAGAGCATTGAAACAGGAAGTGAAGTAAACAGAAGAGAATGTTAATATAAGGGTCTACACAACAGAATATAAACCTGACAATAAGATCGTAGGGCTATTGTTATATGTATAATACTTTGTTCTGATCCTCGAATCTGACTAAACGAGACTTTCTGCTGATATTTCACGAGTATAAGCAGAACTACTCATCTGCGCGTTCTAGAAGGGCTGTTAGTCAGTGCAGTTACATTGTTGCGCCACAAGGTGGCGGCAAGGGACTGTTTTTAAAGGGAGTCGCACACTGGACGAGAAGCTCAGCGCCGCGTCTCTCTTTGAACGAATCAGTGTTCATTCAACTACACGTTCAAAACGCTGATTCATTCAGAGAGAGATGTAAAGAAACAAGCTGTTGAAATCATTTTAACTTTGAGCGCCACTTTATAAGGCTCAGCTGACCAGTAATGCGTCGATGCTAAGGCAGAGATTTCGCTATCCTTGGACATGACAGCCTTTTTTCACGAATATATGTCTCAGCCTGGAGGACAGATGCAGGTAATCGCACGCGCTCAGTCGATCTCTCTCACATTCACTGTGGCTTGTTTAGTGCAAATCTACAGAGCCTCTGTACAAATCACCATGGTACACATTATGCTATAATTATTAACTTATTTAATATTTAGTACGCATGCATTAAGTGTAAAAGCAGAAAGACTTAATCTTTCAAAAAAATAGAAAACATGCAAATATCGCGGTTGCTGCGGTTTTTGCGGTCCTCTGCGGTTGGCTCGTCAATAGCGCGGTATTACGATATAGCGGTTATCGCGACAGCCCTAGCTTAGACTATGGTAGGTGTACTGACCGTCAATATGGGGCATGGTAACAGTCAGTTTAATGAGGTTTGGATGGTCTGGATCTTCTGCTCCAGTGTAGCGCAGTCTGGCAGAGAAAGGCTCAGCTCCAACTGTGCCAACAACCCGAGGCTGGCACATACCTGATGCCAAAAGGAAGAAACATTAAACAGCAGCACCCATTTTACTTTCATAAAGGACATATTTCTGAGTGAAATAGGATATTCAATGAGAAGACAAGATTTATTTTTTTCAACTGAAAACTGGATCACAATAGTGGGTGTGAATTATGCACAGTAAGACCAGGGCTGCGTTTAAGTCCATTTTTTATGCCCTACCCATGCTAACTTCCCTCTCATTCACTCAGGTGTATGTCATTGCTTACGTTGCACGAGAGCCCCCTACTGGCAGAACCCTTGCAATGGAAATGGAAATGGAACACACTAAGCCCTTGATCACTTGGTATCCGCTATGGAACTGATTTATTACTTACAGTTGTTTTGTTTGTTTTATGCACCATTCTATAGGCCTGTATGTATGCTTGGGTTGTTAGAGTAAATATAAAAAATTGCACAAACTAAGTGTTATGTGGTTAAATGTCAAAGTAACTCTAATAACTGCCTGAAGCGTACATATTGAGGAGACTCGCTCCCTCGGTCAAAACCAAAAATCGAGGGTCTGTCCAAATTAACGTCCCTCGCACACTTGACGAAGTTGAACACACTGCAAAATGGCGGCGGGATTCCCCCGAGGGGAAGCAAGTGAATATCTAAAAGTGGAGTTAAACACAGCCCAGCAGTGTGCATTATGGACATGCAAAGAGGTCAGCCAATCATAACAGAGGGGGTAAAAGATGGCCTCAGAGAGGATCAGACAGAGTGTTTAAAATGGTCATGTGAAACTAAATTACTATGATTTTGGTACAAGAAACCTTGACTAACATTATAAGTGGACTTTAGGGGAAAAATTAAATAGAAATAAACTTTTAAATATTATCATAAAGATTACTGTCAAAAAATTAACTGTGAAAATTACAATACTGTAGCAAAGCAAATCTAAAATTAGAATTTTTATCAGGATCAAATGATGCAGAGCTCTAGAAAAAAAAAAAAAAAAGAATCAGAAAATTAAATCAGACAGCCACTTGTCTTTTCATCTCTTTTTTTGTCTAAAACTGGAGCTAATTCCATAATGCACTAAACTCACCGTCTTCTTGGCTGATGGAAACTATGGGGCTGGTGAGCTCCAGGCCTTCATCCCCATTAGAGTTGACAGCCCGGGCTGCACACTGCACACGTGAGCCTGCCTGGAAATACACTGAGTCTAATGTGATTGTTTTGGAGGAGGTGAAGAAGGTGTCAAAATCCACCTCCTTCATGGGGCTGGTCACACCGTCAGGTCCTGTGGGGGCACTGACCAGCCAGCGGTACCGGGTCAGGGTGTTATTGATGTGTTCAGCAACACAGATGGAGCCCGTCCGGTCAAAGTCAGGATACTTGGGGTTGCACGACTATAATAAATATACAAAGAAATTAATATATCATTTAGACCGACAGACAGACAGACAAGACAAATAGACAGAGAGACAGTCATAGATAGATAGATAGATTTTTTGCTCATTGTTTCCCTATATAGTGAACCTACTGTGACACAGACTACTGGATATCCTGCAGCAGGCTGTGTATCTCTTGTCCTGCTTGTATCATCGTACTGCAACAGAGACAACACCACCGGCACAGAGGGGAAGGTCACGTCTGCCATACTGTTCGTCTCTTCAATGTAGATGATGGCTTTAGTGACCTGAAGGTTTGGAAGAGAAGCTATAATGCACACAGTGTGGGTCTAATACTACTGATACAGCACAGCCAGGTTATATACTTTGTTTCCATATTCTAGTGCATGCATATTTTAAAGTACCTGAATTTCTGCTACCATGTTCTCATCAGGTTTGAGGTGGACAGTGAAGGCCTCTCTCATCTCTCGCACACCATCATACAGGATTTCCACCTCTACAATGTGCTCTGTCTCTCCCTCTTTAAACTCCACGTCTGCAGTTGAGAAATTGTCATTTTCATGTTTGATTTTGATCACCTTCTATAAGTACATAATAATGTCTTTTTAAAAGTGTGACAAATAACCAATGAGGCGGAACACAAAAACATGTCCAGCTCATGATTCACTCCAAATTTAAAAAAAAAAAAAAAAAAAAAAAAAAAAAAAAAAAATATTTTAGAAAATTAAGTCTATTTTATGACTATCAGGATTTTTTGCATTGTGACATTGTTTTCGATTAAAGATATTTCCTGTCTAAATTATCATTAACAGTAATGTGTTCAGATATTTCACTCTTAAGTTTTGTAATTTACACTTATTTCCAGTGATGATTCTCTGTGATTAGATTCTCTTTTCTGTAATGCAGCCATTTTGAACAGTACAAGAGTAAAAAAAAGAAGTAATAAAACATTTTTTTTATTTAAATCAGCATAAATTATGTAAATGGAAAATAAATGTATTCATAATAGTATTTGTTATATTTAAATCAGCATAAATTATGTAAATCTAACACTATTCTGAATACAATTCTTTTTCTATTTAAATCAGCATAAAACAGGTAAACTGAAAAATAATTGTATTATAACATTTAGTAGTATTTGTTGTATTTACAACATTTATGCTGATTTAAAAGAAAAACAGTTGTTTTCATAGTAGTATTTGTTTTAAATCAGCATAAATTAGGTAAATATAACAAATATTACTATGATGTATAAATACTTAAAAAATTTTACAGTAATGAAAATATTTTTTTAATTCTATCTTATACTCTTTTTTCTTTTATAAAACGGCACTGTGAATATGGGTGGGAAATGCGTTTATTGTTATGAAAATAATGCTAAAAAATCTTAATGGTCGTAAAATAAGCTTAATTTTGTTTGAGCAACATCATTTGAAAGTTAAAAATGGTGGTTAACATTTTCTTAAAAAACTCTGCTATGATGTTGTTTAAACCCACCTTCAGAGATGGGATGGTAATCTTCTCCAGAGGAAGCTGAGCCGTCCTTTGTGTGGACCCGAACCACAGACACTTTGGACGTGTCTCCTGTCCTCTGGACCGGGATCCTCACCACTGAGATTTGCCCTGACTCACTGGGTTCACTGACACTGAACTTAGTTGCTCCAAACCTGATGATGGCCTCTGGGGAAGGAGGATCGTAGGAAAGTACAGATGTATGTCAGCACCGCATTATCGCTTCAGTCAGGACTAATATCGAACAATCAGCTTAACCAGACTGATGATTAAAAATGATTAAATCAAAATGAGTCCAGTTCTATTAGATTTTAAGCAATCTATTTGCTAGTGAATTTGTAAATGTTTACAAAATTATACTTTTATCTTTAAATTTATCTAGCAGATAAGTGCATTTAAATTCTACATTCTTTTTTTTTTTGTGAATTAATGAATACTATTATATTAACAATTTGGTCAAAGTTTTTCCTTTTCCCACATCTTTAATATGTACATTTCTGAATTTCTGAATTAAAAAAAATACCTCACAGCCTTACAGTACATTTTCTGCTCTTAGGCCAATTAAGTACTTTCTAGAACTCTGACAGATAACAGCAAAAGCAAGTGAACATAAGTGGGTACAAAAATGTGGGAAATTGGGAGATAAAGTCTTACTGTCAGCATCATCCTTTATCTTGATGAGTGTCTCATTCTGAGCCCCTATGGAGGCCCCAAAGGGAGACACACTCTTGGGGCTTCCCAGCACCAGTCTCAGCTCCTCATCTTCCTCATGTTCAGTGTCATCCACAAGGATGAGGACACAAGGCTTCTCCACCTCTCCTACACAAGTAATCATTTCAAGAGAGAGTTGTTGTTAAGTATGCATAAAATATGTCGGCACATCAAACAGCGAAAGATTATTTAGAAAAAATAAATGAATTTCCTTCAGATTAAGACATTTTTATAGCATAAAGACTCTTAATAATACCTCTAAAAACAGTACCTGGTAAAAAGACAATGGTGGAGATGTCTGTGTTTGGCCTCTCGTTGAAGTCCATCATGACTTGGGCTGAGCCTTGACGGCTGTAGCATCGCACACTTGACTTGTAGCTCAGATCTCCGCTCCGGTACACAATAGCAGATATCTGTCCATCATTCTCATTACCCGTGTATGTAGGATCTCGAAATTGCACCTTGGGCACTAAAAAAACAAAAGTCTTATATTTAAACTGGGGCTGTCAAGTGAAGTCATTATTGTGTTAAATGAGAAAAGCATCAAATAGATATTACAAAGAATAGCTTTAGAAAGAAATATTACATTTGATTCAACATAAATTTTATTACACATAAACTTTTAGGCTACAAAAGCCACGAGGCCATGAGGGTGAGTAAATGATGACAGAATTTTTTATTAATATGGAATATTACATGTGCGCGGGTGCGTTAAATGCGTAAATCATTTTTTTCCATAACTAATTAATTAAATTAACATGTTAAATCGACAGCCCTAATTTAAATCCAAATCCTGTTTATCATAATTTACCTTATTATTGTTTTGGTCTTGTCTAAGATATGTCTAAGACTTTATTTTTTAAGGCCACTCACAATCTGAGATGGAGTCGTTGATGTAGATCGTAGCTTTTCCTGGTTCTCCCAATATGCCGTTCATGGGCATACGGAGAACCAGCTCAAACTTCTCTGGCCCCTCCAGCACCGGCTGTCCCAGGTCATCCAGGATTGTAACCTTGAATGTCTGCATGTTTACGCCCGGGGAAAAGTCCAGGTTCTTACTAATCCCAACATAGTCCACACCAGCTGTGTTAAAGGTTTGCAGAAAGTTAGTAGGTCAACGGAGAAACAAATTAAGAAAGTTCAAATGACAAAAGAACAATTTCTTCTCACAGGTAAATTAACAGTGGGAAAATAAATGCCTCTTTCAGTATCACAGGACTGCAGGAATGACCAACCTTTTTCTCCCGAATAAAGCGAAACAAATAAAGTATACTGATATCAGACTGGTAAAACAATACATTTGTGGTTAACAGTGTTGGGTGTGATTAATTACTAAGTAATTTAATTACTTTTCCATTGTAAAAGTAGAGTAAGGGATTACTCTTAATTTTTCTGTAATTTAATTACAGTTACTTCTGATGTAATTTCATTAAATACTGTAAAGACTATACAACAATTCTATATAAAACAATATTAGATTTAACATCAAATTTTAATGTTAAAATGTATGTATTTAATGTAACCTTCTCCCTTTACACACTTTGGTCAGTTCAAGAATAATTGATGCAATTCTATATTGTTTATTTGAAAGAATCAAAAGTGTCTGTCCTTGTATTGTTTACCTGGTCGAGGTTGATATGGGATTTAGAAAGTAATTAGTAATAAGTAATGGAATACTAAAAAGTATATATAGAGAAAGTAATTAGTACAGTAATATAATTACACTGTTGAAGATGTAATTAGTAGCTAGTAATTACTTTTTTAGGGTAATTTACCCAACACTGGTGGTTAAACTTTGGATTTTTGACTTGCTATACAATACTTTATTTTGGCTAAAAAAAAGTGATTTTATTTACAAATATCATATACAGTAGGTAAATTAATTGCTATGTACTTTTAGTCCTTTAATTAATCGTTCTTGTAGCAGAAATGCCATAATGTACGTCTTCATTTTCAAAGAAATTATCTTAATAAAAATTCTTAAATAATAGGGATTATTAATAGTAAAATAATAATAAAAAATTTATAGTTAAAGTGTATTTTGTTGTTATCCATTTTTTGTCAATGTTTTAATCATAACTCACAAAAATGTTTATTTAAAAATGTACTCACACACACACACACACACACAC
Source organism: Hypophthalmichthys molitrix (assembly GCA_037950675.1). Lineage (NCBI taxonomy): Eukaryota > Metazoa > Chordata > Actinopteri > Cypriniformes > Xenocyprididae > Hypophthalmichthys > Hypophthalmichthys molitrix. The sequence goes on from CM075506.1 coordinate 21,740,785, forward strand.
ACACACATATATATATATATATATATATATATATATATATAATGATTTTTTTCTATGTATTTTTTCATTGTGTGCCATTGTCTGAATGAGCTGCCACTGCTGCGGTTACATGCTGGTCTAATATTGTGGTGATTGTGACTGATTTCAAATTCACTGACAAGCAGTAAATAAATGAACTTTGTTTGAACAAAACTAGCCAGAATGAGCTACAATGTGAGCAAGATCGGACAATTGATAGTCTGACTCTACGAGTAAATTGTGTAAGGAAAACCTATAAACAGAGGCTTATAACAATGTGGAAAGTGTTCAAAAGACTGTACATGTCCTGAATGTTTATACAACATTAGTATTTCTAGATCATTTTAGAGGAGCTGAAGACCTTGTCAGTAAGAGTGAGTAGGGCTCTCGGCTTCTGGCGCTGTCTATTAATGTGTGTGTTGTAAAGCCTGTAGGGCTTGTAATGGCATATTATAGTCTCATGGTGTGGATTTTTCGAAATACAAGCTCGACAATGTATTATATTAACCGAGCATGTTGACAGAAATTATATATGAAAGCATCTGCACATATAATATTAAGAAATGCCATATGTGTGTGTCTGATACATACCTTCGGCTGAAACAGGGTCAGTCTTTCGAGACCGTACTGTGACCGTTCCAGTTTTGGAAAGATCACTTCCTGTTCTCCAAACCCGGACTTCGACATAACCGTCACTCTCATCTACATGGTACTCCATTTCTCCAAAATAAAAGACTGGTGCTGTTAGACAATAAAGACAAATGTTTTATGGAAGGAACAATCTAGATATAAGCATGATCACCACATGAGTAATGTCATAACATAAAAGAAAATATCTAGAAGAACTGTTATTGTTCATTTTATAAATGTCAGTTGGGTCCACAACAACACTGGTCCCCTATGACTTTAATTATTAGGACAAAGAAACCCACATATATTTTGTGTTCCACAGAAGAAAGAAAGTCATTCAGGTTTGTATTGAGGGTGAGTAAATAATGACAGAATTTTTTTGAGTGAAGAACTATCCCTTTAAGAATGAGGAGCTGGGGCAGCTTTGACAAAAGGTAAGGGGATGTGGAGACAGACGGGCTAGCATGGACCTGTCTCTCTGCAATTAACACTTTACCATCTTAGAATCCAGTGCCAAATCTTTGTTTATAGCTCGCTAACACCCTATCTGTTGGTGAAAGGTCTATGTCACTCAGCTTCCAAATGCGTTTTCTTGGAACACACAGTGTCATGTACTGAATCTGACTGAGGGAAAGACATTGAGGGTGTTGAAGGAGTTTAAGCTGTTATATGTCCACAGTAGTAAGCGCATCTAAGCCCAACGAAAATAAACTACATGTGTGATCAGACTATTTTCCTCTCGTTTTATTCTTGTGTGGCATGGATGTCTCACAGGTGACGTGATAAAAAACAGCAGGCTCATTTTTACCCCTAAACCAACACTGAACTGTTGACGCATTGTGATGGAATGCACTGAGAAGGTCATGGAAAGTGTTGGGAGATTTTTTTTTTTTCATTAAAAAAACTTAAAGGGTTAGTTCACCCAAAAATGAAAATTCTGTCATTAATCACTCACCCTCATGTTGTTCCACACCCGTAAGACTTTCGTTCATCTTCGGAACACAAATTAAGATATTTTTTATGAAATCAAAATGCAGTGAGGCCTGCATTGACAGCAAGACAATTAACACTTTCAAATGCCCAGAAATGTACTAAAAACATATTTAAAACAGTTCATGTGACTACAGTGGTTCAACCTTAATGTTATGAAGTGACAAGAATACTTTTTGTGCGCCAAAAAAAAAAAAAAAAACGCGAAAGAAACGCGATTTCAAAACACTGCTTCATGAAGCGTCGAACTTTACGAGTATTTTGTTTCGAATCAGTGGTTTGTGTATCAAACTGACAAATTCATGGCCCCCAGTGGTGAACCACTGAAATTTGGAAACACTTATTATGTAACGAAGCCTCGTTTACTGAAATCACTTGACTTTGGCAGTTTGATACACTCTCCTACCTTTCTGGGCGTTTGAAAGTGTAAATTAACTTGCTGTCAATGCAGGCCTTACTGAGCCATCTGATTTTATCAAAAATATCTTAATTTGTGTTCCAAAGATGAACGAAGATCTTACAGGTTTGTAACGACATGAGGGTGAGTAATGACAGAATCTTCATTTTTGGGTGAACTAACCCTTTAAAATAGAACCACATTTGAGCTTTTGTTAGGGCCCATCATAGAATGATTTTATCTGTCACTGAAGAGTTATTCAAGCTCCAACTCCTACATTATTAGGAAATACTAACAGGGACACAGTAAAATTTTGAGTGACAGAAATAGCTCACTGAATGAAAATTCTGTCAAATATCCCATGCCACAAGTTTGACATCTGAATGATTGATCACTAAGTGATGTGTTTGAACGTTTCGTTTAGAATTGAATGTGATCGTAAATTAACAGAGCAGCTTGGACATTCTGCAAAATATTTTCTTGAGAATGAAAGAAAATCACACAGGTTTGGAATAACATGAAGGCAAGAAAATATGACAGAAAATTATTTTTAGTTTAAAAAAAAATACTCCAAATGATTTCTGAATGATCATGTGACACTGAACACTAGTATGGCTGCTGAAAATGTAGCCTTGCCATCACAGAAATAATTTACATTTAAATATTTTAGGTTTTTCCTGTATTTTAGATCAAATAAATGCAGCTTTGGTAAGCATAAGAGACTTTTATAAACATAAAAAAAAAATCACAATGACCCTGAAAACTTTTGTGGTGGTGCTTTTGTGGTGGTGCTTTTCTATTCCAAACTTGCCAACACTGATTGCTAAAGTATGAGCAATAGTAATAATTTTGTGTTTCATATTTCCTTTTTAATGTGCTGAAACTACTAAATTAACAACTTGCATTAATGATCAAAGGCTAAACTCAAACTCACAAAAAAGTTGACATGCTTCACCTGCAATAAAATGCACATAACAACCATGTGAAGTTGTGTAGAAGCTCTCAGGGGGCTATCTGTCTTTAGGCACTGCCTAGAGGTTTTGTCCAAGGGCGAAAATTGCGTATGATGTGAAAATCCCATTATAAAATGTACACTTCAGAAAAACAGAGAGGCAGTTATCTCCAGCTTTATCTAGGTCTTGGAGACACATTAAATATAATTGCATGATGTGCCTTGGCACTGCCAGAGCCTGTCCCTGCAGAGTACTGTGGGCGATCAGAAGGTGATATAAAATGAGTGCTTTGGTTTTGCTTGTTGTGTGGGTATGCTTTAGTGTGTCTCATTGCTCCCACAATCAGATAAGGTTCATTTGTTAAAAGGACAAACAGTGAGCTTCAAAGCACCATAGTCCATTAACTGAAAGGCAAACCATTGGCTCCTACACGACCCAAACCCAAACTCAGGCACTTCACTGAGTGGATTAGGTTACCCATGTGGCAGTCTGCCATGGTGCTAGTGGGCTAAATTTGAACTACTAAGGGTTTCTTTTCTTTAAAGGTTCTGCAGTTAGGTATACTAATGCATTATCTTTCCAAAACTTGAATGATCTGGCCTGTCCACTATAGTATACTTATTTTATGTTTTACTAAATTTTAAAACTTTAATATATTTCACACACACACACACACACACACACACACTGATCTGATCTGATCTCCAAAATCTTTATGGTGTTTTTTTGTGATGGTAAGAAATGGCAAAGCAACCAAACAGGTGTCACACTTTACCATCCAACAAGGGACCAAAGGCATTTTGTTTTATAAAATCACTATTCGCTGTGTAAAATAATGACCTGCAATTGTTACCTTAAACACCAAGTTCATAAAAAAATATTGCGATGGTAAGCAATGGTAAAGCAACCAAACAGGTGTTACACTTTACCATCTTTTCCACATTAGTTTAACTGTACAAGCTAAATGAGCAGTTTAAGCACACAAGTGTTTTTTGCTAGTTTCAGCCCGACGCAGTTATCATTTTCACGTCCTGCGCCACGTTGTTTAAATAGCAAATGCATTTGGGCCCATTTGTGCACCCATGGGCGTGCTTGTCTGAAAATGAGGTGTGTTCAGGCGCATTGTTGGTGCGTTGCTATTCTGAGGCAACTGAAATAGCCTGCGGCATTGACCAACTGAAAACTGGTCTAAAGTCAAAGGCACAATATATTTTATTTTTTTTGTTTTGTTTGTTATTTAAAGAGTGTGAATAGGCGGGTGCATAACGTGCATACACTCTGCTTATTACACACACAAACATGCCAAATATTAAAAATAAAAGGATTACAATGTAAAAGATTATAGTTGTATGCATAAAAATAAAAATGGAAAATAAAAATTTGGTGGAATCCGGCTTGTTCCATAGATGGTCTAATCTAACCTTTAACCGCTTTAACCTCGGTGCACAAGCAGATCCGTTTCCTCGCTAGAGAAGTGTTCAGTTTTTCTGCTTGCAAATTCCGCCATGTAAATAGCAAATGTGCAATGGCGCAAGTGCAACTGGATTTTTAAAGGGAATGGGAGATGAGACTGTGATTGGTTTATTGCACGTTACGCCCAAAACACACCCATTACTCATTAAGAGAATAGGGACAACCCTCGTAGACCATTTTTCCCGTCATTTAACAAGCAAAAAGTGGATTCGGACACGCCCCAAGTGCACTTGTGCCGTGCGCTTTAGATCATGTGCTTAGATGGTTAAAATAGGGCCCATAATTTTTCTTGCACTTCAAAAGTTCACTGTTGTTCCCCATATTACCATATAACCATATAAGGGGATGGTATCCCTCTTGTTGAAAAAAAATGACAAAAAGCATTCCCTCTGTAATGCGACCATCCCACCTTACCATCCCCTTTAGATTAACAGCTATGTATTATGTAAAACTTATGTGAACAAAATTTTAAAATTCTCTGTATGATAATTAAACTATAAATAACAGTGATTGAAATTTTCTGTATGATAATTAACAAACTATAAATAACAGTGACTGACTAATCAGAACTCAGTATTGTAACGCGCTGCGCACAGACAAGCAAACATTCATCATTTTTTGCGCTTGTTCAAAAGGATTAGGAGAACTGTTCAAATGCATCTTTTGACATTCTTTGAAAAGAAGAGAACAGAAGGTATGATATTACTTTGATAAGTGTTTTAAGAACATCCCCCTGACACATTAGAACAAATTATGAACATAGCTAAAGTGCATTGATGCCGTAAGGGATTGTTATCAAGGTGAATTATTGACAGTGAATGTCTTCACCCAGGTGATAATGCACACATGCATGTAGGCTATGTTAGCTACATGTACGTGTGTTTATTTATTTTATTTAATGAAAAACTATGGGCTCTGTTCATACTTTAAAACTGCATGAACCATCCGTGTGTGTGTGTGTGTGTGTGTGTTTGTACTTGTTTTGACTATACTTGTGAGGACCAAATGTCCAGCTGAACATTTTAAATGTTAATGTTTTAAGTCTTGACCTGGTATAGTGCGACAACTGTTTGGTTGCTTTGTTGTTGTTGTTGCTGTTTTTCCCCCAGTTTTAATTAATTTTATCCTGGTTGAGTATATATTTTTAAATACTGTTCTGGATTCTGGGTGGAATTTAATTTTAATGTAATACAAATTTTGAAACTAGTAAGTATAAGTATAAGCTCCCAGTTTCCATATGTATTAGCTGCTAAATTGGTCAGTTATTATCCAGATGAAGAATTGTGCATAATAAATAATTTCTGGTAGCTTGCATACTCTGTATATTAAAAAAAAAAAAAAAACACTTGAATATTTTGTTAATTTATTTAGTAATTGTCTTAGAATGTTTTAAAATTACAGTGAAAAAATAATGAATATATGTATGTATATATGTATAGCAGAGCATACATCTGATTTAAACACTTGGCGTGGGGAGCCTGGGGAGAGAGACAGAATGTACCCTGGGAGTCTGGTGTGTGGTTCACACATCTATGCACAGACACGTTTGTGTGCTTGAACTTTCCTTAGCATTCCCACAGAGCGACAGCATTTATAAAAAGCAAAGACCTCTGGGTAGAAGAAAATGGCAGAACACATTAACACAGTGCTAAGTGTTTTTCAGTGAGAACACATTGTACACCTTTTCCACAGGAGCTCTCAAGTGAGTCTGAATTGATTTACAGTAATTTTCTTGAGAAAAGCACCAGGACAGGTAATTTTCTTGCAAATAAGAAGCACCAGGACAGGTAATTTTCTTGCATGTAATGTGTATCAAATTAAAGAGTTATTTAAATTCTCAAAAGTCAAAAGTAAAATTAAAAGGATAATTAATGCACATGAAACCTGCAAGGCTGACAATATCCTTCAGATGTAGATTTAAATTTAAATATTTAGTATTTAAATTTAAATTTAAATACCCGATGAATATTGCATGACCACATTTTTTATAACTTTTTTAAAATAACTTTTCATTTAAAATTATTAAAATTATTATTTCTATAAAGCATCTTTCTTTATTCATCTTTCTTCTTTCATGAAGCAAATCTTTCTTCAAATAATGTACAACCAGGAATCAACAAATGGTTGAGGAAAGAAACGTGACCTAACAAGATTCCCTCAATCACTAACTTCACCACAGGACATCTGCCTCGTCTCCTCCAGGCTGACAGAGAATCGGAAGACTGAATCTTAATAATAGGCTCCAGACAGACAGCCACCTACACTCATTTTGCTCTCTCCGGATACTCCCTTCCAACTTCTCTCTCCAAGTGGTCCATAATCATAGCTTTATTAGCCCAACACACATTCACTGCCTGACATCAAGCAGTATATTACTGAGCCTGATCCTTAAGTACAAGTATCCTCTTGTTTTACATATACAATAACTCACGCACAGGTCTTTCTCTACGCTTACGAGGGTGTTTTTTATTGTATCCAGCTGCAATTACTGCAGCGTGCGAGAACACATCCCCACCACACTCATTATCAAGACGCAGATTTTCTAAATGTGATGTTGCCAGCTGATTTTTATTACCAATACAATTACTGAAGGATTGTGACGACCAAATACAAGAATAGTAAAACCAGAAAGGTCTGTTTAAAGACCCATTCACACCAAGAACGATAACTATAAAGATATTGGCGTCCATACCAGTGGGCGATATTGTTCTGTTTATTCTAAGCGCATGCTTGTCTGTCACTTTAAATGCTCGAGCTCGTTACAGCAGGATGTATTCTGATTGGCTGTCAATGTTTTTATCATTCATCAGCTGGATAAAATCGTTCTGAAAGTGATTCCAATGATATCGTTCCTCTGTGTCGTTATTGTTATAGCTGTGGTGTGAACTCTGCTATTCTTTATTATTGAAAACGATTTTTAGAACTATATCTTTAGGGCCCAATCCCTGAAAGGGATCCCTGTCCAGCCCTATTGTTTCCCTTAGGTAATTTGTTTTTCGACCTTTCTGGCACTTTTGGTTCCATTAACATGTTTAAAAACTCTTGAAACTTTGCACACATGTAGGAACTGTCGGCCATCAGGGCCGGGCACAAGTTGTCACAGGGGGTCGTGGGGGGGCTCTGTGGCACACCCTTTTTTATGGTTGTATTTGAGGGGCTCTGTAGCGCACCATTTTTCCCCTACAATAACCAAACTTTATACAGTTATTATAGATCTCATCGGGCGAACAACTTTCGCACTCCAAGTCAATCGGCATCCCAACAGGAAGTCGGCTATTTAGGGTTGTTTGAAAAACGCATGCTCTGGAATTTGATATACTCCTCTTAGGGAATTCATCTGATCACCAACAAACTCAGTCAGCATGAAGTCAAGACATTGAGATGCTAAATTGCGGACGGATATTGGATATTTCAAACGGTTTGGCCATGGCGAGGCAACATATTTATGGTAAAAAAAGGGAAACAGGAAGTGTGTTATAACTTCTGCAAACATTGATTTTGATGAAACTTCTGTGTTCATTGTAGGAGGCCGATCACATGGATGTGACTATTGTGAGTCAAAGTCATAGTGCCACCAACTGGCAACAGGAAGTGTGTCACTTTAAATATGCTTTGAAATCGGCCCCTTATTTTTACCCAATTCGCTTCAAACTTCATCAGAATAATGTCAAGACATAGCAGATGTAGACCTGTGAAAGGATTCTTGATATCTTAAATGATGCTGCCATGGCAACATGTCAAACTTTTATAATATTCTTGGGTGTTTTTGAGGCTCTTAGCATGCTTAAAATTGCATGAAACTTGACACACATCAAAGTTGTTGGCCAGTAGACATGGGCAAAGCCTTAGAAATGGGTGGGGAGGAGGTGCACTATAGCGCCACCTTTTGACAAAAGTTGGGGGGTTAGTCTTACCTACAGTCACCAAACTCAGTACATATATTGTTCTCATCAAGCTGGACAACTTTCTATTTTTTCATTAGCTCCGATTAAAGTAATGACAAAAAAGGGAAAATCATTGTTTGATTTAAATTATAATAAGACTGTATTTTGCCCGCCGTGTACATATTTTCTTTAAGCAGTGGCGCCAGGGCTTGAGCCCGTCATCGCTGCTTGCAGCTATATTTATCACTGTCTTTATAGTTATTGTCCTTGGTGTGAACAGGCCTTAAGAGTTAGGTTGAAAGGTAAAGGTAAAAAACAGAAAATACCCTTTTCTCAGTATAAGCTCAGTATAAAAACAACAGAAATCAATAGAAAGTCCCAACCTGGAGAGTAAAACAAATGTGTGTGTGAAACACAGTACAGACAGAATAGAGTAGTAATACTGAAACTAAAGCCTGTAAGTGAGGTCTGTCTGTCAATCTGTCTCCCTCCCATCTCTCTATCTCTCTATCTATCTATCACTTTTGTTTTAATTAAAAACTACAAAAAAAACATTACAGTAAAGTCCAGTCTAAGCAGACTATTTTTACCCAGTGTTGCTGCTGTCTGTGCATGCTCTGAGTACTCTAAGTAGGTGGCACTCAATAAGCTGACACGGTGCTGTCTTTTCTAAAAACAGTCGATCAGGTTTCAGGTGTATGCGTCATTTGCAAAGACGAATGAGCACTCCTGTCAGACAGTAGCTCTAGGCTATGTTTTCGCTCTCTTTTTTTTTCTCCTTCTTGCTGAAATTCTTGACATCAGCCAAGAATCTGGACTGGAAAACAAGATAACAATGAAGATGCAAACAAAGCCAGTTTCTACAAGGCAGTGCTGTCCTCCACCCTGTGTGTTTATACTTGACAAATCACCCGTAAGAAATAGGATCAACCTGCGAACTGATATGCGTGCGAGGCCTCCAATTGTCATTTACGTCACCTTGAAAAGCAAGAGGTAAAACTGAAAAAAAAGTGCTAAACAAAATATCTTTTGTCCTATTTCTGTTAGCTCAAAAATCTACCTATCAATCTATCTATCTGCAAACATAAGTCAACTATTATCAACTAAAAATCAAAAAAGCAGCTGTAATGAAACGGTCACCATTTCAGTCACTTGATCTCTCACACTACCCCAAATGCTTCCTGTCAATGTTTAACTTTCCTTACATTTGGAATGGCTTGGTGACATTCTGGACAGAGTTACAGATTGAAAAAGATTCTCTGAAGTCGACCCTCATAAAACTCCTGACAGAGACATCAACGCGGCACCACAGTGGTGCTGACGCCTCCAGAGCTGACCCTGGAGTCTCAAACACAGCGTTTCGACATGCAGCGGTTTAAATTACATCGCAACGACCAACTGTTGGGAATTTCAGGCATGTAACCTTTGTCCTCTAAAAAGAAGGGCACTTTAAACACCATAAAATGTTGCCATAAATATTAATAAAATCAGTCTTATCCACGATTCAATTGCCAAGAGATATGGAAGCTTCAATCTATAAGCTGTCCATCATCTGATTTCCCTGCTGTTTTGTTTTCCATGAGATTTTTTAATGAAAGATTTGCTTGTATAAACCAAATTACTTCAAACACTGTTATACATCAAACACACAAACTGAATAAATTTGATTTGCCGAAGTTTTTTCTTCTGGCTTGTGTGTGTGTGCGTAAATGCAAATAGACTTCAGACCTCCCACAAACTTGAGGGCTCATTTTTTGCAGCAGAATCTGAGTTTCGTGTATGTAGAAATTAAAAATCAGCGTTTTTTGTTGGATCTTTTACTTCCAGTCTACCCTGTCTGTGCAGGATAAGCATCGGTCTCAAGAGATAGCCGGGCAGCTGTGAGAGGAGGGGAGGCCCGGAGGTGTTGCTGAACAAAGAGGCACTGTGGGGAGATATGATACAGAACAGCACCTGTAACTACGCCTGGAGATGAGCGATAAGGTGCTTTCTGGGGCACAGATGCACACAACCGAACACTGCTTTCTACCTAATACTGGATAGTCCTGTTTTTGATGCGCATTTAATGTCATATTAAATCAAGTTGAACTGTAAGGATAAAATATACATGACAGGATGTTATTTATGTTTTTTTATCATTAAAAAACTCATTTCTAAACGTTCTATAGTTATAAAAAAGTCACGCAGTTCAAAAGTCTGACAATTTAATGATAATTCCCATTGTATGAAAAAGAAAATATGCACGTTTAGATGATAGTGAGTGGATGATAACAGAATTTATTATTATTATTATTTATTTATTTTATTATTAATTTAATTTAATTTTTTAATTTCAAATATTTAAATTCGAATATTTATAATTAAATTAAAATTTCCCCACAATTTTTTTTTTTCCCAAGCACAGCTTCACTCTAAAAGGTTCAGACAGGCTCTTTCAAGCACCATAAAGAAAAAAAGAAATCCAAAACACCATATTGGAATAATAACTATCTCTCTACAGACAAAATAATCCATTCTCCCCACTTTAAGATGAGGCTGCACCATTCTTTGCTTTCATACTTCAGGAATTATGGCTGGAAAATCGTTTCAAGGTTTGCTGTGGTGTTCAATAAATCCTATGAATTTAGATTAAACATTCAGTGTGATCTTGCCTTCAAATTTCTGTGCTAGATCGCTATGGTACTGTGTTAAAACAAAGCCTCCGACAGCTTCCCAGACTGCTGCCTCAAATGGAAGCACCTGTCAAGAAAATGTTTTCAACCTGCAAGTACCCCGAAGATTTAAAAGAATAGTTTGTTTTATAAGATGCCCTGTCAAAAAAAAACTTCAGAGAGCTCATAAATATTTTAAGATTATTTAAAAATGCTCCAGTCTTTGTGTGCATTGCTTAAACAGTGCAAAACACTGATTAAGTGAAATCCCACTCAAAAGGTCCTGCAACTGTTACAAACTCTGTTTATTTTTTTAATGCCTCTGACCATGAACCTCAAACTATGCTCTCTTGGTGAAACAATATTACGAAACTGAAATATAAACAGCAAGCATGTCAAACACATCCAACACAGTGAAGCATCTCACCATCATCTGCATCAGGCAGGATGGTCACTCTGGTGGTGGGGAACTCCTGACCCAGACGGCCGCCCATGGGCATGCTAAGGGTGACATTAAAGCTTTCCTCTGCCTCGTAGAGTGAGTCATCGATGACGACCACACGGCAGTGCTTCTCAGTCTCGCCCTTATCGAAACGCAGCACGCTGTGGTGTTCCTCGGGTCGGGAAATGTAGTCAGAATAGGAAAGCACGGTAGTGGGAACAGTGCCCTTGGCTGTACCTGCACGGAAGAGGATAAAGGGAAGATTAGAGGAAGTTTTGAGCATTCAAACTCACAGGTTTAGTCAGGAATAAACGCCACTTTAAAGTCTAAACATGTAGTTGAAGAAATCTGATGAGCTTGAGAGTTCACGAAGTTTGATTTGGTTAGTAAGGAATGGAAATACCTTTAAGTTAAATTTCATTGAGTTCCAGTCATAATTCACCTTGTTGTGTGAAGCAGACCACCATTAGCTCTTGACTGACATCTCCAGATCTTCGCACAGGAATCAGAAGTTCTCCAATATCTTCCTCAATTGAGTATGTAGCCAATGGGATGAACACTGTGGATTCTAAGGCAAAAAGCAATCATCACATTTAATATAAATTCACATAAAATAACTTTATAGACAAAGAAAGAAAAGAGTTACTGAAATCATCATTCTGTAAGGAGCTTCATGGGTCCAGGTGGACTGAGTTACATTTCAGACTTGTCAAAGCTTGACATTTATGTCCTCAAACAGACACCAAAGTTTCTAACCTTTTAAAAATGTATGTGTAACTTAAGTTTCTGTTTCTGTATTTTTAATGTGGGATTGATCTCTCACAGCTGCTGTCAAAAGGTTAAGAATTTTATAATAATTTGACAGACCCAAGATAAGTAATTGTAGTGGGAGAGATACAAATGAAAACTCTTTATCAGAAGAGTTGGGAATGGATAAAACAATAACAAGAATAAGAGTAGCACTGAAAAAATCACAGAAGACAGCATGAAAGTTAATACTATGGTGTGTTAAGCTCTATGTATTTGTGGGTTAAAAACATTTGGCAACTTCACGGTCACCATTTCAAATAAATTAATCCTCTTTATCCGTATAAGTCTTGACTTTCAGGGAGTATTGGAACAATGGCTGAGAAGCTCTCTAAGGACACATACTGGGTTTTATTTTAGAAAAAAGACATTAAAAACTTAATTTTGCTTTGTTCAAATCTGCATGAAGCTTTCTTTGCACTTAGAGGCAGAAGATAATTAAATGAGAATTAACCTTTCAGACTGTGGCTTTAAGTCGCTTTTATGTCTTTGTGCAAGGGAATAACACAGGCTTATCACTGTAATTTATAAATGTCAAATGAGCATTATGTACCACTCCATATCCAACTAGACTATGTGATGTTATCCTCTTAATTAAACACTGAAATAAAGATTGAGAAGATCGAATCTTGATCTCTGATGAATGTTACTTAAAAATTAGCATTAGAATTATATATATATATACACACACACACATACTGTACATACATACATATATACACACACACACACACACACACACACACACACATACATAGTGCACAGCAGAAATGAGTACACCCCCTCTGAACAAATACAAAAGATGTATTTTCTTTATGATCACTAACACAATTCATGGAAAGATGGCAAAACTAAAAAGTATTAAACATATACATAATAACTGAGAAATATGTCATTAATAGCCATAAAATAAGTAAATTTGCCATTTTTTTTAAATAAAGGATTGCAGAAATGAGTACACCCTAGATTTAATTCAACAAATGTATAATATTCTAGACTAGTACTTAGTATGCCCTCCATAATTTTGAATATACTGCTCTGACCCTTCTTGGCACAGAGTGTACAAGTTCATGACAAATTGTCACATCTGTCCTGTTTAACTACTGGATGATGAGCTCCTTAAATGCCCTGATCTTTAATGGGGAGTGTTGCTCAACTCGTCTCTACAGAATCCCCCACAGGTTAAGATTGAGTGCAATACATGTCCACAGAAGGTTTTTCAGCTTGGGAGAAGCAACTAGCAACACCATAACATTTTGGATGCTGTTAGATCCAAAATGATTGATTTGGTCTCATAAGACCAGAGTATTGCTTCCCAGAATCTATATTTTGTAAATATGGGCTTTGGAAATGGCTGACTGACTTTATTGTGCTTTGGCTACAGTAGGTAGTTCCAGTGAGAACAACAACCATGCATGTCATTTCTGCAGGCTGCATCTTACTCTGTGAGATAAACAGTCACTCTTTTCATAGCTTTTGCTGGCTCTGAGACTCTCACTTGGTATTTCTCCTGCTCTTTGTCTAGCAAAAAAATCCCTCATCACTAAATGAAAGCTTAAAATGAAGGCCTGATTATTTCAGGGGCCTTGTCACAAGTCCATTGTTTTTGAATTCCTGTGTTACTTTTGCTATATTTTCACACTTAAAACAATGATTTGGTAATTCTCTGTGCTAAGACATAAGTCTATATATATACACACATACATACATACATACATACATACAAATATACATGTATATATACTTGACTATATATATATATATATATATATATATATATATATATATATATATATTTGACTATTTAATTTTACTTAAAGCTGCAGTCCATAAGTTTTGCCTCTTTGTCGGCATCTCTGTTTGAAACCTGCAATTGCAGTTATTTGCGGAGTTATCATCTTTACTTGGGTTGTGCCTCGGCACGGCTCCTCAGCGCAGATTAATCTAATGTTTGCTGTCAGTCACCACACTGGTGAATACTGTACTTCAGAGTCACAGATTCTACGTCTTGAAAGTATGACCAAAATAAGAATTTTCACCGGAAAATGACATCTGAATAAGCAAGTAACATGTCTGCTACTTTTGTTCTGACCAACTGAGAAAAACATTACAATAAATCGCGCTGCCAATGGTGATTAAATCTAATGATCGCTTAGCTCAGATCACGTCAAACCGTGCAAATTATTATTATTGTTATACTTTGTTCTCAAATTGTTAATGTTAACAACATCAGCATTGCGTGAATATGTGTATTCAGTGTGTATTAACGTTACCTGTAGATTTCCATTTCTGTAGCCACTCCTCAGTCTTTCGCTTTTGATTAACATTACGGGTGAATCTCCAGTTGTCACTGATGATTGTCATTTGGACCTTTCTGGATTAAATCCACCATCAAAATGATAAGTTTAATTATTGCAGTTGCTGTGAAAAAAGGCTATAAAATCCAGCAGTATCCTCACATGCCCTACAGCCTACTAGCTGGGACTCCTTCTTTATGTAAACAGACGTGATGTAATGACGCAAAGACGAATGGCTGCATGCTTGAATTTCCCATGGAAACCCACCAGTACCACCCAAATTAGAAAACATTATTACAAGCTTACCGTTGTGAATCGGGTTAAGGTAAGGAGATAGTTTTGAACACTGGCTGGTTATGTACTTGCTCAAAAATTGATTTTGGATCATTTTTAATAAAAAAAACGTACAGACTGCAGCTTTACTTAACATTACTTTATTTATCCATTAGATTGAAACAACCTTTTTGAAGGATATTGGTTTACTTATGCCCTTTTTGAACACTTGAGCTTAACTAAGACTTGAGTGTCTATAGACGTTTAAGCGGCTGCTGTGTCGAACTTGATTTATGTCTCTTAGCTGTTGAGGACTAGTGCATCTTTGAGCCTATTTTCAGTATGAGTAAAATTCTTAAATACTGTTAAAAAGACTTTTACTCCTACTATCAAACAATACCATATGATACAATATCCACAACAACCATGGTAACACTATGTCAAAAAAAAAAATCCCCCCTAAAAAAAAAAACATAATACTATGGTTCTTTTGTTAATTTTTGTAAGTGCACAAGATATTTTAGGGAAATCAGGAGTGAGACTCACCATCTTAAGAAAAGTAGTGTAAGTGTAAGATCTATGGAGAAAGCTCATTCAGTCAGATAAAAGAACAAAGGGACTGCTCCTGCTAAATCAGCCATATATCCTGCCATCAGAGGCTTGGCTGCTCTGTTTTGATGAGCAGGAACCAGGATGTTATTCAGATGTTCTGGAGATATTATGCTATGATTAATGTACAGAGGGGTGACAGCTGTGATGTCTACCCCCACTGACACTCCTTCCCCATATTTTTTCCATTACCTTTTGCCTGGTCAGATTGTTTTTCTCATACACAAATGATTGCATTGCCTTCAAGTAACACTCAGTCAGCATATTAAATATAAAATGTAATATTTCTCATTTCATTAATTCATTGTACTATTAAATATAAACTGACCACGTTTACTGTCTTAATACATAAGCCTTTCATTGTTGCAGGTGATAGACTAAACAACCTATGTTAGACCAAACATAGTTCATGTTAAATCAACATTTCTAAAGACTGGCTAAAGTTTGAGATTGTTTGTTTGAAGTTGAAATTTGTTTAAAATAGTCTGGCTTTTGAACCCCCATACTGATCTTTGTTGCTACATTAAACCATTCTCAGCACCTGGAACCCATGTTTTTTTTTTTTTTTTTTTTTGTTGTCGTCGTGTTTTTTTTTTTGAGCTCACCATCTCCAGGGTCAACAATTTCCACTGTTGCTGCCTCTGGGAACTCCAGTGCTCCCATGACAGGCTCTGACAGGACAATCTGGAAGGTCTCGGTCTGCTCGTACAGGCTGTCCAACAAGATGCGCACCTTCCAGGTAGCAGTGGTCTGACCTGGGTTAAACTGGACTTGTTTCTGGGCCTTTCCTCGGAAATCTTTGTCCTTTTCAGCCGTACCATCTTTGGTGCCGATACCTTAAAAATATAAGAGTAAATAACCTTTAAATAAAGCACATAAATTTAAGCATTTAGTATTTTAGAACAACAGTAGATTAAATGGTAGATTAAATACTAGATGAAAGGAAAACAAAGTTCAAAAATATAAAATAGTATGCGTAAGATTTATAATCATTTTATTTTTTAATTAATTAATTATATTATGTACTAATTTATTTATAATATTTATTATTTGATTTTTTTTTTTAAATATACATTTTTTTTAGAAGTCTTTTTAGGGACCTGAGATTTTTTTTTTGGCTGAGATTTTTTTAGAACTATACACAAAAAAAAAAAAATATATATATATTTTTCAGTGCTCTGGAGTACTAAGAAAATAATGTTTTACAGATGCACTTTTGACAAAAACGTGACAAAATGTTTATATCACCTCTTCCGTGTTTCTATAAATCACAGCAAAGCTTTGTTAACAGCCAATGTAGAGAAGTTGCAGCATGTGTGACGCAACCATTCTGTAATAAAAGCTTCAAAGAGAGCAGTGTTTAGGTCTTTGGAAAGAGAATAAGATCAAGACTCAGAAGGCTAGTCCATCAACATCCCTCAGAAGATCAGATGCTCATCCTAGCCTGACAGTCCCGCTGGTGGATCTCTGTCCATTTGGGTTTTTACAGTTCCAGGAGCTTCATGGCAGGTGCGCCAGGTGGGCATTGTCAGCTTGTGACAACACTAATCCCCAATAACAACACTAACTTTCCAACACAGATATCTCAAAGGTCACCAGCAAAATGAGAGATATTAATATAACCCACAAATAAATAAATAACACAGAAAGAAGAAGAAATTCTGGCGAAAACTGCCAGGGGAAAGGCCAGACTGGAAAGGTTACGATGGAAACATAATGATGAGCTTTGACAAAGGAGAAGAAATTGAGCTGCCAAAAGAAGAAAGACTACTTTGAAGCAAATTTAGAAAGAAGCGCTTTGATATTAAGGTACATCACAAAAAAGGAGGGGTCCTGTCAAGTCCTGCCTGCACACGTGCCAGAATAAAATGCAATTATTCATAGAACATCAGTCCTTGAAGAGAAACTGAGGGAGACAGTGAAAACTCTAAATAATAATTGAATAAAAATCATAATTTCAAAGACTTCCTCGTCTCCTCACTTCAATACAGCAAGGTCTCTGATCCAGGCCCAGCGAGTGGCAGATGAACAGCAGGACTGCAGCCTGTCTTACCAAGAGGCTCTGGACCGGAACCGAGGTGAGCTGTGGAATGGTGGTCAAGCTCAGCATGTGGATGGAATATTCATCTTTGTGATGAGAACTTTTGGAGGTCTGTCAGTGTGATCCTGCAAGTCTCATGCAGAGGTCTAAGCCTTGTTTTCACAGTCTTTTCCATGCCAGTTTTGTTTTGGCCAGAGGAGAACCTGATGGAGTTTGGGTCTCTTGCCAGTGTTACATCTGACCTTTTTAAGTTGGGGACACTTCATATTCAGCAGTATTACTGATTTGACTGCACTGACACTGACTGTTGGGATGAGAACTAAACAGAGCTGGACGATGATATCACGGTTTTCTGCAGAGCTGCTTTATAGCTGAATTTAACTCATTCCATAATTGATGAACTTTACACATTGAACAGAACCGAATCAACACTGAACTGACTTCAGCTGAACAACAACACTATTTGCTTTTTAGATCTGCTTTATTGCTTTATTATTGATCATTATTTACCTGTTAATCACTGTAAAGCTGTTTTGAAACATTCTGTATTGTATAAAGCGCTATATAAATTAAGCTGGCTTGACTTGATTTTGCAGCTCATGCAAATGGAAAATTCCCTCTTGGGGATGCTTGAACTGTTCGTGCTCCCTGGGAGTCAAACCCATGACCTTGGTGTTGCTAGAGGTATGCTCTACCAGTGGGGCTACAGGAACTGAATTGACAGAACAGTCAATTCAGAATCTGAATTTTTTTTATTAAGGAGTAACATCTGCCCTTTGTAATTGACTTTCATTGGTGTTACCTGAGTGCAATTTTCTCTAAGCATATAAAAACACAAAGCATTTTGTTCAAATAATTTAACCAATTCAAAACTAGATCCTAAACTATTCTAGGCTTAGAATAAAAATATTATGAAATATATCAAATATAATATTAAATACCTGTGGAAATATGGGAAATTGTTGCTGTCATATTTAAAAATTTTAACAATATTTTGTCGCTCTTTATGGCATTTTGGTTCATTTCTGACCCTGATTTAAACAAGCTAAATTCATGAAATGTTGTCATGAATTCTCTGTTCTCCAAGAATTCTTGAATTTTAGATACACATATCTGACAACCATGCTTTGCCATGTTTCTGTTCAAAAGTTTGGTTTATGCTCAACAAGGATGTATTTTTTAATCAAAAATGTATTTGAATTTTCAGCATCATTACTTTGCATCCTTGGTGAATAAAAATATTACTTCATTTCTTTCAAAAAAGAAAATTATTACTGACCCCAAACAGTAGTGAATGTACAGCCTGCCAATAAATTAATGCAAAATAAACCCTTACATGGTGATCAGAACCACACCACAAAGCCGAATGTACATTATTCCACTTATTACACTGTTACTTACCAAATAAATAAGTAGTTATTTTACTTTTAAATAGTAATAGGCAGTAATGTAAAGCTGTAGTCCATATTTTGCATAAAACAGAAAATGTTAATACACTATATTGCCAAAAGTATTGGGACACCCCTCCAAATCATTGAATTCAGGTGTTCCGATCACTTCCATGGCCACAGGTGTATAAAATCAAGCACCTAGGAATGCAGACTGCTTCTACAAACATTTGTGAAAGCATGGGTCGCTCTCAGGAGCTCAGTGAATTCAAGTGTGGTACCGTGATAGGTTGTCACCTGTGCAATAAGTCCATTTGTGAAATTTTCTCACTACTAAATATTCCACGGTCAACTGTTAGTGGAATCATAACAAAGTGGAAGCAATTGGGAACAACAGCAACTCAGCCACGAAGTGGTAGGCCATGTAAAATCGCAGAGCGGGGTCAGTGCATGCTGAGGCGACAGTGTGCAGAAGTTGCCAACTTTCTGCGGAGTCAATAGCTACAGACCTCCAAACTTCATGTGGCCTTCATATTAGCTTAAGAACAGTGCATAGAGAGCTTCATGGAATGGGTTTCCATGGCCGAGCAGCTGCATCCAAGCCTTACATCACCAAGTGCGATGCAAAAAAAAATGTCATAAACACAAGAGTTGAAGCAGTTATAGCTGCAAATGGTGGGCCAACTCCATATTAAACCCTACGGATTAAGAATGGGATGTCATTAAAGTTCATGTGATGTAAAGGCAGATGTCCCAAAACTTTTGGCAATATAGTGTATCAATTGAGAATATCCTCACCAATACAACAGAAATTAATTTTTATGCGTCCTCCTCCCTTTAATTAACTGCTTTTTGCAGCGATCAGTTAAATATGGTAATGCAACAGCTAAACTTTGATCTATGACCTTTCCCATATGAGGTTCCTGTCTCCAGAGATTGAAAGTTTTTTTTTTTTTTTTTTTTGATTGTGGAAACTCAACTTTGCTCTTTGGGAACCAGCAATGAAGAGATATGTGGGTGGCTGATCTTAAAACCAAGTCAGAAAAACAAGTATTATCATTGTGTATGTGGGCGGTAGCGTAGCCATGCCTAGATGCAAATCAAGTAACCAAATCTGATGACATGAGGAGCAATATCTACAGAGGTTCAAAGAGCCCAAAATAATGATGTTATAAAGAGACTACTATCAGCAAATTAGAGGTCACAGTTATTTAACACAACAGAGAGGCTTTTTTTCTTCATAAAATCGTATCAGCAGTGCATGATGGGAAATTAAGTACTCTCTTAACATCACTTACTAACAAATGAGGTCTCGCCAAGGTAACCTCTGCGTCTCAAGACCACCTCCAGAAACTTAGCCTCTTCATCCACCTGGTAGTACTCTTTCTCCAGGGAGATCCAAGCCCAGTTTAGCCGGAAATGTTGATTCTTCAGCTTGTTGCCCCCTACAGAACGAACAGAAGAAACATATTGAACATACAATCATGTAAGGATTAATATCAAAGGTGCAGTAATGATTTGGAAAGGATCAATTTTACATAAGGGTATGAATTGTTTTCTATGCACTGCTTGTACAAACAAGTACAAACAAGTACAAACAAGTACAAACGTACAAAAGTTAGACTTAACTCTCTCCTTTTTTGTTAGAAGTACGCAAAGGCTTTCTCTTTGAAGTAATAGCTTTAATATGGCCCACTGAGGTTTAATGGAGCTGAATCCTCCAATTCATACAGGGTACCTTATTCATCTCAACAAGAACAGTGTGATATCAATCAAAATCTCTGATGCAGCAGTGAGGGAAAGTGCAGGTTTAATTGCATCGTTTCTAATTAAAATAAAAAAGGTTTGTCTGCTTTCTATCTGTGTTAGTCTGTTTTATCGTCAGCGTTTGAAGTGCGATTCAAAGTGAGGGCTCGCTCCTGGAGGGCATCCCTACCAGTTACAATCTGCACACAAAGACAGCCACACACAAAGACATCAAACACACACAAAAACATGTCTTTCTTTCCCATGTAGGAATGCAAATAAATGGAAAAATGTAATATGTCTATGTTAAATTTAAATATGCATAATTCAGACACAATTATGTAAATTCAGGATGTCGTTTAATAAAATAAAAATTGGAATTCTGTGGCTTTTGACCGTCTGTAAGCTTTGTGCACAAAATATACACAACAAAATAACTACATATAATATAGACACATATACAAATGCAATATGTCTAGTGTAGTCAATCTATGTTAAATTAAATATTTATAATTCAGATAAAATTATGTAAATACAAGATATTGTTTAATAAAATAAAAAATGGAATTTATCTGATTTTGTAACCATTTTGTGCAAAAAACTGGGACAGCTATTATACAAAATAAGTAAAAAACATTATAAAAATATTGTTTTTTAATAAAAATTATAATAATAGTAATTAAATATTATTTAAATAGTTTAAATTAAAAAATTAAATATATATAATTATTCATGAAAAATAATTCAATCATGACAACCTCGGAAGATTTTTAACATGGTAAAGGATATGACAATGTTAATGTATTTGGTCTTGGCGGAATAGATCTGCTACGCTGCTGCTGTAGACTATTGCTGTTGTTGTAGATTATTGCTGCTGCTGCAGAGCAAGTACAGGAACTTGCTGCTGCCAATACATATGCCGATACACTGCTGCGAGTAAGACAGTGCTGCTGCACAAATAGCATATATCAATAATCCATAGCAGATCTATACAGGTGGAGCTGGGGAAGGTGGAGGGTTTTAGAGGAACTCTGAAGCGCTCATTGGCTGCATAAGTGACATGGACCAATCAGCTTGTGCCAAGTACTTAATGCTGTAATTATCATCAGCGTTAAGGACCTGCCTCCGCCATCTTGAGTTTCATGACTGAACTATGTATTTAATAGATTTAACATCAAATCAACAGATTATGGCCAAAATTACTATTTTAAAGGGGGGGATTTGATGCATTTATTACTAGATATTTTTCATACTAAGTTAATTTTATGTTACATAATAGTCTATCTCACATAGACCTCATAGAAAAACATGGGAATTGTGCCTGTAGTAGAAGGACAACAAAGTTACCGTAATTGTGGAATGTGCCAGAAAAAGCCCTGAGAAGTTCTGCCTAATTTCCTGTTTCAATCGGAAATGGAAAATTGTGAGTCTTACACACACACTGCACACAAAAAACATTCTTAGTATAACAAAGAGAAAGATTGATCTGTCTGACGGACCCATCCAATCAGCATTTGGCATCATTTGTAGAGTCCAGTCCAGCTGGCATTTTAAGAGAGGAGACTAATAAGAGATAGAGAGGAAGTAAGCAAGAGAGAGGGAGACTTCAATCTATAGGTCTGTTCTGTTCTGGCTTCTTTGTACTGAGCTATCAGTAGACTGCGGTTTGTTTGCTTTTGGCAACACTACACAGGCCGTACCCATCCTCCTCTCCTTCCTCCTCTGTCCAGTTGTCATGCTCTGCAAACCCATCACGTCTAACTATCCCCATTCCCCTTTCATGCAAAGGGCAAGAAGCACAAGTCTGGATGTTGTATAAATGTGCGTGCGTGTAAAGTTTGCTAGTAGCACCTGTTAAGAGCTTTTCATGTATTTTTACACCTATAATTATAAATAATATAATAATAATAATAAAAAAAATCCTATCATTCCAAATATCTAGCATGGCCAATGAGGAAGTTGCACAAAAGAAAATGTTAAAGCACTACAGCACAGACAAACACCCTCTTAAAGTGTGTCGCCTCTGATGTTTCACGTTCTAACTTCTTGACAAATATGGATCAACAGCTAGAAGAGACACTTTGCCAATTCATTTGAAGGATTTGTGAGAACTGCTTTTATGAAACATAACAAGCGAAGAAAGCGTCTTCAAACTGCAAGAGAACGAGCTCGATGAAGTCCTGTCAGAGTGAAGAAATTAACCGAAAATGACAGAAGATTCAGATCTGAACTGAAGTACCTGGCTCATCTTCAAAGTCCGACATTTTGCAGAATAATTGGCTTTGTCAACATGCTTTTGATGAAAGAGAATTCGAGATTCGCAGAATACAAAGATTTTTGGACTTCACCGAAGACTGCTCTCTGTGACAGCGAATAAACAGGATCCACTTTACCTTTGAGGAAAGATGTGAGGTGAAATTTCATTCTGTTTCTAGAGTTTTGGCCCCTAAAGACAACATACAGTATGTCAAAGTATCAACTCTAAATGATTTTCATCCTCCTCAGTGTAAAAACTGAGAAATCAAAGGGACCTTTGGTTGCACAAAATGACCTTTGTATAGGAGTTGATTTTGTGTGTGGGTGAGATCAAACAGTTCATGTGCCAAAGGAAGTTTATTGAGATAAACATTCAATAGTGTCTGTCAACTTGATAAAACAAAGAAAATTCAACAAGTTCATTCACTTGACCTTATCTGCAAGAATCCTTCAAAGAGCATTTTCCAGAGGCAATTCATACAACAGCCTACCACATGGGTTTCCCACAGAAAGACCACCTCAAGCTTTGATTTCAATGCGCATATACGCACATACTTTAAATGCAATATGATAAGTCATGTTCAACCAACATATGGTAGGCCTACCATTGTTCTAGATCCGGCCCATAGTTCAGGTATTAGAGGTGAGGTTGTGTTTCAGCTGGATAAACCGACTTCAAAGAGTTCAAGGAAAACCTTCCAGTTAATCTATAACTGTAGGTTAAGATTGCTGAGCAGGAATTTTGTTAACACCAATGTTTTCTCAAGGTCCTGCTTTCTAGGTCACGGTCTAGCGCATTTTCCGAACCCCCTCTGTAAAGACACTGCTTTGAAAAACAACTTAAATGTATTTTTCTAATTTCTTTGATGATATGCTGGTTGCTGCAAGCAATATGTTATGGAAACTAAACTATTAAATATTTATATTGTAAAACAATTTAAGCAAGAACATTCTTTATCACCTCTTAAAAAACACATGGACAATAAGTGAAGACACTGAATCTTTTTACCCCTTACATATTTTGCGGAATATAATAAAATATCTAATGGCTTTACTCAAGTCAAAAATCAACCTAAATGTAGTGGATTCCTTCGTATTGTAATGTACATGCAAGTGAAATGGATTATCGAAAAAGAAAAAAAAATGTAGCAGACTTGGTTCATCCATTGGTTGTTAATTGGATGCAAGCAGATCTGAATGTGAGCCAGCAGTCAAAAACGGGCGGAGTTTAAAGTGGACAAAGTTATTGCAGAAGTCTGGCATTAATAAAGAATTACTAGCTCAAAATGTATAAAAAGAAACCTATGTATGGAAGATCAATAAGGGTGAACTACTAGTTCATGAACAAGCTCATTACTTTATTTTATACCTTACAGAAATTATGATGTCACTGAGGATTAATGCTCTGGGCAGAGCAAATATAGATTTAGCAGTCACAACAGTCCTAACATAGCATGTCCTGTCTCTCACCACAAGATAATAAGCATGACATCGGCTTTTGATGGACAGATTTGTTATGAATGAGACCGGAGGCTCCGCTCAGCCTGAGCTGTGCCAACTTTGTGCCCCCTGTCTCCTCCATAAGCACAGACTGAGTCTGCAGACTACCCTTATTTGGTCACTGAGGAGAGCGAGGGGCCCACAGTGCCCACCATCATTCTCCCTCCATCAGACAAACCTGCCTGTTAGGCATCACTGCTGAACACTAACTTGTCTGTGCCTAAATTAAGGACCAGCTTGGAGCAAAATGGAAAGTCTGTATCTATTGTTACTAGATACAAGAAAGGTCCCAATTTTCCAGGGTTTTGTTTGACAAACATGAGGTTAATGTTTTTCACTACTTTTATTGATTTTGCTTTCTTAACTATTTTCATGTGATTACAAATAGTCTTTCAAAGGTTCGGGGTCAATAAGATTTTCTTAAAATGCTTTTTAAAAAAGCCTAATCAAGATTTAATTAGAAATACAGTGACAACAGAAATAATATTCTAGTAATATTGTGAAATATTATTTCAATTTAAAATGTTCTATTTTAATATATTTGAAAAAGTAATTTATTCCAGTGGAATAAATTGGAAGGGGCCCGTCGAGAGCTTCCTCTGACCCGAGTTTGGTGGGCCTAGGCGGCGCGGTCTCGGAGTGACGGGGAGTTGAAGTTTTGGGGGTAGGTCTTTGGTTTTCGGCTTAAATCTTGGTCAATTTAGGTCGGATCTTTTTGATTGTACCGTAGATAGAGCTCGAGGGGCCGGTTTGAACGATACCATAAACCGTGGAGATAGCTCTCTGGGTCGCGGAGTTATTGGCGCTTAAATGTTGCCTGGGGTGTCACTCGTCACCTCCAGGTGCCATTTGGTTTTCGGCTTATATCTCGATCAATTTTGGTCGGATCTTTTTGAAGTTTGTACCGTAGATAGAGCTCGAGGGGACGGTTCGAACGACACCAGCCCCGTGGCGGTAGGTTTCTGGGATTCAGAAATTATGGGCGTTTATGTCCGGCGAAACTTTGAAGGTGAATATATCGGCCCCCCTGGGGGCCACGACCCTGCGGCCGGTCTCGTTGGAAGCGTCTCGATGACAAAGCTGAATTTTCATGATCATTACTCCAGTCTTCAGTGTCACATGATCCTTCAGAAATCATTCTTATTTCTTATTATTATCAATGTTAAAAACAGTTGTGCTGCTTATTATTTTTGTGTGAACCTTGATAGACAGTTCAAAAGAACAGCATTTATTTGAAATACATTTTTTGTAACAATGTATAAGGCTTTACTGTCACTTTTAATCAATGTAATCCATCCAAGATTAATAAGTATAAAAAACATACTAACCCTAAACTTTTGAACAGTAGAGTATTTTTTAAATGATTTAAATTTAAAACAGCAGTTACTAAAAGACAACTTATTACAATTAAGACTTGTGGTTCAACCTTAATGTTATGAAGCGACGAGAATACTTTTTGTGCACCAAAAAAAACAAAATAATGACTTTATTCAACAATATCTAGTGATGGGCGATTTCAAAACACTGCTTCATGAAGCTTCGAAGCTTTATGAATCTTTTGTTTCAAATCTGTGGTTCGAGCGTGTATCAAACTGCCAAAGTCAGGTGAACCATTGAAATTTCGAAGCGTTTCGAAACACTTATGATGTAACGAAGCCTCATTTACTGAAATCATGTGACCTTGCCAGTTTGATACACGCTCCGAACCACTGATTCGAAACAAAAGATTCGTAAAGCTTTTGAAAGTGTTAATTATCTTGCTGGCTATGCAGGCCTCACTGTGCCATCGGATTTTATCAAAAATATCTTAATTTGTGTTCTGAAGACGAACAAACGTCTTACGGGTGTGGAACGACATGAGGGTGAGTAATTAATGACAGAATTTTCATTTTTGGGTGAACTAACCCTTTAAATGAAATAAATGTTAAATTGAATTGTTGTTAAATTTAATAATTCTTTTTAAAAATGAAAAATAAAAGCGGGTCTTTTCCTCTGGAGACAAATTCCAGTGTAGGAGAAACAAATTAGATATATAATAAATCTAATTTGTAATTTTTACAAACGCATAAAGAAAACGTCACACTTTCTCTCTCATTCATTTTTTTTTTTTATCTCATTCAGCCTTTTTGATTCCACATTGCAAGGCAGAGTTGTTGTGGAAACCATTCTGATGCTCACTTCCTGGGTCACAAAAGCAGGATTCTCATGCACTCTTGTGAGGAGGAGCTGCCTGGAATTCATTGAAGTCAGCGCTGCTCATTTACGTGTGTCTCAAGGAGACAGGGAGTGAGAAATAAAGTGTGTTAGCAACTAAAGGTCAAACTGAACCTTGGGAGTTGCACCATGCTCTAGTGACTGCACTTGCAATCACTGCTGAGGTCAGTTCTCTCACACACCGGCTTAAGTCCCCTGCCAACCCAACCCCCCCATACACACACACTGACATAGGACTCTGAGAAGTGCCAGAAAATACCTTGCTTGTCTTTTCATTGCAAAATGCCTTTCACTATGCACTTTTCCAAATGGGAAAAGGACAAGCTAAGAGAATATAGAAGCTTCTAAGAGCACTAAATCCTGTGACAGTGCAGGATGACGGAGACTTCACGTTGTCAATAAAACAAGATGGCCTTCCACCAAACCTGTCAGTAAAAGCTTCTCACCCATAAAGCCTGTCTGCAGATGTCTCTCACCTTTCAGCTCTCCGGAGATGTTGGTTGTGCAAGGTGTTGTAACACTCTTTGAACATTTTAAAGTGCACTTCCTTCGTTTAGCACATCACATTCTTATTGTGGTCTTCGCTGTGCACACTCTCTGCTATCACACCGGGCAGAGGGATTTTATGAAGGTCAGTGTTCCCACAAAAAATAAATCCTGTAATTTAGAGTCTAATCCTATTAGCACTAGTTCATTCATACAAGTTCATGCTAGACTCTGAACCAAAAGAATAAACCTGTCCATTTCCCAGGTATTTATGAGCCAAACTAGATTTTAATATTTTCTGAAGAAAGCGTAAGTGGTACTTAACTATAAAATAAAACTAATTTAATTATATATATATTTATATAATAAATAATAAGTATGTGAACCACTTGCAGAATCTGTGAAAATGTGCAAAATTTTAACAAAATAAGAGACATCATACAAAATGCATGTTATTTTTTATTTAGTACTGTCCTGAGTAAGATATTTTACATAAAAGATGTTTACATATAATCCATTAGACAAAAAAAATAGCTGAATTTATTAAAATGACCCAGTTCAAAAGTTTGTGAACCATTGATTCTTAATACTGTGTGTCATTACCTGGATGATCTACGACTGTTTTTTTTGTTGTGTGATGGTTGTTCATGAGTCCCTTTATAAAATATTACTTTAGTTAAGAGTTACTTTATAAAATATATTCAAACAGAAAACAGTTATTTTAAATTGTAATAATATTTCACAATATTACTGTTTTTACTGTATTTTTAATTAAATAAATGCAGCCTTGAAGAGCAGACAAAACTTCTTTTAAAAACATTAAACATCTTATCATTTCCAAACTTTTGACTGGTAGTGTGTATATACACATTTTTGTTAACCTTTTACTATATGTCTTGGAGTATCACAATAATATCGTATCATAAGTTCAGTATTATGATATGTATCGAATCGTGACATGAGGGTATCGTTACACCCCAACTGAAGTCTGGAGTAATGATTTGCCATCACAAGAAGAAATTTGAAAAGATATAATAGAAAATAGTTATTTTAAATCTGTTTTACTTTTTAATTAAATAAATCCAGCTTTGTCAGCATAAGAGACTTATTTTAATACTCAGCATCTTACCGACCCCAAAACTTTTTGAAACATTTGAATGGTAGCATTAAACATTAAAAGATGTTGGAGCTGATTATTATACCATTTCGAATGTCACAAAATGAAAAGCTATTTAAAGGTTCTCCTCGTCCAAAAACTATAAACTAAGTAGAAGAAACATTCTCTCCCTCTTCCCTGTGATCTCCTTTAAAGGCAGAGAAAGGTGGAATGTCATTCCAAAGCACCAAGGTTGGGTCTTATCCTTGACCGCTGCTCATTAAAAAAAGAGGATTAGAGCGCAGACTTGAATGGACACACGATTATTTAACAGTGCTTTCTTTCACTGCTTTTTGATTGAATAGCCTGCTCTGAAACAGTTTCTTGAGGATCAAGCAAGTGTTTGAATACAAGTAAGCGATAGTAGGTGTAATCCACATTATTGAGCCTGTTCTAATGTAAACTCTCCTCCCCTTAAAAAAAGAGCAAGTCAAAGTGAGAGTCTCTACTTTCTTTAGTTTCAGGAAAGATAACATAACCTCTCCAGGCTAATCCAACCCTTTTCTTTTTCTATGGCAAGGAAAGAAATAGCAATTAATAGCACAGATACATTCCCAATCTCTGTGTTTTTTGGAAAGTGGACATCATTGTTTTCATAACTCTCTGTAATGCCACTGTCGATCCACTGACTGGCTAATGGAAAACTGAAGCAGAAATAGAATAAGGGAATTATCAGGCAGTACAGGCGGTTCATGATGAGAGACATCAAAAATGTCCTTGTCAGCTATTATATCCATATAAAGTCCTCTTCACCCACTGAGTGGTTTAATTACCACCTTTGTTGTGATGTTGAGATCAAGAATTCATGGTGGCAGTGGAAGCAACAACAAAGTGTAGTCTTTTAGCATGGCAAAACCTCTAGCGTGCGCACATAAAGGTCACTGACGATTAAATATTGAAAGTAGCAATTATGCGCAGCCTCCGAGCGCTCAAAAAGAACATCTCTACTGAGCTGACATTAATCAAACGTTTCAGAAATACTGAGCTGATAATGGCACGCCAAATGCACTTAAAAAAATGTTTAACATGGACGTTTTAGCAGGTCGCCATTACCTTCTAGTCCATTAAAGAAGAGAGTGTCTGACTGAGTAGAGGCCATAATAATAGACTTTCATAGAAAAAATGAAACAAATTGTGGTGCAGCATTCTCTTTAAACCAAAGAATTGACTTGAAGAGAAATTGTAATCCTCTTTTAATTCATATATGTATTTCTTTAAATTTCAGTTCATTTTAACTTTTAATTCCTATAACTCTCAATTGCAATTTAGCATCTTGTTTGCTATCCCAATTTAAATTGTTGCAATGCCACTGACAATGTTCCGCTAAAGTAAAAGATTTGTAATTGCTTAAATCATGCATGGTAGCATGTCATTTCAAGTGGACAAGTTTGGCAAAGTCTAGACTAACATGTCAACTGGCTGAAAGGAGCATTATATACCAAACTTAGAAAAGCAGTAGTGCGTTTCTCCTTACTGCTGAACCAATGAAAATCTCAATGACTTGAAGAGGAGGCGGTGAAGGGGCCAGAGTGAGAACACTGGAAGCAGAAAAGAAAAAACAACACAGGCATATAACGATTCAGGATGAGAGGGACGTGACAATGAGAGAGGGACTGTGGATTTTCTTGACCCCTCAATGCCCAGTGTTTGCTGGCTCATCAGGCAGAATAATGGCTGCTTGTTTGCTGAATAGCTTCAGCGCAAGGACACGGCGAGTAAAAGCTGGGCCCCCTGACTGTCGAGCTTCATGCTAATAGCTCTCAGGTTGTTTGTGGCGAGCCTATTCTCCCCTCTGGGAGAGTTCCAACTGAGCTGCCTCTTTTGGAAGGACATGTTTGAACAGCATTAGTCACTTGTTACTTTTTTTGAGTGGCTTGCCACAAATCTTTTCTCAAAAAGAGGGATCTCTCTCCTGCAAATTCAAGCAGAGAGAGAATGCCAATTTGCGCTGCCTGAAACAACTGCTTTCGACCTGTCAAAAAGATAACGTGGAGTTACTGGAAAAAGACTGCCTATGGTGACGTTTCTCAACTTTAACTAGCTACTGAAAACCAGCATATGATGTAAGAATACATTTTGGGAAGATAAAAACAGAACACTTCAAAAACAAAGATTTTGAAGTTCTCTTTAAAAGAAAGTCTGTGTTGTAGAAGTGATTAAAAAGAGAAACATTTGATTCAAAACTCTATTGCATAACATGTAGGAGATGAAAAAGATGAAAAATAACAGTGCATAGCATATTGGGCTAGTGGCTGGGCTGCCTGAAATCAATTGGGTAGTGGGAGATAGTGCTTTTCATAAGATATTGCATACTACTGTTCAAAAGTTTTGGGTAAAGAATCTTTAATTCAGCAAGGATTAGGGGTGAGATTAAAGTGTGACAAGATTTCTCATTGAGGAGAAAAGCAGTCTCGTGATATTGCCATGACGGAGCGTGAGGGTGAAATTAGGACAGAAGGATAGAATATGTCATCGCTACATTTACATTAAGCCTCCACTGTCGTTTTGATTTTTATAAAAATAAAAACCCTTTCATTCAGATAGCGGTCGCTTCAATTCCATCCAGCTCATCCAACACGAGCAGCAGAGCTGTACATAGTGCAGCAGGAATCAGAGTTCACTGATCACGTGACGAGATGACTGACAAGACCATGGCGGATGATTTGTTGCACAACAGAGCCTAAGCATCTGAAAAATGTCTTATAGACTACACGTTTAGCACCACCGCTCCCTATTCACAGAGTACTTGCAATCACGAAATCGAAAGCAAAAGTAAAACGTGAGTGTGCATTCAAACGCAATTTCAATATCTCCCAATATGAAAGCTATCTTAGGCTGGGTTGTGTAGTTGTAACCATCTCTTAGCTCTGTATCATACTTATAAAACTAGAATGTACATTTCTTGTGTGTGAGTGGTGCTTGCAGTGGCAAAACTCGGCACTGGTCAGATGCAACAGTGTTCTGCATGATTGCAAGAGAGCCAGCCACCATGTCTGTAAGCTGTTGTGGAGCTGAGATATTCATGTGTTGTATGGTTGCTAGGGTTCTCTAAGTGGTTGCTAGGGTGTGGCTACACAGTTACCATGGTGATACTTACTTCTCACCTGAAACAAAAGAGCCCATCCCCATGTCTATATGATGGTGTGGTGCTGAGATATGGCTTATTTGTATGTTTGTACGGTTGCTAGGGTAATCTATATGGTTGCTATGGTGTGCTTATACAGTTTATGGGATGATATTTAAATATTATTTGCCAGTCTGAGTCAAAAAAGCCCAACTCCACGTTTCTACAATACAGTGGTGCTGAGATATGGCTTGTTCATTTTTTATTTTTCATATTAGTATATGGTTGCTATGGTACTCTAAATGGTTGCTAGGGCATGGCTAGACAGTTAGTAGGGTTAAAGCTAATAGACTGGAAAAAGAAATCAAAAGAGCCAAACTCATGTCTCTATAATGCTCTGATTCATTTATATCCCTCTCATCTATTTTTCAATGGAAGTCTATGGGGTGGTTGCTATAGCTAGTCCCTATAGGGTGCTCTAAGTGTGGCTTTGAAGATTTTAGGTTATTACTTATTGGCTGCTTGTGTGTGTCTGTGTGTGTGTGTGTGTGTGTGTGTGTGTGTGTGTGTGAAAGTGACAGTTGAGATTGACAGTTGAGTCTATGGGACTTTTTTGCCCACTTTTTCGTCTGCTGTGCAAACATTGTAGGTCCAATTACTTAGAAAAGTTATAGCACACCTATCCTCAATGAGCCGGTCGATTTGACACCTCATTCATGGGTCTATGACAAACGGTGCAGGACGAGTTACGTGCCGAAGTTTTGTCCAGAAGAAGAAGAATAAGTCTGAGCAATAACAATAGTGATGCTTTGCCAGAGGCAAGCACCACTAAAAACTGGATCTCTATTTGCACTTTGAATATCGAGAGAGTACTTTGATTATGGTTGCACTTATTGTTTGCACATAATAAGACTAAGAGAAAACTGTTATTCATTTTCATACTGTTTTTATTTCTATGATCAATTTGTGGAAAGGAGTTCAGTTAGGAGATCAAAAGTTGTAGAAGCTCATAAATCATGTAAGATCTGAAGAGACTCATATGAAATCATACAGGAGAGAAGCCAGTCAGTTGAGTTTGTGGCAAAACCTTTGACAGTGCTTGACTATTGTTGTCTTTTACTGCATTCATACTCAGAAAGTAGAACTGAAATGACATTCATTACAAGATGATTAGTTAAACCATTTCAAATGCACCTGCAGACTATTTTTCTATAGGCATGTATTTCATCATTGAGGATTTCTTAAAAATACTGTGTAAAAATCTAATTTCGTTCTCATGAACTGAATCTCGTGTCTTGTCTCGTCTCGTGAGCTATAAGGGTTTTATTTGACGGCAACATGTCGGAGGAGGCGCTCATTATTGTCTTATTTTCTTTTTTTCCATGTCAAATCTCGTATCTATCAATTCTGCTGTTTGCCTATTTCTATTATTTCCGTTATTGTCGTTATTGCATCACGTCTCAAAAGTGCGTCTCGAGACCCTCGCGTTCTAGGCTGCGCTTTTTTAAAAACCATTCCTGAGCGCTGCGTCTCGTGTTTTTAGACACAAAGACGTATTCTAAAAGTGATAGTAAAGACTTGTTAAAATTTCTATTAGATTTCTATTTCAAATAAATCAATACAAAAAAAAAAACATCTATTCATCAAAGAATCCTGAAAAAAGCACGATTTCCACAAAAATATTAAGCGTTGATAATAATAATTAGTGTTTCTTGAGCACAAATCATCATATTAGAATGATTTCTGAAGGATCATGTGACACTGAAGACTGGAGTAATGATGCTGAAAATTCAGCTTTGATCACAGGAATAAATGACATTAAAATAGAAAACAGTTATTTTAATGTGTAATAATATTTCACAATATTATTGTTTTACTGTATTTTTGATCAAATAAATGCAGCATAAGAGAAACTTGAAACTTACCAAGCTCTTACAAAGCCCACACATTTGTACGGTAGTACTTGCGATGGATGCATAAATGAATCCATATTAAGATCAAATAATATTAAAAAAAATATATATTTATTTAATGTGTCCATCGCAAGTACTATAATATTTGCATATCAAAATCAATCATATCAAAACTTATTAGCGTAAAGAGTAGTGTATACAGACATGTTCCTCTGGTCAACACTGGTTTATGTGAAGGTCAAATGGCATATTCAAAGAAATGTTATTGACTAGCACAGTTGCAATCTGCAGTCAAAACACATATTTATGCTTTTATACACTGTTCTTTCATCGCAGTTAATTAATGCAACCATTTCACTGCTTATCAGCAAAGACATGAATTTTAAGTACTGAGCAGCCAACAGAGGCTTTACTTTAAATGAGCCTATTTGGTGTTAAAGCACACCACAAAAACCCCTAACAAAGTGCTCTAAACAAAGTTTCCAAATGTCCTTTTCAGTCTAACTCCAGAGGCTAAGAAAAACTTTCTAATGGGACTGACAAAGTCTGAGTTAATTCAGTATAAGCCTAGTTTATTCCCTGTCTCCCCTGAAACTCTACCACATTCATCTCAAATGCCCAAAGACTTTCGCATGAGACCAAACTGAACTCTAAAACTCTAGTGGCCATACATACAATGCATTAAGAAATAAAGTACAAGATAGCATCCCTGAATGTGTAAGAGTTTCATTGTGGTTTATGATAAATGAAGCAAAATAAATAAATAAATAGAAGGCAGGGAGGCAACCAGCAAATCACTAGTTTGAAGTAACAAAATATTACATAGTGAGCATCACACCTGAGTAGTCTGATCTGACATACAGATGTGACATACACAGTCCTGAAGAGTGCCTAAAAATGAACATTGCCCTTAAGTGTCTCGGTGTACAAGCGTGAAAGGCCACTACCATGTTCTAGAGTGCGTGCTGATGCATTCTGGACAGCCGGTGACATTTTCACTGAAAAGTGGTATTCAGAGTGCCATTTCCAAGAGATCTTCACTTAAGAGGCTGTGCAAAGCGGACTAGCAACACAGCTGAAAGGAAGAACCGACAATCAAATGTGCTGCGAATAAGAGGATACTTCAGAATCAGATATAGGAAAAAGTACATTTACATGCATAAATCGCTCATGAAATTCAAATAAGTCACAATTAGAGACACACAAAATAAATATCAGACTATATTACATTTTTAATACCTATTTTTACATTTAGATAACATTTGCCATAACCTAACACTCCAAAATGAAAATTCTATCATTAATTACTCATGAATTACTCATGTCGTAAGACCTCTGTTCATCTTCAGAACACAAATTAAGATATTTTTAAAGCTTCAAAGCTTTACGAATATTTTGTTTCGAATCAGTGGTTCACAGCGCCAAAATCACATGATTTCAGTAAACAAGTTTGTTACGTCATAAGCATTTTGAAATTTCAATGGTTCACGTGACTTTGGCAGTTTGATACACGCTCCGAACCACTGATTCGAAACAAAAGATTCGTAAAGCTTCGAAGCTTCATGAAACACTAAATATTGTTGAATAAAGTCGCTATTTTTTTTTTTTTTTTTTGGCGCACAAAAAGTATTCTCATCGCTTTATAATTTTAAGGTTGAACCACTGTGCTCACATGAACTGTTTTAAATATGTCTTTAGTAGCTTTCTGGGCATTGAAAAAGGAAATGATCTTGCTGGCGATGCAGGCCTCACCGAACCATCGGATTTCATCAAAAATATCTTAATTTGTGTTAAAGATGAACGAAGGTCTTACGGGTGTGGAACGACATGAGGGTGAGTAATAATTGACATTATTTTCAATTTTGGGTGAACTAACCCTTTAACCTCAATTTTATGAAGTTACGCAAGTCCTTTGTTTGTGCAAAAAACAAAAAATCAAAACATAATTTACCTCTTTATTTACAAAATAATATTATCCAAAGCATGTTGACGGAACAACTTCCGGTCTTGAGTCAACACAAGTTGAGATTGCAAGTCAATATTTTCGTAAATAAACTGGTAAATTATTTTTATATGTGCAAACCAAGCACTTGTGTCGCTTCATAAAATTGAGGTTAAACCACTGGTGTCATATGGATTACTTTAATGATGTTTTTCCTATCATTCTGGACCTTGAATGTGTAAATTGCGTTGCTCCCAATGAAGGGACTGAAAGCTCTCGGATTTCATCAAAAACATCTTAAGTTGTGTTCTGAAGATGATTGAAAGTCTTACGGGTTTGGAACAACATGAGGGTGAATAATTAATGACAGAATTTTCATTTTTGGATGAACTAACCCTTTAACACACAAATTAATCTCTAAAAACTCTAATAATTTATTAATGTAATCTGTAACACTGGTAATCTGGCAAATCTTAAAATGAATATTTCTCATACTGTAAATTATAATATTGTGATGCAGCATTTAAAACAACAAAAATTAGTTTTCAGTGTTTTGTTTTTAATTTATGTAGATACACACACACAAACACACACACAGTTTTGTCTGCTCACCAAGGCTGCATTTATTTAATTAAAAATACAGTAAAAACAGTAATATTGTAAAAATATTATTATAATTTAAAAAACTGTTTTCTGTTTGAATATATTTTATAAAGTAATTTATTCCTGTGATCAAAGCTGAATTTTCAGCATCATTACTCCAGTCTTCAGTGTCACATGATCCTTCAAAAATCATTCTAATATGATGATTTGATGCTCAAGAAACATTTATGATTATTATCAATGTTGAAAACAGTTGTGTACTTTTTTTTTTTCCAGGATTCTCTGATGAATAGAAAGTTCAAAAGAACAGCATTTATCTGAAATACAAAGCTTTTGTAACATTATACACTACCGTTCAAAAGTTTGGGGTCAGTAAGAATTTTAATTTTTTTTTTTTTTTAAAGAAATTAAAGAAATTAATACTTTTATTCAGCAAGGATGCATTAAATCGATTAAAAGTGACAGTAAAAACATTTATAATGTTACAAAAGATTATATTTCAAATAAATGCTGTTCTTTTGAACTTTTTATTCATCAAGGAATCCTGAAAAAAAAAATATTGTACACAATTGTACACAATTGTACAATTGTACACAATAAATGTTTCTTGAGCAGCAGATCAGCATATTAGAATGATTTCTGAAGGATCATGTGACACTGAAGACTGGAGTAATGATGCTGAAAATTCAGCTTTGATCACAGGAATAAATTACTTTATAAAATATATTCAAACAGAAAAGTTATTTTAAATTGTAATAATATTTCACAATATTACTGTTTTTACTGTATTTTTAATTAAATAAATACAGCCTTGGTGAGCAGACGAAACTTCTTTTAAAAACATTAAAAATCTTACTGTGTCCAAACTTTTGACTGGTAGTGTATATATTACATCAACATGAAAATTATCGGTTTTAAATCGGTTTCTAAATTTTAATATCAGTGCCTCTTTAGTTACTATAACAGACAAAAACATTGTGCTTCAAATAAATTACAAACAATTTCATGTCTTCAATGAACAAACCGTGTAAAACAGTCACAGTACAGGTTGGAAAAAGTATATAAATCTCTGACCCAATGACTTTAAAGCTAATTAAAGTCAGGGGTAAGTTAACCTGGAGGTCAAACAATGAGACAAGACAGGAGGTGATTGGCTCTATAAAAACACTCACAGATTTGCTATTGACAAGAAATGAATCCAAAGGGTGAACTCCAAATGCTTTGGAGTTAAAAAAAACAAAAACAAAAACAAAACGAGTCCCTGGAATCTGAATATTAATAAATCTTATGGCTATGTAAATATACATTGCTAAACACTGGCCATTTTCAGGCCCCCGGACAAGTTCCCAAACAGACTAAAGTCCCAACGACAAGTAAAAAACACATAAATCAAGTGATTTACTTGATTTAGTAGGGCAAAAGAGACATGCTGAAGCTTGCACATAAGTACTGTGCAGTGATGAAGAGCAGCGAATAGGAAATGTATTGCAGCTTTTACAGACTAAGGTGCGCACGCTGCTGTCCTGAGGCTTGAAGAGGCGGTCAGCGAGCGTGTCATTGATTTACAGGACGAAGGTCACACTCACAGCCGGGACAGATTGACTTTCATCCCCTGGGATTGGGCTCCGCTCGCTGATGGCTCTTTCACAGTCTGCAACATGCGCTAAATCCCCTTTAGTTCCTTGTAAAACTCAAGGTTACAAGGACAGTGACGAAAAGTGCTACATCTTGGGCAAAAGCGTCGACTGATGATTAGACAAGTGCTAAAGACATGCAGTGTTAATGACATCTATTGACTAATCATGAATAAATGAATAAATTGATTGATTGAATGAAAATGGGGGGTTTAAAAGCCTGTCCTTTCATTAGCTTTATCCCTCATGGTCCTTAAAGCTGCTCAGTCACAGCACTCATCATTCATGTTAAATCAGTACTGATGTCATCCAGAAAACTAGAAAAAGATGCTTTTTTAAAACTTTGGGTGCATACCAACCAAGAATGTCAGATCTTGGTTAGTTTTGTTGTAAAAGTTTTTTTTTTCTGAACTCGAATGCGCACACAAGAACAACATCTTAAAAATGGGAGTCTAAATTATGGTTAATGTGGCTCCAGTATGGTTCAGAATTACCATGAAAGTAATCCTGTATGATTTGCTGAAGTGAATCACTATACAGTATATGACATATAATTTTCCAAATTTTCTTTTTAATGTTCAATTATCTTCCCCTGCAGTGATGACCTGATTCATTGAAAAATCTAATTCAAAAGAATGAGTCAGACATTTCTTCTTTTCTCATAAACGCACCAACAGAGGTGTAAAGAGTACCTAAAAACCATACTTTAGCAAAAGTACAGATACCTTGTAGCGAAAATGACTCTATTATAAGTTACAAGTCACCAATTCTAATACGAATTGATTAAAAGTTTTAGAGTATCTGATTTTACCAAGTATTTTCACTCATACTGAATGTAGGTTCAAAGATGCACCAGTCAACACCTAAGAGACATGCCAATGAAAAACAAGAAATTTGTGAGGAACGCAATCATGTTTAAATAACACCTCAAAATTGCAATAAATCAAGTTCGACACAACAGCCTCTTAAACATCTACAGACACTGAAGTCTCAGTTAAGTGCTCAAAAAGGGCATATGTAAAGTCCCTTTAAAAAGGTATTTTCAATAAAACTGATAAATAAAATAATGTTAAGTAAAATTAAATAGTCAAAGGCTGGTTCTACATGCATCTCAGGTATGAAACACCTGCGATTCATAACTACCTGCTAATTTACTCGCATTCATATAATGTAGCCTTGTTGACAAGTTTATGTCAAAACACAAAAGATATAGTACCTTTAATGCACTGTAGATGGCGATATCACTTCTTTTTTAGCAGAAATAAACTGCTGCAGAAAAAGTTAGGTGCCATGCAAAATGTAATGAGTAACTGCATTACTCATCACAAATGTGAGTAAAGAGTACACATACTTATTCAGAAATGTTGTCAAGTAGAGAATAAAAATTGCTAATATCTTTGATACTCAGTCAAACTACAAACTAAGTAGGCAAAAGGATACTTAAGTACAGTAACTAATTACATTTATTAAAATACTTTAGACTACTGCGCAACACTAAGGTGAATAACAACTTTTTTTTCTTTTTTTTTAAATAAATTTTGGTCTGTTTCTCAAACGAAAATATTGTATGGTTTCATAAGGCTTTGAATATAAAGTCTTAACTATAGACCCTTTTCACATTTCCAGGTTTCTCAGAAGCGGAAGTTGTCATAGTTGGGTAAAATTCTATAGCAGTGAATGAGAGAATACACTAAATATATGTTTTGTGTTTCCATTTGCTCAAATAGCAAAAAAAACTCCACAATAGTGTTTTCACAACTTTCAAAAAGAGGGAAAAATTAGAAAGCGATTGAAAACGGCAGTCAGGAGAGAAAAAGATGTAAATTTTACTGTCACTCCCATAGCCACTGTATTAGAAACACCTTCACAGCAACGTTAACTAGTTTTTTGTAATTTGATGCAAAGCTAAGTATAGTGTTATAAATGTACATAAGTTTTTAAAAAAAATGAAAATATAAAAACCTTTGCAGGATTTACGATATTGATGACCGTTAAAACGTGTCATCACAGTCTGTGAAAAAAAGGGTCTATTGTTGTTTTTGCATCCCCTTTTAATCTTGAAAGTCTCACTCCCCATCCATGATTCCATGTCAAAAAACAACCAGTACAATTCTTTAAAAATGTCTCCTTTTATGTTCAACAGGAAAAAAATAAAGTCATACAAATTTCGAATGACATGAGGGTGAGTAAATGATGACAGAATTTTCATTTTGGGGTGAACTAATCCTTTAAGAAAATCCAGAATGAAACTAAACTGTACTTTTCTTTTCAACTGAATGCTTTTTCAGATGAGCCACGCAAAAGTAAATAGCTAGAAGTCAGAAATTAGAATTTATTTGAGGCAACAGAATGAAAGAATGGCGTGACATGGCTCAGGGCTTTAGGAAGTAGCTCATAACCACTCAAAGGGATTGAGCCACATTTCTATCTTTCATCTCCCCTTGCACTTCCTCCCAGCCATTACACAGCTCTAAAAATTCTCTTATCCCAAGGGGAGGTTGAGGCGGGGGCAGGTGGGTAGTGCTTCACAGGTTATCTCCCAAGAGGAGATGCTCAACAGCACCGGCTGCTCACACCTTCCTCCCCTGAGATACTTGCATCTGACTATCAGCACAATGCCAGAACATACAAGGCCGCTCACATACATTAGAGTGGGCTATAGTGGGACAATTCAAAATAAAATAAAATTAAAATAAAATAAAATATTACACCACAGTCAAAGATCATGCAGTCCAAAACCAACATTTTAAACACTTTATTCCATACTGGACAGCACCACACAATCCTTACAATCTTTGCTCTGACGGAGCTGTACAGTGAGGTGAGCTATCACTTTCAGACTGTGTCAGTGTGTAGGAAGGCGAGAGAGAGAAAAGATGGGGGGAGGGAGGAGAAAAGCTTGTCAGATTCAAGTCAAGACACCCAGGCCCTGCGGGAAGGGACTGCGAGGCTGCAGCTTGGTCCTCGCTGTCAGCAGCTCCTCAAAGACAGAAGCAGGAAGGAGGCGGTGAGAAACCGAAGGGCCAGGGAAGCATAATGCAGGCTGATGTATTGAGTGATAGTGCCAGGCTTACAGATGCAGAGTGACAGCGTGTCTGCAGCACTGGGGCATCCGAAAGAACAGCAAACATGGTCTTTTTGTTTGCAGGATATTATCTTTGAAAACCATGACTGAGGCCCACAAAAAATAAGATGAAAGATTGGCTTTACCGTGAAGAGCATTCATGCTTACAGTGCCAACATGAAAATTGTATCACTGTCTTGACAGTGTTTCATATATTGTGTCACAGTTGTCATTCCGTGATTTTTATAGTCTATTTTAGTGCTTATAGTCTAAAAATGTTTGGAATGTTACCACTTACTTTGGATATTTAACTAGCATTGGACAATATATTGAATATTTACAAAATATTTGAAGAGTTCAGATGCAAAAGCCGCTAAACGCCACCTCCATTAAAAATGAGATAATGGTATTGAGCAAATGCTTTCCTCACATAGTGTACATTCATCAAACACTTTCATTTCAAATCCGCTAAATCCCAGCGTCAGCCAATTCAGAAATACCGGTTCGTTGGCAAGAACCAATAAACGCCACTTCCCTTTGTCAGCAAAATCCTCTAAGTCCACAGAAGAACCAATCGCAAGACACGAATCGAATCATATGATTTCAAGATGTGTGTGCGTATGAGCTGGTATTCAATTGCCCAGCTGCAAGTTTTTATCATGTTTTGTCCATCGTTACAGTGGCGATGACGGGATTTCGCGAGTAGCAAGTAAACACAACAGTGTTCCTTTTGCTGCTGTAAAACTGACAGAAACTGACGTTTTACTATGTCTTGTTGTCCAAAGAGGTGGACTTAGAGGTTTTTGCCAAAAAAGCACACATGGACTTAGCTGGTTTTGCAGCAAAAGACAGTCAAATTTGTTAAATACCAATGAATTGACTAAAGTGACATTTTTGAAAATAAGGCATTTTAATAACTGACTAATAACATTTTCATTGCCATTAAAGTGAAATTACTGACCCTAAACATAGGAGCCTGGTAAAAAAATGTCAGATGTACTCTATTTGTATCTATTCTGATTAAAAAAAGTGGTAACATCTAAATTAACTGGTTTTACTCAAGTCAAAATTATTATTTAACATCACTGAACCAACCTATATACATGAATTTATACCAACAAAACTACTAATTGCAGGTTACCACTTTTTACAGAGCATGATCAAAAGGATGAAAAATATAGATTTTTTTTTTTAAAAACACTTCCCAGCCCTACTCCATACTTCAATAGCCAATTACCAAAGCAGAACAGGTCTTGATGTGCACTGGCATGGAAAAACTGACCCAGTTTAATAGCTGGTTTTCTGTAAACTTTGATTTTGGAATGGAATGTGCAGCCTGATAAAAACTCATCTTCAAACCCTCCACTGCAAGAGCAACATCCTGAGGGAGGGAATGATGACACACGAATGATCCGGCAGGGCAAGCCTGGACAGAATGGGGAGAATGTATGTTGGGCATGTAAATCTGGACAGAGACCCTAAAACACAATTTCAATACAAAGATAGTACAAAACAATTATGAGGGTTAGCATCTTGTTGACTTGACAGCTAGAATTTGACCAATTTAGTTACCATATCAAGTTATATATAACTCCTTTTGTCAACTGCCAATTATTATTTATTTATTTATTTTTTTAAATTAATTTAAAACCCATTCCAGAACTTCAGGAAGTCTCACCCTAGAGAATCCTAAGGTTAAGTGCCTTGCTCTAGGGCACAATGTGATAAAGCGATCTCAGTAACACCACAGTTCTCAGCTGCCAAACCTGCAAATTTTCTGTTAGCAGACAAAAATATATAGATGATGATATGATGCTGTATGCACTGTTGCAATTTATAGAGAATATTCATTTTCAGCAGCAAGATAAATGATTTGGTTGCCAAACTTAATCTTATATTTAGCTGCAATATAGGGATGCACAATATAAAATTAAGCTGATATTGAAATTTAATAAAAAAATAAAACATTTAAAAAAATCAAATCAATTTAAATGCTTCGAGTAAAATTAGGTATCACAACATTATTAATGTACAGTATAAAAATCAGATATTAATATTGAGATTTGCCAAAGATTACAACAGTGTTATCAAATTGTTATTTTTTCAAGTGAAGATTAAATGATAGCAAAGGTAATCCAAATGTAAGGCAAGGCAAGGCAATTTTATTTTTTATAGCACATTTCATACACAATGGTAATTCAAAGTGCTTTACATAAAGAAGAACCAAATACATAAGAATAAAAATGTAATGCATAAGAAATAAAAATAACAGTAAAAACAGAGAATACCACTATCTGGATGGAAGAGTTTTTTTGTTGTCCGTTAGAGCGGATCTAAACGGATCTATCCATCAGAGCGGATCTAAATGGATCTTCCTCACGCTGGAGGGATAACTGTACTCAACTTTGTTGTCCATCAGAGCAGATCTAAACGGATCTATCCATCAGAGCGGATCTAAATGGATCTTCCTTACGCTGGAGGGATAACTGTACTCAACTTTGTTGTCCATCAGAGAGGATCTAAACGGATCTATCCATCAGAGCGGATCTAAATGGATCTTCCTCACGCAGAGGGATAACTAAAAATATTTATATTTGTCAGGTGGCTGTGCGTTTAAACAGTACCCTTACAGACAAATCTTCCTGGACTAACTCTATCCAGAGATCTATCCAGGGATAACTCTACTCAACTTTGTTGTCCATCAGAGCAGATCTAAACGGATCTATCCATCAGAGCGGATCTAAATGGATCTTCCTCACGCAGAGGGATAACTAAAAATATTTGTCAGGTAACTGTGCGTTTAAACAGTACCCTTACAGACAAATCTTCCTGGACTAACTCTGTCAGAGCTCCATCCAGGGATAACAAATGCTTACTTCCTAATTCTCCCAGCTTTTTCAACCAGACAGCAAGTATGTGAGAATAGGGGAAATAAGTATGCACAAAATAAAATTTCTGTCATGACAACTCTCAAAGTGTTTGGCATGGTAATGGATATGACATTGTTGACAGGTCTTGGCGAAAGAGCTGCTGTACAATATATGCTGTACAATATAGCATCTGCTATTACCCATAGCAGATCTGTACATTTATACAGGTGGAGCTGGGGAAGGTGGAGGTTTTCTGAAAGCACGCTTCAAATGCTGACCAAGTATTTGAAGGTTGAACAGCGAGTTCATTGGCTACTGATACAGCAGTAACCAATCAGCTGTGCCCTATAGAGAATGATGTGATTGCAAGCAGATTGCGTTAAAGACCTATCAGTCTGCGCCATCTAGAGTTTCATGACAGAACTTTGTATATCCATAATCAGCCTGATATGGTACCAATATATTGTGTCATTAACATTACCAGGGCTGCCAGCAGTAGAATCGCTAACTCACAATTACAATCAACACTACATTGACACAATTGTCAAGGTTCCTACTTGAGATGCACTACAACCCCTAGTGTTAAAGTATTCAATTCACGGAGAGGGAAAAGAACAGATCAGTATGGCAGTGGAGTTCAAACAATGCTTTCTTGACCTGCTAACCTCATGTACTTGTAAGCAAGCTCCACTGCTGAGAAACAAAACTCCCACTCAAGAGTACTGAAGGTACTGCTGTGCAGAACAAGTGTGTATAGGAGGATGAGGGAGCGCTTGTTACATCAACAAGTTTAGTGCTTGTTACTTCTTTACTGTAACTATTTTACTCTTTAACTGTGAGCCTATATCTCCAAATAGTGGAAATGAAAGAGATATTAAAATCAAACCACTTCACATTTTCCTCAGAAACACAGATGTGCCGATCCAGAAAAATAATAATGACACCCTTCTGGGCAGCAGATGTTACCTGTATATGGTCTATAATCCGCAACCAGATGGTTTATGTGAATCGGTGTCTATAATGTCAAAATCACTACTTACACGGCCTGCCGTCAATGAATGTGCTGAATAGCACATGTTTTTGTCTACGGCCCCAAAATAGGCTGCAGCGATTTATGATTGTGCTTATCCTGTAATTATGAACGACTTTGCTCTAATCGCTGGAGGATCTATACCACTGCTAAAGCGCCATTCTGCAGAGCCAAAGGTGGTATTTCCATTAATAATGGAATGCGAACAGATGAGAGAGTGGAAAAAAATATGCTGATCTATGCACATCCGTTGTGAAGATGAAGGATAAAGCCTGTAAGAGACTCTCTGACCTGACCGGTGCATGTATGAGCTTGTTGTCTTCGTAGCACTTCATGGCATGTGGTGAAACATAATCCTTCTGCTAACCTGAGATTGGAGTGAGGTGGTGCTTCAGAGATGAGCTGGAAAGAGACTCTCCAATGTCAATGGTTATGAATGAACACAAAAGATTTGTGTTGAGCGACCAATGCTTGCACAGGTTTTGCAAGTCAACATGACCCAAACAATTCCTTTTAAAAGAAAAAGCAAAGTGGGAGGAATTCACTAAGAATGAATGTAGTGTAATAGATTATTTGCACATACTTTCTGTATCCAATTCATGAAAAAATATATATATATTTTT
The DNA here is from genome assembly GCA_037950675.1 of Hypophthalmichthys molitrix. Taxonomy (NCBI): domain Eukaryota; kingdom Metazoa; phylum Chordata; class Actinopteri; order Cypriniformes; family Xenocyprididae; genus Hypophthalmichthys; species Hypophthalmichthys molitrix. The sequence continues at coordinate 21,785,739 of CM075506.1, forward strand.
TTACATTTTGTTTTAGATTTTAAAAACATTAGATGCCTAAACAATTAGTGTTGAATGCAATTCCACAGCACATTTCTGTTAAGTGAATTCACCCAAGTGTGTTTGGTGGATTTACTATGATAAATGCAGAATAAAGGCTGCAATACATTATTCACGACTTTTAAAATATGAACAAGTTTTAAAACACAAGGCATCATACACTTGCCATCTTTGTAACTAGTTGCATTATACAGTACCATGAGCACACACTACCATGTGAAAAACTGTATGCCAAAAGAGTAGTATGTCCGGATACATAGTATTCGAAAAACACTAGGCGAAAAGTCCGTGGATGACATAATACTTCCACCGAGATTCTAAAGTGCGCATTCGGTGGACACTTTACTATCCCATGAGGCCATGGGAGAGAATTTATTAATGGAAAGGAAGCAGCACAACTGACGCTGGTAGGTCACGTGACAGTAACAACATGGCAGATGTAGTAAGTCCGAATTTCATTCATACTACCCATAAGCATACTTTTTTAACGGTCGTGAAGTAAATTCAAATATAGTACATACTCAGACAGTACATGACTTTGGATGCAGCGTATGTGATTTTCTGTGGAATCGGTCAACTCCAATCTGCAGACTCTGATATTTGGCAATTATAGTGTCAATTCCTCCAGACTACAAATCAGGAATCGGGAAAAAGTGTCCGTTGTCCATTGTCAATAAGCACCACTCACACTTTCAAATTCACTTTCAAACCAAGCAGCTTTCTTTTGTTCAACTAAGTGAATCTGTGTGACTAACAAAATTTTGCTGAGCTAAGATAAACACGAATGCACTTTCAAGCCTCTAAAACATTTTTCTTATCAGGGTCCACTGAAGTTTTTTTTAAAAATGCTTCAGAAAAAGGATTATATTATATTATTTTATATTATATTATTTAGGGCTGGGACAAAAAAAAAAAAATCAATTCATTGCGATTCGTAGATCGATTCTGAGATTTTCCGAATGCATCGCAATTCTCTCTTGAATCGATTCTGAGCTTAGTTTTTAACAGCAGATGGCGCTCTAGGCTCATGCTCAAATGCTGATGAAGAAGAACTTCTGTGCGTTCGGCTTTATAAATATTATATTGTATTATATTAAACCAGGACACCTGCCGGCGCCATCTTCTGGTCAGACGCAGGAATTCATTCAGCGCGAGACTCTCACAGTGCATTATGGGTATTCTCTAGCCGTTGAGTGCACATCAGTACACTCGTTATTGCGGTGCATTATGGGATTGAATAAGTGCACTCGATAATGCCCACTATGGTTTCAGACATAACTACAAATGGCTGTCCCCTCAAATAGTGACCTATTTAAGTGTGTAGGGGGCGATTTCGGACACAGTCATGGTTTTCTAAGTATGCTCTCATTTGTTCCCTTAATTACTGATTATGTTCACACCTGTTCCTTCTATAGTTCTCATTATCTTAGGTATTTAAAACCCTCAGTTTGTTCTATTCTTTGTCTTGTGTTGTTTATGCTGCCATGGGTTTTCTCTGTTTATACTTTGTTTTTTTCAATACTTTGTTTTTGGTTTATCTATATATTAAAAGTGCTGAAATTAGATCCTCTTCTTCTCTCAATTGCCTGCCCAGCCATGACATTGACAATTATAATATGAAACTATAAAAACTTTCATTATAGTTAAATGTATTGTGTATATATCATTTTAATTTAATTTATTGTTATATATATATTTTTTATGACAGTAAACAGAATCAATGCTATTTTTATACTTACAAAAGTGTACCAAGATGTTCACCATTTTTTGCTGTAAAAGTTAAAACCCATGCAAACTTGTTGCATTGTTGGATTGGAACCTATACTTTTTTTGTCTTGAAAAACAACATGCCATTAAAAAGAAAATAATGAATAAAACATCATCACTGACTGCTCACATTTAAAATAGCACAAATTTAGAGAGTGAACAGACACAACTTCATTAAGAACTGGCAAAAAAAGAAAAAAAAACAGGAGGCGCAAGCACGGAGACAAACAAGTCGGTAAAGGGAGAGAGGGAGAGGGAGAGAGAAAGAAAAGGCAGGAATTGAAAACAAAGAGCAAGGTGCAGGCGGGAATCTGTCAGTGGGGACGTCTTCTCCGCTGACTGACTGAGTGGATTAGAGGTTGGAGGCAGACAGCTTCTCTAAAGCTCCACAAACAACCCACAGGCAGTGCTAGAACTTGTGTGTGTGCTCAGGTAAGCTCAATTTACTGAGGCAGAGGAAAAGAATCAGAGGCGAAAATGAAAGGGAGGGGTTAAGGTGGCTACACAGAACAATTAAGTGAACAAACATGGCAAAAGGCAGCCTCTAGGCTTCCATGTCCATCTACGTATCTTTATCCACACAGTCTCTGTAGCTTGACCACAGCCGAAGGGAATCTTTAGGGAGAAAGGTGAGAGAGTTTGCTGGGTTCAGCCAAAGAAAAGCACAAGTATCCACTCTCTGTTAATTTCCATTCAGCAACCTGACAGGTCTAACAAATAACAATTATTGCCACTTTCGTCTCCTTTCAGTTTATCCTTCCTTAATACCATTTTTCAAGCCTAGCAGCTTTCTTTATTCAAATGAATAAAAAAAAATGTGGTAAAGAATGTCGCACCTGATAAACAGAGTATTATTTCTCAGAAATGAGGAAACCAGGCCTTTGTAGTCTACATCAAGAAGGTTAAATGAGCCACTAGATTGTTTGTGAAGTGTGGGACAAACATTTTTATAAAATTTTGCTGAGGATTTTCATGAGCCTTCAGGTAACTGCCATTTCAGTGTGTATTTGACAACATGACAAGTAATATTCATCTGTTTATTGTTGAGCAGTGTTCAGTCTAAAACTGTATTAAACAACACTGAGGGAATTGAAAAAGGCAGAACAGTGCTTCTCAAACTTTTTAACCCAAATATTTTTGATCAAATTAGAACCAACTAGTAGTCACAACAATGTTCATTCTATTTTTTCAGCATTGAGGGCTGTGAGATAGTATTTTCCGTCATGAAATTTTTTCCGCCATTTTGAATTTTCTGAAAAACCTACTTTTTCGAACTTCTCCTAGACCGTAGCTCTGATTTACACGAAAATCGAACCAGATCATCTTTAGACCATGCCGACAAAACGTTATGGAATTCAAATCGATTTCTCAAGCTGTTTTCGAAAAACCCACAAACAAATTTTATGTAGCGCTTGCAAAAATAGACATAAGGCTGTATCTCCGCAATGCTTTATCGTATTCAAACAAAACTTGCTGTGTCATCACAAGCATGACCTGAGGTAACATGCAGTTTCGGCGCAGTGCCACCTACTGGTCCGGAGATACAAAAAACGGCTGTTTTTGCTTCTAAATCTGGTCTCGTTAGATTTGGGGCGTCATGCTGAGTCGAATTATATCCAATTTTCCCATATTTGCCATTTTGGCCGTCGGCCATTTTGAATTTTGGACGAAAATGTTGTATTTTATGAACCCATTAGCGTATCATTACGAAACTCAGGAGTCTAAGGAGATGACTCCCATGGCATGAATCCAGCATAAGCTTGTTGTTTTGGTTCAAGAGGAACTGTAAAAGGTGGCTGCAATTTGTTTTTGGAGCTCGGTGGCTATCTGTCTACAACTCTGCATAGCCATATGAATGCTCTGATGATGTGTAATGTGCGTGAGCAGGGTGCTCAGAGGTATGGAAATACTGTACATATGTTGACAGGCAGGTAGGACATTGTATTGGACCGAATGCAATGATTGGACAAACATTTTTTGGTCCTAAGACTTCCACAGAAGATATATGTACATTTTTTTATATTTAGAATACTTCTATTATTGATTGCTCTCAGGATGTGAAGAGAGTTTCAACCAGTACAACAAAATGCAACTAAAATACAAACATCACAATGGCAGCATTAAAAAAAAGGATTTAACTGCATGTTAACATCCAATTCAAAAGCATTTCAGATTCAAAACTGGCTAATTTTAAACTTGTCTTCAGAAAAATAGAGCCTCCAGATTTTAAATATAGGGCAAAAAGAATAATATCTCTGCTTTTTTGTTAGTCACCTCAGGTTTTTGTTGTTTTATTTTTGGGTCACAAATTCACGGATCAACATAGAGAACATTCACCTCTAACATTACCAAAGAACATGACTTTGACTTAGTCTCATACACACAAAGCTTTATTAAACTTAAATAATAAAAAAGTAATAGTATAAAACCTATTATATAGAGCAGAATCAAAATAAATCTAAATAAAATTATAATTTTCCAATACCATGTACCACTGGTGGTAAGGACAGAATTACACAAAACATCTATAAAACCATATTTTGTTGTATTTTTTTTTTATCTTTTTTTTTTTTTAGTGTGTCTTGTTTCTTCATCTAAAGCATAATATCTACTGGCATCTTAATATTCTAGCGTACAATTTCTGGCATATTTTTGGCAATGTAACCACTTACTAAGAAACTGGAATCATCCAAAAACCATCATCAGCTTTGGATCCTTGAGTAACCACCTGCTGATATTTGTGTCAAAGTTTGCAAACTTAATAATCCTTTGTGAGACCAATTATATTAATCAGAGGGAACATGAGCCAAAGAAACAACTAAACTGAAGAATCTGCTGCCAAATAACAGCATCATTTTGAAGGGCAATTTCAACACCTCTCATAAAATTATGCTAATTAATTACTTGCACTAGATGTAATTTGGCCTCCATTAGAGTAGGAGAAGGGCAAAAGGTTATTGGCAAAACAAATTAATTTTGACAACAATTAAAATAAAATTATACTTAAAGCAAATGCTAGTACTAATAACACTGGATATACGCATGTAAATACTCTGTATATGATTCAATAAGAAAGACGTTTCATTCAGTTGACCCAATGAATAACAGACTTGGCTGCATGCATCTGCTGTATAATGCATTGCATTTACTGGATATATTTACTTACTGTATACACCCAATATAAATTGTATATACATCTATATGTAATGTCATATCATGAGTATTTGATTTGGCAGGTTTTAACGTGTTCTCTTAAGCCAAATTCCCTGTATGTGCAACTAATTTTGCTAATAGACATAAAATCTGATTACGATTCTGAAAGCAAGCCCTCAGACTAGCTGACTGAGAATACTGATGGGTTTTTTTCCCACTACGACTGGCTAAATTTCCCAATAGCTCAAGACTATTGAGCTTAAAATATATTTATCTGAGATGACAAATACACTTTTAAACACAGCAATGCCTTATAAAACAAACTGCTTAATCTGACCACACATCTAGTAGCATTTTCTCGACTTTATTCAGCTTAGCCTAAATAAACCCTATATAAACACAACACAGTCTCTACAAGCAACAAAAATGCCCTATTTTACAACCTGTATGAGCTGTACTGCAGCTCACTCACCTTATGTTGCATTAGAATAAACAGTCCTTTGGATTCATCTCCATTTTTTCTCTTACTATACAAGCACAACCTGCAGAGTGATTTTGGCTGCTGGAACATGACAGGATACAGCTGTATCTGAGCACTCACAATCCAGTGTGGCTGCCTGATACACAGCCACTAAAACAGCCGCAGGGGGTACCTGGGGAATTTAGTGTGGCTGCCACAGTGGCTCTCATGCCTACAAATAACATCAGCAGCCTGGCGGCCTCGCTATCAATGATCCAGTATTAGAGTTTCATAAGCACACAATTCACAAATTAAATTCCAAAAGCTAACCCCAGGTCAGGTTGAATATCTAATCACAATCCCTGCATCTGAATATGTGTAGTTTGACTGCTACACAGTATGAAAAAAAAGCCTCAAAATGAGCCAAATGAGTAGGGAATTGGGATGCAGCTAACGACTAAGACTAATGAATGGTTAATGAAAAAAAGTCCAATATGATTAAAGTAAAAATATACGCTATAGGCAAGAAAAGGTGAGCACATTAAAGCAAAGTCCTGGGCTGGCTTGGAGATTTGAAGCCCTCAACATGTCTTTTTGCTCATCAGTTCACCTGCTGGGCACAATTTTAAACATGTAAGGCACTCTCTCATGGGGAGGAACATGAGTAACTCACCAGTAAGCAAATGTTAAGGCATACTTGAACTGCACGAGGGTCCAGGGGGGCCTCTAGATCTTATGAAGTCCATTTCACAGACGTTTCATGAGGGTGAGGACAAATTCTGTCCATTTAAGGAGGTGGAAACCATTACAGGGAGCTGCACAACGCATGTCCCTCAATTTTGCCATTGAAAGTTTTAAAAGTTAGTTAATGTGTTTATGGAGACAACATTTAATATATGGGAGGGAACTAAAGAGAAATCAAGAAAAGTCACTTTTCATACTACTTACAGTATGATACATAAACACGCTGTTATGTACGTACACTACCGTTCAAAAGTTTGGGGTCAGTCAGCGTGTTCCATGAGGTGATGTAGAGTTGTAGACAGACAGTCACCGAGTGCCACAAACAAACAGCAGCCATTATTACTGTAATGTTATGTGCTTTGAGACATGAGGTAATTTAATGCCGTCTCGTGACGCTTTGCAGACTCTGCTCTGGCTGTGCGCGTTCATGCATTTTGGAGGAGGCGTGGCTTTGGAGAGCGCTCTGATGGGAGGGTGTTATTGATAGCCTATCCGAAATTGCCTACCCTACCTTTATCCTTAGGGAGACAAAGGAGTCATTCAATCAACATCATTTGCACCACAGAATTGAACTTGAACAAAATATATAATTGTGATGCAGTGGAAATGATCATGATGTTTAAGAAAATTACAAAATTCTCCAGTAATTTGCGAATATACGCTGTTGAGATGAAATTATGTTTCAGAGTTTATATAGTTTGTAAAATCCACTAGGCACAGTGCTTATTACTGATTAAGCACAAAATTCTTAATAACCTTTTGACAAGTAGTGAAATAAAAGGGGAAAACTTCATTTAGAAAACAAACAGCCATAAGACACAATGAGGGCATCTTGAGCCCTTTCTGAACAGAGTGTATGACAACATTCTGCAGAATCCTATTGTATAATTGCCAAACTTCAGAAGACACACACACCTCGTGCCAACTTCTGTTAGACACAGGCTCTTTGTGCCAGTCAATTGACTCAGCAAATGAATAATCTAATTAGCATGCACACAGAAAAACAGCAGAGAATGTCAAATTCTTCATCTTTTATGCTTTTTGCTTTTATGATACAAAGCAAAAGATGAACAAATTAACCTACTCAGGAAGAGTTCAAACTCATACTGCAGATCCGAAGTAAACCATGCGAAATGCTTCATTTTTGTCTTCTCTCATCCTCGTTAAAAATTTATACATCTACATTTCCCATACAGAACCATGCGAAATGTTTTCGCCATCTTATTCCACTGTGGCTACAGAAGATTGGGATTGGGAGTGGGAGGTGAGAGCATTTCTTCATATTCATGGGAAAAAGAGAAATTGTGCCATACAATACAGCATATTTCTTTATTGCCATGGTGAAGGAGAACAATAAACATGCTGTCAGGAGGGTCTCGAAAGATAAAGCATCCTCAAAAGCCCACTAAAACAAGCAATCAGCATTTGCATATGTAAAAGCGGAAGCCTTTAATGTTTTCAAGTGGGCTGTGAGTACAAAAACTAATAAAGGAAGACAAGTAGGACTGTAAATTGACAAGAAAATCAAATAATGAAGGCATGGATGATCTTTGCAAAAATGTAACTAATCAATCAGAGTTTCAAACAAAACTATCATAAAACTTACTCAGCATCACCTAATTAGCCCGACAATGGCAGTCATTAAGACAGACAATCATCCTTCTCAAATGATATTATGGTGGCTAAATATAGACGAAAGCTTTCATCACACAAGTGATCTCAAAATAGAACACTTGTTTCTATCATTTCAGCTCTAATTTTACTTGGCAGTCAAGCAATAAGTCCTTAATTGCATTCTGGGACTTCTAACACACTGGGTACTAAGTGCACTTGGTAGGTTTATAATTGGACAGTTTCATTCAACCCATGAGTGAAAGTCTGGGACTGAAAAATGTTTTTCAATAAAATGATTAAAACCCAACCAAAGCTGCATTAAAGTTTTCCAGCCCAATATGCCAAGGTGTCAATCAAAAGACATCCCAGACAGAACTAACTCTAGTTATTGCTCTTGCACAGTCACACCTTCACAAGCACTTGTCAAGCACACAAAGAGATGAAGGATGATGCAGATTGGAATGCACACTTCTGTAATCCAAGCAGTCATATTTTAAACATCCTGAGGCCAAAATAATAAATAGAGGTTGAAATGGCTTACCATTGTCTTCAATGGAAAAGTGGAACATGTCGCTTGTGGCATTGTCTCCGTCTCGAAGCACGTAGCATATATGCATGTCATCAATGTCGGCTGAAGGAGGAAACATTCAGACAGATAAGTAACTTTTTAAAACTATGTTAAGCTAAGTTGTGATGCACTTTATTGGTTTATATAAATACTATATAGATCAAGATCCATTTTATTATGCATCTGTAAAGCACTTTGAATTACAATTGTGTATGAAATGTGCTATATAAATAAACTTGCCTTGCCTTGCATTTCAAACATTTTTCATAATCTATTCCAGTAGCATTATCCAATATCATTTATTCACCCTCAAGCTGTTCGAAACCCGAATTTCTTTCTTCTGCTGAACACAAAAGAAGATATTTTGAAGAATATCGGTAACCAAACAGTTGATGGGTCACATTGAATTCCATAGTGATTTTTTTTTTTTTTTTTTTATACTATGGAGGTCAACTTTGGTTACTGACACAGAAATTCTATTCTTATTCTTCAAAATATCTTCTTTTAAGTTCAGCAGAAGAAAAAAAATCATACAGGTTTGGAACAACTTGAGTAAATGATGACAGAATTTTCATTTTTGGGTGAACTATACCTTTAAGTATCTTTTCTACACCTAAAAGATCCCCATGAGAAAAAATTATAAATGCAGCTATAATGTATATTGTGTGATATTAAAAATTAAATAATTACATTTGTTATTATTGTACTAAAGCCAATAATATAATTTAAATAAATAAATACAATGTATTTGTATATCACATTTCACAATAAATATTGGCTCAATGCAACTTTTTTCAAATTTTCCTAGCAAGCCTTTGCATGTCTTTGAACCCCAATTTGAAAACTCCTGTCTTAATGTACTATTATGTACTGCCAAGGTACTAATGCACATCTTTTAGGGGTAGAAAAGGCACAGATGACAAGTCCTAAATGTAAAATCTTTGCACATTTTTCCTAAAAGTGTAGGCATCCCAAATGGCGCACTTGATGTGAACTCCAAAGGAGCTATTATCCAACAGCCAACAACCCATGTGTCAAAGAATAGACTTTAAAAAGGTGAAAAGGGTCTATATGAACCAGGTTGAAAAACACTTTCAAATAAGGGCATTTTGCCCATCTGCTCCTGCACAGAGGGTTGTAGGCACCAGACTGCATTATGTCTGAGATTCGTCAGCTGGGCAAGTGTTTAATTTAGAGTGAAAAAAAATACAAGGCAAAAAAGCCACGGTACATCAATTCCCTTCTGACTGAAAAGAGCCACAAAGAGCAGCAGGTCTCCAGCTGGCACCCATCTATTAATTTCTCCATCACCCTCTCTTGTGCTCAAACTTTAGAGTGCATTTCATGTATGTGTTTTCTCTGAGAGGGTGTTACATCCGCAGCACTAGCCTATCTTCAATATTTGATGTCAAAACATTTCTCTTCAAAGCGGCCAGCTCATAAAAATGTAAACCCATCATTTTCAAATGCCCACAAGGGAGCAGCAACTTTATTTACTGTCAGTAGCCCACACCAACACCCCCTCCCTCCCACCCCCAACTGTGCTAAATTCCCTTGAAATATTCAAAGAGAATCCTCAAAAAGGAGCTTATTTAGAACTGGGAAGCACAGTGGCAAGTTGAGCATGTCCCCTGCTAGTTTTGACATTTACAACTTTGTACAACTATACTAAGGCTTTCCTGATATGCCTGAAAGCTCAGAAAGCCGTTTATTGTAACTCTATGACTTTTTCTGTCTATTGGTGACAGAAAAAGACTTGTAAATTACTGGTCTTAATCGATGCCAAAAACATCTTACAAAGAATACTGACGCCATTCTTTTGTGGCAATGTGTGCACTTTTCCAGATAGTCTTTTCAGGACAAATCATCCCTCATAACACTCCTCAGAACATTGTAAGACAGTATACTGTATAACAGTTCACCCAAAAAGAAAAATTGTCATCATTTTATTCACCCTCCTATCCAGGCTGCTCTTTTTCATTTAATAAAAATGAAAGAAACTAGGTGCTGTCAAGCTCCAAAATGGTAAAAGCATCATAAAAGGGGTCTAAACTAGGAAACCATACTGTATTTTAGCTGTGTGATAAACAGACTTTTCCACTAAAAGTCCTCTGCAACATTAGTTGCTCTCAAATCAAACTCAAGCCTTTGATGTCAATGTTGTTTGGTCATGAGACAATACAAAGTAAGGTTTTATTTTTTGAGGCCAAACATCTTAAATTTGAGTATGCTCCTGCTATTTTGTATAATTTTATTGTGCCTTTGTGTAAATTTGTAACTCCCTGGCTAAAAAAAAAAAAAAACAACTTAAACCAACCTAAGCTGGTGGTTTTAGAGGGGTTTTGGTCATTTTTCTTATGGTCAAGCTGGGAGGCCAGCTGGCGAAACAATGTTGGCTGGTTTAAGCGTATTTTTAGTTATATTTTTCAAAAAGGGGTTGACAGACTCAGGCCAGATTCACTTTTATTATATGGAAATGAGCAGCCAAGGTATTCTTCAAAAAGATCACCTTTTGTGTTGCATGGAAGAAGGAAAGTCTTTCGGGTCTGGAACAACATGAGGGTAAATAAATGATCAGTGTTTTCATTTTTGCATGAGCTATCCCTTTAATATAGTATTCTCACATTTATGTTAATCCAGTATTCTCTTACATACAACTCTGATGCATTAAGCATTAATCTACCGTTAATATTAATTCATAAATTAATTAATATATTGTGAATTAATTCATAAATTAATTAATATATTGTGATGCATTAAATTAACATCACAAAACTTACCTTGGGTGAATGTGGTGATAGTGGCATTGCCTTTTCCCAAGTTAATGAGATAGCCATGTTCAGCACCCACAGTAATTTTAAACATCACTGCTCCTTGAGGGCTGTCTCTGTCCTCTGCCTTTAATGCTTTACTAGTGATTAGGAACCCAAGGTGACCAGTAGGGAGAATTCTTAATGTTGTACCACCCTTATTAGTCACAACCTGCGGAACTCCGTTGTCCACCGAAAAAATTGTGATTTTCATCATCTGGGGTTTGCGAGTCGCATAAACCGTGTCAGGGAACACGTAAAAGTCTGTGTGAGTTCCATCGGTGACAGTAAATGAGAAGCTGTCGGAACGAGACTCAGTTCCATCGTGCTTGTAGCGGATCATGTTTTCATTTAGGTCCTGCTTGGTGAAGGAAGTGACAGGTCTGGTGTTGTTAAACAGCAACTTGCCATGTACAGGCACCTGGGTGATTGTGAACTTTAAAAGCTGGTCGACTGTATCACGATCCTCCACCGTCAGCTCAAATGGAGTGATTAACTTATTTTCGCCTTCATTAACAACCAGTCCGTGAATGGTGACCACAGGCTTTTTGTTGTCCACATCTGTAATGGACACACGAAATGTGCGGAACACAGGGTTGTAACCATCAGTCACCTCAAACTCGAAGCTGTCCATCTTCACCTCGTCATCAGCAGTGTGGATGTAGTATATTTTATTCCCAGCTAGTTGAAGCTGAGTGAACGAACTAATGGGCATCCCTGGCGTATCAGTGCACTCTAAGTGTCCTCGTATAGGGGCACGAGTGATGGTGAACACCAAATGCTCATCAGGGCTGTTATGATCGCTGGTGCTGAGCAGGTCTGTGGTTAGAGTCACCCTTCCTCCTTCTTTCAGAGAAACACCTTTGCTGATCACATCAGGGAACACCATGTCTATTCCACCCACAGTTATATAGAAGTATCTGTCAATCAAGGGGTTAATGCCATCAGTAACATCAAATTTGACAAGGTCACGAACTCCCTCTTGTCCATTGTGAATGTACATGATCATATCTTGGTCAACCTCATTTTGTGTAAAGTTCATTCCAACGGTTATGTTTTCTAGTGTTCCGAATGGTGTTCGCTTTTGTAAAAACCCTTGATTTGGACCATAGCGGATGATGTAGGTCAGAATGCTGTCTTCCGTATCCAGATCAGTCGCTTTTAAAACTTTATTGTTGATTATTTTCACCTCTCCTATCTCTATTTCAAGGCCATCATTAATCGCCATCCTTGGCGTTTCATCATCGACCAAAATGACCATAATCATGACGGTTTTCTCCACTGTGAATTTGCCATCAGTAAGAAGAACTTCAAAACTATCCTCCGTGTTTTCTGAATCATCATGCTCGTAGACAATACTTGAAGCCTCTCGTATCTGATCAAGAGTGAAGTTTGTGACAGAAATAGTGCCTGAGGTTAACTGGTTGAGGATATATCCATGTTTCGGGGGTTTTGAAATAATAAATGTGAGCTCATCCGCTGGAACATCAGCATCAGCGCCATTTAATATTGGAGTGTCAATCACAATGTTCATGCCTTCCATCACAACAAACTCTCTCATATGGATCTCTGGCTTTTCGTCATTGGATGGGATTATCACGATTGGAAAAAAGTGTCTTTCTGAAAAATTTATCCCATCTGAACATCTGAAAGTAAACCTGTCCTCAACTGGCTCGACGCTTTTATGAATACTTTGCACATAATAAATGTGGTTTTCCCGAATGTCTTTGATGGTGAAAGCACTAATTGCAATCCCTGATCTGGATTTCTCAGAGCCTGGTGCAGGGGAGATGTTTTCTACATATCCTGAGGTGGGCTGCACAATAATTGTGCAAAGAAGGTCATCATTAGGGGTGTCAATGTCATTAGCACTTATATGCGAAATTTCGATAACGTTTTTCTCGCCCTCCACAACAATGAATTGGGGGCCCACGAAGACCTCAGGGGCCTGACTATCCAACGGCAGAATGGTGACCTGCACACAAACCCCTTTGATTTTATTTCCTCCAACTGTCCATTCATCAGACATATCAGTGAGCGTCAGATTAAAGAAGTCGTGTTTTGTTGTCAAGCCAATTTCTCCAGCACTATGTGCATACACTACCAATCCACTAATGATGTCTGCTTGAGTAAACCTATTGGAAGGCACACCATTCACTAATATTTCACCAAACACTGGTGGATCCTCCACGATAAAGGTCAACCTGAGGTCATCAGTGTCTTCATCTCGACCCTGAATCACATTGGTGGTGATCTCAGTCGCTCCATTCTCCAAAACATCTATGTAAGAACCGATAGTGCCCTCTGGAAGACTGATGGTTGGTGCTTCATCATCAATAGGCTTCACATTGATCCTGACTGTGATTGTGACAACGTGGACACCGTCACTGACATCAAGCTGGAAGAAATCACTAGTTGACTCATCACCATTATGAATGTAAGATATTCTGCCATTAGATATATCGTCCAAATTGAATGAATTCCCTTTAGTCATATCAGTAAATGTGTACTTAATCTGACCGTGCTTTGGAGGCTGGGTGATTGTAAACAGTATCTGTGAGCTGTCCGTGTCTGCATCTGTGGTGTCCAGCTCAGCACGTGTGATGACGTGCACCCCTCGTTCTTGCAGGGTAAAGCCTGTGTTGGTGATCTGAGGAGGCTTATTGTCAACAGGCTGTAAAAATATAGTGAAAACTCCATTGGCGCCGTTTCCCGCCATGTCCTCGACTTTGTAATGGAACTGCACCACATGTGGAGTTATTCCAAGCTCTAGATCAGGAGGCTTGTAGGCTATCTTGTGATGGTTTATCTGTGCCTGAGTGAACTCGGTGACCTCTGAGTTTGGACTCTCAGTTAGAACGATGCTTCCCAGAATGCCAGGGCTGTTCTCATCTGTGTCCGTGGGGGGCTGGGTAATTGTGTACTTCAGATCCCTGTCTTCCGAGTCCAAATCTGTGTAGCGCAAGAATTTCTTTCGAAAATAGGTGAGCTGGTACTCGTGAACGGTCACTTGCAGAGTGGTCCCGGGGTACAACTCTGGGGGGATATCATCAATGGGGAGAACTTTGATGATGAAAGAGTTCTCACCTGATTGGTTCGGTGGGTCATTGTCATCTTGCACACGGAAAACAAACTGGTCCATGATGGTTTTTGTATTATGCGGTCCGATATGTCTGTAAAACAGCTTGCCTTCTGTGATGTCATGCTGGAACCATTCGGTCACTACCTTCTCATACATCTCGTCCTCAGCATTGAACTTCCATGTGGATGGATCCTCTGGTGCATCTGACTGACGAAGAATCACTTCCCCGATATTAGAGTAGGGAGGCACTATGATGAATTTGATAGTTGAATCCTCAGAGTCTATATCTGCTGCACTAAGCATTAAAGGAGAAATGGGAATCATTTGGTTTTTAAACAAAACTAAACCTGTGTTGGCATTGATTATGGGAGGTTCATCATCAGTTGGCACCACTGTAATGGGAAATAGAAACTCAACTTCATTTTTGCCATCTGTCATTCTGAAAATGATATTATCGCTGTACGTATCACTGCCATCATGCTGGTAAATGACACTACCTACATCAAGATCTGCTGGGGTGAAAAATTTTTGCCTGGACCCCAGAACTGTGAGCTCTCCGTGGCGAAGCCCATTAATAACTGTGATTTGGACGTTGTCTAAATTGTCCTCGTCGCTAATTTGTAGGTTTTGTGAGCTGGACAGCGGCCTGGACTGACCCTCATAAAGCAGTTGGCCAGTGTTACGGGTCACAACCGGTGCTAGAGTGTTCATGGGCTTAACCACTATCATAAATGCAAAAGGGTCTGATATAGCCCCCTCAGTGTCTACAACTTCAAATTCTATTTGGAAAATTCTTTCCGCATCTGAATCTACAGAAGGAGGTTTGTAGGCTATTTTAAGATCTTTCAGGTCAGCTTGATAAAAAGATGTGATGGGCAAATTCCTGTCATCTGTGCTTACAATGTAGCCCTCTTCAAAGGAAAGCGGGGAAGTGATATTAAAGATTAAATCATCAGGATTAGATTCCACATCCTCAGCGGCAAGCATGTCGTGGGTTATAGCAGTCATTACGAACTGGTCGACTTCCATCATCATCATTGCTACAAAACTCGGTTTAGGAGCTGTGTTTTCCTCACCCTCTTTTATAAGCACTACAATTTGGAAAAACTCTTGCTTCAGTACATTCGCTTCTTTGTCTTGTAACTCTAAATACATAGGAATATAATCTCGGTTTGGTGAACGATGTGCAAAAGTGTGCTGATAGCGAATGTCCATTCTGACAAATTCATCACAGTTCACTGGTTTCCCTAATTTTCCATTATCAACCAGCTTTCCATACCTGGGTAATGAGCTGCCACTGGCCAGAGATGTAACTTTACACAAATGAGCATTTCTATCATAAGTAAACTCCAGGATTTTCTTATCAATAGGATTACTCATTCCAAGCAGTTTCTCTACAACTACAGGCATGTGTTTGGTGAGAATCTCAAGCTGAGTGAAAATCACCTCCACTTCCATCATAAAGGGAATGATGACTGTATCAGTCTGAGTATCATATCTGAGTTGAAGTCTTACTCTGTCTTTTGAGGGGCTCCTGGATCCGAAATGCGAGTACTTTACATCATTGGGACCAAATTCACAAGGAAACTTTTTCGGGGACAGCTGTCCCGGTCTCTGTGACAGGGGGTCATTATCCAGGACTGTTATGGTGCACTTGTCTCCCGGCTGTACTTGGATAACCAGATCATTGATTGGATCAATATAAACAGATCTGCCGAAGGGAACCCGTATTCCATTATTGGCAACAAGAATAGCATCCTCTGAAAGTTCAGATCTTAAACCGTAGGTTAATCCCAAACTCTCAAATCCCTGTGTAGATGCATCGCGAATCAAAGTCAATATAAAGAGAAACAAGTGCACATGACACGCTCTACGTTGTCGCGGCTCTGTTATACTCCAAGCCATTTGTAATGTGAGCTAGAATTACTACTTCGCGTTCAGCACAATCCGTGACAAGATGAGAAAGTGTTAAAAGTTAAAGCGCACAACAGAAAAATCTCCCATTCGCATCCGCGCAAAGGTGCATCATTCTCCCTGAGCAGCTCGCACTCTGAATAAACTTCATGCCTCGCGGAGCAGTGAGAGGGAAATCACGCCCCGCTCTCACGCTATTGGCTGAACTTTACGATGGAATTCGTTCGGAGAGCTCTGATTTGTCGCACGCACTGTCACACAAAGGCAAGCGGGGACAGATCGGGATGTATTCAGAAGGAATGACTTGTTGTGGCGTATTATGTCTGTTTAAGCATTCCTTCCTTTAAACTAATAGCATATCTTTTTATTTAAGTTTTTCATCTGGGTAGATTTAGAGCAAAAACGGTGAATTTGTCCACCTTCTGACTAACATCCCACGGCTGTCCAAATGAAAACCTGTTAGAATGAAATAAAATAACGTCTAATAGTAGCCTATTCTTAATGTATAGTTTTGAATCATGTGCTATAAGCTTTGAAATAACAATGACATGAAATCCAGCACTTCTGAATTTCTTCTTTATTGCAACTGTAATCTAAACATTTTATTTATGTACTTTTTTTCTACAAAAACAATGAATAAAGACAACCGATACAGTAACATGCAATTATGGACTTGGCCAACAGATGGTGATGTATTCCGTAATAATATATATAAATTCTGGAACGACTGAAAGTAAATAAATAGGCTAAATAAATAAATAAATTCTGGTGCTCTTCATTGTGAAGCAATTTGCTTTGACAGGCAATGACACACACAAAAAAAAAAAACAGTCAGAAAGCAGAAAATAAATGATGATCTAAAGATTTTTTTTTTTTATAATTTAACTGTCCAATATGCATTATAGCGGCTGTGCATTGTGCCAGCTCTCTCTGGTGGTGAAAACTAAAACAATGAATTTCATTGTGCAGTAGATCTTTTGAGATTCACTGAGTACTACTTTTTTCTGTTCTCTGCAATACAGTCAGTTTCTTAGAAAGAAAAAAGACACCCTATTGATTCAATACAAAATAAAAAAATTCCACATATTATTTAAATATATCTGAATACATTAAAATATTCAGCTGCCTTTATATTTTAAGAATTGGGTCTCTTACATTTGGGATCCTTGGCATTAAAAAAAAAAAACATGAAAAAAAACTGTATATACTGTAAAAACTGATATATTCTGTCCTTCAAATATTGTATTGTTCTATTCCAGTTATGATACCCCCTAAATGAGACTCGAAATCAGGCATGTCAGTTATTTAGGTCAAATGTTTCTTGGGACCATAGCTGTATTTCACACATGTGATAGGTTTTATTGACTGATAAGACGTGTGCATCTTTCTGTGCAGCTGCCAGAGGATGTGAGAGAACAGAGCAGGTGTTGGTGAGAGAGGAAGAGAGGAGAACATAATACACTCAACAGCGGTCTTAAACCGTATCTTTATATTTTATTCAATCAATGTGATTTGTGAACAGTTTGTAATACATTAATGCTTGCATGGTAAATTATATAGGTATAGGCACCATCTGAAGTGCTTAAATATACATTTAAGATGGTTTATTTAATACTGCGGGCATAAACAGTTACAGTATATAAAATATCTACATACACTTTTCAATTTATCCAACATATGCTTGTGCAAAATCAGATATGATATGAAAAATTCTGCATAAATGATACCATGAGACCAATTTTAATCCATTATATTTGTAAACATCCCTGCACAATTCTTATTGAGAAATAAGAAGTGCTTTAAATGCACAAAGAAACTTTCATCTACACACACAGTCATAAAACTCACACAGCCAACTATTTTGGCATCCTGCTGTTTGGCTGATGTTTCCAGAAAGGCTTAAAATTATGCACATCACAGAGGAATTCAGCCCTGTCAACACCCCCAGTGTGAATCAGACAGATCAGATTAGAGGTGCCTAGTGCTGATTTATGGACCTATTGCCCATTCGTGAAATATTTGCAATTTTTCTCTTTGTAATGCTCATCATCAGAAGAACTTAGAGGGTTTTAATTGTATGACACAATCTATTACCAGACTTAAAGGTAGGGTAGGCAATTTCAGACAGGCTAGCAGTAGCAAGCTAGCTTTGAAAGCATAAAATAACACCCTGCCTTCAGAGCGTCTCCAAAGCCACGCCCCCTCCAAAACACATCGGGCCCTACGATACACCCGGTGCAATGCGGCGGCAGGTGTCACGCAAGTTTTTTTGCTAGTTTCAGCCCGACGCAGTTATCATTTTCACGTCCTACGCCACGTTGTTTAAATAGCAAATGCATTTGCGCCCATTTGTGCACTCATGGGCATCCTGGTTTGAAAACGAGGTGTGTTCAGGCACATTGTTGGCGTATTGCTATTTTGATGCAACTGAAATAGACTGCACCATTGACCAACTGAAACCTGGTCTAAAGTCAATGGTCTTCTGCTCGCGCACTTTAACCTCACGCACAAGCAGATCCGTTTCCTCGCCAGAGAAGTGTTCGGTTTTTCTGCTTGCAAATTCCACCAAGTAAATAGCAAATCTGCCATGGCACGAGCGCAACTGGCTTTTAAAGGGAATGGGAGATGAGACTCTGATTGGTTTATTGCACATTATGCCCAAAACACACCCATTACTCATTAAGAGAATAGGGACAACCCTTTTAGACCATGCGCTGGGCGTGCAGACCATTTTTCCCATCCTTAAACTAGCAAAAGTGGATTCGGACACACCCTAAGTGCACTTGCGCCGTGCGCTTTAGACCATGTGCTTAGATCATTCAAATAGGGCCCATTAACACAACGCACATAGCAGCGTCTGCAAAGAGTCACAGGTTGAGAGATGGCGTTAAATTACCTAATGTCTCAAAGCACATAATTACAATAATAATAAACAAAGAACTTACAGAGCTCTAGTTGTACCACTTGACTGCTGCATATTCATTTCGGCGTTGATAGTGTTGACATAGAACCGCAAAATCGAGTCTGAGTACATGAACAGCTCTTGGTAGAATGTCACTGGGAATGTAGGAGAATGATTGGGCGAAGACTTTTTGGTCCTGTGACTTTCGAAGAATATATATGTACATGTTAGAATATTTAGACCACTTTTATTATTGATTGCTCTCAGGATGTGAAGAGAGTTTCAACCAGTATAACAAGAAGTGTTTATAAAACAAATTGCTTACCTATACCTTTAATTTGGCATATTGTTTTCTCACGTGACTTGCATGAAGAATGAAAAAGGTTTTTCCAACTCTGACTTCAGGAAATGGTCAAAGTGAAAGCTCTATGAGTGTTTATCATCACCTGGCTGCTGCCCTGTATTTAACATAATGGTTATTTTGGTCTTATTAGATGTGTAGGAAGCTGCAGACGTTCTCAAAAGATGAAAGGCAGCAGTGAAACAGTCAGCAGTTTGAGATTTAGTTAGTCTGCCTGTATTTTCATGTACATCTTAAACAGATAGGCCAATTTTATCATTTTTCATGTAATGCACTCTTAATCTTTTATATGTCTTATGCTTTTACATTACTTGTCATGGTGATAAAGTCATGTAACAGTACGAGAAAATGTAAGAAACTGAGAAACTTCCTACATCCTCTCGCATGAGCCCAAATTATTGTCATTACCTCAGTCTGATCCTACTCTCCTACTCGACAATTACAACATGAGCTCTCTACATCTCTATCTATAGAGTATAAACCCAGTATTACCTGTTCTCCATTCAAATCCATTTATTTTCTAAAGCACTTCCTCTAGGGGACTTTCCACTTAGGATTTTATGTTCTCTTCGAGGCTTGATTTAAGAATACCCCTTCCTTGCTTTTATGAGTAACGTACCAGACAGTAAAACATTTGTCTTCTTTTTGCTGCATAGTTTTTCCAGAACATCATCTGTGGTTGTGTGCCCGGACTTGACGTGTTGGTTGATTGTTATTCAGTGCATTTGTTCCCTGAGGGGGTACTTACACCTGGTCACTTCATGCGCTTAGATGGATTACATTTAGACATACAATACCGTTCAAAAGTTTGGGGTCAGTATGTTTTGTTGTTGTTGTTGTTATTGTTGTTTTTGTTTTTTTGTGAATGAAATTTATACTTTTATTCAGCAAGGATGCATTAAATTGATCAAAAGTGACTGTAAAAACGTTTAGCCAATAATGTTTCAAAATATTCAAATGAATTCTGTTCTTCTGAACTTTCTATTCATTAAAGAATCCTCTGCACACAAAAATATTAATCAGCTGTTTTCAACAAAATCAGCATATTAAAATGATTTCTGAAGGATCATGTGACACTGAAAATACAGCTTTGCCATCACAGAAATAAGTTACATTTTAAAATTTATAAAAAAGAAAAAAAAAAAATCTAATAATTTAATAATATTTCACAATTTTACTGTTTTTACTATATTTTTGATTAAATAAATGCAGCATTGGTGCGCTTTAAAAAACAAAAATAGCGTACATTTAAAAAAATCACCCCAAACTTCTGAACAATAGTGTGAATCTGTGCAAAACAGATATAAATCTGATTTACTCGTTCAAGGGCTTTGACACTAGGTGTGTTTGTTTTCAGATCAGTAAAAATGCACAAAGTGACCAAGTCTTAATATCATCTGACACTATTTAACATTAGACTGCTCTAAGGTTTAATAACAAAACTGCTTTACACATTTTAAGTTCATATTTGACCGTTTTAGTAGCCTATTTTAAAACAGATGTATCAGCATGTTTTCTATGGGGTTCATAAAATATTAAAGCAACAAGACAACTTGGTAACTCTCTAGTGCAATGCCTTCATAAATTTGTCAATTTTTGAGTTTCCTCAAGCAAAAAAAACTGACTACAGGTTTACAGACAATTTTCAGTGACGCCATCATCTGCATCAGGTTCTGTTTGGTTAAGGTAACCTAGTGGGCTTATATGACAAATTATGGCACACAAACATTACCCTGCATCATTCAGGACTGGATGATGGAATCAAATATTGAAGAATTAAAGCAGAATTTGTCTTACATTTGAAATCATTAGTCTACTGTATAACTTAGCTTAAAGGGTTAGTTCATCCAAAAATGAAATTTCTGTCATTAATTACTCACCCTCATGTCATTCCACACCCGTAAGACCTTCGTTCATCTTCGGAACATCAACAAATTAAGATATTTTTGATGAAATCCAGAGGTCCAGAAAAGCAGTGTTAATTTTGACAGTGTTAAAATTGCCATTTAGTTTTAGTCATATTTTAGTCATCGGAAATTGTTTTAGTTTTAGTCTAGTTTTAGTCGACTAAATCTACAGTAGATTTAGTCGACTAAAATCTAATTGAGTTAAATTGTAATGCATTAAGCATTTCTCTAACGATACACAAATTCTATACACTGATAGGTATATTCCCCAAACTGTTTATGCTCACCCAACTGTACTTTGCTCGCCAAAGCAGACGGTTTTTGACCGTTCAAGTGCAAAAAGACACGAAAGAGCAAAATCCAGTACTTTTCAAGGATTGACACACTTATCATTGAGGTACTATTATAGTTTTTGTTTAAAATTTTTATTAGATTTGATTTTTAGTTTTTCTGCTTTCATTGTAATTTTAGTTAAAAGTTTTAGTAATTTTTTTGTGTGTTTATGTCTTTTAGTTTTTGCTTTTAAATGTCTATAAGTTTTTATTTCTGTTTGTTATTTTAATACCTCAGGTTAAGCTAAAGCTTAGAAACTAGATGAAATAAAATAAGTTTACATTTTTTATATATTTATTTTTATTTCTTTGATTTTAGGTTTAGTTAACTATAATAACCCTTATACTTGTAAAATATATTGAATAGTGTGTGGAATAATGTTCTTAATCTTTCCTTCTTGTGACAGAAGATACAGTTGTTTACTATGAATTAAATAGAAATTAAATTAAATACAGTTTATTGTTTAAACAAAATAAAAATAATGACCAGGAAAAAATAATAATTATAAACCATCCCGAAATACACCGTGACTCTTATTCTGAAATGTCTGCAGTCTGCACTGTAGCAGGCTGCTCATGAGGGTGATTAAATATGCATTCTTACAACCGTCTAAAACATACTACCATATAAATATAGTGTAGTAAACATTGTCATAATTCATCAACATTCGCTTATAAGCAATCACTTGGCATAAATGTGCGCTATTCATTAATTGCGAAGCAGTCTGAAGTGCTGCTGCGCGAGCCTGTAGAGCACGCAACAGCGCTGCGTTTCCCGCGGTTAGATCAGCACATTACACTTCAAATGTGCGCATCTTCCACACAGGACAGCAGTCCTGACTGGATATCTTCCCAAATCGTCCCTCTCTTTCATTTTCGTCTCGTTTTTATTCGTTGACGAAAATTAGAGTAGGTTTTAGTCATAGTTTTAGTCATTCAAAACGCATTTTTATTTAGTCATCGTCTTGTTTTCGTCCGTGAAAAAATGTCGTTTTTAACACTGTCCAAAATTAACACTGCAGAAAAGTAGTAAAAACATAGTTAAAATAGTCAGCGTGACTGCAGTGATTCAACCTTAATGTTATGAAGCGACAAGAATACTTTTTGTGCGCAAAAACAAAACAAAAATAATGACTTTATTCAACAGTATCTTCTCTTCTATGTCATTCTTGTACAGTGTTTACAATCAGTCCTTCCAGATCCTAGTCAGAACACTGACTCATTATTGGCCGGCTACTGCGTCAACATCACATGCATGCATTGTGCTGATCACGTGAACAGCTTCAGCCAATAATGAGCCACCATTCTGACATAGAACCTGGAAGTGCTGAATGCAAACAACATAGGAGAATGATGGGGGAGAGAAGATATTGTCGAATAAAGTCGCTGTGTTTGCGCACAAGAAATATTCTCGTCGCTTCATAACAAAGATTGAACCACTGTAGTCACGGTGACTATTTTAATTACATTGCTTTCTATGGGGGATAAAAAACCTCTTGTATTTTATCAAAAATATCTATAATATCAATAAAATCAAAATATCAATAATATAATTTGTGTTCCGAAGATGAACGAAGGTTGTACGGGTGTGGAACGACATGAGGGTGAGTAATTAATGATGGAAATTTCATTTTTGGGTGAACTAACCCTTTAACAGGAGAAATGAATAGCTATGACATCATAATATGGATAAAGAAAACATGCTGTGCTCTTGATGCTGCCGATTTTCGACGTGGGATTTAACTTTCATAGCTGCCAAGACTCACAGTTGTCATTCTGCCTTTCCACTGCAACAATTGCTGAGCTTATCAGGTCTATTTTTTGCTTGAAATGCACTCGGTTGTGACAATGCAGCCCACATATCTCATTAGAGCTATTTTAGTTCACTGCTGCACTCTGTCTTTGATTAGACATGCTCTCCGGCCGGACGAGGGGAAGCTTGTTGTTAAAACATGTCAACACAATTTTTATGGCATACGAGTTCAGGTCAGCAAACATAGGTCAAAACAGTATGTGCAGATGTCTGGGCTTGTCTTTGAGTCTATAAGGAAATGGATATGGAGTGAAAACATCAAAGAAAGTATGCCATCATCTATAATTATGAAGATAGTTTTAAGATCTACAGCAAAAATGCTATTAAGACATATTGTTCATATGCGTTATGAGTTGTTCTGTGAATTTACATAAAAACGCTACATTCTTCTAGGCTTAGCTAGACATAACTCATCTGCATCTTGTCTAAACAACCTTTTCATGCACTTAGAGGTAAAGATACACTATCATTACAAACTTTGAGGTAAGATTTTTTAATGTATTTGAAAGAAGTCTCTTATGTTCACCAAGGCTGCAATTATTTGACCAATAATACAGTAAAAACAGTAATATTGCAACATATTATTACAATTTAAAAAAAAGTTTCTATTTTAATACATTTTAAAAAGTAATTTATTCCTGTAATGGCAAGGCCGTCTTTTGTAACATTATAATTTCCTTTATAATCAATTTGATATATCCTTGCTGTATAAAAATATTCATTTTGTCTTTTATGGACCCCAAACGTTTGAATGATAGTGTACATCATTTTTAAAACTAAAACGGTCTCTAATTAACTCATAATCAAAGTGGTTTACTTTTATTATTTTATACCCAATGTGATTTATCTACACAATATCTTGTTTTGAAACTTTCAAATTTGGCCTAAAATCATATTTGCATGAGATGAGTGCTATAACTGATGCTGAAATAGTAATGAGCAGAAAGATAAATTCATATTAAAGTTGTGCCGGAGGAGGCGCTTAGAAATAAATTAGTCATAGATCATTAACATCAGAAGTTACTCAGTTATAAAACAAGCTCGCTCAGGAGAAACCCCTCATATCCTAAACTTTTAAACAGTTGTTAATAAGTCTCAGGGCCTCCAGCTGTTCAGTGGTCAGTAAGGCACATTAGGGGTCACCTGTTCTAATCCTGCTTTGAGCCAAAACTAAATCCACACCCAGCACGATACAATTTCTGCCTGATGGACCCTCAAGCTGACACTTGGTGCATATGCTGCTGCACACTGTGGAAAGAAAATATTTTAGCAGAAATATGTTTCATTTTATAGCATTTTGAAAAGCCTACAAGGTCTTTTAACACATAAATATTTAATTTCAAGTGGTTTATTTCACATTGATTTATAGTGTGTAGAAAATATGTTATGTATGTCTTGATTTCTTGTACTTCCCTGTAATTTTTTTTTTTTTTTCTTGTTCTATGAAAAAAAGGGAAAATTACATTTTGCAAATGCCATCATCCCTTTCACCTACCAACATGGAGTCACTTAACAAGTTTCTTTACAGAGTAACCAAGGTCTGTATAAGTGCTGTTTGGAATGAATTACAAAGTTCTGCTGAATGAATAGTAAGTAAAAAAATGTCATTATTTCAGAGTGCTGTCAAACTGCCAGCTAAAGGTTAACATCAATGGCAGCTAATGCTGCTTTGTTTTGGGGTTGACAAAAATATTTTCACTGTTCCCTGCTTGGCATTAATTAAGCGCAACATTAATCTTTCATTGAGCTCCTCAAAAGTTCCAAAAGTTAAGCTTTTTCCACTAGACTTAACAGCAGGTATGACACTATATAGTCCAAAAGTTTTTTTTTTTTTTTTGAGTTGTTGAACCGCCATTATTACCAGTATCTTATGTTATAAGGAACTATTCAGAATTTCATTTGTATTTAATTGAACATCTTACACCCTCAACTCAAATTCACTGCTCAGAATCAACATAAACTCCCATTCAAACCACTAACAATGACTTTTTAACCCGGGTTAATCATGTCAGGGTAATGCAAGTCTGGTCTGTTAACATATGATCATTCATTCCCGGGTAGGTTGACAGAAAGTCAAGTCAGAGAGATTTCCTCAATTCTCAATCCTGCTCCATCACTACTGTGCTCTTGAAAAAGTAACTTATAAGAATGCTATTCTGTAAGCCTAAATCACATTCACACCTGGCCTGTTCAAGGGGGAAAATAAAGAGGAACGATTGTATGCATTAACTTAAAGATTGTTTGCATGACCTGAGGCTTTTTCTTACAAACTCATAGTCATAGCAAATATAAAGAATTGAGACAAGTCAGGTGATTAATGCTTTTTACACTCTAAAAAAAATGCTGGGTTAAAAACAACCCAAGTTGGGTTTAATATGGACAAACTCAGTGATTGGGTTAAATGTTTAACCCAACCTGCTAGGTACTTTTATTTAACTCAACTATTGTTTAAAAAATACTATATTGCTCACTTCAGATTAACCCAAAAAAGGTTGAAATTTAACAATTATTACTATATTTAATAAATGAACATTAACAAGTTTAATAAATAATAAGTAAATAATAAACATTTATTAAATTGCTTATTAATATGTGCACCTTTTTGATAATTACTTCTTTATATTTGCTGTAAGTTTGTAAGAAAAAGCCTCAGGTCATGCAAACAATCTTTAAATAAATGCAATGGTACACTGTTCCTCTCTATTTTTCCCCTTGTACAGATCAGGTGTGAATGTGATTCTACTAGATCTGAACTGCCCCCTTGTGGCCACTTTACAGATATGCAACCGTTTAAAGGTCATAATTTAAAGAAAACCCCTGTTCTAATGCATACATCTGTTTTAATGATTTGAAACCTAATAATGCAATTTAATAAACCCATAAAGCATACATTACTATAATTTTCCACCAGCATAGCTCTTTTATTTAAAACAAAAGAAAGAGTTTAATTTAGGAGAAAAATTGATATGCCGCTAGATGGCGCTCTAATCAAAAAGTGTCACATTCCCCACTACCTAAATCACAAAACATTGCATTACAAGAAAGAAAGAAAAAAAAAAAAGTTTTTTTAACTTTACTTTCCAAAGTCACCTTTAAAAACAGGATATGGGATTGTTGTGGTTGTGGATATTATGTATAATAGCTAGCAATTGAAAAGGTGGCATGTACACAGACATCAGTTTTAACCTCATTATATGTGATTATATGTGAGATTGGATATAATCCAATCTGCTCTGTTTACATCTGCAGGTTTTGAGCTGCTGTTCTGAACAGCAATGGGAATGAAAGCGTTAACTGTCCAACTTTTTAAAACAACCACCGCCTGAATTAATTTCACCGTGACTCTGTATATACAAGCAATTCAGGCAAACTAAACTGTATTTGACCACAAGCGAACTGCCCAAACAGCAGCAGATGAGTCAGATTGTCATTGCTCATGGGATACTCCCATCCTGTCCATTTCTATTCTCCAGTGATAATGACTAATCTACATTACTGAAGAACCTAAACAAAGAGTTTCCAAGTAGCTTACCATAGTTCGTTATTACAGTTATTGCTAATGTGAAACCACAGTAAATGAATATGAGATCTGCAGTATAAGAAGCTTTCAGATTCTTTTTTTAAATATATATATATATTTTTTATTATATTTAAACTCACTAAAATTGGAGTGACAACCTGCACTAAGACGTAAATGCATAAATCCACTGATTATCTCTTCATCGCGGCACCTGTTAGTGGGTGGGAGATATTAGGCAGAAAATGAACATTTTGTCCTCAAAGTTGATGTGTTAGAAGCAGGAAAAATGGGCAAGCGTAAGGATTTGACAAGGGCCAAATTGTGATGGCTAGACGACTGGGTCAGAGCATCTCCAAAACTGCAGCTCTAGTGGGATGTTCCCGGTTTGCAGTGGTCAGTATCTATCAAAAGTGGTCCAAGAAAGGAAAAGTGTTGAACAGGCGACACATTACAATTATGAAACATTAGGAATGCTTTGTTATTTTCCACAAAGAAATATCTAAATACAGACTTATCTGAGGATATAACTATGAATTTTACTGATACAGTAAATACTGATACAGTGACCAGGTCAGAGGTTTTGATTTATAAAATGATGGTTGTTTGTTTTACTCTGTATCTTTTTTAAGCAACTATATACCAGACAGTGTAAGCAGGAAGGTACAATGTCAAAACAGTAACATGTCAACGGTTCCTTGTAAAGAGAGATCTCTGTCTAACAACAGTGGCTTTACAAGGATGAAACTATTTCCTGTGATGTGCGTAGGACAGCAATCGTACAAAGACATAAAAATCTAGCAATAAGGTATAGCAAATGATAATTAGCTAGCTCATACTTACTACAGATACTCACTAAATAAATAAAGATGTGGAAAAGAAAAATTGATTTGAATTAAATTATTTTAGAATTATGACTAAATTATTTTAAAGCTTCTGCTAAAAAAAATAGTCAATTAAATGTACAAAACAACAAGATGAACACTGAAACAATATTAAGTAATATTATTCCTGAAGTCCTCTGAGGTCATTTTCACTACAATTGATTACAGAGACGCAAGATGACGACAGTTGTGAGTCATCTGTGTGATAAGAGAGATATAGAGTGCAACAGCTGGGTTACATAAGTAATCCCACGCATTTTCCCCATAAGGGAATAGATTTTTAACAATAACAAACTTTTAATGAAAAACGTACTGTCATCTACAGTGCTTGATATATTCTTCTGCTGAGGACATCAGCCTGCATTATTTCAACTTATTTTTTCAATAATTGTGTTTAAAAAAAAACCTCCACCAATCAGAGAATCGAATACACAGTATATGCATATGTTGCAATAAACATAAAATATTTTTGTTCTTTCCTTTTTATCACCATGCCAGCTTCTATGGCTATGTTCATGGCGAGAGCCAGTCTTATTTATTCAAAAATAAAACTTAATAAGATGTTTAAGATTCATTTTTTTTCTAAAAACATTAAAGAGTTAGTTCACCCAAAAATGAAAATTCTGTCATTAATTACTCACACTTGTGTCGTTCCAAACTGATAAGACCTTTGTTCATCTTCGGAACACAAATTAAGATTTTTTTTGACGAAATCCGAGAGGTATATGACCCCTCCATTGACAGCAATATAACCACCACTTTCAAGGTCCAGAAAGGTACTAAAGTCATTGTTAAAACAGTCGACGTGACTGCAGTTGTTCAATCTTAATTTTATGAAGCCACAAGAATACTTTTTGTGCGCAAAAACAAAACAAAAATAACGACTTTATTTAAAAAAAAGTATTCTCATCGCTTCATAAAATTAAGGTTGAACCACTGCAGTCACGTCGACTGTTTTAACAATGGACCTTGAAAGTGTTGATTATATTGCTGTCAATGGAGAAGTCATATACCTCTCAGATTTCATCAAAAATATCTTAATTTGTGTTCCGAAGATGAACGAAGGTCTTACAGGTGTGGAACGACATGAGGTCTAAATTTGAATTTACTTGGATAAAAGCTTTTTCAAAAGTATCAACAGAATAAAACAAGTTCCTCAAACAGGTAGAAAAAATTTCAGTCCAATAAAATAAACATAATGTAAATGTAAATCAACATCTTTAAATCAATAGTTTTAGTATTTATCCATGTTTTTTATGTATCCATTTTGGTTATGTCATGTGCAATGCTTCATGGGATTGTAGTTCTTTCCCTTACTAAAGCCATTATGCACACAATCTTGTAGACTACCTTTGTATTTTTGTCTGATTTCAAATAATTTGTAATGTTGTGATTACCCTAGTAGCTGGTTGGATTTTTTTAAAATCCCAATTGGAAAAATTAATGGAAAACTATACTTCGGAAAACAAGGCCGCTGTAATAGTAGGTGGACACTGTTGAACTCTATAGCACCGGTTTCAGTTACGTGTATAAGCAGACTGATATGCACAATATTACGCAACATCTGACAGCTGGATGGCACGTTTAAACTGTGACGCAAAATCAGCTTTAAAATGAACGGTCATTTCTTAAAATACGGTTGTCACCATTTTGCAGCATACAAGATATGCTGAAGTTGCTCTATCCATAAACATGATCGAAAGTAGGTTGTATTACATAACTGAACCTTCATAAAGGCAATGAATCTCTCATCTTGTTCCTGAGATACTCTCATCTACTTGAATAATTGAATCATAAAACAACCTGCAGCAGGAGATTCCTTTCAGATGATGCTACCCTGAGACTGCTCTGTACAATAAACTAGCAGATGATTAAAAAAAACAGTTGCTGCTGTATTTTGCTCTCCACATTCTGAACTTAACAGTTTGGGATTTCTCATAATTGGATGGTGGAAATGCTTTGGACTTGTAAACGGATACATATACACGTCCTGTGGTTTTCCAGAACTTCAAAGCTTTGTCATTTCAAATCAGATACAATATCTGTTCATTTTAGCTTATCTGTTTTTCTCAGTAACTAACCAGTCATGGGTGACTATAGCTGCAGTAACACCCTTTCACATATCAAACAGGAAGTGACACGGACTGAAGTGTAAGTACTCAGAGTTCACACATTGGGGATCAGAGTCTGTGTGAAGTTGAAATGTCTCACTTCGTGGTTAGAGGGATTTGTTCCCTGAGGAGCCATCAGTGAATGATGAAATTCTGGGACACACAAACTCCTACACTAAATATCCGAGGAACAGAACGGAATATAGAATGATGTTCCATAAGGAAAAGTTCAAAGTCATAGAGAAAAACATGCAAGCTGCCACTTTACTCAACCTGGCTTTTAATGGCAGACTTGGGTTTAGAAAATTTCCTGTGCTTATAGTCAGATATAGTCATTTTTTGCCTCATAATCAAATAAAGTAATACATTTAAAAAATAAAAAACAAATTAATCAAATTAATTACACTGTATAAATTAATTTCATATATCAATATCTGCATAATCTCTACTAAAGAGAGAAAAAAAGAAATATTACAATAGAAAATCTTAAGTATGCATCTAATTTTTTTTAATAAATGGCACTTTTCAGATATTCTGTTATATAATACAAAGTAAATATATTATATTATAATGCTACCATCTTAAAAATCAATGCTAACAACAGACATCATTGTTATAATTTTAATTTAAAGATTTGTCATTTTAGTCATGCAGAGTACAAGGATCTGCTTTATCTGTCCCTCCCAATCTAATGACAATGAAGCCCATCAGCAATCTGTCTTTTCAGTCTCGAAATTAATGTTTGATCAAATGGTCAATCATTCACAAAACTTGTCACACAAACGCATTTTGCTGATCCGCAATCTGATTCCATCAATTACTATGAACCAAGCAGGATATTCGGTGACAGCCGCATGTTTCTCAGTCTACCTTAGGAAAGAATCATCTGCAGTGGTTGTCACAATCAATTACCACAAGAAGAACTAAACGATCATTCATTCAGGTCTTAAAGAAATATCTACTTACTGACACTATAAAAATGCAAATCAGCACGTCTGTTTTGTTGAGGTGAACCACCCACTCCGTCAGAAGTACAGCTCTCCTTTAGGAACAGGTTAACCCACGCTTAGCACAGAGACAAATTTATCTCGGCCCAGAAAAAGTGCTGCCCACACTGACTGAGGCTAGACAGGTGTTTGAGCCTCTCTCTAAATGTCAGCGCTTTAGCTTTTAGAAACAGCACTTCAGTTATTCTGACAGGTTAATTGTATCAATCGTTATACAAAGAGCCCTACCAGCTGAAAAAGGCCCGAATGAACTGCCATGCAAAAGCAAACCGCAACATTTCAATGATCCAATCAATTCACAATCAACAAAACCAAATCCAGCCCTACATTTTTTATTGTTTAAGAACCCATTTCACTCGGATAAATAATCACAATAAGGGAAGAAAACACAATCACAACATTCGTTTCATGCCGACTTTAAGATTTAAAAAGGACATCTCTATGGTTAAGACTGGGGAAGCAGTATTCAAATATGGTGCTTTATTATAACTACATTTACTTATGTTAGATTATGGAAGAAAAATGGGTTGCGAAAATATAAACATCTAAATGTAATATCAAAATATGAATCTATAGTAACTGATATAAATGTTTATAGTTCATGCATAATATCTTATCATCTTCTGAAGATGCAAAAGGAAAGGCAATAAAACTCTTAATTTAATTTACAAATATCAAAGGCTGAAATTGTTCACACATCAGATGGGATGCACTATAAAAAGACAAAGCAATAAAAAACAATCCAAATGTGCTTTGTTCAAAACAAGACACTTCAAAACAAAGGAATAATATCTACAAAGGAATTTAAATCAGTGTGATTCACTAGCTTTGCTTTTTAACTTCCTCAGATCTGTAACAACCATCATCATAAAGTCTATTTAATTCTGTTCAAACTGTTCTTACTGTCATTCTGCTGCTTTGTTCCTATGTTGTGTGTGTGTGTGTGTGTGTGTGTGTATTTGTTGGTATGAAAGAAAGAGACAGATCACCCTTTTCTCTTGTCTGGGTTTCATCCAGTTCGATCACCAATGAGAAAAGCTGCTCACTCCCCTTTATAGAGGAATATGCAAATCAGAGAATGAAAAGCTGCAATTAATCCACATTTTACAAACTGGCATGGCAACAGCTGCAATCAATGTGTCGAGACAGCACTGTTTTTACAGAGGTGGATTTTGTGTTTCCTATAGGACCTAGATCAATGGTTTCATCATTAACTAGCTGAAGTGATCCGTTTTTTTTTTTTTTTTTTTGTTTCAATCCTTCCTCCCTCTAAAGACATAAAAAAAGAAGTGACAGTAGATTATATTTACAGAAACCATTCTCCCAAAAATCTCATGCCGTTCCACACTTGTATGACTGTCCTCCTTCCGTGGAACACAAAATGAGACTTTTTACTGGTCAGATTCATTTGATAAACTTTTATGGTGCTTTTTTTGCATTTCTTTTTTCAAGCTTGAAAGCCTCAGACCCCATTTTGTAATTGCATGGAAAAGATCAGGAGATTATTCAAACTGTCTGAGATGCAAGAAAAACTTTATGACTGAGACAGGAGCTATTTTGTAATGGAAACAAAGCTACAGAGCTGCATGGTTTGGTCAGATACCCAAAGCCGGAGTGAACTGATTACAGTAGTAAAGTAAACATTATCCAGACACGGGTTTACAAAAGTTATTTTGCTTACATAACACGCCAAGGTCTGTCTCCGGACTGCCGCCCTGTATCTAGGATCTGATGCACAACACAAGCAACAGGAAATGTGGCACTAAACTACACTTCAGTGGAATTACATCTCCACATTTGAATTTTTTTTGAACGTCTGCCAACGAGTCACGTGACAACATAATTTGAACATAAACACAATGCTTTTTAAAATAGGCTATTACTAGACTGAAGACTCTGTTTCTGTCTAACACTTGAAATAAACACCACAAATAAGTGTTAAACGCTTCAAATTTATCTTTGTTTGTGACTTGGCATAGACATTTTGCACTGTGCAACACAAGAAGATTATGATTTACAGAGTTTCTCACAACTAAATGACACATCAGTTGAAATATTTAAATGCTACAAAGTCCCATGTGACTATGAGAACCTTATAAAACTAAAGCCCAAAGTCTAGTTCATTTTTTATGCGTACGTGAGGGTAAGCATACAGTGCGCAAATTGTCGTACGTGCGAGTATTCTTCTCCTGACAAAGTTCGGATTTTTGTAATTGTGCATACTTGTATGTGCAGGTCGCACATGCGCATTTATTTATTTTTTTTGCAGTAAGTAATTAGTTTTTCCACAAGGTGGCAGCTGTGCCCTGGGAGAGTCGATTCACAAGGTAGTCAAAGAAAAACTGCATAAACAGAACAGACCAGAAAGCATGCAAGCTACAGTGACAATAGAGTACCTCAGAGATAATGTGTTTTTGTATGCAAAACCCAGAAGTGAGTTAGCATTTTAGGACTTCCGGTTCCATCGCCCTAAAGTCAATGGGTTATTTAAATGGGTTTTTGCTAAATCGCCTGAAATAAGGTCTGTAGTTAACAAAGCCTCTAAATATTTTCACGTTTTGATCTATGACATAAAAAACACCCGTTATAACCCGCTTGTGATTTTTTTAAACCTTTATTGTGTCTTAAAAACGGCGGTTGCTAACAAGTTGCTAAAAGGGACTACTTCCTTTGGCGGGGACTTTAGATGTCATCATGACTAACAGGACATTTGGACAGCATTTCTCATGAAAAAGTGGATAAGTATTCATACACAGCGCAGATCATAATCAGCAAGCATGTTTTTAAATAATGTTGTTTTTTTAAATAAAGTTCGAGGAAGCTTGGTGGTGGTGATGTTGATCCGCGACCATGGTGTGCTGTGTGCTTTATAGCCCACTGTTAGCTTTTTATATCTGACGACTTTATTTAGGCTTCAAAATGAATGTTGTGTTAACTTGTAAAGATTATCTTGATAGACAAAACATGTAAGTGTCATAACCCTTTGTTAAACACAGAGCTTATTTTTTTGCAATTTTCCAGAAGTCTATGGGAAAAATGCATAGGCTTTTGATTGAGGGAACCCGTGCGCCACTAATTTCTGGGTTGGCCTACAAAAACACGTCATCTCTGAGGTACTCTATGGAGGTTTACATAGACGACAGATAGTGTGAAGAGGTTAGAAAGTACCCTCATTTATACAACTCTAGCATGAAAGAATACAAAGATGTTTACATGGGCTGTAACTCGTGGCGAGAGATTGCTCAAAACTGCATATGCGTGCGAGTCAAATGAAGTATATTTTCCAAATTCCAAAGCTGTGCATTCGATTGTGCGTGTACACTAGCGTACATGTAAAAAACGAAGTATACCCAGGGCTTAAAGGCTTGAAATGCCTCTTAAACAATCTTACCTGTAGAAATGTCAGCTGTCTAAGTTTATTAATAGCTGATGAGTAATTCTCTAGGTTTTAGACAGAGGAATCATTTAACTAATTTTATTCTCCCTTCAAAGAATTGCATAAACTTGCATAATGCACTGTGGGTTAAATGAGCACACAGAAACCCCTTCCCCCCCCAAGGGTTCAGAGATGAAACACTCATCAGATATCTGAAGAGCTTGCAAGTAGAAAGTCCTCTGGTACAACAATCAGACATCATTATTTGCACTGTCTAATTGTGTAGTGCTATTAGATCCGAGCTTATGTGAAATACTTTGAGCTATTTATACATTTATTGAATTTACTTTGGGCCATTTATATACATAAATAAAGACCTCTCTGCCTTCGTTGCCTGTCTGTAATTTATGGTTACATTGTTAAAATCATAATTTATTCACCCCATATTGTATCAGACCTGTATGCACCATGTAACACAAATGGAGAAGTTTAGCAGAATATTCACACTGCTCTCCCAGCCCCCAGTGGGCTATAGGGAATAGTGAATGGGGTATAGTGAGCGATTTCAGACAGCCTAAAAGTACATGAAAATGAAACTGAAACAATAACAGAATGCGACATTGTCAAGCTCCAAAAATGACAGAAAAGTATCATGAAAGTAGTCCTTTTGACTCATGTGCTTTATTCCAAGTCTTCTGAATCCATATGATAGTTTAAACTTCAGACACCAATTGAAATAAAACATAAAAGTTTAAAGGACTGCTTTTAAAGTTTTACAGTTTTTCAATTTCTGGTCACCATTCAGTTTCATTGTAAGAACTACATGCACAATCGGTTTAACTTATGCTACTGTCTAAACCTTTATTACTGTTCAAAAGTTTGGGGTCAGTATGGTTTTTTTTTTTTTTTTTAAAGAAATTAATAATTTTATTCGTCAAGGATGCATTAAACTGAACAAAAGTGACAGTAAAGCCTTGCAGCCTTGACATGCATAGGAGATTTCTTTCAAATACATTAAAAATCATACTGACACAAAACTTTTATCCACTGAAAAACAACCACAACAAAAATCAATAAACAGGCAGCAGGTGACAGTCTAATGCTAATCAGAATTTCTTTGCGAATGAAACAAAGCTGGACATATCCTGACTACACCACAATCTGGAAAACATAGGAAGCATCTTACAAATCTCACAAGATGACAAGGAGCGAACAAACAGCAAATCATTTCATTATTTAACACTCCCATATCGCTGAGACTCTCATATGCCACAGTGGATGAAACATCATCTTGCTGGCCAACTAGACAAATGTAATTACATGCATGCTGAGTCATACTGCTCTTCTGTGTTGGAGACATCCAATTACGTCTCTAAAAGGGGTTAAATTGCTTTTCAAGGATCAGTTGGTCTTGTTGGCCATACCCACTAAACACTAACAAATAATTCACACAATCTATCCATCTATCTATGACTCTATCCATTTTCAGAATCAAAAGTCATTAATCTACATAGCACTTGGAAGTCTTGTATGCTGTTATGCAAATATTCATGTGCACATCTCAAAATAGTCCGATTTATGTTCACCCCAGTTTGTCGTAAACACATTGCGCTCGAGGGTTCAACTTATTTTGAAGCTCCCAGAAAACAACCTTGATTGTTGAATATTCCTGTTCTTGACGCTGCTAAAATGCTGTGTGTTATGCATAGATTTAAAGATACATTTGCAATTGGGAATCAAGACGTTTTATGAGTGTTTGCAAATACGGTGCCTTTAAACAGAATTGTTCAGCATGAAGGAAGTGTCAGGACTGAGCCATGCTGACAGGCTGTACAAAGTGACAGTGATTTCACTAGAAGTGACATTTATGCCGTTTGGTTTCCAGATGGGCACCTGTCTGTCGATTCAGCTTACTTTTGTGTTATTTTGCATTATTTTAAGATAATCTTTACCTTGAACAATACTTCATTTGCACCAGAATCAAAGACACATAAAGAATGATGATCATTTAATTAAACAACACTACATTTCATTTTTACTGAAGGTTATACTCAGGGTAATAGAATTTCTCTCTCTTGGATCAAGGAAGAGCAATTAAAACAGTGTCCTATCACCTTCTTCCAATCTTGTTCCTCATGGCAGAATGCAGGTCAGACAGTCTGTCATGGGAGTAACATCTAGACAACACACACACACAAAAAAAAACATTTTGAGAAATGTTTCCCCCTCCCCAAAACAATCAGTCAGTACTGTCTGGCAAACAACAAACTGTCTGAAATGCCTGAGTGGTGACTTATGAATATAATACATTTAATATTGTACAGTGCACTCTCTTTTCATAAAATATAGCTGCTCTAAGAAGAGCAGCGGCAAGATAGTCCTATGTTTTCTGAAAAGAGGACTATTAATATTCATTGACAAGTCGCTAATGATGCAAACAAACAAGTAGTCTAACTGATATTTATGATTTTGTATTCATCAAATGGGCTTAATTTTATGGAAATATACTGGGCATACAGTACTAACAGATATTCACATGGTCATGGAAAGCTGTAAATAAAATCATAAATAAGTAATAAAAAAAAAAAAACATGGAAAGTCAGGAATTTTATTTTTAACCAGTCGGATTAAATATGCTTATCCATTAATCACAGAAGATTGGAAATTGATTAGTTAAGAGCTGAATTAAATTAAAATGAATTAAAAGGAGGGATGGAAATCCTATTCCTCGATTATGGTGTTCCTCTAATTTGCAACATTTAAAATAAATCATAAAATGTTATATATTTATATTCCTATATATATTCTTATATTATATTCTTATATTCTCTTATATTCTAGGGTAAAAGGCAATTTGTGCACTATTAAAACATTTTTTTTAATGCATATTTAATCGAGTTTGTTTTCATGTATAACAAAATCTGCATGTTCCTGCCATATATCCTGGGATTTAGGGCATTCAAAATCATATAATATTATCACTCTTATCTGGTATAGCATCTTTATAGACAGCGTTGAGATGTATAGACCTTGTTGTAAGTCTATGTTATATTACATCTGTGGTGAAACCCATTAAAGTTTATTAGACTAAAGAGCATTACACAACTAAACACTATGCAACATATAATTATTTTTATTGTGCATTATTTAATATCGTATAAAGACCCCAACTGCCAGCATGAGCTTATCATGTTGCTTCTTGAGACCACCTTTGAGGAAACTCATATACAGGAGACTGGGAGGTTGTAAACACTTGTCTGTAACTATGCTTTATGTAGCCAATTTCAGACTTTATATAATATTCCCATATTTATTTGCTGCACGTTAAACTATGTAATAAATGTTGAATACAAAGAACCCAGTTTTTCTGTCCGTGTCGGATGAGCGGGACGAAACTTGATGCATGTAGCTACTGAGTATACTGAATTGATGAATAAAATGTTTGAAGTATGCAGGTGTGTAGTATAAATACTGGGAATGTATACATCCGCCATGTTTAGCATTTGTCCTTTGACAAATTGATAGTAAACTACGACTGAGAAAATAATTTGCTCAGGGAGTTGTTAAAGAAGTAATGTAAAGGCAGGAACACACCAAGCTGACGGTCGCCGTCGGGCAATTTTTGTTCGTCAGCCGACTAAGTTTTCTCAGTGTGTTCCGCACCGTCGGCTGAAGTTGGTCCTCGTCAGCTTTTTTTCGGCCGATTCGACATGTTGAATCGGCGTCGGAGCTCGTCGGTCAGTCGGGCCATCTGATCATTCTGATTGGCTGTTCAGCTACTGCCACCTGCTGGTATGGAAAGGCATTTCATCTTACGCAGGCAGAACAGACATGCTACTTGGCCGTCGGGTGTCAAGCATCAGTTTGGTGTGTCAGGGCAACTCTGGACCCAGAGTAAGCCAACCCTGCAGTCTGCTTTCGTCGCCACTAGTTCATTGGCGTTGGCTTGGTGTGTTCTACCGAGCACTCTTAACACACCTCACACCACAAGAAAATCATCTGTCACTCAAGATAATCAGAAATCCTGTTGTGTGGGAAGAACCCCAAGGACAAACGTGCACACACTCTGTAGATTGTCATGTAGAACAAAACAATACCCAATCAGAAAGCGAGCTGATGGAAGACGGAAGCATAGCAATCTCCACGACTTTCCTTTTTTTCCATGAATTTAATGTAAAAAGCAGTCCAAACACTATTATCACCATTTCTTCTTGCCCGTCATCCACCAAGTTTGTTACTCTAAAGCTGTTTGTGAATGTAATCTGTTAGAGAAAGCTAAGAGAAACAAAGCTGTTAAATCTTTTTTTTTTATCATCATGTTTGTTTTATCTCACATTCTGAAAATCTGATAAGATTTTAAAAACCTTTTAGTGTGGGCTTTTGGTAAATCAAGGGCCCTGTCCCAAATGGCACCCTAAACACTCACGGTCTTCCTATGAGTTCGCACTTTCGTGACGTAATACCGCTTTGACTGTCGGGAAGAAGTCTGCTGCAGAGCTTGCTTCAGTGTGGGCTCAGCAAAAGTGTGCATCGAGGGCGCATTTCAACTGCACTCCTTAAGTGATAAAAAGCAGAACTGTTGTACAAAATACAGCCATTTTTGCACTAATAAAATATGCAACACTTTATGTTTTACATACTATATGTAATATCTAATTAATTTAACTTAAAGAGGAAAGTTTTCTTTGACATCTCGCGATTTCGAGGCACGTGAGTTCCTGAACATGATGCTCTGGATACACTTAGCGAGTTTAGTGCGTTAAGAGCACTGAGCTTTAGCGTTTTTAAGACCTGAGACAGACTTGCGCACTTACTTCCTATTCCTGTTTTAATCAACTCAACCAATAACAAGAGGTATAAATACAGCAGACTTATGCCGCGTAACCCGTGTTTTTCCAACCTTCTACCCGTGAAAGTGCACTGGAACGACAGTCAAACCCGTGACTTCGTACTAGATCGATGTACTCCCAGTTCCGCGCTCTGACGTCACATAGCCCGCGAAACAACAATGACAGCCCCTATGGACTACAAGTGCACGGTAAAATAACGTAAAATAAAAGGTATAACAGCTTCTCTTGCCTTATGCACCGTTTTTCCTCCTCCGTTTTCCTCAAATAAACAAGGAGTAAGCACCTTTGGCGATAGAAATAATTGTAAATGAGCATAAGCCCCGTACGGTCCGCCATGCTGGTTTGTTTACACTCAGGCAGTTTCGCGTGACTTGCCTGGAACGCTACAAAGTCCCGAGTCGTGCTTTGAAGTCGTGACTTACGGGCTCAAAAACCTGCCTAGAACGCAGCATCTGTTCATCTGAGAGTTTATCAACATCCCTCCTCCACCCCATCTCCTCACTTCTAGTTCTATCTATTATTACCACACCGGGGGGAGTAGGCCTACTCTGGGTTCGGGCCAATATTCCGAGCTCGGAGCCCTCCCCCTCCCCCTCCCCCTCCCCCTCCCCCTCCCCGGACAGCACGCTAGATACGCATTATTCTATTGAATTCCATGTACATATGAACTCATGAATTACCATAATGAGTCGGTTAGTGTGACCAGTAGTCAGATTCCCGAGCTAATGATTCATATACAACGTTTTTTGTTTTAGCCTACTGAATCAAAACATACCGTGCAACGAACAAACACACCTTTACAAATAACTGTATTAAACACACAGTTTATCTGTTCGTTGATATCTGTAAATTGGAACAAAACACCCCTACCGGTCTCCCGGTAACGTTTTAACAGGTATGGCAGTCTTTCAAGTTGAGTGGATGTTCATTATCTGTTTGGATAAAATGTCCCTCCTTTGTGGTTAGCGGTGGCGCGCGCAGTCTTTCAACCACGCAGAGCGCACAAGACACAGATAATGTGATCTACGAAACAGGGCATTTTTTATGCTTTTTTTCGGACTGTAAATTAGATTAATGCTTTACTGTGTTGAAGCACGTGCATTACGTAATTCAAAAAACTACTAATTTGGTGACCAGCATCATCTACGTCAGACTAGGGCTCAGCTGAACTGAAACAACAGAGGAAATGTTAATACATTGCACTGTGGACTGACAGACGTCTACTGGGGCGTAATGGATCATTTCAATTCCAGCATGATTACAGCGGTGCGTAGGTGCCGTGGCAGCACAACACAGTCACCATGTGCAGCAATCCTCATGTGGTCGTAGGAATACTGCTCCAAAAGTATTTTCTGTGATGAATCGGTGAAGTTAATTGCATCAGCTTTTATGAATGCGAGAATTAAAGTTGTTCCGACAGCAAGGTGAGTTTTAGGTGTTTCTTAATGCACTGCGCTCTGTAGAACAATACAGCTTTATGTTGCATGTTGTTTATATGACCGTATGTGTTTAATGCGAATTGTGATTGTTAACGCTTCCACCTCCATGATCTTTCAAAGTTGAGTCGTGATTCTTGATGAAATTGAAGCCGTATTAAGTTTATGGTGCTATCACTGCGTAAGCATGCGTAATTTGGAGATTAGTGTGTTTTGGCAGGTTTGAATGGTTTTCTGTTAAAACCAAGAACTGGTGTTTTATTTTCGTATAATTCGTTTCTTAAACTGGGAAGGTCTGCGTAAAATATGCCCGATTTTACGAGTAAAGCTTTTTTAGCAGTATTATTTCTTGCTTTATTCCACACCACAAGGGACTAATGATTGTACTTTGATGTTGAAGTTTAATTTTTATTTCCTTTTAATTCTTACAATTTAATAACTCTATACAAATAGTGATTATTGCGGTGTTTTATGTAAATATAATCAGTTGTGCCTAGCTTTTTGCATGACTCCCTATTGTAAAATCCACCTGGTCATTTCTTGGTTCAAGTTGTTTATTAGCTGGGCGACCAGTTTACAGTGTTCAAAATAAATGAGCTGGTAGATGTTTTATTACTTGTTAGTGTGGTCTACCTCCTTGCACCTGCAACTATACTAACGGATTTTCATCAGAATATCATTATAAAACCATCAATTTCGAGGTGTATATACAGATGTGTTTGTCTTTAGGTTGCTTTTACTCCACCTGTTTTGTGATGGATTGAGCCACAATGTCGCAGCTGTACTACCGCAGAACTGATAATTCCTCGTACCGGGACCGCATTCCGCTGCGGATAGTGCGCGCCGAGTCAGAGCTCTCCGGGCAGGAGAAGTCCTACCTCAGCGCCGTGGAGAAGGGCGATTACGCCAGCGTGAAACAATCGCTGGAGGAGGCGGAGATCTACTTCAAGATCAACATCAATTGCATCGATCCTCTGGGGCGCACGGCGCTGCTCATAGCCATTGAGAATGAGAACTTGGAGATCATCGAGCTGCTCCTCAGCTTCAACGTGTATGTCGGGGACGCTCTGCTCCACGCCATCCGTAAAGAGGTGGTGGGAGCCGTGGAGCTCCTGCTGAACCACAAGAAGCCCAGTGGAGAGAAACAGGTTTGTGAGCACTGTGTGTAAAGAACTTGTCTGCTAGTTAATAGTTTGTTGGACCACATCTCTTGTCTCAAACTGACCAACAAAACAATATTCCATAACATCACTTAATGTGCGTTTAAATGTGTTTTAAAGTCTTCAGTTGGTTTACTGATTGGCTGACCCTAACCCTAAGTGCCCAAACTCCTTAAAAACTACCAAACTAGACCAGCCTGACTAGTGGAACCTGGGTTGATTTGAAACTTATTGGGGGGTAAAAGCAAGCAAAAATGTCTTTAAAATAAAGCATAGAATTTTATATTAACTATGCAACAACTATATGCAAAATATTAACATGAATAGGAAAACACATTGTCAATTTTGTTTTCTATAAATGATTTTGAGTTTTGATGATTTCATGCTCTCAGTCATTAATTGCACAAAACAATTAATTTTCAAACTAAGCAGATGCCAACTATTCTTTTGTATAATTAATTTAGTTCGCTTTTGCCAAGTGATGGATGAATTTGTGGCAAAATAGTTTTGTCAGGCACATTACCTGTGATTTCAACAGTAAAAGAAATCAGACATGTTTTCTTCTCAATTCGGGTTAATAAGCTTATTTTGCTCTCCTAACTATACATGATTATTTGAATATATGTTTTGAGTTTTATTATTTGTGTTTTGCATTGTTTTTCCCTACTATCTGTGAACCAGAACAGACGTGGTCATTTTTAGTCCTGAAATGAAACCCACAAAACTGCACAACTTGTAGAGCAGATCTGAATTTAGTAGGGATGCACGGTATATTGGCCACCATATCTGTATTGGGCGATGTGTTCATTTGTAATGTTATCGTTATTGGCCCAATAAGAAAATTTGGCCGATATATCAAATAATGGATTATTTCCTTCAGCTGAGACACTTCAGATGCGCACTGTTCACCATGATGGTTTTGAATTGCTTGAAATATCTGATTGTCACTTCAAAAAGGAAACTACAGTTAAAGGGATGGTTCACCCAAAAATGAAAATGATCCCATGATTTACTCACCCTCAAGCCTCAATACATTATTTTTTATTTCAAAACATGAGATAATTTTCATTTTTGGGTCAACTATCCCTTTAAGTGCAACATGTGCACCGTAAGTCTGTCATATAGGCTAAATATAATATAACATTATAATCGTGTGCTTGGGACATAGCTTTTAATAGTAAAACATCTGTCTTTATAATCAGGCTCTCAAAAATTGTATAAAGATTTGGATTTATTGGTCAATATATCAGTTATCAGCTTTCAAATATAAAGAGTTGTCGTATCAGACAAAATTTTCATATCGGTGCATCCCTAGAATTTAGATGTTCTCCATTGCTTGATTAGCTAGAGATTTCATTGGGTATCTCTGGACGTGAAACCTTAAAAACATCTCTTATCAACTTATCATAAAACAAACAGTTATGGAGTGGTTATATGGAGTGGTTTTAGGGCTGAAAGGAATTCTTTATTTGTTGATGCTGATATGAGAATGCTTTAGAAATGCCTAGAAGTGCCTTGTATGGCTGCTGCTTTTCTTAGGAGAAAATTGCCGGCTATAAAAAGCTCTATGTTCAGAGACTTAGGAATGTGAATTAATAATAACTGTTGTTCTAAAAGTGTCTGCTTTTCAGCCTTTGCTCCCTCACCAACTGAGTGATTAGCCTTACTTGTATGTCCACTCCTCTTAACTTGATTTCAATTTCCTTTATT
Source organism: Hypophthalmichthys molitrix (assembly GCA_037950675.1). Taxonomy (NCBI): domain Eukaryota; kingdom Metazoa; phylum Chordata; class Actinopteri; order Cypriniformes; family Xenocyprididae; genus Hypophthalmichthys; species Hypophthalmichthys molitrix. Next base: position 21,829,256 of record CM075506.1, read on the forward strand.
GGCTAGTAGGAATAGAGTGGATTGCTGCAGCACTGATTCAGAGAATTGATAGCATGTATGCATCATTCACAAACCAGAGCAGCTGCACATCTGATCGTTCCTTCCTCAGTCCCTGAGCACTTTTTCTTTTCCTCTGTCTCTGTGTCTCTTCCTGTCTGTGTCTATTAATGTCACATTTATAAAACTTTTTGATATGCAAATGACTAAATCAGCATGTCTAAAGACCACAAGAGGGCGAGTGAGTACACAGGAACAGGTTGTTTGTGTTGATTTCCTAAATTATGGTTCTGATGACGAAATTATGTTATGATTCTCTTTTCGTGACGTGATCGTTATCATATTAGCAAGTTGTTTACGGAACTAGTCATTTCGGAAAAGTATTAAATAAGCAAACTGGCTATTATGTGGGCAGAAAAAAAATCTTGTTCTTTTGTTTTTGTTATTTCTTAAGATGAACTTCTTAAGGTGAATTTCTTGTTTTTTTTGCACACAGGTCTTATGCTTAAACTGACACCATTTTCAGTTACAAGACTATTTGAATGCATATTATCCATGATTAATTATTATATAAATATAACTGAAAGCATCTGATAATAGGTCCAATTATTTTTGAAATAAATGGAAATGACATTTTTAGCATTCTTTTCAATTTGGAAATGAGTTGCACTGCTCAGATCAGGTGTCAGTAAAAATGATATTGTGGTAAAGGCTCTCTTTCTTTAGCAGTAAAAAGAAAAAAATCCCGTCCCTCAGCTTTGTTGGAAATGTGCATAATGGATCATGAGAATAGCTTCTTTTCACTTATTAAACACAAAGCTGACTTGAACTGTCATCTTGATGACATTTTGAGTCAAGCCCTTTACTTTTCCTATTCTTTTCCCTTCACCTCTCCAATCTATTGTGGTTAAAGATGAGCTTCAAAGCGTCATATTGCCGTAGTAGATAATCAGTACGGCTGCCAGCCTGAACATGTCTCTCCAACTGGAGCCTTCATTATCTTCCTCAAATAGTCAAGCTTTTGCTGTTGCTTGGAGCTCCTGTGAAAAAAGGCTGGAGATAGCAGTCAAAATGTGCTAATCACCCCCTACCTTCAAATTGCACTTTTTCTTTTCTGTGGCTTCAATTTATAGGCTCTCAATTCATTTCCTCTCACTTCACTCTTTCCTCACATGTTATTCTTTCTCACTTTTAATCACTTTTTTTTTGTGCATGCTGCTTGGTTTTCTCTTTCACGCCCTTTCTTTCTCTGTCTCACTGGGTTTTTTTTTTTATCCATCTTCCCCAAATGTGGTGTGATCACAGAACCCAGTCTTCATATAGCAGTGTATATCTTACAGCTCCCTAGTTTAAGCTGCTTAAAACTTGCCACTAAAGGATTATCTACTTATATATGTATTATCCACTTCACTATTTTTAAAGCAGGTGGTTCTAAGCGTTTTTTTTTTTTTTTTTTGTACTGATTTTACTTTAAAGGGATAGTCCACCCAAAAATGAAAATGGTCAGTGTTTTATTTTGGATCTCACCGAATTTAATTATAATTAAAAAGCAACTGCAACATTTTATTTTTCAACATATCTTCTTTTGTGTTCTGCTCTAGAAATTACATTTATTAATATAACCATGAATTGCAAATTTGGTAAATGCATTCATTTTGTAAATGCTTTTAGTAAAAAGAATTAGTGTTGTCAAAAGTAGCTACCGACTGCGGTACTGAAATTTTAAAAATGTGACTCTTTGAACGTCGAGCAGATTCGTTAACACCTCTGATTGGCCATTGTGTTGACGCGCTCATCAGATATGTCTGTGATTGACTACAATGATTAACGCACAGAAGTGTTTTAATTTGAAAGCAGGCATCTAGGTCCACTTATAGATGTCTGCTTTCAAACACTCCTGTGTAAGCTCTCGGTGAACAGCATCATTGTCTATTTACAACATGTTTTGGAAGTGTTGGTCATTGTAGCCAATCACAGACATATCTGATGAGTGCATGAACACAATGGCCAATCAGAGGTGTTTATGAATCCGCTCAACATATCTCAAAGCATCATATTTTTTACATTTTAGTACCGAATGGTATTGCGGTCAGTACTTTTGATAACACTAATAAGAATGTTAAGCTAAGATTTATGCTAACAGCATAAGCAATAGGGGATTTGCGGTCATTCAGTTCCCTTCATGTGCCAAGTATGGTGTATGTTTAGAACAGACTGCATGCATACTGTGGACTTTTCACTATGTGTGATTAAAAGGACAGATTCATCATATTCAGATTCTGCATTGTAATTACAACAACTCAGTGTTTTCTCCTAGCCATGTTAAAAGTTTAAATTTAATAAGCAAGCAGGTTGATATATCTGTGAAAAGTGTAACCCTTTGGTGCTATTTGAGCATTTTCAATATGTGAGTTTGGAGGCGGGACTATTTGATGCCTGACCAATGGCAGGTGGGGGGAATGTTCACCAAACCTGTAGGAATGTTTTTTATGAGGGTAAGTTTACATGACAACATTCATTGTAGTAAAAACTAAAGTTTTTCCTTCGCATTTTTTCAAGTACAGACGACATTATAAAAATGATCCCCATTCACACGGACCCATGAAAGCGACTAAAAATGTTGTATTGTGCTGCTGCCAGGCCAGTAGTTGGCGATGTCATTTTGTAAAGAAACACAATGTGCCTGTAGACTGAACATGTAATATGCATGTGCATGACGTCACCGTTTTCACAAATTTGAGTTTTTGACGATAAATGTATCGTTTTCATAAACTTGTACTTTGAAACCCATCAAAACCCCACCAAACATAATTAGTGATGAAAGCCAAAATATTAAATGTCACAGATGTATGTTTACTGAGTAATGCACTATTTTGTAGAGGGGGGTCAAAATGACAATTTTCACCTGAGATTTGGAGCCAATTTACAGGGGTGTAAAAATTACTTTAGAAAGATGGCAGCCTCATTATTGGTAGGTCTATTAGTAAAATCTGTTTACTTCATTATATGCCAACGGTGACCGTTCAAAAATGGTAAAAAGTACTTCTTGTGTTTTTTGCCTCAAGTTTGCATGCCTATAACTCAAGAAGTATTAAAGATATCTTAATTTCCTTTTAGATTCTGGTTCTTAACAAACTTTTCTTTTGGTATCTTCATTTTAAAGGCCGCCGATGGTTCAGTCCCAGAGATATGGACATGTTAATGTGGCTCCATGAGTAAATTGGTAATTTGTACACATTTTCAGTGGTCAAAAACCAAATGTGGGTCACTTTGCATGATAGCTGATACTTTTTTTTTTTTCTTTTTCTTTTTTTTTTTAAAGAGGAATATCTGAAGAACAAATGTTGAAACTAGAAATGTATCTCGTTTTTCTATCAATTGCATAGAACATGCCTGTCTAAGTGCCATAAATATTCCTTTTCCAAAGTTTGCATGCCTGTAACTCTAAAAGTATTCAAGATATCCTAATATTCTTCTAGATTATCATTCTTAATATACTTTCCTTTACTACGTCGTTGTCGTGTAAATGTTCTGTATCCTGAATTTGTTTTTGTGATGTTAGTGGTGCAGAAATTAAACTACATATTTAACCAACACTCTCATTGTAGTGAATTAAAAGTCCTTTATTAGATGTTTTGCTCTCTGTAGTATTTCTAGTTAAAGGTATCATTCTATATAGTTGAAGCTAAAACACTGTAATAGGCTGATTATTTTTTTTTTATTATTGTTTAATAGATTATTTTAATATGTGTGTGTGTGTGTGTGTGTTACCTTTGGCAAGGATGACATCTTTAAGTCTTTTTATGTCAGTACACACATTTCACACATGATTTTGGCCAGGCTTCTTGGCAGATTTTCTCTAGTTTCTTAGGATAATGGATTATTCTTAAGCACCACGATTCGAGTAGTGCATGTACTTCATGGTTGGATTAGGTGTATGGATTAATTCTTCAGCTGTAGCATTTTAGGACATTTAGTATCTTTTTTCTTAAGATGCTAATGATGTTAACGTATCCTTGCCCTTGTCCATATCATTGCCATTCCTCCAAAACTTCAGACTGAAACAGACTGCTGTATTTCCTTCTATATTGTGCTTTTAATTTATTCTACTGTTTTAAACCTTGCTGATGAATAGCGTCTCTTCAGCGTTGTGCTTCAACCAACATAATTTATTAGAGGTATTGTTGTTTGTTGTTGTGGGCACTTTCACGTTTCCACATGTTGCTTTGACCAGAAAAGCTTGGTCTTGTATGACTGCAAAATGTTTCCCCTTGCAACTGGGTCACTATTGTGCTTTTTAAGCAAAAACCTTGCCAAACTCCAGACAGGATTTCACACGGCTCTTCTCTGCTACTGAAGCTCTGTAGCTACTTCAAAGTGATCATAGGCCTCTCTGTAGCCTCTGTCCCAAGCGTTTTTCTTATGTGCTTATAGGATTTTCAGGAAAGACCTTTTCTCCGGCAATGTCTGGGTCATTTGATGTAGCTTCCATTTCATCATTATTGAACCAACAGTGGACACTCCTATTGTTTTTATACCTTTCTTCTCAATTTATGCATTTGTTTTTCTTTCCCATTTGGAATATTGTTTAGTGTTCATTTTCATAGCTATCCTATTCACATTTGAGATCTGAATAATAACAAGGACTTAATTATGAGGTTTCTATCCAGCAGTCGTGGCTAATTCAGCAATTTACAATGAGATGCCAATTGTAAAGCAAATGCATCCTCATTAAGCCAATTTTTTTCATCACTGAATGCTTGTCAACACAGACTCTGAATACCAGTGTTATATTAGCATCATTAAGATACTATTATATTGAGCTGCATGATTTTTTTTTATTTATTTATTTGTTTTAAAGAGAGATCATGATTCTCCCACGAATCTGAATAGACAACTAAACAAAATATGAAATTTCAATGACTAGTCCATTTCAAGTCCATTCAATGACTAGCTCATATTAGGTGTGTTCAAATCGGCACTGCGCAGCACGATTGGGGTATACCATCAAAGTAGTCTAGTCTTTATTTATATAGCGCTTTATACAGTACAGATTGTTTCAAAGCAGCTTTACCGCAATAAGAGAATGATTCAATGATGCAAACAGAGTTCTGTATGCTTTTGAATCGCTCTTGTGGTACTTTGATGTCATACACCGATCAGTGCCGTTTCAAGTCAAACACACCTAAAGACTTCAATTCTCTCATGACTGGATGAATCCACATTGAAGGAATCTCTTGAAGGAATGATTCCATGACAAATACAGTTTTAAATGGTCACCTTTTGCCACCTACTGGTGAATTGATGTAATTGATACAATCTTTATTTGAAGCGTTAAAGGCAGTATTATCCGACTGCAGTTCTGGGACCGCATTTCTAGGACCCTAGTTTTTTTTGTGACAGCGCCACCTACTGAATTGGAGAACCGCAGTCCCAGGAACGCATTTCCAGGACCCTAGTTTTGGAGGACCGAAAAAAAAAAAAGTGCCACCAAGGCAGAATTTCCACCCAATTTTAACTACTTTGAGTTTTAGATGTTTTTAAAGGTTTATTACATCCAAATACTACTTTCTTTCTTGCAGTTAAACCTGGTTTCTAGGAGCTGAATGTTGAGTGAATATGACTAGCATAATATAATAACTCATCAAGTAAAATAAACAAGGAATCATGATAGTCTTTTCAGTCACTAGATCAACCACATTTTCAAGTACAGAGGGAAGACACATGACTCTGGGTGTAGATTAAGATATTATATAGAATAATATCTTAAACAGTTGAACACAAAAACAAATTTGTTCATGACGTGAACCACATAGAAAGAACTTCATGGACAACGTCTTCACTGACTCCTCAGAGAGAGAAAGGTGGACAGAGAAAGAGAGAGAAGTGAATGAAATAATGGTCACTAAGTCAACACAAGCTTATCAGTCGTGCTACAGTTTCATTAAACGAATATGCTAACAATTCATTTTACAGCATTGCAAGCTAATATAAGATGGCTATATGCATTCAAGACTATTTAGCAAATCACGATCACTTCAGCTACGTTAACTTTCCAATGAAATGCATCACAATTGTCTTTAATGTTAAACAAATAAAAGTTGATTCACATTTGATACACTCACTCTGATTGTCATCCATCTTCACTGGTCCTCTAATTCGGCAGGTGGCGTTGTCACTAAAAAGCTAGGGTCCTAGAAATCTGGTCCTAGGGCTGCGGTCCTGAACATGCAGCCTCCGGTTTTGCCTACTCGTTAAAGGTGGGGTAAGCCATTTTTCAAAAACACTGTTGGACATTGTTGATATTTGAAATCAACCCAAACAAACTCACCCCTCTCTTCATTGCTCCGCCTCCAAAACTCACCCTCCAATCCTAACCACCCTGCTCCGACTCACTTGTATTTCCCTGTATTCAGATGCTGCATTCACAATCCAAGATGCTATGTCAGCAGTGTTGCCAAGTCTGCGGTTTTCCTGCGGGATTGGGCTACTTTTACACTGTTGCCGCGGGTTTTTTTTTCATGTCCACGGGTTGAATCGACCCAAAATAACGTGGTATTTAGTCCCTGGAATGCGAATTTTACCAGGGGAGCCCCCCTGAAATGCCATTGGGCTAGTTTTGAGTCTAATTTATTGGTCACACTCACACAGTGTAAAACAAAACACTATTAATTCACCAATCAGGCCAGAGATTAGCAAATCATTCAGACTTAAATCCTGATCACTTCTCTCCTCTCTCTTTCTCATTTACGATGTTCCGCAGCCGCTGTCACTCACGTGACGTGTAACAAGGAGCAGTCCTAAACAGTTTAGTCAGTTTACTTGGTGGATTTCGAGTGGCAATTTTAATCAAATTCATGAGTAGTACAGCGTTTTAACATTATAAAAACACGTACTGAGTTATGGAAACATTTTTTGTCATGTAACTCACTTGTCTTTTCACAGAGAGTTGACGGTTTAAATGTTCTTGTTTCCTTTTATTTTGAAGAGCTGAGGTAAATTGTTCATTGTTGCTTTCAGTACGGCTATAAAAGGCACACAATGATATTCAAACTCGCATTAGACGCTTTTAACATTAAATGAAGCACATAAACAGTACCTCAGATTATCATTTCCATACTTTGTGTTCCTCCAGCCCGACGTTGCAGAAAAATAGTAACCGTTTCTAAAGTAGTATTATTGCGTGATGTTGTGGCAAGTTTGGACAAAAACTCTGATTAACATGGAAAAGATACCTTTTATCATCGCTTGTTGCGGCGCTGCGTCACGTCTCATCAGGACACTGTGTAAGGTAACACCACCAATCTCTACAACCACCTCAAACGTCACCACAAAATACAGTACGGTTGGCCATGAAGAACAAGGGAGCCACACATAAAAATACCAGCTGAAATAATAAATAAATAAAATGAGGAAAAGAGACTATGTTTTTTGTTACTTTTAAGTCCAGCACTTTATTATAAATGAACGTCCTGTGTAGACAGCACTACTTTTTTTTTTTTTTTTTTTTTTTTTGCAATAAATGTTTTGGTTGAAAAAATGAGAATCGTGTGAGAGAAAAGTGTTCTCAATTTCCATTGAGAAAAATCGTGATTCACATTTTAGCAAGAATCTTGCAGTCCTACCAGCCCGGTTGCTGCTGGCAGGCAAGGCGAGTGCACTAACAATGACATGATTGATTTACTCTATTTTGATCGCTACCATAGACACCAGCGTTTATATCCGAACTATAAACTTTTATCCCAGTTCTTCTGTGATAATCTGAATTATTGTAAGGTGAATTCAGGTTGAGACACTTTTTGTTAAATGACTGTTTTAGTTAATGACTGTGATCGTACTTGCCAAAGGTTTAATGGACAGCCGAACTGTTGTCATTTAGGAATGAGATCGCGTTGGTGTTTGAATCGAGATTGCAAACTTTTACCGATTAATTGTGCAGCTCTACTATTCTTTTACCTAGCTGCTTATTAGCATGCATATTACTAGAATATTGGCTATTTATTAGTACTTATTGAGCACATATTAATGCCTTATTCTGCATGACCTTATTCTACATTCTTAATCCTACCCAATACCTAAACTTAACAACTAACTTACTAACTATTAATAAGCAGTAAATTAGGAGTTTATTGAAGGAAAAGTTGTAGTTAAGTTTGTGTTCCCTATACTAAAGTGTTACCAATATTTTGAATTATTTATATTTTCTTTTTTCATTTTAATTTCAGTTAAAGGTTTTTTTTTATTTTTATTTTTTGAATGTCTATATATCTTTTTATAAATTTTTGTTTTTGTTTTTTAGTACATCAAGTTAAACTAAATGCATATAGTTTCATGTTGCTTTGGCAACTAGCTGAAATAAAATAAGTTTAAGTTTTCATATTTTATTTCAGTTAATGTTTATTTTATTAAACAGTAAGTAACGCAAGTAACAATTTTATGGTTTTGTTTTCAGTTTTTTTTAGTTGTATAACAATAATAATAATAATAATAATAATAACCCTGCTGAATACTCATATTTTATAGCATAGAACAGTGCCACAGTAAAATAGCAGTATTTCAGTACACTGTTAAAATAAGATTTTTTTTTAAGTGAAATAAAAAGATTATTGGAGTAGGTTTTACAAGAAAATACTATTTCAGTCTTTCTACTTCAAAATTTCTTGTTTATTTAGTGTGTTACTTGCTATTTCTTTGCAATAATTTTTGAAATTTACTAGCAATTTCTAAGTGAAAATGGTCTTAAATTAAATCCTACACCAAATATACATACAGTGGTCCCAAATAGTATTTGGAAACTTAAGTCACAACTAAAAATGTGTATATCTTTGTATTAAATGACAAAAAAAAATCAAAATGGCATTTATTTTAAATAATTACAGCATATTTAATATTATAATTTATTTCATATGTAATGCAATGATATTCAGATATTTTAAGTGTGACTTTGCCTAAATGTGTCAGTTGTTTTTGGGGCCACTGTATAGTGAAATTCAGTGTATGTATATTTCATCAGATGAATTTAAGCCATCTTTTCCCGTTTCTAACCAGGTACCACCCATTCTGCTCGATAAGCAGTTCTCAGACTTCACACCTGACATCACCCCCATCATCCTGGCTGCCCACACCAACAACTACGAGATCATCAAGATGTTGGTGCAAAAAGGTGTGTCGGTCCCCCAGCCTCATGAAGTGCGCTGTAACTGCATAGAGTGCGTCTCCAGTTCAGACGTGGACAGTCTGCGGCACTCACGCTCCCGGCTGAACATCTACAAGGCCCTGGCCAGCCCCTCTCTCATTGCCCTATCCAGCGAGGATCCTTTCCTCACCGCGTTCCAACTCAGCTGGGAGCTCCAGGAACTCAGCAAAGTGGAAAACGAGTTCAAAACTGAATACGAGGAGCTCTCCCGTCAGTGCAAATGCTTTGCAAAGGATCTCCTGGACCAGACCCGGTCTTCACGTGAGCTGGAGTTGATCCTCAATTTCCGTGATAATGTCAACCTGCTGCAGGATGAGGCCAATAATGAGCTGGCTCGCCTGAAATTGGCTATCAAATACCGCCAAAAAGAGGTACAGTTCTGTTATGATGGTTTTTTTTTATAATAATCCCAAAAAGTATTTGGACACCTAAAATGGATAAACCAAGTGGACCCTTCACCAAAACCTATTTTTACGTTTCCTTTTTACTAACTGGTTTCAGGATCATTTATATATATTATTGAAGGATGATTAACAGAAACGTTGCACATTAAAATATTTTTGTGATCTATCAAACTTAAGTAGCCTAGAGTGCGTGATTTATATTTTTTCTAGTTTATATTGTAATTTCATTCAACGTACCTATGATTGATTCGCATGTGCAAGACACTGAATTTGTTTTGTTTTTTTTTTTGTTTTTTTTTAGAAACCTGAAACATTTATCAGATGTTTTGCTCACACATTTATTTAAATGCTATTTGGTTTAATATATATATATTTTTTTAATACAGTGAGATTCATATTTTTATGTGTAACTTAAATGTCCAGATATTTTGGGGCTTTATGTGGGTCAAACAGTGGAGAGTGGGGCACAACCGAACACTTTTTGGCTTTCTCATTTTGAGTAAATCCACTTGTAAATCCACAATAATTTCACACGTCTAGTACAAAAATGTGGTTTTGTTTCATTATTACAGGAGATGCTTTTTTCTTTATTCACCTCGAATGAATGGAAGTGAAATGTGACAACATGCCCTGTAGGTGGGGCACACTGTCACATATGAGAGGCAGTTGTAACATGACCATATGACAGCTTAAAATGTTATCTAATCTAATGAAGAAAAAAAAAAAAAAAAAAAAAAAAAGCAAGGCAAAGGGAAATATTTTGGCAATATAAATACAATTAACTTTTCAAATTTTTTTTTTTTTTTTTTTTTTTTAAATAATTAAATTAATTTTGGAGTTTGACAATTAGCACACACAACACACAGCTATACAGCATAGTTTCAAACAATATGGGCAAATTGATACATAAACACATTCAGACATTCATAAAAACACAGAGATGAACATTTAAACCTGGTTGGTGTCTTCTGTTGCTTAGATAAGCATTAAATAACTATCTAAACGGCTAGATAATAGATGTTTCATTTTAAATAAACTCTAAAAACGTAGATGAAAAAAAATAACATCAGTCAGAAATATTGTTAAATAAATGTTCTGCGATATCTTCCAAAGATTTTTTTAATTTTGTCTCATTTAATTTTTCTCTCTATAGTGTTTGTTTTTTTGGTTTTTTTTTTTTTACATGACAACTAGTAAATACAGTAAGTTTTGTTATGCTGGCATGTGTGGAATCTTTTTAAACCATGTTTGTTAAAACTAGCCACACGCTCCCCCTTCTTAAGGTTTTTTTTTTTTTTTTAAAAGCTAATTACTTCTTGCAGATTGTGATTACTATCTATTCTAAGATTGACTAAGCTAAGGACAAATTAGCTCCCACGTATACTGTATGCCAAGAAGGTCCTCTTGGCAATACCTGAGGGGAGCCAGATGAAATTCAAGCCTCTATTGTGAATTAATTCAAAAGCACTGAAGTGTTACAAACCCAAACTAAGAATCAGGTAATTTTCTTCACACTTGACAAGGTCATCACATGCCTCAGCGCCGTATAGATCTCATAAAAGATGCCCTTTTGACCTGTGATGACTTACTGCAGTGTAGGAGTGAAGAGTCATATCCACTTTCAGCGTGTAGTGTGGGTTCATAGCTACTAATTACTTTGCCTCTTGAATTTAGTCTGTTCACATTTCATGGTTTGGTTAGAAAATAGTCTACATCCAGAAGCCATATTCACAGCCCTTCTGCTACTTTGCCTTTTTAAAAAAAAAAAAAAAAAAAAAAAAAAATGTGAACAATGTGAAAATGAAGCATCATAAATTCCAAATATACACCGATCAGGCATAACATTATGACCACTGAGGGGTGAAGTGAATAACACTGATTATCTCTTCATCACGGCACCTGTTAGTGGGTGGGATATATTAGGCAGCAAGTGGACATTTTGTCCTCAAAGTTGTGTTAGAAGCAGGAAAAATGGACAAGTGTAAGGATTTGAGCGAGTTTGACAAGGGCCAAATTGTGATGGCTAGACGACATCAGAGCATCTCCAAAACCGCAGCTCTTGTGGGGTGTTCCCAGTCTGCAGTGGTCAGTTTCTATCAAAAGTGGTCCAAGTAAGGAACAGTGGTGAACCGGTGACAGGGTCATGGGCGGCCAAGGCTCATTGATGCATGTGGGGAGCGAAGGCTGGCCTGTGTGGTCCGATCCAACAGACGAGCTACTGTAGCTCAAATTGCTCAAGAAGTTAATGCTGGTTCTGATAGAAAGGTGTCAGAATACACAGTGCATCACAGTTTGTTGCATATGGGGCTGCATAGCTGCAGACCAGTCAGGGTGCCCATGCTGACCCCTGTCCACCGCTGAAAGTGCCAACAGTGGACACGTGAGCATCAGAACTGGGCCACGGAGCAATGGAAGAAGGTGGCCTGTTCTGATGAATGGGTGTCGCTTACCTGGGGAACACATGGCACCAGGATGCACTATGGGAAGAAGGCAAGCCGGCAGAGGCAGTGTGATGCTTTGGGAAATGTTCTGCTGGGAAACCTTGGGTCCTGCCATCCATGTGGATGTTACTTTGACACGTATCACCTACCTAAGCATTGTTGCAGACCATATACACCCTTTCATGGAAACTGTATTCCCTGGTGGCTGTGGCCTCTTTCAGCAGGATAATGCGCCCTGCCACAAAGCAAAAATGGTTCAGGAATGGTTTGAGGAGCACAACAAAGAGTTTGAGGTGTTGACTTGGCCTCCAGATTCCCCAGATCTCAATCCAATCGAGCATCTGTGGGATGTGCTGAACAAACAAGTCCGATCCATGGAGACCACACCTCGCAACTTACAGGACTTAAAGGATCTGCTGCTAACATCTTGGTGCCAGATACCACAGCACACCTTCAGGGGTCTAGTGGAGTCCATGCCTCAATGCGACAGGGCTGTTTTGGCAGCAAAAGGGGGACCAACACAATATTAGGACGGTGGTCATAATGTTATGCCTGATCAGTGTATATATATTTGACATATCCTAGAGCCATTTTGCTGAAATTATTTTGCCTTCTTTTGGTGTTGTCAATACTTTACACCCATTTTTTCAGATGAATTTGTCATGCATATATGATTTGCTTTGTTGCTTACTGTATGCAAGTCAAGTCAAGTAAAGTCACTTTTATTTATGTAGCATTTTATACAATACAAATTGTTTCAAAGCAGCTTTTCAGTGATAAACAGGAAAATAAGGATTCAGTGCTGCAAACAGAATTCAATTCTGCTTTAAATCAGCTCTAAAAAAGACAATTATTCAGTTGAAATCAGTTCATTGTTGATTCAGCTATGTTCAATAACTATGTAAAGTTAATCAATTTCAAGTTCAACTCCGCTATAAAGCAGCTATGGAGAAACCAGTGATGTTGTCATCCAGCTAAGTTGAGTTCTCATCCAATAGTGTCAGTGCAGTCAAATCAGCAATATTGTATGTGAGTTACATAAATATCCATTTGTTATATTCCTCTCAACCCGTGATTATATTAGACAGGACACAGTTCAGATTAAATGGCATTTGTTCCAGCAGTCACCCAATCATTGGAAATGGCAGAGAGACGGTCACACCAGCACTAATCTTATTATTGTAAATGTTACTAGAATGTCTCCAATTAAGCATGTGAATATCCACTATAAAATCAGAGATCAGATGCAGCATGTTTTGAATTACCTCAGACGTAAAGATATGTGATCATTAGATTCTAAGAGTTGAGGAGATGGATAAAAAAAAATACCTTTGCTGTTTATAATGCTCTATCTATTGATCTATCGATCTATCTGAGCCAATTATGCTGCAGTGTATTTGATATGCTTGAATATCCTGCTGTGAACAAGTACAATTTCCATGCTCCCTGAACATGGGCTTTCATGTGCCAGCTGTTCAAAGTTTGTATATGTGATGGCATGGTGGTCTTACATCTGCAGAAGATCTGATAAGGTCCTATACATCATAGCTAAACTCCTTAAAGAATCTGATGGAGTGGAAAAAGTAGCATGTGTTTTGTGGAGGTAAAGCATTTTGTGCTTAAATAGTTCATTACTTTCATACAAGCCCCGCAATGTAGATTGACACTTTTTCCTCACTTTTCAAATTCCGGTATATGTATTTTGTTTGTTACATTTTTAAGCTGCTGTAAATTCATTTCTGAAAATGAACATAGGAGAAATGAACTTGGTACTGAACAAAGTCAGTTGGCATGTTTTTTAATATATTTTTTTTTTTTTACTGGTTGCTGTAGAGTGCAGCAGTAAAAAGGTACATGCTCCAGACGTACCTTTTTAAGTGGCGGCCCTATTTGTCCTGTTGAGGTGTATTAAGGTGCTGTTGTCACTTGCACAACAGCCCTGTGACAGAGTCCTTTATTTGAGCTGGAGAACAGATTGTACCGTGCTAATCGGCCCTGACGGAGAACACTTAAACTCATCTCAGATTTGACCTCATTGCCTTCAGAACGCCTGGCTCTGCTGTAATGAGGATGCATTTGTTTGTAATTTGGTTAGGCTCCCTCCCACTTCCGCTTGACATTTTAGATGCCTCGGTAATGGCTTTGGGCAGATGACGGAAGACGAGATGAAGAGGATGAGTGAGAAGAACAAATAAGCAGCAAGAACAAGAGTCAGTGTACTGCTGCAAGTGGCAGTTTCAGGGCCAAGCACATAAGGAAAAATAATATATATATATATACACACATATATATATATATATATATATATATATATAATATATATATACACACATATATATATATATATATATATATATATATATAAATAAAACTTGGAGTAGGTTGCTTAGTACTTAGTCACATACTAATGTGTATATAATCCTTTTGATTTGCATTTACATTTTTGTTATTTTCCACTCTGTGACTGTTAGTGTAACTGTAACTGTAGCTTAGTTTTTGTTTTTTCAGTATTTTATAGTTTTAGTTTTTATTTTAGATTTAATATTTATAACTTGTATTACAGAGAACAAAATATCTATTAAAGGATTTTAATGCACTATAATGAGAGATTTGGTTAAATATGTAGTGTTTATTTGCTGAACCCTCATGAAACAAACTCAGGGACTGTTTACACGACACTGTTTTCTACGGAGCCCCGGACATGACATGCAGGAAAAGGAATAGGGAACAAAATAGTAAATTGTGCGCACGATTAAATTTTTTTTTCTTGCATGTCATGTGCGGGGCTCCGTAGGTTTCAACTAAAAAAAGTTTTGGCTGTTCTTTCACACAACAAAGGTGTTTGGGGGTCTGAACCTCAATCTACAGGCATATAGTGTTTCTTTACAAAGTGAGTGGTTATGCATAATAGTGTTTTTATTAGTTTTTATGGATTCGTGTGAACAGGAATCGTTTTGACAATGGCGTCGTCTGTACTCAAACTCAAAGGAAAAACTTTTCAGGTTTTAGTGCATCATTGTCGTGTAAAGGTTTGCTTTGTGTGTTGATTTTTATATAATTTAAAAAGCAGAATAACATATCTCAGGACTATAGTGTTATTGCTAGTGTTATCTAGTTGTCTTTTTAGGTGTAATGAAGACAAGTTATAAAATGTAAAACTTTTACAGTATATTCTTCATCAAAAACTAGTACTAAAATCAATTTGTGGCTAGTTTCATTTTGTTTTAGTTTGAGTCATGATAATCTATTTAAGTTTAGATCCTTTTTTTCTGTTTATATTAGTTTTGTTCTGTTAAAGAACGTTTTAAGGACCAGCTTGGCCTTAAGATGATCTGACAAAAATTTGGGGAGGATCCAATTAAAGCTGTAGGACAAAAAAAAAGAAAGAAAATGCTTTCAATCTAATGCTAAATTTTATTCAGTTTTATTCATCTCAAAATTCTTATGATTTTACAACATCTAGGTGATGTGGCTTTAGATCTTGTTAGATCTGTTGTTTGTTTGTTTTATTATCAAATCACGTTACAAACCTTTTCGTAAGCGTTTGACTCAACATGTTGGCTATATTCTGTTGGAGGCTCAGCAGTCTGGGGAATAAATGGGAATAAATGAGAGAAACGCAGACCTCCTGCCTTACTGTTCATGTTCACTTCATCATTCTGACTTTATAAGACACTAATGCTCAGTTTACATGGGTATCCTGGAGTCTGGCTTTGGGCAAACTGCTGAAAACACTAATGTATAGTTTGCTTGTGCTGTAATTTAATTTTACTGACAGTTTATGGCTCAGTTAGAGTGGAATACATGGCGTAATGATGTTTAAGCTGATGCATAAACTACGCCAAAGTAATATATGTACACTGACATAAAATTCTAGTAAGCCTTGCAAATGGTAAAAATGAATATTCTGGGAAATCTGACCAAAAACAAAACAAAAAAAAAAAACGCCAGGAAAATGACTGATTTGGCAGCTTGCTTTCCAGACCACCTGTTCATACTTGGATAGTAACGTATGATTTCCCTGTATTCTCTTCTATTCTTTTGTCTCTCAGTTTGTAGCACAGCCAAATTGCCAGCAGCTGTTGGCCTCACGCTGGTATGATGAATTTCCTGGCTGGAGGAGACGTCACTGGGCTGGCAAGTTCATCACCTGCGTCTTCATTGGCCTCCTATTCCCTCTGCTCTCCCTCTGTTACCTGGTGGCACCCAAGAGCCGCTATGGCCTCTTCATCCGCAAGCCCTTCATCAAGTTTATTTGCCACACTGCCTCTTATTTGACCTTCCTCTTCCTCCTGTTGCTGGCCTCCCAGCACATAGTCTCTAACAATCCCGATCGTCAAGGTCCAAAGCCCACTACGGTGGAGTGGATGATCCTACCCTGGGTTCTAGGTACTGTAACACCACATCCCTGATATGAACTGATATGATTTCATAATCTGGTCCTAAACTGAGCTATTTGTTTGTGTATTAGTATACACTAATACATAGAAAAGTTTAGATATTTCTAAAAGAATATCCGCTAGAATTGTGATTCAGTTTTATTATATGTTCTCTATGCAACATTTGCAAGATTCATCCTGGACCAGAAAAGTTCTTTGAACATGAACCAACACAATCTCTTGGCTGCTCTTGCAGGATTCATATGGACAGAGATCAAGCAGATGTGGGATGGTGGATTTCAAGATTACATGCATGACTGGTGGAATCTTATGGACTTTGTGATGAATTCCTTGTATCTTGCAACCATCTCACTGAAGATCGTTGCATATGTTAAGGTATATTATCTTACAACATAAGGTATATTACATCACAACAATCGGTGGTGGGAATCACTTGGGAATGGACCAAGAGTAATTTATTAAAGGGTTAATTCACCCAAAAATGAAAATTCTGTCATTAATTACTCACCCTCATGTCGTTCCACACCCATAAGATCTTCGTTCATCTTCGAAACACAAATTAAGATATTTTTGATAAAATCCGATGGCTCACTGAGGCCTCCACTGACAGCAAGACAATTAACACTTTAAATGCCCAGAAAGCTACTAAAGACGTATTTAAAACCGTTCATGTGACTACAGTGGTTCAACCTTATCGTTATGAAGCGATGAGAATACTTTTTGTGCACCAAAATAACAAAATAACGACTTTATTTAACAATGGGCGATTTCAAAACACTGCTTCATGAAGCTTCGAAGCTTTACGAATCTTTTGTTTTGAATCAGTGGTTCGGAGTGCGTATCAAACTGCCAAAGTCACGCCCCCCAGTGGTGAACCATTGAAATGTCGAAACTCTTATGATGTAACGAAGCCTCGTTTACTGAAATAACGTGACTTTGGCAGTTTGATACACGCTCCAAACCAATGATTCGAAACAAAAGATTCGTAAATCTTCGAAGCTTCATGAAGCAGTGTTTTGAAATCGCCCATCACTAGATATTGTTGAATAAAGTCTTTACTTTTTGTGTGCCAAAAAAAAAAAAAAAAAATTCTCGTCACTTCATAATATTAAGGTTAAACCACTGTAGTCACATGAACTGTTTTAAATGCGTCTTTAGTAGCTTTCTGAGCATTGAAAGTGTTAATTATCTCTTGCTGTCAATGTAGGCCTCACTGAGCCATCAGATTTTATCAAAAATATCTTAATTTGTGTTCTGAAGATGAACGGAGGTCTTACGGGTGTGGAACGACATGAGGGTGAGTGATTAATGACAGAATTTTCATTTTTGGGTGAACTAACCCCTTACTGCTCCTTTCTTCTTTCCTAACAGTACAGTGGTTGCAAACCCAGGGAAACCTGGGAAATGTGGCACCCCACACTGGTGGCTGAGGCGGTGTTCGCCATTGCTAACATCTTCAGCTCTCTACGCCTCATCTCGCTTTTCACGGCCAACTCTCACCTAGGTCCTTTGCAGATATCATTAGGGCGGATGCTCCTGGACATCCTAAAGTTCCTGTTCATCTACTGCCTGGTGTTGCTTGCCTTTGCTAATGGACTCAATCAGCTTTACTTCTACTACGAAACTAGTGATGGCATGAGCTGCAAAGGCATCCGCTGTGAACGTCAAAACAATGCGTTCTCAACGTAAGTCTTGGGAAAAGGCCTAATATCTAAATATCTAGTACCTCATATCTCAATACTTAATTGATCTATTTTCAGTGTCAACTACACCTGCTATATATAAATATAAATCAGCTAAATCTTAAATAGTAATTTTGGCCCCTAGACTACATTGAAAGCTGAAAAGTTGTGTATAAGTTGCAGCTGCACATCCTAATTTTGTTTGTATTCTGTTTGTAGGCTATTTGAGACCTTGCAGTCTTTGTTTTGGTCAATTTTTGGGTTGATCAGTCTGTACGTGACTAATGTCCAAGCTGACCACAAGTTCACCGAATTTGTGGGCGCCACAATGTTTGGGACCTATAACATAATCTCGTTGGTGGTCCTCCTCAATATGCTCATTGCCATGATGAACAATTCATATCAACATATCGCTGTAAGTACTTTGAGGTCTGACTTGACAACTTGTAGACATATCTTCATAATGTCCTACTCTGGTAATTGTTGCATGTTACATATACCGTATTTTCTAGAAAATAAGTCACACATGATTATCGCACTGGGTCAAAATTACATTGTTGAAAGAAAAAAAAAACAGATACAGTAAGTTGCATCAGTGTTTAAGTCACATTTTATTGTTATATTCAGAAATAACGTGAAATACCAGAAAACTAAATGAAATGTTTACAGACGTCGTTCCCCTCACTGCATACCAAATCTGTTAAATTGAACGGTATTCAGAACAGAACAAGATGAAAAATAAATTATAGTCGAATTTATTATACAAAAATGTCCAAGTCCAAGCCCAAACAAATTTATTTAAAGCGAAACTGAAACTGCTGGCGTGTGGAAATTAGCTATACAAATCAACTTGGGCTCACGTTCCTCTCTTATTCAGCACAAATCCAGATTTTTTTTTTTTTTTTACATTATTTGCATCATATAAGTCACTTTGGAATAGAAGTCATAGTATGTTCCAGATGATAAAAAAGTAGTAACTTATATTCTGGAAAATACGGTACAGTGTGTAGTACCTTGTAAGTCACTTTGGTGTGAAACCATCTGCCAAGAACAAAAGTGTAAATTTCTCAGTAATGACCTGCCTCTCATATTTATGTGTTCTGGCTTTTCTGAAGGACCATGCTGATATTGAATGGAAATTCGCAAGAACTAAATTATGGATGAGTTATTTTGAGGAAGGAGGCACCTTGCCACCTCCCTTCAACATTATCCCAAGTCCCAAATCCATATGTTACCTGATTACATGGATTAAGGTGAATGTGTTCAAGAGAAGGTCAAAGAGGACTGAGACATTTGGAACAATAGGGGTGAGACTCTGTGGACTCCTGTGTCTCTTTTTTGGTCTTACAGAAAAGTGAATTTTATTGAAATTTATTGAAAAGATTAATATTCTGTAATGGAGCAAGGGGAATTCATTACAACTAAATATGTGTCATAAGATGTCTAGTTGCTTGGTTGTCTTAGAATCAGCAGATAGCCTACTTTAATATTGTAGAGGACAGAGAATTATTTTATTTCACATATCCTTCCTTTTGTCCTTTCAGAGAAGAGCTGCTGAAAATGTGAGACTAAACCACCAATACCAGGTAGCTTTCCACCAAAAATATTGTTTCTCTACAGTTCTTTCTCTATTGTTTTGATTTCTTTGTCTTTGTTCCACCAATGTATTGTACTGCTATTTCCCTAAATACAGGAAGTCTTGAGAAACTTAGTAAAACGATATGTGGCCGCCATGATTCGAGATGCCAAGACTGAGGAGGGTCTCACAGAGGAGAATTTTAAAGTAAGCATTGAAAAATGATTTGTCTACAAATACCTTAGTAAAACACTTGCTTATGTTTCACTGGCCTGTATTTGTCATCTTAAACAATGGAGTGACACCTAACACTGACACCTAATGGTGTGGATGAAGCATTACTTCACAGCATAAGTTATCGGTGCCATTGTAGAAGTACCCTACACTACCAGTCAAAGGTTTGGAATCGGTAAGATTTTTAATGTTTTTAAAAGAAGTTTCGTCTGCTCACCAAGGCTGCATTTATTTAATTAAAAATACAGTAAAAATAGTAATATTGTGAAATATTATTACAATTTAAAATAACTGTTTTCTGTTCGAATATATTTTATAAAGTAATTTATTCCTGTGATCAAAGCTGAATTTTCAGCATCATTACTCCAGTCTTCAGTGTCACATGATCCTTCAGAAATCATTCTAATATGATGATCTGCTGCTCAAGAAACATTTATTGTGTACAATTGTACAAAATATTTGTGTACAATTATTATTATTATTTTTTTTCATGATTCTTTGATGAATAGAAAGTTCAAAAGAACAGCATTTATTTGAAATATAATCTTTTGTAACATTATAAATGTCTTTACTGTCACTTTTGATCGATTTAATGCATCCTTGCTGAATAAAAGTATTAGTTTCTTTAATTTCTTTTCAAAAAAATAAAATAAAAATTCTTACTGACCCCAAACTTTTGAACGGTAGTGTATAATGTTACAAAAGCTTTGTATTTCAGATAAATGCTGTTCTTTTGAACTTTCTATTCATCAAGAAATCCTGAGGGGAAAAAAAAAAAAAAAAAAAAGTACACAACTGTTTTCAACATTGATAATAATCATAAATGTTTCTTGAGCAGCAGATCAGCATATTAGAATGATTTCTGAAGGATCATGTGACACTGAAGACTGGAGTAATGATGCTGAAAATTCAGCTTTGATCACAGGAATAAATTACTTTATGAAATATATTCAAACAGAAAACAGTTATTTTAAATTGTAATATTTCACAATATTACTGTTTTTACTGTATTTTTAATTAAATAAATGCAGCCTTGGTGAGCAGACGAAACTTCTTTTAAAAACATTAAAAATCTTACAGATACCAAACTTTTGACTGGTAGTGTATATGACCCTTGAATAATGTATTTTGCAAGTAAAAGTGTACAATAGTAGAAAGACATAAAATTGCAATAATTTTTAAATAAAACTGTACCTTTTAAATAAGTGCTTTGATTAAAAGTAATTGTGGACTCTCATCACTTCAACAGGAGCTGAAGCAAGACATATCTAGCTTCCGTTATGAAGTCATTGGAATGATGAAAGGGAACGGGAAAAGTACTCGTGCGAATAAGCCAGGCACAGCGGCCTCTGATGTTTCTCATCCAGATGGTTCGCTTCAGTATCCCTCGGCTCTTCAGCAGAACAAAAAACTACATTTGTACGATGTCACTGCAGTGCTACAGCAACAAAACTCTGAGGAGACAAGAGAGTCTCTCGGTTGTCTGGTCAATGGATCACCAGCAGTTTTGGCAGACCCTTTACTCAAAGACAAAGCCAGGAAGGACTTCCCTAAAGATTTTACAGACTTTGGGTTATTCCAGAAGAAACATACCATTCTCAACCAAAATAAGATCTACTCACTCCCTGAAGAGTCAAAGGAATCAGATACTGACATTTTAGACTGGATGAGAGAGGAAACGGTTCAGAAACCTCTGGCAGGAAAGGTTGAACAGGAAGAGAATGAATCAAAGTGCCTGATGGAGGAAGAGGGAAGTGTGTTGGAGGACCAAGAGAAAGAGCACATTGCATCTTCGCATGAACTTTAGATAAACAGACTTTTGTAACCAAGGACGTACTTTGTCAGAGAAGGAGCAGTATCCTCTCTTATGCACAGATATGGGACAGCTTTTGTGAGATGAAATTTGTCTCAGGAAAAGATATTTGCTTGGATGTTTTTGGACTCAAGAAACTTCCCAGCACTACAGACTCCAAAAGTAATCATAAATCTACAGGAAGAGAAATGAAGAAAACTCGGGAAAGCACTACACAGTGTCCAACTGACATGTTAAATAGTTAATCCTATAGGAAATAGTTATCATCACGTTTTCACTGTGCAGCATCCTTTCACTCCTTTCAGGACAGCTTGGAAAATAACATGCTATGCCCAGAAAAACTGTTATTAATGCCCAGAGAAACTGCTTATTATTATTATTATTATTATTATTATTATTACATAACATAATATACACTACCGTTCAAAGGTGTGAAGTAAGATTTAAAAAAAGAAATTAGTTTATGATCAAAAGTGAGTTACGTTTTTGTTTTGTTTTTTTGTTTTTTAATCAAAGCATCCTAAAAAATGTATCATGGTTTACACAAACATATTAAGCAGCACAACTATTTTAAGCATTGATGGTAATAATAATACATTTTCTTGAGCAGAAAATCATCATATTAGAATGATTTCTGAAGGATTGTGTGAAACTGAAGACTGCAGTAATGATGCATCACAGGAATAAACTGCATTGTATAATATAGTAAAACAGAAACCATCTATTTTAATCTGTAATAATATTTCCTAATATTTAGGTTTTTACTGTATTTTTTTATCAAATATATGCTGCCTTGGTGTGTAAGAGACCTAAAAATAATTTCAAAATCTTACCTACCCCAAAACGTTTTAACAGTGGTGTATAAATGAGTAAGATTACAGTTTAATCTCCTTTGAGCTCCAAATTATCTAGATTTAGTTCCATATGATGCACAGCCTGATTTAAAATATAAATATATATATATATATATATATGACTATGCAATTTAAGTATAGTATCTATAATACAGATGTTTATACATCTGGTTACCAGATTTCTAAGCACTATCCTCAATATTGTGATGTTGGATACGTATCAAACTCTTGAAATGTTCTGAGCTCTTATAAGTAACGGTTTCACCTGACTTTCATGAACCACATGACATTCAGTAATAATTCAGCTCCAAAATTCATTTTAAGCATGGATTGAAGCACCCCCCTAATAATGCTCAATATTTTGTTACATTTATTCTACTTTGAAAAATTAATATATTATGTACTGGAGTTTTTCCACTATGCACATATCGTCATCTCATTTTTCCAATCTGGAGCGGCTGGTTGCACTATGAGAGCTGATTAATATTACAGCAGTCATAGAATCTTTCACTCTCATAATCACTTGCTATTTGTCTTTTATTGCCATGGCAACAGTCAGTGCCTGCTCTTGTTCTGTAATTAATTGACTTCACAGTAGTTCCTTTATCTGGGGGCACACCATGCTGTTTTCAATTATAAGTGAATAAAGTGTCAGCAGATAGTTTCTCAGACTTTGTTTCTGTTGAAATGTGTCACTCCCTCTGATGCTCCCAGTGTCTTGCAGTGAAAATTTGCTGTGAATCTGTTCCTAATTTTCTAGGAATGTTCTTTTTATGTTTTTATATGGTCCAACAAGCCAAACTGTTAGGTGGGAATTTAAATTAGAAGTCTTTCAGTTTACAACCCTTTCAGAATTGGTGTTTTTATACTGCACGGGCCACTTATTCTACCCCCCTTTTGCCTTAGTTCTTTGTGGCATAGATTCAACAAGGTGTTGGAAAATTCTGGTTCATGTTGTCATGAAAGTACGTCAACTGTACGTCCATGATGCAAATCTCCCATTCAACCACATCCCAAAGGTGCTCTATTGGATTGAGATCTGGGGACTGTGGAGGCCATTTGATTATAATGAACTCATTATCATGTTCAAGAAACTAGTTTGAAATTTCAGCTTTGTGACATGGTATGTTATCCTGCTGGAAGTAGTGGTGGTCAGACCATACACTGTACACTATTTGGTCTGCATGGCTGTCGTTCCAGAAGGAAGCCTCTTCTAAAGATGATGCACAAGAAAGCCTGCAAACAGTATGCTGAAGACAAGCAGACTAAGGACATGGATTACTGGAACCATGTCCTGTGGTCTGATGAGACCAAGATAAACGTATTTGTTTCAGATGGTGTCAAGCATGTGTGGCGGCAACCAGGTGAGGAGTACAAAGACTAGTGTGTCTTGCCTACAGTCAAGCATAGTGGTGGGAGTGTCATGGTCTGGGGCTGCATGAGTGCTGCCGGCACTGGAGAGCTACAGTTCATTGAGGGAAACATGAATGAGCAGAGCATGATCCCCTCCCTTCAGAGACTGGGCCGCAGGGCAGTATTCCAACATGATAACGACCCCAAGACGACCACTGCCTTGCTAAAGAAGCTGAGGGTAAAGGTGATGGACTGGCCAAGCATGTCTCCAGACCTAAACCCTATTGAGCATCTGTGGGGCATCCTCAAATGGAAGGTGGAGGAGCGCAAGGTCTCTAACATCCACCAGCCCTGTGATGTCATCATGGAGGAGTGGAAGAGGACTCCAGTGGCAACCTGTGAAGCTCTGGTGAACTCCATGCCCAAGAGGGTTAAAGTAGTGCTGGAAAATAATGGTGGCTACAAAAAATATTGACACTTAGGGCCCAATTTGGACATTTTCACTTACTCACTTTTGTGGCCAGCGGTTTAGATATTAATGGCTGTGTGTGTGTGTGTGTGTGTGTGTGTGTGTATGTGTATATATATATATATATAGTTATACAACATTTTCTTTTTTTCTTTTCTTTTTTTTTTTTTTTACTTTTTTGTTGTTGTTCTTTTTGTCCTGTACTTTCCTTTCACATCTTGTGATCTCCTATCTGTTTGCAGCAGAATGACTCTGCAGCTTGAGTGGATTATGTTCATGTTCTGATATTTACTACCAGTGTCTCTCAGCTCACCAGCATAGCATGCAACACTTGCAGCATGACTTGTCCAAAAGCCATAAAAGCACAAACGGGGAGGGGAGGAAAGAGAGAAAGAGTGGGAAGAAAGTACAGGAGCTATTTCCAGATGCGTCTTCATATCTGTCTCATTTACGCACTTTAACTTCAGGAACACATTTCTGTGAGATTTGGGGTGTGTTCACACTTGTAGTTCGGTTCTCTTGGTCCAGACCAAAAAAAGAAAATAATACTTTTATTCCTGGTTCTCTTATCTTTCACGTTGTCATTTTAAAGACTGAACCTGGAAAAAAAAAAAAAAAAAAAAAAAAAACTATTTTGCGACAGAACTAAACAAACATCGAAAACAATTCTGGGCTAAATGCCTACATATAATAGTATTTTGACCAGGTGAGAACTTGTGAAAAGTTTATAAAATGTGTGAAGGAGTCAAAATTTCTCCGTTGCACACAAACGAAGATCTGCTGCAAAGAGATGCCGTTTCTGACTTCTGTTCTGAACTACTGTATGGGCAATGTAGCTCCTATGGCAGCATTCACAAATGAACCACACTCAATCGCACTAGAATTCATTTTAACCAAACCAAACCTATCAAGGGTGTGTTCACATTTGTACTTTGGTATGCTTGGTTTATTTGGTCCGGACCATTTGGTTCAGATGGTAGCATTCACTCTTATTCAAATAAACCGCACTAACAGAGCAATCACACCAGGGTTAGTTTTAATTGAACCAAACATGCCAAGTGTGAATACACCCTTAAATGTCACATTTTTCAAAAGATAACACAAATCCTGTTTTGACAGTGTTGGTGTTTTGCTAGGATTTGTGAGGTCAAACAAGACTGTCATTGCAATTTGATTGTTAACAGGTCAGAAGAAAGAAGGCCAATATATTTGTTGACCAATGGAAGATGGGATGAGTGTGAAAAATTTGTTTAAAAAGTGGTAATGTTCATTTCACCTTTATGTCATTTAATTAACTGTAAAAGGGATAGTTCACCGAAAAATGAAAATTATCCCATGATTTACTCACTCTCAAGCCATCCTAGGTGTATATGACATTCTTCTTTCAGATGAACACAATTGGAGATATATTTAAAAATATCCTTAGTCCTCCAAGGTTTATAATGGTTGTGAATGTCAAAAATTAATCCATCCATTTAAAAAAAAGCAATCCATACGACTCCAGGGGGTTGATAAAGCCAAGACCGGTGATTTGTTTTGCTTTATCCTCTGCGCCTCCGCGTTCGTCATTTCATTGTGCGTCAGGTCAAAGGATACTCTTCCGCCGCAAATCGAATTGCGCATTCTGCATACAGTCATCCGCCGGAAGCTAGTTATTTGAATTTATAAAGTTTTAAATATGGATATTTTTCTTACAAAAACGCATCGCTTCACTTCAGAAGACCTTTATTAACCCTCTGGAGTCATATGGATTACTCTTTTTTTAATATATATATATATATATATATATATATATATATAGATGGATGCATTATTTTTTACTTCAAACGTGGCCCCATATGCACAACCATTATAAACCTCGGAGGACTAAGGATATTTTTAAATATATCTCTGATTGTGTTTGTCTGAAAGAAGACGGTCATATACACCTTTAATGGCTTGAGGGTGAGTAAATCATGGGATTATTTTCATATTTGGGTGAACTATCCGTTTAAGTGAGAGAGATGGCTGACTTCAGATTGGGTGGCATCCTTCAGAACCCTGCTAACATGTAAGTACAGTATGATGTCAGAAATATCCTTTTCATTTTTTTTTTGCTGTTGTAATAGCTTTCCACAAGATGGAGCCACTCATTCAAAAGGTTCTTCAGGTTGTCATAGATACCACCATCTTTTCAAAGTTATGTTTGCATCTGGCCACAAGAGTGAGCCAAGCACAGAGACATGAATCTGGATGAAACAGCTGCATAATATCAGAAGCATGATATCTTATGCTTCAGAGCTTGATTTGTATTAGTGTCAATATGTGGATACTTGGGGTGAACTCTGGGGGTATTACTCTTGCGGCCTTCGGTTTGCAAAATTTTATTTTTCATGTTTTACTTCACTGAAATATTTTCCCTTAAAGTTACAGGTTTACTAACAGACTTCATATAAAACAAAAATCTTTTTTCCATTATATAATATGCCTCATTAATTTACAGTAGCATAGGGTCAAAAAATCTGAGACAACAGTGAAAATATGGGATTTTTTCCTTCATTTTTTCAACTGGAAATAAGCTAGTAACTTTGAAAAAAAAAAATATATAAAATAGCTTTGAAAACATTTTGAAAAACTTACAACAAAGAAAAGTTGTAGCATGAAGAAATATTTAAGAATTGAATTTGTGACATGGAGCGTGTGAAACTCTTCATACAAAAGGTCAGAAGTTTTTGCTTCCACTGAAACACATTCTCATTTGTTGGATATACATGATCATCAGGTTTTACACAAACTAGTTTAAGTTCTGCTGTCATACCAAGGACATTTTTAAACTTTTTCTCATTTTTAGTCTGATTATATACTTTGTAATGAAAAACGTGGAAATAAAAATGCAAAATAGAAGCATTTTGTCAGTTATGTAATCATTGTGTAACAGCAACATATGCAGGCTATGTTGCATAATCCTCCAGAGTTTCTCATATGCCAAATATCACCAGTAAATAATGACGATTATCAAATATAAAGAATGTAAAAGTTCCACACCAGACCTAATATAGACTAAAAGAGCTCTCCATGTATATTATTATTCTTTTGCTAGGAATTCTACAACATTTCCTCCTCACACCTCAGCTCATTGTTGAATAAATCCTCCACTCTTTGTGTTTTGCTTATCCAGTGTTAGGAGGTGAGATCATAGAGATACTCTGGTGAACAGGAGAGGCTGGTGCACTGACAGATTGCCAGTCTGTCCTGCTGCTGAGAGCTGAGCTATAAAAGCCCTCTCCCCCTCAGCTGGAGCCCATTTCTTGCTCTGAAGTCTCACAGTGGGGCAAGCAGGGATGAAGCTACTCTTTGCAGCTACTTTTGCACTCTTTGTGCTGTCTGCCTTTGACCAGGCAGACTCCTCAGCCTATGACAAGATAGTTGCCCATAGTCGTATTCGAGCAAAGAAAGAAGGGTAAGAGGCATTATTGATTTAATTTATTATTTTGTTAAATTATAAATTGCCTATTTAATTTAAATATTAATATTTATAATAAGAATCATTTTCTATAGTTTATATTTAATGTTTTAAATATATTTTAAACAGTTATTACCTAACATACTGTAACATTGCTGTTGTTATTACTGTATATTTTTCTAACTGAAGCTCTTTGTCCTTGTGCAACAAAAAAGTAAACTGTGTGAAGTTATTATTATTAATATTATTATTTGTGTAACCAAATGTAGTCAGGTTGATTGTCATACTGAATAATATTTTTGAAAAAAATATTTATTTACAGTGAAATACTTGATTTATAATACAGTTTATGTTTAGGTTACTTGATAAAATGTTTTTACAGTGTTTTTTTATATATATATTTTGTAAATTATTTAATAATTTTTAATTAATGACTTTCAGTGTGTTTTTAATTTATTTTTCTTAATAAATACAAAGACCTTAAAGGGTTAGTTCACCCAAAAATTAAAATAATGTAATTTATTACTCACCCTCATGTTGTTCCACACCCGTAAGGCCTTCATTCATATTCGGAACACAAATTAAGATATTTTTAATTAAATCCGATGGCTCAGTGAGGCCTGCATTCAAAGCAATGACTTTCTCTCTCAAGATCCATAAAGGTACTAAAAACATATTTAAAACAGTTCATGCGAGTTCAGTAGTTCCACGTGGAACGACATGAAGGTTAGTAATAAATGACATTATTTTCATTTTTGGGTGAACTTACCCTTTAAGAATGGTTTTGAAATTGGTAAATTATACTTAATTGTCTTAATTTTACCTTTATTACATCAAAGCCAAACATTACTGTCCCAGGTTTAAAAGAAAAAGCACCATGCTGTCACAAAACAATTTCATGCAACTGTTGCAGTTTTCTGTCCCAGCTTTACTCATTTCATCCCCCCTTACCTTTACCTCTTTGCAGACCAAATGTGTGCGCTCTCCAGCAAGTCGTGGGGACAAAGAAGAAATACTTCAGCACTTGCCGTAATTGGTACCAAGGGGCCATCTGTGGAAAGAAAGCGTAAGTGTGATGTTTTATGATTTATGGAGGCTATTACAAATCCTGTCTCTTTGACAGAAACTGGAAAGTTCCAGCTGCTCCAATGGTCAAAGGTGAAAGGTTGCTGTCCCAACGGGTAAGAGTGCGTGAAGATTTCCAACAGTTACACGCACATATGAATTCCTACTTAAGCTGAGCTCCAATAGTCCAATAGTTGCAGCTTAATAGCTGAATTTACAATACTTCCTATCCAGATGACTTTGTAAAATACAGAATTTGACAGCAACAGTAGATTTACAGTGCAATATGGCTGCCAAAACAGACAAACAATTACTTCATGGCTACAAACCAAATTCCATGTGTTTCTGCGGCACTCGGTATTACGAACCACCAGAAGCTGCAAAACTTTAATTGGTATAAAATGGTGAGACCCACTGACATTGTCAGGACATGCCATCGATGATTAAAGAAAGAAGTAGAGCTCGCCTGGAGTGCTTGGCTTGTGTTGAAACACCTTTCCTTAAATTTCTGTCCTAGGGCAAAAATACACAGCTGTCTACAAGGTGGAAATGTCAGCAGGCTCTTTTGTTTTTCGGGAAGCTCTTTGGCAAAACTCAGTGAACTTAATGGCGTGTGAAATGTAAAAAAAAAAAAAAAAAAAAAAAAAAAAACAACAAAAGAAAGATTTCAACATCTAGAATCTAGATCAACAATATATCGTAAGATGAGCAGCAAAGTCCTACTGTGAAGGCTCCAGTAATGAGGTTGTGGTTTCTGGAGGCCAACATGTTCAACCACAGCCGTTGATTCATGTAGAGTTTGTTATGCCTCTGGTTTATTTTCCTTTTTCCGTGGTTGGAAAAAAGAGGAACGGCAACGTAAAGAGTTTTCCCGGTTTGTGACCAAACAGCACCAATGTGAGGTAACCTCCAGTGGTTTCAAACTTCCTTAGTTACAAAGTCAGACTTGCCTGAGATATTCTGTAGATTTTCTGCTTGTCTTGCAGTTTTGTATATCAGAAAGCCAGGAACTGTTCTGCTCTAAGTATTTTCTCTGCACTCAGCAGACCATTACATAGTGGTCTGGCAATCTTTGTAAAAATCTGGTTTAGTGTGCTTAGCTTACATAATTTAGATTAGTATGACAGTCTTAGATCTCCCTCAAAGATTGGTGCAAAATATGATATTACTGATGGTGTCTCAGTGTGCAGATAAGGGAATAATAAAGATTACTACCTTTTGTAGTGTCTGTTTTCATTCAAGTCATAGGGTCCTATCATACACTCGGCGTAATGCGGCACCAGGCGCAAGTATTTTTTGCTAGTTTCAGCCCGTCACAGTTATCATTTTCATGTCCTGTGCCACATTGTTTAAATAGCAAATGCATTTGCGTTCATTTGTGCGTTCATTTGTGCGCCAATGGGCATGCTGGTCTGAAAACGAGGTGTGTTCAGGTGCATTGTTGGCGCATTGCTATTTTGAGGCAACTGAAATAGACTGCGCCATTGACCAACTGAAACCTGGTCTAAAGTCATTGGTGCAATATTTGTTTTGTTATTTAAAGAGCGCGTTAGTAATATGCGCCTCTGCTTATTACACATACAGGGACGCACAGCAGCACACAAACATGGCAAATATGAAAAATAAAAGGATTTTAATTTAAAAGATTATTATTGTTTTAGATTATCCTCAGTTTTTCCGCTTGCAAATTCCGCCATGTAAATAGCGAATCCGCTATGGTGCGAGCGCAACTGGCTTTTAAAGGGAATAGGAGATGAGACTCTGATTGGTTTATTGCATATTATGCCCAAAACACACCTATTACCCCAAGAGAACAGGGACAACCCCTTTTAGACCAAAAGTGGATTCAGACACACCCTAAGTGCACTTGCGCCGTGCGATTTAGACCATTCGCTTAGATCGTTAAAATAGGGCCCATAGGTTTGAAGTTCTACAAAGCTTATCTCTATATATTTTGGTAGATATCTCCACCATCTGATGGTTTTAGCTCCATAATGGTTTGAACATATGCATAATGTTGTTGATCCTTTGAACTGGTGAATCACCAGGGAGAACTTCAGTTCAGTTGGAAAATCTGACCTTCTCCCCAATGATTAATGTGGTTGGATTCCCTCAGCATGTCTGGTCAACAGGAGTCATGTTTTCCTCCCGTTTTTGGGAAAGATGCTTAAGAAGATGTTCTAGTGAGGCTCTAATGATCTCATCAACTTCCCCCAGCTATCCTTGCACAGCACTTCGCTTCCATACAAGACATGGAGCCCAGCCATGACCCAAAACTATTGCTTCTGGATCCTCAATGCGGCGGTCACATAGAGGACAGTTTTGAAATCCCCTTTAGCTTCTTAGTCTCGTGATTTCTCAGTCTCTAGGACTTGTCAGTTTAAACTCTTCCACAAAATTTACAACTGACTGTCAGTTGTTATTTGGTGATTTGCAGGCTGTTTTATCTTTCTGGGGAATTCAGCAACATGCATCACATGGAACCGTTTTGCTGGTGTGGAGATTTCCAAGTGCACTAACCCTGACTGGTGTCAATTTCTGATTCTCCACCACTGCTGGATTGTGTTTATTATCAGCAGCTTTGAGAACTTCTCAAGGGATTGTAACACTCCAGTGGTGATTTCTCAGAGGACCTTATAAAAACCTGTTTCCCATTAACAGCTGTTTATTAACTCTACAATATGGCTGCTGTATATAGTTGGTATAATTAGCTTAGGTGCATTTTATTGAACCCGTTATTCCTATTAAGAGCCTGTTATAATGCAAATGAACTTGCAACTGGCTAAACACACACTAAAGGGAATGGAAAAGAAAAATAAACAGCAATAATGATGCACAACAAAACCTTGGTGAGACAGATGTTTATGGTGGCATTTAGAATTATAATTCAAGTTCTGAAGTGCAACAGTGCATCTCTTATTTTACATGATGCTTAATAAAATAGTTGTATTTAAATTTTAAAGCACATAATGTGTAGATGTGTATTCAGACAGTTTAATAATATTATTTATACAATTTTTAAGATCATTTTTTTATATTTTCTTTTTAAATTATAATTTTTGTTTCTTAAAGCTACCAAGAACAAAATGACTTCTCATCCATGAGATTCCATTTGTGTGGTCATGGAAACATATTTACAAGCTTGGTTTAAAGGGCCGTTTTCAATGAAAACAGAAAAACCATAGAATGCAACCTCCATTACTGGAAAACTGCTGATTCAACATTTCCTTTCATTGTACATTGTAACTTCCAAACCAAGGTTTTTCACTGGGTTATAAATTTACTTTAAAGGCTTCCTGGATCCAAAAAATACCCCTCAGCCTTACTAAACCACCAAGTTGGTCTCAGCGCTTAGCTTCAGGGTACTTTAAGTATTAATGCAATGCTGTGACAACATAATGATAGTGGAATAATGCACAAACCTCAGGACCACATAGCATGTTTATGTACAAAGACAGTTAATGGTTGCCATATGAAAAGACTGTCTGTCCAGTACCATGAACTGTGTTATCATTAAAACCAGGACAGCTTGTAACGACGAGTGAATGGCATCCAGGAAAAAAAAAAAAAAATGAATTTGAGCCTGTACATTACTGGTATTTTATTTTTTCAAGTGGCGCCAAATGTCTGAGCTTCAATACTCACTTAACACAGTCATGTTCTTCTGGTTTTATGTCTTTCCTTCCTTTGTCCAGGACTGTGTTGTATGAGTGTTGCCCAGGTTACATGAAGCTGGATGGCTTGCGAGGCTGTCCTGCAGGTTGGTTGATTTCATTTGAGTTACTTACTGATCAGTCAGACATTGGTAATTCATAAAGTCTGGCTATATTGTCAATACAATACAAATTTACAATGATAAGTATGCTAAGTATGATTGCTGCCTGATTTGAAAGTTATAATGTTGGACAAAATGTTCTCAGGCTTCAATCTTGTGGTTAATCGGTGTCACTTTCCTTGCAGTTGCTCCCATTGACAACGTTTATGGCACCCTCGGCTTGGTCAAAGCGATAACTACCCAGGAATACTCTGCTCTATCCAAGCTAAAGCAAGAGATTGAAGGTGCTGGGTCGTACACCTTCTTCGCACCCAGTAATGATGCCTGGGATCTTCTCAATTCGGTAACATCTCATTCCTTTCTCTCTTCAGCACAAACTTGGAAAGTGAGTAATTCCTTGACTGTTTTGCATTGGCTTCCTCTCTGTTCTACAGGAAGTGAGGAATGCTCTGGTGAGCAATGTTAATATCGAGCTGTACAATGCTCTGCACTACCACATGGTCAACAAACGTCTCCTCACCAAAGACCTCAAGAATGGAATGACCGCCACCTCCATGTACAACGACTTGAACCTGCTGATCAATCATTACTCCAATGGGGTAATTTGATATCTTGAGAAACGGAGGGTTATGTTTTAGGTTACTTGCTTCTCCATGAGGGACTAATTTCACATATGGTTCTTGTTCAGGTTGTCACAGTGAACTGTGCCAGGATCATTCACGGCAACCAGGTGGCCACCAACGGAGTGGTCCACGTCATTGACCGCGTCATCACGGCTGTTGGCAACACCATTCAGGATGTGATCGAAGTGGACGATGAACTAAGCACTTTGAGTGTAAGTCTTAAAAACTTGGAGCCATGTAGTCCATGAACCAAACCCACTGACCAAAAGTTGGTTATGCTCCATTTCTTTTCCAGACTGTGGCTACTGAGGCCGGTTTGATTGAGAAGCTGGGTCAGTCGGGACACTTTACCCTGTTCGCCCCCACCAACGATGCCTTTGAGAAGCTGGATAAAGAGGTTATGGACAGGCTTATGAAAGATAAGGTTTCCCTCCAAGGTAAACCCAAGCACAAAAACGTAAAACACCCCATGACATCCCACTGCACTGTTCTCAAATGGAGTGCTTTAAGTTGCCGAAAGGGCCATGTTAAATCCCATATTGATGGCAGACTTGGCGCAAAAAAAAAGGCTTTATTCTTATTTAATAAGACAAAGGTGCAGGAAATCAAGGGTCTGGCAGTTCGCTCGTGCCGTGTTTGTTGATATGAGTCAACTGAGTGAGGCCAAGTATTATTTTGCCCCCTTTCAAACCAGATGGGCCCACTGCACTCCAAGCTGTAGACCTGGAATTCTCAGACAGTTGGCAAACAGTGCCATAACAACACTTATGGGACTACTTTGAGATTTAGGCAGGGTTACAATTGAGCCACTTGGAGAAGAGACCAAATCTGAAGTTTATGTGTACGTCTTACAGTATTTTCAGAATTCTGTGGTTGATGTTTGCTTTGGAGTTCAGATGCATTAGCTTTCCCAGTGATCATGTAAAAGAATGACATAATACCCCACTCTCATGAATATAATGTTTGTCTGAAATGCACTAAGGGTTGAATTAACTGCTTGAGTGAAAACTAAAATAAAACAGATATTATGGCTAAATCTGTTGTGCCAAGCGGAAAGACATTTGATCTGCTACTTAAGCAACTTCCATGGAGGGAAGCTATGGAAATGAAAAAGGAAGACTTCAAGCTTAACCTAGATACGGATGCCTGGTACAGTTAACCATTGAAAGCTTGAATGTATGCGCCCATTTGGCTCCAGTGGTTCATGTTTTCCAAAGTAATGCGAAATAAATTTTGTTACCATTAAAGCAATATGTTCGTTGTAAGGCCAAAGGAGAAATATCTAAGACCTTCTGAAAAGAGCATAATCCTTGTCTTGCCAGAGACATATAGACAGGAAACAGCTGTTAGCTTTACGATCCAGTGAAAAATGGTGGCGATGGAATCTCTGCCCTCTTATTAGTCCCTAGCCAGACTTTTGACTTAGAGACTCGCTCTATTTCCAGTCAAATGGTTTGGAGTTGCTGAGAGACTCACTCAGAGAGGACTCAAAGGCTCCCAAGGATCCCCCAGGTTCCCTTTTGGGAACTAATGGGAAATGCAATGACATAATGGATTGCATGCAAGCATTTGCATGCTATCTACATAAACTATATATTAAATCACAAAATTTAAATAGTCTTTAACAAATACTAAACATCATGAAATCAAAGTTCATGTGGAAGCTATACTGTGTCTATATATGCTAATGTACGCCTATATGCATTTCAAATTTACAACCATTTTCTAAGAAAAACTGCTTGCCAAGATATTTCATACTAATTAATTTAAAGCAAATACTGTTAAATCATCGTTGGCATGTTTATATGATGCATTTTCATTTCCATTAGTGATTTTTACCTGATGTGGTATGTTCTAAACATCAAAAAAACATAATATAATTTTTCCATGATTTCCTCATATCTCAAGAGGCGTGTAAGAGGAATAACAGATGTGCTTGGATGACAGAGACTGATGTTTCTTCTCTTCCAGCTCTCCTCAACTACCATCTGTTGAACTCTGTTCAGTGCTCTGAGGCCATCATGGCCGGCACATCTTATGAGACCCTGGAGGGCAGCAATATTGAGATTGGCTGCGATGGCGATAGTCTCATAGTCAATGGCATAAAGATGGTACTCAAGAAGGACATTGTCACCACCAATGGAGTCATCCACCTCATCGATCAAGTCCTCATGCCCGACTCTGGTAAACTTCTCCTATCCTATTTTTTTTTTTTTTTTTTTTTTGAGTGCAGAAATGACTGATATGGCTGATTTATCCTGTGAAATCTGACCATATCATATTAAAATTTACATAAACCCTGCCCCCGAGAACACACAACAAAGGGGGCGAGTCCATGTTGGGCTGCTTTAGAAAAGAGGAAGAGTTGTTGTAGTAGAGTGATGTTAACATGCCGTCATTTTATGCTGAACTGCTTCACAAACGAGGGTCACTTCAAAGCTGGATTTGCACAAAAGATTAACATGACAGCAAATGCTAGTCAATGACCTCCACAGCAACTATATACATTTATCCACTAACCATTCAGAAACGTTCAGTTCCATTCTAAAAAGTTGTAACTTCTTCCTGAGTCTCTCCATCAGTGTCCGACTCCGGTTTGAACAATGTAAGGCTGAACACCGTTACTGACAATCGTCATTTTGGCTGCGTGAGATTCTCCAGCTTTGTTCTTGTTGAGCAACCGAAGCAGGAGCTGTTAAAGCTCCGCCCTCTTCTGAAAAGCGGGCCAGGAGCAGCAGCTCATTTGCATTTAAAGGGACACACACGGCATGTTTTGCTCTCACCCAAATAGAGGCAAATTTGACAAGCTATAATAAATGATCTGTGGAGTATTTTGAGCTGAACTTCACAGACACATTCTAGGCACACCAGAGACATATTACATCTTGTAAAAGGGGCATTATAGGTCCCCTTTAAAATAAATTAATACTTTTATTCAACAATGACACATTAAATTGACAAGAAATTACAGTAAAAACTTTTATAATCTTAAGAGAGATTTCTATTAGAAAGTACAACTTTAATTACTAGGAATGTAAATGCACACTACAATATGTTACAGTGCAAACTCTCCAATAAAACCTTCTCTTCTACAATACTTTCTAAATTTGCCTTTTTCATCTAAGCTAAACAGGTTACGGAGTTGATTGGACAATCTCAGGGCACCTTCAGTGACATGTTGACAGAGCTGGGCTTGTCTGCAGCCATGAGACCCCAGGCTGAGTACACACTCCTGGCTCCACTCAACGCAGCTTTCAGCGGTGAGCAAATACATGTCAATCTCCCTCTTCTTCTCTTTAACTTTCCTTCATAGTCTCCTTGCCTTAACTCAGCTGCTTGTTTCTTCTCTGTCATTGTCTGTTTTAATTCTAACTTAGCAAGACCTCTGTTCTTTCAATTGCTGATGTGCCTTGCCTTTGTTCTGCTGTTCCATAACTATAACAGTGATTCCTCACAGGATAGCAGGTGTAAAAACAGATGATTCATATAATGCATGTGTATGGAAAATGGTAGCTTGCTGACACAGTAGCTGTCTATCTGTTATTTATGAGCCTCACTGGGCTTCCAGCACTGAAAATATGGTGAAAAAAAGAGTAGATGAAAACTTCTGTTATCCCACCTCCCATACAGAACGTTTCAGACCTCACAGGAGGCTAAGCTGGATCTTTCACCTCATCATCACATGTTTGTAGTTCATTTGTGGCTAATGACAGGTGAACACATTCATCACATTATATTTACAGGGGTAAATGGTTCCTTTTACTAGGCTGCACAGGGAGAAAGGGACAGTGCCTGGGGTTACAATAACCGAAAGTCCTGTCTGGGAATGCACATTCCACAAACTGCTCACCACAAAAGGCCGACCAAGTCTTTACATGTTGCAGTTTGACACATATAAAGTTTTAATTTTATAGCCACTTTGGTTATGTGTTTATTCTAATATGGAAGTGGTTGATTGGTCTTTTTAATCAAGTTGCATCATATTGTGTTATTGATGTTATCACAAAACTGCTTTGTCATGATGGTAAACCACAACTGCAAATATATTTTTTCCTCTGCAATCTAGATGAGGTGATGTTCATGGACCAGAGCTTCCTGAAGATCATTCTGGAAAACCACATCCTGAAGGACAAGATAGTGCTGAGTCAGCTGTACAATGGTCAGCGCCTGGAAACACTCGCAGGGAAATTTCTCAGAGTCTTCGTCTACCGCACAGTCAGTGTTGTTTTATATGTCTTTGTTCTTGGTTTACTTATGAAT
This sequence comes from Hypophthalmichthys molitrix, assembly GCA_037950675.1. Taxonomy (NCBI): domain Eukaryota; kingdom Metazoa; phylum Chordata; class Actinopteri; order Cypriniformes; family Xenocyprididae; genus Hypophthalmichthys; species Hypophthalmichthys molitrix. The sequence goes on from CM075506.1 coordinate 21,866,840, forward strand.
TAGAATCTTCCATATGGCAATAATTATGTGCAATATGTATTTAAGCAGTATATTTTCCTGACATATTTTGGACATGTTTGTGTATTACATAAAAAAAGAAGAATATACTATATGTTATATGTACTATACTATAACACTATACTATACTATACTATACCATACTAGTATAGTATTATAGTAACATATTATTTATTTTGGGGTCATACATATATACTATATGTATGACCCCAAAATTTTGAACGGTAGTGTATATTGATACAAAAGATTTCTATTTTAAATAAATGCTGATATTTTTCAACTTTTTATTCATCAAAGAATCCTGAAAGAGTATCACAGGTTATAAAATAATAAGCAGCACAACTGTTTCCAACATTAATAATAAATCAGCATATTAGAATGATTTCTGAAGGATCATGTGACACTGAAGACTGGAGTAATGATGCTGAAAATTCAGCTTTGATCACAGGAATAAATTACTTTATAAAATATATTCAAACAGAAAACAGTTATTTTAAATTGTAATAATATTTCACAATATTATTGTTTTTACTGTATTTTGAATTAAATAAATGCAGCCTTGGTGAGCAGACAAAACTTCTTTTAAAAACATTAAAAATCTTACCGATTCCAAACTTTTAACCGGTAGTATATATATATATATATATATATATATATATATATATATATATATATATATATATATATATATATATATATATAAATATATATTAAATGTAATATACACAAACGTGCAAAATATGTCAGGAAAATATACTGCTTATATATTCTATTTATATTAACTGTATTTTTGTATTTAAACTGCTAATACATACATTAATATTTATTTTAAATGTTTATATAAATGTATTTTAAAAAATATGTATTTAGGTATTTCAGATATTTACCCTTTTTTATCATTAAAAAAAATTGCTTTTTACATTGCTTTTCCAATGTACTAAAATAAAACAACTTTTAAAGTATGGGTAAACATTCACCAATAATTAAAAAAAAAAATTGTTTGTATTTGTTCTCTAGATGTGTTTGTATATCTGAACTGTATTTGAAATGTATTTTCTTGCCTCTTTTAAACAAAATATTTTTACAACACATATTTACAATACGTTTTTTTGTACAGGGATTTTTTTATTTTGAATTTTTTTAATTTACTTATATACGCAAGTGAAATGAACTGTCTCGTAATATTTTAACTACGAAGGCTGTCTGCATTGAGAACGCCTGCTTGATCCGTGGAAGCAAAGAGGGAAGTAACGGTGCCCTCCATCTCATGAAGACCCTGATTAGGGCACCAGAGTACACCATGTACGAAGTTCTGTTGAAAAACGGAGCATTCAAGTAAGAAAAAGTAACGTTTTATCAAGTCAAAGTGAAGATAGCTTTCTTGTCCTTGTAGTGACTATCACTTCCTTGCTGCAGGATCTTTTTGTCCCTGATGGATTCAGCTGGCTTGACCGGTCTGCTCAAATCGCAAGGAGGTTACACACTTTTTGCTCCGACAGATGAGGCTTTTGCAGGGCTCAGTGAGAGAGACTTGTCTCTTTTGAAGAGTGAGTTTTTTCATACATGTCATTTTCAAGGCACACCACATCTGGAATTACTGTTTAGCTTTGTTTTATTCAGGATTAATGAGATTAAAGATGAAAGACAAAGGCTACAGGATATGACAACGTCTCTTCTCTGTGATCAGGTGACGTTAACGCCCTCAGAACCATTCTGCTCTATCACTTCAGTAACGGCGTCTTCATCGGTGGAGGCTTAGAGACTGGAGTCACTAACCTCCTCAAAACTCTCCAGGGCAGCAATTTGAAGGTGTTGTATGTAAGTATCCAGCACTCCTGCTGTCCAGCCTTAAAATTAATTTCCAGTCATAACATCTGTTTTAGAAACACATGCAAGAACCTTCATCAGATTATATGATTCCACTCTGTAATATAGAGTTTTATGGTGGGAATTTCCTGTGAGTCAAATTAAACCATGCTTTGTAGTAAACCTCTTATCTTCATACAACCTCTGATTTAAATGTAGAAGAAAAATGAATTGATTTGATATATGGAAGAATTAATACAGAATTTCTTTATTTATGGTTAACAGTTTTTTTTTTTGTAACTTTAATATACCTTTACATTGGGAAGGTCACATAAAACATTGTGTTTCTTTGGTTAAAATGTTGTTGTAAGGTTATACTGTAAATGTAAAAAAAAGTTTAAAAAAATCTAAATTAGCTGTCTATATTAATTAATATTTCTAAATCTGAATACATTAGCTTACATCAATGAAAATAAAAATTAATATTCAGATGAGGTAGGTATTGCTCCTAAACAGAACAAGAACCCATATTATTATTCTTTACATTATATTACTGTATTTATTTATTTTTGTCATATCTATATTTTATTTATTATTCAAACAAGTAGAGATGTATATACATTAATATATATATATATATATATATATATATATATATATATATATATATTGTTATATGTTATATAATTGTTATATTTCAGTGCTTTTTGTTTGTTTGATTGTTGTTGTTGTTGTACTTGTACTTGTTTGTCAAATTTAAAAAATGAACAAAAATTAAATAATATTATAATATTTGCTATGTTTGTTTTATGATAGCATTTATTTATTGAAAAAATATTGCAATTTGTAGGTAAATGAGAGCATGCAGGTCAACACTGTGAAAGTTCCTGAATCGGATATAATGGCCACAAATGGAGTTGTTCACTTCGTCAGGACTCTTCTGTACCCTGAGGGTGGGAATTATGAAATTGCAGTTACAGTGATGTTTTTTTGTGGCAATCAAGTCCATGTTTCAAGAACTATTAATTGTCATTATATTTTAAAGATATACCTACTGGGAGCCAGGAACTCCTTTCACTCCTGAAAAGGATCATCCGATACATCCAAATTAAGGTATTGAACAATATGTTGTTATGTCTTTGTAAAGACGCAAGCAGCACACAGATCACTCATGAACACGCTTTTCACTCAGACTAACTCATCTCAAAGACTGTAGATATAGAAAGACGGTTCACTCCTATTAGTTATGAATGGGAGAAACTGCAAACACGCAATATGGCGGAATACGTCCCGCCTTCTAAGTAAAAGAGCCAATCGCTGATTGATAAAGTCATTGCGTCACTGCAGCTGCTGTTGGAGGCTCCGGTTCCCATAGAAACCTGAGACTCGCGCTTAGGACTGCACATGCATGTTATCTCGTCTAGCCTGAAAAATACGTTTTTTGAAACAACATTTATGGGACAGTTCATGTCAGATTTTGTTGCTTATTTGGAATATATTATTTAATTATAAGTTCGCCAAGCAGTTTTTGAGATTTCAGGATTCCCCCATTCAAATACATAGGACTTGGTCTTGGATGCCCGAAATAGCTGCCCGGAGGCATTGCAAATATGGCCGCAGAGTGAACAGACTTTCCTTGAATGCAACTTTGGAGAAACTGCAAAGCACAATATGGTGCAATACGTCCCGCCTTCTAAATAAAAGAGCCAGTCGCTGATTGATAAAATCATTGCATCACTGCAGCTGCCGTTAGAGGCTCCAGTTCCCATAGAAACCTGAGACTCGCGCTTAGGACTGCACGTGCGCATTGGTTTATCTAGCCTGAAAAATAACACAGTGAGGTGTTTCTCAATACTAAATATGCAAAGTTCAGACTTGCGTCATTGGTAGTTCGGACTTGACAAGTTCGACTCAGTAGAATGGACTCCAGTCCGGTGATTCTGCAAATGGTACCAAGTTGCATCCTCCACCAGTTTCTCTTGAAGCCAATATGGCAGTGACTTAAACTGCAATGTATCAACTGGCCCCACAGGCTCCAAAAGACAGCAGAATCTCATTGAGCCCCATGTTAAAACGCCCAACTTTACAGCGGAAAAAAAACCTCACCTCAGCTAATTCCAGCTGCTGAACTTGGCATCTCTGCTGTGTTCGTGCTTTTTTCAGGATTATTTCATACAATTATTAAATTATATGGCTTGATGTGCGGTTAATGGTCGAGACAGATGAGCGTCTGTGCACATGTGCACACATTAGGAAGATAAACAGAACACAATGCGTTGGATCATCTTGGCATTGGCTAAAAGTTTTGTCCGTCATACTTACTACAATGACAATGGCTGGAGAATATGCCTTTCAAGACACCATCAAATCCGACAGCACTCCTTGGATATTATAACTAAAACTGCTACACTATTTTGAAAAATTATACTTTGGACGTGGGCTCATTTTTTGTGAGAGTCCAATGTATACATTCGTGTACAGTTTTACAACATAAACACTGCTCAGGTTGCATAATTTCTTGAAGAACGATGATGGAGAGCAGATCGTTCATTAGAAATTTGATGCAAACAATGGATAATATATCAATATTTCATGGATTTAATGCTTTTGTGTACAAAAAGTACTGTTTTTCAATGGACGCTCATGCACATTTTAGCCAAGTGCGACGGATTGGATTCATCTTGCGATCGCTATTTCATTACAAAGGTATGAAGTCCTGTTTTGATTTTGCGTGTTGTCATTTGCACACCTGACACAAATTACAATGTTACTGTTGCTGGAGCATCTATATCGTAAACAGACACAGTAGATTGACAGTAAGCCTTTAGAAGTTTCAAATGATTTAACTTATCTTTATTAATATTTTAGATAGTATCTAAGATAGATAACTTCTTAGCCTGAGCTAACTTGGTCACGTCGAGCTAGGCGGGAGTGGTTTTAGCAAATAGGCACCTCAGTTCCAACCACATCCCACCTCTTTGCCCATTTTCAGTTATCCGGGAGTAACATGCGGTGACGCGCTGCCAAGGTGACAACAGCCCACTTTTTTTTCTTTTTTTTTTTACCCAGACAAATATACAATAACATACAAAAATTTACATTTTACAGTTGCAGATTGTAAGATTGAGAATATCCAGTCTTTAGAAAAGAGAAGAAAGAGCCAGAGCAAAGAAGCCCCAGTGAAAAGAAGAGCCTGAGCAACAGTTACAATCTTCTTTTATCCCTTCCTTGACCATGTGACTGAAACCCAAATGTGAGACATTCAAACTGACCAATCAGAAGATTAAAACTTACCCCACTGTACTAAAGGTGTGACAATTCATCGACCCCTGATGTACACACATCTTGGCCTATAGGCCTTGATCACTATCAGCACCTATGTGCCTTCCAAATGGCCCTTGTAGCAAGAGAGAGGGGGTTGAAACAGCAAAGCAAATGTCTTTGTTTATTTTAAAATATATTTGGATATTTTCAATCTTACAATCTGCAACCGTGAGCGTGTAAAATAGTCTCTGGTCTTCTGCCTCCAGCTTCCGATAGCTCTTCGTCCATGGCTGAGTCATAATTCTCGAAAACACGAATCCATGACTTAAATGGAATCAGCGGCTCACCAACATTTTGTAGAAAGAGTGTAGTCTGACTTAAATTCCATGGCATCCTCGTCGCCAAGACGCAAGCAACACACAGATCACTCATGAACACGTTTTTTACTCAGACTAATTCGTCGTCTTGTTACGGTACACTCATGTACACTCAACATCTGCTAGTGCCACCCACAGGGCAAGTGGTGACACCACACATGCAACAAGCATGAAGTAGTTCACAGAAAGGCTTTTTTAGTTTGCCATGGTGGCCTGGACTTATCTTGATTATGCGCAACCAAATTCAGGCTTCATGCCGTGATATAATCTCACAAAGCAGATGTCTAGTGGGATCCAAACGCCATCTTTTTTTCTTTTTCTTTGTGTAGCTAATTCTACTTACATGCCTAAAAGAAAGTGTAATAATAATAGACAGAATATTTTTTGTCAACATGTATTTTCTTTCCTTTGCAGTATGTTTCTGGGTACAGATATGAGGAGATCCCTTTGGCTTTGGGTATGTATATCAAAAAAAAAAATTTATGTCAGTTTCTTTTTATAAGTTTTCTGAATGATTTGTTTTTTTTTAAATCTGACCATCAGAGGATTCATATGTAATTGACACCAATGAAACTCATTACACATGAGAGAGCTACTGTAGATGGTTGCTCTGAGTACTGTTTTTTTATAGGAGTCATCCCAGGAGACCTTGTTTTGGAGAGCTCCCCGACCATTACGAAGGTTACCCGTTTGATCGAGGGTAAACCTTCAATCACAAAGGTCACCAGGGTAATCCAAAAACCTACTGTGACTAAGGTTACGAGAGTCATTGAAGGGGATCCAACTATGACCAAAGTCATCAGAGTCGGTGAAGGTAAACGTTATTTAACGCACTTATGAATGCAGCTTTGTGAGTAAGAAATGTGTGTAGTTTAATTTTGCAAAAAGTGTAAAAATATTTTTTAATTGTGTTTTAAGGATGCATAAAATGTTAGCTATGAACTGACCATTATCAAAAGAGCCAAACATTTTATTCCTGAAATGATTAAAATGTCATTTTCGCCACACAAAGCTATTGAACACAAAACATAATTGAAGATGTGATGGAAATTTCTGACGATTAAACAAATGACAGAATGCATTGATTTTTATAAAAGACCACTTCATAGTCAACTATGAATGACAACTCAAAGTGTTGCCTTTTAGTCATACTCATATTACAAATGTTTGGTCATTCTCCAAAAGACAAATGTGTGATAATGTGACTTGGAATATGGCTATGAAAAGCACATGCGATATTCCCCAACAGTTAATTTGAAGCTCGAGCTAGCCAGCCCAGAACCCATCCTTTCCTGGACCTGGTTTTCACAACTATTGACACCTGCTTAATGTTTTGTATCAACAGGTCCTGAATATTCAGTCACCAGCTCCTCCAATATGGAGCTTTATGGTAGTGTGACACTTTGAACCCTTTATTAGCATGCTAACGCTAACAGTTAACCTCATTTTTTCTTCCTCATTCCAATCCCTTTTTCCATAAGGTTTGTCATATTCTAGGTTACGGAATACGGTGTCTTTCTGTTGTGCTAAGGGTACTGGTAAAAGGCAACTAAACCTTTTGATTTAGTGTTTTTTCTTTTATACTACTTTGGAGTTAGCTATGCTACAAGCTACGGAGTAAAGCCGACCCAATCAACCACTAAACTTTCCTCCTTTTTCCTTTTCTCTCTAGTTCTTCATGTATAATCAGATAAATGTCAGTACTATTCATTACTTCTTCTTCTTCTTTCACACTAGATATCGGCGAGGACCCTGATAGCATCACTAGATACATTCAAGGTGAGATTCTAACATTTGCATCGGTATCTAAAGCTAAACTGTCCCAACATGGTTGACCTCTATGCCTTTTGCTAATTTCCAGAGGGAACAAGAGTGCCTGGAAGAAAGCCTGGTAAATAATTCATTAAACATCAATTTGACATTTTTGGATTTTTTTTGGGATTTTTTATTTTTTATTTTTTTTATTACATGCACATAGATTGAACAAGCATTGTGCTACAAGCTTTGGTGATCTCTGTGACCTCTCTTTTCATATTCTCAGGAATACCCCGGAGGAGAACCTAGATCTAGATTGTGAGCACAAGTAGAAAACAAGACCTGAAGAGTATACCATATACTTCCTTCTTTTACTTGCGCAGTGGTCCAGAACATACCAGGTTGAAATTGAGTTTCAGGCAAAAGAAAAACAAACTCAATATTGATCACTCCTGTTTGCTCCAGAGATAATAGATGATTTTTGTTCAAGTACATTTGGTCCAAACGGGGATACAAAATTCCCTGTATGTAAATAAGCTCTCTCTCTCTCTCTCTCTCTCTCTCTCTCTCTTTTGTTGTAAAGTATGGTTTGAAAAACAAAAACAGAGTTTCATCTTCGTCATGAATAAATGATCATATGTGACGTTACACAAGACAACATCTGATGCTTTCTAATGATCTTATGTTACATGATTTGGAAACATTTGTACAACCATGCATTACCAGTATACATTAGCCATTCAAACTCAAAAAATGGAAGCGTTCATATGAAATACATGGTATAGGGTACAGTTAAAATGAACAAATGCCTTAAACCAGCAGTATGAATTTATTTTTCTGGGGTACGGTTTACCGTTGCACAGACTATGATTTTATGGTGCTCATGTTTAGATGGTGTAAAATCTAAAATAAAAATAGAAAATATGTTGCATTGTTTTGTTACAAGTCTTTTTCATGTTTCTTTTCATGGTGGGATAGAGGTTTGATTGTTCTTCCTTGATGCTTTTGTATGTGTAAAGTGTGTCCATTTGCATAAACTGTGCACAAATATGCTGCACAAAAAAACTGAATTTTCACGTTACCAGTTAATTTGACAAACAGGTTTTGGCTCCTTTGCATTTATTTTTCAATTTCCAAAATAAACTCAACTTTTAGACATGGAATTGTGTGTCATTTTTTGAAGTAACACAACGTTAACATTATTTCATTTTTTTTTAATACAAAATTGAATATAAAAGTATAACAATATAATATTAATAAGAAGAAAATAATATAGAATAGATAAATAAATATTTTAAGCATTGAAGTGTTATCTTGCCAAGTTTTACTCAAGGATGAAAATATTCGTCATGTGGAAAAATCTAGAAAATATCTCAAATGTGAGATGTAGGCTAAGAAAAAGGCAGTTTATCAGAATTGAAGAATCACAGCATTTCCAGTATAATTATTCATATTTTAGCACAATCTGCACAAAAAAGTCCATATTTATATGTTTTATAAATCAGAGCATGCATTTGTGCATTCATCAACTTCTCCACTTTTTTTTTGTCATCTTTTCCCCCAGGAGGTACACATTCTTACTGTCTATGTGAGTTCAAGTAGTCACTGTAATGTGGGATATGTCAAGGCACACCTTTATAAAAGAAGTTTTACATAACTTCTGTTTTAGCATGTCATAGACTGACATTTTGTGTCAATTTGGAATGTAGCAAATGTCATCTAAAGAAAGTCAGACAAAAGTAACCTGCTTTGAAAAGTAACTCTCTTCTTTAGCTGTTAAAAACTTTTTTTTTGCCCTATTTGTTACTGTAAGAAATACTGGTTATATAAGATTATGGGCAATAGAGTAATGTTTTTACTTTTACTAAATATTGTTACATTTTTAACTGTATAAAAAATATAATAATTCATCTATAGTTTGGACCTGACAAATGATCAAACTGTATACATATATAAACTAAATGTGTGTAAACGTTAACAGCCAGCCCAACTAAGAAAGCAAAGACTGAGAACATTTTTTCAGAAAACAAGACAAAACTTGCTGCTGTTCATTTCCATATAGATGTGGAGGTCAAAGCGGGACATTTCAGACGGGGGCTAGTGGCAACATGCATCCCACTGAAGTGTGCATACAATGCAGCTGGATTGATTTGAGCTGATTCCAAGAATTACAGTCAGATACCAGCATGATGTTTCAGACACCCTGTTTGAGTCACTTCAGCTCATTTTATTCTGATTATAAGAGCAGCAAAGCTTGTGATCATGTCCTGAGCTTTTGTTCCATCATTTCCAAATGATGTCACTATCTTTCATTAGCTGCAGGGCCGTCACTAGAGGGTAGAAAGGTGGTGACGGTTCTCAGGGCCCCTGGCTTTCGAGGTGGCCCCCAGCAACAACCTGCACTGGACCATGGATACCCTAGCTATGGTTCTGATTAGCAGTCATGTTAGAGCTCTGCTCTCAATAGCTTGTTCAGGCAAGAGGGACTTTGCAAAGCACAGCGAGCTGGGAAACGGATAGTTGTTCGGAACATGCTGGTGGGTTGCAACTCATACACTCCCACTGAGATAATCTATCAGGATATTTGAAATGACACGAACATGTTTCAGGGGAAAAAATGGGTGTGATCAGTTTGAGTCTTACATACAGTACAAGACTGTTATTGCAACTAGAAAGTATTTCAAAAGGAACAGTTGTTATATAATAGTTCATTATTTACTCACCCTTATGTTATTCCAACCCAAACTCACAGCAATTTGTACATATTTTAAGAGGTGGCTAATTCGTACGAACTCACTCATACGAATCCAAGTTTTTTTGCTAAATTGTATGCATTTTACGAGTTGCCAAATTTGTATGAATTCCCACGAATGACCTACCCCTAACCCCACCCCTAAACTTATCCGTCACTCTGGTTTTTGACAAAAGTGAGGTCATACGAATTAGCCACCTTGTAAAATACGTACAAATTGGTTGTGAGATAGCGTTGGTTAAGTCACCATGAAATCAAAATGGACAGTTTTTGTTTATTTGATGGAATATTGCAGTATTTATTATAAATGATTTATCTGTGCACATCATTTTTTTTTTAAATTCATGTGCCCTTGTAATCTTTAATCAAAGTAACTTCCCCTCCTTCTTACAACTTCCATTTCATGCCAACTTTAAAATGTACATGCATATGAGCCCTTTACATTTAAAGCTACACAACTTGTGACAGACATAAACAGGTTCATCCATGCCTAAAGGGACAAAGGTCACAAGCACCAGACCTTTACATCCCAACAGGCACTTAACAAATGGGCCAACGGGGAAAGTTAACTTTACACACATATTACAACATTTGCTTAAAAAAAACACACTCAAGAGGAGAATGTCAGTCCAGTCATAACCGCCAAATTTACTTCCAGCCATTGCAATTATGTGACATGTCTGAAATAGGGAGTTACACTGCAGAGGAAGAACCATTACTGGATTTATTAATACCCACATTTTTTAAAAAGATCATTAAAATGCTGCACGGATGAAAAATCCTGGCCTTTGTTGGCTATGAATAGACTCACATCGCAGACTTTATGAGTGGTTGAAATGGAATGCCGTATTACTAATGATACAACTTTGTACTTCGTTTTCTCTCGCTTTCTTCCCTCCTCTTCTCTGTTCCTTTCTTTAATAGTGTGGTTGAATGGATCTTCATGATAGTGGAAAGAAGTATTTAAAACTAATTAATATAAAACCAACCGATTTTTTCAATCTCTTCAGAATAAGGAAACTAAAAAGGGTAACTAAGAAAGGAATAACTAGAAACAAGAATGAAAAGATAACTAAACTGAACATAACTCTGACACACTCACACATGCTGTTTTATTATTATTATTTTTAAAATACACCATTGTTCACAAGTTTGGGCTCAGTAAGATTTTTTTATGTTTTTGAAATTTAAAGCTGCAGCCATTGCAGTTATTTAAAGAATTATCATCTTTAAGTGGGTTGTGCCTCAGCAAGGCTCTTCAGTGAGGATGAATTTAATGTTTGCTGTCAGTCACCACATCGGTGTGGATACCGTACTTCAGAATCAGAGATTCTATGTCTTGGAAGTATGACCAAAATAAGAATTTTCACAGGAAAATGTCATCTGAACAAGTATGTAACATGTCTGCCACTTTTGTTCTGACCAACTGAGGGGAAAAAAGCATTACAATAAACTGCGCTGCCATTGGTTATTAAATCTAACGATTGCTTAGCTCGGATCACATCAAACCGTGCAAATTATTATTGTTATGCTTTGTTCTCAAATTGTTAATGTTAACAACACCAGCATTGCGTAACTATGTGTATTTAGTATGTATTAGCATTACCTGTAGGTTTCAATTTCCGTAGCCACTCCGGAGTCAAAAGTCTTTTGCTTTTGACTAAGAGAACATCTCCAGTTGTCACTGATGATGTCATTTGGACCTTTCTGGATTACAATCCACCATCAAAATTGTAAGTTTAATTATTTCAGTTGTTGTGAAAAAAGGCTATAAATGATCCGCTACCAGCAGCATCCTCACATGCTATATAGCCTACCAGCTGGGACTCCTTCTTTATGTAAACAGACATGACGTAATGATGCAAAGACGAACGGCTGCATGCTGGAATTTCCCGCAGAAACGCACCAGTAACGCCGGACTAGAAAACATTATTGCAAGCTTACCGTTAATTTTCTATAATTTTTAACAAAAAAAATTATGGACTGCAGCTTTAAAGTGATTTTTCTTTCTGTTTTAATATATTTGTAATTTATTCCTGTGATGGAAAAGCCACATTTTCAGTGTCACATGATCCCTCAGAAATCAATCTAATATGTTGATTTGGTGCTCAAGATACATTTCGGTAGCACTTTAGTATGGGAAACAATTCTCACTTTTAAAGGTGCAATGTGTAAATTTTAGCGAAATTTAGCGGTGAGGTTGCGAACTGCAACCAACGGAGCTCACCCCTCCCTTTCAGAGAAGCTACAGTGGCCGTCTGGCCGACACAAGACAAATATGGCGTCGTCTGAGACAGCAGAGAGTACATTAGCCAGTGAAGCAATGAGGATACTTCTTACTTCTAAAGCCCGGAACACATCAAGCCGATGCCGACGAACTAGTGGCGACGAAAGCAGACTGCGGGGTTGGCTCATGTTGGCAATGTCTGGGTCCAAAGTTGCCCTGACACACCAAACTGACATTAGACAGCCAACGGCCAAGTAGCACGTCCATTCTGTGCCTGCCTAAGAAGAAATGCCTTTCCGTACCAGCAGGTGGCCCGACTGACCAACGAGCTCCGACGCCGATCCTACATGTTGAATCAGCCAAAAAAAAGCCACCGATGACCAACTTCAGCCGACAGTGCGGAACACACTGAGAAAACTTAGGCCCAATCCCAATTCTATTTTATACCCCTTCGCCTACCCCTTTGCCCTTCCCCTTGCCCCTTGAAACAGAGTGGCAAGGTGTAGGGATGAAAATATTCCCCTAAGAAATGGGACACCACTACTACACCATTACACACGTCATCATACCTAGTTTCTTTTATTAGTGTCCTGTAACATTTAACCAGTATGAACAGCAATGAAGTGCGTATATCAACAGAAATCAGGCGCGAGCACGTTTAACAGATTACTCGCTCCCAACGTTGTTTTGCGCTGTATTTTGGACTTAAGACAACGGCGCTCGGTTTCAGTTCGAAAACGTATGAGCCTTCGAGTTTCCCAAGAGTGGTGAAGCCGCTTTTCCATCGAGCCAAGCTGTTTGTTTAGCCGTTCCATTCCGTGCCGAGCCGGCCGGTACGGATATGGTTTCGTTTTCTACTGTGGTGCTGCGATAACGGACCTCTTTGCAAAGTAATACAAACGAGTCAGTTGTTGCCTTGGTAACGCAAGAGTTTACATATGATACGAGATGTAAATAGCTATGAAGGCTGACCAGGTATTTCTTTTAACTGTATTACTCATTTGTGTTCACATCATTCAAATAGTGCGTTTAGCAAGCTACGGAGAAACTGGCAGCCAGGTAACACATAAATGATCGATCCTGAGTGGAAATATCACTACCATGATCACTACACGCATTCTAGCAGCACGGTAGTTGGTGTATGCAGGGAAATTTCTCATACCCCTTCGTTCGAAGGGGGGTCCCGAAAAATCTTCATTTGAAGGGCTATCTGGCCCTTCCCCTTACCCCTACCACTCCAGCCAAAAGAGAATCGAGACACCCCTACCCCTTCACGTGAACACGCAAAACGAAGGGGTAGGGGAAAGGGGAAGGGGTAAGAGGTAGAAATGGGATTGGGCCTTAGTCAGCCGACGAAAAAAAACTGCCCGTTGGCCGACCGTCGGCTTGGTGTATAGAGTACAGCTAGGTTTAATAAATGACTTAAGATGGATCTTATGGTCGAATTATTTCTCAGAACTTACTGATGGCTCACAATAGGCTTGATCTCTGAACAATGAAAAAGAGAAAGAAAAAGGAAGAGGAGAGCTTTCCTATTAGATTGGGTTTATTAGTGGTGCTCAAAATTATGCCATAGCAATCGTTTAGATTACTTTTGTAACTGGCCCATAAAATTGAAGCAGCTGTTGTAAATAAACAAAATCAAGAAGGAAAGTATGTGTAGTTACTTGTGGTTCTATTGGGAAATTAAACCACACGAGAACAAAAAGGAAAATGTAAATAAATCAAATAGATGAAAGAAATAATACTAATAAAAACGAATAGCTGACTGCTATTATGATTAAAAGAAAATAACAAGATTTAAAGAAGTGATTAAAACAGCAAAATGACCTGGTATTGGGAATAATTAATAGCACTAGTGATTAACAATTAGATTAACTTTGGAAATGACTATACAGTTGGTCACAACTGCAACGTGTTCAGGACCACACCCTGTGTGTGTCCCTCCATGAAGTTAAGTGAACATGCTATTGAAAAATCTCAATAAATCTAAGAATTCTTCTTTAGCTAAACAGTTTACATGTAATTAAATTTAGATTTAATTAAATTAGTAACTGCAAATTTAGCTGAACAGCATTCAGGAAGAAATGCACCTAAGTGCACGTAAAATTAGCCGAAAGAATTAAAGTTAAGACGAGAAAGTGAAAAATAAAAAAAAGGAATGTGGTAAAAGGAAATTGGTTTAAGTTTTTAGTTAAAGGCTTCAAGTAAATGATGCTAACAGCTACTGTAGAAGTTATTAGTTAGCTACACCTTAGCTGGAGGGCCGCTAGGTCGTGTTAGCTTAGCTCCCTAGCCTGGTTTGTTTACAATATGATGCCATGAGGCGAGTTAGCACTTCCTGTGACAAGTCGTTGTCATGGGAACCAATGCACATCAGAGCAATTCAAACAGTTCATGGAGACTGTCTTCCCATTTCAAACAAGTTATCATAAAATGTGGCGCTTATACTTTCAGATTTTCAAAACTTGATATTACATTCAACAAAATGCAAATATGTTTTGGCATTTGCGAATTTCACTCATGTAAACTCTTCTCTCTACTTTAAACAACTTCTTGTACTTGTTTACAGTGTAATTACATAGTTTTGCTGAAAGTCACAGCTTGTTTAAGCATACACTGTTACATCCGCCTCGTGCATGAATACTGGTGTTCCTTTCAGCAAGTGAAACACAGTTTTGGTAACTAGGTAGCTATGCTTGTAGATGCAGCCAAAGTTTAGATGAATGACATCAATCTAGCTATAATTTCTAAGGCCGTTACACTGTAGAAAGCGGGGCCTCACCCAAATCTATAATTATAAAACACTGTACTGAGATTTATTAATCAGAAACATGTTAAGTGATATTGCCATTGGTATTTCTTCAACCAAAGCAGAGTAATCAGTTTTGGTAGAGTTTACATGCCGCTGAGCTGAGATTCCTTTCGTCAAACAGACTCACGCTTTAATGCTGAGATTAGAGTTTCTTCGCTAAAATCAGATTAACTTTACTGATACCATTTGAACATATGCTAAAATGTAACAAGACTCTTTCAGTTACAGCAGAGATGTCAATTCAAGCTCTTGTTTTATCTGCATCTAACAAGCCAGCCACTAGTGATCTACATGCGAATCGAACGTCGTATCAAATGTCATGTCGGAATTATCAAAGGCCCACTTTCAAGTGGACGGTGGTTTAAGCGAATGGTGTGAGGCCGTGCTAGCATAACCAGCTCCATCTGGTGTCATTGTGACGTATGCGCTATCTGGAGTTAACGTTTCCTTTTACAAGTCGTTGTCATGGAAACCAATATGCTGCAGAGCCAAGTCAAACAGTGTATATCAAATATCTGCATGTTTCAACATATCCGTGCATAGTCATAGACTGTCATGGGCACTTGAGGCTTACACATTCATTCAAGGTTTTCTTTCAATCAGTAAAATTTTACTAATGCAGACTCCTGCTTTTCTGTGAACACAAGTGTGACGAGCAGGGCGGGCGAGAGCCGTGAGGGAATGGCAGCTGCGCGTTGCACCGGCCTCGAATCTCTCACGGAGGAGCTCCGGAAGCATAAAAGGGGAGCGACGACAGTGAAAGACGAGAGAGGACCAGGCCTGGACTTTATTTTATGGTTTTGTTATGTTTGTGTGGCCGGCAGACGGCCGTGAGGGTCTGCCGGCATTACTTTCGTTTTGTATTTGTTTATTTTAAATATTAAAATTGTTTTGAACGTTCGCCGGTTCCCGCCTCCTTCTTCCCGTATATACGAACTGTGTTACAACAAGTTTTCACCTGCTTTAATAGCCTCATGATCTGTGCTGACTAGGAACCTTTGTAGAAGCTATGTGGAAGGCATTGTGTTTGCTGTTCAATGTCACTGGGGTCTTGTGTGTTACAGGCCTTCTGTGTCAGGTCACATGAATGGCATTGTGTGAGGGCAGGCTGTGCTGCCCAAAAGGTGACCAACTGGTGTAGGAGGCAAAGGTCCTGTTTGTGTCCTCCTTTCATTCCAGAGTCTGTGGCAGTAACATTGGGACTTTCAGATCTGCCCTGCTTGGTGTCGAGGGCAGCACTCCATCCGCGTTCAGACTTCTGGGTCCTTTATGGACCCTGGTTTCAGCTGCTAGTAGTCTGATAGGAGGTTTTCTGGCTGCTGAGTCAGAAAACGTCGCGATTCTGGCTGGATGTGCTCCCGAACAGAGAGTCTGTCTTGGTGGGTCACACCAGTCAAAGACTTCAGGTGAAAATTAATGTCTCGTACGTTGGCATGGAGGTTGTGGTCTGCTAAGCAGCGGGCTCTACCCCCTTTTGTGCAGGGCTGGGGGAGCATGCGCTGTTGCTGTGAAGTTCATCAAGGTGCATTCTCCTTGTGGGGTCAATTTGCCGTTGGTCGGACTGTTTCAGTTCTTTTGGACCACAGCGAGTTTGTCTCCAACGCTGCCGAATTGCTGAGTCAGTGTTTGGATTTCAGCTCTGCATGCAGATGGCCTTTAAGGGCCTTAGCTTTAGCGTCTCTTTAAATTCAAACAGTTCTTTACGTTCTTTAAGTGGAAAGTTCTTTTTCAGGTCTTGTTTGATGGCATTTTCCAGCTGCTCTCTGTGCTCAGCAGCTGTCAGAGCCTCCTGAAGACTGGTGATCTCCCTCAGTTGCTCCACTCTGTCAGGGTCCTTGCATCTGTCCTGTGTCTTCTCATGCTGGGTGGGTTGGTTCTCTGTGGAACTCTGTGACTTGCAGCATTCGTTCATTTACCTCCTGTTGGAAGCCCATTTGAACATGGGCTAAGAGGAAGATGAAGCTCTTTGTGGCTCAGGCTGGGTGTCGAGTGTCTGATTGTGTTGCCAATCTTGCAGTTCCTTTCTCTGCGGTTGCAGGTCGTTGACTGCTTTGGCTGAAGGATATCAATCACACTGTTCCGCTGGGTCTCCAGGGGGTCCTGGATGGCAGGGCTGGATGTCCTAGGCAAACTGGCATGCTTGTGGGGACACGAGAGAGAGAGATGGCACAGGCAAATGCAAGTTTGTACAGAACGGGGGAAGCTAGTATAGGACTTATTGCTGAACACAACTAAGGGGTTTGAGTATCTTTGTGGACAGCTGTAAGCTGTGTCGACTGATGACTGGGCTGGTACATGTCGTCAAACTATTACTCAGAATACTGATGTTTTTTTTTTTCACAGGTTGTCACCATGAGGGTGACAAATAAACAAAACTGAAATAAAACAACAAAATGAAATCAGAAAAGGAAAGGTGGGAAGAGGGTTTTACCTATTTAGTTTTGCTATGAGATATGGCTAAGAAGGTGTCACTTGTTCAAGTAATTGCTGCTGTGAGATGGCAAACACCTCAAGATCAAAAGGAAAAGAAACAATGGGAAGTGTTTCTAGTCCTTTCTGGGGCCAACGGGTGCATTGGACGGTGGCCGTACCTCATGTACTCAGCCTGGCACTAAAGAGTGAGGAGGAGTAGTGAAGAGATAGGAATTAGGATATTAATAAACTATAACTTAAATTATACCTCATTACGGCGACAACAGTTTCTAGAACTACTGTAATCCTATAAAGAGAGGGAAGATGGTGATGGTAAAATAACTAAAAATAGAGTAAAAGCAGAAGGTCCTTTTAGATCTCGGGAACTGAAAGGGGAGGTGAATACACAAACTGATTTAATTCAACTTCAAATTTAATTAAATCCAACTTAGCTGAATAGAGACATTCAGGCTTAAACAAAAGAAAGTGAATGAAATAAAATAAAACAAATAGAGGAGGAATAAAAATTAAATTATAATTTCCTTATAGATTTAGGAATCTAAAAGGAAAGGTAAATAGACAAAATATATATTTAATTAAATTTTCAAATTTAACTAAATTCAACTTGGCTGCATAGGGATAGTCAGGTTAACAAAGTATTTGAATGAAATAGAAATAAAATAGAGGAATAAGGTTAAAATAAAAGTAAACTTGGACTTTCCTTATAGCTCTAGAAGCCTAAAGGATAGGTAACTAAACAAACTGATTTAATAAAATTTCAAATTTAATTTAAATTCAACTTGGCTGAATAGGGATATTCAGGCTTAACAACGTGAGTGAAGAAAATCAACTAAAATAAAACAGAATATGGGAGGAATAAAGTCGAATAAAAAAAATGAACACACACACACAAATGGTTTAAACCAGTGATGGGTGCCTTTAAGGTATGCCTTGTGAAGCTTTGGAACCCGTGGAAATCATTTGTCTTGCATCAGTGATTCGAAGCATGTATCAAACTGCTAAAGTTACGTGATTTCAGTAAACAAGGATTGTGATGCGTCATAGCTATTTCAAGTGATTTGAAATTTCAATGGTTCGTCTCTAAGTCTCATGAACCCATGTCTATACATGATTTGGATATGAAATGTGTATCCCCCATCAATAGTTCAAATCAAAATTCCTTAGTCTAAGGGTCCCAGAGTCTATGAGTCTCTGGTTCGAAGGTTACACTTCATGCTTGCACTTGTCTAGGTGTTAGCAGGGTGCTAACAGCTTTAGTCGAGGTAAAGGGTTTTGACCTGAACACCATCAGATTAACTTGATGTAGCTACATTAAAATTAATATTACAATCAATTAACCTTTTCATCCAGTGAACACTCAGTGTTAATTGTTTATTAATTCTAAGAAATGTTCATTTCCAGGTTATGGGAAACAACATTCTTATTGTACAGTACTACTCAGAGCATGTAGTCAAGATCTAAATCATTTAAGAGGCAATTTATTAGCAGACGGAGTCAGAACCAAACATGTATTTTGCACAAGCTTTATTAACTAAATCACAAACACATAACTAAACTAACAAACACATAACATACACGCAGGTCACACCCACCCACAGGCCCACAGGCCCTGCAGTCACTGTGTTGTCGGAAAAGCAAGAGAAAGGGAGGAGCATTGCGTGCTGGCTTTAAGCTCTGGGAGAAGTCACACCCCTAAGGGTTGACCTGACCAATGAAATGGGTAGGATCTTCGAGCGGCAAAATTCCTCTATGGGGGCTTTTACGACCGAGTGTGATTAAAATGGCGAGTTGCTGAAGAGGAACTATTAAAGATTCTTGTAATACTGATGTGTTGCACAGGTATCTCAATATTGTATAGACAAGCATTTAAATCTTCTCGATACGAACCCATAGACACTAAACATGGCATAATTGAAGTTACCTTAAATGTATCATTAAACATGTGAATACAATACTGAGTACAATACAACAAACAGTAATAATGGATACAGTTTCCTGGGGATATGCATGTTCATTTATAGAACAGTCTGTCTATAAATTAATGCAGGAAAGTCTGTTTTTTGTGGGAAAGACGCAGGAAAGATACAGGTTTTCTGTGTCTCTTTGTCTCTGCTTTTCCATATGGCAACACACACATACTTCAGGGCAATAAAACTAAGGGGGATGGGGACAGACCCCAGAGTAAGTTTTAAACAATTATTTGTTAAATATAACAAAGAAATGTTATATACGCTGCTGTGGTGGTCGTCTGCTCCACCGTGGGGGTCTTTAAGCCCATCTGTGCTACTGTGGTGGTCGTCTGCTCCACCGTGGGGGTCTTCAAGGCCGTCTATGCTACTGTGGTAGTTATCTGCTCTGCTGTGGGGGTCTCTAAGACCATCAGTGCTACTGTGGTGGTCGTCTGCTCCACCGTGGGGATCTTCAAGCCAGTCTGCGCTACTGTGGTGGTCGTCTGCTCTGCCGTGGGGGTCTTCAAGCCCATCTGCAAGGCCACCTGTCCAGCCTGCTCCGCCCTGGCCACCTGCTTCGCCTTGGATTTCTGCTCTACCTCAGTCTCCAGGCTGGCCCTCCATCCATCCCCCTGTTCCGACTCCGCTCCACCTCCCTCCTGGAATTAAGTTTGTTGTTGTTTAGGAGCGTCTGAAAGCCACACCTTAAAGGGGGGGCTATGTCACGATCACCAACTGGAGTGCCCTAGATAGTCACCGGAGGGCACTCCACCCCAGACCATTGCCACTCACTCATGGACTTCGTCCCCCATAATCCTTTGCCTGGACTTATCATCACTGATCATATCCACCTGTGCACAATTACATTGTTAACCCGGCCTATATAATCTTGAGTCTTTCAATCAATCTTTGTCAGTCATTGTCTTTGTGAGGATGTAGCGTGTGTTTTGCTCTGTTCCTGGATTTCTTGTTCATGTTTGGATTATCTCTTGTTTTATTAAACTTCAGCTTGCATTTGGATCCAGCCTCTCCTTTTCCCTGCATTACAGGGAACCATACAGTAGTATTTATTCCCTGAATACAGAAGTATTTATTCTGTTTATATGACCTTAAGTACGTTGTTCTTTGTAAAACCACATCCTGCATTTTTTCGCATTAGTTCCTGTCTGTGATTCAGTTTTCAACTTTAACTATAGCAGCTTCACATGAAAGGGTTTAAACACTAAAACTCTATCAGACCATTTGTTAAATAAAACCAGTTAGTTTAGATGACAACATGAAGCATATTTTTAGGTTATCAAAACATTTTTGCTTCATACTTGAAACAGTTTATTCCAACAAGTACTTCTATCTACACAAGTAAATGTGTGCATTACACACACACAGTGGGGCCCAATATATGGATCAATCAACTGATATTTTATTATATCAAAGTTGACATCGAGAGTAAATATAAAAACAAAATATATCATCATGCAAGTGCCTTCTGTCCCATGTAAGCCTTCAGATTGAGAGCAGCTGTCATGAGATATTTTGCCATTATCTATCACATGCTGGAGAATAAAAATACTTGAAACAAAGGAAATATTTTGGGAAGACACCAAACTCATGAAATGTCCAAAGGTTTATCTATTACGAGTTCATGTAGAGTTGTTTTTTTAATAATATTTTTATTCTGTTGGTCTAATTCCATCTTTGGAACTACCTTCACTTTAGCAGCCTCTTTAGCTGACTAGCAGGAGGAATTATATACCTCTCCGTCCTGGTCTTGGAAGGTCTAAAGTGCTCTGAATTTTTCCACACATAATAAGGTAATAATTGTGTGGACAACTCCATCTGAATCAGCATTCCACTAGCAGCTGGATCCATAGACACATGGATTTTGAAGAGCCATCCAAGAAACATCTTCTCAATTTACTTTTTTTTTTGGCAGAGATCTCACGTTTGTCTTCACAAAACATGCTGATACCAACTAAAGCCACATAACTGGTGCATTTATCTCAGAGCTTTCAGCATCTCATACTGTTGTAGTGCATGCAAAATCTTCATTAGAGCCCTCTATAAGTTGTTTATCTTCTCAATGAAAGACCATTTGACTTTCCATACATACTTGAGGTTTGAGTTGAATGGCCATAAAATGTCAAATAATTGGGTTTCCAGATGCTTTCAGTTTCCAGCTTTTTCAATGCTAATAGATTCTGCATACACCGTAATGGTCAAAACATCACACAGCATAATACATAATAGTACAAACACTGTGTATTTTGATATTTATTGGAGATTTATTGGAGAAGACTTTGGTAAGGTTTTAAAAATGTTCTGTCAAAACAAAAATTAAACCCTCAGATAAAAATGCTTGTAAGATTATATCTATGTGTATATATATATATGGATCCTGGAGGAGCAAAAAAACAAACAAACAACAAAAAAAAAAAAACACACATCTACAGTGACTAAAAAGTGATAAAAGATAAACCCACTGTATATTGTCACGGAGTCACAGCCAACGCCCACCAACATCCACGCATTGTCACCGGATCTCCACGCTCCACCCACTCGTTCACAGTCTCCTGAATACTAATCACCTGCATCTGCACCTCATCACCCATGGACTATATAAAGACATTCACTTCCCTCACTCCTTTGTCTGGGCTTGTCTAAGTACTTGGACTCCTTACCCGCTACTCAACTGAGTTTACTGTATTCCCATCCCGGCGTCTTCTGTCTCTAGTTCTCCGATCCCTGTGTTCTCCAGCATCTGCAAAGACATTACTCTGTTATTCAGCCAGCTAAGTCACCATTCTAAGTGCTTGTTCATTTACTCACCTGCATCCACCATCTGCCTGTGTTCGTGCCTCTGTTAAATAAACTTGTGTGTTTCACTCACCTCTCTGCCTCTGTCTGTGTCCTGACATGTATCATAAACTAATTATATTAATCATAAAAAATACCAACCCGATCTCATGGCAATACGTACTTTTTTTTTTTTTTTTTAAGAGGTGGCTAATTCGTATGAATGACCTACCCCTAACCCCGCCCCTAAACCTACCCATCACTAGGGTTTAGACAAATCGTATAAATCCGTACAAGTGAGGTCGTACGAATTAGCCACCTCATAAAATACGTACGAATTGGTCATGAGATAGCGTTGAAAATACTGTTGAGAATCAAGAAATGCAATGTCTAATGATAGTAAAGATTGTTTTCCACTTTCTTTCTCCTTCTTTTTTTTTTTTTTTTTTTTGTAAAATAAATGGTGGAAAAACTTTAAACCGTGATAAATATTTTTTAACAGTGGTGCAGCCAGTATGTCAGAAACTCATTTTCAGGTTATCCTGAGGAGGTGTAGGATATTTATGGCTGGATTTATGGCCAAAATATAACAGGCAAGAGGCCACATTACACAGAAATTAAGAACATGTCCCCTCGTGAACCATTCTTCCACAATAAACTTGCATGGAAACAATTAAGGACAAATTGTAGACAGTTACAAGCTGCAGTGAGATATGGAAGGAAAATTTTAAGGACTTTTCTGTTTTATATCAAGTGCACTATGCCATAACTGTTTTTCTGTAGTTCTTTGCCCTGCTTCAGAGATACAAGTAGCCTGCTTTATACAGATATTTCTGCAGCAGTAGCTTTGGCAACCTGTTAAAGTCAGCCTGCTGTGAAATTCTTCTTTAGTACATTGTAGAGTTCAGGGTGTCACGTTATGATGTAAGTGTAGGTGTGACACTGAAGAACGGTCTTTTCCAACGGAACACAACCACACACATGGTTTGTATGAAAAACACATTTCCTGTGCTCTCTTTTAAATATGGCCATGTGTCACCAAAGAACATTATTATTTTCAATGTGGTCTTGCATGGACAGAGGCACTCGTGGCAGTATTATATAACATGTATATTGTCTCGCTCCCCTTCTCAGGGAAAAGGGTTGCATTTACAACCTGAGATGTTCCCTTTCAAAGTGGAACTTCAATGCTGAATCTTGGTGTTTACTATATGGGCAACGCAATACTGAAGAAATGACTAGGCTGTGAATATGCACAAACAGAGTAGGGATAGCACTTAAGTGACTACAGATCTAGCCGAAGTCAGAAGAGCATGTCAACACCCATGGTGACATCCTGTGACTTCTGCAAGAGATGCACAGTGGCTCTGCTCCCCAAGCCAGCATCCATAAATGTTTAGGGAATAACCCCTAAATATTCTGACTTCAGATTAGGAAGTCCAGGTTTAAACAGCCCCATCCTGGCACCAGACAGCTCTTAGCCTGAAACCCTGGATACAAGGGAATACATAGCCTCAGCTATGTTATGCTAAGCCTGAGAGGCTCATAGGGAGCAGTCTACCAAAGTGAGCATACTAGCAGTCAGTACCGCCAGTACGCCAGCAGCCATATCACCCTATTGCCCACTGAAGCCAAGCAGGGTTGAGCCTGGTCAGTACCTGGATGGAAGACCTCCTGGTAAACTGGGTTACTGCTGGAAGAGGTGTTAATGAGGCCAGCAGGGCATGCTCACCCTGTGTTCTGTGTGGGTCCTAACGCCCCAGTATGGGGACACTATAGTCTCAAAAAGCACCTTCCTTCGGATGAGACATTAAACCGAGGTCCTGACTATCTGTGGTCATTAAAAATACCAGGATGTCTTTTGAAAAAAGAGTAGGGGTGTAACCCAGGCATCCTGGCCAAATTTGCTCATTGGCCTCTGTCCATCATGGCTTCATCAGTCCTCTCCACTGATAAAGCTAGTGTGTTGTGGGCGTTATGGCGAAATATAGCTGCCGTCGCATCTAGGTGGGTGTTGAACATTGTTAGTGGTTAAGGAGATTCCCCTCTTCATACGTAAAGTGCTTTGAGTGCAGAGAAAAGCGCTAATGACCGGCTAAATGTGTCCCTTGTGCAGTAAATAATACAACAAAACAATAAAGACGGAGTAAATAAAGAATAAGAGATGCATATAAAAAAATGTTTCAAATTGTGAATGTGCATTTTGCTGTCATTTTGATCTATTTGATATCTGGCTTGTATGGGTGCAGCCTGCACATTACATAATAGTGTAACCTGGAGGACATTCACCTGCCACCTGCCAAAGCACATTTACAACAACAACTGGCTTTGAATCCATTGCCAGTATTTACAAACTGATCACAAACAGAACTGAAAGCCTGTTGTGGAATATAAATAGTCTCCGTTGCGTCCCATACTGTTGGAGATCAGACAGCCTCCAGATGGTTATTTATGATACTACATCAAAACCATATGATGTATTATAGTGATAAATTCTTTGAAATTAATCTGTTTGATCGGTTCCTGATGGATATTTGCCATTACATTGCATAAGTAGTAGGATGATTGATTTCAGTCAGTAGAAATCAGTCACTGGCTTTACTACATCACAATCAGGTATTAATTAGTAGTCTTCATTCCATTTTGCCTATTATGAATTGTCATAAATTAATGCAGACTGGCAAATCAACACATTCTTTCTCACACAAAGCTATACGTTTATGGTGATTTTACATTGACCTGCTTGTATGTTATATTGTTGTGCACGGGTTAAGGGTTAACGACTAAGAAACGTTCCATATAATATCGTATATAATCAAAACTTTCCAAGGCATTGACAGATATCTTCCAAATGAAATAAGAATATTTTATTTGTAGGCTACAGTATAAATGTTTTATAAATGACTAAGACCACATGACTGAGACCATATTTTTTTTGTCTATATCTGGCTCCAACTTGGAGCCAGATATAGATCACTTTTACAATATCTGCCCATCCTATGGATAGTTTTATAGTACACAGCACTCAATGATTTTGATGATCTTACTTGTAAGCTTCAAAGAAAAACGGTCTTAAGAATTGAAGCCCTAAAGCATGACATTTCAACACAAATCACCCCAAATATTCAGATAATATATCTGACTAAACTGCTTTTAGGCTCTTAATGGATCATTATAAAAACAAGTCTGCAGACATAAAAGCATCTGCCTTAAGCATAAGCACAAATACTCAGACTACTGCATCACCTTATGTATTTTTCACCAACACTTTATTAGCTATCACAACCTCTCTTATTGTCCAGCACCCTACACTCTTTAAAGTGATTCTTAGATGTAGTAAATAATGCTGATAGTTCATCCAAAAATTAAAATGTGTCTTCAGCAGACTTGGATTAAACTGCTCGATTCATATGGATTTATTTTACAATCTCTTTATGAACGTTTTGAAGTATCCGATTTTTGGTGAATACACTTCAATGGAAATCTCTCAGATTTTATCAATTACTTAATTTGTGTTCCGAAGATGAACAAAAGTCTTATAGATTTGGAAGTAAATGATGACAGAAATTCATTTTTGGGTGAACTAACCCTTTAATATTTTAAGTTCATTGCATACATTTATATAATCAGTACAATTTCCATACAAGATTTTTAAGTTGAACACCTCATTTTTTTTTTCAGTGTGCGGTATTGTCAATCTGACGTTTACGTGTGCCATCCTGTCCAGCAGCACTGAATTTTCCGTTTTGTCACGAGAATCATTACTTATTCTAAAGGATTGAGCCTGTCAAAGAGATAGAGCAGATGTCACAGACACTTGCCCCAAGCTGCCAAACTCTTGTCCTCCTCATTTTTCAAGATCTTGTGCATGTGTTAGGAAAAGAAAGTGGAAGGATCCCCTGAAGGTCAGCTACTGGGAAAGCACTTCCTTTGCCAAATTCTTATGGCTTTCTGTATGTCAGGGTGATGAATTAATCCTTAGCACTCCGCTCTTTAGCAGGACATTATCCAGATTCTGACGAATTTCACCACACACATGGATTACGCTGATCTCACATGATATTCACAGTGAATGATGGAAGTGTTTTGATATGACAACAAAAAACCCAGAAATCAGTAAATGTGTTTTGGAAGCATTGTATTTGAGTGTTCACAAACAGTGTCTGAGACCCAGCTGCAATTCTTAATAAACTGTGCAAGGATTATTTCTTGTACATAATGCAAGTCTCTAAATACAACATGGTTTATTACGTAAATGCAAGAAAAACTGAACCTAAACAAAAGATAAATTACACCTTGTAGTCCAAGGGTAAAATGCACCTTTTATTTTATTTTTTAATTTATTATTTTTCAGTGAACTTTAACATAAGTTAACCCTTAAAGTCCAGGGGCAAAATACACCTGTGAATTATCTTATTTTTTATTTAGTGAACCCTACCATAACATAAGTTAAGGCTAACAGCCCATGGATGAAAAAAAATCTAATTAGCGTATCTGTTGTTCATAACAAAACAAATAATCCTGTGCATTTGATCTGATTTAACTGGAGTACAAGGATATGAGATGCATTATGTGAATGCTTGGCTAAAGAGATGCGTCTTTAATCTAGATTTAAAATAGGTGAGCGAGTCTGAGCCCCGAACATTATCAGGAAGGCTATTCTAGCGTTTAGGAGCCAAATGTGAAAACACTCTCCCTCCTTTAGTGGATTTAGATATTCTAGATACAACCAAAAGCTCAGAGTTTTGTGATCTTAAAGCGCGTGAGGGATTGTAGGGCGATGGAAGATTGATTAAGTACACAGGAGCTAAACCATTTAGGGCTTTATAGGTCAGTAGCAATACTTTATAATCAATACGGAACTTAATAGGTAACCAGTGTAGAGATGATAAAATTGGTGTCATATGATCATATTTTCTTGACCTAGTAAAAACTCTAGCAGCTGCATTTTGGACTAATTGTAGCTTGTTTATTGAGGATGCAGGACAACCAGCTAGTAATGCATTACAGTAATCTAGTCTAGACGTCATGAATGCATGAACTAACTTTTCTGCATCAGAAACAGATAACATGTTCTGTAGCTTAGCGATGTTTCTGAGGTGGAAGAAGGCTGTTTTTGTAACATATGAAATATGATTTTTGAATTGTTGTCTAATATAACACCCAGGTCTTTAACTGTAGAGTACATTCTTCTAAATGCAAATTGTAGTCTGAGGCATTCTGTGTACAGGTTTTATCTGAACTTAATAGAAGGAAATTAGTGGTCATCCAATGTTTTATATCTTTAACACACTATGTCAATTTGAATAATTTAGAGATTTCATCTGGTCGTGATGAAATATATAACTTAGTATCATCAGCATAGCAGTGGAAACTAACTGTAAACCTGAATAAGTTGGCAAAACTCAAAGAAATTGAGGCAATCAGTTGCCTTAAAATTTTTAAGTTAAGAAACTCAAAGTTTAAGTAAGCAGTACTGGCAGATTTTTATTTTGTACTCAAACATTTCAAGTTTAGAACAATTAGAATGTATGAGTACACATTTAATTTTCATGTAACCTCAATGTGAACATTTTCGTTAGCTAGCTATAACAAGCTAATTAAAAAAAAATGCTAACAAAAAATGTTAACAATAGCATGGTATAACACTTGCTGAATGAGTACTGCAATATACTGTAAAGCATTTTTGCTCTCAAACCAAGCCGTATGCACCACTTGTCACCATGATGGTAACTCTCCAAAAACCCACATTAACAAAAACTCTTCAAAATTAGTATAACAAAACATTAATCACTACTAAATATCCCACTTAACAATAATCTTGCACAAAAAAACATTATATAACACTTAATTTTAGCATTTACTCTACCTTTCGAGCATGCTGGGAATTGGAAATCCCAGCCCAGTTAAAATTAAGTTAGTCTAAATTAAAAGAAATTAGTTCATAAAACTCAAAACAACGAAACAGTTCAGTTTACTTCAAATATATCAGTTCTTTGAACTTGAAAGAAAAAGAAAGTGCTAAATACTCATAAAAGTTAATTTGACTGAACTAATTTGTTAAATTTAAGTATGTCCTGCTCAAACCAATTAATTATTTTGAGCGTTAGGGTTTACATAATATTACCAAGTGGCAGCATACTGTATATATTAAAAAT
Organism: Hypophthalmichthys molitrix; assembly: GCA_037950675.1. NCBI lineage: Eukaryota > Metazoa > Chordata > Actinopteri > Cypriniformes > Xenocyprididae > Hypophthalmichthys > Hypophthalmichthys molitrix. Next base: position 21,895,187 of record CM075506.1, read on the forward strand.
AGCACAGGGCCTAACACAGATCCTTGTGGCACTCCATAATTTACAAGCCTCACAAGAGAACTATTGTACTGAATGTCCAAGATTATTTACACAATTTTCAAAATGTGTTCAAACACAAGCAGAACAACATGTGGAGGTTGAGTTCTAGAACAAATTTTGTAAGAAATATTTGTTGTGGTCCTGTGTTTTTTAATGCTCTGGAGTCTCTATATGTCAAAGCAATGAGTCGAGAAGTAATACACTTTGGCCTGGTTTCACAGACAGGTCTTCAATTAAACAAGCATTAGGCCTTAGTTCAATTAGGACATTTAAGTAGCTTTTTATAAACGTGCCTTAGAAGAAAAACATTACAGGTGTGCATCTTAAGACACAGCAATGGCACTTACATATTTTAAGATATGTCAGTACAAGTTGCTTTCAGTTAAAACAGCTCAAACATGCATTTTAGTCTGGGACTAGGCTTAAACATTGTCTGTGAAATTGGGAGTATGTATCTTTTCTCTTTCAGTTAAAACTTCAATTCAGCATTATCCATTAGGTATGTGCAAAAAGTCACAAAAATGATAAACATTTAAGATGTTCATGTAAACAGCTCTTTAAACAAAACTACATATTCATTGTCATTTTAATTAACGGCAAAGGAAAGTGATTGATTGTCACATTTGTTCCAGGAAGGGAGGACATATTCTTCTCATTGAACTCCCACTGAGAAGTCTATCCCCATACTGAATAAACATCTGTGAAAGTATGTATACTAGAGATAATCAGACACCAAACTTAAAAGTGTTGCAAATGGAAAATTAATAGGTAACATTTTTCAGATGGACAGTTCCATTCTAAATGGTTTAAAGAACTCTTATGACAAATCTTTTGTTGCCTGGATTTTGGTCTTACTAACTTTGGTAAAAAAAAAATATGGGCATGCAGAGACTAAAATCCTGTCCAAAGTCATGCACAGGCAAATTACATCAAGCTGAATGCTCACTGAACCATTATGCATTCAATGAAGTTACTTAAATACTAATTTAAGTGCAAATCCAATGTAATTTGTTATTTTGATTTTACAGTCCAGTTTCGGTTGTTATTGTAGCTGCTTGCGGGATGTTTGTATGATACGTCAGGATTAGCGTGGCGTCTTTTTGAACAATCACTCTCCATTATTACTTTTCTTCCACTGTCTTAAACACCTTGTCTTTAACTCCCCGCCACTGGTTGCAGTTTAGTGTTGTGAGAACAGTTAAGCCACGTAGATGGGGATCCCTGTGTTCCTTGAGGCCAGGTTTCCACTACAGCATATGTGTCATGCAACTGAGGGCCAGCTGCCTGCTAAAACAGAGCGCTGTTCCAAGTCTTTGTCCATCTGCTGATCCAATTCTACAGCAACTGCTTGGAGAACAACAATAGTATTTCTAAAATGTAACACATACACTCATATGTAGATCTTGAATAAATGAATTTGGGCTGATAATCAAAGGCTAAAGAAAAACTTATATAACTACAAAACATAGGAAAACAGACTGAATGATAACCCTCATTCATTTTTCCATCCGGAAAAGGGGACAAAAAATTGACAAAACAGATGTCTTTTCTGAAGCTTTTTCATAACTTTCATATTACTGCCTGTGAAAGTATGACATTTGTTTGAATCACAACAACCAAAATGAGATCACTGATTTAGTATTTTTGAATATAATATAGTGACTGTTAAGTAATCATAATAAATAAATAAAATTTATATTATAACACAGCCACATCATGTCAAATTGCAAATCACTAAATCCCAGTTGGTTTATTGAGTAGAGCAGGTGCTCATGGCACATGTGAGTCGTTTACAGGGATACAGGTTCGAGTCTCACCTGGGTCATGTACTGATCCCATTCCCTCAAGTTTTCTCCACATTCTGGGACATCATAAAACCCCTCATGAATATATTTAAGCAATATCACACTTCACACAAGAGTGCGATAACAACAGCTGTGCTGATCGTAGACCAACAGCACGGGTGCAAGTGTGATTATACATCAGCCTTACAAAGCCACAACAACATCACAGCAAATTGTTCTGACCCTGAATGGATCATTGTTTTTGAACAAATCTGAGGAATGAACGACTGAAGTGGCGCTACGCAGACCGATCGGTGTATGACCTCAGTACTGCATAGAGCGATTAGAGAGTAGTGCTTACGAACTGCTCTCATGGTACTTTGATGTCATACACCGATCGGTCTGCACAGCGCCACTTCAAGTCGAACACACCTAATCATTTGTCAACACTTATTGGCGCAACAATGTATCTTTCAGTCACTAACACCATGTCCTAACTAGGGTTGGGAATCGTGAGAAATTTTCCGGTTCCGATTCCGGTTCTGCCTTACGATTCCGGTTCTATTAAAATAATTAAACAACTAGTAAAAAATAGTAGTAAGGGAAAAATGGACAATACTCAACTCAAACAGTCCTTTTGTTTTTATTATTCTTGTAAAATGAATTTAACAGACTGTTAATCTAAAAAAATTTGCTAACACTTCACAGTAAGTTTCATTAGTTAACATAAGTTAACTACATTAACATTAACTAATAATGAACTGCATTTCTACAGCATTTATTAATCTTTGTTAATGGTAATTTCATCATTTACTAATACATTATTAAAATCAAGAGCTGTATTTGTTAACATTAGTTAATGCATTGCTAAGTAACATGAGCAAACTATGAACAGCTGTATTTGTATTAACTAACATTAACAAAGATTAACAAATACAGTAACAAATGTATTACTTATGGTTAGTTCATAAATGAACCTTATTTTAAAGTGTTACCACAAATTAGATAAGATGCTTGAACACACATGTAAGATTCAGACAGGTGAAACTGAATATTTTTGTAAGTTGGATTCATAAAGACTTGTTTCTGAAAGAATGATTCAGTGATAGACACATTTTTAACAATAAATTTGTTGCCACCTAGTGGCGTAACAATGCAATCGATACAGTCGTCACTTTCAGAACAGAAGGTAAGTTATTATAAGTAAACATCAGCGTTTCTATCTGAATAATAAACTTTTGTGTAGGGGAGAGCGGGGCACAACCTAACGCTTTTTGACTTTCTCAGTTTGTGTAAATCTACTTAGGGTTCAGAGAATTTATTTTGTTCCACATTAATTTCACAGATGTCTGGTACAAATATGTGGTTTTGTTTCATTAATACAGTGTATACTTTTTTTTTTTATTTACCCCGAAAGAAGGGAGGTGAAATGTGATAACGTGATGGGGCACGTTGTAACATCACCATATGACAGCTAAAAAAATTATCTGACTTAATTAAAAAAATATTATGACAAATTAAAAATATACATGACAAACTAAAATATTTTGTCAATAAAAGACAATAATTATTTTTTTAATATAAAATAATAGCATTTTTTTATAAATTCAAATTTAAATAATTTTGAGGTTTGACAATGAACACTCTGTAAAACACAGCTCTACAGCACTGGTCAAAACAATACATGCAAACAGATGAAGAAACATATCCAGACATTCAGAAAAACACAGAGCTGAACAAAAACACTCCTTTTCCCTCCACTCACAGCTCTCACAGAACACGAGATGAATAGACGAGACAGTACAAATGCTGAACATTTCTTGAAATAATATTTTCTGGATGTTCAGGTTCTTCCTCTCAGTCGTTATTCACCTTTTTTTTCCCCCATAGTTTATCAACAGAAATTAATAAAAGTTAATTATGCCAGTTGTATTGTAACTGTATAGAATAGCATAGTTCTAATAGCAGGGCACATTGTAACGCAGTGTTACAACGAACCCTATCTGCGCAGCTGGAATTTAAACCTGGTTAGTGTCTTCTGATAGTGATTAAAGAACTAAAAATATAGATGCAAAATTAGCTTAACTAATACATTTACTTTTGCTATTGTTAAATGTTCAGTGATATCTTTCAAAGATTTTTGAATTTTGGCGCAATTTGAAATCGAGAACGCGATCTTTTAAAGATTAATAGTGCAGCTTTGTGCACCTCTCTCTCTCTGCATTGAAATCTTACAGCGCCGCGCGAGGGTTTTTCAGTGCATTCATAATATTCATAATGTGAGATGTCTCTATTAAAGGATACGCTCCCCGCGCTTCGCCCACCCATCACACCAGAACCGTTTTCGGAACCTAGAAATCTTGCACGGTTCCGGTTCTTTTAAAAAAACTCTAGTCCTACAGACGCGATGCGACACGGTATCTTTTCCATGTTAATCATTGTTTTTGTCCTAACTAGCCGCGACAGCGACACGCGAATATTCTGTTTCACAAATCGTTTCTATTTCTATTAAGTATGGCAATGATAATATCAGGTATTGTTTATCTGCTTTATTTAATGTTAAAAGTGTCTAATGTGAGTATATCATTCTGTGTTCCCAGTGGCTAATTCACCTCAGATCTTGAAAATAAATAAATGGGAACAAGAACGTTACTGTCAACACAATGCAAAAATTCTATGACAAAGATTGTTTCTGTCACTCCATATGTACTTTAAATAATGTTTAAATGGTGTAATATTTATGAATTTTACTATGTACTAGCCCATTTCATTGTGTGAGCTGTGCTCTTACCAAGAGAGCCCGCCCACACTCTCTTCTGATTGGCTGTGGTTTTTGATTGATTTTATCGCTTCTTATTGTTGCGTCTAGTGTGGACAGTCAATTGCTCCTTGCTGGAATCTCATCGCATCACGTCTGGTTAGGACACGGTGTTAAGGCTATGTTCACACTGCCGGTCCAAATCCGATTATTTGTGTATCTGATTGGAATCTGATCTAAATTATTAAGGCTATGTTCAGACTGTCAGTCTAAATCCGATTTTTGTGCATATCCGATTGAAGATATGAGATTTAGCAAGTGTGAATGGCAAAAAAAAAAAAAAAAAAAAAAAATGAAATGTGATTTTTACAAATCCGTTTTGAGTTACATTCATATGTAGTTTGAAATCCTATTCAAATCGCATTCCTGGAAATTCGCTTCAGTCTGACCGCTCTGGGGTGCATTTCCAAAAAGAATCGTTAGCCAACTAACATTGCAAGCTCCATCGCTAGGCTACTAACATAGTTCAACGATTTGGTGTTTCCTGAAACCATAGTTCAAACGAACTTTCGCAAACTGCATAGCAAAGCTGTGTGGTTGGAAGGATAGCTCTTGAGCTGTGGTTAGAAGCATAGTTTCTTGTTTTTATGACACGTGGACCTAATAAATCATTATCTTGAGCAAAATAAGCAAGCTGACATTAAGAACAATGTATATCTTTTATTTTGAATATATACAAATGTCATTTACATATTTTAGTTTGTCAAGAGATTTTAAGCACCGTTTTTGAAGAGTGCGAATGTGCGTACGTATGTAAGAACAGTCCTATGATTGAATCTGGAAATAAAGCAAAATAGAATTAGTCTGAGAATTAATCTGAGAATTAGTCCTCAGATTCCATGTCCGTAATTTATAGCAAAACAGATTCATTTAAAGAAGTTATTACCAAAGACTATAGAATAACACAAGACGCGTCACTCGTATTGTTTTGAATGGGAGAAAGTGCAACGCGCAATATGGCCCGCCTTCTAAATAAGAGCCAATTGCCGACTGGTAAAGTCATCATGTCACTGCAGCGGCCGTTAGAATATCCGGTTTCTATAGAAACAGTCAGACGTGCGCCTTGGAAACGAGACACAAGAGATGCGCATTTACGTCTGCGCATGTGCATTAGCTTGTTTCAGCCTGAAACCGTTTTTTTTTGTCATGATTCGAGCGTTTAGAAAAAAAATTATGAGACAGTTGTTGTCAGATTTCATTGGTGATTACAAATATGAAATTTAATCGAAAGCTGGGCAAACAGCTTTGGAGAATCTGATGTTTCCCCATTCAAAGAGATAGGAGCTGCACTTGCATGCCCGAGAGGCATTTCAAAGATAGCCGCCGAGTGAAATGACTTGTCTTAAAGGGACTTTGTTATTACTCACCACTTGCGTGACGTCATTCACCAGCATGGCTGACTGACGGGTTTGCTACGGTTTCGGGAAACAGCCGTGGCTAGCTAGTTGATTTGTTCAACGATGCATCGTACTATGGAGCAGTGGGAAACGAATGAGGCTTAAAAATCCTAAACTATGCGCTAGTCTGTCTGGAATACACAGGAACAAGTGAAGCAGTACATAAAGTGAAAAGTGCTGCTGGACACTTTTGGAAAGCTGTTCAACCAATCAAATTCAAGCTATCTCTGCTTTAAAGGTAACACGGATTGCAACAATTATGGGCTCTATTTTGTAGCTTGAGGCATTCTTGTATTTGTGCTAGCATGATTTATTTGAATATAAAGATAATGGAATTCTATGTGCAAGCCAAAAATCAAATTTTTATTTCAAAGCAGGGACTTTATGCCAGGCCCCTCTTATATTGTATGCTTAAAGAAAATGTTGGCACATGTTTAAAACAAGCTTACATTGGCCCAGTTCAAACAGCCTCAGTGGCAAAAAATTCAAACTGTTCCAATTTTTTCAGCCATGGAACAAATCCCAGTAACACATACAGAGAAGTGTATTGAAGGAGTATAATTGTACCGCTAAATTCTACTGGATTCAAATAATGTATTATGATAAATATAATAAATTAATTTGGTTTGAAATTGTAATGACAGCAAATTAAATATATTAAGTTATGTATTCATAAATATTTTGTAAAATATTTACAATTATTGAACTGAATGACATTTTCCTATATTTTATATGGCCTGCAATTACATAATGAGAAAGTCATGACATGTGTGCTACCCTCAGGATTCATTTCACCATGAGATATTTTTCTTACAGGTCAAAGAAAATGTCAGTAAATTAGCCCTCACCATTTTCACTGATTTCTCCGATTTGAGAATGTTGATGTAAGGGAGAAATTAACCTCACAAGAGAAATCATTCTTCATAGCAACATGTTATTTAAAAAAAACTGTTTTTATATGACCGAAATCACCATGGCGATTTTCTGAATGCACTCATCTGTGAGCATTTAAAGGAGTAGTTCACTCACAAATTAACGTCATCTTTTACTCTCCTTCATGTCATTCCAAACTTTTTGTGGAACACAAAAGGTGATTTTTGGGGGGTTGGGAGATGGGGTGAGGTTATTAAACTCCAAAATAATGAAAAAAAGGACCACAAAAGTTCATAACATCTTTGTGTGACAAACAGACAAAAAATGTATTTTTCAGAATTTTCCACAGAAGACAGAAGGTAATAAAGGTCTGGAATGACATGAGGGTGAGTAAACGATAACAGATCTAAACTTTAAGATCAGTTGATTATGCAATCAGACAGATGATGGACAGACCATCAGCAGCACTCACAATTTTGTTTTAAGTTCGTGATGAAGATAATACAAAGAAACCACCTTTATATTTTCCCAACAGCTAAGATTGAACATTTGACCTTCTGAATGAATATTTTAACAATGTCAAGTGAGCCCGTGAGTCACTGGCGCTGCATTAAAACTTCCATATTTGTACAGTACATAGAGCCGATCAAATTATTCAGCACATGATTTGACTTTCTGTCTTTTCGTTAAAACAACAAATCAATGGAAGACAAAAAACCTTTCCAAAATGTGTTTTTTTAGCTGGCAAAGCAGTGAGTCAGTATCCGTTAAATAACCATGATGTAGTGAGGTGTGTATGTGTGTGAGACTGTGAGGTATGTCTGGGCAGAATTAGTCAGGGCTTTGGTGGTGGTTTGGGTAGCATCTGGTAGCCTGATGTGCGGTATGATGGTAACAATCTCTGTGGCTAATGGAGTCACTCCTAATTAACTAAAAGGTTTAGCTGCAACCAAACTCAACTTATATCTTATGATCTTTTGCCTCTGTGTCTACCACTGAAGTCATGATCCAGCACAATTCGTGTAATGGCGTTACAGCAGACAAATTTCAAAGGCTTTCTCTGAAATCTTAATGCACACGGAACAGATATCTGTTGCCTCTAGAGAAGTTTTATGTAAATTGAAAGGGACAGGTCTGTGGAAGCTAAATCCCATGTGCTACAGACTGCAATCCAGACCAAAACTTGTCTCACAACATATCATTAATATAGGCTATTTTAAAAGTCCAAGAAGGAATAGAAGACAGAATAGAGTTTTTTGAATATGATGTGCCTCTTTTAAAGGACTCAGACCTCTGTCTAGTTCTCAGGGTAGTAAGTCTAAAGGCCCAGGTATACTTCATTTTCTGCGTTACCCTCTGTCTTGCGCACAGTTGAGGCGCAAAAGCCTTTCAAAGTATACTCCTTTGGCCGTGAGCGCTGAAAGACGCGCTTGAGCGAGGCGCCCAAGAAACAGATGCTAGAGACTGCGTTCCTTAAGCCCCGGGTATACTTCGGCCGTCCGCGTTCGTGCACCATCCGCATGACGTAATTTTCGTCATGCGGAGGGCTCGCAGCCGGCCGCACACCCTGTCCGCGTGTAGCCCAAATTTCGAGACCGCGCGGACAGTGCGCATGCAACAGCACATGCGCAAGCAGGACAGAAGAGTCCACTATGTGGCAATACGCACAGTACTGAGCACAATGTGCAGTCGTCAAAGAAGAGTGTGTAAAGAGCGATTCAAAAACAAGACGAGTAAATTCAGAAGCATGCCTTCTCCATCGTTTTTGATACCGGTTCTCTTGGTGTATCTTCTGAACTATGTTGCAATGGTGGATGCACTATTTTTCTTCTCTGATCCTGCCCAGCGAATGTCCCATTGATGACACGATGTCTGGTAAAGAGTATAGAAAATTTTTTACTGCGCATGATGTGGCGAACTCGGTCAACCGGGCGCATCTGTGGTTTAGTATACTTTGAAAGATGTGCAGATGCGTCCGGGCGCGGAAAGTGAAGTATAACCGGGGCTTTAGCCTCCTTGTTAGAGCGTCTGACCCCTGTGTCAGCGTTTAGGGGGGTGAGTGTAACGGACATAGGCCGGTAAGAGCTGTGCGTGTAAACCTCACTCCCCTGATCTCAAGAGGCACTCTAGCGACTCATTCTAGAGACGGCGTTCTTTAGCCTCCTTGTTAGAGCACCTGACTCCTGTGCCGGCGGACCTGGGTTCGAGTCCCACTTAGAGCGGTGGGTTCGAACAGGAGGGGTTACATTGGTGCTGTGATCCGGAGGGGGGTGAGTGTAACGGACGTAGGCCGGTAAGAGGTGTGCGTGTAAACCTCACTCCCCTGATCTCAAGAGGCACTCTAGCGACTCAATCTAGAGACAGTGTTCTTTAGCCTTCTTGTTAGAGTACCCGACTCCTGTGCTGGCGGACCTAGGTTTGAGTCCCACTTAGAGCGGGTGGTTCGAACAGGAGGGGTTATATTAGTTCTGTGATCCGGATGGGGGGTGAATGTAACAGACGTAGGCCGGTAAGAGCTGTGCGTGTAAAACTCACTCCCCTGATCTCAAGAGGCGCTCTAGCGACAGATGCTAGAGACTGCATTCTTTAGCCTCCTTGTTAGAGCACCCAACTCCCATGCCGGTGTACCCGGGTTCGAGTTCCACTTAGAGTGGGCGGTTCAAACAGGAGGGGTTACACTAAGACATATTTTTACTTGTGAGGAACATAAAGGAACATATAGCAATATGGGCTTATTTTATTAAAGTTATTACTATTATTAAGTTGTTGTTGTTGTTGAAGTTGTGGCCATGTGATTAACACACATTATGACATGTACAAATGTGGGCCACTCATTTCTTGAACCTTTTCTCCCATCTTTTTTTGTTTCCTGTGAACTAATAAGATTTTTATTTAATTAGCTTTAATTTGTACCTGTCAAACTCAATGATAATCAAAACATACCAGTTAAATAAATGAAATGAATTCAAAATGAAAAGTATCTCAATGTACACACCCTCTCAGATTACCAGTCAAAACATGTATGGAGCCATAACACAGCTATACAGTACATGTGTCTTTAATAAGAGGATAATGAGAGAAACAGCAGAAAACAGGTCAGCTTCAGTGACCCAGCATGCTATTTCTTTTATAGCTCTAGGGTGCATTTGTGTTGAGTAACATAATATACATTTGCAATCTCTTCTTAAAGATGAAAATTTAGGCCAGACTCTATAAAGAGCACATTTCACATAATTTGCTAATTAAAGTTATTATGGTAGAGTGATAGACAGGTTTGGACGGCTGTTTCAGACTGCACCATCTAATTAAACATCATTATCTCAACATATTACCAATACTTATGTTGTAGAGCAGAAAACCTTGCCACTGCATGCTCCAAGTACGTGATGCAAACATAGAAGGTGTTAGAAAGTGTTACAGACATTTTGCTATATTCTTTTAAAAAGTCTGATAACTCTCCCCTATTTATATTAAGTCACTCACTTTTATTAAATATTTTCCACCTTGAAATACATGCCTGATTACACTAAAAAAAATAGAACATCCAGTTCTTCTCTCTTCCCAAAAAACATACTGCTATGAGCAGATACAAACAGGCCATTCATTATTACTTAGGGTGATAGCACATAGAGTTTTTTGATCTTGAGCCACATCACATCAGTTGCAGGCTATACATACCAGAGTTCGTACATAACAGGATAAACATAAATGATTACATTTGTGCATGATATTAACAATTAAGACATGTTATATTTTATGCATTCAATTGCATAAAATAATTTTAGAAGAAATACAAATAATATGTTTATGTATGATAAACAGAGTGGCCGCTTTCTAACAGTGCCCCCTAAAGACAATGAGACATCCGCGAGACAGTTTAATTAGTTAATTCATCAGCTAGTTAGTTTTGGCATCAACTCCAAGAAGCTTAAATCCTTGGACAAATCTTTTAAATTCCTCAGACTCAATTTTTCTTCATCTTGAAGTAAAATAGATCTGTGGAACTTAGATCCAAGCTTAAACATTTTCCAGTTGCTGATATGCTTTTACAAGTTTACCCTAAATTTCTACTTGCCATATTTTTAATAATGAAACATTTCTGAAGACATAGTGGCCTTGTTTTACCTCTCTGCTGAATGTCAGTGTCTTGGATGAAGAAAAGAGACAACATATCCAGCATGGCAATGAATCACTCCCACAAAGATATCTTTACAAGGAATTAGATAGTTCGCCCTTACACAACATTCATAAAGTGGCTTTAGGCAATACAACATCCCTATTATATATACAGTCAGACCAAAATTTATTCAGACACCTTGAACATTTCATTCATTAATACAGTTTATTAACTATGGTTAAAAAAACACACTTGCAGCCTATATATTTACACACACACACAAAAAAAATGGTAATAAAATATGACAAGATCTCAGAGTTAAACTGTGTCAGAAAAAAAATAATCTTAATTATGTCAGATAACACTTGAGCGAAACATGGTCAGGTCAAAGTGTCTGAATAATTTTTGGTTCCAAATTTTTATCAGTTTTACTGGTAGTCCACTGTAAGAAGAATGTTTGGGTATAATATGTAACAGTTTATTTTGCTATCCTCACTTACATAAATGAACTATAGTGTCCTGCACCCACTAGTAAAAAATATATCAAAAATATAAAAAATATCTGAATAATTTTTGGTTTGACTGTATATATATATATATATATATATATATATATATTTAATTTTTTATAAATCAAATTCCTGTCCGTTACTTTTAACGTTGTCACATTTTCCTCATTAAATGAACATTACTTTACATTACATCAGATTTATTATTTATTAAAACCAATCTCATCAAGTAAGTGTTTTAAGCATTTTTACATTAATTCCAAAATAATAAAGGCAGTAACCATTTAAACAATATATTTTATTTGTGTATTGATTTTCAGCTGTTCTTTTTAATAGTCAACTTATTTCGGATCATCAGTCATGCTCGGTAAACACTCTGTCACAGACACGAAGATGTATCTTTAATTTCCCCAAGCTGATTGCTCACTAAAACCCCAGCAGTCATCATGTTTTCAGGTCTTTTCAAGTTTGATTTTGACGTGAAATAAAGCGGTGATATCTAAGTGGCTGAGCTGTTTACTTACTTTTTATTTAATCTTCCCATTGATGCCATAATTTTGTTATACAGACTGACGCGTGGAACGCGGACGTAAACAAGAGGCGCAATTTATCGCACAAACCAATCATATCCAGTCATAACCGATCATATCCAATCATAGCGCGATGGAGGCATTGCCTCCTCTCATGTGACTTTCCCCGATTCATTCTCTATTACCCCCCACAAAACCCACTACACGCTTTAGGGGCTCTGTTCATTCTCTATGAGCTCAAGGGAGGCACAAGAGACTCCCGCTGTAACTTTACCTGCGGGTGTCACTGTTGGACAGTGTTCCATTACAAAAACGAGTGACTTGTACACTTTTTATTGTCAAGAAGACACAGGGAGAACATGCAAACTCCACACAGAAAGGCCACCTGGCTCAAAAAAAAAAAATTTCTGAAGACATAGTGGCCTTGTTTTACCTCTCTGCTGAGACAACATATCCAGCACGGCAATGAATCACTCCCACAGAGATATCTTTACAAGAAATTAGATAGTTCGCCCTTACACAACATTCATAAAGTGGCTTTAGGCAATACAACATCCCTATTATATATACAGTCAAACCAAAATTTATTCAGACACCTTGAACATTTCATTCATTAATACAGTTTATTAACTATGGTTAAAAAAACACACTTGCAGCCTATATATTTACACACAAAAAAAAAAAAGGTAATAAAATATGACAAGATCTCAGAGTTAAACTGTGTCAGAAAAAAAATAGTCTTAATTATGTCAGATAACACTTGAGCGAAACATGGTCAGGTCAAAAAAAAAAAAAAAAAAAAAAAAAAAAATATATATATATATATATATATATATATATATATATATATATATATATATATATATATATAACACTACCAGTCAAAAGTTTGCAAACGGTAAGATTTTTAATGTTTTTAAAAGAAGTTTCGTCTGCTCACCAAGGCTAAATTTATTTAATTAAGAATACAGTAAAAACAGTAATATTGTGAAAGCAAATCAGCAAATGCAGCAAATCAGCTTATAAGAATGATTTCTGAAGGATCATGTGACACTGAAGACTGGAGTAATGATGCTGAAAATTCAGCTTTGATCACAGGAATAAATTACTTTATAAAATATATTCAAACAGAAAACAGTTATTTTAAATTGTAATAACATTTCACAATATTACTGTTTTTACTGTGTTTTTTAATTAAATAAATGCAGCCTTGGTGAGCAGACGAAACTTCTTAAAAACATAAAAAATCTGACCGATTCCAAACTTTTGACTGGTAGTGTATATATATATATATCAGGGGCGTTTCCTCTGAGAAGGCAAGGGTGGCAGTGCCATATATATATGTATATATATACACACACACACACATATAATTGCCCGTTAATAATTAAGTTCACCTGTCGTTCATTTAGTTCCCTTGTCTGCCTCTGTGTATTTATAGCTCTCAGTTTATTCAGTTCTTTGCCTTGTGTTGTTTCGCTGCCATGTGTTTCTTCTATGATCTTCTTCATTTTGAGTTATCGTTGTTTTCAATTAATAAAAGTGCTGCAATTAGATCCTTGAAATAGTATTATTGTATTTCTTAAATTTTTCTTCTTTCTTTTCACCTGCCTCCTTATGTTTAAAAACTAATTTTTCAACTATTAGTTAATGCAGTGTTGGTGAGACCAGTGGCAGAATTTATGATCAACATGGTCCATATGGTCTGCATTTGGTCCAGATCTCATGCACTGTGTAAATCTGTGTAAATATCCCATAAAACCCTAAAGCAGCGTTTTATAAATAGGACTTCAGGGGTCAAACATGACGCATGTGGTCCTACAGAGACCTGCATGGAGAGCTCGGTAAAAAACATCAACTCCTGTGACCTATAGTGATGTCATCCAAGCAACATAATGTGAAGCGGCAGTGGGTGTATAAACTAGGATCACAAATGTTGATCATTATAAACTTCATATTAATACATAGCTTTATAAATGTAACATGACTTTAATGCACATCTTTGAAAGCGTGCTTGTTTACAGTCCCTGAATTTGGATCCTTCGTGCTGCTGAACTTTGAGGGGACTGTTGTGACAGTATACAAAGATTTATAGTTCAATAACTTTCTCTTTCCTCAGGGGGATTTATGTGAATTCCTGTTTGATATATTGTACATGAAATATAGTGCAGCCATATGCTTTGGTTAAGTTTTACAGTGCTGTGATATCATGCTTATAGTAATGTCATGCACTTTGAGTCTATTTTAATGCATATTTTCATATCTCACCCTTCACACATCTATGTGTACTGTAATTAATTAGCACTTGTGTGTGTGTGTGTGTGTGTGTGTGTCTCACGTGTACAAACAAATATGATTTTCCAGCTTGTTCTCATGTAAGTTGTTTTGTCTGTGGGATATTTTGCTGTTGAGCTGGTTGGCAGATGCCGTTACTAATGTTCAACACAAGGCCTTTCAAATGTGAAGTAATGCAAGAAGCAGATGTAGTAGAATGCACCTTGAGTGCTTCATGAGAGTCGCCAACTATCTGACTGTCTCAAAATCTCAAGCTTTCTATATTTTGCCTCCACTTTATCTTTGCAAAAACACAGCCAGAGCTTTTTTCACATTAAACTTTGCATACCTTCTGCTCCAGGTGTTTTCCAGTGTACTGTACCAACACAAAAGTAGACATGGATTGCACAACCTCAAACACCCATTGTCACAGCTGTTGTTTAACATGTAGATACAGCGCCCTCTGTTGATCAGTGGCTATAAATATATTGTGATATTAGAGATTTATTTATTTATTTTATTTTTTTTTACATATATACAATCAATTGATATTGAATATTTGGTAACACTTTACAATAAGGTTCATTAATTAAGCAGCATTAGTTAATGTATTAACTAACATGAACTAACCATGAGCAATACATTTGTTACTGTATTTACTAATCTTCGTTAACGTTAGTCAATGAAAATACAGTTGTTCATTGTTTGTTCATGTTAGTTCACAGTGCATTAACTAATGTTAACAAGATTTTAATAATGTATTAGTAAATGTGTTGAAATTAACATTAAAAAAGATTATTAAATGCTGTTGAAATTAACATTAACAAAGATTAAGAAATACTGTATAAGTGCAGTTCATTATTAGTTCATGTTAACTAATGTAGTTAACTATTAACTAATAAACCTTATTGTAAAGTTTTACCTAATATTTAAATACGCAAGCTTCCAGCTAACAAAAAATGTTCTAAGAATGTTTTAACGTTTCCATTAAGTTACTTAAAAAAAGTTCTCTGAATGTTCAAAACCTCTAGTTTAAAAAAAAAAAAAAAAAAAAAATTATATATATATTAAACTTTTTTTGATAAAAATACTTGGTTTACAAGTATTACGGAACATTCATTTGTGAATGTTCTCTGTCTCTGAACCATCTGAAAAAAGTAGTAACATTTAAAAAACATTAGACAAACGTCCAACTAAAATGTTTCTGAAAAACATTCAATGAATGATGTGTAAATAATGTATTTGTGCTAATGTTTTGAGAACATTTTCAAAGACATGATAACTTGAACAAATGTTCTATAAACATTACTGGAAGAATGTTTGTTATTAACTTTGAGAGAACCTTGCCAGAACGTTTAACCAAAGTTCTGAGGACTTTCCCTGTTAGCTGGGCTAGATTTTGATTACCCACAGTCATCTAATGCTCACTTAAAGTTAATTTCTGAAATCATTAATAATCTAATAACAACATCAAATGTAAATACCTAGTTAATAAATCTAAAAATGAATCTTAATTTTTACAATGTATAGACTATTACAATGTTGTGATGCTTAAATTCACTGCATTTCAAATAACTGATTTTGGTTTATTTAGAAAAAAATGCATAGAATTTGTATATCAGTCGTTTATCGGGTATCGGCCATAACATAAAAATAATTATTATCAGTCAAAATTTGAATTTCTGTGCATACTGTACCTAACTTCATCCTTAATAGTATCTGGCAACTAGACGCCTGAAATCAATCATAAACACATAGCGATGTAATGTGTGAAGAATTATCTAACTGTCTGGAATTAATTGGTTCATATAAACACAAATATTTGAGTGCCAAAACACATTATACTTTTTTTTTTTAATAAGTGACTGCTCTTAATTAGATGGGGAGGGAAAACGTTTTGAAAACAAATACAAAGAAACCCAGCCTTTAGTTATTAATCCAGTTAATTATAATGGAGAAAAAAAAAAAAAAAAAAAACATGCTATGAAAATGTATAGGCGTTTCAAAGGCTGCAGGAAATTCCTCACTGTACAAATTAAAACCTCATTACAATAACTTCATCTGTCAACAATATGAGAATTAAAACGTCACGTGCTGATTTAAAGGCAGATTGAGAAATGGATAAACTTTAGTGTCATTTATAGAGAGCTGCCTGTCTTCAAAAAAAAAAATTTGCTCATATTCATCACCATTTCCATAATACAATTTGTTATACATTTTAACCTTAAATACTGGGGGAAAAAACGATCGAATAATAAAACGTGAACTACTCTACATCTGTCAAGCAAACTCCTCTAACCAATCAGAAACCTCAGAACGCATCAAGTGACTGAACGCGGAAGCACATGTGTAGTGGACGCGCTGCTACATCATCTTTTCTATTCGATCACGTAATAGACACGCGCAAGTCGGGCAGCAGCTCAGCTGTCAGAGGGCTGAAGCTGTTCAGTCAACAAACCCGGAATAACGCGAAACACGCATTAAACTCCATATTTCACTTCATTTGTCGCATCTCCTGGTGAGTTACCAAATGGAAATATTTGGTTAAATGCTTTGACTGTAACAGAGGTAGAGGCGGAAGTTTATATGTGGGCATAATAATATGGTGTTAGCAAGTAACACTCTTATTATTTTGGATTCTGTGGCTTTAATACTTAAGTTACTCGTGTTTCAAGATTCACTCGACAAACTACCAGCTGGGCCTCTTCTTTAAGTTTGAATGTCACTGCGCAATGTTAAGCAGGTGTTTTGTAAATCCTCATATGACTCGGTCATGATCAGTGTAAGCTGGTTCAGGGCTAATAAGCTGGGAAAGATGTGACAGGAAAAGATTATTTGACTTAATTTGTATGAATACGCATAATAATTGAATTTAACGTATGTTGACAAGTTCTTCCTTCAGAAAAGTATTATAGTGTTTACATGGTATAGTCATTATTATTAACATATTAAAACACATGCTGACAGCATTCCTGACTTTCATTTTCATTCTGATCTTTTCAGTTATGGAGCAAGCAAAGCAAGAGGCATTTGATCAAGCCAGGCTGCAAGTGATCAAAGATGGCTACGGAAAGGCATTTGAGTGCATCAATAAAGGCCTGACCGAGGACGAGGCGGGCCATGGCGCAGAGGCACTAAAACTGTACCGGCAAGGACGGCAGCATCTCCTCAGGGCACTTAGTGTGCCTTCGCAGGGCGTAGAGTGCGTGGGTCCCTCCTGGGAAACGGCTAGGCAGATGCAGCACAAGATGCAAGAGACCCTCAACAACATCACCACGCGTCTTGCCATGCTGGAGACCCACCCAGATCCCAACGGAGTCTCAGATAGCAGTGCAGCCCCTCAGAGACTCTATCCTGAAGTCCCAAAGGTCAAGCCAGAGAGGTCGACTCCACCACAGATGCTCCCTTCCAACGTCGGGGTTGCAGGGGCTTCAGGTGGGTCAGTTCCGGTCTCCCCAACAATGCAGCCCAATATGTTAAGCGACCAGCCCCCTGCATACACCCCTCAGGCCGCTGACGGGCACCTGACAATTTCCTATGGTACCGACTCTGGCGAGCTCTCTTTGGTAGGCGACGAGTTCTACAGCCATACGTCTAATTCTACACCTTCTCTTCAGAGTTTGGGGGAGGATGGGGAGGAACTCTTTTTCCTTCCTCAAGGAGTGCAGATCTTCTTTGTTACCCCTGATGGGCAAGTGAGCGCTCCCTCTTACCCAGGGTACCTACGCATCGTAAAGTTCACCAATGACTGCTCAGAGAGGGTTCCAAACAGGCCACCTGCCTTCCTACAGGTAAGAAATCACAAGTTCTGTTATTAATTTACTCTTCATTTGTCTGAGAGAGAATCTCACAAAGAAATGTTATGTTTTCAAAATCTAATTTCTTGTTTTTGTCTTTTCATTTTGTGGGTTAAATGTGACCCAGACACATTTTGGGCAAGTTTCATAATATTCTGCCAAAAACTGTTGCTTGTTGTGTGCTCTTTTCATCCATAGAGACTTGTAAATTTATTAAATTCCATGAATTTGGACATAATGGTCCATGGAGGCTTGTTTCAAGTCATGGTGCACTGTAACCTACTTTCACAACCTTTTTATCTGGCTCCCTTCACTTTTGAGATGGTGTTTTCGATGAGGTTGACCTCATCCGTTGTTTCTTAATGGTGTCATGTGAGTGTATGCTCACTGCTAATATCCAATAAGCTTTCACTGAGTGACTTCATCATGGGAAAGCCCCAGTTATCAGGTGGACAGGTGTTAAAGAATGAGCTTTATGACCTGATGGTATTTTCTTGATTGGTTCATCTTCATGAATATAAACAACCTAGTTTAGCGCAATACATTTTACACTTTAAACGCCACTCTTCTGTTGTTTTGTGATAACATTTGATAATATTGCTATTATCTGCCAGATGTAAATAGACAATAAATAAAATGATAATCACAATATGAGATGATTGTTTACACTTGAACACCACACTGCTTATAACGATTGATAATATGCCGAATGTAAACTCACAATTCACAACGTGAGGTAATTGTATGGAAATTTTATATTTGTGTGGAAATCAAAATAATAATATTTATCCTATCATGGCCCAAAGACTCTTACGTCCTAAAGTAAACTGTATCATCTCTCCACACGGACATTGAGGCCATAGATTAGCCGTGTCATCAAGCTGAATAAAGAACCTCCAGTTGCTGCGCTTTAGGCTTTGACTGTAATCCAATTTAATGCTACCAGTCATGAGGACGAGATGAATGAATCTAACTACAGAGCTGTCTACTGTCTCAACTTGGAGGAAATCCAGACCTGAACCTCATATTTTGATCCTCCCTAGAAATACAAGGGTCAATTTCCATTTATAACTTTTCACTAGAAGTGAATCCATTACATATGTGCAGAAAAGATACTGTCAACAGGCTGCATCTTTTATGATTTATTCAAATGTTGAATGAGAAACAATTTAGAATCTGAAGCTTTATAATCATGTTTGATTTTTTTTTTTAATTAATTAATTTATTTTTATTATTTTTGTAGAGTCTGCAACATCAGGTCACTACAGGTCTCACAAACCAAGACAGGCCTTTAAAGAGATAGTTCACCCAAAAATAAAAATTATCCTATGATATACTCACCCTCAAGCCATCCTATATGTATATGACTATCTTCTTTCAGAGGAACGCAATCTGAGATATATTTAAAAATATCCTTAGTCCTCCAAGCTTTATAATTGTAGTGACCCCCCCCCCCCCCCCTTATTAACCCTGGGGGTTAATAAAGGCCTTCTGAAGTGAAGTGATGGGTATTTGTAAAAAAAAAAAAAAAAAATGTCCATATTTAAAACTTTATTACCTATAATAACTAGCTTCTGCCAGACGGCCGTACGGATCGATTTGCGGCAGAAGAGTGAACTCTGACCTGACACAATGACAAACACAGAAGCGCAGAGGACAAAACGGTCACGAAATAGAAGTCTAAAACGCAAAATTTTAATGAGAAATGTTGGAGGATTTCAATATAAAAGAAGAGGAGCTTGAGTTTGTTTGAACCGCGAGAGGCATCTAAGCTTACAATACTCCTACATCCTGCGTCATACATTGCGTCAGGGGTTGCTCATTTGGCACAAGTCGACTTGCACAGTATGCGTACGGTCTTCTGGTGGAAGCTAGTTATTTTAGTTTATAAAGTTTTAAATATTGATATTTTTCTTGCTTCAGAAGGCCTTTATTAACCCCCTGGAGCCATATGGATTATATTTATGAAGGCTCTATTCATTTTTCATCTGAAAGAAGATAGTAATATACACCTAGGATGGCTTGAAGTTGAGTAAATCATGGGATAATTAAAATTTTTGGCTGAACTATCCCTTTAAAAGCACTACTTAAAAAAAATAATAATTAAAAATTAAAAGAATATATCAAATCAGAAATGTGATTCCCATGCTTTTGATAAAGCATTTACAAGAATTTTTTTTATTGTTTGATCTGTAAAGTAAGGCCTTTAAGATCACTATTTTAAGGCAATATTAATATTAAAGTAAAGGAATAGATTAAAATAAGAAATGTGGTTTGTATATTTTTGGTAAAACATTTACATTAATTACACAATAAGAATTTTAAGAATTATACAGTAAGATTTTTATCACTTGATCTGTAAAATAAGACCTTTAAAAATCACTATTTTAAGGTAATATTAAAATTAATTTGAAGGAATATAGAAATAATCAGTGTTTGTTTTATTTCTCCATATCTTTTTAGATAACTGGTATCAATCTCAGATAGGTTTGTTAAATAGTTTGCCAGGTCTGCTTACCTGTAGGTAACTAGAAAACCTACCTGTTCCACTAAACGTTTTTATTATTTGATCTGTAAAGTTGTCTAGTATAAATCATACTTTTGAGGTGGGACTATATGTTTAAGTGGAGTAATAAGTATTTCCCAATAAGTAGGATATATGATCCTGAGTCAACATCCTCATGCTTATTAACTTTTTATTGCCTGCATATTTGGGTAAGGGCCAACTTTATGGCCTTGAAACACATTTATATCAGCCAATAGCTGTAGGGGTAGGTTAAAAGTTAGAACTGTCCTACTTGAGTAAATCACACTTGTTATTTTTTAATTTCAGGTTTGTGACTGGCTTTACCCCTTGATGGCCTCTGACTCCCCAGTCCTGCTGTGCAACACCGGGGTCTACATGTTCCCTGACATGATGGCTCCTACCCCGGGCTCGTATGTTGGGGTGGTCCTTTCTTCCGAGCTTCCCCAGAAGGAACGTGAACTCTTCCAGAATGTTCTTTCTCAATTGACTGACCTCCGTGTCCAGGTGAGCTGTCCCTGTGTCCCCTCAGGTCCCACCTCAGAAACACAGGGGTCAGCTGTGGCTTCAGAGCAGGTGTGGTGGCTCAACCTCGTCTCAAGCTTTGTGTTTGTCACTGACACAATCTGTGCTGCTTTGAATATTAATTTCAGTATCTCACTTGTTGCTGAACCTATTTGGTATTTTTTTTTTTGAGTTTTTCTTTTTTTTTTCTTCACAACAGACTAAAATCAAGAATTTTACACTGTGGTAAAATTTTTATGTATTTTATTTGCAAAATGTTTACACACTTTAAATGCATGAACAATGTGCATGTGTTTGGAATGGCCTTTAAATGTTTTTTTGTGCATGTTACTATGCATTGGGCACATATCAATGCACCTGTCTGCCTCATTAACCCTTTACTATCTTTACAGATTTCAGGTGTATTTGAGAGTTTAAAAGATTTATTTAAGGTACTAAAGCATTGCAGTTCCACTGAATGACAAGTGCATTTGAGTTGTGTATATTTATACTACACATAGCAACACAGCAGGGTGAGTATCACATTGGAGTGCGTGACTTAAAGGCTTAGTTCACCTAAAATGAAAATTCTGTCATTAATTACTCACCCTCATATCTCTGCAAACCTGTAAGACCTTTGTTCATCTTCAGAACACAAATTAAGATATTTTTGATGAAATCTTTTTGACCCCCCTATAGACAGCAACGTCATAACCACTTTCAAAGCCCAGAAAGGTAGTAAAGGCATCATTAAAAACAAACAAAAATAACGACTTTATTCAACAATTTCTTCTCTTCCTTGTCATTCTCCTACGATGTTGACGTTGTAAACACGGTGCAGCACTTCCGGGTTCTACGTCAGAACGCCGGCTCTTTATTGGCCAACTCCTGCATCAGCATCACAAGAGAAGAAATTGTTGAATAAAGTCGTTATTTTTGTTCTGTTTTTTGCACACAAAAAGTATTCTCGTTGCTTCATAACATTAAAGTTGAACCACTGTAGTCACATGGACTATTTTAACAATGACTTTACTACCTTTCTGGACCTTGAAAGTGGTTGCTGTCTATAGGGGGTTCAAAAAGCTCTCGGATTTCATCAAAAATATCCTCATTTGTGTTCCGAAGATGAACAAAAATCTTACGGGTTTGGAACGACAGTTCCAGTAATTAATGACAAAAATTCATTTTTGGGTGAACTAACCCTTTAAAAGTGCACTAAATAAAAGTTTTACAACCAACATACCTTTGTCATATATGTTTAAAATGTAACCTTACATGAGAGGAAGACTCCACATTAATGACAGTACTACTCTCTGCCAATAAACAAAAATGTTTGTTTGTTGATAGATAGATAGTTAGATTTGTTTGATGTGCTGAATGAAACTACTGTATCTATTATAATTTAATGCACTTGACAGTTCATGTGGTTCTTACAATGCTTCTATGCTTTCTGCTGCTTGCACTGCCTGTAGTGCAGATATTCAAGACCGTTTTTACACCTTTGGCTTTGGGTATGATGTTCATTATTCATGAAATAGTGAGTGGGCTTGGCTTTCGCTTTTGAGCTGGCACACTCCCCTGCGGTTCCATGGATTGAGAGCAAACAGGAGAAGGAGAATTAATTAGCTGTAATGCTCTTAGCAAACCAAGAACACCGTTGTTTCCCTTCTTACCACAGGATAGTAATCAACCAGTGTAAGTGTAACAGTAGCTCACCCGCACCATTATTCTTTGTTTTTTTTAAATACAGTTGCATAATCTTATTCTTGTGCTTATGTGACTCAGAAAAAAAAACATGCTTTTAGAAATCATTTCGCAAAGCAGCTGCTGGTGAGTTTGGAACCAAGTGCCGCTGTTCCCTGTAAAGGAGGGGGCGACTACAAACACCCCCATTGTTGTGGAAATAACAGGTTGTTGTAGCAGACCATGCTGACTCACTGGCTCAAGTGTTTAGAGACAACAAAGGATTTTTTTGGCAAACGGGGAAAAATCTGGAAGCATTCCCTCCTTGTGTCATTCACAATACTGGCTTATGTCCATATACTCATCCTACAAGTCACCATTTGCTTTTAGTGATTGCTTGAGCCTGCTTCTGCACTCTTTATGATGCTCTGTTTTAACTGTTGCCCACTATCCTGTGTCTCCAAGGCATCAGATGGCGCAACCGATACCATTAACCTGGGTCAGAAGGTGCCGATGGGGCCTCCTGCAGCTGAAGCAGCGCCTCCTGCTGGTGAGGAGGACAAAGTACTTCCTGAATGGAGCGAGAAGGTGGCTCAAGGGATCCTGACTGGTAAGCCGGGGAGTCTGATCACCCTAAATAAGGCTTGAATTAAAATAATGAATGAAGTGAAAGGTTTTCAACATATTCAACATACACTTTTAAAAGTTCGGGGTCATTAAAGAAATATCTTATGCTCACCAATGCTGCATTTTATTTTGATCTAAAATACAGTAAAATATTTTGTGAAATATTATTAGGATTTAAAATAATATTTCTCTTTTAATATATTAAGTAATTAAATATAAGTATTTTATAAGAAACAAGTAATTTATTCCTGTGATTGCAAAGCTGTATGTTGCTGTAAGTGTCACATGATCCTTCAGAAATCATATATATATATATTATTTGATGAGTAGAAAGTTGAAAAAGCAGCATTTATTTCAAATAGAAATCTTTTGTAATATTATAAATATCTTTATTTTCACTTTGGATTGATTTATTGTGTTCTTACTGAATGAAAGTATTTTATTTAAAAAAATTCTGACCCCAAACTTTTGAACAGTAGAGCATATATTCAAATCAGTTTTTACAGTATTCAACAGCATTTTCAAATGTCTTAAATAAAACATTAGAACTTATATTTTCACCAGATGCCAAATAGATGCATGTAAACAGAAGTTATGCCTGCCAAAGGTGGATTTTTTTAGGATCAATATTAGACAATACATTGAGAAAACCTAGATACTGTCATTTGTTTATCACTTTATTGTTGATTTAGAAATCATAAACCTAGTGTTTTTAAGCATTTAGGATAGTTGGTTAATTGTCCAACTATTTGGGTTGTGCTAGAGGAACTTTAATAGTTGTTGCCAACAAAACTACTTATAGAAAAAGAAAAAAAGAAAAGTTACTTCTTAAAATATATGGACAGGGGCTTCATGGCTGAGCTGGGGTTTGGTGAAGGGGGCGGAGTACACAGGGAAAGCCATACATAAAGGTGCATCCAAACTACGAGAACACATCACTCCAGAGGACAAACCAGCCCAAGTCAGCCCGACGGTAACCAAAAGCCTCCATGTGGCCAAACAGGCCACAGGAGGAGCTGTAAAAGTCAGCCAGTTTCTTGGTAAGAAAGTCTTTATCAACTCGCTATTACTGTCTTTGTAAATTCCTCATTTAGTTGATAAGTCAATAAAGACGAGGTGCACTTCATTTACTGTGGATGATTTGAGCCAAAAACATGTTCTGTACTGTTTCAGTGGATGGACTGTGCACTGTCGCTGGACATGTTGGCCGAGAGCTGGCACCTCATGTGAAGAAACATGGAGAGAAGCTAATCCCAGAGTCTCTGAAGAAAGACAGGGATGGACGCTCTAATATTGATGGTGCCATGGTGGTTGCAGCAAGTGGAGTTCAAGGTGAAGCGAATCGTTCAACCCAGAAATAATGCTCTTCTTTGCTGTTTTTGGTCACATGTACTTACTTACTGTTTATTTATGTTCTGCCAGACTCTTTCCTTCCAAAGCAGCTTTAAAGAAACTACAATTACATTACTGTCTCTTAGGTGTTATTGATCAGACAGTTAAAGGGATAGTTCACCCAAAAATGAAAATTACCTACTATCTGCTTTCAGATGAACACAGAGATATATTTAAAAATATCCTGGCTCTTCCAAGCTTTATAATGGCAGTGAATAGGGGCGCGATTTTGAAGCCAAAAAAAGTGCATCCATCCATCTTAAAAGTACTCCACACGGCTCCAGGGGGTTAATAAAGGCCTTCTGAAGCGAACCAATGGGTTTTTGTAAGAAAAATATCCATATTTAAAAATGCATAATCTATAATCTTTTGTCAGGATTTGCAACGATGTGGACAGGGTTGGAGGTTGCGGCAAAGAACATTGCAAAGAGTGTTGCTGCAGAGACGGTTACCACGGTAAAACATAAGTAAGTAACTCCACAAGCGTCTCGGATCATTCTACCTGCTTTTAAGTTGATCGTATCAATGTTTTAACTTTCTGCATTCGCAGTTGCTCACCAGTAACTTTGATCAGAAAAATAAAACTGCACTCACATTAGTTTCTTGAACTTTCTTCCATGTATTTGTTTACAGATTTAGGGGTCTGGAGAACATTTCAGACACCCCAAATGAAAACAAGTAGAAACATTTTTCCCTGCACCCCAAAAAAATGGCCTTAATTAATGGTCAGGAGCATGGCTGAAGCTTATGTATGTCTCTGAATCAGTCAGCACTTGCACGCAATGCTAATGATTTATTGGAGATAATGATTACATCACGTCCATTGGCATCCTGCGTTGCTTTGTACACTGATCCACAGCTCAGTGATGGAATGAATATCTGTTTCTAACAGCCAAAGTAATTAATCTCATTGTCTTTATTGCTTTATTTTTCTTAACTTTTGAACCTGAGTATGACTTTCATGATGATGTTGCATCAACAGAAGGTTTTACCAGATGGCAAACATAACCATCTTACAAACATAATCACAATTTGACCAAGATGTACAGTATATACACTACTGTTTAAAAGTTTATGGTCAGTAAGTTTTTTTTTTTTTTTTTTTTTTTTTTATAAAATTAATACTTTTATTCAGCAAGGATGCATTAAATTGATCAAAAGTGACAGTAAAGACATTTATAATGTTACAACAGATTTTTTTTTAGATTTTTTTTTTGAACGATTAATCAAATAATCCTGAAATAAAAGTATCACAGTATCCACAAAATATTAACTGTTTTCAACATTGATGATAATAATAATAATAATAAATCTTTCTTGAGCACCAAATTTTTGAAGGATCATGTGACACTGAAGACTGGAGTAATGGCTGCTGAACATTCAGCTTTGCCATCAGGAATAAATTCCATTTTAAAATGCATTAATATAGTAAAAATTCCAATACTATTTCACAATATTACTGTATTTATTTTTATTCAAATAAACACAGCTTTGGTGAGCATACAGAAAGAAACCTTTTTTAAAAACATAAAATCTTACTGACCTCAAACTCAATTTTTTTTTTTTTTTTTTTTTTTTTAACTACAGTCCTTCCCTTTCTAACTGTGCTTAAAAGTATTGACCATTTGCATTTCAACTTTTGCACACTGCAACATAATAAACTTTTTTTAATGGCATCTGTAGGATTAATTTTACATTTTAAATCCAGTTTTTCTGTAGAGAAATTACTGAATCCCTGCATGTATGTTTAACTGATTTGCTCTGCTTTGAGTAACCTCCATTTCCTAAAGCTTATTTTTCAATCACCTTTGTCATCACCCCGTCATCTCTTTTACTCAATCTGGGTTATCTATAATCAAGGTATGGGGCAGAAGCGGGCCAGGCCACAGACCATGCTGTCAACTCAGCCATCAACGTGGGCGTCACCGCTTTCAATATCGACAACCTAGGGATCAAGGCAATGGTCAAGAAGACTGGCAAAGAGACTGCCCATGCCATTCTGGCAGACTATAAAGTCCAAGAGCCGGACGGTCAAGTTAAGAAACATAAAGACCAAAAGTAGAGTTTGAGATTCAAACCTCTCGTTTCAGGTGTCCATTTTTAAGAGTAAACCAAAGGTCCCGTTTAAAAAAAAAAAAAAAAGACTGAAGAAGTGAATGGATCCTTGTCTGATGAATGCGTTTGTTGTTATTTGTTTCTGTGACTGACACTGAATTCTGAAGACCTCATTATAGTAAATGCAGTTAATTGTGCTGTCATGTTTACTATTTTCACTGGTTAAATTGTAAATGCACGTTAAAAATTCCCTTTACAAGTTGACTGACTGCCCTGCCTGCCGGACAATATTCCTGATCATGCCTTACACTTCACCAGCAATGTAAACTCAACATATCACCAATGAACTCACAGATCCATTATTTAGTTGGATCATATTAAAGCATCAGTAGTTTTGCGTGGTATGTGTCTTCAAAATGGACCCTTAAAACAAAGTGCAAGCCAAAGGTGGAATTTATTGTTTTCCCATAGAGCCTTAACAAATATTATATTCTTGTATTTAAAAAGCAATCTATTTCGAAGCTTTAATATATATGCTAAGAATGCTTTGTGGTAGTTGTTTTTTAATCTGCAGACCTGTTTGCTGTTGGTACTTTCAGGGTTTTTTTTTATGTTTTAAAATATTAAAAAGCACTTTAACCCATGCTTGGAACAGACATGAACATTTATTGAGGATGATGGGTGTTTTTGTGAATTCTTGTGAATAATAAGTGCAAAAAAACAAAACATAATTGCACATGGAGTTGGATTAAGATATTAGAAATTAGCTTAATTAAAAACCAGAGAAATCAGACATGGGAAATGTTTAAAATCTTTAAAGCTTAAAGTATGTATTTTAATACTATTTTAAATTAAGGAGACTTATATTTAATTTAAACTGTAAATGCCATTTAAATGAAGTTCTCACACTGTAGATACTGACCACTCATAAAACATGTCTATGCAGTTGTTGTTGTTGTTGTTATTAAAACAATGGCTGCACTTTTTCCTTTAAAAAAAACTTGACTATAGATAAATATATAAATATTACTTTGAACTGTTATTATAACATCTCACTGTAAGCATTAACAAACTTGTTAATTCTGTGTGTATGTCTGTACAAAATATGTCTCATTTCCATGTACTGACATTATAAACAGTTTAAAGTTTAACCACAATTCTAGGTTTGCTCAGTGACAGAATCTAATAGCCTATCTGACATAATAAATTAAACATTTAAAACATATTGTTTTGTGTATTTTAATTTAAACTGTGTGATGTGTTAAAATTTGTTGTATTGGAACAATTGCTTTGAATTCATTGATAAATTAGACCTAGCCAAGACACTAGTGGCCGGTTTCACAGACCAGGCTTAAGCTAGTCCCAGACTAAAATGCATGTTTGAGCTGTTTTAACTGAAAGCAACCAGTACTGACATATCTTAAAATGTGCCAGTGCCATTGTTTTGTCTCAAGATGGACATCAGTAATGTTTTTTTGTTTTGTTTTCTAAAGCACATTTTAAAAGCTATTCAAATGTCCTTTTTGAACTAAGACATAATGCTGGCTTAATCTAAACCCCGTCTGTGAAACCAAGCCTAGATGAGGTAAAACTAGCTTGATCAAAGTGCCCTGAATCAGCAACATTAAAGTTCCTTTTATTGCATATTAAATGAACAAAATATTGTTTTCTCTATCATGTATAAATATTTTTCTCCATACATGATTGTGTATCCAGTGCAAACCTTTTTTGCTGCTTTTTTTTCAGATGAATTGAAAGTGTATGCTGCCATCTAGTGTCATACTATGTAATTACACAAGCTCACTGGAAGAAAATTTGCAACTGTATAAACTGTTCTTATTATGACTGATACTAAATCATTGAATTCAGGTGTTCCAATCATTTCCATGGCCACAGGTGTATAAAATCAAGCACCTAGGCATGCAGACTGTGATGCTGAGGTGCACAGTGCGAAGAAGTCGCCAACTTTCTGCAGAGTCAATAGCTATAGACCTCCAAACTTTGTGTGGCCTTCAGATTAGCTTAAGAACAGTGCATAAAGAGCTTCATGGAATGGGTTTCCATGGCTGAGCAGCTGCATCCAAATCTTACATTACCAAGTGCGATGCAAAGCGTCAGATGCAGTGGTGTAAAGCATGCCGCCACTGGACTCTAGAGCAGTGGAGATGTGTTCTCTGGAGTGACGAATCACGCTTCTCTGTCTGGCAATCTGATGGATGAGTCTGGGTTTGGCTTGACCAGGAGAATGGTACTTGCCTGACTGCATTGTGCAAAGTGTAAAGTTTGGTGGAGGGGGGATTATGGTGCGGGGTTGTTTTTCAGGGGCTGGGCTTGGCCCCTTAGTTCCAGTGAAAGGAACTCTTAATGCTTCATCATACCAAGACAGTTTCATGCTCCCAACTTTGTGGGAACAGTTTGGGGATGGCCCCTTCCTGTTCCAACATGACTGTGCACCAGAGCAGAGACTGTGAGCCAGGCCTTTTCGTCCAACATCAGTGCTTGACTGACCTCACAAATGTGCTTCTAGAAGAATGGTCAAAAATTCCCATAAACACACTCCTAAACCTTGTGGAAAGCCTTCCCAGATGAGTTGAGGCTGTTATAGCTGCAAAGGGTGGGCCAACTCCATATTAAACCCTACGGATTAAGAATGGGATGTCATTAAAGTTCATGTGCAGGTAAAGGCAGGCGTCCCAAAACTTTTGTCAATATAGTGTATCTAAACAAAATGTGGACAAAAATCCACCATACTAAAAGAATGACCGGATAAGCAACAATAACAACTTATAAGAACTTAACAACAATAAGAAACCAATGCAAATTTTGAAACAGTCCTATACCTACACCGTGTCCTTAACCAGACGTGACGCCAGCTCTCGGCCATTTTAACCAGTTTATTTTTTTATTTTATTTTTTTTTGTAGGCTACTAACCAGCCGCGACGGCGATACGCCACACTTTTTTTTACAGTTGCTATTTCTGCTGTGTCACGGCTGGAACAACTTACAAAGTATGACAATCTCAGGTACTCATTATGTGCTTTTACTTAATGTAAAGAGAATTTAATGTGAGTTTGAATATAATTTTCATGGCCTTTATAGACATAAAGCGACAATGGATAACGTTAATTCACCTCAGATCTTGAAAATAAAGGAAACGATCAAACTGCCAACAAAGGTATTCTATGATTCAAAAAAAGATTGTTTCAGTCACTGTATTTTTAATCATGTTAAAATGGTATAAGATTTATGAATTTGATAATGTAGCCTACCTGTAGGGCCTAATCCATTTCAGAGAGAGCCCGCCCACACGCTCTTCTGATTGGCTGTGATTTTTTGATTGATTTGGTCGCGTTTAAGTCAAGTCTGGTTTGGACAGATCAATTGCTTGCCGCTGGAAATCATCACTTTGTTCCTGGTTAGGACACGGCTGTTTAAAATTTGCTTTTCAAAGCTGCAATTTAGGCCATCTTTATGGAGCTACAAAATTAACGAGGAGCATCATTAATGAGCTGTTTATTTCTCCTGTTTTGTCTGAATGCCAGGGTACTGCCATTGGCTACGTAAACGCCGCCCCTGTGTATTAAAAGACAGTTTGAATATATCTTGTACCACTGGAGTGTGTCTGCTGGACTGCAAGCGGCGCTGAACAGTCTCCTCCCCACCCACGAGGACCTGCATTTGAGACAGTGTCGGTGTCTAGGTAGGCACCTCACTAGGTTTTGAGACACAGCCCTTGCTCGCTCGTATTCATTCATTGAGGGATTTCTTTCTCCATGAATACGACAAAGACTGGCAGTCTCACTGCATTAAATAAGAGCGAGAGGGGCAGAGAGAGACCGGCTGCAGCCCATCCGCCCCATCCAGTAGAGCACATGATTCTCTCCTCCTGCTCTTAAAAACCATCACCAGCATCCTCTGGAAGAGATGACAAGCCATTAGATGTATGCTTTCATATCGACTGTGCTCATCGGATAGCTACACGCGCACAAGTAAGATGAATATGCTTTTTTTTTTGTCTTTGAAACATGATGCACCATGTCAGTTAGATTTATTAGTGCATTAATATAAATTTTAATTGATGAATTGCGACTTCTTCATTGTGCTTTCCCTTTAGGCGTGTTTAAATAACTTGAATATTATATTCATTATTATAATGTATGAATAACACTTTGATGTTTATTGTTAAGAAACATTTTTTTATAAATGTTTAGGCCTATCATATTTTTTGTCAGTTGGATAAGCAAACGGAAATGTACATTTCCTGCAGCTTATTTATTGTCTTATATATAACCTAATATGCAATTTGTTTTAATTAATTTTATTAACAAGCATATGTTAAAATGCTTTTTTTTGTAGCTAAAAATTCAGGGGGGAAAGTCGAGGGAATATTGAAAAAATAAATAAATGCAGTTTTAATTTTTAACATAACTCATCTACCCACATTTTCCCACACAATTTTCCATAGACATTCTACAGTCCTTGGTGTTGACATGGAGCTGGAGCATTTCGATGAACGGGACAAAGCACAAAGATACAGCCGTGCGAGTTCACGGGCGAACGGCCTCCCGAGCCCCACACACAGCGCCCACTGCAGCCTGTACCGAACCCGGACCTTACAGGCTCTGAGCTCCGAGAAGAAAGCCAAGAAGGTCCGGTTCTACCGCAATGGAGACCGGTACTTTAAAGGGATTGTGTACGCTATCTCCAACGACAGATTCAGGTCTTTCGACGCTTTGCTCGCAGACCTCACCCGCTCCCTATCAGATAATGTAAATCTGCCTCAGGGGGTCCGGACCATTTATGCCATTGACGGGTCGAAAATTACCAGCATGGAGCAGCTGGTAGAAGGTGAGCCTGGGTGTCAGTATACGCAGGTTTAGGGACACCAGTATCTTTTGTTTCTTGTTCAATTTGAGGCACATGGTGCTGTTCATCACATGTGTCTTGATTAGGATTGTTTAGGTTACATACATAGGCCTACCTGTTCTCCATATGAGGACACTAAAACTGGTTTTGGAACATGGTATCTAGTCTAAAGTAGTCATTAGCTGTCCAAAGACCACTTAAAGCTGGGATGACCTATCAGTAGCTGGTTTATTGCTGGTCACAGATGGTCTACAAGCTCACACAAACAAATGATCAGCTTGGGCCAGCTAATGAACATCTAGAAACCAGCTACTATCTTAAAACAAGACTTTTGTAGATTGAAGTAATGAACTTGTGCATAATGCTCTGTTGTGAATGACAGTAATGTCTGTATACTATGAAATTAGTTATTTTAAAATGAACCTTTATTTTCCTTCAGTTCTTTTCATAAGTTCCTCTGACCTAATCAAATCCCATTAAGCACATAATTTCTCTACAGTGTGTACAACAATCAGAGAATCTACTATGTGAAAAGTCATTGTATTTCCTTGTGTTTATATCCAGGGTCTTTGACACCACAAACAGAGCATGGTTTGTTGTCCTGAACAAAGATCAAGCTAGTATTATCTGTGAGCAGATATCAGAGTGCCCTGTGATTTTAAACCGATAATCATTTTAAAATGCTCATTAATATTTAACAGCTTCTGCATCTCCATACCACTCCCTTTCTCTCAGTGTTGACCAAATCAAACCTGAGAGCTGAAATTAATAAATATAAGTTGGTTCTTGAAATATGTGTTAAATGACTCTGATTTGATTAGCAGTGGTATCTCTGATGCTTTTCTATGTAGGACACCCATTCATTCATTCTCAGTGCTGCCTGCAGGTGTAGAATGAATGTAAATGAGGAAGTTGGAGGTGATTTCAGTCTCAGCTGGGCATTTAACCTTGACTGTGTGACCTCTCTGTCATTATGGACTGTTATTAGGAGCTTATATGTCCATTGACTGTCTGTGGGCAAATTTATGACTTTCCTTCTGTGTCCTCATAACATAGCAAAACCTCATTAAAGGCATAGTTTATATATATAAAAAACTATGTTGTCTTCTACTCCTAATGCTGTTCCAAAATCATATGACTTTCTTACTTGTGGAGAACCAAACTGGAGAACTTAAAGGGATAGTTCACCCAAAAATGAAAATTATGTCATCATTTACTCACCCTCAAGTTGTTCCAAACCTTTATGAGTTTGATATTTTGAAGAATATGGTTAATCAAACAGTTGATGGACCCCATTGCCTTCCCTAGTATGGGGAAAAAAATACTATGGAAGTCAATGGGGTCCATCAACTGTTTGGTTTCCTACTTTCTTTAAAATATCTTCTTTTGTGTTCAACAGAAGAAAAAATGCATACAGGTTTGAGAAACTCGAGAAGTGGAACACCTTGACAGAATTTTACATTTTTGGTGAACTCTCCCTTTAATTGGCTGTTTTTTTCCCCCCATGCAATTAAAATGAACTTTGAACTGGAGCAT
Source organism: Hypophthalmichthys molitrix (assembly GCA_037950675.1). Taxonomy (NCBI): domain Eukaryota; kingdom Metazoa; phylum Chordata; class Actinopteri; order Cypriniformes; family Xenocyprididae; genus Hypophthalmichthys; species Hypophthalmichthys molitrix. The sequence goes on from CM075506.1 coordinate 21,928,513, forward strand.
TCAAGGTTTAATAAGGATGCAAAAGTATCATAAAAGTAACACAAATTTAGTTCACACAAGTTTTCCCAAAGCCATACAAAGCTTTATGTGATGAGCAAACCAAAATTGAAGTCAATACTTAATTAAAGGTGCAGTAGGTAATCTGGGAAATGCTAACATTAGCCTGCTAGCATTGAAAGCATACGACCCCACCCAACCTGCAAATCGCCATCCAAAGCCATGCTTCCTCTAAAACACAAGAATGCGCGCACACACAGCTGCTCTCGCCAAAGCGCCACAAGAGACGGTGTTAAACTACCTCATGTCTCAGACACATAACAATACAATAATAATGAACGTAAACGACTTGGAGAGCTTATATCTGACTGCTGCAGATTCATTTCGGTGTTGATACTGTTGACATGGAAAAGTATAATTCTGAATCTGACTGAACAGCTCCGGTCAGAACGTCACAGGGTTGTCATCTTAATTACTGTAGTTATGGTGTAAACGCAGCATAAACTCATTGTTTTGATGTAGTAGGAACTGTAAAAGGTGGCTGCTATTTGTTTGCGGTGCTCTGTGACTGAGGACTGTCTGTATAAACATGAAACGTGCTGATGACGTATGATGTTTGCGTGAACAGGGTGTGTGAGGGTATTTAAAAACACATACGAATATAAAGATTGGATGAACATTTTAGAATCCTACTACACCTTCCACAGATGATATATATTTATTGATATATTTATAGATGATAAATATTTTTTTTTTTTTTTTTTTTTTTATAAATGTTCTTAAAGGGATAGTTCACCCAAAAATGAAAATGTTTATCTGCTTACCCCCAGGGCATCCAAGATGTAGGTGATTTTGTTTCTTCAGTAGAACACAAATGATGATTTTTAACTCCAACCGTTGCAGTCTGTCAGTCTTATAATGCATGGCAATGGTAACAAAATCTATGAGAGTAAAAAAAAAATCATGCACAGACAAATCCAAATTAAACCCTGCGGCTCGTGACGACACATTGATGCCCTAAGACACGGTGCGATCGGTTTTACGCAAGCGCCGGAAGTGATCTCTCGCGCGTATACATCACTCTTTGGCGCTCAAGGCAGTTGGACATAGTGGTGTATTAGAGGCAAAAAATGATATAAATACTGTTCGGTTTCTCGCACAAACCGATCGCTTCGTGTCTTAGGACATCTATGTGTCGTCACAAGCCGCAGGGTTTAATTTGGATTTGTCTGTACATGTTTTTTTTTTTTTTTTTTTTTACTTACTTTTTTTAGCTTTTGTTACCATTTGTTGTATTATACAACTGACAGACTGCAACGGTTGGAGTTAAAAATCATCATTTGTGTTCTACTGAAGAAACAAAGTCACCTACATCTTGGATGCCCTGGGGGTAAGCAGATAAATATCAAATTTTAATTTTTGGGTGAACTATCCCTTTAACACTAAGGAACTGTTTTAAGAACTGTTTGCTGAAAGGTTCTTTAGGGAACCAAAATGGTTCTTTTATGGTATTTGCAGCAACCTTTTGGAAATTTGCTGCGAAAACCACCTGTTAAGGATGCTGGTAAGTTTTTAATGATAGAAGTATCAATGCCTGATTCATTAAATAAATAAATCAAATCAAAAACGTGAAATCTTTTCTGTGAATCTTGTTGAAGCGGTTCACAAAACCTGTCTGAATGATTCATTTAGGAATCCAACTGATTTGATTCTTACTGATAATGTCTGTTATTTTATTTTGTATCACAGGGGAGAGCTATGTGTGTGGATCAATTGAGCCTTACAAGAAGCTGGAATACACTAAGAATGTCAACCCCAACTGGTCAGTTAATGTCAGGACCGTTGCATCAGCACGAGCGCCCACCTCTCTAGCCAGCGCCAAGGCCGGGTCTATAGAAATCAAGGATAACAAGGATTTCATCCGGCCCAAACTGGTGACCATAATCCGCAGCGGGGTGAAGCCTCGGAAAGCCGTGCGCATCCTTCTCAACAAGAAGACGGCCCACTCTTTTGAGCAGGTTCTCACAGATATCACAGATGCCATCAAACTGGACTCTGGAGTGGTCAAGAGGCTTTATACAGTGGATGGTAAAATGGTAGGTACAGTGGGCATGCCATTTAAGTTGATAATTCAACTTTTGTATTATTTGATGCAGCAGTAATGATACTCTTGTTTGGTTGAAAGTACTATTTGTATAGTAGTGGACCCACTATATAAGTAGTGGACAGTGGACGCACTATATAACCATAAGTCTTTATTTGTCAGAAGCCAGTGGATCAGGAGATTTGTGTGGTGCAAAAACACACTTCAGCTTTAAATAAAGGAAAGTCAGTCTTCTGCCTCTTACCTTGGTTAGTCAAACAAGGTGTCTTTTGAGTGCCCTGGTTTCTCTAAAGGCGATGTTGCTCATGCGTCATCGCCTCAAAGAGATCACTCTGTTGTACTCGTAGACTGCCATTCAGGACAAATGAAAAGTGGTGTCCTTACTCTTTCCCTTTTCAAAACATATTACACTGGAAGTGTTGCTAGAGCTCTCTTTGTTTGTGTTAGTGAAAGTTGGTGGTTATATGAGACAAAAATGAATTATGCTGGGGCTACTTTCAAACGTTGGGACTTTTGGAATTTTGGTTTGAGTGGATGGTGTGGTTTGAAGATTACTTTGTGGTTGTTCTGGTTATTAGTATTATTTATATACTATTATAGTATTTGTTAATATTTTGAACTGGCTTTTATTTTTAGATTTTCTGTTTATTTTAGTTGTAATTTTAGTCATTTTCTTGTGAAGTTGTTTTTATTTCTATTTAGCTTTAATTATTTCAGTTTTAGTGTTTTAGTCTTCATCTTAAACTTTATTTATTTTATTTTAGTTAGTTGCCAAGGCAAAATTTTTATTTTAATAATTTTTTAAAAAAAATCTATCATACTTTATTCCTTCCTAATATATTTTTTTATTGTATTTCAGCCTTTTTCAATTATTTTTAATTAACATTATTATATTAACAATAATTATTTACCACGGAATAAAAAAAAAAGTTATTGCGACTTTTTATCTTCATCAATTTATGTCTTACTTTTATTACTTTTTCATTGCAATTACTTTTTCATTTTGTTATTCTGTAGCAAAAAGAAGCTTCTATAATTCAGACCTGTGATTAAATGTTTTACTTCTGGGTAAAAGAGTCAAAGTTCATGAATCAGTATTCTGCATTCTGAACCTGCAGCCTCGCAAGCTCATATTTTAAACCACAAAGCCACCATATTGTGGTGCTTGTCAGTATTTGCTCATTTAACTGTTGCTGTTATCATGCTGAGATATGAATTTCCCTGGATGTTTTGTGATTCATGTTGCTTGAATAAGAGCAAAAGAGATTGATAGGGAGAGAAAGGTGAATACTGTAGTGAAGAAGAGAAAGAAAAATATCAGAGTGAGGTTGCCGTATGTTGGTGATGGTGACCTTTCTGTGTCTCTGCAGGAGCAGACTGATGAAGTGACAAGCTGTCTCCTGAGGGCCTTAAACTCGTTGGCCTTCAGTGGCATTATATTTTCTTCTGTTTGCAGATAGAGAGACACTGGTGCTTTACTAGCTCATCTCCAGTACATACTTGCTTTTGCCAAATGTATATTTTAGTGCTGTCAAATCGATTAATTGCATCTAACATAAATGTTTGTAAATATACTGTATAATATGAGTATATACACACAAATGTACAGCACATATAAATACACACACATATACAAACGTATGTTAGATGCGATTAATCCATTTGACAGCTTGATAACACTAATACACACACGTTTATAAAAAGTTATATATATATATATATATATATATATATATGGTAAAGTGATATATAGGCCATTAAAAAAAAAAAAAAAAAAAAAAAAAAAAAATATATATATAATATAAATATATATATATAAAATATACAATTTACTAAAACATCCCAAATGACAATCGATTTAAGGTGGAATGTTTTGCAAACAATGTGGAATATCCCCCGATTTCTCACATCCCATGTATATTAAGGCCCTCTCTGTGATTTCTCTCTTTTCGGTTTCTATGGCAATCTGGTTGCTGGGGGTGGTTGCTTAGGAACAGCCTCTGCGGCAGGAGGGGTGCAGTAGTGGTGATGTTACAGGCCTGGGTTGGGATGATGGATGTTCAGGATTGCAATGAAACGGGCATCTCACACGAAGCAATGATTAGGCAAAGCATTGATTAGACAAAAATGGCTTTAGAAGGCAATATATTGTTTTATTTCTATATAATTTAATAAATTTCATATTAGTGTTATTCAAATGCATCAACTCAAGGAAGACCGCCTTTAGATATTTTATGGAGCGGAAATTTAGAAGATTTCACTATCTAGGAACAGTTAGTGTGAAAGCGCTTAGCAAGATGGTCATTTCACCTTGAATTGTGCTCTTATAAACAATACCTGAAACAAAAGTTAGCCTTTACTTGCCAATTACATCCTGCCATTATCTTCTGAGCAACTTTCAGAGTTCTCTAGAGCGACTGATGCAAGCCTTGAAAAGTGTTAGTGTTATTATTGGTTTGTTGATCTGTTGACAAGCATTTATCAGGAATGCTTCCTGATAAGTAACTGACTAGCACTCTGCATTTGGTTTAAGTGCTCCAGATGGAGATTTCTGATCAACGTTTAATGCTTCAGCCTGACAGAATCTTAAGGTGAAATAAAAGAACATAGTATTTAATTAAAGTATTTAATCATTTGATTAACTCCTGATTAAATCCAAAGCAATTATGGTATATGGAAATACAAAGTTCTGTCATGATAGCGCAGGCTGATCTGCTTTCAGTCACATCGTTCTCTATAGGGTACAGCTGATTGGTTTCCGCTGTATCAGTAGCCAATGAGCTCGCTGCTCAACGTTCAAATACTTGGTCAGCATTTGCTTTAGCAGTTTGCAGCGTGCTTTTAGAAACCCTCCACCTTCCCCAGCTCCACCTGTATACTGTACATATGCTACGGGTAATTCATGCCTGATATATTGTACAGCAGCAGCACGTCTTACTTGCTCACAGCAGCGTGTCTTGTGTGTATTGGCGTTGTCACGGTACCAAAATTCCAGTAGTCGGTACCAATACCATAAAAAGTTTACGGTTCTCTATACCAATTTCGGTACCACAGCAAAATCTGTTGGAACTATTTTACTATTTTATATAGCCTATTTTAAAAACATATTAAATATGATGGTAATCATACATATAAATATTTGGAGCGTGTGTGTATGTTTGGGTGTGTATACAGTATATACCTCAATGAAATAAATTTTGAAAAAAAAAAAAAAAATATATATATATATATATATATATAAAAAAAATGCTCAAACATCCATTTGTAACAGACGTGCATGTTAACTTTAGCTATTCCGTCAGTGAAATGACACACAACAGCCTGTAAATAATGCTAACCTAAATAATAAGAAAGTTAAATATTTAAAAAAAAAAAAAAAATTTGTTTTTTATTTCCACACAAAGATCCGTCATATAGCCTACTGCTCTGCGCTTTGAGAAGGATGTGGGACACGAGCAGGAAATAGACAATTTCTTAATGTTATCTCCTGATGTTACAAGCAACTGACACTTGTTGTAAAAGGTCTGAAGAGCGAGTTTTATCCATGTTTGATTTTGCACTGCCAGAGAAAGCGAAAGTAAAAATTACCGGCGTGTGCGAAATGCACTATTCAAATAAACTTGACGCGCCTTATAAAGTCTAATAACAAGCACAAACTGTGTTAAATAGAAATTGACGTGCAAGCAAAAAGGTTTCTGTCCTACGGTGTTTTTTCTGCTTTCTGAGATTAGGAGAAGAAACGGTTAAGTTTTACCTAGTTTAACGGCTCTGGCCATGCTGTGGTATAAACGAAACGCTATTGGCTATTTTTAAAAGGGGGCGGAGCAGTTCGATATGCCCCGCCCCGTCTTCCTGTTTCAGTTGAAATTACGTCAACACATTGAATAATCCATGGCTATTCATTGGGCCTTTAATCTCCACTCTTCATTGGGGTCCTAATCATACACCCTGCCGGGGTTTTATTTTGCGATAATAACCGACTGACTTCATTATCTCTTACAGAGCTTATGTTACCACTAATCTACCAAAAATAAAGAAACTTAACATACTTTGCACAGTGAAGTGATCCCAAGTTATAATTCACCATTCTTTTGAAGCCTTTTGTGGTGATGTCACTGGCGTTTTTATGTAAGATTATTCTTATCATGTGAGACATTTCCCCTTTTAATTCCCCCGGGTGGCATGTGTCTCCTGTTGTCTGTGCCATAAATATTAGCTTAAAGGCTAAGAGGACTCTTTCATTCACGTATTAGCTTCCACACTGATGTGATTTCCACAGGCGGTCATGCTCATAAGGGCTGAACAGCGGCTGTGTAGGATGAGAGGAATGTTTCTGTGATCTTCTTTCTGCTTGTGTCAGCTTAAGCGTCTTTGACTCTGGCGGGGTTGAATGAAGCGTTTGCCTACAGGATATTTCCCTCTCGTGAAGAGCGCTGGAGCCATGTATTTGTCCTCAGCAGAGTTGTGTCAGTAGAATCAGTAGGGCCATATGAAATCCTTTTTATTTTTTCCAAATTCTGTATTATTTTCTCCCAAAATCTGTTTTTTTTTTCTGCTTTAATTTTTAAGTATTCCATTTTATTTAATTTTGGTTTTTCGGGATTCTGTTTTTTTCCATTTTAATTTTTCTGGATTCTGTTGTAATGGTTAAATAATTTTTTTTTTTTTAAATCAAAAGCATGTCTAATTAATTGAAATCGTGAAACTTATACAATTTTAACAATTTAATAGTTTAATAACTAAAAAATAGTTTAACAAAAATGAAATTTTTAGGGCTCTATATGAAATTTTCTTCCCAAATTCCATTTAATTTTTTCCAAATTCCATGTTTTCTGTTTTAATTTTTCTGGATTCCATTCCAACATTTTTTATTAAATTTTAAATAATCAAATAGAACAGATGTCATTCAGCCTTAAAAATAAAAATGGGTATTGTACATTAATTCATTTATACCCATTATCTATATCTATATATAGAACCGTTATCTATATCTATAACATAATGAAATATGAAAATACAGCATCTACCAGCAGGGGGTAACTTTAACAGCTGAACCTAACCAGCCGTTGATTTTGAACACTATGTCATAATATGGATCGGATCAGGTCTGTTAGCCGTGTGAATATACAGTCCTTTCTGACAGTACGCTGGTTCTTTTGTAATCCCAGTGGCACGTGGGTGTGTGTGTAATGGGGCTACACGTTACCACAACACGCTGACTTGCATTTATGGAGCGAGTCATTGCTCATTATCTGCCACTGCTGGACTTATGTAATGCACCTCAGTAAGCAGTCCAATTTCTTCATAAAAGGTCACCTCTTGCCATCACTGTGAAACATGAAGAGTCCTTTCAGACCAAACAGTGCTGTCATTTCAAATAACAAGCACAGAAATATGACTGACATAAATACATGGGTCAAACATCAAGAATTGGTTTTGTTTTCAAAGGTCTTATTCACAGGGTTTCCACACCTTTTGCCCATTGCATTTCCATGACTTTTCTGTGTTTTTTAATTACTGAGTTCTTAAAATAATTATATACATTGCACTCACAAAGAACAATTTCTAAACTGTGAAATATTTGATCTGAACATAACTAAAAGACTTATGTTCACTGTAAATGTTCTTGAATTTCAAGATTTTATTTTTCCATTCATTTTTTTTGCAGACCTAGAAATCATAATTTTATAATATTTTCATTTTTCTGTGACTACCTAGCAATGGTTATTATTAATGATTATTATAAAATTATTATTAGGACCCGAGCATTGATGGTGTGAGGACCCTATTGTAATTGCTCGGACAGTTATTCTTCTCCGAAATGAATCACATTTTTTTTTTGGCCTAAACATGCTCAAAAACTCATGAAACATTGCACACGCTTCAGAAGTGGTGTAAATTTACGTCACATATGGGTTTCAGAATCAGGTGTGGCAAAATGGCTTAATAGCACCACCTACAATATTTCAATTAAGCGCTCTTTGCGCTACATTTCACGTACAGGTATGAAATTCGGTAGACACATGTAACAGAAAACCCAACAGGAAGTGAGATATTTTGAATTTGCTCTGCAAAATTTTCTAGACGTTGTACTTTGACAAACTTCTCCTAAAGATTTTATCAGATCACCGTCATATTTGGTCAGTCTAATCTAAAGGCCTTTGTGACGTTAAATTGCGAAGATCTTGAGTTTTCGCTGAAGGGTGAATTCAGTGTTTCACCATGAAACAGGAAGTTGTTGTAACTCGGGTATACAATGTCCAGTCCACTTCACGTTTTAATAGAGTCCTGGCCTGAAGGCATCTACATGCCAATATTCATATTCATAGCGCCATCTGCTGGCAACAGGAAATGGCTTGTTTTACACTGTGATTAACTCCTCATAGAGATTTAACCAGATCAACAACATATGTGGTCAGTCTAATCTTAAGGCCTTAGCGATGTTAAATTGCAAAGATCTTGAGTTTTCACTGAAGGGCGTGTCTGAGGCGCCTTACAAATTTGTTTTGTTTCCGATGCCTTTAACATCCATGGAACCTTTCCATCACACAAACTGTTTTTTTTAATAGAATAAGTTTATTTAGATCAGTGGTTCCTAAACTGTGGGGCACGGAGTTATGAAAAGGGGGGCGCGGCAGGGCTGAGGGATAGTAGTCAGCAGATTATTATGCAAAAGAAACCTCTGCAGGGTGAAACAAGACTACACTGCATAATTATGGGGGGTGGGGGCTTGAAAATATTCTCTACAAAAAGGGTGCCCGGCAGAAAGTTTTCACACAAAGAAAAAAAATGGTTCTTTTAAAAATGGTTCACTGAAAGGTTCTTCCAGGAACCCAAAATTGTTCTTCTATGAAAACCCCCTTTTGGAACTTTTATAAATATGATTATATGAATCAAGCTGTCATGTTGCAAAGTGGTATTATTATCCTAACAGAAAAAAGAAACCCTCTGTGTAAGGAAGTACCACAAGTGCCACATTCAGGATTGTAAATTTTTTCTAACAAGATTCGAGATTTCTTAACTTCTGTTTGGCTGGGAGAACACCATGCTGAAGCAGTGCATGCATGGTAAACTCTAATGGTGCATTTCCACCCCATAAATCTCTCAATAATAAATGAAAACTCCAGGCTATTACCCAACACAGGAAGTATTTTTTGATGGTGTAGATTAGACATCATTTGTGTATGGCCTTTTATCAATGCGCACTGCACCCTGCATAAATAAATGTAGTCACTTATTGATACTTAATAGTACAATTTTGGTTTCAGAGTCTCATTAGGAAAGTAAAATTTTGCAATTGAATGAACTTATACATATATATTCAGTGTTTGCTTTGAACAATCCCTACTGTTTTATTGCTTTATCAGTCCATGTCTAACAGATTCACCTTCACAGTCATGCCCATGTGTTTTTAACCTGTGTTTAAGAGACTCTGAATGGCATCAGAGAGCACAGGCTGCCTGCGTTTGCCCGATGCTTCTGAGTATTAACAGCGGGAGTCTGTCCAGATCGATGCTCTGTGGGTTATTGCTGGGACACGTGGCGGCCTGCGCTGCTGCTGTGTCACTGAGTCCATGCCGAGAGGAAATCAATACTCTCCCAGCCGCACCATTTTGCTGTGTTTGGCTTGTCTTTCGTGTTCAGTTTTTCTTTCGTTTTCTCATTCAGTTCAATGGCAGGGAAATAATCCATATTGTAATGGCTCGTTGCAGAAAATCCAAATCATTTTTTTGCTTTGTGGTAAATGATAATGAGCAGATGTCTGCTGTAGGAGAATCTGGCTGCGTTTGAACTGTGATTGCCTCTCTGTCTCCATTAAGTCTCAGTGGGAGGTGGGTTGAATTATAGTAGCACACAGTGTGAGACCTCCATGAACTGTGCACTGAAGTGGCTAAAAACTTGCAGTATAGGACAGACAAGACTAACAACATATGTTGTTATATGTGTGTACAGTATGTTTGTTCAATTCTGTCATTATTTACTCACCAACATGTTGTCCTAAACCCGTATGCTGCTGTTCTGTTAATTAAAAGAATCTACACATAGATCTTTTCCATTCAACAACAATCAAATATATAAAGTATTTGAGTCAAATATCAAATATGGTGCCTATGGCACAAATTAGATGTCAGTGACATCAAACGTCATTATGTCAAACCTCAGCCATAGTTGCTGTGAAGATTTTTAGTGAATAATAGTTTAAATATCAGTCTATTCGTCATTTAAAGTGAATGTATTGCAGTGTTGCCGCAGGAAAAAAAAAAATTCCCTGGGTTGATTTCCACTCCCGTACGTACAATTTTGGGGCTCCAACACCCCCAAAACAGATGTACAAAAGTAGCGGAGAATTCGGACCCCCAGTGGAGAAAATCACATTGGGCTACTTTTTGTCTGGCCATTGGGGCAAAGACCTGGCAACCCTGATTATAAGTTTAATATATCTGCATTTTAGTTATTTTTGGAGCTAGACAGTCTAAGTTCATTATAGATACTTGTACACTAAAATAAACTAAAAATAAAGGTTCCAAAAGTTTTTTTTTTTTTTTTTTTTTTGCAGTGATGCTTTAGAAGAACCATTTTGGATTCCCAAAAGAACATTTCAGTGAACAGTTCTCAAAAGAATATTATTTTCTTAGTGTTAAAAACATTTGATAATCCAAAGAACCATTTTCCTCTACAAAGAACCTTTTGCACGTTGAAAAAGTTCCATGGATGTTAAAGGTTCTTCATAGAACCATAGATGCCAATAAAGAACCTTTATTTTTAACAGTGTATGGAAAAGAACTGTATAAATGTTCTTCAAAATTCTCCTTTTGTGTTCCACAGAAGAAAATAACAGCTTATGGGTTTGGAATTACATGAGGTCAAATAAAAAATGACAGTATTTTTATTGTTTAAGGGTTGTGCTATTATCCTTTTAAATACAGCAGTGATGATAGTTTAAACTGTATTCATTCAAAATAACCAGATTAATTTGCACATGCTTTCTTTCAACCAAAGCATAACGAAATGCAGTTTCCTTATGATAACATAATAATGGTAGATTAAATTCCATTTAATCCAATTTTCATCTCAGCATCTAGTCTGTGCACTTTATCAAACTGGCCTGGATTTCCCTTCCTCTTCCAATGACAGATCCACCACTGTGCCTCCCCCACACGACCTCAGAACCCAGACAGACTATTTCTAGCAAATATGCTAATGTGTTTTCCTGAGAAAAATCCTTCCTGCTGAAATGGGAGGCAACACCCACACAGGTGATCCAAATCTGTGATAGCACGTCTCGGTGTGATGAAAATTTGGGACAGCACAGTGCGAAAGACTTTAAATTATTGAAAGGCTATAAAGCTCTAGTTTGTACTAAATATATAAAAATGTGTAGGTATATAGTGTGTGTGTGTGTGTGTGTGTGTGTGTGTGTGTGTGTGTGTGTGTGTGTGTGTGTATGTGTGTGATTTAGTCATTCTTCATGCGTTATTTATATATTTTATATAATGTAATATATAGCTAATTATATTATGTATATATTAATAGGCTATTTATATTTTTTGTTTTGAGTAGATTATAGATCATTATGAATCTGCTAAACGCACCCATACACTGCAACATAATGGGGCCGATTTTGGGCCCAATTCTCCCCTTCTGACAATCCTATAGGTAAAGTCCCAATTATCTTGATGGTTCTACAGATTATCTTATCAGATTTTCTTGTGGTGTGATGTGTGTTAATAGTGATTAAATCTGCCCGGAAGAGCGTTGGTCCGCACCGATCTCAAATTGTACATTTCCAACATGTTGAATATTTACGATCAGAAGTCCTGTTGTGTGGGGGGAACTCGAGGATAAACGCGCATGTGCTCTGTAGATTGTCACGAACAAAACCAAATCAGAAAGCGAGCTGACAAAGGATGGAAGCATAACACGACTTCATCCAAACCTTTTAATTTTTTTTCACACATTTTTTTTTTTTTTTTTCTTTTTTTTTTTCCCATGCACTGGTAAGGATTCTGGTTCACTGCACATTGGGACAGTGATTACTCAATTCTGGCGACATGACTATGTACAACTTACAACGAGAGTACAACATTGTAGAACGTTACCGCTGGTATTAAAGGCACACTATGTACGTTTCGCGGCTAGAGATCGCTTTTTCAAAACATTAACAAAGTCATAGCTTTATGATGCCATGAATCAGCATGGAATCATTGGAGTTGTCGTCTTCACTTCCAATCATGAAATCATGTTTGTGGGTAAGCTAATGTATTAAAGTTTTATTAATGTTACTGTGGTAAGGAAGCAAGAGCAAGGGTAGTGCGGATATGACATCATTGACAAGCGACGTGATGACGGACCGTTACGCTGGATAAAATAGCTGCTTTCTCTGGATTTAAATGTTGTTACACCAGTCAAAAAATATATAACATTGTTCTAGTGGCTTTTGGATATTTTAATCCGAAAATCTTACATATTGTGCCTTTAAAAAAAAAACCTTGAAAAAAGACTTAACCTCTCAAAGGCTTTATCTACTATGCATTTCTGCATTAGATTCTCTTTAGATGAGTGTCAGTAATGGCTTTGCAGATGAGCTGCATCCTAGTAATGCATTGAGAGGAAGTCCCAGTAAAAAGCTTCCTGTCAAACAGGACATAAACCTGCAGGAGGTGCTCATTAACTCTCGCATGCAGCTGCTAATCACAATTAGAGAACCACAGAGAAGGTCATATCACTATCGCCCTGATTTATTGATGACAAGATGATGCTTGCAGTAATTCCTGACCAGTTACTTATATCCTTCTGAACACAGATATATGGACTAGCTTGATGCTACCTACTAGTTTTGTTTTAGTACATAAAGTCAACCAATATCCACACTTAAGTCTGAAAAACATTTTGCTATATTTTAAGAGGTTCAGAGTCTTGAGTTAAATGAATGGAGTACACCGTATCTTGGCATTGTATCACTTGAACCCAATTTGCTTTACTTATTAAGCCAGTTTTAGTCACTACTTCAGAGGGCGGATACTGTATGGATTAAAAACATAATTCATCAGATTTGTGTTTTTGAGTTCCACAGCTCCAGCCTGGTAAAAGTGGTTCCTGCCAACAGACTGACTTAAAGCCAGAAGATTTACACTTTGCAATCAAAGCAAAATGTAAGGAGACGAGTTTTCCAGACTGTCCTAGGTTTTCCTGATCTTAGTTTATCTGGATGTAATCTGATTAGGTGAATAACATTGATGGTTTGAATGTTACTAGTGAACTACACTGTTCTTCATGTTCTGACCTACATGTGAGTTGTTCTTGCCATCAGGATTTTGAAGTGTGCCTCTGTATACTGCCCTAATTTAAAAGAGCCCATTCACATGTTACTATCGTATTTCGGTGCTGAGATATGACAGGCGCCCACAGGAGCCTCAGGGGCCTCAGATAAGTTGAAATGCTGACGTCTTCGGCAGAAGAAGAATAGGTATTGCTTATCAGAATTAGTTCTGTAGTCCTTGTTTCATGGCATCTGCAAAATGAAGTGCTTGTGCCATCTTGTGGTGATCGGAAGAAACGATCACTGGAATGCAAATGGCATGTTTAAAGTTATTTGGTTTTCTGTGCAGTTTACATTAAAGCCGATGGAAGCTTCTGGTCTTGTCTTGTAAATGTCAAACAGTTGATCATTTATATCAGCAACGTATATCGTCATATCATCATCCAGCCCTGCTCAATTTTAACTTCAGACCTGATTTTTTTTTTTTTTTTTTTTCACTGATAAGAAAAAACTGTTAGTAACCAAACAGATCTCGCCCCCCATTGACTACCATAGTATTTATTTTTCCTATTATGATAGTAAATGGGGGGCGAGATCTGTTTGGTTACTGACATTCTTAAAAATATATTTCTTTGTGTTCAGTGGAACAAAGAAATTCATACAGGTTTGAAACTACTTGAGGGTGAGTAAATGATGACAGAATTTTCATTTTTGGGTGAACTATACCTTTAATCTGCACGTTTCCACCCACGTGTTTTTGCTCACACCCAAATAGGGGCAAATTTGACAAGCTGTAATAAATGATCTGTGGGGTATTTCGAGTTAAAACTTCAGACACATTCTGGGGACACCAGAGACTTGTGAAAAGGGGCATAATAGGTCCCCTTTAAAAATAACTTTCCCCAACACTGAAGCCAAAATTATATTAATAATATTAATAATTAATTTTATTAAAACCTAATGTCCATTGCGATGGACATTAAAATTAAAAAAAAATCCTAGAAGCCAAAACAGTCTACAGTCAGGTGAGTTTTATCAGGGTTGGAGCTAAACTCTGCAGGACAGTGGCCCTCCAGGATCGAGTTTGCCCATCCCTGTGTTAAGGTGTGGTTGGACCTTCTAGCTCCACCCATTACACCCAAATTACATCCAGAGAGAGGGAGCTGGACTTCACACTCCACCCATGGCTCTGCAGTGAGCAGCCTTTCCAAATATTTGACGCGCTCTGTGTCTGAGATTGTTGGTGACACTGGGTGGAGCGTATATGAATATTCATGACTTTCTGTTCTGTTTTGTGTTAAACTGACTCTGAAAATATTAGCACATGTTCCTCGGCTTGCAGAATGGTAATTAGCCTACATTTCAGCATTAAATGAAGTTAAACTTATATTCTAACTGTTATTCATGCACAACTTTACTCTCTTTATTCTATTCACAAATGCAAAATACCCCCATGAGTAACTTTTAGCTTGGACATTTACAGTAGTCTAAATGTGCAAAAGATTAGGTTGAACTAACCCTCTGCTGCGCACAAAAGATCACATATACAGTAGTAGGCTTATTACCCGCCTTATGCTGTTTTCATCAGTGATGCCATTTATACTACTGTAATATCACTGAATATCAGATCATTCACTCTATCTGAGCTTAGTGTTAGAGCATTAGGTCACTTTTTGCCACCTGACTGAGTCATCTTATTACTCTGTTCTTGGTGATGATGTCACTGTTGCTACAGCAACATGTTCTCATTGGTATGTGTAAATGATACATATAAGTGAGATGCTAAACTGGCTTCTCATTCATGCAGTATGAATCACTGATCACTAACCTTTAGAATAAGGATGTCAAACACGGTTTGAGACACTGATCCAATTGACCCTCCTTGAATTATTGACTTAATATGAATGCATTATTTTATTTAGCCTATTTTGGCCAATTCATTTATTTAGCATAACTGTTTATGCTATTTATTTTATATTTAATTTGAAAACGCATATATTTATATGCTTATTTTTTTCAATTATGTTATTATAATGAATTTTATATTGGGAATTGCTTAGTTTGAATATATTTATATGTATTATGATCTCAAAAAAAAAAAAATGCACTACCATTCAAAAGTTTCTTTTAAGCACGGAAGTTAATGCTTTTATTCAGCAAGAACACAATGAATTGATCAAAAGTGGCAGTAAAGACGTTTATATTGTTATACTAAAAAAATCTATTAAAAATGTATTACGGTTTCCATTAATAAGCAGCACAATTATTTTCAACATTGATAATAATAATAAATCAGCATTTTAGAATGATTTCTGAAGGATCATGTGACACTGGAGTAATGATGCTGAAAATTCAGCTTTGCCATCACAGGAATAAATTACATTTTAAAACATATTAAAATAGAAAACAGTTATTTTAAATTGTAATAATATTTCACAACATTACTGTTTTTACTGCTTTTTTGATCAAATATATGCCGCTTAGAGAGAATTTCAAAAACATTAAAAAATCTTACCAACCCCAAGGTTTTGAACGTAAATGTTTAGGTGAATAATAATTCTACCTCTGCTGTGTTCATAGATAACATGCCTTCAGGACTTCTTTGGTGAGGATGATATATTTATTGCCTGCGGCCCAGAGAAGTTCCGCTACCAGGATGACTTCCTGTTGGATGAGAGTGGTAAGATGTGACTGTTTTCCTAAGACCAACAACAACTGTACAACTTACCTCAGTTACATGGACTTCTGTGATTGTCAATATAAGTAAGTTACTTCAAATTCTGTTTTAGTGGTTAGTGAAATTATGTTTTTTTATCACACTTCACCAAACCCACAGGTTTAAATTAAAATAAGCTGTTTTGACTAATGAACATCTTTTCCAACATTACAATGTTTGAAAGTCGAAGTTATAACTTTAGATAAGCTCATCAGCTGATGTTTGTTACTTAATTAGCTGTAGCATTTGTTTCCCGCTGTCAGTATCTGTGTTGTTATTTGCATATATTTTAAAGCTTTACCATTAAAATCCCACTTCTTGTAAACAAAATAACATATTCTGGTAGGAATCTATTAAAAACCTTTAAACCTAAACTAAATGAATTGCCATTGTCAATGCATAAGCACGCATCAGATGCATCACGCATGAGCTATTTTAAAATCCTATTGATAGACATATTGACTCTGTGCATCTGGTTTGAGAGCAAACCAGCCTGTCAGATCTCCTCCGATCAGACCTCCAGGATGTCAGGCCAACATGCTTGGGCCAGACAGAGGTTGCGGTTAATTGATCGGCGGTGACATCAGGTCGTCCACACAGATGAGACTCTCTTCGGTGTGTATTACAGAGACAGGAGGATCATAGTGTAGAGCTGGAAGAGAGAAAGGTGTGCTCAGGCCTCTGCAGTAAAATCAGAGTGAATTCAGATGTGTTTCTCTTTTGTTACCTTTCTCAGAGTGCAGGGTGATGAAATCGCAGTCCTATGGCCGTATTTCTTCCATGCAGGGCCGCTGCTCTCCCCGCAGTGGCGGACCCTCAAGAAGGAGCAAGTCCCCTGGTTCCAGCAGCTCAGGTATGCCTCTTTAGACCAGACTGTTGTTTAATTGTCACATGATGCTTATAAATGCTTCTGTAGCTGTAAACTGTAGGTTGGGTGTAGTAGGCTGACACTCGTGTGTGCAAGAGTGACTCATGAAATCTAAACTGGGTGCTTGTCAGTTTATTCATTGCAGTCTCAGGATTCAAAGTTGTAAATTTCAAACATGGATGAGTGTGGTTTGTTGTAGTTTGTAGCCTTAATTATCTCCAAATCACTCTCAGCGTTCTCGGAAGATGTGCTTGAGGAGTAATATCCCAAATTAGACAGCTAATTCGGCTGACACTTGTCATTTACTCATCGTCTTTCCAACTGTAATGAGCTTTTGTGTCGATTAAGTTTCATTTAATGGGATGTTTCTAGAATGCCAGAACATTTCTAGTATAGAAAAAAGATTGATCTATTTTCTATTCTATTCTATTCTATTCTGTTCTGTTCTGTTCTGTTCTATTCTATTGTTTTGTTCTATGTTCTTTTTATGTTGTTTTGTTCTGTTCTATTCTATTTTTTCATTCTATTCTATTCTGTTGTTCTATTTTATTGTGTTTTCTTTTGTTTTGTTCTATTCTATTGTATTCCATTTTGTTCTATTATGTTATTTTTATTATGGTCTGTGATGTTCTCTTTTGTTCTGTTCTATTCTAGTTTTCCTTATTTTCTACTCTATTTTGTTGTTCTACTTTATATTCTGTTTTGTTCTTTTCTATTACATTGTTTTGATCTCTTATGCTCTTTTACATTCTATGCTGTTCTCTTTTGTTCTGTTACAGTATATTCTATTTTTTATTCTATTTTATTCTATTATATTATGATCTATTCTGTTATATTCTCTTCTATTTCATTCTGTTATATTCTATTTTGTTCTATTCTATTCTATGATGCCTGTGTTTTGTGTTGACATAGTCTGCTGGAGCTCTACACAGAATTTCTATTCTATTCAGTTCTATTCTATTCCATTCTATTCCATTCTATTCTATTCTATTCTATGATGCCTGCGTTTTGTGTTGACATAGTCTGATTGTCTGATTTGCTGGAGCTCTACACAGACTTTCTATTCTATTCTATTCTATTCTATTCTATTCTATTCTATTCTATTCTATTCAATTCTATTCAATTCTATTCTATTAGCAGTTTCATTTAATGGGATGTTTCTAGAATGCCAGAACATTTCCAGTATAGAAAAAAGATTATGATCTATTTTGTTCTATTCTATTATATTCTTTTGATCTATTATGCTCTTTTTATTATGTTCTATGCTGTTCTCTTTTTTGTTCTCTTATATTCTATTTTTCATTCTATTATTCTATTGTTTCGTTTTTTGTTCTATTATGTTCTTTTTATGTTCTATGCTGTTCTGTTCTATTCTATTTTTCCTTATTTTCTATTCTATTTTGTTGTTCTATTCTATTATGATCTATTCTGTTATATTTTCTTCTATTTTGTTCTATTCTATTCTATTCTGTTCTATGATGCCTGTGTTTTATGTTGACAGTCTGATTGTCTGATTGGCTGGAGCTCTTCACAGACTTTCTATTCTATGCTATTCTATTCTATTCTATTCTATTCTATTCTAATATGTTTTTTGTGCTATTCTATTGCATTTATTATAATCTAATCTGTTATGTTCTCTTCTATTTTGTTCTGTTCTATTAAAAAAAAAAATCGAACTGGTTTTATTTGCTATGCTCAAGCAGACTCCAAAAACACTAACAACCAGAACATTTCTAGAACAGAAAAAAGATTCTGGTCTTTTTTTCTTTCTTTCTTTTTTTTTCTGTTGTTTTGTACTGTTCTGTTCTGTTCTGTTTTTTATGTTCTGTGCTGTGCTCATTTGTTCTGTTCTATTCTATTCTATTCTATTTTTCATTCTATTTTATTCTGTCATTCTATTTTATGTTCTATTTTGTTCTATTCTATTCTGTTTTTATGATCTATTCTGTTTTTTTTCACTTCTATTCTATTCTATTCTATTCTATTCTATTCTATTCTAATCTATTCTTTTCTTATAGGAGTTTAACTAGTTTATCTGGCTTTTAGCTAGCTGATCTCCCACTCTGGATGACTGAATGTGCCCAAACTATTTTAAAATCATCAAAACAGACTGGCTTAACTGGTTTGGTCCTGCTAGGAGACCAACTAACCATCTTATACCGGTTTAAGCCATTTTTTTTTCTGGATGCTTTTCTCTGTTTATGACACAGTGTTATGCTATACGCAATTACGCATGCAATGTTAACACATTTCTGACAGCAATGTAGTCGCAGTGTGTGTTTGTGTACATCCAGATGTTAGACATTTTTTTTTATTTATTTATTTTTTATTTTTTGAATTTATCCACTAGTGCGTGTTTTCTGTTTAAACACAGGCCTGTCGAACTGGATTGTTTGTATCTGTTCCTAACTGAACAAAAAATGCATGACAAGTTGTCCTGAACGTCCAAATGATCTAGGTTTCATTATTTTTCCTGGAATAGATCATGAATCATCACTTCCTGATATTGATGTTCCAGGTAAACACCAGGCATTCATCCGGCCAGGCATTTGCCACTTTGTAAGCTGTATAGAGACATGTCAAAAACAACAACAAAAACAGAACAATTATTGTGCTTCAGCTCGAGCCTGTTCTTCAAATTTTGTGTTCCAGACTGGTACAAAATGAGCCCTTAGAACAGACTCACTGCGCGTGTTGTTTTGTAATGAGCCGGTGCTGGGTATCAACCTCATTCTCTAAAATAGTTGACACAGTCCGGAAACGATGTAGGTGAGCATAAACTGGGTGTTTGGGCCAAATTGTTTACGATTGTTTTGGGAGAACATACCTATTTGGCTACCGGAGAGTTGAGAGTGAGAATGATAAATGAAAGAGGTGCCTTATCACAAATATAACGCATCCACAATCTGGCAGAAGGTCTCAAGGGACAGAGATCTGCCATGCAGTCTGGACAAACAAATCTAGTGTAATTGTTTTGTATTGATCTGAAAACTCATTGAAGCAGCACTAACATTCGGTACAATGAAAAAAGTTACTAAATAATAAAAGGGAATGTTTTGTGAGACTTAATAAATCAGTAATAATAAAAATAAAAGTCAAAATAAAAAAAAAGACATTTTAATGAGTATTTTAATTAGAAAATGCTTTGGCTGGTAATAAATTTGCTGGTGCTTTTTGTATTTTATTTAAAGGATTAGTTCACTTTAAAATGAAAATTACCCCAAGCTTTACTCACCCTCAAGCCATCCTAGGTGTATATGACTTTCTTCTTTCTGATGAACACAATCGGAGAAATATTAATAAATATCCTGACACATCCAAGCTTTATAATGGCAGTGGGACCATCCATCTATCATAAACGTACTCCATACGGCTCCGGGGGGGTTAATAAAGGCCTGCTAAATCGAAGTGATGCTTTCGTGTAAGAAAAGTATCCATATTTAACAGGTTATAATGTAAAATATCTAGCTTTTGCCAGACCGCCTTCTGTATTGAACTTACGAAGAAAGTGTAAAACTCTTGCAGTTCAAAACGCTTATTATACATCCTACGCCTTCCGTATTCAACTTATGAAAAAAACATAACTGACACAACGTCAGTTACGCTTTCTTCCTAAGTTGAGGATGGAAGGCAGTCTGGTGGAAGGTAGATATTTTACAATATACCTTGTTAAATATGGATAGTTTTCTTACACAAACGCATCGCTTCGCTTCAGAAGGCCTTTATTAATCCCCCGTAGCCGTGTGGAGTACGTTTATGATGGATGGATTCACTTTCTTGAGCTTCATACTCATTGTTTCCTGTTCACTGCCATTATAAAGCTTGAAGGCGTCAGGATATTTATTTATATAACTCAGATTGTGTTCCTCAGAAAGAAGAAAGTCATATACACCTAGGATGGCTTGAGGGTGAGTTAAGCTTGGGGTAATTTTCATTTTATAGTGAACTAATCATTTAAGACAAAAGAATAGTGAACATAATAGTGTACTAAGCAAAAACAATGTTGCTTAAATTGCTGAACACTGTAAACATCAAGTCTGAATCATGAATTTTGATGAAATTTGATATGATAGTATCATTCCCTTCTGGGTTTGTGTGGTATGAAATGTATCATTTGTCATTCTCTTTCATATGTTTTTGTAGAATGAATTTGGTATATCAAATGTATATACTAAAATAATTTTATCCACAAGAACATTGCAAGCATGTACATTGGGTGCTTGTTTGATTTGGCTTTTTTGTGTAATTTAGCTGTCTGCAAGATCTGTTGACTAGGAGTCATTTGGAGTTGAATTTGTATTATTAGTATAAATTCTAAATTCGCCACCAGAATCACAAGCTATCACTTATTTAGTAGTTTAGTTAAGGCTATGCTGAAACAAATGGGTTTTGTTGATTGATTTGTATTATATTTAACTTTTTTATTGTGCCTTATTTAAAATTAGCATTATAAGATATTTGCCACCTATTTGACTTAAATAATTCTGAGTTAATCATTAATGTATATTGTTATATGCAACATATATCATTATATAAATAGTATTCTGTATTGAACAAGAACAAAATATAGAGACAAGAAACAAGAACCTGATTTTATCTGTGTGAAATTGACTGGATCATAAAAAATTGGTGTTAGAGTATATTACATATAGATATAAACTATATTAAACAAAATTCAAAAATTTGAGGTCAGTAAGATATTTTTTTTTTTTTTTTTTTTTTTTTAGAAAGAAATTAAAGCTGCAATATGTACAATTTTTGCAGTAAAATACCCAAAAACCACTAGGCCAGTGTTATATATTTTGTTCACTTGAGTACTTACAATATCCCAAATGTTTCCAACTATTTGTAAATCGTGAGAAAATTACTATTTTAACCAAGGCTCCGGGATGTGTGAGGAGTTGCCTGTCAATTACATCATACCCACATTACCCTCGGTCTGCCTCGGTTTCCGATTTATTTTGTAGAAACCATGGAAACACCAAAGACACTTTAATATATTACAAGTTTTAATAGACAAGGGAACAACTGTTTTGATATATTTATAGACAGAAAACTAATTATTGTTATATAGCTCAACATGTTTAGTCTTATTGTTTAAATCTAATTTTCTTGATTTTTTGCGAGTACCACGCTTTACCATGCCTCAGAGAAAAACACTATTTTGTCAAGTAGCTAACATAGCATAATCAGATGCAGCTTTATTTTTAGTAACAGTAATAACACAAGCCATCCAGCATTTAATGTGATACTCTAAAATCGATGTATCTTACTGCAGTGTGTCTCAAACAAGTGTCTCACAGCAGCCACCGAGCGAACGCACAGAGTAACGTCATAACATTTTCAACACACTTAAATGTATCTAATATGATAAACAGAGCTGTGTTACCTCATACTCAAGACAGGAAAAGCGGAAGCAGCGCCAGCGACTGTGTCATAATAAAGGTTCCGCTGCTCGTGAGGCGTGTGTTTTGCAATCACTCCTGCGGCCTTGTTCAGCTCCTACAACACTCGGCTCTGCTCTGCTTCATACTGCAGTAACGTTAATAATCGCATCCATGAACATGATTTCTGCCCGAGTCCTATCCCGATTTATTTCCACCGGCTGTGAGGTGAAGACCACATGTCCCAAGATTCCGCGCTCAAACTTGGCTTCATCAAGCTATGCCTTTGTTTTGAATAGGCGCCCCCTAGCGGATGGAAAAACTACATAGTGCACCTTTAATACTTTTATTTAGCAAGAATGCATTAAATTGATCAAAAGTGACAGTAAAGACTTTTGTAATGTTACAAAAGATTTCTATTTCAAATAAATGCTGTACTTTTAAAAAAATGTATCATGATTTCCACACAAAAAATTATGGAGCAAAACTATTTTCCACATTGATAATATTAAGAAATGTTTCTTGAGCACCAAATCATCATATTAGAATGATTTCTGAAGGATCATGTGACACTGAAGACTGGAGTAATGATGCTGACAATTCAGCTTTGATCACAGGAATAAATTACATTTTAAAGTATATTTAAATAGAAAACAGTTATTTTAAATTGTAATAATATTGCACAATATTACTGTTCTTACTGCTTTTCTGATTAAATAAATGCAGCTTTGAGCAAAAGAGACATCTTTCAAAAACATTACTGACCCCAAAACGTTTGAATGGTAGTATAAAATGAAGCATATAAAATCAAATATCTTTCTAATCACCAACATCCACGCATCAGAAACTATGATATGTGAGGAAGTCTAATTGAGTTTGAAAGTGAAGTTCTCTGACTAACATATTTCCCCACACTAGTTTAATTTACTCACCCAAGTTTGTTGTTCGGTAAACACATGAATGACGGCTGATCTGATAGTCCTTCAAATCTGTTTTCCATCCCAAAAATAACACGATGATGCATTCTCACTCTCTACATGCTGAATTATGTCAGGCTGTGATAGCGTATCGCAGATGGCGAGGGAGCACGATATTCGGATCACAGTGACACACAAACACAGAGTAACATCTGAGACTGAGATGGCTTTATTTGTTACTTGATGTGTTCTGAGAGGCTTTGAAAGGAATCATATTAGTGGCCAAACCTTTGAGTCATGGCATAATCAGAGCTTAATTTGTATTCACACAGTTCGCGGTGATACTTCAGAAATCCACTCAAAACACCACGTCATGTGCTCGGCTGCACTTACGCTGTTCAGAAACATCTTCACAGTGTTTTGCCATGAGATCTTTTTGGAGATCTTTATAGTCACCCACACAGACAGCACTGCAACTACGATATGGCATGTTTATGAGATAAACTCCTCCCTCTGTGGCTGTTTATGACGTAAGGTGTGCGCAGAAGGCTGCCTATGAAACACTACTTACATCCTCTCCTCCTCTCCCACACTCATTCATAATCTAGCTGCCTCACAGTCAGTATGAGCGCAGGAGGAATCGCAGTTTGCTCTGGCAGCCTGCTGCACTCTTTAGCAGGTAGGACAAATGTGTGTTGTGCAGCAAATTTGTAAAGATTTAAAAAGAAAAAAAAGAAAAAAAGATTTTTTGAGAGATATTTTGATTTGCTTTTCTTGCTTTGAGGTGGTGTAGAGGAATTCGGTTAGCTGATTTTTTTTTTTTTTTTTAGTTTGTCATTGTATCTGAATGAAGAGTTAATATTTAAGCTTTGCAGATTTTTTTGTGTGATACTTGTATCATATTTCTAAGCATCTTCTAATACTGAAGAAACTGTTTGTTGTAAAAGTGCTGGAGAGATCAATGCTTGTGTTTCATATTGCGCTTAAAATACCATACGTGACTTGTTTTAAAATATTAAGCAGCCTTGTGTAAGTTATCTAGCACACCTTGAAGTTGCCTGTGCAACTGTGTGTGTGTGTGTGTGTGTGTGTATATGTGTGTGTATATATATATATATATATTTTTGTTTTTTTTTGTTTTATAACACTCTTAACTTCACTAACTGGTTTATGTTTAATAACACTATATATAACACAAACTTTTGATTGGTAGTGTGTGTGTGTATGTATATATATATATATATATATATATATATATATATATATATATATATATATATATATATATATATATATATATATATATATATATACACACACACACACACACTACCAGTCAAAAGTTTGGACATGGTAAGATTTTTAATGTTTTTAAAAGAAGTTTTGTCTGCTCACTAGGGCTGCATTTATTTAATTAAAAATACAGTAAAAACAGTAATATTGTGAAATATTATTACAATTTAAAATAACTGTTTTCTGTTTGAATATATTTTATAAAGTAATTTATTCCTGTGATCAAAGCTGAATTTTCAGCATCATTACTCCAGTCTTCAGTGTCACATGATCCTTCAGAAATCATTCTAATATGATGATCTGCTGCTCAAGAAACATTTATTGTGTACAATTGTACAAAATATTTGTGTACAATATTTTTTTTTTTTTCAGGATTCTTTGATGAATATAAAGTTCAAAAGAACAGCATTTATTTGAAATATAATCTTTTGTAACATTATAAATGTCTTTACTGTCACTTTTGAACTGTGGTGTATAATGTTACAAAAGCTTTGTATTTCAGATAAATGCTGTTCTTTTGAACTTTCTATTCATTAAGGAATCCTGAAAAAAAAAACAAAAAAAAGTACACAACTGTTTTCAATATTGATAATAATCATAAATATTTCCTGAGCAGCAGATCATCATATTAGAATGATTTCTGAAGGATCATGTGACACTGAAGACTGGAGTAATGATGCTGAAAATTCAGCTTTGATCACAGGAATAAATCACTTTATAAAATATATTCAAACAGAAAACAGTTATTTTAAATTGTAATAATATTTCACAATATTACTGTTTTTACTGTATTTTTAATTAAATAAATTTGCAGCCTTGGTGAGCAGACGAAACTTCTTTTAAAAACATTAAAAATCTTACTGTGTCCAAACTTTTGACTGTATATATATATATATATATATATATATATATATATATATATATATATATATATATATATATATATATAATTTTTTTTTTTTTTTTTTTTTTTTTTTGAGCCAGGTGGCCTTTCTGTGTGGAGTTTGCATGTTCTCCCTGTGTCTTCTTGGGTTTCCTCCGGGTGCTCCGGTTTCCCCCACAATCAAAAAACATACAGTATAGTTGAACTGGAGATGCTAAATTGTCCAAAGGTGTGAATGCGTGTGTGTTTGAGTCCTGAGCAATGCAGTTGTAGTTTTTAGTTTTATTTATTTAATTGAAAAGGGCTCACGTACAACTTTTTAACATAAATGTTTCCATTTCATGCATTGTACCGGATTTAGCCAAAGGCTAATTTTCATCTGCAGTCCCTTGGCAAGTCATCACTAACATACTTCCTATAAATGATAAAATAACACAAAACTACATATAATAAAACATACACGTAATAGGGAGGGTTGGGGAAAGACCTGGCAACTTACCCCGGAAAAATCATTGAATTTGCATATGGTGAGAGATGGCCCATAGAATCGCCAAGAGTAGGATACAACTGAAATGGTTAACTCTCAGGGGTCGGTGGTCGCGCCGGCGATATCACCTCAGTTTTTTTCTTACCGGTGTGAAAGAGACTCAAAATACTCTGTCAATTTTGGACATAACATTAAGAGTTATACATCATTCTAATCTGTGAAATGTCTTCTTTTATTTATGTACACTCACAGTAAAAACAAAATGTGCTTTTTGCTTGTTGTTTCATCATTTTGAGATGCGGTGAGAATAATTCTAAAAGGATTTACCTCAGAGGAAGAGCGTGACTAGTTTCAATTCCATTTCGAGGATCAACTTGATCAAGCCGAGGATTGTGAATGAATTTTTTTTATTTCTTCATGCAAAATATAATGTCTATGTTTTTTTTCTTTTGATTTCGGGGTGAAGTATGACTAGGACACTCTCAATAAAATCTTTGACATTTACCAACCTGTTCTTCTGTTATTTTAGCTAACGGTACAGCAGGAAGTCAGCTGTCAACCCCACGGTCAGGCAAATCTCCCAGTCCATCTCCCACCAGTCCAGCCAGTCTGAGGAGACGAAGGGTGAGAACTGTCTCTCTAAAGACCTTTTGCATCTGCTGCATTTGCTGTATTGCACTAAAAAGCCTTTAAATTACCATTTACATAGAACTGACTTATTTACTGTATATTTGCTGTGTCTTTCACTGCCATCAACCAAAACCATCAAACACTTTCATCTTTCTGTTTGACCCTAATTGTTTTTCAGGTGCTTTAATTTGCCAACATAGTGCTGAATCAC
The DNA here is from genome assembly GCA_037950675.1 of Hypophthalmichthys molitrix. Taxonomy (NCBI): domain Eukaryota; kingdom Metazoa; phylum Chordata; class Actinopteri; order Cypriniformes; family Xenocyprididae; genus Hypophthalmichthys; species Hypophthalmichthys molitrix. Next base: position 21,955,263 of record CM075506.1, read on the forward strand.
ACTGAATTGCAGTTGAACACATCCGTACTAAATAATTCCACGTTCACCCAAAATGTTTCCTAGCAACAACAGATAAGCATCTTGACCTGGCTGTGTGCCTGCTTCATTTCCACTCTCTCTGTGATAGACCTAATTCACATGGTCATATGGACATCATTACCCTGTTCTAATAACTGATGGTGTTCTGTACATTTAGATGTATTTGTTTGTGTTCTATAGATTAAACAAGTCAAATTTCACTTTTAACATGCTGTTAGCATTCCATTTATCTGTATATTCTCAAAAAGCTAGTTCATTCTCACAACAGTGTTAAAACGGTGGGCTCATCCCGGATTACTTGCTGTGATATATACACTACTATTTAAAAGTTTGGGTTCAGTAAGTATTTTTATTATTATTAATAATACTTTATTCAACAAGGATACTAAAGATAAAAGTGACAGTAACTAATTCTATTCAAACATTCTATTCAAATTTAAAAAACAAAAACAAATGTATCACAGTTTACATAAATATATTAAGCAGCACAGATGTTTTTTTTAAACATTGATAATAATAATAAATGTTTCTTAAGCTTCAAATCAGTATATTATAATTCTTTCTGAAGGATCATGTGACACTGAAGACTTGAGTAATGATGCTGAAATTTCAGCTTTGATCACAGGAATAAATTACATTTTTAAATATATTCAGATAGAAAACAACAATTTTAAATTGTAATAATATTGCTGTTTTTACTGTATGTTTGATGAAATAAATGCAACTTTGGTGAGCGTAAGAGACTTCTATCAAAAACATAAAAAATTGTAATGTTTCCAAACTTTTGTCTGTATATGAGAGCAACAATGCTAAAAAAATTAGCAGGTAATAATATTTAAAACAATTTCAAGCAATCGTTTGGCATATGTGTAGATATATATAAGCAGCTGATACAGTCTGGCTAAAAATGTATTTGTTCTTGCTTGACATCATTGAATTTCACCTCACCTGCTCTGCTCAAGTCCGAAATATTCTTAGCACACCCAAACCGTTTCCATAGAAACTGACCTTTTATTTCCCTCTGTAATACCTCTGGTCTATGGTGCTACACAAATAGTGTTTTTATTTAATAATTTGTTCAACAGTATTTGAAATGATCATGAGAATGAGTTTAGGCTCAAAAAAGTTGTAAAATGACCGTCGTTCACTGTAATGTCTCTGACAGGGCTCTCAGCACAGTGGCTCCTCTCTCTCTCTGGCCTCCACCAAGGTGTGCAGCTCCATGGATGAGGGCGATGGGCCGGGCAGTGAAGGTGAGGAACCCTGGGAAACTTTGACTAAAGTCTAGTCTGTTTTATCATCATCTTCATCAGAATGTTACATCCCACATCTTTTTCCTTCTAGCTGAGCTGATGGAGGATTGTCCTCAGGTTCCTGCTTCCATAGCCGAGCGGTACAAAGTGGGACGAATGATTGGCGACGGGAACTTTGCCGTGGTCCGAGAGTGTATGGAGAGATCCACAGGCCGAGAGTACGCTCTGAAGATCATTAACAAGAGCAAATGCAGGGGGAAGGTGAGATGACTTTAATATATCTCTGAATCTTGTTCAGTGATGAAAATGCATACATAATATGTGATGTTTTCTGACATCACACAAAATATTAATGCTAGATCGCTGTGTTACATTGCATGGCTTGTCTGTGGCTCACAGGAACACATGATCCAGAACGAGGTGTCTATTCTTCGGAGGGTTAAGCATCCTAACATTGTTCTGCTGATTGAAGAAATGGACACATACACTGAGCTCTATCTGGTCATGGAGCTGGTCAAGGTGAAACATCTGACATTTACATATATATATATATATATATATATATATATATATATATATATATATATATATATATATATATATATATATATATATATATATTATACAAGTCAAGGCTCCAGACTGTGACCAAATGGTTGCATTTTGTGACCTTTTTTTTCTGCCGGTGCGACTAAATTTTGTTAGAGGTCGCACAGGTGTGACCACCATGTTGCCCAACTGATAAGAGCTGCCATTTCTGTTGCATATGATATGAGAGACATCAAACGGCAGACAAAATGAAAGCTACTCGTTTGAGCTGCAGCGTGGAGCATTTATCAGCTCGGACCAATAATAGACAAACACAGTGGCTAATCTCGAGTGCACAACACCATTGCTACAGAGCGCTTGAGGATCCAGTGAGAAAGCCTTTGAATTTGCCACCGAATTAATAACATCGCTGCGAGATCTAGTGAGAAGCATTCAAATTCGGTGCAGAATTCTCTGTTATAGACCAGATATCAGATCAAACAGCGCTGATGTGGAAACCAGGAGAAACATTGTGCCATGAATTAACAAGTTAAAGAAGGCTTTTCAGCCCAGAAATGACCAATTTTCACCATAGATTTAATGTAGTAACGCTAACTGTAACCATCGTATTGTGGCAGAAGTAGTTGAATGTTTTTATATTATTCATTTCAAGGTTTCTACAACCTTTTGAGAGTGAAATTCAAGCACTTTTCAAAGACTTTCAAGTGCTTCACAGAATTTTTTCCAGCACTTCAAAGCTCTAAATGTAAATAATTGTGTTGCATGTCGATTTATGATGTGGCCCTAAATTTTCTGCTAGCGCTCCTAAATTGTTGAGTAAGATGCTCCAATGCTTCTAGTAAAAAAAAATAAAAAATATTGTAAGTCAGTGTTTTTTTTTTTTTGTTTTTTTTTATTATTATTCAGCAAGGATGCATTAAACTGCTCAAAAGTGACAGTAAAGAAATTTATAATTTTACAGAAGATTTCTTTTTCAAATAAATGCTGCTCTTTCAAACTTCCTGTTCATCAAAGAATCCTAGATAAAAAAAATTTTATTATGGTTTACATAAATATTAATGTTAAGCAGCACAAGTGTTTTCAACATTGATAAGAAATGTTTCTTGAGCACCAAATCAGTATATTAGAATGATTTCTGAAGGATCATGTGACACTGAAGACTGGAGTAATGATGCTGAAAATTCAGCTTTGCCATTAAATTACATTTTAAAATATATTACAATAGAAAATGGATCTTTTAAAATGTAAAGATATTTCATAATATTACTGTTTTTACTGTATTTTGTTCAAATAAATTAAGCCTTGGTGAGCATAAGAGACTTCTTTCATATGCTTTATATGCTTTTTTTATTTTTTATTTGACTTCATAGAATATAAAACTGACTACTTTTCAGTAAAGTTTTTTAGGTTGAATTAAATTTTACTTCTCAGATATTGTCCCTGAATGAGCGATGAAATTGTGTGTGCATGAACAGGGTGGAGACCTCTTTGATGCCATCACCTCCTCCAACAAATACACCGAGCGGGACGCCAGCGGGATGCTGTATAACCTAGCCAGCGCTATCAAATATCTGCACAGCCTTAACATTGTTCACCGTGACATCAAGCCTGAGAATCTCCTGGTGGGTGTTAGAATATTAAAGAGAGAATATTGTCACTATAAGTCACAGTATTACTTTCACAAATGCAGCTTGGAATGACACAGAACTGAGGGATGCAATATGTTTTTTTTTTTTTTCCCCTCCTCTTAAGTGCAGAAACCTTAAGTAACCATTCTTACACAAGCTTTAGAACAAAGATAGCTCAACTCAATACTGGGCCTACTTTACCCATCTTATCAGATACAACACTGTATTGAAATGTGTGTATTTCTGTAACAACGGTATGAAGAACACAAGACTATTGTGCACACATATTAATATTCTGTGATTTATGTAAAGTTGTGGCTGATAAGTTTAATGCATGCTGTGAATTGACTCCGCAGAGATTATAAACTTTTTTTAACCAGTTTTTCATTCATAACTGAGATAAAACTGGAAACCATTTTCCAACATTTGAGCTTCCCCTTCCAACACCTGCTAAAAATATTTAATTTTATTATTTATTTGAGTTATAATGCGTGTATTTTAATTAATTTTAAATAATTATATATTTTATTTACTTTCATTTTAAATTATATTTTATATGTAATTTTAATTATAATTTTATTTTAAAAAATAGATCTATTTTATGAACCTAAATAGCAAGTATTTTCATGCAGATTTGTGTGCATTTATATGTGTTCCAGGTGTATGAGCACCAGGATGGGAGCAAATCTCTGAAACTGGGGGATTTTGGCTTGGCAACAGTTGTAGACGGTCCACTTTACACTATATGTGGCACCCCAACCTATGTAGCTCCAGAGATTGTCGCAGAGACTGGGTAAAGGAATGGGAATATGTTATTCAAATATGGTCATATTCACAACTGAGTATGTCTAGAATATAGCTTAGTCATATTGTGTTTTTCTCTCCATGTTACAGGTATGGCTTGAAGGTTGATATCTGGGCAGCGGGGGTCATAACATACATTCTGCTTTGTGGCTTCCCTCCTTTCCGTGGGTGAGTTCAGCATCATTGTAAGTTAAAGTCAGCATGAAACGGAGGTTGCAATAGACTTATTGAACAAGAAAACAGTTTGAAACGGGGTGTAACCACCATAGACATTGAGGGGGATAAGTCCCCTCCCATAATTACAAATGGCCAAATTGTCCCCCCCAATATTTGAAATTCTTGCACTGCTCTGCAGCATTCCAGCGCAAAATATCAGTTTAATGTTGAAAGAGAGTGAGGTAAGATGTAAGTAGCGAAATATTTAATACATCAACTGTACAGGTGAAATTATATACAGTACAAGCATAATGCAGTTAAATTGTGATGTCTCACTCCCTCTAGTGGCCGTTTTCTATAATTCTATTTTGACCTGCACATCTACAGAGGATAGATGGTGTAAGCTTTACCTTCACTTTTTATTGCAACAGCACAATAAATATTTATGAATATTCAAATGCTCTTTGTATATGTGATCCATTAGGAGCACAGATGATCAGGAGGCTCTTTTTGACCAGATTCTGATGGGACAGCTGGATTTCCCTCTTCCATACTGGGACAATGTATCTGACTCTGCAAAGGTCGGTGTACCAAAACAGAGTTTGAAAGTTCTGGAAAGAAAAACAAACCTCACTCTCTTTCTTTCTTACTTGCTTTCTGTACAGGCACTTATCACCTGCATGCTACAGGTGGAGGTTGACCAGAGATACACAGCTCTACAGGTGTTAGACCATCCCTGGGTTAATGTAAGACTTTGTTCATTTTTTTATAAGTACAATTCTCAGACTATTTGTAGGTAAGTGATACATGGAGGTATTTTCTTGTTCTTTCTCAGGATGATAGAATGTGTGAGAATCAGCACCAGTTGTCTGTGGCCGGCAAGATTAAGAAACATTTCAACACGGGCCCTAAACCCAACAGCACCACTGCAGGAGTCACTGTCATAGCAGTAAGAATCATCTATATACTGTAGCTCTTATGTTTAAATGTTCATGTTTATCATATTGTCCACATGAATTAAGCCAATATTCTCAAATCAATTATTGGTGCACAGACAATCACTTTTCATAACTTTAAGGTGATATCCCCATATTCCAGGAGAGATATTCCAGTTGTAGTGGACTGTTATTGGTATTAAAGCATTGTATTTTTATCTTGTTCAGGTATGTGAGCTTTTCTCAGAGTGACAGAAATTTGTGTCAATAGCTTCGATGTGAAAAATCGACTTAAACAATTCACATTGTTTTGAGCTTGAATTGCCATTGCCTTTTGGAACATTATACTTAAATATAGTTTGAGGTATTAAAATATTCAGGAGGCTCTTATCTCATAGCTATTCGCTGACTCATCCATCAGCTCTTCTTCTCTCATTCCTCTTCTCTCCTGGCAGACTCCATCCTACTGCTTTCTTATGGCTGTGACATCTCTGATTCTGCTCTCTGCTTATATAATGACTGTCAGCACTGTTGTCAGGAACTGAATCAAATTTGCCAAATTAGATTCCTCTATTTTTATGTTTTTCATTCATGATTTTTGTTTGTTTGATTGTGTAGGACAATTGCATAAAATTGCTAAATCCTTATGTAAATTTAAAGGTACACTATGTAACTGTTGGTCCTCTAGCGGTTAAAAAAAAAAAAAAAAAACTGCATGCATTTTGTGGAAGAACGTTATTTTGGTTGTGCGTCGGCTCTGTGTGACTGTGTGGATGAATATAATTATCCTACTGCTCATTAAACATTCACTAATAGGCTTTAACCAGTTTAGATGGAAAGGATCTCAAGCTAAATAGCTGAAGATGTTACTGTAGCTATACTCATTAATAGACACAGTACTTACTTGAAAATAAATTCCAGTGCAGCGCTACAACAACCATAATGAAATGATAATGCTTTACAACGAACTCTGCTCCATGTCAACCTTTTTCTCTTGTTGTGTTGTTAACAAACCTCAGCCGCACCCACATTATACACTCGTCAAAGTAGCCAGAGCATCTTTTTTTCTATTTACAGATATGACGAGACACGCACTGGTGGGTGACATATGTGTGTAGTTTCCCAAGAAAACCATCCCTTCAGGTCTAAAATATAAACTCTTATAATAGCCTTACCATAGTGAATCAAAGACAAAAACATGTTTTGGAAGGTTTGATATATGTACTGACTGATTATGTAGATTTTGTTTATTTTTAACAAAACAAACAAACAAAAAAAGTTACTTAGTGTACCTTTAAACAAAATATTTCCTTTGGAAATGTTTCTAGAGTTTACTTTCTGTTTTGATATTTGATGTTTTTAGTTTTGATTTTGCTTGTTAGTCATTTGTTATACTTTTCTTTATATATAGGCAGCATTTATTTGCAGAAAAATACAGTACAAACTGTAACATTATGAAATATTATTACAATTTAAGTAACTGTGATGCAAAGCTGAATTTTCAGCATCACTACTCCAGTCTTCAGTGTCACATGATCCTTCAGAAATCATGCTAATATGAAGATTTGCTGCTCCAAAAACATTTATTATTATTAATATCAATGTTAAAAACAGTTGTGCAGCTTAATGTTTTGTTGAAAGAGTGATTTTTAATGAGTATGTCTTAACCTTTTGCATACTTTGTTTGCACATTGCTTTGCATGTTTACCGTTTCATTAGCTTCATATACAGTTGTTTTTATTTCCCAAACTGAGTGTTTGTATAGAACTGGTGAAACATTATAAACACTTGGTTTGCTCACTGCTACTGTTTTGTAAAACTACTTCTAAACATCACGCAATTATTGAACAGCACTTCATGGCTCAAAGCTTGTGCTGTTTTACATGGTGAAAGTAAAAATCTAATCTATTGAGTTCCACTCATTTCTCTCTGCTCAGCCGGACGAGGGGTTTACCATCAAGCGTTCAGGGTCTTTGGACTGCTACCCGCACCCAGGGATGTATTGGATAAGGTATGCCTACAAAACGGCTCAAACCGCCAGTGTTTCCATGGCAACGTGCTGGCAGTCTCTATAGTCCCTTTCCTTCCACACTTGGCCTCTTGCTATAGAGTGGGGTGATGCTCTGCTTTTTTGCCATTTATGCTTCTCAGTTCATATTTTGCTTTCTGGTGGTGCTTTGCTGATTTCTGTTTGTCAGTGCTTCACTTTTTCCTTTCTTTGCTCTGTGTTACTGATCTAAGAAGCTTGTACAATTGAAGTGTACACTTACAGTACCCAGCATGCATGACACTACTGGATATGGGTTACACACTAGTTTGAATGTGTGGTCCTGTGCTGGAGAATGCACTGAAAGTGCACATGTACAGTATGTGTTGGTGGTAGAGAGAGTTGCAGAAACTAAAATCTATAATGAAATCAGAACTCATTATTTAGTTACCTTACAAAGATTAGTAACCTTACCAAATCATTCATGAAACACAAGCAGATTCATTCTTGTGTAAATTGTTAATAAAAACATTTTCAGTATTTGATGCTATGATTTACAAAAGAAAGATTTACAGATAATTAAACACACACACACACACACACACACACACACACACACAGAGGTTTGTTTTTGTGAATTCTGAGGACATTACATAGGCGTAATGGGTTTTATACTGTACAAACCGTATTTTCTATCGCCCTACACCTAAACCTACCCATCACAAGAAAACTGTGCACATTTTTACTTTCTAAAAAAAACCTCATTCTGTATGATTTATAAGTCTTTTGAAAAATGGGGACATGGGGTAATGTCCTCATAAGTCACCCTCTCCTTGTAATACCTATGTCATACCCATGTCATTATACAAGTTTGTGTCCATGTCACACACACACACACACACACACACACACACACACACACACACACACACACTGCCAGGCCAAAAAAATTATTGAATTTATTGAATTAAATGTGAACTTAAAGAAACTAATACTTTTATTCAGCAAGGTTATCCAAAAACAACGTACTGTATCACAAAAATACAACAGTTTTTATGATAAGTAATAATAAATGTTTCTTGAGCAGCAAATCATCATATTAGAATGATTTCAGAATGATCATGTGACACTAAAGACTGGAGTAATGATGCTGAAAATTCAGCTTTATCATCACATGAATAAATTACATTAAAATATATATTAACATAGAAAACAGTTATTTTAATGTTCCACTGTATTACTGTTTGACAAATAAATGTAGCCTTGGTGAGCATAAAAGACTGAAAATCATAAAAAAAATAAAATAAAATAAAAAAAATCTTACCAACCACAACCTTTCGATCGGTAGTGTGTACATAACCTATATATAATTTATATACCATTTGTATTATATATAATTACACAAACGGATAAAAAAATGCAGGGAATAAAATCAGTTAAAAGAGTTCTTGTGCTTAGATATAGTGCTTGGTGCACAATATCTAAATAGTTCACTATCATCGCCATATTTGCTTGTTTTTACACTTTAACCACAGTTCAGTGTTAAAGGGATAGTTCACCCAAAAATGAAAATTTTGTCATCATTTACTCACCCTTATGTAGTTCCAAACCTGTATAAATTTCATTGTTCTGCTGAACACAAAGGAAGATATTTGCAAGAATGTTTGTAACCAAGAAGATCTCGCACCACTTTGACTATCATATTATTGTTTTTCTTACTATGGTTTTCCTACATTCTTGCAAATATCTTCCTTTGTGTTCAGCAGAACAATGAAATTTATACAGGTTTGGAACAACTTAAGGGTGAGTAAATTATGACAATTTTCATTTTTGGATGAACTATCCCTTTAATTCAAAGACACAGATTTTGATTAAGCTGTCTTGGAAAGTCACACTGTTTAATTAAAATCCACATACAGATGAAAACCTGTTTGTCTCTGCACCTATCCGAACTCTCCCCCTTTGATACCTGAGCAGTCATTAACAATCCCATGCTCTCGTGTTCCCCAGAGCACCCCTCTTGATAAGGAGAGGCAGGTTTTCAGACGAAGACGCCACCAGGATGTGAAAGCCACTGCTGCCCGCAGCACCCAGAGCACCTTTCCCTGCAGCCCCGCCACCGGCCCGAGCCTCTCTCCTGCGGACTTCACCTCAGAGTCGGAGGACATTTCCCCCAGCTCAGCCGAGACGGTCCGCTCACCGACATCGCCATTTTAAGCCCACACCCAGTCTTGGCAGAAATGAATAGAAAATGACCTTTAAGAAAAAGGTAAATTGACTTATGAATAGAAAGGATGACAGTTTTTGAAATCGAATGTTTTGCTATATGGAACCGATGTGATTAGCTAGGAGCGGATGGGCTGGTTTAAATGTCTGTTTAAATTCTGTGAGGGTAGCATCACACCAGAACAGGTGTAAAATAATTTCATGCTTTTCATTGTCATTGTTTGAGATTTTTCTCTTTATCGTGACTACATGTTTGGTGCTATATGAGATTTTGTTTGTAGATCATGGCTGCATCTGAAATCGCATATTTCACTACTATATAGAAGGCGGGAAAAAGTATGTGACAAGTATGTCTGAATTCACAGTACTCATAAATGTAGGCAAAAAGTACCTGTATGACCTATTTCTTCTGGTGAGATTCTGAAGTTTACTATCCCATGAGGCAATGGGAGAGGATTTGTGAATGGCAGTGAAGTGACGCAACTGACGCTGGTAGGTCATGTGATAGTAACTTGGCATTATTTAACATTCATACTACACACATTCTATATACAACATACTTTTTTAGCATTCGCAAAGTAAATACTTAATCATAATAAGTACCTACTCAAGAGAGTATGTGATTTTGGACACAGCCCATACAATCTGCCTTCATATCCTATCTAGTACAGTAAACTGCCTCTCTTTTACACCCTCTAGTGTTTGATAGAGAGTAATGCAGCCAAACCTACAACTCTGTTTCAAGTGATCACACACACATCTGTTGATCCCAATAATAAGCCTGCAATGTCTTACCATCCTCTTTCAGTGGAAAAAATCTTGTATGTGGGTTTTTACCTTTTGTATGAACTTTATATATTTTAAATATTTTAGGTTTATACTTTTTATTTTAACCTGATAACTATTTGGATATTTCAGCATTTCTGAGAAACATGTTGGTTTCTGTCTGTCGGTTAGACGTTAGAATGTTCTTTATAAAATGTGTATAATGCCTAAATAGTTGAAGTGGTGATGTGTATAATGCCTGAATAGTTGATTTTTTGATGGATGCGGCTGTAGAAATGCTTGTTTGAACTCAATGCATTTCAAATAATTGGTGCTTGTTTAAAGGAACACGCCATTATTTTTGAAAATAGGCTCATTTTCCAACTCCCCTAGAGTTAAACAGTTGAGTTTTACCGTTTTCGAATCCATTCAGCCGATCTCCGGGTCTGGCGGTAGCACTTTTAGCTGCAGCTTAGCATAGATCATTGAATCTGATTAGAACATTAGCATCTCGCTCAAATGACTGAAGAGTTTTAATATTTTTCCTATTTAAAACTTGACTTTTCTGTAGTTTCATCGTGGACTATGAAAAGTTGCAATTTTCTAGGCCGATATGGCTAGGAACTATACTCTCATTCCAGCGTAATAATCAAGGAACTTTGCTGCCGTGGCCCGTGTGGGTAATACGCAGCGCCTGAAAATAGTCCCCAGCTAGGTAACTTCCAACATGACCGGCACTAAGTTTGTGTAGTTGCAGAGTTGCAGCCGGCAAATTGGGTAGTGGCTGGATTTACCTGTGTGTGATTAGCCATGGTTATGTGTGTTGTAAAGGGCTGTGGTCACGTTGGTTATGTTGACGGAAGTTAGCCTATTTTCAGGCACTGCGTAATATCATTGCGCCTGCTGCACCCATGGTACGGCAGCAAAGTTCCTTGATTATTACGCCGGAATGAGAGACTCAAAATCGCATCTTTTCATTTTCCGTCGGTCTTAGTACATGATGTAACTACAGAAGAGTCAAGTTTTAAATAGGAAAAATATCGAAACTCTTTGGCCATTTTTGAGCGAGATGCTAACGGTCTCATCAGATTGAATGATCTATGCTAAGCTATGCTAAAAGTGGTACCGCCAGACCCGGAGATCAGCTGAATGGATTCGAAAACGGTAAAACTCAACTGTTTAACTCTAGGGGAGTTGGGAAATGAGCCTATTTTCAAAAATAGTGGCGAGCTCCTTTAATATGTATGACGTTGAATGATTAGAAACTTATCAGTGCAACCATATATATATATATATATATGCGCCTCATTAGCGGTAAGCCATCCGCCATATTGGAAAGCCGATTCATCAGCACTTAGGAGCAAGTTGACTGAGCGTCTGCAACTGTGATTATAAGCATGAATTAATAACTATATTCAGCAGATGATTTTGCTAAACTAACACAATACAGCAAGATGAAGGCGTCAAGTAACACGACATTAAAAAGTTACCATAGTAAAGGTAAAAACATTAAAAAGTATTATAGTGAAAACCTGTAATATTAATATTAATACATATAAAAACACAAACCAACACATTCTAACCAGAGAAAGGTTATCCCATTTGTTGTGGCATCATTGATTCTTAAGCTGCATTCACACAGGACGTGGGCGTCGACACTAGACGGAGGGCGTTTCTGAAGCTTGATGCTGACGCGACTGTCCTAGTGACAACAGCCAGTCATATTACTTTTCAGTGTTGCATGAACGCAATTGGCTAGCATCTGCACTAGGGTATTTGCATAAGGCGATCTGATTGGCTGACACCTGTGTTGGCGCTTTAAAAGTTGAAAAATTTTCAATTTCTGCTGCGATCATCGCCAATGACGTGACGCAACAGAACCCACAATTCAGTGAGAAGCTTTAACACAAGACGCCCGTGTGAATGCACCATTACTGTGAGTGACGACACGCTGACCGTTCCAAGATGGCGGGCACGCCAACATGTCTGAAGCGGTTGATTGTGGCATCTACATACACAGATCTATGAGTCCATCTGTTGCTGCTATTATTCGGTTCTGTCACTCTTCATGAAGATAAATCTTCCGCTTCTTCCTGGAATTTGCATTCATTGTCAGAACGCACGCTAATTTACGGTTGACGAGAGAACTGAATGTAAGAATTATTTAAAAAGTGTAACGTAAAGGAAAACAAAGACATGCTAAATGTATGCTAGTGATTTTAAAAAGTACATCACGACTAAGATTGTACATATTTGTCTTTTTTTAAGTTGAATGTAATATTGTAGTCAAAATAATGTTTTGTTGTTGTTTTTTGCATTCAGAATTGAACTAACAAAAGGTCAGTTTTAATTTGAATGTATTGTTTGTTGTTTTTGAAATACAACAACACCGAATGATAAGAATCATTTTATGTGGCAGAGGCAAGAAAAATAGTACATAATTATTCACTTTTTACCTTAAGATTGCAAAACACAATTTAAAAACATGATCGATTTTTAAAATAAATTTATTCATAACTGTTCAAATTCCAACATAGGGACCCATTTTATATTAAGTATCTTAAACTACTACGCTATGTACTAACATTTAATCATTTGATACAATGCACTTATTGTGTAGACATGTTTTTACATTTTAAAAATACCTGCATGTAATTTCTGTAATTAATTAATCAAATCTATAATAACACTGTTGACCCTACCCCTAATTCTACTCTTAAACTGAACCATACCACAAAACCTGTCCTCACCTCACATCTCCCACCTCAAAAGCAGCAAAAGTGTTTTGCAATACAACATATACACAATAAGTACTTTTATTGTGCAGTATATAGAGTAAAAATATTATTCTGCTGTAAATACTTAGAGGTTAAAGATGGCTAATATAAAGTGGGGTCCAAGTTAACTATTAAATTGAACTGGGCTCAAAAATTCTTATGTTTAGACATTTCTTTTCATCCCTTTATGTGTTTTTCTTGAATTTTGCACACTTGCTGTAAAGGACCGAGTGTGTCAGTCTTGCATGTGTTCTGAGTATGAGTGATAATCATTTTAATACCCATTTACTGTACCATCTGTACATGTTGACCCCATCCACAAACAACTAGTCTCAGTGAAGACCAGTCTTGGTTATGTTTGTTGCTTCTCAATATTTAACATTGTTAAACAGCTTTTTGAAGCCTCCAGCATGTAAAGGCTTCTGGTGACACCGTGAAGGGGTAAATGAAAAGCACAAAGGCTGAAAGAATAGTTCTTTAAGGTATAGCATGTATTTGCTTTTTAACTAAAAATGTATCTGCTGTATTTGCTTGTTTAGACTAGAAAACAATCCGTGATCAACCTATTTTTGAATAGGATGTAGATTATCATTATAATAAAGGAAATAATCTAGCTCATATGCAAAATTCAGTGCACAAGCATTGATTACACATTGTATATTTATATAGATGTATAGCCATCGCTTGTCCATTGTCTCTCCCATCAAATGTCATTTAGGCTTGACTTCCTGGAAGAAGAGCCTTCGCTTCCAAGTAGCATTGAACAATGGTGCATTCAGCAACAAGCCAAACCTGTGAATAAATGATTCCTCAAGCAGAAACCTTTTTTGTGTTTGTCTGTTTCAATTTATTAAAGATTGATTGTATATTTTAATTGTTCTGCACATTTTCTGCAATCACAACAAAGCAGATTAAATTTAGGGCAGGGAATGTTTTTTGTTATACACTTTTTGTTATATACTGGCACAAACTCTCTTCAAATCCTGATAGCAATTAATAACAGAAGTGGTCTAAGTATTAAAACATGTATATATTCTATGGAAGTCTCAGGACCAAACAATGTTTGTCCAATTATAACATTCCAAATGTCACGCTACGTGTTTGCATACCTCCTCGCAGACATCACACATCATATACTTTTTATGAAAAGTAATGTGTTGTTACTTTTGCATTACTTTTCCTCATCTAAGCTGGGCTTGCATGTTTGTTTTTTAATTACAAAAAAGTTCTATTTTTGGTAAATCTAAAGGCTTTTTCACACCAAAAGTGAAATTAATAAGCCTCAGACTGAAGGAAATGCAAATTTACTCCTGTACAGTAGAGGGCGCAGCTCAAACAAACCTTTCAGCTGTGCTGCTGAAGAAAGTTCAACACTCTTTAGCCAAAAAAAAAGTCATTTTTTGAAACAGTCATTGACTTTACCTTAAGTAATTTTTGCTAACGTCGAATTCGCTGTTTTTGTCCGACAACAAAGCAGTCAGAGGATTTAGTAAATTAACGTTGGTGGACTTGAACTTGAAAAATGGTGTGTATTTGCGTCTTTCCACAGTTGAAACATTCCTTCTGATGTTCATTCATGTTTATTTGATGCTATAAATGAACTAGAAGGAAAAGATGATCGGTTAACGAGCAGCTTGAACTGACACACTACAGCGATCTGTCACGAGCCACAAAACGGTATTTATTGTTTAAATTTCTTTAAAAATTACAAAATTTGAGACTTGTTTCATATCAAAAGTAACCTGCTCTGTCTTGTCTGTCGACACGTTGTCAGTGTCCTTTTTGATCCACGATGTGACAACATGATGTGTGGCGTGAGAGAGGCATGGCTTGTCGGACATAGCAACAGTAAGTAACTAGGGGACGGGTCTTTGCGAACGGTCAATTGGATCATCGAAGATCAGCAGCAAAAACATGGGTTAATATAGTGAGATTAAATACATAAAGTATATTTGTGCAATATAACATTTAATTTTTGCAGGTTTGCATAATCTGAGTTTGCATTTTACTCTTTTTATTCATTTTAAGAAATATAGAATGTTTTTGTGCAAGTGAGATGAGTAAATGCTCACATTTAATCTAGAACTACAATAACCATCATGTTCACACAGCGCACACAACACCTCTGCACTTTATTTCTCTCAACACGGGGACAGGAGAGCTGTCAGTCATGGGAAAATAAAGTAACTTGCATTACATTTTTGAAAAAGTAACTTTTAAATTTGACAGTTACTTTACTAGTTACTTGAAAAAGTAATCTGATTACATAACTCGCGTTACTTGTAATACATTACCCCCAACACTGGTAAAGACTATAGATAATCACAGAGCACTGCAAACAAACAGCAGCCGCCTTTTACAGTTCCTCCTGAACCAAAACTACAAGCTCATGCTGCGTTCACGACATGTCTTAATTACAGTAATTATGAGATGGTAACCCTTCACGTTCTACTCAGAGCAGTTCAAGTCCTTGGACTCGGAATTATGCGTTCCTATTTCAACACTATCAACCCCAAAATGAATCTGCAGCAGTCAGGTGTTGTTTACATTCATTATTATTGTAATATGTGCTTTGAGGCATTAGGTCATTTAACGCCATCTCTCATGACGCTTTGCAGACTCTGCTGTGCGCGTTCATGTTTGGAAGGAGAGCTTTAAATAGTGCTTTCAAAGCTAGCTTGCTATTGCTAGCCTCTCCGAAATTACCTACCATAGGCTAGCTTAAAATGAAGGAAAATATTGGCCCGGTTTCACAGACGGGGCTTAGATTAAGCCAGGACTAGGCCTGAGTTGAATTTGGATATTTTAGTAGCTTTTATAAAAACGCCTTAGAAAAATACAATACCTGTGTGCATCTTGAGACAAAACAATGTCATTGACATATTTTAAGATATATCAGTGCAAGTTATTTTCAGTTAAGAACGTTCGAACATGCCTTTTAGTCTGGGACTAGCCTTAAGCGTTGTTTGTGAAACCGGTCAATTGTTTTACTCTCAAATGCACATGTAGTGCACTACACCATTTGTATGCACTAATGCAAGGGAACATCACTCACTGCAGTACATTTCATCATCTTTTATTATAAATAAAAAGTAGGCTAACACATTTCATTTCATCACAATGATTCACTAGGACATACTGAACAGTTTGAACTAAAAAGAAACTAACTTAAACACATCTGCTGAATTAGCAGGCACCATTACTTGCAATGTCAATGTTCCTGATGGAAACTGTTCGCATCAAATAAATCATTTGAAATCTGAGGCATTTCAACATAAACATGACATTGAGGTAAACTCATTTTTAAGGTTTTAAAAATAACCATTGCTCAGTATATCAAATCTAAATGCTATTGTTGTAAATAAAATGTTAACTATATGGCACCATATTTATTGTGTGGATTGGCAAAAAAAAACTCAATGCTTTGTCTTCTTACAGCAGAATATTTCACATATTTGCACTAAAACAATTAAAAATAGTTTAGTTTTGATAAACTCTTGAATAATAGATTTGATTTACATTATGCAATAGAATTAAAGATGCACATACATCATACATAATGTATTGCTTACAGCAGTGATTTTACAATGTTATTTTCTGTTTACAAGTGCAATTCTGAAAGATCTTGATGGCAGTAGACAATTTAATAAAGGAATATAACAAATGATGTTTAGCGCACCCTCTTCATCCTCAAAATATTGTGACATCTTGTGAAAAACAGAAATTCAGAGTTTAACAACTGATGTTTTCTGAGATATACAAGGCTTGATATATTTGAATGTGATACAGCAAAACAGAAAAGAAAAAAAAAACAGTTAAAAGTGCAAATACCGGTTTAAAAACCTCACATGTGTAAAACCATATATATAATTTTAAATGGTAAAACTGCACAAGAATTACAATATTTGCCCAGTTGATCTATTCCAGCACCATCAGCGTTGACCCTCATTTAGTGCTTGACCTGTCGAATATTCCTGGACTGCAAACGATACCAAAACAATGTCTTTACGCTGCATCTTCCATCAAGAAATCCAGATACAATCTGGCTCACAATTTGAAATCAAATACATCCACAATAGACAAACCATTCATCCTCACATTAGAATAATGACTGAACGAACATTACAGGACGTCACATTAAAACAAAAGAGCTGCTCTTTTTTTTCTTCTCTTTATAATCATATCAAAAAGCATCTGGTGATGTCAAATGCATGAACACAGGACAAACAATTCAGTTGCAGAATAGAAAGCAGCCTCAGAGACAAGTTTGAAAGATATTTTAATGCATTTACACACGAGCTCAGCATCAGAGAAAGGACGTTTTGTTATCTATTGTTCAGGTAGCCTGTAGAAAGAAACATAGAGAAAGTGAAATACACTGGAAGCCAGTAGAAAATAAACCTCATAAAAATATTGTTATAGGCTCTATGCAAAGTGTTACTGTCAGTTAAAATGATGCGACTACAAGTAAAGAGGCTGTTTTCAACAAGAATATTGTTGGCTCGGATGACATTTAGATAAAATAATTTGTGAATTTATGAAAAACGATGCTGGCCTCCATGTGTGCTCTCTCGATTCATTTAGAAATAGTCATCTCTTAATCGCTCCTGTGCATGTTTGAGACATGTATACATCTGCTCAAGCAGCTGAGATCCCTTAAACTGCTGTGATTTCTCCAACTACCATTGTGATACTTCTTTCATTCCACGTTTTCTGTTGCTACATCACCTCCTGTAATGGCACGTTACCATCCGAGGCTGGTTGGCTGATCGTTCTCAGTACCTGTTCTGATGCTCAAAGTGCCAGCGATTAAAATCAATGTTGAAAGCCACGATGCTACCGGACGCCATGCCTGTGATCAGAGTCCTGGAAACACAGAAGACGGCGTCAGGTTTAAACCAGTTTAGGATTTGCTTTATGTCTTTGTGTAGTAAAAGTATAAGGTTAAGCAAAACCTCTGATCATGTGACAGGTCCATGGCTCGGATCCCGGCGTCACAGCCAGGGTAGACGTACAGCTGCTTGAAGTCACAGGCCTGCCACACCTCCACCACCCCGTTATCTCCTCCAGTCACTAGATTCTGCCCATCACTACTCAGGAGGACGGCCTGAGTGTATGAAATACTGCTCATTCAAATCAAAGCACCATTTCCTTAACATTAACACAGTAACTAGAAAGATATTTCCTGTTCTAGGTAGTTTCCAAATATTATTACTGATACACTACAGTCAAAAGTTTGGGGTAAGATAGATTTTTTTTAAAAATACTTTATGTATTAAATTGATAAAATGTGACAGTAAAGATATTTATAATGTTACAAAAGATTTCTATTACAATTAAATGCTGTACTTATAAACTTGCTGCTCAGAGAAGCCTGAAAAAAAATGCATCATGGTTTCCTACAAAATATTAAAGGATTAGTTCACTTTCAAATGAAAATTACCCCAAGCTTTACTCACCCTCAAGCCATCCTAGGTGTATATGACTTGTTTCTGATGAACACAATCGGAGTTATATTAATAAATATCCTGACACATCCGAGCTTTATTAATGGCAGTGAATGAGACCAATGAGTATGAACCTGAAGAAAGTGCATCCATCCATCATAAACATACTCCATACTGCTCCGGGGCGTTAATAAAGGCCTTGTGAAGCGAAGCGATGCGTTTGTGTAAGAAAAATATCCATATTTAACAAATTATAAAGTTCCATATTCAACTTATGAAGAAAGCGCAACTGATGTTGCGTCAGTTACACTTTCTTCGTAAATTGAGTACGGTAGGCAGTCTGGCGGAAGCTAGATATTTTACTTTATAACTTGTTAAATATGGATTTTTTTTTTTTTTACACAAACACATCACTTCGCTTCAGAAGGCCTTTATTAACTCCCTGGAGCCATGTGGAGTACATTTATGATGGATGGATGCACTTTCTTGAGCTTCATACTCGTTTCCTGTTCACTGCCATTATAAAGCTTGAACGCGTCAGGATATTTATTAATATAACTCAGATTGTGTTCCTCAGAAAGAAGAAAGTCATATACACTTAGGATGGCTTGAGGGTGAGTAAAGCTTGAGGAAATTTTCATTTGAAAGTGAACTAATCCTTTAAGCAGCACAACTGTTTTCAACATTGATAATAATCATAAATGTTTCTTGAGCACCAAATCATCATATTAGAATGATTTCTGAAGGATCATGTGACACTGAAGACTGGCGTAATTATGCTGAAAATTCAGCTTTGCCATCACAGGAATAAATTACATTTAAAAATATATTAAAATAGAAAACAGTTATTTTAAATTGTAATAATATTATACTGTTTTTACTCTATTTTTGATCAAAAAAATGTAGACTTGATGAACATAAGGTACTTTCAAAAACATTTAAAAAGTTTGGGGTTTTTACTATATACTATTTAAAGATTTTACTATATGCTATATAACATATATATAGTATTAATACTATTAACAATATTTTTATGAAATATTATTACTTATTAAATGTATTAAATATAATTTTACAATTATGTTTTGAATGTTTCCCAATTATTTAAACACTGTTATTATTATTATCATTATTAATAAATATATAAATACATAAATGTACTGTATAGATAATGTAATGTTTATAATATATTCAACTGGGATATCATAACATTATTACAACAACAACACTGTTAATGAATTTAATTATGTATTCATTAAAATATTATGTATATCAAACTACAAGAGTACTTTTAGCAAGTATATTTTCTTTTACTAATACATTCTTATATTTAACTAATTAAAACATAAAAAAAGTTTTATTCATTTACCAGAATTCACTTTCAGTTCATTTTTTTTTTTTTTTTTTTTTGACAAACAGTATTTCTGCCATAAGGCATTACTAGTAACTAGACCACTGAGGCACTGCTTTAGAAATCTAAATGGTTCATTTAGAGAAGGGGTGTCCAATCCTGCTCCTGGAGGGCCACCATCCTGCAGAGTTCAGCAATAATCCCAATTAAACACACCTGAACCAGCTAATCAAAGTCTCATTAGCCTTACTAGAAACTTCCAGGCAGGTGTGTTGAGGCAAGTTGGAGCTAAACTCTGCAGGACAGTGGCCCTCCAGGGCCGAGTTTGGACACCCCTGATTTAGATGGTTCACATGCTTCATTTTACACTTGCATGTTTACTATCAATGTAACCAGATCAGCGTGTGTACTGTATGATAAAGCAAAGAGTTAAGAACATACACGTGTGGAGTCGTTGATCTCCATCTGGGCCAGCAGTTTGCCGTTGATGCTGAAGTTGCAGAACTGCCCCCTGTCATAGTAGATGATGCAGTGGCCCTCACTGGACACTGAGATCAGGCGGGGAAGCACACAGCAATCAGGGCCCTCCAGAGCCCTCAGAAGATCCCCAGTGATGGTGTGGACCAGACACGGCCCCTCTGACAAACACAGATGTCTGATGAGTAAATTACACACTGCCTCATATTATTTTATATCCCACAATGCTCTTCTCACTCACCTTTTGCTCCACTGATTACAATCCCCAGCTCAGCACACACTGACACACACACCACTTCATAGTCATGACCGGTCAAAACCGCACGGGGAGCTGGGTAATCACCTGCAAATGAGCACAGGAAACAAGCATTATAATTCAATGAGCACAGGAAACACACAGCAGTAAACAGAAATATAACAACATCAACTCTAATGGAGTTGATCCATGAGTCCACAGGCTAAAATTAAACAGAATTTTAGGATTTTGAAATATAAAATTTAGAGTAAATAGATAAAAAAAAAAAGAAGTTTTCTCACTAGTGGTCTTAGACTTTTAGGATATTGTCTTTATGATTTTGAAATATGGAATTAAAATAATAATAATAAATAATAATAGTAATAATAATCATAGATTACAAAAATAAAAATATAACTACATTAATAAAACTACAAAAAATAAAAACATTATAGAAGCCCATTTCAGCCACATAAGGGGAAAAAAAAAAAATCAAAATTATGACATACGTGAATCATAATTATGACATAAAAAGTCAAAATTATGACATACTATGTTGAAATTATGGGATTAAAAAAAATTGAAATTATGACTAAGTCGAAATAAAACAAATACAAACATAGAAGCATTTTTGTCATATTATAGTTTTAGGATTTTGACTTATGAAATTAAATAGGATTTATAAATATAAAAATTAAAAAGATAGCAACCACACTAAATAATAATAATAATAATTGCAAAAAATAAGCAAAATCATAAATACATAAAAATAAATAGAAGCATACTCATTAGTGGTTCAAGACTTCTAGGATTTTGACTTTATGATTTTGACATATAAAAATGAAAATGATAAATAAACAAATAAATAAATAAAACAGAAGCACTCAGACTTTTAGGATTTTGAAATATAAAATAAAAATGATGATGATAATGACAATAATATTAATAACAACAACAATAATAATAAAACAAGTACAAAAATAAATGAAATTATAAATAAAATAATACAAATAAATTCAAAACAGAAAAAATAGAAGCACTCCCACTAGATCCTGCTGTACATGCAATACTGATATAAAAGCAGCTTTTTTTTTTTTTTAGTTTTTTTTAGCTGATTCTAACAGTGCATATGACCAAAATAAATAAATCTGATTGTGTCTGGAAAGTAATTCTGGTCAGAATACTATACAAGTCCACAATCACAATGTAACCGATGTGAGGAAACCACACAGCAGGTCAGGAGCCCTAGAGAACATCTGCTTAAGGAGGCGTCCCCTTCCAAATGATCACCAGCAGTGGCCCAACAGCCTCTGGACCCCATACATTGTCACATGATGGATGAAGGGGAGGGAAGAGGTGATATGAGGTCATTTAAAGACACCTGTGGTACCCCAGCACCAGCTGGGTGGCTCATTTTGGAAAAGTGAAAAACTCATTTAAAATCTGCCAAGTTGTGATATAAATGGTGTGTGATATAAACTATCACGTCTACATTTTCCTTATTATAAGATACACTGCTGCAATTTCCAAAGCAGTTCATTTGAGAAATAACAGGTAGAATCATTAAACTGCTCGGCCTCCTGGGTCTGTACCCATCACGCTTGAACACACTCTTATATTTGTACACACTGCAGTAAGTTAGAGAAGCAATTCAACCGTAAGGCAAATGGGGCCTGTGGTGTAATTAGCTTGATTTGTGCAGTGAGGAAGCAAAACAGTAATTATTAGCCGGGGGGATCAACATTATGTTTCTGGATGGATTAAACATTGCTTTCGGGGAAGGTGTGTCTGTGTTTCAATGGTTTAAAGGATTAGTTCATCCAAAATTTTGTCATCATTTACAGTACTTGTGCTTACAGTGTCATTTCAAACACATTTGACTCTCTTCTGTGGCACACAAAAGGAGAAATTTAAATAATGTTATAGTCACACTTCTCCATGCTATTACAATGAATGGGAAATGAAGCTTTCAAGCATCAAAAAGGATGCAAAAGCACCATGAAAGTAGCAAATAATAGCAAAAAAATTATCTTATAATATAAAAGTAGTTGATGCTAGATTATAAGTCTTGTATATTATTCAATATTTTAGTAAACTGGATCAGCTGATTCACTGAACTATTTGTTCATGAATCAGAAATCTCTACTTGAATGCGGCAAGGAGCTCAGTGTTGGTGTAACAGACATAGGCCGGTAAGAGCTCCCCTGATATCAAGAGGCACTCTAGCAACTGATTGTAGAGACTGTGGTCTTTAGCCTCGTTGTTAGAGCGCCCGCCTCCCATGCCGGCAGACCTGGTTTCAAGTCCCGCTTATGGCGCTTTTCCACTGCATGGGACGGCTTGGTACGGCTCGCTTACATAGTACCACCTCGGTTGAGGTTCCAAGCATGCCGAACCAATCCTAAATGTGACGTGTAAACAATGCAGATCACTGATTGTTCAGAGAGAATCGTCACTGAAACACGAGACACCAAACCCGCTAGATTTAAATAGTCAGTAACAGCCACCGCAGTATCATTTGTACGCGCGACTTTTTTTTAAACGACTTGTTTCAAACAACCGTTGCAAGCAAATTGAAAAAAAGAAATGGCTGTATTGCGGTCAGTAGACGAGATGCAGACTCGTTAATAGCCAAGGAGCGGATCCACGGCAGTAGAGGCGGCGCAACTATAAAAATCAGTCTTTAATCCCACCCACTCTGAAGCGGAACTAAACTGCAGCGGAAAAGCAAACCAAAAGTAAAGCAAGCTGAGCCGTGCCAAACCGAAACCGAAAAGCGCGGGCGGTTGGGTTCGAACAGGAGGGGTTACATTGGGAAAAGTTACCTTTAAAAGTAATGCATTACAATATTGAGGTACTCCCTAAAAAAGTGACTAATTGCGTTACTTAGTTACTTTTTATGGAAAGTAATGTGTTACATTACTTTTGCGTTACTATTTCTCACCTGGGCTGTGCTTGTTTATTTTTTTCATAACAACAAAAAAGTTCTATTTTTGGTAAATGTAAAGGCCCTTTCACACCCAAAAGTGAAATAAATAGTTTCAAGATGATCAAAAATGTAATGTTTATCTAAAATAATTTTTGCTTATTAGTATGGTCGAATTGGATCATCGAAGGTTAGCAGCAAAGACATTGGTTCATAAAGTGAGATTAAATACATAAAGTGTATCTGTTTAATATATTTAATTATTGCAGCTTTGTGCAATATTCTGAGATCGCATTTCACTGTTTTTATTGATTTTGAAGAAATACTGACTGTTTTTGTGCAAGTGAGATGAGTAAATGTTCACATTTAGTCTAGAACTACATGTTTACACAGCGCACACAACACCTGCACTTACTCTTGATTTCTCTCAACATGGCCATAGGAGAGCTGTCAGTCAATACATGGGAAAACAAAGTAACTTATATTACTAATTTGAAAAAGTAACAGATATTTTATTGTAAATTTAAAAGTAATGCAGTTACTTGAAAAAAGTAATCTGAGTACGTAACTCAAGTTACTTTTAATGCGTTACCCCCACCACTGGAGCTAATTTCAGTGAATAAAACTTTAATTAAACTTTAACTTTTTAAATTTTGGTCTGCTCTTGACATAAATTTATCATAGAGTTCAGACTACTTCTGGACTACTTTTATTGTACTTTTATGTCCTTTATGAATCATGTAAGCCTCAGTCCCAGTTCACTGCAACTGCATGCAAGAGCGACAAATACAAATCTCCACATAAAGACAGAAAATCATACCATTTTGGAACGATATGACTTTAAATTACACTGAATCTATGATAATTTCTTTAATAAACTATAAAGTTCTTCTCTGATGATAAAATCATGACTATAAGTGTATGTTCTAATTGGTGTACACGCTGAGGGATTTCTAAAACAAAGCTAATAATATTGTACAGGGAGAACTCACAACTACAGGTTCATCCCATTAAATGCCTGAGATCTTTTCCATTTTTAATTAACACTAAGTTCATTACCTTCCACATAATTAAGACACATGCCATTACTTTGCATGCAGAGCAGCGTTAAATGAACCCAGGAATCAATAGAATGACTGCTCCAAATGCAGATGTTTTTGGCGAACAATCAAACGTTACTCAGTCCTTGATCAATACGGTCCCGTGTTTATTCACGGAGTTCTCCACAGGGGCCCGTCTGGCAGCTGTCAGTGATCTGGGTGGGCATGTGTGTCAGCACAGGATCCCTCGGGAGATCCCAGATCACCTTCACCACAAAAGATTTAATCAGTCCGCACCCGGGCCCTTCTAAACCCTCGCGCTAACCCCCAGCGGTACAGCAACACAATTAAGAGGTGTAAATTGGAGAACGGCTGCTGGGGTCGTGAAGCACCGGGGCTTTGATTGAGCCGGACGGGATTTTAATCATTGCACATTTAGGACACACTTCGGCTTTCACGGGCAACTGTGAAATCAATTTCTACACCATGTCGGAGTGCCGTGGGGGACGGTACTCGGATATCTGTTGAATATTCATGGAAGTTCCTGTCCCAACACTGAGGAACAGATGAAAAAAAGGTGCAGTGTTGAGAAGCTTGATGAGGCACAGCTGAACTTATCATTGACACAAAAACACACTCTGATGAGGGTTTGTTTTTCTTTACTTCCTGCTACACTGATATCATCTTAACAAGCTCTGAATTCTGGCTACAAGTCTGGAATATATAATGAAGGAACATAAAAAATGCCTGTGTATTTATATAATTAGTCTGCATTCCACTTTAGATCACCAAAGGATTATGGAGTCACATTTGTGTAACTGTAGAAGTTTCGCCTCAGGTCAAAGTATGCTTTCTGCAAACACTGTTATATACTGTATGCTTATAGATAGATAGACAGACTGACAGACAGACAGACGGATAGACAGATTAACATTAACCTAATTTAGGAATGCTGTAAAAAAGGCTGTTCATTATAAGTTTGTGATAACTGCATTAACTAATGAAATTTGTTGAACCTTATTGTAAAATGCTATGAAAGATAGTTCTGAAATACACCACTAGAGGGCACTGTTCAATTCTAAAACATTCATCCATTAGATGCCATTTTAAAAAATGACTGCTGTAGAAACATTTTGAACTAGTTTTTTTTTTTTTTTTTTTTTTACGTAAAATGAAATAAATGTAAATATTAATAATAACAAAGTATTATAATATAAAGTATTATAAAGGATAATACAAGTATTATAAAAATAATTACATACAAATAGTGTTCATTAGTATTATTCAGAAATGACTGTAATTAATCGGTATTTAAATTATTACATTATCATACTGCATATGGCATAATGACACCAGATTGGTACTAGATTGGTGTACCGTGGGCTTGATAAAGTTAACGCTGTTAGGTTTATTCCTCATTAAATATATAAATAGTTCTTGTTCATAATTCCCACCAGTTTTAAGCATACAGGACCATTAGTCGCCTTTGTGAGGGCACACAGTAAGCAGTTGTGTGTGAATATCATGGGAGTTTTGTTTCCTCTGCTTTGAAAACAGGAGCGAGGCTGTACCTCGCTAATTGGAGGCAGTCGAGCCGAAATCCTTAATTAACTGTCTGAGCATCACTGAAGTTAATTAGAGAACACGCTCAGCTAAACCACAGCTCATGACACGTAGAAACAACATGTAGAGAGGACAATAGATCTAATACACACCAACGGTGCAGATGCACAGATTTCTTGCAAAACACATACAAAAGCAAGCTCAGACGTGCAGGCTTGTTTTCTTGTTAACATGTTTGTAGCTCATGTTACCAAAAAAGAAAAAAAGCTTTCTGGTTTCATTAGTGAGATAACCTGGAACAATTATGAGCTGTAATGCATTCATTAGTTATGCAATAATAGCTTTTGTTACTACAGTGATTAATATAAAAATTAAAAAATATAATAATAATAATAAGATTTTACAATCTCCTCTATTATTAATGTAACATCTAATATTAATGTCTCTTGTTGGTTGATTGTATAATGCAGTATGCTTAATATTGATGTAATTGTGCTCAAGTTCATTTGTCACTCACTGTTGTTGGGGTTGTCTCCTATGATATGGTGCCGCCCACTCCAGTACCAGAGCAGCAGAGTGGCATCTCTGGATCCAGACACAATGTAGCAGTCGCCTCCGATGTAAGACTCTGAGCGTGCCAGACATGTGACCACGTCCCAGTGACCGAACACTATCTGAGTGAGCTTGCCTGCAAACAAACACATGGACAATTCAAAGCACAAATATGTTGGTCATTGCAATAAACATGAATATATTGGCCACTCATTTCAATGTAATTAAAGTGGATGAAGACTGGGGATGCCTGCAAAGAACCATAAAAGTATCACAAAATGGCCCTATAAGAGTCTTCTGAAGAGTGTTCTAATACCATTTCATGAGAGTTCTTGAGAGAAATAGATTTTTGTCATGACAACTCTCAAGCAAAGAGTGTTTGGCATGGTAATGTTGATATGTTTGGTCTTGGCAGAATAGATCTGCTATGCTGCTGCTGCTGCAGAGCA
Organism: Hypophthalmichthys molitrix; assembly: GCA_037950675.1. NCBI lineage: Eukaryota > Metazoa > Chordata > Actinopteri > Cypriniformes > Xenocyprididae > Hypophthalmichthys > Hypophthalmichthys molitrix. The sequence continues at coordinate 21,982,422 of CM075506.1, forward strand.
AGGACGGGACTTGCTACTACCAATACACACAGGACACGCTGCTGTGAGCAAGTAAAATGTGCTGCTGCTGTACAGTATAGCAGGCATGAATTACCTGTAGCATATGAACAGTATACAGGTGGAGCTGGGGAAGATGGAGGGTTTCTGAAAGTGCGCTGACAACTGCTAAAGCAAATGCTGATCAAGTATTTGAAGGTTGAGCAGTGAGCTCATTGGCTGCTGATACACCAATCAGCTGTGCCCTATAGAGAATAATGTGATTGCAAGCAGGTTGAGTTAAGGACCTGTCAGCCTGCGCCATCTAGAGTTTCATGACAGAACTTTGTATTTGAGAATAAATGATTATTTTCAGATCTTTTTAACGATTCAGTGCACATAACTAATCTACAAAATGATTCATTCACGAATCAAAGAATCAACTCACTCCGGTCAGAGGGAAATAACTTAAATTTCACACAAAGGTGTCGTATGGCTTCAAAAGTATAACATACAAACATTTTATGGGCTACTTTCAGGATACTTTTATTTAAGGTAAGTAAATGATGATAAAATGTTACATATTGGGTGAACTATTCCCTTAATGTCCAATGAGTGTCTCTTACCTGTGTCTGACGAGTAAACACGGAAACTCTTGTCCCAGAAACCGCACACCAGGATGTAGCGGTTATCTGCCGTCACCACAAAACACTGAGTGTTGATCTGAATGCTCTGGTCAACAAGGTCAGTTATTTGTCGCTTGTTCGTGCCTGAGTTGTTCGCTGGAATAGATATGTAATAAATGGAATAGATATATAATAAAAGTCTAATTTATAACAATCTTCAAGAGATTCAATACTATTCCAAACTTTGCACTACTATTTCAAAATTTAGGGTCAGTGCAATATTTTTAATGTTTTTGAAAGAAGACTCTTATGCTCACCCAGGCTGCATTTATTTGATTAATAATACAGTAAAAACAGTAATATTGTGAAATATTATCACAATTCAAAATAACTTTTGTATTTTAAAATGTAACTTATTCCTGTGATTACAAAACTGAATTTTCAGCAGCCATTACTCCAGTGATTCATCGCAATCTTTTTTTTTTTTGGATTCTTTGATGAATAGAAAACTAAAAAGTATAGCATTTATTTGAAATAGAAAGCATGTTTAAGATTTAAAAATATGTATTATAACATTCACATGTATTATATGTATTGTCACTTTTGATCAATTTAATGCATTCTCGCTAAATAAAAGATCTTTTTTTTTTTTTTATTGATCACAAACATTTAACAGTAGGGTATTTATTTTAAGACTTTAGTAGTATGTGTACAAGACTTCATTAGATATGAAGTGTAATGTAATAAGCAATTGTATAGGTAAATAAATACACAAAATTCAAATGTAATTACATATGTACTTTCAATGTGTACCTTCTTTATTAAAGGTAAAGCATGCACTTTTTGTGTCACTAATGCTGGCTGCGTCCAAAATCTTAAAAATGCTGTCTTCAGAGAATGTATTCCAAGGTAGGAAGGCATCAAAGCATGTCCGAATCCAATGTTAGCTTCACTTCCTGTCTCCTGAGATACCTTCATCTGAAGGCAGCATTTTTTCATCATTTTTGAAGGCAGCATAGATGTATCCTATAGATGTGTGTTCCATTCTGAGACATTTGAGCTAAAAAAGAAAGATGCCGTCTGAAAGTTGTGGTTGGTGGTCAGTTTGTGTGTAAATGCACATTTTCCACTTTCTAGTGAGAAATTACTATTGTAGTCATTAAATATTTGCTTAGTTTTCACCAAAGCTTGCTCTATTTTGCTGTGGATTTATAGACCGTTACGCTGCCTCTGAATTGTGTTCAAAATATGTGTTGCGAGCTGCCTTTGTGCGCAAACGCTGCCTACAAAGTCATTGCCTGATAAGACAGTGAGTTTGTTTTCAGACGAAGCCACTATATAACAAACATGCAAAAATGACTGTTTTCAAACAAGTCTTCCAAACACTCATCACATCTGCTATTGGTGGGAGAAACAGATAGCCCCACCCCAAACTCATGTTATTGAGTTGAATAAATTTTGCTGCGTCGATTTAGTTTGGAAACTCATCAAAACAGATGCTTTTAAAGGACCACAAAGCCACTTTTCAGAGAAATAAACCTACTGTTTGAATGGATCACTTAATTTAGTTAAGGTTGGGACAGAAGAAAGTATTTAACAACAACAACAAAAAAATTAAAGCTGAAGCAGTATTTATCGGGGTTCAAGCATTTAAGGCCTTTAAGCATATAAAAGGTAGTATATTTTATTTAACAAGCATGTAGGCACTTAGATCATAGATGGAAAAGACCATTTACAGCCAATACAGGCAGTTTAGTAAGGAAAAATATGTTTGTAAAGGTTTTTTGACAGTTATAGCGCCACATATTGCCTGATCTCCACCACTTTTTTTGGGTGTCCTCGGAGTGTGCCCATACATATGCATGTTAATTTTGATGAAAATATCTCATTTTGTTTTGAAGTTATAGACACTTATATATATGAGAGCATAAAAAATGACCCATGAGTGTCTTTGATTGGAATTTTTTGCCACTTCCTATCAAAATGTTGACATTTGGGCTTTTACTTTAAGTTAATCAAATTAGGTTACGTGTTTCCTACGCTGGTTTCGTCTCGATTGGAGTAATGGTTTTGAAGATATTCGCAAAAGTTTTTTAAGCGCTAAATCACAGCGTTGCACAAACCATAAACCAAAAGTCTGGTATCGTTGGACTCTGCAAGGTTTTAGGAGTCTAAGGACGTGACTCCCGTGAAAATAAGTCAACCATACCCAAAATTATATACATTTTCATCCAAAACCATTAAAAATATATATAATTTTAAAGCTTTTTAGCAGTTATAGTGCCACCTAAGGTCTGATCTCCATAAAAGTTGTCTTGGACCAAGACACTGCATGCCAAATTTCAAGTCGGTTACACAGTTACAGCTGTTTTCATGTTTTTTTAGTTATAGTTATAAGTTATAGCACCACCTAGTCTCCAATCAACGCAATTTTTGAGCCCCTACACATGTGTATCGAGTTCTTGAGTAAAAGTGGCTCCGCCCTCATCATTCGTTTTGGCGCCCCATAGCGACCGTGAATCAAAATTGTAACTTTTTTTTTTGATAATTATTGATATTCAGACTCCAGAGAATGTTTCTGCACTGGTTTGGTTCCGATCGGGTCAAAAACCTAGGACTAGTTGACAAAAGTAGGCTTTTCATAAAAAAAAACAAAATACCCAAAAATTTTGCAAGGGTGACGAGCGAATCACAGACATGCACTGAGCCAAGGATTCCAACGATATAAGACATTTGAGCCTAGGCCTAACGGTTCAGGAGTTATAAGCCATTTCGTACTTTTGACCACTGAGAGAATGCTGATCCTTGAAAAATGTAACAATTACAATAGGGTTTCAGCGCTACACGCTTGAACCCCTAATAATAAAAAAAAGTCAAACCCACCAATCAGCGAATCCATCTCAATTGGGAGGTGATGGGCCTGCTCTAGTGAATATCCTGGAGCTCCTCGAAGACCTGTCTCACACACAGAGAGTCAGTAAAAACGTCACAAACCCATTGTTCAGTACCTTCACTACTGTTATTTTCAAACACACACACAAAAAAAATGTTTTCTTACCCGAATGCCAGACATTTTTTAAGTTGCTTCATTCTGATACATTTTTCAGAAAATGTCGTTTTGCTTCTAAAGTAATAGTATTTTGATTTAAGAATGTTTAAATATTTGTAACCGCAAAACAAGACAAAACTACTTTTTTTTGCAGCGCACCCTCACAAATGTCTTCACGCAAACACCTGCCCTGCCGCCACAGTCAAGTCCACTTCCTGGCCCTCACTCTTTTGACATGGGGGCCTTATAGAGACCCACCAGCCAGATCTCTGCTTATTGATTTCTCTCCCTCTCCTGTGTCAGGCAGGCCAGAGCTATAGCACCCCTGAGGCAGGCCTACAAGGCAGAGATCGCCATTTTGAGCTCAATGTGGTGGCCTTATTATTTCGGGGGACCAACACACACACACGTCAGGAGAGGGCTGGTCCTGCAGCTGTAGCCATTAGTAGTGTGAGAGAGAGAGGTTGCCACATTTGGTCCTGACATCACTATGTGTTGCCGTGACAGCTGGGGAAGTGTGGGGCGAAAGGAGAGGCCGTGATAGGCTAATTTAGCCCGTCGCCGTGGCGCCCGACCTCTGACCCGCAGGTGAGGGGGGCTCCGGGGGAACGGCTAGTTGGATAATGTTGTTCACACATGGCCAAGTGGAAACATGTGGAATTTGCTGTAGCTGTTTTTTGTTGGGGTGTGTGTTTGTGTTTTTAGGTGAAATTAAGCCATTAGCTGGTTAGTTAGCATTATTATATGTAAAAAGATTCCCACTCACCCACTGTGTTATGCCAGCGGTTGACGGCGAAGAGACGGCTGCAGGTGATGGTGACGACGGCGGGGAGGGTCAGGTGGGGCAGCGTATTGGCGGCCACGTGAGTGACGGGAGAGTTGGAGGGAAACTTCAGCACCATGATGACATCCTGCTGCATCTGATCCTTAAACATGAGCGGACTCTGCGGAAGGAAACACTGTTGAACAGAGAAAGCAAAGGAAGAGAAGGATGAAAAAGAGGGAGGGAATGGAGAGATAGATGAGGAGAGGTTGTTAGAGTAGAGGAAAGTGGTAAAAAAGAGTTGGAACACAGAGGAAAGACTGTGTGTGGTAGCTTAGGAGGAGAGTCAGGGAGAAGAGGCCTTTGATGGAATAAGCTGAGCCAGAAAATATATATTTTTTACTTACTTAACTTGTTTATTTTTGCATGCTATATATATGTATATATATATATATATATATATATATACAAAAATGTATTATATATATATATATATATATATATATATATATATATATATATATATATATATATATACACACACACACACACACACACACACACTACCAGTCAAAAGTTTGGAATCGGTAAGATTTTTAATGTTTTTAAAAGAAGTTTCGTCTGCTCACCAAGGCTGCATTTATTTAATTAAAAATACAGTAAAAACAGAAATATTGTGAAGTATTATTACAATTTAAAATAACTGTTTTCTGTTTGAATATATTTTACAAAGTAATTTATTCCTGTGATCAAAGCTGAATTTTCAGCATCATTACTCCAGTCTTCAGTGTCACATGATCCTTCAGAAATCATTCTAATATGATGATCTGCTGCTCAAGAAACATTTATTGTGTACAATTGTACAAAATATTTGTGTACAATATATATATATATATATATATATATATTTTTAGGATTCTTTGATGAATAGAAAGTTCAAAAGAACAGCGTTTATTTGAAATATAATCTTTTGTAACATTATAAATTTCTTTACTGTCACTTTTGATCGATTTAATGCATCCTTGCTGAATAAAAGTATTAATTTATTTCATTTCTTTTCAAAAAAAATAAATAAATAAAAATTCTTACTGACCCCAAACTTTTGAACAGTAGTGTATAATGTTACAAAAGCTTTGTATTTCAGATAAATGCTGTTCTTTTGAACTTTCTATTCATCAAGGAATCCTGAAAAAAAAAGTACACAACTGTTTTCAACATTGATAATAATCATAAATGTTTCTTGAGCAGCAAATCATAATATTAGAATGATTTCTGAAGGATCATGTGACACTGAAGACTGGAGTAATGATGCTGAAAATTCAGCTTTGATCACAGGAATAAATTACTTTATAAAATATATTCAAACAGAAAACAGTTATTTTAAATTATAATAATATTTCACAATATTACTGTTTTTACTGTATTTTTAATTAAATAAATGCAGCCTTGGTGAGCAGAGGAAACTTCTTTTAAAAACATTAAAAATCTTACCGTGTCCAAACTTTTGACTTTTAGTGTATATATACTTGTAAATATTTCTTGAATATATACATTTATGTAAGTGTATTTATATACATAATATATATATGTAAATATTTAATTTATATTATATATAAATATAATACATTTTTGTGAAATATACAAACTTTTATTTTGATTATTTTGATTAATTGTTTGACAGTACTAAAATCTATCTATCTATCGATCATCTATATATATATATATATATATATATATATATATATATTCAAAAAGTCTGAATTATTATTTTTAATGTTTTTGAAAGAAATCTCTTATGTTCACCAAGGCTGCATTTATTTGATCATAAAAAGTAAAAGTAAAAATAGTTTAAATTGTTAAATATTATTACAGTTTAAAATAATGATTCTCTATGTGAATATATTTTAAAATGTAATTTATTCTTGTGTTATCAAAGCATCATTACTCAGTGTCACATCATCCTTCTGAAATCAGTCTAATATGTTTATTTGCTGCTCAAGAAACATTTAATACTATTATTAATGTTGATAACAGTTGAGCAACTTAATATTTTTGTAGAAACTGATACATTTTTTGAAAACTCTTCGATGAATAGAAAGTTCAAAAGAACAGCATTTATTTTAAATAGAAGTTTTATAGCAATGCAAAAGTGATAATTTTTTTTTTAATTTAATTTAATGCATGCTTGCTGAATAAAAGTATTAATTTCTTTAAATTCTTACTGACCACAACACATATATTGCATGGTAAATACTGACCCCATAAATATATTACATAGTAAAATATATATTGAAGTAAGTAAAAGTATAAGTATAAAATTAAATAATATAGCCTGGATTTAAAAAAAAAAAAAAAAAAAAAAAAAACATTTTAAATAGACGTCACAGCGGTGTAAATGTGCTATCTGGGGGAATTTTTGGGTTTTACTCTGATTGGAGGAACATGATATTCAAAGTATTTAATTATGGACATCTTTGGCAAACACAAACTCAACTGATGATGAAACTTAAAGCATTAGGCTGCACACATTTACTTTGGAATATAAACAAGCAGTAATTATAAATCTTGTATTGACAGCATTACAACATTCACTCTCTAAACTTCAGTGTGATTGTTATGACAGATGCTTGATTGAGATGGGAATGATTAGTATTCAGGTGTGAGGACTTCAAAGACCAGTAGGGAGCACTGTTCTCCCGACACAACTATCTTCTGAGCCTCTGTGATGGAGTTGTGTGCTCCTGTAAGTATGCCAGGTCTGTATGTCATGTATTTGTGTTAGGGCTCTGTGAAGGTTGTTGTACACAGGACCAGTGACCACCTGGAAGTAGCAGTGCTTGACTTCAGTGCAAGTAAGGTCCAAACTCCAAATTGCTGTCATATGACAGTGTGTTATCATCAACTAGACATGTTGAGGAAGCTACTTTGAAGCCAAACTACAGTGAAGCTATTATTTAGAAAAGTTGTTAGCTGAAGTACAAGCTAATAAAGTATTATAAAGTGCGTGTGTGTGTATAATTTATATTCAAATTATTTAATTTATATATTATATATTTTTTAATCGTTCCATTGTTCCAGTGTGTTTTGTCCCTAGAAAAAGTAGATTATTTTCCTGGAAAAAAATACATTATATTCTAATCATGCAGTTAAATGAATACAATTCAAATGTTAAAGTTAAAAAATAGTAGTGTCACTCTATTTATTGAGCGATCACAACCACAGATTGTTCTGAACTACAACATGGCCGCAAAAGTTCTAGGCATGTGGAAGTGAGACTGTTGTGCTGGGTGTTAGGGAGCGGTCCGAAGGTCAGGCGTCACTGCCCTTGTTCAAAATAATAACTTCCCTACTGTCGGGCAGAAAAAAAAAACAACAACAAATACGCACACAATGATTTTATTACACACACTCTCTCTCTCACACACACACACACGCGCTCACCAGGTGCATGGCGGAGCTACGGGGAGGATGAGGCTCGATGAGCAACTGAGATGGCGTCTGTCCAACACTTTGGATCTGAGCCTCGGTGGCCTGCAGCAAAAGAGAGAGAATGATACAGAGGAAAAGATAGACGGAGAGAGGGAGAAGAGAAAGAGAGAGACAGAGAGCGGGCTGTCAGTATCGATACACATCAAAGTGATGGGTCAATGCGTTACTTGACAATGCAAGCAAATCCTCCCGTAACCCCCCCTCCAGCCTTGCCTTTTTTTGGGGGGGGGGTTGCAGTTGGTTAGTGACTATGAGTGGGTGAGTTCCAAAACCCACCCCAAACTACCCCCACCCCTGCCCCCTTCAAAGGCTGCAGAGTCATCCAAGTGTTAGTATGGAAGAGACAAGCCTTTCCTTATTAACATGCTTCAGTTAACCGTTCCCATTTCCAGGAGCAGGGTCCACATACACCCCCCGTTCGGCGAGCAGACGTTAACCTGGACTGACGCACAGCCAGGACTGCGGCAGAACCCTCCCTCTCAGATGTTATTGTGCCAGAGACAAAGGGCAGAAAGAGTGCACACACACACACGCATATATATATATATACACACATATATACACAATATACAATAGGAACAAGACTATTAATAATAATATTAATACTGTAATGCTAATAGTACGTTAAAGATTACAAACACACTACTTAAAGGCTAAAAGGAAAATACTGTAATGAGAATGTCTAAAGCACACATATAAATCATTATGATGTCATTTATATTTAGTAATTTAGACATTTTATCCAAGAAACGAAAAACATCAGCTGCAACTCAGAAACAACCTCATATACTATATAGTGCCACAATATCAAGTTTTAAGACTAAGCTAAAGTTGTACACGCGAGAGCAGAAGTTCTATATAATCATATACTATATAGGAATTATATACACTATTATATACACTCAAATACTATAGACATACATCCAGTTATTGTACAATACTCATTAGTCTCTGACAAATCTGTGAATGTTAATTTTCAATTCCTGCAAAAAAAATACTTGAATTTGGAATTTAAAATTTAGATTTTATGTTCATGTCATGTCACAATGATCATAGTAATGATTTTCTGACTAGTAGTAACTTCACATGAAACTGATAAATTCATAAATGGGCAACTGACATGAAATACATGCATTAAATTGATCAAAAGTGATACATTTATCATGTCACAAATAATTGTATTTCAAATAAATGCTGTTCTTTTGAACTTTCTACTCATAGAATTCTGAAAAAAGTGCATCACAATTTCCACAAAATATTAAGCAGTACAACTGTTTTCAACACAAATGATGATAATTTGCTCAGCAAATCAGCATATTAAAATGTTTTCTGAAGGATCATGTGACACTGAAGACTGGAGTAAGAATAAATTACATTTTAAAATACATTCAAATAGAAAACAGGGATTTTAAAATTTCACAATATTGCTGTTTCACTGTATTTTTGATCAAATAAATGCAGCCTTGGTGAACATAAGAGACTTCCTTCAGAAAAGTCTTCAAAAAGTCTTACCGACCCCAAACTTTTGAGCAGAATAGTGTACTTTTGTGAAGTTGACACGTTATAACATGCTATAATCCATCTAAAACCATTTTAACCAAGGTTGTTGCCCATGTTTAAAGTTTACTTGACCTAGTGTTACAATTACACAAAGATTTAGTTTTTTTTTTTTTTTGCCTGCTATGTGATTTGAGCCATAAACTGAGGGTCAACATCATTGAAGAAAGCACAGAAAGCCATTCATTTTTCAGTCCACACACATCCCTCATGTTATGTCATGCTGACAGACGAATGTCGCCGTGTGTTGGTTATTGATAGAGTGTATGTTTGTGGTTGTTTGTGTATGTGTGTGGAGCCTAGGAGATGTGGAGAGTTGCGCGTGTGCCACTGAGCACGGTAGCATTGACAGACACCTACAAGCTCCCCTCGGCTGTGCTGAGGCTCTGATCCCATCAATCTTTCCTTCCCGTGTGGAGCGCCTCCCACAGTCTAACAGAACAGCTCTCCCTCAGCGCTCAGAAGCCTGGACTCTTGTGTCAGATCAAACGTCTGCTTTATCCATGTCACCATACCGTCCAGATCTGCATGTTAAACATGTCACATGACCTACACGCTTAGAATCGGAACTGAACTCTAAAGCCTGAATTCAAAAATTTGAATGCTCCATTCAATACATGTTTACAAATATTGCAATTTGGAGAAATATGTGATATTAAATGACTTCTCACTTTCACAGTTTCTTTTGACTTTTACTTTAAATTCAACACAAAATTAAAATGGACTCTATTTACTTTCTTAACTCACATTAGTCAAAATTCTGTCAACGAATACTCCATTTCACTTACAGAGCTAAAATGGGGTGCAAGTTGTGTTTCACGCTGACTTCAAAGCACTTTGGCAGCAGCGAAACAAACCCACAGAATTATAATCATTAATGCAACTGAAATGAGAGAAACAGAATACTAGTTCTCACTTAAATACTTTAAATACGAACAAGAGATCATCAAACTTAAACAATCTCATCTAAGCCTGACCCTGGTGGCAAAATTTGACACAAGCAGACCTCACGACTCAGAAAAATCACATTTGGCAACAATTAAATGTCAGTCTGTGCTGTTTTACGATGCTGTCTGTCAAATAATAATGCGCTCACATTATAGTTATTTTAGGTTCGACTCAAGAACAGGGGTCACAATGTCTGCTCAAATAATGTAATCTGATCTGAAGATCTGAGAGAAACAGGCAGCCATGTGGAAAGTATCACTATATTTCTGCTATCCAACAGCGAAGAAAAGAACGAGAGGAAAAATTCCTTCTAGAAGTATGAAATATGAATAGAAATATGAATAAAAATGGTTAATATACTCCATATCAAAACAAAATATATAGGCCTGTATATATATATTCATTTTAGTCTATGATGTTTATCAAGGCTGCTTTAATTTGATTAAAAATACACTAAAAATAGTAATATCGTGAAACAGTATTGCAATTCAAAATAACTGTTTTCTAATTTATTATATTTTAATATAATTTTTTTTATATTATATATACAGAAAGCTACTATAGACGTATTTAAAACAGTTCATGTGACTACAGTTGTTCAACCGTAATGTTATGAAGTGATGAGAATACTTTTTTGTGCACCAAAAAAAAACTAAATAATGACTTTTCAACAATATCTAGTGATGGGCGATTTCAAAACACTGCTTCATGAAGCTTCGAACCTTTACAAATCTTTTGTTTCGGATCACTGGTTTGGAGTGTGTATCAAACTGCCAAAGTCACGCCCCCCAGTAGTGAACCATTGAAATTTTGAAACACTTATGACATAACGAGGCTTTGTTTACTGAAATCACATGACTTTGGTGCTCCGAACCACTGATTCGAAACAAAAGATTCGTAAAGCTTCAAAGCAGTGTTTTGAAATCGCCCATCACTAGATATTGTTGAAAAGTCGTTATTTTGTTTTTTTGGCACAAAAAATATTCTCATCGCCTTATAATATTAAGATTGAACCATTGTACTCACATGAAGTGCATTAAATATGTTTTTAGTTGCTTTCTGGCCATTGAAAGTGTTAATTATCTTGCTGGCAATAAAGGCCTCACTGAGCCATCAGATTTCATCAAAAATATTTTAATTTGTTTTAAAGATGAACAAAGGTCTTACGGGTGTGGAACAACATGAGGGTGAGTAATAAATGACATAATTTTCATTTTTGTGTGAACTAACCCTTTAATATTTTTGTGGAAACCATGATTTTTTTATGAATAGAAAATTCAAAAGAACAGTAATTATTTGAAATAGAAAGACCTTACAACCACCCCCCCCCCCCCCCCCCCCACACACACATTATATATATATATATATATATATATATATATATATATATATATATATATATATATATATATATAAATCACACTATACAAATCACACTACAACTTAGCCTAGTTTTGACACTGACTTTGACTTTTTCTAAATATTTTTGCGTTGCACAATTAAACTTATTCATTAATTTAACCAATAAAATTAAAATTCATTAAAATCACCATTAAAATTATTCAACACTTAGCTGAAATGTAACTATACATATAAACTACATTTTTACAGAAGTCTCCGATCGGAAGTTACACTTCTCTATTTTTACCTTTAACGTACTGCCACGTACGGAAGCCCGCCGCACACTCCCTTCTTCAGGAACGCATTTTGAACCAAGCATCGGGAATACCGGCACTTTTATTTTTCCACTTAAAGCACTGATTGAGGATAAACGTCATATTATGCAACTACGCATTACTTTACAGAGAGTTTACCACCTACTATCTGCATTCTGCCTTGAGAACAGTTGGTGCAACCGAATAAAGTACAGAAATATTTACAAACTAGCTAGTAGTTAATAAGCCTCTAGTGTGGACTTTAAGTTTTAGTTTAAGAAAGAACTTACAAATGACTGGTGCAACCCTACCCAGTACTTTAACTTTCAGAATGTAAAGTCCAGAAAAACATCCTGCATTTATAACAACTCTACCTTGTTATACATCCAATTCTGACAGATTATGTCTAGCCAAAGCTCCAGCTAAGGTTATGCAAGGGGCACGTCTTTTAAATCATCTCAATGTTGTCAACAGACCCACAACATCAACCGGTTGCTCATCTCAGCTCTGGAGAAAAAAAAACACACTTTACCACAAAAAGAAATCAATAACTCATAACTGGCAGTTCATTACTATAATCCACTTTAAGCCCCTGCTCTTTACGGCAGATAAGAAACACCTCTTGCATAAGCTGTATGGTGATTGTCTCCCCCTGGCCTGAGCTATAAGCCGCCATGCTTAGATGGACACAAAACATCCATCATAACCTGTGGCATGTCAATCACAGCTTCATCTTTGGGTCAGGTTAGATGTGCAAGTATGTCAAAATCTGATGCTTAGGTTCTCAGAGAAACATCATTTTAGGTGTGAGTTTAGTTCTGTCATGACGATATGATATGACAACGTTGATAAGTTTGGTCTTGGCAGAATAGATATGCTACACTGTTGCTGTTGATTATAGCTACTGCTGCTGCAGAGCAAGTACAGGACTTACAATATAGCATACATGAATTACCCGCAGCAGATCTATGCAGGTGGAGCTGGGGAAGGTGGAGGGTTTCTGAAAGCACGCTGCAAACTGCTACAGCAAATGCTGACCAAGTATTTGAAGGTTGAACAGCGAGCTCATTGGCTACTGATACAGCAGGAACCAATTAGCTGTGCCTTATAGAGAATGATTTGATTGCAAGCAGATTGAGTTAAAGATCTATCAGCCTGCACCATCTAGAGTTTCATGACAGAACTTTGTATTAATGCATATAAATTTTTTTTTTAAAAAAAAGCTAAATGTAAAAGACAAGCCTGTTATATGTTCAAGTATGTGGGATAAAGTGCCTTGAGACCTGTTTACACCAATGCTGATGTAGCTAATACTTCATTTCGCAAACAAGTTTTCATGTTTGATGCCAAATCATTATTTCAGACTTGGAAGTAGGGTGTTTATATCCATTATTTCAAACACAGGAGACTGTGAAAGGATCAAATGCAACTTTTCTTACAGAGACACTCCTTGACATGTTCTACTCATTTGTGAATGTATAATTTAATGCTTATTAGTCATGGATAATTCACAAGCAGTGCTCTCAGATTGTGTATTATGTTTACATGCAATACAAATCTGTATCAAAAGATTGCTGGCATGTTCTTCATCTGTAAACACTGTTTTTCCTGTGACACAACCCTGCCAACTAGAGTCCTGTGACTCCATCATCAACCGCTGCCATTTTGATTTGACTCTGGAACGAGTTATGACCCTTAACTCCAGAGTTTGACATTTTAAGGCCGTAATTGCAGTGCTTAATGTCAGAGCTGTGGATGCACCTGTCAGTGGGGAATGAATCAATAGCCTGAAGGTGACGGTCACATTTCTGAGAGAGATACCATGAGCCATCTTCTCTCTCTCTCTCTCACATCTCAGGTGGAGATCGAGAGACCTCAGAAAACCTAGTGAATTTAGCGTACTTGAGGTCAATATATTTTGTCCATGAGGTTATTCCTTTAATATTTTTAGGTTGAGGGTAATTGGTTAACTAGTTTGAAAAATAGAGCAAACACAAATGAATTCCTGCTTTTAAGAAGTCAAGTTGAGGTCAGCTTTCCTCACCATTTAAGTGTCTGAATGCTAGATACCAGGTGCTTGGATGACATTAAAAGCAATACAGGCTTTATTAATATACTGAATGGAACTTAAAGGCTTCTCAAAGTCCAAAACTGACAAATAAAAGCTGGTTTTCTGGCTCTTCCAAGGCTAACAAACCTTGCTGTCAGCTACCATTGCTCTCAGAGTGCTGGACTGCTTGTGAAGAACGCGGCCACATGAAAGAAACATAATTGCTATTGTCTGGGATGTAGAGCTGAATGATGAAAAGCAAAGCTTTCTCCATATTGTTTGATAATTAGCCCCCCTGTTCCATCAGTGATTTGCATAGTGGTCACTTGACAAATAAAGGCAGTCCTGGAAGTGACAGTATATAAATGACTTGTTTTGCAGACAGCAGATGGTGGGTATCACAGGGAGCGGGAGAGATAGAGGGAATGAGAGGGAGAAAAAGAGGAGGAAGGGAGGGAGGAATGGGGTACACACTGCTACAAACATGCTGCCTACCAGCTGCTGCTGTTGAATTGGAATCATATCCACAAACACAATTAAGTCTTCTTCCAAACTTCCACCAGTCAATAAAGACTATTGTGTGGAAAATCAATAACATTGATTTACATTGTAATCGCTTGATGAATTCAATTTAATCGATAACCAGAAAATAAATAAATACTACTACACTTGTACTATTTTATGTCAAAAAGTGTTTTTAAATGAATCTACTAAGTCCTTTAAACTATAGCTGATTCAAAATATTTATAAATACTATAATAGCATATAAATAATACTAAAATAACATTGGTTTGTGCACTGTTTATGCTATGAACATGAATGATAGCTCAAATCATGTGGCTTGTAGTGGAAAAGTGCTACTGCTTTTCTATATGATTAGATTTACATTTTTTTTCCTGGTGAAAACAGGCAGAAAATTTCAATACATTTACAATGATGGAGGGAAAACACTTTAACAACCATATAGCAACACATTGGCACTCATCCACAACATCCTGGAATGTGGTGGTGACTTTTGCACAAGCAGAAAAACTTACATTTGAAAAAAAAAAATGAAAAAAAAAAATTCTAATTTTCATTATAATTCTGTCCGATGCCTTTATTGGCACCAGCTGTACTTTTAAGTAAAGTATTTATTTGTACCTACAGTGTTACAGATACCACACATTCTGAGTAGAAGATGCAAAGAATGTGAGTAAGCAGTTCAGTTTCCCAGAAGACATATTTGCATGGCAAGACCTGAATGACACATACTGACAGTCTCTCAGAGATATTCAACTGACACTGGGTTCATTCATGCTTGAACTGCGGTTGACGAATGCTGATATTGCGAATCTTACGCCATAATTTTTAAACCTGTTGCATCTGGAGACTTGGTTGAAAAATGGTTAACCTGCAAATATATCAATTTTAAAAAAACATCCCACTTCTCTTTAGCTAATACATAATGCTCGCATAGACACAGTAGTCCATCTAGTGATGACATTTATAAAGCATTTTACCCATAGGCGAAGGGTGAACCAACTCCAGGGTAAGGCTAAGGAGATGCGCTTCCCCTTTAAAAGGATTGTTAACCCAAAAAAGGTTGTCATCATTTACTCACCCTCTATTTGTTTCAAACCTGTATGAGTTTCTTTCTTCTGTTGAAAACAAAAGAACATATTTTAAATAATGTTGGTAATGAAAGAATGTTTGTATTAACAGACAGTTGACGGCACCCATTGACTTCCATGGTATTGTTTTTCCTACGTACTATGGAAGTCAACGGGTGTCGTCAACTGTCTGTTTATACAAACATTCTTTAAAATATCTTCTTTTGTGTTCAACAGAAGAAATAAACTCATACAGGTTTCAAACAACTTGAGGGGGAGTAAGTAGTGGTTCAACGGATCACAAAACTCATGGTTCGGATCATATCACGGTTATTAAGTCACGGATCGGATCATTTTTCGGATCAGCACAAAAAAAAAAAAAAAAAAAAAAAAAAAAAAATTGGGGGGTGGGGGATAACTTTCCATTTATTACTTAGCCCATTTTAACTACTCCGATACCACAGCAGAAACTACTAGCCTAACTAATAGATTATTAAAGGCAAGTGAACAGACTGTAAAAGAACAAGTATTGTACACCAATTACAAGCATGGATAAATACAACATAGTTACAAATATAAGGTCTAACTGTAGTATTCATTTTCGTGTACAGAAATGTAATAATTAAATGTAAAATGACACTGTTCACTGTATACATTTAATATAGATTAATCTTTGTTAAAGCTGTGTTTTGTTTGATTTACATGACAACAGCAGGTATTTATAGGTTGCTGTCACTTTAAGAGTAAGACCCCATGCACGCACACATCCGATAGAAACACACCCGAATTCTCACTTCGTTCACTTAAGACATAACCGAATGTGTTTACGAGAATACGTGCAGAGAGGGGTATTTTGACTGACATAATGCGTGTATGTGTTCATCCAAGTGCATTTAGGACGCGAAAGAGAAATCAATTTGGAATTCGCGAGCTATCTAAAACGCGCCTCTCTCTCTCTGTGCACGCGCGAGCCTTGTAGATATGTGCGTCTGTGCGCACCGATAACAGATTGGCGTGAGATACCGAATTAAATCCTCTTTTGCCTCTTCTAGCGCTTCTAGGATTTATATCTATTTAAAGTGTAAACTAGCAAGACAAAACACGTGCAAATGATAACCTTTCACTCCATCGCGGTTAAACTTGCAATTGATCCGCGAATCAACAGTGGGGCTTGGTCCGTACGGATCACGGATCAACAACGATCCACTAGGAGTAAGCAATGCCAACATTTTCATTTTTGGGTGAACTATCCCTTTTAAAGCACATTTGAATAGATTTTCATAAAATAGTTTCAGATTACATGTCATCGCAACTCTCATAAACACTCTCAATAAACTATTTGTTATTAAAGCATCTACATTTACAAACCACTGTTAATTTAAACAGAAAAGCAAGCATTGTGTATGTGGGATTTGGCATGGCAGAACTATAGTCAATAAAAAGCTGTCACTCATCTTAGTTCATTGCGATCTCTCAAAGTTCCGTTATAATCAATGAAGCTGACTGCACAATGAATCTTTTATGTACTTAAAGGTGCAGTATGTAGGATTTCTGTCCGCTAGAGGTCGCTAGAGGCCTGTTCAAAACAAAGGCGTAGCTTGATAACGCCCAGTTTGAGCGCGGAATCTTAGGACATGTGGTCTTCACATCACAGCCAGTGGAAAATAATCAGGATAGGACTCAGGAAGAAATCATGTTCATGGATGCGATTATTAACGTTACTGTAGTATGAAGCAGAGCAGGACCGAGTGTTGTGGGAGCTGAACGAGGCCGCTGGAGCGATTGCGCAACACACACCTCACGAGCAGCAGAACTTTTATTAAGCCACAGTCGCCGGTGCTGCTTCCGCTTTTCCTGTCTTGAGTATGAGGTAACACAGCTCTGTTTATTATATTAGATACATTTGAGAGTGTTGAAAATTATGTTATAACGTTACTCTGTGTGTTCGCTCAGTGGCTGCTGAGAGACACTTGTTGCACACTGCAGTAAGATATCATATTAAATGCTTGATGGCTTGTGTTGATAAATGGCATGCAATTAATTTTAAAACGTATTGTATGATGGAGAAAATTCTGTATTACTGTTACTAAAAGTAAAGCTGCATCTGATTATGCTATGTTAGCTACTTCACAAAATAGTGTTTTTCTCTGAGGCATGGTAAAGCGTGGTACTCGTAAAAAATCAAGAAAATTAGATTTAAACAATAAGACTAAACGTGTTGAGCTATATAACAATAATTAGTTTTCTGTCTATAAATATATCAAAACTGTTGTTCCCTTGTCTATTAAAACATGTAATATATTAAAGCGTCTTTGGTGTTTATATAGTTTCTACAAAATAAAACCGGAAACCAAGGTTAACGCAGGTATGACGCAATTGACAGGCGACTCCTCACACATCCCGGAGCCTTGGATAAAATTGCAATTTTCTCAAGATTTACAAATAGTTGGAAACATTTGGGATATTGTAAGTACTCAAGTGAACAAAATATATAACACTGGCCTAGTGGTTTTTGGATATTTTACTGCAAAATTCTTACATATTGCACCTTTAATTGTTTGTTATAATGGGAGGATATGCAAGCGTGCAGAACTCAGAATCAACTCACGGGAGTTTTTGTCCAGTGCTAACTTAAAGACCTCTGAATGGCCATTGCGTTCAAAAAATCAACATACATGTTTGTGATTGGCTACATTGCTCAACACTGCAAAACATGTAAATAGAAACGTTCTCCAGAGCGCAAACACAGATCGTTTGCCAAATATGTTTTGCCAGTATGCTGTTATTACAGAGAAAAGGTGCCCATAACTGCTGATCAGTTTTCTTTTCTTTCTAAAAGCAATCAGAAGCTTTCACACTCTCTGCCTATGATTTTACCCTTTACTAACACAGTCCAATTATAAAAATGGAAAAAAAGAAATGTTAGCTACAAATTCCAGAAACCTGTTGCCGTTGTCATGGCAATGCCGCGGCGGCGACCTACCTCGCGCAATGGGGGATCACTGGCGAGGCTGTCGAGGTTGACGGAGCCCTCGTAGGTCAGGTGGTGAAAGACGTTGAGGGCGCGTGCCGCCTCGGGCCCACGTTGTTTGTAGCCAAAAATAAGGTCAATCCACTGGTGCAGCTGACACGACACAAACTCGCTTTCCAGAGCCTGTCAAAGAGAGCAGGGCAATTAGAGGTGAAAGGTACACGTACACAACATAAACACAAACACACACAGACGTACAGACAGAACACACATGCACAGACAAATAAATACTTGGGGCGATGCTTCTTTAGAGGACTGCAATAGACTGAGACCATCATAAAAGACCAACATGTAAATAAATAAACTTGTTTTCAATCTTTTAACAGCTGTCTTTCAATAATATATGATAGATGCACCTCTTGAAGCTCAAATCATCTAAATCAACAACATACAGTGGCCCTAAAGGTATTTGGACACACTTAAAAACATGCAACTGTTATAAGATCAACTATATAGTCTCTCATGCTAACCAAGGCTGCATTTATATGATCAAAAATATAGTAAAAACATTTTGTTAAATATTATTATTACTATTTTAATATTTTTTAAAATGTAATTTATTCCTGTGATGGCAAAGCAGAATTTTCAGCATCATTACTCCAGTCTTCAGTGAAGAAATCATTCTAATATGCTGATTTGGAGCTATAGAGAAACATTTCCTATTATTATCAATGTTGAAAACGTTGTTGTGATGCATTTTTCCCCCAGAATACTTTAATGAATATAAAGTTCAAAAGAACAGCATTTATTTTGAAACAGAAACATTCTTAATGTATTTACTGTCACTTTTCATCAATTTAAAGTTTCCTTCCTGAATAATAGTATTAATTTCTTTCAATGAAAAGTAGTAGTAGTAGATTTTTTCTCAAAATAATGGTGAGTTATGAATTCAAAGCACCATTCTATTCCAATAGGGGTCTAGATACTGCCTGCTACAGAAGGGTAATGCTTAAAGATTACAGAGAATGCTTTATTATAGGTATCAAACCCATTCGAAAGACTGAGATAACTAAGGGAAAAAAAAGAAAGACTGAACAAATAACACAGAATGGCACACAAATACACACTTTTTTTCTTCCTCTCACACACAAACACACCCAGGGACCCGCTGCTGGAATTTACACACTCACTCTCACATCAGAAATAACAGCTATTACCAACAGAGCAAGCCGTGGAGCGCAGGGGCTGAGTTACCCCCGGGGCATGTCATTACAATCGAAAGTGACACATGCAAAGATGGGAACACTAAGTGAAAGAAAGAGAGGAAGAAATGGCAGAGAGAAAGAGAGAGGGAGCACAAAGACAAGGAGGGAAAGAGGGGATTAAATGAGACAGAGAGAAAGAGAGCAGCAGAGAGAGAAAAAGAAAGGACAAGATCTAAGGACAAAACCGAGCCGTAGCCTGTTTAAAAATGTATGTGCGATTCAACTAACCTAAAATTCTATGAAAAACACTAGTTATTCCAACCAACCAAAGAATCACATTGAAAATATCCACAAAATGAAATTAATATTTATTGAAACGTTCAGTGTATGACCCAAACATGAAAATTGACATGTTTTTCTAAACCTGTATGATTTGATTTTCCTTCTACCATGGAACACAAAAATATATTTTACAGCATGTCCTGCAGGGTAAATATTCAAACATGGCGTGTCGAGATGTCTGGTGTCAATGATGTTTGGTGTCAATTATTTCAAATCAGCTTGAAATGAGATTTGAGATATATAGGTACAACAACAGGAAGGTTTTCTGCAAATCTCGACTTTCAATCTGTTCCTCACAAAAAGCTATCATATAACTTCAGAAAACTTGGAATATAGCACACCAATTCTATTGACCAGTTTTATGGTTACTTAAACTGTGAGTAAGTATCAAAAATGAATCAGTGAATCATTTATATGATCAGTGGAAAAGTTTTTTAATGAAAGAAAAACATTTTTCAAATATTCTTCAAAAGTGCTACAGGAATATGCAAGATTTTTGGATTAAAATATCCAAAAACCACTAGAACAATGTTATATATTT
The DNA here is from genome assembly GCA_037950675.1 of Hypophthalmichthys molitrix. Lineage (NCBI taxonomy): Eukaryota > Metazoa > Chordata > Actinopteri > Cypriniformes > Xenocyprididae > Hypophthalmichthys > Hypophthalmichthys molitrix. The sequence goes on from CM075506.1 coordinate 22,003,186, forward strand.
TGTTAACTTGTGTACTTACATTATCCCAAATGTTTCCAATAATGTTTAAATCCAGAGAAATAAGCAACACGGACCATGTCCGTGCATCGCCTATCATTGACATCATACCCGCGTTACCTTCGGTTTCCAGTTTTAGTTTGTAGAAACCATGGAAACACCATAAACGCTTTAATATATTGTTTTATTAGAAAGGTGAGCAACTGTTTGGATGGATACATTCATGTCATAACAAAAGAAAACTAATCAGTGTTATATAGCTCAAGACAGTAAGTCTTATTGCCTAAATCTCGTTTTCTTGATTTACCGTGAGTACCATGAAAATGTACATAGTGTGCCTTTAATGAAACTGAATCTGAATTCTTAAGAGGAATCAGAAATGTTAATGGAAAAAATATTTCAGGACTTTCTACTAAACTTCTTCTAAGAACAAATAAAGTCAAATTAGTGTTGTCAAAAGTACCAACTTCGATACTAAGTCGGTACTGAAATTTAAAAAATGTGACGCTTTGAGTGCCTTTAAAAGCAGATTCGTAAAAATCTCTGATTGGCCATTGTGTTCAAACGCTCAACATACATGTCTTTGATTGGCTACAATGATCAACGCACGGGAGCGTTTGAAAGTGTTTTGAAAGCGGGAGCATTTAAAAGCAGGTGTCTATCAGCGGACCGGTCCGCTGATAGACGCCTGCCTTCAAACGCTCCCATGTTTATCTGTGTAAGCACTTAGTGAAGAGCGTCATTGATGTCTATTTACAACATGTTTTTGAAGTGTTGATCACTGTAGCCAATCATAGACGCGGTCTAATGAGCGCGTCAACACAATGGCCAATCAGAGGTGTTTACGAATCCACTCAACAGCGCTCACATTTTTTAAATTTCAGTACCGACTTGGTACCGAAGTCAGTACTATTTTCAACACTAAGTCAAATGAGTTCAGAGTGTAAATTATGAACAAATTGTCATGCTTTAAAAACAAAGTGGAGATGTCTTATTCAGAATATTTACACTGGCTTGTGTTAAAATTATGAAGACACCATCAAATCAATGATTTTGAGGCACTATACAAATGCCGTTAAGGAAAATTCTGAGTTTCCAGAAAGAGGAACCAAACTGTGAGACATATTTTGCATCATTTAAGGCTCATGTCAAGTAGTCATGTCAAAAAGCATCTGAGGTGTTTTGACATCCTCAAGCACTTTCTTTAAGAAAATCTCACTTTAACAGACAGCTTCTTTTGTGATCTTTGGATATGTGCATGTGTGTGTGTGAGTGCATGTGTCTGAATAGTTGAATGTGTTAAACCAGGGAAAAAATGAGGCCAGAGGAAAGGTCACCTCCACAAGACACACACACATACACCCCAGCACTGTCACTGCAGCTGAAAAGGTCAAGTGTGTTTCCTATAGAGCACATACACACACTTTTTTTCCTCGGGCAGCAGGGGCCACAACACCCCTCTAATACTTTGATTTGGCAGCAGTTTTGATACACAATCAGTAGCTTTAAATGCATAAACACACAAAATCTCAAATTACACACCCTGCAGCATATACAGCTCCCACGTCTCACTGTTATTCCCTCATACTTTTATATGCGAGTATATGTGCTAGATAGAGCCATTATAAAAGGCAATACAAAATTTTGACCCCACCGCAGTCTGAAGGGATTGGTGGACACACACACACATATCCATGAGGTCCTGTCTGCTGTGAGCCAAATCATGATTGATGAGGCCGGCATTAGGGTAACATTATAAGGGACAGTGGCCGGGCCTGTCCTCCACGACATCATTCAGGTCAGTGGTAGATTACATTAGTATCGAGCAGTGCACTACATTACGACCTTCACTGAGGAAAAGCAGAACGCAGAGGCCTGCAGAGGACCAGGATGTTGTATCATATGAACGAATGAGTGTGATCTCAGGGGAAAAGATGGAAGGAAATGGATTACAGATTAAATTCTGGACTAAGAATTTAAGATCGCAGATTCTGTTCAGAAATTACATCAGTTGATGTAATATCGTCAGCAGAGCAATACAACATCAGTAGGCCTACATTTTCTGAATCAGTAAATTAATTCAATCATGTGCAGTTTATTATATATAAAACAAATATATAAAACATTAATCAGACTTCTATCTATCTATCTATCTATCTATCTATCTATCTCTGTGTGTATTTTCTTTAAAGAAATTAATACTTTTAGTAATTAATACAGTTAAAATGCATTCATGACAGTAAAGACTTCTAGATTTCTATTTCAAATAAATGATAAATAAATCTATTCATTAAAGAATTCTGCAAAAAGAGCAGTATAACATATTAAGCAGTACAAATCGAATATTAGAATATTAGCATATTCTGAATATGACACTGAACACTGGAGCAATGATGCTGAAAATACAGCTTTGTCATCACAGGAATAAATTACATTTTAAAATATATTAAAACAGAAATTAGTTATTTTAAATTGTAATAGTATTTCACAGTATTCCTGTTGTTACTGTATTTTTGATCAAATAAATGCAGCCTTGGTGAGCATAAGAGACTTCTTTTAAAAACATTAAAAAAATGAACTTAAACTTACATATAAATTCAAATTGAACCAAATGAATGCAATTTCCCGAACAAAGTACTCTTATGAGTTGGTCATTTTAGTAAATTAAATTAAAATAAATACATTTCTAATATTTCTTTCTCAAAAGTACTAAAAGAATTGTCAATGGAATGGTTCAGGAAAAAGAAACGTTAAAAGGAATCAGAACAAAAATCCCCAATCTGAATCATTTCCCAATATACCCAATGCTAGAAGAGAAAGCAATGGTCAGGAGGGGACAAATAGGAACATTGTCTTGGGCAAGGGCTCACTGAGGTCCTCTATGGTATCTGCAAATTTTGTAAATGACAGAATCCTGTAGAAAACTGTGAAAACTTTCACTGTTGTTAGTTTCACTCAAACCATCCTTGTTCACGTTACTTAAAAACTCATGTAACTACATGAACTTAATTTAACTTAAGTATTTGCTGAGTGAAATGCACAAATTAATGTTGACATAACTAATTGGGCAGTGGATCTGTAGTTCCCAGCATGCTTTGCAAGGGACTGCATTAGGAGAGTAAATTTAGGGAGTGTTATTTTATGTGTTTTTCAGGAAAGGGAAATATGTTGTTAGTTTATGTTAGTGTTTAATGTTCAGTTATGTTGGTAATTAAAAGGAGTTTCTTTAATGTTTTTGAATTTTGTGAGCACTCATATACACAAATAGTTAATTTAATAAGGTAAATTAAGTCAATACCTAATAAGCTTTTATAAATTTAACATAAAATTAAGTAAACGGCACATATAAATATTATGGAACAGTGTAAAATTCAAATGATTTGTTTTTACTCAAAGAAGTTTTGTCAGCTTAACTTGAATTTCTTTTGTTCATACAACTAAATTGTTATTTGTATAAATGACTCAGTATAGTTTGACTCAGTATTGACACTGCTTTTTTTAAGTAAATCCAACAATTTTTTTTTTGGAGTGTGGCCTATAGACATTATCATGTTTATTTTACACAGTATGTCTACAGACTAAGAAAGTTGTAGTTAGGTTGCGAGTTTGACTTACCATCCTGTTGATCCTGACAAAGTCCTCTGGTTTCTTTGCCCAAGCTGGTAGTTCTACATCACAAACAGGGACACCGTCATCCCTGTCACCCAGACAGTAACCATTACTGTTCACAAACATCTCTGGCAGGTAGTAGAACTCAGGGATCAACTCCTATGAGGTGGAGAGGAAAAGGACAGGTGGAAGAGAAAACGCAAAAGAAGCTCAATTCAAATCCAAACATTTTCAAAACAGATGTATTAATATTGTATAGAGATACAGGAATTAGGGGAGTTAAAATGTACATGCAAAAATACCAATGCTTTCATTTCATGTTTTGAAGTTCAATTAATCAAAATGTTGGCAATGTTTCAGGCGGCCATGGAAAGCGACCCCAGGAGACCAGTGAAGGACCATCAGAGTACATTTAAAAACACTCGGAGAGTGTGGGAATGCGGCAAACACATGACAATGGGGGAGGGGGAAAATACAAAGGAAACATGAGAGATGACAGAAAACTTTATGTTTGAAATGCGCTGATGGATGTATCTGCTGTGTTTGTTGAGGTACGTGAGGCAGGTTTGGTTTTGTTTGCATGTTGGAGGAGTAACCATGATTCGAAATGATAGAAACATAATGCTTAATGTAACAAAAACAGATTTTTAAAAACAATTACACATTAATTGGTGAAAGATGTGTTTATTGACCACAACAAAAACTGGACTTGCACGTATATATGGATGAGAGTATCATTGATGTCTATTTACAACATGTTTTTGAAGCGTGGATCATTGTAGCTAATCACAGACATATCTGATGAGCCTGTGAACACAATGGCCAATCAGAGGTGTTTATGAATCCGCTCAACAGCGCTCAAAGCGCCACATTTTTAAAAATTCAGTACCTTAAGTACCTTTCAGTACTTTTGACAGGGAACACTTTATTAAAAATTATTACACATTAAATGGTGACACGTGTTTATTGACTACAACAAAAACTGGACTCTATGGATGGACTGGATTGATAAAACTAGCACTATTATTTTCTCTTTAAAAAGGTGTTACAATGTCATTCTGGATTTTTACTGCACATTTAGTTGTGCTTCTAAAAGTTAAAATACACAAATAAAAACTTTAAGTGGAGCTGAATGCATTCACATCATTCTACCTCTCTGAAGACATTTATTTTTGCCTAATTTTTTACATGCCTCCCTGACCCTGATAGTCTCTTATCCACTAAAGCTGCCACATTCTCAATCCTTCTTCGTTCTCACTGCCATATCAGTGCAAATTACCCATAATTCCCTGTGAGAGACGCCTCTGTACATTGGGGCATGTGCACACGAGGAATGTGACCTCCTCACCATTTAGTGTCACTCAAAAGCTCTTGTCTTTGAAGAACCTTTAAAATCATTTAAAATCATTTAAGACCTCATTCTGCCCACACATATCTGAACCTGACAGGTTGAATGTTTTCTCCTCAATGCTGCTGTTTTGGATTCAAGTTGCTGTTACACACCGCCTGGTGAAATGAGCTGTTTAACCACATCCCCTTGGTGTGTATAAGAGAGTTCTTTAAAGCACCATAAAACTAGAGGACTTTCACATGAAGGGTCACTAGAAACAGTATGCTTACAATAAAACCAGCTTGCTTTTGGTGTAGGGTCAGGATTTAAAAATGCACTCTCTTTTATGACAGTCAAGTCCCAGTATTTCATTAGACCTTCAGGATGTCTCAAATATCTCTCTCATGTCTACACTGTGAGCAACCAATAGACTGTCTGCATCAGAAGATTTGAAGCTGCACAACATGTCATCTCTGAATATTCACAAACACAGACCAATCCCCTGTAAGTAAAATAAAAGAAATATTATATACATTATTACATACAGTATTTTTAATTAATAATTACATTTTAAAATAATTTGATTATATGACAAATATTATAAAACAACATTATTTCAATAACATGATACCATATACTACATAATAATATTTATATGTAAATTTTGCAGCTGTAGCAATACTAATATTATAAAATAAAAGTGCTATTCTAAAATGTTATAATTATAAATTAAATTTAAAATTAGATTTACAAAACACAAGACAGCCAGAGACTATACGCATCACGAGGTGCTTTTGACATAATGGTCAGAAAATGTTTAAATAAATATATATATATATATATATATATATATGTAAAAAAAAAAAAAATCTATTGCAAAAACATGTTCATCAATAACATCTTATTTCAGATGGATGGGGAACATAAAGTAGCCAAAGTAGCTCTGCAGTGCATCCAAAACAGAAATGCGAAGTCTGTCACCTAAAGTCGCATCCCAATGGATGATTCCAGTGTTGGCAGTGCTACTGATTACGAGCAATCTAGTTTTGAAATATTTCGTGAATGTAAAACGATTCTTGATCATCACGCAAAAACATTCACAATAAAAGTATGTTTGACAGTACTGCAATGACTCCAAAATTAACCCCAACGCTAGTTGAAACTTAACCCCGAGGATAGGCAATGACCAAAATTGGATCCGAGCTCCATCTCTACTCTCACAGGAGGATTGGTCTATAAACTTTGCAGACAGTTACTCAGTTGCGAACAGTTTGGGCTGCTAGTGTCGTGATCCACGTCCTCAACCCGCTTCGCTCAGCCAGTAATTCCTCTACAGCCTCATAATGGGCTGACAAGTCAATCACACTCAGACTCTTCAGCTTTACACCGTTCGTCCTAATGACACCCTCCTGGAGAGCTGTCACCGGGCATGACTGCCTCATCCCACTCCTTCAGACAGAGCTCCGCCAACAGATTATTGAGAAAATGTTGACGATTGGAGCGAAAGTTACTCTTTAGCTCTTAGCAGGAGGTGAGCTGATGACTAACTGGATGTCTTTTGACAGTGATAAAATATCTATCTATCTATCGATCTATAAAAAACAGAAAAAAGATCAATGATATTCACCATCATGACCTTTAAAGGACTTGGCTTGTGCTGAGGTAGTGGTCTGGGAAAAGGGCCAGTGAACTTTGATTTGCCCTATTAATGCTGTTTCCTGCTGTTTCATTACAGAGAGAATTGTGGGTAATGAATAAGTTCAGGATGAAGTGATGCAGAATAAACCTCTAAAGGCCACTGCAGCATTACTAAAGGACATAAAAGAAATAAAATAAAAAGTAAAAACAAAAAAACTAAATATCTAAATAAATTGTACAATTACTATGCATATTTCTTAAAAATGCACCTAGAAAAAATATTTCTGAAAACTAAATAGCTAATGAACATTAAATAATGTACAATTTTAAAAAAAAAAATGGAATATTAGTTTTTCACATACCATTTTTTTTTACATATCACATATCATTATTTTTAGTGTCTGTGTGAAAGAATGTTTCGCACACACAAAAAATTGAACTTTCACTGTTGTTAGTTTCACTCAAATCATCCTTGTTCACAAAACTTAAAAACTCATGTAACTACATGAACTTAATTTAACTGAGTTGTTTCTACTCTCAAAAACATGTATTGTTGGAATTACTTAAAAAAGCAGTGTCAATTAGGTTACACGCAACTATATTGAGTAATTTGAACAAATAATTTAGTTGCATGAACAAAATAAATTTAGTATATTAAAAATTAGTATTGTCAGCTTTACTTAATAAGTGTTTGTTTAGTCAACTTAGCATTGCTGAGCGAAATGCACAAATTATTGTTAACATAAATTGAGTTTGTTCAATTCGTTATTTTTGAGTGCATTTTGTAGAGCAAATAATTAATTTGATATGGTAAATAACTCAATATAGTTGTGTGGAACCCATTTGACAGCTTTTTTAAGTAAATTCAAAAATTCATTTTTTTTGTGTAAAAACAGATGTATAGTTTTGTTGGATAGGTTTGTTCAAACCAAAAGTTCACATTTAACACCACACACACAGTTTTTACATACATCTTACAAACATCTGATAATCTCTATACTGCTATAAGCTTTATTCTATTAATAAAGTAATTCAAATAGAACAGGAATATATAAAGCAAAATACTAGTCGTTTATGTTAAAAATCATGCTGCTCATACATAATACAAAATTAACTCCTGCTACAAAAGAAAGATACAAAAAAATCCATATTTTCTGTCTTAACAGAATGCTGACCATTAAATGTGTTTAACATGATCCATGCAGACACCGTAGTGGTTCTGAGAGGCCTGTATTTGCTAACATATCTAGTGTTTTGCTGTACAGCCGCTCGCTTGCCATGCATATCGCCTGCACCTCATGTTGTTGGATGCTGTTCCCCAGCCCGGGGTAGTAAAAAGCCCTGCCTTTACATAAAAGACTACATTTTAAATAGCTTTTGTCATTAATGCTTTATTAATTGCCTGGAGCGAAGCTAACCCGTCACTGAGTGTGTTGGAAAAGTATGACACTTTTAGGTCAGCTCGAGTGCGCTTGCTGAGCCGCAGCACGGGGCTGAAATGGAACGGAGGCAACAGGGAACAACCATTACTGTGATGAAGTGATGCCGCTCTGAAATATGTGCATGTTGAAAGATGTTGTACTTTAAATGTTTATGAAGAAAATGTTAATTTCACAAAAATCGCACATATAGACGGAAAAAAGATGCTGCTCGGAAGCTACATGAACTAAATGTTGTTGCAAAACAAAACAATCTTATCTGTTTTTTGAGAATTGGATGATACCAATTTTGGTTGACTGATTGGACTAAAAAGAGACAAACTCTTCGAGGAACTGTTTATTCAAATCCTCACAGTTGCAGCTAGTAATGTTGTCCCTATATCATCACAACAGTCAGGCACTAATGACTAGTTTCTGATGGCAACAAGCCTGTTTAGACATTACAATGTACAAATCTGATTACCTTCACATCTGCAGTATCACGCTGGCAGTGCCTCCACGAGCGGGCGATGCCGGAGAAAGTGCGGTTTGGGTGATCAAACTTGTTGCCGTTGGTGTTTAGGAAGAATGTAGTGAAAGGCTCCTGCAATTGAGCAGACAAAAAAACAACACTGTCACTTTTATTGACCCAAATAAGCCCAAAAACATCTTTCCTAATGTGTGAAAATAACTGTAGCGGGATCACATGATTCTGACTGCTAATTAGGCGCTTGTTTAGACAAATCTGCACCGTTTTGCAAAGAGCTAATGCTATTCAGAGCCCAAAACATCAGCGGAATAAAAAAGTAAATTCATCCGTATTCATTTGTATGGTAATTGGATTCAATCCCGTGATGGAGACTTTCTCCATTGCTCTGGGAAATGTTCCGTTTGCACAAACATCTCAATGTAGGGACTCATCTGTCAGATTATGAAGAGTTTGTGGAGGTTTTTTTTTTTGTCCTCTCATTTTCTATAACAGTGCCCGAGGCAGAGTTAATTATATGGCCTGTTGACTAAGGAGCCCAGCTCTGGCTCTAATTGGCAGATTCAGGGTCATCAGTCTGGGCTGGCAGTACGAGGAGTTGACATGGAGATGCTGGATCAGCTAGAGGAAAAGATGATGGTGTCTACAGTCTCAGTCAAGCCTGGTGAGAGAGCTGCCAGGGGAACCTTCCAAATCATCATCAACAACGCAATGGACCGCCTGGGTAGAGCCAATTACCAATTACTTCTCATTATGTGTTTTAATTTTTTTCTCTCAGAGATAGATAGACCGATTCCTCATTAAAAGAGGTTTGATTATACAGCAATCTTTTAAAATCTTTTAATGCCTTGGTTTGAACTGGATTCATCATAAAATCTGATGCGAAAATCAAGTATGCAGATCTCTGCATGACTGATTTGAGCTCTGGCATAAAATGTTTATGCAGTGAAAAAACTGCATTATGTAACAAAACACAATTGTTTATCATTGTAGACTAGTAAGTATGATGTAACAAATGTGGAAAAACTAAAGCATCAGGAGATACTCAAACTCAATCTCCTCTCAACCTCAGAAACAACTTCATTTTCTTTGCTGATCTAGGCTTTTTTCTTTTTTTTATACCAGTCCATTCGTCCCAGATCAGCGATTGGAGACTCAGGGCAAGCGAGGACGTTAGGAGGAGACAATGATGGACATGTTTCCCAGCGCTCCGCATGCTGTCTGAGAGGCATAAAGCTGTCACGTACCAGCCTGTAAATCATTACGCAGAGGTTTTTGACTTCTCTTTCACATATGCCTGTTTACCAGCCTGTGAAATCCACTCACCGGCTCTGTGTAGCGGAACATCAAGCTCGTGGATTGAGACGTAGGGGTTGATTCACTTGTGCGGTGAAAGGACGCGCTAACGTGCGCTTTGACTGACGGTGATTTGATCCACTAACTGGGCTCAGGGTTATCACATCGGAATGTTTTATGTATACACAGACTCTTGACAGCATCATTTCTAAAGTAATGCCAAGACTGCATGATGCATTTTGAAAAAATATTAAATTGCCTAATATAACATTTCTGGGTAGATTTTGCATGGGGTAATTTAATGTAATTCAAAGCTTCAAATCCAATAAAAATGGGTGTTTGTGTTGTAATTACTGGAATATTCATGAAGGGGTGACGTATTTGTACTTCCTCCCTTCAAAAACTGATCTGCATGATATAACATTCGCAGAGTGCATAATATGAGCCTGAAGCAGCTCAGCTCGGTTAACTATCCAGTAGAAACTAGGTACTTCCCAGATGTTGAAGGTATCAAATTCCTTGCATCCATCCAATCAACGAGACTTACGATTCGGACAAGCCAGTGGAGGGTGGAGGCTGCGGTGGAATAGTGAGTTGTGTAGTGGCAGGGTGGAGTTTCCTCATCCCAGGATTCATAGCGATCGGCGTAGAACACAGCACGCTTCGGGTTCAGCGCTCCGATTGGCTAAAGAAACACACAGATAAAAAAAAAAATCAGGAAGGTTGTCTATATTAACACGCATTTAACAGGTCAACATTGAATTATTTTTGTTTTGTGCGCTTATGTAAGAAACATAAACAAAATTAAGGACATTTTCATGTTTCGAAATCTTTTGATTGATTTAAATTACATTCAGTGAACATGCACAAGCGAAAAACAAACCATTCCCCACAAACTGTTACATTGACAGAAGCCACGTTGTTCTCATTCCATGCACTTTCTATACACGAACGATAACCAACTGTCACATAAAAAAGACTTATGCTGCACATTACATCTGTGGAGCTGAGAGCTTTGCGTGCGACGGTGTGTGTGTGTGTGTGTGTGTGTGTGTAGTATCTTCATGAATGTTTGATGGAGGAGGCTGAGCAGAACTCCTTGAGGAGAAACTAGTGGATTTTTCTTGAGGTTTGTCTGTCACGCAGTATTATTATCCTATGTACTCTTAGTTTGAGGACCTTGAGGATTCATTCTGGGTCAATTTGTGCATGCTGGTGCACTGGATTTAGAAACGCAGGACATATAAACAAGTACAGATAAGTAAACAATATACAGTAAACTTGAATCTTTCAGCATGGTGTGCAACATTTGTTAAAGGTAGGGTAAGTAGTTTTTCAAAAACGCTGTTGGACATTGATATTTGAAATCAACCCAAACAAACACACCCCTCTCTTAATTGCTCCGCCTCCAAAACTCACCCTCCAATCTCGAACCCCAGCCCGTCCTCTGCGGGCAGGCGTGGCTAGTGCACTTACAATGACGCTAAACACCACATTCTCTAGCGGTCGTCAGTGTGCAGTGGTTTACCTGCTCAACTCTTACTATCTGGCCACTGTTACACGCACAATGCGAGAGTGGATGCCAGTTTATCACAGCTGATGCGCAACAAAATAATCCTTCGTGAAAAATAAAGCGCAGATGATGAACGAACAACAAGGAGGCACAAAAAAATTTACGTACAGTACACAAGAGTAAATACAAACAAGAGTTGTTGTTAGTCGCCAACAGCACAGCAGCTCCAGACAATCAATGACACTCAAACCCAGTGTTACTCACATGTGAAGCGGAATCAAAGCAGCCTCCGCATCTGTTTTCAGGCCTTCCCGCTTAGCTCTCTCCAGCACTGGAAAGCTTTTCTAATATAAATGCGGATCTAAAGCGCTTGCCCAGTCATAAACCTTCATTCCAGTGATATTCTTTTGAGCTCTTTTGTATTGTGTCTTATCTATCTTTCTGCATTTTTTTTCTTTTTTCAAATCTCCCTCTTGCTCGTTCTGTCTCCTCAACCATCATACACCCCCTAATGCTGATTGGTTAGACCAGTGGTTCCCAACCACATTCCTGGAGGCCCACTAACACTGCACGTTTTGCATGTCTCCTCAATCAAACACACCTGATTAAGGTTATCAGCTCATTATTAGTGACTCAAAGATCTAAAATGGGTGTGTCAGACAAAGGAGATTTGCAAAATGTGCAGTGTTGGTGGGCCTCCAGGAATGTGGTTGGGAACCACTGGGTTAGACGTTTGTTGTTGGTGTCAGCCCGACTAACTTCCAAAAAGTGTTTTTGAAAAATCCCACCTTTAATCTGTGTTGGGGGTAACACATTACAAGTAACGAGAGTTACGTAATCAGATTACTTTCATCAAGTAACTAGTAAAGTAACGCATTACTTTTAAATTCACAACAAAATATCTGAGTTACTTTTAAAATAAGTAATGCAAGTTACTTATTATGTGAGCATACATTTATTCATTTTACACAGAAACAGATTCATTATCCACCAAAAGGAATAAAAACAGTAAAATGCAAACTCAGAATATTAATAAAACCTGGATTAATTAAATATGTTAAATGACACAAATATACTTTATGTATTTAATCTCACTTTATTAACCAATGTCTTTGCTGCTAACCTTCGATGATCCAATTCTACCATACTAATAAGCAAAAATGGCTTTATATAAACATCATATTTGTGTTCCTTTTTTTTCCCCTTTAAGTAGAGGCATTGAACTTTCTTCTCCTGTATCCTATTCTTCTGTAATCCAGAATGGCGGCATAGCTGAAAGGTTTGTTTGAGCTGCGCCCTCTACTGTACTGGCGTGAATTTGCATTTCCTTGGCTTATTTATTTCACCTTTAGTGTGAAAGGGCCTTTACATTTGCCAAAAATATAACTATTTTGTTGTTGTTATTAAAACAAACAAACAAGGAAGCCCAGCCCAGGTGAGAAAGTCATGCAAAAATAATGCAAAAGTAACGTAACATTACTTTCCATAAAAAGAAGCGCAATTAGTTACTTTTTTATGGGGTAGTGCAATATTGTAATGCATGACTTTTAAAAGTAACTTTCCTCAGCACTGATGTTAATATGCTCATATGGTTTAAAGATTTTTTTGTCATTTACTCACCCTTGTACTAGTACTAGTGATTTGCTGAACGAACTAGTGACATGCGGAATGAATCATTCAGGCTGGTTTTGTGAACTGATTCATTGAAAAGTTTTAGCTCAAAAGAATGATTCATTCACAAATCGAACATGGTTACGTCCAAATTTTTAGTGAAAAACAACCTAATTTTTAAAGTAAAAGTGAGAAGATGATGACAGAATTTTTATTTTTGAGCAATAAAATACTTCAATATTTTTAGACAGAAAAATTTTGTTTTGTTTGTCTGTAAACTCTGTCTATATAGGAGTTAGCTGTCCCATGTCTGTTTCTATGTGTGTGTAAGGCAAGCTGAAAGGCCTTAGCTAAAGACAGAGAGTAATCTAGCTTGGCTTAACCCTGTCTGACCTGATTTACACCCTGTATGTCCACACTGCTCTGCCTTGACCATCTTTCTGCTGTTAAACCACTCTAGAAAATCCTGCACAATGTCTAGAGTAAACACTCATACTGGCATTTATTTGGGCCTGGAATTTTCTCTCCCTCCCTTTCACTCTCTCTTACACACATACGGATGTTGATAAACCTGTCATCATACAACATAAACAATTTGTAACAGTCTGTCTTCTCTAAATCCTGTAATGGCTGAAAGTCAAACTTAGACAGTGGATGTATCCAACTACATCATAAGCACTTTTCAGACTGTAATTGTTTCTCAGGGTAACATCTGTAAAAGAACATCTGCATAGATCCCCCATGATGAAAACATTGCATGCAAACACATCAATTATCAGCACCAACAGCAATTTGCAGTGGTCATAAAAGATTTTCAGAATAAGTTTTGGGCCAAATCTGCCATTTAGAGTCAGAAATGATGATATACAAGTATTAATGTTGTACTATTAAAGTTTTTATCAATATTTTGAATGTGCTTTTTGTTATTATATTTTCCATTTTCATTTTAGTTTAGTTTAAGGTTTAGTAATTTTGTTGTGCATTTTTGTCCTTTTTTTTATACATTTTTTAAATATGTCTACTCTGCAACTTTTTTTTAACATTTTATTTTAGTTAATGTTTATTTCAAGGAACTAAAATGTAAAAATTATGATTTTAGTTAACTATAATTACCATGATATATTTAAAAAAAAACTACTACAAAATATTAGACTCCACAGGCAAAATATACAAGGATTCAGTCGAAGCAAAAAGGTAATTGGATAAAAAGGTTTACATAAATATCTGTTTACATAAATATGTAAATATCTATACATACTTATAACCATCTAGTCTCATTAGAAAAATAGAGATTACAACATTTTGAACTTAAAAGCATTACTATGACCAAATTATTTAATTTTGCCACTGGCGACTTCAAGTTTATTAGTTCATCAGACCTTGCTGCAAATGAGGATTGTGACCAAGTAAAATATTTCTTTAAAATAGCTCATGAAGCCCAGTCCAGCTTTTCAGACTACTAATTTTTAACAAAATAAACAGTCATCATTCCATTAAGAAACTTTTATTTTGGAAAAATTGGCCACCATAGCTTTTCAATCAACGGGAGACACAGGTTCTTAGGCAGTCAATATTAATATACTATGTGTTATTGACGAGGACGACAGTGCTGGCCCTAGAGGGAGATCAATACTCCCTAAGATCTCAAAAAGTCGAGTGTGAGCGTGGGAGAGCGTTGGCTTGTTTGGAGCAGTGTGGGAAATTTGTCTAGACTCAAAGCATGGCATAAATAACAGAGCAATGTCATAACAAATATCTCAAGGAGCTAAGATATATCTGGCATTTTGGAATAGAAAGGAAACAACACGGTTTAATGCAGAGGATAATGACCACAAACAAATTCGTCATTTGCTTTTTTCCCCCCAGAAAGATCTGAGCCTACTTGGATCACGTTTTCGCAAAGTAACTTTTTCCTTTCTTCCCTCACTTCAAAACCTTTCCTCAACCCTGCTGCCTTTCATTCCCTTCCTTTTTAATGACCATCCACGCCGATGTTAGCACGGTTTGGGCGAATGAAAGAGAAGTTTATGGAGATCTGCTGAGATTTATGAGCTGATAATGACCTGCCATGTGACGTCTTGGGCTGACCGTGATTGGGTGAGCAGCCACAGGAAGTCTAGCACACTGTAAAAATCTTCTTAGTGGGACTGGCGCTGGCTGCAAGATGAGTCCATCTCATAGCAGCAAAAAGACCCACTTAACCAGGGAAATATTGTGTTTGGCATGACAAGGAGTGTTTGCCCAGTTCAGCACAGCAGCTGTGGAACAGACAGGCAACACAAATGTTTTGCAGTGCTGAGTCAAATTGCAGCAAAACTGTCCATCTTTGTTTTTAGGTTTTTAAATGTGCTTTGTGTAGATATAGTCGTTTAAAACCGCACTATGACTTCTGGAGGATCTAATGCTCTGAAAGAGGGTAAAAGCTAAACATTCTTAAAGTATTAGTTCACTTCTGAATGAAAATTTCCTGATAATTTACTCACCCCCATGTCATCCAAGATGTTTGTATCTTTCTTTCTTCGGTCAAAAAGAAATTAAGGTTTTTGAGGAAAACATTCCAGGATTTTTCTCCATATAGTGGACTTCAGTGGGGTTCACCAGGTTGAAGGTCCAAATTGCAGTTTCAGTGCAGCTTCAAAGCCTTCGACACGATCCCAGATGAGGAATAAGGGTCTTGTCTAGCAAAATGACCAGTCATTTTCTAAAAAAAAATGTATATGCTTTTTAACCACAAATGCTCGTTTTGCACTAGTTCTGCGATCCGCCACGCATTACGTAATCACATTACAAAGGTCACGTGTTACGTAGGCAGAAGTACCAATCCAGTGTCTACAAAGTGAACGTGCAAAGATTAAGCCAAGTGGCCTTTACAAAAACAGGTAAAACAATGAATATCAGGCAATTTTGAAGTTGGAGGTGAAAATTAGATGGAGTTTTTCGCCCTACAGCGGTACTTCCACCTACGACACACGTGACCTTTCTAACGTAACACATGGTGCATCGCAGAGAAATGCAAGACAAGCATTTGTGGTTAAAAAGTATATACATTTTTATTTTATTTTTTTAGAAAATGACCGATCGTTTCACTAGACAAGACCCTTATTCCTCGGCTGGGATCGTGTAGAGTGCTTTGAAGCTGCACTGAAACTGCAGTTTGGACCTTCAACCCGTTGGTAACTATTGAAGTCCACTATATGGAGAAAAATCCTGGAATGTTTTCCTCAAAAACCTTCATTTCTTTTTGACTGAAGAAAGAAAGACATGAACAACTTGGATGACATGGAGGTGTGTAAATTTTAAAGAAATTTTAATTCTGAAGTGAACTAATCCTTTAAGGAGTTTTTAAGATTTTTTTGTTCATATCACACAATTTGTTTTGTATTAACAAGTACATTTAAAAAGACAAATCAGTGCGGTTAACATCTATGCTAACTGCACTAGCCAAATAGCAATTTACTATTTCCTATTCAAAGTTCAATGACATGCTCAGTGCACTTAACAGGGTGAACAAAGAACCATGTAATTGTCTTATGCAAGACCCTGTGGGGAATCAGTCTTAAATTGAAAACAGGGCTTGGTGTAAATTTAAGGTTTACCGGACTCGTGTTCCCCAAACTAGCCTGAGGAAACACCCTGTAACAGATGTTAATAGTGAGAGCAGGGCAGCAGATAAAGAATTCCAATCCACAAAAATGCTAAAAGTTAAACAAAAATACTGTCAAAGACAAAAAAGAATTTTGTCAGTGCAGCCAAAATATTAAAAGCATTTATTTATTTTAAATATTAAAGTGATACTAATAGTAATATTACACTGAAATTCACACACACACACACACATACACATATTATTCTGTCACCCATTTATCACCACAGATTTTTTTTTTTTTTTTTTTTTTAATGTAGAATATAAGAAAGAGCAACTAATTAACTCTATGGCTGTGTGATATCAAAAGATTTGCTTAGAAGTTAATTTTTATTCATTAATTATAATTAGGACACATACATCTGTGGGCACAAAATAAAAGTCACCCACATTTATATCACACATTTTACTTAATGAATATGAATATGAATATGAGCACATCCCTTGTGACCTAATTAAACCGAATCCTCAGAGACACCTGTGCAGGGACAATACTTGTTCAATAAGCTAATTAGCTGCAAATTAAAAAGCTATTTGCTGTATAAGAGGCGATGAGATTCAAGAGGCAACAACAACAAAAAAAGCTTTAGGCGTGCATTTATTTATTAAATTCTCTATGTCTATAAAAGAAAAGCATTTGACTTCAGGTTCAGCTAAACATGACGACTGTCATATTTTAAACAGTTTTTAAAGAAGGTGTAAAGATTTATTCTACTAATGAACTGGAAGGATTTAAATGCAGACTTCTTTATGCTGTAAGTTTAAAATAATCACACTGGATGTGTATGTCATTTTTCTTCATGAACGCATCCGTTGCCTGTGCTTACGGAAATTAAAACAAGTAGCATGAGATGAATTTATAAATACACTGTCATTATAGTTTACCCATGCTCTAATCATGTAGCTACAGCAGTATGGGCAGCAGATAAAATGAACTTTGTCAAAAAGTCTTCTGGTATAAAATAGCAAAAAAATGCTTCTGACAGGTCTGCTTTGTGAAGCTCATGGAACGTAATGACAACTAACCACAAAACAACATTTAAAACATGTCTTCCTCTCACCATGTTACCTCATTTTGCTGCATACAAACTACAACCTCAAGAACAATTATCATTCAGTGGGCTACTCTCTCATGTTCAAAAGATAAGCTAGACATTTATCCATAGCAACGCGCCAGAGTGCCGTCTTTTGGTGCAATCTGCACTACCTCCCTTGGAGAGGCTCATTCTGTATTTCATATATCAGAGAAAATTGCATTAAGGATGTGTGTGCCGGCAGTGCGCTGTCAAGAAGAGTAGCACTTGTTTTCACTGGCCTCGTCAGCCTGCGAGAGCACAATGCGCAGCTTCGGTCTAATGCAATCAAGCTCCCGCAAGTCAAAACAAAGCAGATGCAGCTCTGAAAAAGACTTGCCGAGCACCGAGGAAGTGGATGAAGAAGGTGGCAGAGAGGAGAAAAAGCAGATATGGCATCTCTGAGAGTAAATGCAGCAGGGTCTTTAGCAAGCCTGCTCGGCATTACCCATAATGCACTTCTCTGCAGTGAGCTAGTAAACAGCTGGAAGGCAGAAAGTGGCTGAGTGTAAGGAAAAAGTCTTCTCCAATGCCTTTTGATTTTACGTTTTAACAAAGAGGACTAAAATGTAATTAGAAACATATTTAAAGAAAAAAATACATAAAAGATTTGAATAAATAAACAAAAAACACGCTTTAATAAAGAGAGAGAGAGAGACGAGAATTGGCAAATCAAAGTATAACTGAACTTCTATATTTACATATTATATAAGTTACGTAAAAATTATAAGGAACTCATGAGAACATTTTGACTGATACATGGGGTTTCATATTTGGCAAGATAATTGTGTGAACGCAAGTCCAGTCAACTAGAATTATGTTCGCTTGAACAATCAGACATTCATAACAAGAGATTTGCACAACTCAGGTAATTATGTTTGCTGTCAGTTCTCCGCTCTACCTCACTAGCCAACTCAAAAAGATCCGTTGGAGACACTTTATCTAATTTCCTGTCAAAGCTGGACAAAAGAAGTGGAACAACGTGGTTTCGCAGCAGAGAGTTGGCGTGGTTGCGCTCGGTGCGGGTCTAGGGTATGATAGCTTCGCATTAGCACGCGCCAATTAATAGCTGCGAGCGAGACGGCTTCCCCTTTCTATCAGCCACCTGTCCGTCAAAAAGGAAATAATCATTAGATTCTAATAAATCTGTCCGCCATGTCAATGTAGCTGCCATGCAAAAATGTGCTAGTCTTAGCCCCGGGGCGCCCAGAGACCTGTTTTTCGTTATTCGCTGTACAGTTGAATGCACACACTATTGGTGGAATAACTTCAGGTGTGTATTGTAGGTGGGGTTGAGAGGGGAATTATGGTACATATCAAGCGGGGATATCTCGGCAGTTCTCCACAATGCTGCCCATCATCACAGCGCTGCAGGGCATTCTCACCAGTATGACTGGCAGCTGTTTCCTGCCGGGTAGGTCATGTGACCATGGCTCATGAAACGGCGGTGCATGGATTGCGTGTCTGGGGCTCTGGGAGTTGTATGAGAATGGCAGGTAAGAATTTAAGGGTGTGTTCAGAAGAACCGACAGCCCAACACATGTTTTTACAGAAATGTTTGCAATGCAAGATGGCAGTATTTGCTTTTTGGGTTTATTATATTTATGCATATACAAATAGTCAGTAACTGTAAATAATTGGATTGGGTGCCATGCAAAACTGTTTAAATTCTGTTTAAATTCAAATTCAATTCCCAAATTTAAACTGACGTAGCAAACAGGATGCAAAATTGCAATTCGAATTTTAATGTAAGGAAGTGGAATTTAAGTTTATTGGATGGATGGATGGATGGATGGATGGATGGATAGATGGATAGATGGATAGATAGATGATAGATAGATAGATAGATAGATAGATCGATCGATCGATCGATCCTGTGGGGTGTGGCCAATTCAAATTCATACTCATGAATTCAAAGTGACCCAATTCTTTAGTTCTGAATTTTCCCCAAGCCTTCTGCATGGATGAACACACATTTTGGTAACATTGGGGGGAAAAAAGAACATGAACTGAACAAAGCATATTCACCACAAAGCCAAAAAAGCCGCCTACCTCATTATCTACAATAACACACACTCCCCTCCTACGCACATTCGCCCCCAAGGCTGCACACCCCTCCATACATCATTGAACAAAGGCAGGGGTCTTCACAGCAAGGGACTCGGGAGGGAGGTTAAAGCCCTGTTTTTGTTTCAGCAGCACTGAACCTTCAGAGGTTAGAGCCCCAGGTTGGCCAAGGACATGCGTCAGGACGGCCGCAGGCCTGTGAACTCCTGCTAATGAAGGCAGCTCAAGCTGGTAAACAGCACAGGGTGGATGTCACAAGCATACATTACAATACATCACTGTCTTTCTCAGGCCAGGGGGCTTCCTCTGCCCACCTGGTGCCACGCTGACATGTTCAGGGATTGCAGCGCTGTTGGAGAAGACATTTTAAACAGATATAGCTGATGCTGAATGCGGAAAGGGTAAGAATTATAGCAAAGGTTAATCCCAGTCTTACACAGCCAATGGCATTAGATCTGGTTCACAATCTTATTCCGGCCACGAACCATCCACTTAGACAGTCTCCACAAAACGGTTGTCAAGAAAAGCCAGAACAACATAGAGGAATAGAGATACGCTCAGACAGGAATGTGGTTGTTTTCAGGTCAGTGAGCTTGCGAGATGTAAACGTAAGCAAATGAGTGCATGAGAAAGAGAGAATGTGACAACCTGATGAAGGTATAGAGTAGCTGGAGAGGATAAATGGAGGCAGAAAAGCAGATAAATTACCTTTAAAGCATACACACCTAAGATCGTGAAATCTGTGAGTGTACTTAATATATTAACTCCTCTATATCTAAAACCAGATTAAAGATATTGAGAGAAAATACCTGAAAAAAACAAAAAACAGTGACCATCCTAAATGTATATGTTGATGAGGATGGCTGTTTGAGGTTGAATTAGATAAATCTGATTTGTTTGTTATATACATACATACATACATACACTAAACAAAATTATAAACTTTTTTGTTTTTGCCCCCATTTTTCATGAGCTGAACTCAAAGATCTAAGACTTTTTCTATGTACACAAAAGGCCTATTTCTCTCAAATATTGTTCACAAATCTGTCTAAATCTGTGTTAGTGAGCACTTCTCCTTTGCCGAGATAATCCATCCACCTCACAGGTGTGGCATATCAAGATGCTGATAAGACAGCATGATTATTGCACAGGTGTGCCTTAGGCTGGCCACAATAAAAGGCCACTCTAAAATGTTCAGTTTTACTGTATTGGGGTGGGGTCTGGGGGGGGTCCGAACACATCTCCTTCGCATAGAGTTGATCAGATTGTTGATTGTGGCCTGTGGAATGTTGGTCCACTCCTCTTCAATGGCTGTGTGAAGTTGCTGGATATTGGCAGGAACTGGAACACGCTGTCGTATACACAGATCCAGAGCATCCCAAACATGCTCAGTGGGTGACATGTCCGGTGAGTATGCTGGCCATGCAAGCACTGGGATGTTTTCAGCTTCCAGGAATTGTGTACAGATCCTTGCAACACGGGGCCGTGCATTATCATGCTGCAACATGAGGTGATGGCCATCAATAAAATGCACCTGTGTTCGTTGTCCATAACATACGCCTGCCCATACCATAACCCCACCGTCACCATGGGCCACTCGATCCACAACGCTGACATCAGCAAACCGCTCACCCACACAACGCCATACACGCTGTCTGCCATCTGCCCTGTACAGTGAAACCGGGATTCATCCATGAAGAGAACATCTCTCCAAAGTGTCAGACGCCATCGAATGTGAGAATTTGCCCACTCAAGTCGGCTACGACGACGAACTGCAGTCAGGTCGAGACCCCGATGAGGACGACGAGCATGCAGATGAGCTTCCCTGAGACGGTTTCTGACAGTTTGTGCAGAAATTCTTTGGTTACGCAAACCGATTGTTGCAGCAGCTGTCCGGGTGGCTGGTCTCAGATGATCTTGGAGGTGAAGATGCTGGATGTGGAGGTCCTGGGCTGGTGTACATGTGTTCTGCAGTTGTGAGGCCGGTTGGATGTACTGCCAAACTCTCTGAAACGTCTTTGGAGACGGCTTATGGTAGAGAAATGATTTTAATTCACGGGCAAGAGCTCTAGTGGACATTCCTGCAGTCAGCATGCCAATTGCATGCTCCCTCAAAACTTGCGACATCTGTGGCATTGTGCGGTTTGATAAAACTGCACATTTTAGAGTGGCCTTTTATTGTGGCCAGCCTAAGGCACACCTGTGCAATAATCATGCTGTCTAATCAGCATCTTGATATGCCACACCTGTGAGGTGGATTAATTATCTCAGCAAAGGAGAAGTGCTCACTAACACAGATTTAGACAGATTTGTGAACAATATTTGAGAGAAATAGGCCTTTTGTGTACATAGAAAAAGTCTTAGATCTTTGAGTTCAGCTCATGAAAAATGGGGGCAAAATCAAGTGTTGCGTTTATAATTTTGTTCAGTGTATATATATATATATATATATATATATATATATAGACAGGCAGACAGGTAGATGACAGACAGACAGACAAGACTGACTGATTGATTTATTGATTGATTGATTGATTGTGTGTGTGTGTTTTGTACCTTTGAAAGATCCCTGAAGTTGCCGGGAATTGTCAGGTCCAGCTCTTCTGACTCATAGTTTGTAAGGACCCACGGGAAAACAGGATACTGGTTCAGATCATTGTATGTCCTTCCTGAAAGAGTAAATGCATTTGAAATTAGTTCAAGGCAGGTGGGAAACATAGAGACAATCCAACATGCAGCACTGCAGCTGTCGACCCAGAGTCATTTTGGTCCAAGTTATTTTTGCAGAGCTCATGACTATGGGTATTGTGCTTTCCTCTCAGTGAAGGAGTGTGAGCAGACCCCTTCCTAGAACATCATAAATTCATAATATGATACTATCAGTGACATGACTGCCTCTTTATAAAAAGGAAAAAACAAGTGTGTTGCGTGTAATGACAAACACTGTATCCCACTGCGAGCTGAGATGATAACAACTACTCAGGTTTTCATAATAACATGTACAGTAATAGAGTTTTCAACAAGATGAACAGGCAGATATTGGTGTGGTTGTCTGTTACAGCGCCTAATGACTGTATTACTGCAGTGGAAGGATATAAAAGGTTTTCTTGGTTAAAGTTTCCTGAAAGTGAACACTGTGCGGTGAAGTTGGGGACTGGGTGTAATTAAAGGCATGCAAATTCTTCCAGAAGATGACACTGTACCCTTGACACCCCTCCCTGTGGCACAGTCAGGCCTCTCCTCTGATTGGCCAGAGAGTTGTGGTAACCATGGAGACCTATACGAAGTATCCATGACGGAGCACATATGCAGCAATGCAATAGACGCCAGATGTGGCTTTGTCTTTTTCTCCTTCCATTTCTCTCTCTTCATCTCTCCTTATCTCGCGCTCTCTTTCTGCCCTGTGTCTGTTTCCTTGCTGCTAGGAATATGGATTTCAGATGGCAAGAACTGTCACAGGAGATCCAATCATAAGAAGAAAGCTATAAAATGGCTTGTCTCTCTTCTAAATGCCCTATAATTTCTCTCAGATGACAGTCTTCATTGAGTATGATATGTTAAAAAGCTATGGATGCAAAGTTTAAGTGGGCACAAAGTGGCAGTATATGGTTTGCAAGACTTTTTATGTTTTTTGGGAGAAATATTGTGAAATACTATTACAATTTAAACTGTTTTTATATATTTGTATGTATATTAAATACAGTACAGCAATTTATTCCTGTGATGGCAAAGCTGAATTTTTAGCATCATTACTCCAATCTTCAGTGTCACATGATCCTTCAGAAATCATTCTATTCGTTTCTTTATTATTAATAATTTATTTATTTATTTCTGATTTTTATTTTTCATTTATTCTCTCTCTTTATACATGTATACTGTATGTATGTATATTTAAATTAAAAACAATAAATAAAAATATAATTAAAAATATATTTGAATAATCTAAAACTTAAAAATATCAGTTTTTATTTAATATATTATGACTATTGCGACTTATGCCTTGTTTTGTGGTCCACACACACACACACACACACACACACACACACACACACGACCCTGGACCACAAAACCAGTCATAAGTCACACAGGTATATTTGTAGCAAAAGCCAACAATACATCGCATGGGTCAAAATTCTTGATTTTTCTTTTATGCCAAAAATCATTAGGATATAAAGTAAATGTCATGTTTCATGAAGATATTTTGTAAATTTCCTACCATAAATATATAAAAAAAATATATTGCTATATGCATTGCTAAGGACTTCATTTGGACAACTTTAAAGGCAATTTTCTCAATATTTTGATTTTTTTTTTTGCACCCTCAGATTCCAGATTTTCAAATAGTTGGCCAAATACAGCTTTCAGACGATGTATAAATCTCAATTTCAAAAAATTGCCATATATTGTAGAATTTATATATATATATATATATATAAATTCTTCTATATATTTATATATATATATATATATATATATAAATTCTTCTATATATATATATATATATATATATACACACACACACACACACACACACACACAGACGCACACACATTACTTTTTTTGAAGAATGTGGCAGATTCTGCTTCAATATCGGATTTTCTTTGAAAGAAAACTGTAGCCAAATAAACTTTAAGCTTTTCAATGCGCACACACACACACACATAAAAAAAAAACAACTAAAAAGTGATTTTTGGAAAATGCCAATTTGATATATAGCCCTGTAAACCCTCTATGAGACATTGCAAAGGTGCTGGCGTGATTTGTGCTTGCTGTGTGGACAGAAAAGTTTCCAGACTCGTCTGGCTACCACTGTGATCCGGAGCTGTAAGGACGCCACTGAAGTCTGGTTATGTTGATATACAGAATCTCTCAGAGAAGAGATACAGTGGGGCTATTTCATCTTTATAGTGTGATTACTCAGACAACGACTGGAAGCCTGGTATTTCCTGTGGAACTCTAGAAGGGCACAAAGTAAACCTGATCCTGACCTTAGTCAAAATGTTCGAAAAATCGAAGTGATACTAACCCACAGTGGCATCTCAGTTCAGAAAACTGACTGAGAATATCAGGAGAGCATGTGTGAAGGGTGTGGAGAGTTTTAGGATGTGGGATTTAGTTCTGGGTTCTCCAGGCCTGTCATGATGGTTGGAGATGATAGCGTGTGTGGGCTAATTACCAGACTCATCACAAATGGCTGTCATCAATCTTCCTCTTAAACAGCCACCTCTTAGAGAGTACAGATAAAACACTTTCATGATTTATAAAGCCCTCAAGTGGTTTTATACAGCATGAGCAGTTCAGTTTTAATGCTGTTAATTAAACAAACATGCCATTAATTAGTCCGTTGCTATTATTGTGATAAACATAATATTATTACTGATTATTTACAGTAACAATGCTAAAAAAAAGGTCGGTATTTTTTTTCTTATAGCTGTTTTGGTTTTTTCTAACAACACAATACATTTATATGTGCATAAAAATAATAATCAATGCAAAACACTGGATTCTATTGTTAAGCTGCAATTAATAGAAAAAAATAAATAAAATAAAATAAAATAAAACAAAACAATAAAATAAAAAACAAAACAAAAAAAAAACAAACAAACAAAAAAAATAATACAATAAAAATAATAAAATAAAAACAAAATAAAACAATAAAATAAAATAAAAAAAAGTCTTTTGGTTTTCTGATACTTGCACTGACACTAAACAAATTCATCCCGAACCGTTAGCGTAATGATCTTGAGATATTCTGGGTCTAGGATAAGGTAGACTTGATTAACCAGGTTAATGCCACACGGTGAAGTGGGGCCGAGAGGAGGAAAAAGGTTGAGATGAGGGGAGGTTGAGCTGACAGGACCGAGGCCCGGGTGGAAGATGTTAATATCACCGCAATAGTGTTTAATTAGGAGCGGACCGGCTTCACATTAACACCCTTCTCTCTCTCCTGTCGGTGGGCCCGGGCTTCACTGACACCTCTGTCAGCACAGGTCATTACCACTCTTGCCTTTAATGAATTTTACCCCATTCCAACTCTGCCTTACATCTAATTAGCTGACAATAATGTTTCGAACTCAAGCCGGAGCTAAATATAAATATGCATGAATATGCAGCGCGAGCAGGGATGACACATTTCAGTGTCAAGAGGAGGTGTGTGTGCGCGAATTCTCACTAGTTCACATCAGAGACTTGCAACAGAATATTTCAACTCTGCACACACTCACAGAGGAACACTAATTATCCCAAAGAGTCCACAGCTCTCGCTTTTGCGCAACAATAGAGCATCTGAGTATGAAGAGAAAATATAACTCCTAAATAAATAATGAGGGAAAAGACAGTACATTTCTGTCAGAGAGTCTTTTTGTTTGAAAAAAGAAACTGATAATAACATTTAAACAAAGTAAATACATATATTTTTAAAATAATAATTTGCTGCCAGCCTACATGTCTAACCAAAAGATTCTAGACAATGTATTTTAAAAACACAAAGCTGATATGATTGCAAATGGTCCAAAATGATTTTGTTTAAATGATTGGTTAACACTGACATGCAAAAAAATTCTGACCTGCAATGGTATTGAGAAACATCAAGTACTCAAAGTTCGAGATCTCCCGTCTTTGCCAGCGCTGAGTCATATTAGAGGACTTGAAGAGCTGACGAGGGGTGGCCAAAGAAATCCGCCTGCAAAAAAAAAAGCACAAAACTATACCAATAAGCAGGGCTCAAGTCCAGCTCGACATTTGCTTTCATTTACTTTGATTATTGTGGACTTGGCTTGTTCTGCAAATGGATTATAACTCAAAATATGACATTGTAACATTTAGCTTCCAAAAAAAGACAAAAGAGTACACCAGCTCACACACGCAAGGCTGTCACGCACTTTACTGTGGTGTGTAATGAATGCATCAGTTCCAGCAAAAGAGATTCTTTGCAGATGACCATAATGTGCCTTTGCTCTTGAAGTATATGCAGCACACATGCTAAAAATATGAGAACAACAGAGAATTCTGGTGCAGCGCCTAAATCGGACCTCTCTCAGGGATTCTCATCCACGTGCAGGACTTGTATGTTTCATTTTCTTTCTTGTTTCATGTTTTTATCCTCCTATGTGTGTGTGTGTTTAGGGAATTAAGTACTTATTATTAGCCATAATACTAGAAATAAATTGCTGAACATAATGAATCATTAATTGACAGATTTTCAAAATGAAATGCACTCACAGTTATCCGGGGTAGAGTGTGACATACGTTCCGTAAGCCTATTTATTAATAGAGACCACTTTAGTATACCACACTACCCTGGATAAGTGTGTATATAGATATACATCGATGAGCCAAAACATTATGACCACCTGCTTAAAATGCTGTTGGTCTCCGTGTGCTGCCAAAACAGGGCCAACCTGCCGAGGCATGGACTCTACAAGAGCCCTGAAGGTGTCCTGTGATATCTGCCACCAAGACGTTAGCAGTCCTGTAGGTTGCAAGGTGGATCGAACTTATTGGTCCAGCACATCCCACAGATGCTCAATTGGATTGGAGGCCAGGGCAAAACTTTCAGCTCTTCATTATATTCCTCAAACCATTCTTGAACAATGTGTTGTGTGGCAGGGTCACTTCCACCAAGGAACATCATTGTCATGAAGGGGTAAACCTGGTCTGCAACAACGTTTAGGTATGTGTCAAATTTACATCCACATGAAGGTCCGGACCGAGGGTTTCTCAGCAGAACATTGCCCAGAGCATCACACCCCCTTCACCGGTCGCACAGTGCATCCTGGTGCATCACTTTCCAAGGTGAACAGCATACATGTACACGACCATCCACGTGTTGTAAATGAAAATGGGACTTATCAGACCAGGTGACCTTCTTCCACATTGTAGGCGCTTTTGATGATGGACAGGGGTCATTACAGTCAATCTGATTGGTCTGCGGCTACATATCCCCATACGCAGCAGAGTGTATTTTGACACATTCCTCCCTTAACCATCATTTAAATTTTGTGTGCACCACAGTAGACCTTCTGTTGGCTTGGACTAGCCTTCGTTGCCCTCGTTTATCAATGAGCCTTGGGCGTCCAACACCCTTTTTGCCGGTTTGTGGTTTATCCCTCCTCGAACCGCTGTTAGTAAATTCTCACCACTGCTGACCAGGAGCAACCCAAAAGCCTTGCAGTTTCAGAGATACTCTAACCTAGTCGCCTTGCCATAACAATCTGGCCTTTGTCAAATCCCTCAGATCCCATTTCTCATGCATCCAACATGTTGATTACGAGAACTGATTGTTTGCTTACCATCTAATCTGATGTGGCCTTAAGATGATTAGTCTCAGACGTCATGCCCACAGACCGCTGGCTGATTGTCTGATGCATATGGCACACAAAATTGGAAACACTTCAGGAGTTTCATATTCACCATCGGATTGGTTGAATTCTACAGGATTTCCGAGAGAAACAAAGATGCCAACTCCCCTCATTGAAGAAGAAAGCCATTGTGTTTACAACTGTGACAATGAGCACTTTTCAGGATCAACTAAACACTGGATTTTCAAAAGTATGTAAAGTATGTCCGAGAGTTTTATTGTAGGGACATCAATGTTACATTTTCATGCCCCTAAACATGACACAGAACAAAACAAACTGTGATTGGTTGCTTTACATGTTAGTCAGATGGCCACTGGGCGGTCTTTGGCCAGTGAAAGCTGCTATGGAGTCCAGACCTTCTGCTGTCAGCCTGGAGGTACGCGAGACTGGGAGATGATCAACCATATTCACTTCACCTGTGACTGGTCAAAGTGTTTTGGCTCATCGGTGTATTGTTTGCTATATGTTTAGTCAGTAGTTGTGTACATATCTACACTTATTGTGATTAGCATGGACTTCAGTTGAAACACACTAAAGAATATGGGTTTATTTGGTAGGTTCAGTCAGGGACAAACATGCAAAAACACCCATGCCACAAGTAACTACCTCTACCTCAAAGTATTCCAAACAGTTACACAGCAAAGGGTACACTCAGGATCAATCGTTTCTGACATTTGATGTGGTCATCATGCTAGACTTTTAAACAAAATAAAGGCAAAGTAAACATTGTTTTGAACAATATTTTAAATGGCAACCACGTGCAGGTGTTCCAGAGAACTAGAAACAGACTTGCCTGGCCTGTGGAAGGCCGTAACTTGTGCCGACGCCTACGCGAGGAAGACTGTAGACCACCTTCTTCACTGTGGCCTGATCGGGGAAGTTAAACATGACGGACGCTGAGGGAGGCAATTACGTCACATGTTAAACAAAGGCCTACATTAGAGTACATCCAAATATGAGTAAACATTTCCACAAACAGTACAAAGACTTCAGAACAGGTAAACAAATGCTGCTTAGCAATCATTCAGTCTCACACTATTCTCAATTTTGAGGACATAAATTAGTATATAAAGAAAATAGCTGACAAATCTCCAAAGCTAGCACAGAATTCTATTACTCTACAGGGCTGTTGGGGAGCTACTTTGCTGCACTATAAAGACAAAACTCTTTAACTATGCCAGCAATGAATCTGAGATTTCTGCATGACCAATGCAGAAATCAATTGGTCTTGAGATTTCCAATGCAGAAATCAATTGGTCTTGATTTCTGCGTGACCAATCAGTGGAAAGATGCGTTTTATTCCCGCCCACATGTAGAGATTGAATATTCAAGCTGATTATTCATTTCCAACCCCAAAACGAAAAAATGAAAAACGAAAAAAAGTGTGGTTTTCTCGTTTTTCTGATTTCAATATTAAATAAAAAAAAACGAATGAACAGAAGATACCCTGATTTAGATGCTTTGAGTGATCATTGTTTTTGTATTCATAAAGTGGAAAACACATTGGACAGGTTTACTTCTGTTGGCCATGAAGATCTCCAGCGCCGTGCTCTGAAGCAGGAAGCGTCGGGTAAACACAGCTCGGATCTCGCTGAACATCCATTTGCCGTGAAGCCCCTCAGAGTAGACCAGCACCTACGCACAAGAGAAAGGAAAGATATTCGTTAACTGAACTGCAATCCAACAGATTTTCCAGACTGTTTTTCAGTACGGTGTCACACGTGTTATGATCGTTGCTTGGGAAACACATTCCGTTGTTGCAGTTTGATTGTCACTCCAATCATCATGCCATGAAGCCACTTTGACGGAGCACTGCGAAACATTCCATTCCCGTCAAAAATGTTGGCTGGCATCCAGTGAGTGACAAGCCAGGCTTTGATTATCTCGAAATGGAGGCGTCTCTAAAAAGATGCAATACGCTGCTTTCTGTTGATGATGCAAAGGGCCATCTTTCCACCTTTCCTCTATTTTGTTTGACACGTCTATCTCTTGTGGGGCCGGCACTCTCACCGTGCTGTTGGAACACAGTCCCTACGGGGGTAAGGCGGCCGTAAATAATCCATACTAACACAGGGCTGGGGCAAGAGGGGGATCATTAGTGAGTTTCTCCTCTGAGACCCCCAGGGACCTTGAAGGCTGGATCAAGAGCTTCAACCTGACAAGTGAGAATGAGCCAAACTCCATTCCCCACCTACCACTTTAACGGACCAAGAGGTATAACTCAACACACACACACAAACATATGTGTACACACTGACGTTCTTCAAGCCAAAAAAAAGAGAATGCCTAGTGGCACATAGATAAGAGCCCATTCTGGGAGGGTACAAAGGTGAAGAAAGGTTTTGTGGTAGAGGAAATGTCTGGGACATTGTGTACAGTAACTGTAAATGGGAATCGGTTAAGGTTAGCACCTAAAGATAATTCATCTTTAGAGATACTGAAAGCCACCACCAACCAGACTGGCCTTGCTTAATTTCTCCCCAGAATAAACGCTGACACAGAAGAGCCTCCTGTCACTTCAGAGGCTCTGGGGATCAATTAAAAATGGATTATATCAAAATGCTCAGCATCTACCACTGTAGGTACCCTCACGCCATACAAACTACCAACAACCAACGGTAGATATACAGATAGGCTCATCCTGCCTGACACCTCAACAGACCTAAACTCAAAGAGCTGTCGTAGATACAGATTGTGTGGAAAACAGCAGTTTAGTGGATAGGTATAGTTAAAAGAACCATTTAGGAGATTTGGCATTAGAGGTTCAATCACAATCCCACATGCTGAGAGAACAATGGAGAGAACAATAGTAGCTGTAAGAAAAAGATGAAGGGAAGCAAAAAGGTTCAATAACCTGAAAAAAACATAATAATAATAATAATAATAATATGCATTATTAATACAATAATGACAAATGAATCATTAATCATAATTAAAATTACAATAACAACAATATTGTTATATATATATAATAAACAATCAATTAACCAACAATAATAACAATAATAATAATAATAATCATTATTAATACAACAATGACAAATGAATAACAAAAACAACAATAAAAAATATTATAATAATAATAATAAACAATAATAAATGAACAAACATAATAATAATAATAATAATAATAATATGCATTATTAATACAATAATGACAAACAAATCAATCAATCATCATTAAAATCATTAAAATTACGATAACAACAATATTCAATAATAATAAAACAATAATAAAACAACAATCAATTAACCGACATAATAATAATAATTAATACAATAATGACAAACAAATGAATAATAAAACAGTAAAAAATTATTATAAAATTATTACAATAATAATAATAATATTTAATAATAATAACAATAATAAAACAATACTAAATTAACCAAAATAATAATAATAATAATAAAACACATTATTAATACAATAATGAGAAACAAATGAATAATAATAAAAAACAATTAAAACAAAAATATGAAAACAAAAATTATCACAATAATAACAATATTTAATAATAATAACAATAAAAAACAATACTAAGTTAACCAACATAATAATAATAATAAACAATAAATTAACCAACATAATAATAATACGCATTATTAATACAATAATGACAAACAAATGAATCATAAAAACAACTAAAATAAATTATTATATATTTATTACAATAATAATAACAATATTTAATAATAATTACAATAAAAAACAATACTAAATCAACCAAAATAATAATAAACAATAATAAATTAATCAACATAATAACAGGTTTTTAATAATAATGCTAAAACAATAATTACAACAATAATAAATATATAATATAATACAAAACTAAATCAATACGTAATAATACAAAAATAATAAACAAATGTTTATTAATAATAATAATAATAATAATAATAAAACAAATAAGTCAATTAAGAAGTAGTTGTTTTACGTCTGAACAAAATATGACAGGTGCTTGACACCAGAAAAACAACAACAACAAAACAATACAAGACCTCTTTGTGTTTCAGTGGACATATTCAAATTTATATGCATCTACACATGCTCTTGCCTGTCTTTTCCTGTGACAAAGCGCAGGCCAAAGGGTTAGCCGACAACAAAAGATACTGCTGGAGAAAAAGCGTCTCAAAATAGGTCACATCACAAAAAAATTTGTCATAACAACAGAGCTGGCACATCAAACATCAACAAGCCAGTGCCCCTGTAGACACAGAGGTCTCTGACAAAGTGCAGTCGTTATTCTCTCCCGTCTTTTTGTTCTCATCGTGGAGAAACAGAGAGAATAAGAGAAAGAGAGCGAGAGAGAAGGACTGAGGCCCAGCTGTAAAAAATGGGGCTTAATGAACCTGTCTGGCTGGGCTGTCCGCTGCCTGTCAGAGGTGTCACAATGGTGACGAGTGTCAGGGACGAGCGGCCCCGGGTCCCAGACAGGCCTGCCAGCTGGAGGCTTCTGCCCCAATCTAATCACACCAGCAGCAGCCGAGCAGGAACAGGCTCCAGGTTTTTACCTCACTGCTCACGGCCTGTCAGCGCACACACAGGGGCCGCACAGCTACCTAGCCCACGTTTGGATGGTTATGTCTCTTGTATATGCAGCTGTTGTAAAAGACTCCTAACAGATGTATATTAACATGTCTCTATTGCATCATGTCTATTGCATCAAAACCAACTGTTTTGTTGTCAATGCAATTTATAAATTTGGCTTCTGTAAATAAACACCGGGCCCCAATCGACAACTGGCCCCACAATTCTTTTCATTTCGTTGGTGTTAACAGCCATTATTGAGCATGACATCCAAGCCAAATCTTTTTCACCATTCTTATTCTTCAAAGGACGCCCCGAACTGCCCTACGAATGGAACGTTATGACAGGGGTGAATATATCAAAAAGATCCGTCATTTTTAAACCGGACACAATTTTTCACACAGCCCCTCGAGAGATGAGTGCAATCCCTCTCCATGTCAAATGTGTGCTGAGTCTGGCCGGGGATATAACAGCCAGCATGACTGATATGTTTATAAAGCCGGTCGTCTGTCGCACTGACAACCTGCCATCATAGCACCTCTGCTGGGCTCTCTGCAGATTTGTCTAATAGGCTTCCACTGCTGGGACTGAATGTGTGTGTGTATGTGGAATGAGAGAGGGGAAAATGTGTCCAGAAAGTGAGAGCACTTGTCTCATTTCAAGAATGGTGAGACACTCCCTATGGTGCGTGAGATAAAATGTATATATGAGCTAAAGAGGTTCATACCCCACAGCCTAACAGTCATTTTAGCTGCACATAGATATATTTAAAGGAACAGTGCACCCAAAATGAACATTCTTTCATCATTTACTAACCCAAATGTTGTTCCAAACCCATGTAGCTTTTATTTTTCTTCTGTGGAACACATTTGGAAAAATGTACATGACGCTTGTTCCAATGTCAAGCTTCAAAAAGAAAAGAAGAAGACTAGAGACATATGGACTATACATTTATGGTACTTTTATGGTGTTTTTTTAAATAATAAATAATTTTAATATTATTATTTTAATCATTAATATTAATATTACTAATATAATAATAACAATAAATATGTTATCTACTAAAAATAAATACTAATAAATGGGTCAATGACATGATGGTTCATTTTTATTTAATTTTTTTTAAATAAAAGGCCTTAATAATAATAAAAAACAAAGATATGACATCTGAAGTATGTAAGATAGTATAAGCTAGATCACTTTTATTGAATCCAAAAGGTTTTAAATATATTTTGCTACATATAAAGCTATTTTAAAGATTTTGAAGTGTCAAAAGGTCATTCGGTTTAACCGTCCAAAGGCCAATACAGCCATTTCATTTGGGATTAAAATATCTTAAAATGTAATAAATGTATATATTTTTTATTCTGGCATGATTTTATAACATCATATATCAACATAGTGCAAAATGGTATTAAAATTATGTGTAGAAGTCGTTGCTTTGTTATGAAAAAGAATGTCTGGAAAAATGAATTTCATTGATGTCATTCGGAGTAACCAATATAAAGGGATCATTTTGGATCGAGTCATGCGGTCAATATTATGTGACAGGATGTGACATCATTCAGACACCTGCAAAGGACCACATGGTTGTGAAGCAAAGTTACTAACCCTCTCTTAAATATTTGGAAAATTCATGTTTTCACTTGCTCATATGCATGTCCTGAAACATCAGGTCATTCGGTACAACCGCTATAAAACAAAAATGTTGTAATATTTGGAAAAACTTGTACTAAATATAAAATGTTTGGTTTTCCTTTTGCTAGCTAGCTAGATATCAGCCTGTTAGCATTGTTTGAAAATACCGTCATTTGCTATAACCAAAAGTGTCATTAGGTAAAACCGAAAGTTTGGTTAAACCGAATGACTTTTTTGGTGACAAAAGCAGTGTTAATTGATTATAAAAACCACATAATCTTATTGATAACACTTAATAAAACTTCTAAATTAATTTTATGTGCATTAGGTTTTTTTTCTACACTTTTAAAAACCGTATTCGTCAATGACCCAAATATTTTATAAAAATAATATAACAATTAAAACAAAACCAGACTGGTATACAATCTTAATCTAACTAAACATTCACATGACTTTTTTTTTAGTCAAACTATTCCTTTAGTCTGGCTTAAATTGAACTATTAAAGTGCATTCAAACAATCTGTGAACATGTCTGACATGCAATACATTTCAAATTTTCTGAAGCCATTTTATAGATCAAAATCGTTATTCAGCGAAAATTAATCTTGACTAGCTCTCAAATCTCATTTGCAATTCGGCATATTAAAACTTCATTCAGTTAAGAAACGCGAGAAACTTGGGTGAACCGATGACCATTTTTATATTTGGGCCGGCTGTTCTTTTAAAGAGATTAAACAGAAATTAACCAGACCTTTAAAACAATCACTGCCACTCAACGGCAGTAATGGACACATTAAGAAAAGGCTGACTGACTTTTGTAGCTTGTAAAAGGCCTTTACTGCATGCAGGGTACAGTGTGTCTGGTGTA
The DNA here is from genome assembly GCA_037950675.1 of Hypophthalmichthys molitrix. Lineage (NCBI taxonomy): Eukaryota > Metazoa > Chordata > Actinopteri > Cypriniformes > Xenocyprididae > Hypophthalmichthys > Hypophthalmichthys molitrix. The sequence continues at coordinate 22,038,268 of CM075506.1, forward strand.
AGGGGCAGCTGAGTTTGAAAGCAGACATGCTGTGGCACTGTAGTTGTAGAGAGGAAAGACCAGCACAGTATGTGACAGTCTTTACCAAAGGGTCTGTTTTAGAACAGGTGGGGGTCTGGACTGTTTACCGCCGGCTGTTGTTGGCTTCTGGCTTCAGGAGAAAAAGCACAGGATGACAAGGTGTGACTACTCCAGTCTGCCCACCATGTGTATGAATGTGTGTGTGAGTGTCACCTAGCCTTATTGCTGCCAAATTCATGCTTACATACTTCTTCCTCGGAGCTGCTGTTGCCCTTTCAAACTTAATTTATATCACTTGGAAAGAAATTATAGCATTTTTGGTCAATATGTCCCCATACATTTGCTTCAAAAAATGACTTTGTGATGAAGTATTTGTAATTAAATATGCAAAGCTGTATTCTAATTCACAGGGTGTGTTTTAATTCACTTAACTTGAAAATTTTTTTTTCATTTGGAAATCCCTGCGATCACAAAAGTATTAAGCAGCTTTTTTTAAGCAACTGTTTTAACATTGATAATAATAAGAACTATTTCTTAAAGGCACACTATGTACATTTTCGCCGCTAGATGTCGCTTATTCAAAACAAAGGTGTAGCTTGATTTCACAGAATCATGGAAGGTGTTGTCTTCATGTCCACAGCTGGTGGAAAAGAATCGGGACTGGACTCAGGCAGAAATCATGTTCATGGATGAGATTATTAACGTTACTGTAGTATGAAGAAGAGCAGGACCAAGTACTGTGCGAAAAGAAATGAGGCCGCTGGAGCGATTGGTAATCAAAGACGAGCGCGACACGCATCTCGAGAGCAGTTGAGCTTTTATTATGCCGCAGTCGCCACTTCCGCTTCTTCTAGTCAAGCTTATGTGGGATAAAGCAGCGCTGTTTTATCATATTAGATACATCTGTGTGTTGAAAGTTGTTATAGTGCTACTCTGTTTTTGCTCGGCGACTACTATGAGACACTTAATGCACACTGCAGTAAGCTAGATCGATGTTAGTCATGGTACTCGCGGTAAATCAAGAAAATGAGATTTAAACACTTAATGTGTTAAAGACTTAATGTGTTGAGCTATATAACATGATTGGTTTTCTGTCGATGAATGTATCCATCCAAACAGTTGCTCACCTGTCTAATAAAACACATAATATTTACATTTACATTTATGCATTTGGCAGACACTTTTATCCAAAGCAACTTACATTGCATTATACTATACATTTGTATCTGAGTATGTGCAATCCCTGGGATCAAACCCACAACCTTGGCATTGCTAGTGCCATGCTCTAACCACTGAGCTACAGGAAAGCATTTTTGGTGTTTCCATGGTTTCTACAAAATAAAACGGGAAATCGAGGGTAACGCAAATATGATGTCATTGATAGGTGACGCACGGTCCATGTCCTGGTTATTTCTCTGAATTTAAACATTCTTGGAAACAACTGGGATAATGTAAGTACACAAGTCAACAAAATATATAACACTGTTCTAATGGTTTTTGGATATTTTAATCCAAAAATCTTACATATTGTGCCTTTAAGCATCAAATCAGCATATTAGAATGATATATATGTATATATATGTGTGTGTGTGTGTGTGTATATATATATATATACACATATATTTTTCTATTTTAATATACTTTAAAATGTAATTTATTCCTGTGATCAAAGCTGAATTTCAGCATCAATATGATCCTTCAGAAATCATTCTAATATGATGATTTGATACTCAGTTATTATAAATGTTGAAAACAGTTGTGTTGCTTAATATTTTTTTGGAATCTGTGATACTTTTTTCAGGATTCATTGATGAATAAAAGGTTAAAAAGAACAGCATTTATTCAAAATATAAATCTTTTCTAACAATATAAATCTTTACTATCACTTTTTATCAATTTAACACATCCGTGCTGAATAAAAGTATTAATTTCTTTCCAAAAAAAAAAAAGAAAAAAAATTACTGACCCCAAACTTCTGAACGGTAGTGTATATTGTTACAGAAGATTTCTATTTTAAATAAATGATGATATTTTTTTAACTTTTTATTCATCAAAGAATCCTGAAAAAGTATCACAGGTTATAAAATAATATTAAGCAGCACAACTGTTTCCAACATTGATAATAAATCAGCATATTAGAATGATTTCTGAAGGATCATGTGACACTGAAGACTTGAGTAATGATGCTGACAATTCAGCTTTGCATCACAGAAATAAATTATATTTTAAAGTATATTAACATAGAAAACCATAATTTATAAATTGTAATAATATTTCACAATATTATTGTTTTTTCTGTATTTATTATGAAATAAATGCAGCCTTAATGAGCATAAGAGACTTTGTTCAAAAACATTAAAAATAGTAATGTTTTGACTGGTATTGTGTATATATATATATATATATATATATATATATATATATATATATATATATATACACACACACTGTGAATTGGTGTGTATAGTTGAACACAAGTATAATTTATTTTAATGCACAAAGGATGATTAAAAAAATGAATAAAAGGAGAAAAAAGACTGAGATCGTTCAGCTTCATGTTAATAAACAATAAAACCAAAGCATGATTTGTGAAATTCAGTGATCCAAATCTCAATCTGTTCACCAGAAGTTTCTGTATATTCTTTTAAAAGATGAGAAACACTCATCCGAAGGGAAAACACACACACACACACATCAAAGGCTGCATTTCCTATCTGATCTCTCCTGTTTGTGACATGTGCTCTAAGGGGTGAAAATAAGCAAAATTTAAAATTCCTTCAGATTATCAGAAGCCTCTCATTGGACGCTCCTCACGGAATCCATTTTTCAGCCCCAGTAAAGGGGAATGGCTCACAGAGCAGGTATCTCCGGAAAGAGGATGTGGTTTTTGCATAATCACTGTCAACACACATTTAGGGTGTGCGAGAGCGTGTGTCGGGGTGACACGGTTTCAGTCGCGAAGCGAGACTGCGGTGATAAACGGATGAATATGAGCTCTGCTCGCTGCTCAGATCACTGCCTAATATGTCCAACCCAGTTTGTCAATAATGGTTTTGCTGCAAGGGCCGTATTGCAGGCATGCTCTTGAGGTTGTGCGTGCCATGAAAACAGATATGTTGGTCATGGTGAAATCTTCTTGCGGTTGAGCCATTTTGTTTTCCATTAAATATTGGTTTGCAGGAAAATGAGAAGCTCATTAAAAATCAAAATGGCTACAAAAGGAAACAATGAGCAGAAAGAGGCATATAAATGTCCCCGTAGGCACATATATACACACGTGGCAAACACTAATCTAGATAAACAGCTTGAGAGGGCTTGTGTTAAGGGATTTTTAAAAAGACGGAGTGTAATTTTCTATGGGGTCCATTTGCTGAGCCCTCACTAATGGCCCTTCTTAAGAGACTCATCACGCTTAAGATGACTGGAATCGCACTGGCTTGATGAATAGCCTCTTCAGCCTGACAGAGAAATCGCAAACAAAGCTCTACACTCATCACATGGAAAAACAGTAAGGTGGAACTGAAAGAGATAAAGTACATGGCCAAAAATATGTGGAGATCCTCTACTGAATGAACAAGTTTGGTTAATTCGGTTATACTAGTCGCTTAAAATCAAACAAAGGACTAACAATCCTCAGACTATATTTTTTTTTTCTGTAGAATTGCACTTTCTGTTTCAGCATCAAAATGCGCCTGAGCATAATAAGAGAGATCCATAGAGATGATTTACTGATTCTTCTGTGGAAAAACTTCTGCACTAAGGCCCTGAACATCTTTTAGAGGAATTTTCAGTGCCTGACCTCACTGATGCTTGTTAATTGGAACAAATCCCTGCAGCCATGTTCCAACATCTAGTGGAAAACCATTCCAGATTTTTATTGCTGCAAATGGAGGACAAAGTCTCTATTAATGCCAGTGGTTTGGAAATCAACTGTTCAACAAACACATATTGATGTAGTGTAACACACACAAAAAAAAAGAATTGTTGGTTTAACTTAAAAATTAAAAAATTAAGTTACCTGGTTGCCTTAAAATTTTGAGTTCATTGAAATTAAAAATAAATTTGAGTTAATACAATGAAGGCGATTGGTTTAATCAACAGAAACTCTTACTTTCTGTCTGCTAGAGGTCACTAAAGGCCTATTCAAAACAAAGGCGTAGCTTGATGACACCAAGTTTGAGCGCGGAAACTTGGGACATGTGGTCTTCACCTCAATGGCCAGTGGAAAAGAATTGGGATAGGACTCGGGAAGAAATCATGTTCATGGATACGATTATTAACGTTACTGTAGTATGAAGCAGAGCAGGGCCGAGTGTTGTAGGAGCTGAACGAGGCCGCTGGAGCGATTTCGCAACACACGCCTCACGAGCAGCGGAACTTTTATTATGCCGCAGTCGCCGGCGCCGCTTCCGGTTTTCCGGTCATGAGTATGAGGTAACGCAGCTCTGTTTATTATATTAGATACATTTGAGAGTTTTGAAAAAATGATGTTATATAACATTACTCTGTGCGTTCGCTCGGCAGCTGCTGTGAGACACTTGTTGCACACTGCAGTAAGATAGATCGATTTTAGAATATCATATTAAATGCTTGATGGCTTGTGTTGATAAATGGCATGCAATTAATTTTAAAACATATTGTATGATGGAGAAAATGCTGTATTACTGTTACTAAAAATAAAGCTGCATCTGATTATGCTATGTTAGCTACTTCACAAAATAGTGTTTTTCTTTGAGGCATGGTAAAGCGTGGTACTCGTAAAAAATCAAGAAATTTAGATTTAAACAATAAGACTAAACGTGTTAAACTATATAACTACAATTAGTTTTCTGTCTATAAATATATCAAAACAGTTGTTCCCTTGTCTATTAAAACATGTAATATATTAAAGCGTCTTTGGTGTTTCCATGGTTTCTATAAAATAAAACCGGAAACCGAAGGTAACGCGGGTATGACACAATTGAGAGGCGACTCCTCACACGTCCCGGAGCCTTGGTTAAAATTGCAATTTTCTCACGATTTACAAATAGTTGCAAACATTTGGGATATTGTAAGTACTCAAGTGAACAAAATATACAACACTAGCCTAGTGGTTTTTGGATATTTTACTGAAAAATTCTTACATATTGCACCTTTAATTATCTAAGTTGATTTGACAAAAGAAAACGTTATGATAAATCATCAAAATATTTTTTGACAGTGTAGGTGATGCAATGGATATACAGTATTAGACAAAATGCATCTGGAAACAAGAGTATGAGGTGGCTGCGCGATACACAGTCTTTGCACCCTACGATTAACAAGACGTTCAACTAAACTCAGCTGTTGTGAACATCACACCTTCATCTATTATTCTTTTCTCCTAGAATATCCACCCAAACCGCAAAGGCCTCCTCCCCAGTGCCAACAGATGCACTTTGAAGATTATCAGCCATGACACCTATACTACAGAGCCATCCTTTCAAAATGAAATAAAATAAAATAAAATAAAATAAAATAAAATAAAATAAAATAAAATAAAATAAAATAAAATAAAATAAAATAAAATAAAATAAAATAAAATAAAATAAAATAAAATAAAAAAATAAAAAAACATTATTTCTCCTAGAGTAACACAAAAAAATATGCTGGCACAATAAGTAAAAAATATTAGCCTCTAGCACTAGAATGTGTATGCTAGAAAGTCTCTGCATTGAGTGGGAGGGGTGTTGCTTTCATCCTCAGGGGTAAGTCAGAAGGAAACAGAGAAGGGTAATCTGGCTGTTGAGCATGGTAGATAATTTGCACTTGATCCCCTTGTAATTATATAGTTTAAATCTTTTTACCCTCGCTAATCCAGCGCCGCATGGAGACGTTTTCCGGGTGGCGTTGAAGGGGCTGTTGGACAACCCTCGTCAACTTATGTCAAACGCTTCCTAGAGGATTTCGGGAGTGGGAGGAGAAGGCTGGTGTTGATATAATTATTTTGACTGTGTTTATTTCATGCGCACATGTACTTTGCATATCACTCCCCACCATGAGGAAGAGATGGAGGTGGAGGAAGTCTTGAAAGGAACAGGATGGAGGGGGAACTAAATTCAGTTGATGGTAAAACCAAGTATTGCAGTTCATTCTCACAGTTAATTGCAATTTGCAATATCTTTTCAGAGTAATCATTAATCGATTACTAAATGAATACTAAAATGCCTGTTCATAACTGTTAAATGCAGAATTAACTGATAAGAAAAACGTGAAAATTGTACCAAATCATTTAGAATGCGATGAAGAGAGTGAGCCAATTTAATAATAATAATCTGATATTTTATTTTTTAAAACGAGTTTTTAGACATTATTTGCTTTAAAATCTAGTCAATGCATGTTGTTCAGACTTAATTACACAATGAAATCAGTAGATCATAATGTCGCAGTCAGACAAAACCAAAATCTCCCCTGATGACCCGGAGTTGAAAGCTAAGCTGAAGCATGATGGTGTGTTTCGTACGTGTATGTGCTCTCGATGGTATCCCTGCTGGCCAGCGGGACAGCGGGCCATCTTGCAAGCCTGCCAAAGCTGACAGCCTGTGACAATCTGCTTGGCGTGCGGCTATTTGACTAATTACACTGGATTACAGCATATTAATGCAAGCTGTTTTCTCCAGGGTTAGTGACCTAGACATCCTAGCTCCAATACACGCTAAGCACACAGGAAGAGAGATTTTTCTTTTGCAGAAAATGAAAATAGAAGTGGCTTCACTACCTTGTCTTAGTTCATCAGTGAAAGTGTATCTCAACTGGAGGCCTAAGTCATGCTGTCTCTTCTGAACCCCCATAAGGCCATTCCCATATAACAGAGGGAAATACAGAGATTAACATTTCTATCTGTTTCCTTTTCTCTATCCCTGATTTGAAAAGGGAAATGCTTGTAATTTGAGTAAACAAAAGACAGCAAGTTCATTAAGTGATTTATTACTCATAAGAGTAAATGTTCCCCAAAGCTGGATCATAGGCATTTTCTCATTGATTGTGCTTTTGTGCTGAAATGAGATCTTGATTAATGGTGGAATGTCACATGGGAGAGATTTGGTCTGTAGGATAAAATCTTTATTTTTCAGTCATTTCCGCTTAAGAGACTCTGGAATTGCTCCAAAACGAATCACTTGCTAGCATGTGTGTAAGACATATCTTCAAATCAATACTACTTGAAAGTGAAGCATGTATTTTTTTTATTTGTACAAAAATTGGCTGAGTGAATGCGGTAGGATTTTTCATTAAGCCTTTTTGCAGGTTATAACTGTCCTTATAAGCGAGGCATTCATTCAACCGATTCATTCAAAACATTGATATGTTTAGGAATGAAACAAGTGACTGCATTAATGGGTAAGTCACTGATTCCTTCCCTCAACTGATTTGTTGTGAATCATTAAATCATTCAATCAACTGATTCATTCTGCAGACACGCCACTACCGTGTGTAGTTTGAAAAGACACTTAATATTTAGTAATATCAATTTGACTGCATTAACACTATCGGATGAGAACAAAAACTGAACTGAATCGATCTGGATGATGACACCACTGTTTTCTGTAAAGCTGCTTTATAGCTGATTTGATTTTGTTTCATAATTGACAAATATTGCAATATCGAAGCTTTACAAATCTTTTGTTTCGAATCAGTGGTTTCAGTAAACGAGGCTTCGTTACGTCAAAGGTGTTCGAAATTTCAATGGTTCACCACTTGGGGGCGTGACTTTGGCAGTTTGATTCACGCTCCAAACCACTGATTCAAAACAAAAGATTCGTAAATCTTCGAAGCTACATGAAGCAGTGTTTTGAAATCTCCCATCACTAGATATTGTTGAATAAAGTCATTATTTTGTTTTTTTGGTGCACAAAAAGTTTCTCGTCGCTTCATAACATTAAGGTTGAACCACTGTAGTCACATGAACTGTTTTAAATCTTCAGTAGCTTTCTGGGCATTGAAAGTGTTAATTGTCTTGCTGTCAATGCAGGCCTCACTGAGCCATCAGATTTTATGAAAAATATCTTAATTTGTTTTACAAAGATGAACGAAGGTCTTATGGGTGTGGAACGACATGAGGGTGAGTATTCATGTCTTCATTTTTGGGTGAACTAACCCTTTAAACTCATTTCATAATCATAATAAAAAAGAAGTTTAACTGAACTGAACCAACACTCAGCTGACTTGAGCAGAATAATGACACTGTTGTCTTCTGTAGAATTTCTTTACTGCAGAATTTGAATTTGTCTCATATTTTATCACAAGTTTGCGTCATTTTTATTTTAGATTAGATTTATGCTATGAAAACATTGCTACGTTTATTTGAGAATCCCGACCAGTTTGACGTGGCAACATTGACGGGAATCTGTTTTCCCACAGTATTCAGGGAAACCTACTTGAGAAGAATCATTATGTTTTACATTTGTTGTCAGTAGAGGTACATAAATAACTTTTTTAAAAAAACAAATAATTTTTTAGTAGTCATCAGATGGTGAAATTCTTATTGGCAATCAAAGTCTCAAAGTAATGCATTCTCACAGTATCGACTGGGCCTGCTATCTATTCATATGCAATCGCCAAAGTAAGCACACACTGCGTCTGGGCCTCTGCTATCAACAAAAATGGAAGCCGAGATTTTAACAAAAGCAAAAGGGGAGAAATGAGGCGTACAATGAGTGTGTTTAGAACACAACGACTCTCCCGATTGTGCTAAACCAATCCCAGACTTGCAACAAAGAGGGACTGAAGCTTTGCTATTTGTATCCTCTCCTCTAGCTCAAGCGCAGTGTAATAATAGTCTTAAAGTAGGCATTGTAGGAATAGAATACTTGAGTGGCTTACACAGGCAGTCTTATGAAACATTTAGGCAATGGTTTCCAAGGGTCCAAGGAGTGTGGAAGAAAAGGTAACGCGGCAGAATGGTCTTCTAGCATTCTGCCGGCCTTATTGTACAGAAGTCACATCAAATTAACTCTGAGGGCCATTTGCAGGGCCTTTTTCTCTCTGCTGAGCTTTTCAGAACAGATTAAGCTATGAAAACTTCAGAATTACTAAAGCACCTATTAAGCATTATGCTCCGTCCTTTCTTCATCTCTCCCTTTGAACACAATTGAATGCACTGGGGCATTCAATAGACTCTGAGAGGAGAAAGACTGGAGTTATTGGGGAGGAAACATGATGACAGAAATATTTAAAAGATAAAGAAGAACTCATGATGTCAAGATTTATAAATTGACAAAATGTGTTTACAAAAAGCCTCTGCAGTGCTGAAAAATGTACATGAAAATTCTGGTTTGTGTGTTTATTTATTGCCAGTTAGACAGTTCATTATTCTCATCATCACTGGAGCTCAAACTAAAAGCCATCGTCAACCTCTGAGAGGTTTCAAAATAACACTTAAGTGTGTTTTTAACTGTTAAATTTATGGTAAAATGTGCTTTTCTTGTCCACTACCAAACTCTGCAGGGGACAGGGGGCTAGAGCAGTTCAAAGCAGCATGGAAAGAGCATGAATAGTAATTGTACTTAACAGGATTGGAGAGGGCCCTGACGGTGGCTCTTGAGACGCAGGTCGTGTGGCGTTAAATGGCTGTCACCCACTCAAAGATCCTCAACTTGGGAAAAGCCCCCGCAATTCTTGAGCCCCGGAGCTCACATGCAATGTCAAGAACAGGGTGCCTACAACTCAAGGCAACCTGAAATATGTTGTTCATTAAATCCTAAGGTCTTGGGTATCTAAACTTTAGGACGTATGGAATGCAGTTTTGGGTTTCAACTAAATGTTATAGAAATATGAAGCAAGGGCATCTATTATAGGGGAATATAAGTGAGATATTGGTTGTTTTTCTACCCCAGACTATAGGCTATAATGAGACCTCAAGGGGAATCTGCCTATTAAAACAGCAGGTATCTAACACCTGTCCAGAAAAATTGCATTGACCATAGCCCTTTTCAAAACAGCCATACAAACAACATAGCTGTAGTGCTGCCTAGCTTTTGGACTCAAACTTGTAGCAGCAAATTGCCTATTTTATACAAGGAAAATTATCATTTCGAGGACATGTATGACTTATATATACACAAAGATAATAAATTATTATGGACTAATCTTGCCCTTACCACTAAAGACAACTTTTTTTAATTTAATTTAATATATATATATATATATATATATATATATATAAGTACATGTAAGTGCTCGATGTGTGTGTGTATGTATATATATATATATATATATATATATATATATATATATATACATACATACACACACACATCGAGCACTTACATGTATTACAGTGTAAGAAAGTACTGGTTAATATAAGGTAACTACATGGGTTGAGGTTTGGTTCAGCACTCTAAAAAATAATGTGTTGGCTCTACAAAAAAAACAAAACAAAACAAAACAAAAAAAAAAAACGCAAAAGTTTGCATCAATTTATGACAACTTGAAGTGAATTTATGTTCAACCAACAAGCTACATTGAGTTAGAGGAACTTAATTTGTATCATAAACAAATTTTTAAGTTGATTACTCAAAAAATTAAGTTGCTCCAACAACCAGAGTTGTAGCCCTGGAACCAATTAATCTTATCTATTTCAGTTAAAATCCTCAACTATCATAGCACATGATAAATGTAACTTAATTAGCACGTATATTTAATGAACAAGTAAGATATTACTTGTCACTGGCATTGGCACAGTCATTGCTTATAGAGTCAATGTATTTTACCTTCATGTATCTACTCTTCAGCACAATGTTAACCACAAAAACTTCAACATTACAGAAACTCTTTTAAATGTCAAACTTAACAGCATTAAACACTAACAGGTCTTTCCCTACACTAAAACAAAAAAAATAATAATACTTAATTTCAACATTTATTCTCCTTATCCAGTCCTTTGCAAAGCATGCTGGGAACTAGAAATCCATTTTTTTTTTTTTTTTGCAGAAATGTGAGTTTAAACTACAGACGATGTTAAGATGACGCAATGATCAACATTATTATGTCAACAGAACTCAACAAATTAATGTTTGCAACTTAAAAGTTTTAATTAAGACAATAACATTAAATAATAAAAAAAAAATTAAAATAAAATAAAACTTGCAATCATGCATTTATTTAAGTTGTGGTAACAGGTCCCCTGAAATACTTTTTAGAGTGAGGATTAGTACCTAGTTATTGCAACTACTATATTTTCCAATTAAGGATGTTTCTGAATGTCTCCAAAGTGAAGTTTTGTCAGACTTGAGCTCACTTTTGGGGGATGTATGTAAACACCCACAATACTACAAAAACCTCTAGCATGAAGCCTCCTTAATATGGTCCTTATCAAACCTCTAATTGGATTGCCAGTGCTTGGAAGGAAAGATTCTAGGCCTTCTGCCTTTTATCCTTTTGTATTCCTATCAGCCACAAAATACCAAAACAATTGGATTGGGATCAAATGGACTGAGAACTTTTTTGTTCCCCCAAACACAACAGGTTGACTAAAATCGGACCGGGCAAAAGCCTCAGCCCTCTGTTCGAAGGATGGGGAAATTTGAATTTCATAGGGTCTAAGTGACGTATCGAAACAAAGCTCCACACTGGCTATTGTTTGGCCTTTTACCAGTCAAGTCTTAAAACAGCAACATGCGGTGCACCATTCAAACCAGAAGTTCGGTTCAAACTTTGAGTGACATTTTAGAAAGAACTGTCCTGAATATAACCCTTCAACTTTACTGGATCCAGACTAGAGGAATGAGCCATCGCACCTTGGTTGCGTCCTGTGTGATCGAGGAGTATCCCCTCATCTATTCAAATGCCAAAATAAACCCTCCCCTAGCACCAACATCAATCACGTTAATTACGCCAAACACCATAATAACAATAATTACAATAATATCTCATTAAGAAGGAGAGAGTGAATGACGGGGGAGAATTAATAGCAGGCAGGTGTACAACACGCTGCAATTATGGAGCCTGAAATTAGTTCATCGCCCAAAGGCAAACCGAGAAGAAAGAAACAGACTCAGAGAGAGTGGGAGGGAGGGAGGGAGGAAGGGGAGGTGGAGAGAAAGTGGGAGTGAAGTTTCACTAGCTAAAAAGTATTAAATAAAAAGAGAATTGCAAATAAGCAAATAAAAATGTCTTAAATGTGTAAATTAGGGGGAATAAAAAAAAAATGAAAAAGAGAGGAGGGGGAAGGAAAAGCAGCTTTTCCTGGCAGAGTTGCGGGCACGGATGAAAGGGGAGCGGCCCACCGTGATCAAGGGATCCACAGAGCTCTGCGGCAGCCATCAAGCCTGCACCTCTGCCGCCGACTGGCAGCTTCTCCTTCTCCTGTCAATCATTCATTACGCCAAGCCGAAGTCATAGAGGAAGCGCCTCCATGCCTTGACCTATCATATTACAGCTTCTGTAAACGGCTAATCCTCGTTCGTCAGATGGTGTCAACGCCTCCGCCTGTTTTTGCGCGCACTCAGCTCTGCCAACAGACAATTTGACACAATAATAAAATCGCCTGAATTTCAACGTAGTGTAGTGCAGAAGTCAAAGCATATAAATACACACTAAGAGACCTTTCAAAAGTTTGGGGTCAGTAACATTATTTTTTTATTTTTTTTTTTCAGCAAGGATGCATTCAACTGATCAGTAAAGACATTCATAATGTTACAAAAAATTTGTATTTCAAACAAATATTGTTCTTTTGAACTTCATATTCATCAAAGAAACCCGGAATCACGGTTTCTACAAAATATTAAGCAGTTTTCAACATAATAATGATAATAATAAGAAATGTTTCTTGCCAAATCAGCATATTGGAAAGATTTCTCAAGCACTGAAGACTGGATTAATGGCTGTATTTTATATTATATATATACATACATACAGTATATACATTTTAATTAATGCATACATGTATATTAAAATGTAATTTATATTTAAAAAAGAAAAGTTATTTTAAATTCTAATAATATTTCACAATATTACTATTTTTACTGTATTTTTCATCAAACAAATGCAGCCTCTCAACTAGCTTCTTGCTTTTTTTTTTTAAAGTGGAAAATATAATAAAAGACAACAATATTCAATAAAGTTACATTTATTATTATTAATTATTATTATTATTGTAATTAAATGTTACTGTTAATTTAACTTTGGTGTCTTATCATTGGCAATTGCAAATATTTTGCAATAAGCCAATTTAAATTATCTATTTAATTTATCTATTAAAAAAATATATATATATATATATATATATATAAATTGAATATAAAAAGCCTAGGCTGCTGAATGTTTTATCGTAGGAGAGCACGTGGTCATCAGGATGGCTCTTTTAGCCTGAGGGCTGTTCCAGAGTGCTGTGAGAGCCCTCAAGGCAGGAAGCGGCATGTCAGCTCTTCCCTCTGCCCTTTCCTGGAGTTTCAGCAGGAGCTGAAACACACCTATGAATTCTGATTATGGAAGCCAGCTACCTCAACCACTACATTAATGAGGTCGGTCGAGAGCCGCCACAAGCTGGAACCCAAATAATAAAAACAAAAACAAAACAAAAGAACAGGAGGCCACTACATGTATTAAAGGGGGGGGGGGGGGGGGGGGGTGTAATGCTATTTCATGCATTCTGACTTATTTACACTGTTAAAAAGTTGCATTCTCATGCTAAACATGGCCAAAGTTTCAAAACACGACGGAGTATTTCTGTGCCAAATCCACTACTTCCGGTTTCGGAGAGTTTTTTTCGAGTGTGTCTTGTATGACGTCATAAGAGAGCGGAATTCCTTGTATAGGCACTTCTCCCTGATAAGCGTGCACACACATCACCCAGAGCAAGAGCACGCCCATCAACGCGTTTCGTTAGGGATACGGAAGCCGAGAGATTTTTCAACAATGGCTGTGTCCCAATTCAGGGGCTGCACCCTTTGAAGGCAGTCTCATTTCAGAAAAATAACTGTTAGATTGCAACGTAAGAAAGAAATTACAGTATTTTACACCTCACAATGAATATCAGTCAATTTTATTGCGGTTACTTTTCTTAAATATGACATCCTTGATGAAGTATTCAGCCTTCAAATGCGACCGCCGGAGGACGCAGCCTCCGAAATGAGACGCAGCTCCTGTAAACAAAGGAGTGTGTTTTTGGTTGTGAGGGAAAGATTACCTTTTTCAGCTTCCCAAAGAACCCAGTGTTAAGGGAACAGAGGATGAAGTTTGTTGTTCCGAGGCAGCAACGGAGATGTGCATGTATGTTTGTTTGTTCCCGGGAATTCGCTGATGAATGCTTTGTAAACAAGTTCCAGTTCGGTGCTGGATTTGCAGATCGGGGGCGGTGAGTAAAGCTGCATCAGATGTCTGTGTTTTGTTGGCAATCGGCGCGCAAGTGCATATAATGTAAACAACACGAACGTTTTTGTTCCCTTTTTATTTATAATGATGTCGCAGCTAGCACGCGATCTACGCAGAAGCTGCGCACGCTCCTGACTCTTTAGATCCGCCCACAGCACTGACGGCATTGGCAGAAACTGTGTGTGATACCCCCCCTTTAAGCCTTTGAGTCTGTGATCTTTATGTGACACATTGATTCAGAATGAAAAAGCTAAATAGCATTAGCAACATAGAAATATGCTAAAATGTTTGTAAAAGTCCTTAAGTTTAGCAATCAACATGGAAACTTAAATACTAGTAATGTACTAAAGTTATCCTCTGAGGATTAAACAACAAATCTGCCCCTTTAAATCTAGGCTAGAGCAAAAATGTAAATATCGGATGCTAGCTTTGTTTAAAACAGGCTAAGCGTTTAATTGGTCAGTTATTTTGTCATTGCCTGTTCTTAAAAGCACCACAGACCATAAAATGAGCTGCCTAATTCCTTTGGCCCTAAAATCAGACTTTCACGTAAAGCAGAGGTAAGGATATCAATCATTTTAACCTTCACTGAGGCAACGTGTCAGCGTCACAAAACAGCTCATGTGGTGTTAATGAGCGTGTAATATAAAACACCAGCCACTAGCTCCATATGTCGCAGCATTATGGAAAACAGAGTCTTGCTTCTGTTCCCAGAGAGATTTGTAGAGTTATAGTAGTCTGAATATATATATAGTAGTTTTTTAATAGTATTAAAGATAGGATTCAGAGAATTTTTATCAAAACTGCAAAAACTTTCTGACTACTTTGGCCTAATTTTACATAAATTTGGTAAGTCTCAAACCTCATCTCCATAAAAGAACATCAAAATCAGTCCCAGTCAGTCCGCTCTTCATTTTACATTGTCAATTAAGTGTCATTGTGGAGGGATTCTCCGTATAAGTCAGCAGGCGGAAACGAGGCGGGGGCTCATCCACATTATTAATGGAAATGATATACGTCAATATGGCCGTGTCGCCTCCCACGTGTCAGCCTGTCGTCTTACACAAAGGAACTGGCAACTTATGAACTGCCTGCGCCGCTACGTCGAGTCCATAAAACAACTGGCCCCGGTCACCAGGGAGCCCCCCTCGGCCCCGCCCCCTCCCTCGAACAGAAACCGCCCCCCTCACAACAGATGACACAGATGGGGAGAGGGCAAACAAAAAAGGGGCTTCCTTTGTAGCAAGTGGGAACCTTTTCAAAAAGCCATTCATGCAACAAATTGGGGAAAGCTGGACCTCACTGCATCACTATAGGTTCTTGCTTTTTCAATGGCTAACCTATAAGTGCAGACAAATTTATGAGTTTCTTTGTGACAGCGATTTAGGAGCAATAAAATTGAAGCCGAGAGTTGCAGGATTACAAACAATTTGGGTATTTTTAGCATTTTGTTTTGGCAGCAACTCTATATTAAATACAAGTTTAGGTCACGCATGCATTGAAATGCTATTGTTGAAAGATTAAAAATGTAATTTAAATGTCTGTCGTACCAACTTCTGCACTGATTTATCTAATGGATTTGACTGTTCTTATACTTTAAAGCATTAAAAAAACCATAACCTCCCCCTCTTGAAGGCTCTATCTAGTCTTTACCGCTTCATGAGACGTTTCGCTAGAAAGCACCTGTCTTACTTTGCAGTTTGCTCACTTTCTTTCGGTTTATTCTCGCTCTCCTGCGGCGGCTTCTTCCCCCCTTCTACCTTTTCTCCTCCCTTTTGCAATCTGCATAGAGAGACATTTGTCATCATTAGCCCAGCTCTGACAGTTGGCACCCAGCACCTCAGATCTCAAGGACTGGCAATTATGAAGCCTTCATCCCTTATTTGGGTTACATGGCCTAATTTCATCATGGGCTTCAACCACCAGCATTTCATTACCCGAGCCCCCCAACCTGGGGGGAAAAAATGCAGTCTTTTTCTCTCTTTTTCTTTCTCTTTGTTTTCGCCCTCCAGAACCGGCTGTTGAGCACACGTGCTTCTCAGAATAGGGTGGTATAATTAATTTGAAATGCATCAAGGCATTGTCCTCACCGGGGCTGTTGAGAGGATGTTCTGGTTGAGTATCATCGGGTCAGTGAGCGAATGATTACGGACTCAACCTCTAAACATGGGATGTCTCCAAGACATTAAGATTAATCACAGGGAGCTGAAGAGGTTGGTGTCTTTTGACGGCCGCTTGTTAAAGGTGTTTTACCGAGCTTGGGGTTTGTGTACGCCACTTGAAAACAAACAGATGAAAACAAATGGGTCTGCTTACTGAATACAAAATGAAATGGATGCTTCAAAGGAAACTTTCAAAAGTTTGAACAGTTAAAGGGTTAGTTCACCCAAAAATTAAAATTCTGTCATTAATTACTCACCTTCATGTCATTTCAAACTGGTGAAACTTTCGTTCATCTTTGAAACACAAATGAAGATCTTTTTGATGAAATCTGAGAGCTTTCTGTCCCTCCATTGACAGCTATGCAACTACCACTCTGACGATTCAAAATTTTCATAAAGTGATCACAAAAACAAATCCATATGAATTGAGCGGTGTAGTACACATTTTCTGAAGAGACTTGATCACTTTATATGATGAACAGATTAAATTTAGGCTTTTATTCACATATACAGAAGCTAAACTGAACCTGCTTGATGCGCGAGAACAAACTTCTTCCTGAAGCTCAAACGTGCTGCGTAACACACGAGAATAAACCTCATTGGTTCTTGCACGCGTCAAGCAAACAGGCTTGAGCTTCGTTTTACCACCACAACTGATGTGCGAGTTGATTAATGAATAAAAGCCTAAATTCAATCTGTTCATCATATAAAGCAATTGAGTCTCTTCAGAAAATTTAGACTATACCACTCAATTTATATGGATTAGTTTAACGATCTCTTTATAAACTATTTGAAGCGTCAAAGTGGTAGTTGCATATCTGTCTATGGAGGGACAGAAATCTCTCCGATTTCATAAAGATCTTCATTTGTGTTCTGAAGATGAATGAAGGTCTTACGGGTTTGGAACGACTTGAGGGTGAATAATTAATGACAGAATTTTCATTTTTGGGTGAACTAACCCTTTAACACAAAACAAAAGAGTTCATCCAAAAATGAAAGTTCTGTAATCATTTACTCACCCTCATGTCGTTCCAAACCTGTACGACTTTTTCGTTTTTGTCAATGGGGTTTAAAACAACATGGGAACCCAATGACTTTCATTGTATGGAGGGAAAAAAGAAGAAGACATTTTTAAAATATCTTTTGTTTCCCACATAAACTCATACAGGTTTGGAAAGACATTAGGGTGAGTAAATTACATAATTTTCATTTTTTGGGGTGAAATCTCTTTAATTCGCACCACATGTATGGCATGCACAAGATCTCACAAGCTTGTAAGTGAACACCCCTCAAAATATCTCCAAATGTGTAAGATTTCAGATTAAAGGACATTTAAATAAAAAGGTCCTTTTTTGAATAAACTAATGAAATCAATGCTAAATCTATGCAAATAAATTCACGCCATTAATCAGAGAAGCTGACAAGCAACAACGCATATTGCTGCTGGGGGGTGATGGCAAAGCTCAAAAAAAAAAAAAAAGTGATTAATTTTCTAATGTTCCTCTCTCTCCCTTACATTTGGGGGTTACTGTTTAGGTTTAGCCTATCTAGTCTGCTATACCAAAAAAACTCCACATTTTACAGGGTGGATTTTGTCCTCTTCTCCCAAACTCCCCCTGGGAGGAGGCTTCTAATACAGCATGGAAAATAAAACAAACGGAGGGAGAGAATTCAAAGCATGAGAGGTAGGGGGCTGACAGCCGATAGGCAAGAGAAAATTAACTGGGAGCCCTGCAGTGTGGCCATATTGCCTGGAATAACCAAATTTGCTTCGGTAGAAAACTCAATGACAATTTTGATATCCATTTGCAGGAAGCTGAAAGGGATATGTCATAATAAGTGTCCATCTTGTATAATGCAATCCCCACCAGCGCCGAGCTCCGCGCTAATATTGCTTGTCTTAAATGGCGGGGCCTTTAATATGATTTATATTTGACTTCTCCACTCCATTAAGTGCACTCGATAATCTGTGCTTTGACCTAGCGACGCCTTTTGGCTCAGATCCATTTTTGATATTCTTTTTTTTTCTTTTCCGCTGTCGCAAAATGATGATGGGATCAGTGTAAAGAACTGTCCATGAATGATGATGAAATAAAGCTGAGCTGACCTCCTTTTGTCACTGAATAATAGGATTATTAATATCAGTGTGAAGAAGTGACTATTAACTTCAATTAAGACTCTCTTAAGCTCTTGATATATTCAAATCTGTGAATAACTCTCCTGGTACTATTAATATTGGCATACAATGTTCTAGACACATAAGTAGTGCAATCTAATGTTGTCCCGTGATGTTGTTCTTTTACATTAGTATGCTGGATTATTAATGCGGGATTCTAATTAAATACACTGCATGATGCAAAGACGGCAGAACTGTCTGCAATGTATTCTTATATCTTTTTTTTTTTTACACACAACAAGAGAAGCAAATCAAATAAACAGGAAAACATGTAATAAATGTCACATTAAATATAAAATAAAATTAAAAACCAATAACAATAATAAAATATAAAATGAAAAAAAAATTACATTAAAAAAAATATTTATCAGAGTAATTTCAATCAATTAATCAAAGGTTAAATATAATCCATTACAACACCCATTTATTCATATTCAAAAACCACACGAACTTTCCATTCTAGCAGTTTTAAAAATTGAAATTGAAAGATTGTGACTAAAAACCTGCAAGACCTTAATCTAAATCATCAATTTGTTTAAAAACAATACTATTCTGTGACAGTTAAACATGGTACTGTACATGTGTTTGACAAGGGCCTTTATCAGCACGTCTCACTGTTCTGACAGGAGAATCGCTCTTCGGAAAAAGGCGGGAGGGTGAAAGAAAAATGAAGAGATCATTGGCGAGGAAACTCCAGAACAAAGAGGCCTTCAACGAGCTAAACGTTTCCTGGGTCATATGCTCGTCCAAAAAGGGGAGGAAGCTGGAGTCATTGTATTGATTTACACAATCCGGCATCCTATTCGCTGGGTCAGAAATAGCACCCGTACTGTTGTCACACCCTCATATATCACAGCGAAGACACACAGATTGCAATGTTGCGGAGACGCAGTGTGCGTGAGAAGAGAGGGGGTTTGAGGTCAAGGGGGTTTTGAAGTGCCTTCAGGTCACACTAAACAGAGCGCTTGAGTCAAGTATATGGTATTAAACGGTTTTGTATTGAAATGATTTAAGATGCAGCATAAAAGTTTCCAAATGAACTGAATAGCTCTTGTTAATTATAAAGTGTGGTTACAAAATCTAACATTTCCTGAAGCTGGATGTTGCAGTATCATTAAACGCCACAATGAAAATACTGATAAACAACCATTTGAGTTCTGTTCCATAAAGTATGTTTTATGCGTATGTGTTTGAAATAGGCTAATTTCTCATATGAAGTGTGAGAGCCGAGGACTAAACAGTGTTAACGGATTAACAGGAGCTAATCCGAGATGAAATTATGCCTGATACTATAACACTGTACTGCTGTTTACTGTAACTCACTGGTAAACAATAGACAAGCAACTGATTCAGACATACAAAAGCAGTGCTGAACACAACCAGTGAAGGGAGGGAGACCGTCTGATCTGATATGGTTGGGTGCCTGCCATGTAATGTGTGTGTGAGAGAGAGAGAGGTGGTTGAGGTGGAAAGCAGGGTTAAACAGAGAGCACCAAAAAATTTTCTGAGTAACAAAGTGTCAGTAAAAGAGTATTTTCCAATCCTCCCATTTGTCAAACGACACTAAAAAAAAGTTTTCATTTCACCTAACGCATGTACGGTAATCCACAATGAAATTAATATATCAGATAAATGGATTGATCAGATAAAGTCTGATGCATGCTTCTTAAAAATTAAATAAATATGGTTTTTTATTTAATAAAGTGCCACATCCCTGCCAAAGGCCCAAACAGCATTTGCCTTGCTTTCATTTCCTGACAGAGGCAAAGGAGAACTCGGATAAGTGTGATCTCTGCCTGCAAACTGCAGAGCTCTATTAATTATGGTTGGCAAAATCATGCAGGCAGAAGGTGCCAAGCAGACTACAGTGAGGGCTGGAGCCAACCGACCGTGATGATGCCTCAGTAGTGACCTATAATGAAACAGACAGGCATATAGATATATATATATAGAACATGTATCACATAACAGTTTATATTTATTCAAATATAGCTACGTTCAAACGTGTATCCTTATTTTTAAAAGAAGAGAAACCTTTTTACTCATAATCAGCCGCGTCATGTTTGGGTTTGTAAAGGGCACGAGGAATCTTGCCATGTTCTCGTTGTTTTCAGTTCGATTTCAGATATAATATCGCGAGAAAAGTGCTTGTGTATTTTGCGCAATATTACACAAGTTAAATCACACACAACCAAGATATCTAGAAAAGTCTAAAAAAAGTTTCTCTCATATCGTTAAAATATTTCCTGATGTTTGTACAATTATATTGTTGAACGTTTAATCTGCCGAGACGAAAAAAAAAAAAAAAAAAAAAAATTGGCATAAAAGGTTAAAAGAAGAAAATACGGACACGTTTTAAAGCTTGAGATTTTAAATAACGCTAAAAAAAAAAAAAAAGAAAAGAAAAAAAAAAACGTGACAACTGATTTAGAGACTGAACGAGATCAGAAAAAATGTAGGCTATACGATATAAGTTAATTTAAAACAATAATAAAAAGACGTTCAGATCAGGATTTTGTCCATGAAAGAAATGAAGAATTAGTTCTAATTAAAAAATATTAAGACGCATTAAAAAGATCAAAAAGACGCTTTTCCTTTTATAGTATTTGCTACACCATTAAATCATATGCAAAAATAAAACTTTAAACAATACTTTATAAAATTAATTACCTAAAATTAAAATAACTAGATAATTATACACAAATGCGACAAAATATTAAATATGTTAGGGAAAACACATTAAAGAAACATTACTCAAGCCCTTATAAAGGCCTTCATCTTCATAGCATTTACAATGAACTTCACAAAAACTAAACCTAATCGTTTTTATATTTTACACTAAGCAAGTAAGGCGACGACACGACTAAGCTAAATGTACCTAATGTTCTATTTGCTGTCTATAAGAAAAATAAATAACACGAATTAATGTTTGAACTGTTTAAAATGAAACAAAAGATTCTGCGTTCGGTAGACGTATAATAGCCTAGTTAACCATTAGGCCTATAGACATTACCATATTTACACTGCAAAATATTTGAAAGAATATTACAATATATTATTCGAAGCGAATTTTAAATATCATGCACTATAAAGCGATATATAAATATAACGCAATGTAGGCTAGCAATATAAATGTAGTCATTTAAACACTGAAAATAGCATGTGAAAAAATACAGCAACGCCAAAATAAAAATCGAATTAGATCAACGAAAAACTTTATGCATGTCAAACTACACGCCTCTCTACAGAGAAAAACAAACAAACAAAAAACAACATCAATATTTTCGACAAATTGTAATATAGATAATGAAAATGGAAACTTAAAATTACCGAATGATACAGCCTAAATATTCTATTCACAGATGTGTGAAATTACAGGATTTCTGATGAAAAAAAAGCCTTGCTAAAAAATAATAACAGACATAGTCTGTATCTAATAAGAAGAGCAGAAAAAGCCCGTATATATCGCGAATAAACCTGTATCTTCTCCCTCCAAAGTGTAGGTGTGTTTCCACCAGACGATTTGGTTGTGTATAAAAGCGGAGGATTAATTTGTCGTCAATAAACTGAAGGCAGTGACGACTCGGGCCGTGATTGGACGAGCTCCTCTCAAACCCTCCCTTTATAATTTCACAGGAGTGAGTTCGGAGTCTTAAACAAACCAACAACGCTAGGACACACACTTAAGAGCACCCTGCACTTTCCAACCCCTATTACAAACAGAGAAAAGACACCGCAAGTGGATACAAGAGGTTTGTTGAACTACTGATCCGTGCGTATGGACTTTTAATTGCTGAATTAGACCAAGGGGTTTGACTTTTTTTTTTTTGGTCGCAATTGAAAACAGAAGCTGATGATTTAACTGCCCGACTTTGTGCATGTGCTCCACGCACAAATAAAAAAAAGGTATTTTTTTTTTATTTCAAAATCCCATTTTTTCCTCTAAATAGTCCACTTTCTTCTCTAAAATTGGCTCCTGTACAAACAGCCGCGTTGGATCCCTCGGGTTACTGCGAGACTCCGGTGTACAACCCGGATCTCTGTCCAAATATGATCGCCGCCCAGGCCAAGCTGGTGTATCATCTCAATAAATACTACAACGAGAAATGCCAGTCTCGGAAAGCGGCCATCTCCAAGACCATCCGGGAGGTGTGCAAGGTGGTCTCGGATGTCCTGAAGGAGGTGGAGGTCCAGGAGCCTCGCTTTATCAGCTCCTTAAACGAAATGGATAACCGCTTCGAGGGGCTCGAGGTCATCTCCCCTACTGAATTCGAGGTGGTCCTCTATCTGAACCAAATGGGAGTCTTCAACTTCGTGGACGACGGCTCTCTGCCGGGCTGCGCCGTGCTCAAGCTAAGCGACGGGCGGAAGAGAAGCATGTCCCTCTGGGTCGAGTTCATCACGGCTTCGGGATACCTGTCCGCCCGCAAGATCCGCTCCAGGTTCCAGACGCTCGTGGCGCAGGCGGTGGATAAGTGCAGCTATAGGGACGTGGTTAAAATGGTCGCGGACACCAGCGAGGTGAAATTACGCATCAGAGACAGATATGTGGTTCAGATCACCCCCGCGTTCAAGTGCACCGGCATATGGCCGCGCAGCGCTGCCCACTGGCCGCTGCCGCACATTCCATGGCCTGGTCCGAACAGGGTGGCAGAAGTCAAAGCCGAGGGTTTCAATCTCTTATCGAAGGAGTGTTACTCGTTAAACGGGAAGCAGAGCTCGGCGGAGAGTGACGCCTGGGTGTTGCAGTTCGCCGAAGCGGAGAACCGACTGCTCCTGGGAGGGTGCAGGAAGAAATGCCTGTCCCTGCTCAAGACGCTGCGCGACCGTCACCTTGAACTACCCGGGCAGCCTCTCAACAACTACCACATGAAAACTCTTGTGTCTTACGAGTGCGAAAAACACCCGCGCGAGTCGGACTGGGACGAGAACTGCCTCGGGGATCGACTGAACGGAATTTTATTGCAGCTCATTTCGTGCTTGCAGTGCAGGAGATGCCCTCATTATTTTCTGCCAAACCTAGACCTTTTCCAAGGGAAGCCACATTCGGCCCTTGAAAACGCTGCCAAACAGACTTGGCGACTGGCTAGAGAAATTCTAACCAACCCTAAAAGCCTGGAGAAACTCTGAGGTAAAAAAATAAACGGCATGTTTATGAATAGGAGGCCTGACTGATCAAAGTTCTGAGGCCTAGAAGCTAATCAGGAACTCTTCCACAAAATGGTCACTGTTGAAATCAATCCACGTTGTTTTTGTTGTAAAAATATTTTAGAGAGCTCCGTTTAAAAATACTTCACATGACACGAATTTGTCATAAGGAGGGAGCAAATTGTATCAACAATCAAAATGAATATAGTTACCTGTCAGTATTACTGTTTCTTTCTTTTCTTTTTACGAGCCCTGCCCAACAACACATTTTACCTAAAAGCTTTCGAAACAAAGCTACGTGACAGAATACAACCTGTACATTTTATACTGTAAATAGACACATTTGTAGATTGTGAATCCGGTGGTCTGCAGTTGTGATTGTTGTTCTGTGACACGTAAATAGAAGTATAATTTCACCTGTTTTAACATTCGCCTGAATTATTTCTAAAGAGAGAAAGAAGAAGAAGAAGAAGAAGAAAAAAAAAAACATTTAGACCTGCATCAACGATTTAATCCATTTTGTCAATGGCAAATTTCTAAAGTTTACATTTTGATGGTACTATTTCCTAAACATTCCATACGCATACTTGAATTCTTATTTAAAGTATATTCGACCATTTTTGTTTGTATCTTGCTTACATGATAAAAGGCTGAAATTGAGAATATATATATGAAAAAATATACCTGAAAATAATGCACTTGAAATACACTGGAATATAACATTTTGTGATTTGATTTTTTTTTATATCTGTCTCTGAGTTTATTTAAAGATTTAATAAAAGCAAATTAATATTTGTGTCCAAATAATGATTCATGATACATAAATATTGCAGTGTAATCTCAGGCACGATTTTTTGGGGGGATATTTAAGACTCTGGATCTTCGACGTGAAAATTACACGATGTAGCCGGGTTCTTGCAAAATAAAAAAAGCGGAATACACAAAAAAAACATGAAGATGTCTTCCTGTGAACAGTGGCTGTTGAGAGAAGGAAAAGGATGAACTGAAATATGGATTGCACAAACAGGTCAGAAATGTGTGGCTTAACGATATAATTCTCTCATGACAGTTTTGCATATCTGAATTGCACCTCTTCACTTAGAAATGTTCACAATGTTTTATTTTTCAACCTACAATTTGTTAGATTATATTTCCTTCACTCAATGTTATTCCGTGTTATTCATGACAAAACTGAGGATTGCCGATATGCGTAATTATATAGTTTTAAACGCGTAGGTTTTAGTTAATTTTACATAAGCTATTGAACATAAACTGTCACTCTAACTGACATTTTAGCAGGCACGTCTAGTAAAAACCACAAGTAGCCTATTAAAAAAACAAAAACAAAAACAATGGTTTTTGCGCGTGGCCTCATGGGGCATTCGAGGTATGGGCCTCGATTTAGAAAAAAAATGTAGCCTATATATTTTTAACGTTATTACATTTAAGGTTTTTATAAAGTGCTAAGCTTATTAAACACTTTATGGTATTGTATTTTGATCAATGTCATTGGGAGTGCAATTCTGCTTGGTATTTGTGTACACACTTACAAATGCACAATAGAAATTCAACCTACTTTGCCATCGATGCGTCTGAAGGATGGGTCATCTTCGTCCACTTCAAAATATATTTCCGTGGTAGTGATGGAGAGAGTCCCACGAGCTTCAGTGACCGGGGCAATAAGCTGGGCCGGGGTGCTCAAAACAACAGGGCCTATAACACGGAAATATATTTTTATTTTTCACAAGGGAAATTAACCCAGATTATGTGTCGCCAGTCAGTCATCAACAAACGATGCGTTGGCCTAATGCAAGTTAGTAGCTGATGTAGCTATAGACAACCATACATGCGCTAAACAATTTGAGACATCTCTTCAGAATGTGTTTACAATATTTTCCCATTCCTGCCTTTTTGGTTTTGTATATTTTGTAGACATGGTGGTAGTCTAGCGATCTTCATCATGCATGTCGTGCGAAAAAAAAATGGTAGTCTATTCAAAATAATCGCTATCTACTCCAAAAATAATTGTTTTAGTAATACATACATCTAGCCTAATCAGAAGATAAACATGGTGCAGAATTTTACACAAACATACGCATGAAAATGAAATATATATAAATTGTTAAACTGTTGAAGATTAGACTTACAAAATGAAGCATTAGCCATATGACATTGTATCAAGAAAAAAAAATCGAATATTTTAATAGGTGAGCGTTTTTAAAAGGCTTAACAGCAATAATTTCACAGTCACTTTCCTTCATTATTTTGCGACAAAACAAATCATATGTGAGTGAAACGCATTTATGCGCTTCCTAATCAAATCAGTCGTTGAGATTCCCTTTTGATTATACGAAACAAGTAAAATTGACCTAACAAACATTATTAAAATATTTACAGACGTTTTGACCTCCGGTCATATGACTATGTTCTAATCCCAAGTGTGTGTTTGCGCGCGCGCGCGCATTTTATATTTTCTCTTTGACCAATCCTCTCTTTTATTAGTTCACCCTTGCAGCAGCCCACGGGTCTGTCCTGGATGTGAGGAGAGGCTCTTGAAATTGGGATATTTATCGATCCCTTGAACTCCAAAGAGCCACTTTAACGTCTCATCAATCTTAATCTGCTCTCCTCGGCCAATTATGCCCGATACTGTTGCAAGATTACAAGTGGATTTGGGTTTCAATTCCCACAGCACTCCTTCACTGCTCTCCCCGACCGCTCGTAGAAACCGAAGCCACTCTGCCTCCTTTTGTACCAGCTATACGATTCGCCATTTCACTTTTTCAAAAAATATTAACAGTTTTAAATGAATAAAAACAATTATATTATGATTATACAGCACAACGGGAAAAACAACAGGACTTCAAAACAAAAACATACTGACTGAAAATAAATAAGCGAAAAATATTTTGTATGATTTAGGCTACAATAGCCTACGATACGAATATTTTACGTTAGCCTAAATAAATAAATGCTACTTTTTAGGCTTTAATTATAATTAGTGTCTGACCACAAGCGCCAACTCAACATCTATTAATACGCAACACCAAATAATACGTTGTTAACAAAGAAGGGAGGGTAGAAAATAAGCCCCCCTTTTCATCATATATTTCTTTAGATAAGTTATGTTGAACGAATAATGATTTTTTTTTTTTTTTTCTTTGTGATTGCAAATTATTCTAAAAGCGAATATCACTTCACTGGTGTAAAGCTGAACCCTTTAATCCGAATCAAGTCCCTCTAACACGTTTAATAGAAAAAGAGGCAATTGTGACGTGGCCTGGGGACACTTGTGAATCCAGAGACAATACAGCATTAATCCAATGCGCAGAGAGGATTAGAGCTAAAGCCTCAAGGGACCTTTAAAAAAAAAAAAAAAATGGGATGAAACCAGAAAATACTTTCATATTACAGAATCAGAGCGATCAGGTTGTGTGATCGCATCTGTCGCTTGGACTGTAAATCCATATGAACAACATTTAGGCCTATTTATGTTTCTTAAAGATATAGTAGGTCCATTGTGTAGGCTAATAAATACTATACTATATCATATCATAAGCCTACTACTATAGGCTACTATACTATATTACGCTATAGCCTACTATACATGCACACCCTATAATAGGCTAATAATAATAATAATAATAGGTTAAATAATTTGTAATTGTCCTGTGAAGCCTATTTGATGTATTTGTAGTGCCGATGTTCTAGTGGTGTAGAGTTGATTTCAGAGTACTAGTGAGGATTAGCAGATTATCATGTTGGAATGAAACAGGTGCAGTTGTACTCAGCAAATCTGAGCTGCATGCGGTCGGGCCGCGCGCGCTGTGTCCTGACGTCAGATGCTAAACAAAATGCCTCGCGCTATCTACTGTGATGTCACTGTGGCGAGACAAAGGCATGCTGGGAAAACAGATTGTTTTATCTCTCTCTCTCTCTCTCTCTCTCTCTCTCTCTGTGTCACTACAGGGGCCTAATATGAATATGAAAATGAGAAAAAAAATAAAAATAAAAAAAAATTGTTTGACCATAGTACAACGAATATTCGTTGTACTCTGAATATATATATATATATATATATATATATATATATATATATATATATATATATATATATATATATATATAACATATTTAACAACTTGTAAAATGTATGAATCACTATTATAATCCAATTTAATAAAATATATAATAATTAGAATAACGAATTATTTATTAAACATTAAATTAAAAATAACCTCATCCATTTAATTAAAATGTACACATTTTTGGTGTGAAAGGCAATGCGAATAAGTATGAGAGGGAGTGAGTATGTGAAAGAAGATGAAAAAAATCAGTACCATATCTTTCTCACATCACACTTATTCTTTCTATGATTAGTTGTGAGTGTAAATACAGTCATAACAGCTCCTGTACTCTGATTGGCTGCAGGCAAACACAGCCCATCCTATTGGCTGTGAGAAGGCTGTTGTTGATTGGCCTGTTGTTTACACTGCTCTCATTAGCACTAGCAATAGCGTGCAGGCCTACTGTCAAAATAGAAACAGCGCACACACAGCATACTGACACAGATGGCACAGCTCCCCTTGTGGTTAAGATACACAATTCAGATAACAGAGACCAACTATAACACCCAATAATACTGACACCATTCATAAATAAATCTACACTTAAAACTAAATGTTGAGCTAAACGATTGTCACTAAAAAGTGGTCACATCATAAGCCTACTGCCATGGGTCATAATTATGAGAGCATTTTCACTGATGAATACTTCAGTCACAATATGGCACAATATAAAATGTTTTGCTGATTTTTTTTTCTTTCTCTCCATACATTAACTAAAAGTTGCCCTTAAAATAATCAGTGCTATAAAATATTGCAGCATCTATTTTTTTCTTTAAGTGCTGGAAATACAAAATCAGTGCATTTGATGCTTTGTATTAGTCATTATGATGTTGCTCATTTAACATAACATGAATTTATAAGCTGTGCCAGGATCTATGATTGATAGCATTCCAGTAAAATTACTTTGAACAAAGATGGAAGAAAAAGAACAGCAACAACACACTAGTCTGCATTCCTTTAAGACAAATTGTCTGACATCAGTGGGAAAATATTAGAGGTAATTGAGGCAATCCTGATTTAGATCTAATGAACGAATTCTTACAAAGTCAAAAACAGTGGTTTTCTATAGAATGGCCTACAGAACTGCTTAGTATGAGTGAGTTTGGACAGGATGTGTGCTGGAAGCTGTAATATACAAAATCAGCTATGCATAAGACTGAGCATTACATAAAACACTTCAGATAGTAAAAAACATAAATAATACAAAAATAGATAAATTAGAGCATTGGTTTTTTTCTACAGACACATAAATATCTCACTACTCATTTTTAACCTTTATTGACTAATGAAGGTCTGCGAAGCGAGTCGAGGCATTGATTATTCTGGGTATTATTAATAACACGTCTGTTGCACATTCAGAATACATATATCATATATAACATCTTCCGACATAGAGCTGATAAAAATGTACCATGTTAGCATAGTACTACTAACACTGATAGGACAACCAGTCAGTAGTAAGTCTGTTTTCATAGTTGCTGAGCATAATGGAAATATAAGTGATTTTTTTATTAAATGATTCCATTTTTTTTTTTTTTTTTTTTGTGATTAGACAATTTTAGCTACGAAGGAAAAATCATTAGATTCATCATCTTTCAAAGATTAATTGTAACATTTGATTTGATAACTGCCATTAACAGCAGATGAAATTTTTGGAAAGGTTGTAGTAAATAATGAACTCATCTATATTGATCTTGATTACCTACTGATTGATGGTTAGATTCAAATTTGATTTCATCCTAAAAGTAGTAAAAGTTAATCTCTCTTCAAATAGTCAAACCTGCCTCTGGAAATAAAAACCCGGGGACAGAAACTTGCTGTGAGAAAAAAAAAGAAGAGAAAGGCATATTTAAGATAATGTTATACTATAGACTTAAAAAATAAATAAATAAACATTCAAAAGTACAAAGTAACACTGTCCAGAGCAATACTTAACCCTACACACTGCCAGAAATACATACAGTAAACACAGTCCCAACACAAAGTAACCACACTGACTACACTGGTCTGCATCTAGATTGACAAGTAAGATATATTTATATATCTGTTCTGTGTCAAATTCTGTCATTCTGCCAAAATGCCACGCTTAAGCTATATATATAAATAAATACATGCTACCAAATGTGGAATTAATTAAAACATTTCAAATGAAGTGCTCATGGCAGGAGCTCTCTGTACAGGTAAACCTACAAGTACGTAGGAGTCTCATTAATATAACAAATTGTGTATAAAATGTATTTATTTATTTTTTTCATTATTTAATGATTAATTTAAACCTACAGTATGTGGCACATAGAACCTTTAAATTTAAGGACTGAAGGAAAGCGTCATGTCAAGGAGCTGAAGTATGACTTAACTCACTATGCATACTGAATGGAAAGCAGTCGCTACTATAAAGATTGCACTCTTTATTATGTATAGATCCACTCACCTGCCAGATTATCCACCTCTTTCTCCTGTAGTAGACTGACAGCGTCATCGTCCCCCTCGAGCATCAGCTCTGTCTCGAGGTTCTGGCTGACCACCGCCTGGCCGCGGAAGCCCTTTCTCCCTCTCAGTGCCTCGTCTTCCTCAGGGCCTGCAAGAAGACAAGGGTGATTGGATGACAACAGACACTATGTGTACTTAAGCACATTTGAGAATCACATCACAATACAATACAATATATACATATATATACACACACTACCAGTCGAAAGTTTGGACACGGTAAGATTTTTAATGTTTTTAAAAGAAGTTTCGTCTGCTCACCAAGGCTGCATTTATTTAATTAAAAATACAGTAAAAACAGTAGTATTGTGAAATATTATTACAATTTAAAATAACTGTTTTCTGTTTGAATATATTTTATAAAGTAATTTATTCCTGTGATCAAAGCTGAATTTTCAGTATCATTACTCCAGTCTTCAGTGTCACATGATCCTTCAGAAATCATTCTAATATGCTGATCTGCTGCTAAAGAAACATTTATGATTATTATCAATGTTGAAAACAGTTGTGTACTTTTTTTTTTTTTTTTTTTCAGGATTCCTTGATGAATAGAAAGTTTAAAAGAACAGCATTTATCTGAAATACAAAGCTTTTGTAACATATATATATATATATATATATATATATATATATATATATATATATATATATATATATATAACACTGTACTGTTTATAATATGTTTGACTGGTAGTGTGTGTGTGTGTGTATATATATATATATATATATATATATATATATATATATAATACTGTACTGTTTATAATATGTATGTAGATGTTTATTTAAAAAAAAAAACAAAATATTTTTTTCTTCTTCTTGTGGGCATTCTTGGCAAGGTTTTTGTACATCTGAACGAATCTTAGAGAGATTTGAGAGAACAGAATATCAATAAGCCACAATAGATAAATAGATTATGGTTGCCAAGCAACGTAGCAACTTGGAGCATTATTTTTAACACATTATATCTGGGATGTCTTGACTATTCAGAATAATAAGACAAATAATGCAGACTTTGCTATAGGAACAAATTAGATCTGGCATGAATATCTTTTTATTTCAAAATCCAAACTGGAAACACAGTTAAACCATTACGACACAGTTTAAAGTCACCATGAAATCAAAATGGATAATTCTTATTTTTCAATTAATTTTGCAGTATTAATTATAAATGATTTATCCATGCACATCATTATTTTTTTATTTATTTTTTTGCACCCTCATAATATTTCATTAAAATAACTTCCCCTCCCTCTTGCAGTGACATCTTTACTGGTGTAAGGGCGGGACAACCTGTCAGTCATATGAGTTCGACCTATAGAAATCCACAATGATCCAACAATCCAATCAATCCCCGATGGACAAATTCAAGTCCCGCCCTACATTTTTTCTTGTTCGAGAAGCTGTTTCACTTGAATATGCGTCAGAATAGTGATAAAAAAGACAACTTCCGTTTCATGCTGACTTTGAAGGCCCTAACGTACTCAAGGTGAAGTTCTTTTTCGTTATCCGCTTAGGGGTGAAAAGAAGTGCTAGGAGCGTGCAGACCGTTCTACATTTCGAAGTCCATTAGGCATAATGCAATCTGCTCTCTATATCCAGACAAGAACGAGATTGAACCGACAGTGCAATTAAGCGACTGCAGATAACACCAAAGCTCATCACGCAGCCTTATCAGAGTGAAAAAGAAAAATTATGCAAAAAAGTGTGTAGCCACTTTTGTATCGAACAAAAAAATATTCATTCATCAGCTTTAATTACTTAAGAAAAGAAAGAAAAATGGCCGTCAGGCCTGACACACATCACTGCACACTGGATTTGTCTTGTATAAGGTCAGATTTGCCTGAGACTCTAGAACAGAGAGATTCTGTGGAAAAAAGGAAATAAGAAACGCTTATCAGAAATAGAAAGTGGCTGACACTCTTTTGACATGTTTCTTTTCAGTGCAATGTTTAAAATGTTCCCTACACTCCCGTGGGGTTCATGTACCTTGTCTCAAAGCGGTCACGTTCGAATGTTGTCAACACCACTACACAGACGAAGAAAGAACAAGAGAAAGAGAGAGAAGAAAAAAATAACATAGCGGGCTTCCTGCTCTGTCTCATATCTCAGGAGCTTTCATCAGAGCCAAGGAAGAAGTGGGACCGCTTTTCGGAAATAGGGAGCGTGTAACATTTAGAGGCACGGAGCCAGCGAGCGGTCATGGATCAAAGCAGACGGAGGGAAACTTAAGACCGTAATTCTGTAAACCGTCATTACGCCTGCATTAAAGCAGGGAGAGCTGATGGGGCTGAGCTTCAGTCTTGACTGGCAAGATAAAGCTTAGGACCTCGGTGCTACGCAGACAAAATAAACCAGGCGGATTTTGACAAGAAAATGATCCTGAGCAAATGGAGAGAGTTTGTCTGGCAGTAAAAAAAAATATATTTAGCTTTGGGATGTTTCACACAAGAATGCCACAAGAAGGAAAACAAACAAAATCTGTACATACATAAAGTCCCAGCAGACTTGGTCACTGCATTTCATCATTTGTTGCTAACTTGTAGAAGTTTCTAGTTCTGGTAGCACCATTGGTGCTAATATATCATTGCGTGTTGACACTGAATCAGTTTTATGTCACTAAAAATGAACATTCTGGTAGGAAAAAGGTTGTATATTAATAGCACCACTGCATGACGCAATGATTAATGTTAAACGACATATGCTCTTTATGGTCATCTATCTATGCCAAGAGCACAAACACCAGGCTATTTGGGTTCACAAAATCATGCAAAAACACAATCTCCACAGATAATTTTTCAGTATTTTCTATGTGTGGTCAGAATCAATTAAAATTGCTTTTACTTCTCCATCTTGCAGATACCTGACTACAGTACCTGAAAGGAGATTGCAAAATAAAAATCATTATTTACATCCATATTTCAAAGTCAGTGGGGCTCAAAAACAACATTGGACCCTAGGGCTGGGTGGTATGACGTTATATATTGTTACCACGGTATAAAACGAGATATCGTGTATATCGCGGTATGTAAATATATAGCACTATGGACAGTTCAGAGTGATGAAATGCATGAATGAGAATATAAAGAGCGTGACGTGCTTGATATTAAAAAAGTGTTATATAAGTGCAATATATCCTGAAAAGGAACTCAATGAAAAGGAACTATGTGGTGCTTGTGCTGAATGGCGCACAGAAAGCCGCCTCTCTCAGCATGCCATCGCAAATTCAGTTCTCTTTCACGTCTTAGTGTGCTTGTATGGTCTAATACACACGCAATTATGCCCATCGTGTGGAGTATTCATGTAAACACAGCCGGTTACGTCTCAAATGAAAGTAAACAGTTGGGTGTAAACCGGATGTGTATCAGTATAATGGATCCGTGTGTTTGGTCTTAAAGTGACAGCAGACTAATATACCTCCTGAAGCTCTGTGTCATTAATGTGAATCAAACAAAAGAGAAAATAACTGAATAATTTTTTAAGCTTTAATAAGAATACATTTAGATTTAATCTGTACAGTGAAGACTATGCAATATTTTATTTTTTAAATTTGATTATTACATTTCTGTACTA
Organism: Hypophthalmichthys molitrix; assembly: GCA_037950675.1. Classification (NCBI taxonomy): domain Eukaryota; kingdom Metazoa; phylum Chordata; class Actinopteri; order Cypriniformes; family Xenocyprididae; genus Hypophthalmichthys; species Hypophthalmichthys molitrix. The sequence continues at coordinate 22,072,293 of CM075506.1, forward strand.
ATTCTAACTATGTTAATTAAACCTGTTGTACCAGAAAAACTTAATTTGTTTAATTCATATTTTTGTTATATTGTATTTGTCCTATTGTTTGAAATTTTCCCCTTATTTTTAATAACAGAAATGTGATTAAATATCACAAAACAACTATATCATGAAATACATCGTTATAGTGAAATAAAATTTCTCATATCGTGAAATACAAATTTGGTCATTTCGCCCACCCCTATTGGACCCCATTGGACCCCATTGACTTTCACTGTATGTGAGCAAAAACACACCATTTTTGTGTGTGTCCCTTTAAATGCAAATGAGCTGCTGTTCTCAGCCCGCTTTCCAGAAGAGGGCGGAGCTTTAACAACTCGCGCTTCGGTTGCTCAACAACAACAAAGCTGGAGAATCTCACGCAGCCAAAATGACAATTGTCAGTAACGGTGTTCAGCCTTACATTGTTCAAACCGGAGTCGGACACTGATGGAGAGACTCATGAAGAAGTTATAACTTTTAGAAGGCAAACTGGATGTTTCTAAATGGTTAGTGGATAAATGTATGTAGTAGCTGTGGAGTTGATTCAACTCATCGACTAGCATGTGCCGTCATGTTAATCTTTTGTGCAAATCCAGCGATGAATTGACCCTCGTTTGTGAAGCAGTCCCGCGTAAAATGGCGGCATGTTAACATCACTCTACTACAACGACTCTTCCTCTTCTGTAAAGCAGCCCAACATGGCCTCACTCCCTTTATTGTTCTCAGGTGCAGAGTTTAAGTAAATTTTAGCGACATCACTAACCCTGGAAGAAGCTTGTTGTAGTTCCTACCAGCCGTTTGATGTAGTCCTTAAACGGCGAATTCTTTAAAAGAAAACATCTCCATTTGCATTAAACTGTGAGCATCATAACTTTGCAGATGTTTTGCTCTAACAGCAACATTACACACTAACTAAAGTTAAAAAAGTGAAATCAAAATCAACCACCCCTTTAAAAGGTCTATTTTTTTTATTGAACAAATTACTGTATATTCACGTTTCTCTCTAAAATCTGCTATATTGGACTTTTTTTTTTTTTTTTTTTTTTCTATCAAACACATTCTGGGACCATCTGTTTGAAGAATACAGCGCTGCCACAAAAAGTCAATTTACCTTAGGAACTATAGGAAGCTATAATTATGTTCCTACGTTTTTGGTCGGGAGTGCCATGCATGCTGCTTACGAAAGCAACTCGGTAGGTTCTGGAATACAGTGATTCATGTTGCTATTTTGAGCAATGACACCGGTACAGAAGCTTCCTGTTTTTTTCTCTTGAATGGCAAGCCTTTGATAGAAAGCCTGCATGGTCACATTTAAGAGCTCTCTAGTAACATAGATGATCATTTGTCAGTCTTAGGAATGAGGCTTGATGGGAACTCGAGATCGCTACAACTCAGACCTCCCCAGTGACTCAAAAGAACCCCTCGCTTGTATTGTCAACCACCCCGTTTATCGGCACCCCAGAAGCGCGCTCACTGGACTCCTGTGAGCCATCACAGCCAACAGTGAGGCTATTCAAGCCCAGCACGGCTTACCCGCTCTGCCATCAGAGGGTTTATGTTACCCAGGGCACAAATTTGGCATGACGCAGCAGGGTTGAGAAAGACCAGGTGATGGCTGGTCTGCCAGTCGTTGTGGGACTTGAATGATGTTCTTCGCTAAAAGCTTGGATCTGATCCATACAGCTGGGGGACGGGGAATTGTCACTGACTGACTGACATATGTGTAGAATAACAAACAAATCAAAATGTGCTGAAGTAGATGTAGCTCTGAACTTATATCCAATGACTAGCATGATATGATGAAAACCAAACATTTGAAGTGGGCTCGAAATAGCTCCTTCATTGGAGGAAAACTGTTACTTGATAAATGCCAAGGAGAACTGAGTTTTGAAGGCTTTGAAAAAGGAATGAAAAAAAAAAGACTCTACTTTGCAATTCAATTCTGTCATTCCATCACTATGTGACTTCTTCAACACAATGATCTCTTAACTTGCCCTTTTTCTTTCAAAAGTCACATCAAACGAAAAAACTGGAGCATAGTTTGTGGCAAAAAGAATTTTACAGTTTGTGAAAGCAGCTCTCAAGGTGGAAATATTTAAGTGCTTGGTAGTTTTACTGTTCATTTTTCTTTTCAGCCAAGCTAAAAGACTTCAAATAGCCCTTCATTTGTTGCTCAGACCATGTTTTATGTATGGCAGGAGCTGTAGCGTACTGGCCTTGCACTTTTATTGCCCCACTTGAGACATGCGCACTTGTAGCCTTGAAAGAATGAGTCAAAAAATAAGGGGGAAAATATATATATCTTTCCATTTTGGGATTGACAGATGCGATGCCTTTGTAAAAATACACAATGTACTAAGACGGAAAAAGGGATTGTGGGACATGTAGATGTATGTCTCTGCAGTTGAATGATATATAATAACTCAAACAAAATGTTGCACATGTGCCATAAGTGCATTCACACACAAACAATGTGGCAAAGTGGGCTTGCTGTGCTCGTCGATCAAATGCCAGGAATTCTGCAGTCAGCTTTGGAAAAAGAAACCCAACTTCGTAAAGTGAAACCGGAGACTCATGCAAAGTTTTTGTTATGGTTTTACTCATATGAGAAGCATTTCGTATCACACATACAGACCCCGTGTGGCTGATTACGAGGCCCACATGGAATCTGTATGCACAGAATTTAGAACGCCTGTGCATTTAAATATTTGGGTTAATTTGATTAGGCTTTCACATGCTAATTAAACGAATATTCTAGGTTCAATACAACTTAAGCTCAATCAACAGTGGCATATTTGTGGTATAGTGCTGGTTAAGACTTAATGATCACATTAAGGTCGTATCGCCATTCCTGTTTTCCATCTTCAAATTTAAAATCATGTTGAATTGCATATTGTTTATGTCTTGTGGTTACATAATTGAATCAGTGAGTGTTCTATAGGAATAGTTGACCCAAAAATGAAAATGATCACATGATTTACTCACCCTCAAGCATCCTAGGTGTACTCTTCTTTCAGACGAGCACAATTTCCTGGCTCTCCAAAGCTATATAATGGTAGTGAACGGGGGGCGTGTTTTGAAGCCACCCCAAAATGCATCCATTCATCATAAATATAATCCATACGAAGGCCTTCTCAAGCGAAGCGATGGGTTTTTGTAAGAAACATATACATATTTAAAACTTTATAAACTAAAATAACTAGCTTCCGCCAGACAACCGTACACATACTCCGCAAGTCAACTTGCGTAATCGCCACAAGAGTAACCCCTGAAGTGATGTATGACGGAGGATGTAGGAGTATCGTAAGCTCAGTGCCTCTAGTGGTTCAAACCAATGGGGTTGTGCAACAAACTGAAGCTCCTCTTTTCTTATATCGAAATCCTGCAACATTTCTCTTTAAAATTTCTCGTTTTAGACGTCATATTCATGAGGGTTAGAATTCATGCTCTTCCACCGCAAATTGATGCATACTATCATCTGCCGAAAGCTAGTTATTATAGTTAAGAAAGTTTTAAATACGGATATTTTTCTTACAAAAACCCATCGCTTCACTTCAGAAGGCCTTTATTAACCCCCTGGAGCCGTATGGATTATATTTATGATGGATGGATGCATTTTGGGGGGGCTTCAAAACACACCCCCCGTTCACAACCATTATAAAGCTTGGGAGAGCCAAGATATTTATAAATATATCTCCGATTGTGTTCGTCTGAAAGAAGATAGTCATGCACACCTAGGAGGAAGGCTTGAGGGTAAGTAAATTTCATTTTTGGGTGAACTTTCCCTTTAACGTTTACAATTTGGCCTCATTCACTTCCATTCTAAGCTTCTCACTGTAACCTACAGTTTTGTTTTTCATAATGAAAAGAGGCACAAGTCGATATTTATTTTTTGTGGTAATCAACATTAAGTGTTGTCGATTGAGCTTAACTTGTATTGAATCATCACACACCCTTACTTCTGCCTTTCCTCTGGCTCTCTTTCACTCTTTCTCTTATAACAAGCTATAAAGATCTCTGTCCAGAGGGGTTCAATGGGTCAGGCAGAGCCGCTCACCTGAAAATGAGACTGCAAGGACACCCGGAGGTAGAACAGGCTGTTAAAGAGCAGAATCAATATTAACCTGACTTCCATTTCATGCTTGCCCAATTCCAATCAGCTAACAATATACTCAGCTGCTCGTGAATAAGGGGGAAGGTAACAAAGTCCAGCATGAAACACACTCACTATTTTGTCAGGAAGTCTAATAGGCTAAACTGGGCTGTTTTAAAGCAAAATTTCCCACAAACATGCAAAAGTACCTGGAAACGAGGCACAGAGCAGTACAGTTTATCAAATGCTTATACAACATGGTCAGCCATTTGAGGTCCTATTAAATTCAGGCCGTTCTTCTATTTTCAGTGATTGAAGATTGTATTACATCCACAGAAAATACATTAAATTACCATGAATCAAATATAATTATGTTATTTCTAGGGTAGTTAGAATATTTTTCGAATGAACCTGAGACATATTTCATGTCCACCCATGTCATTTTGCACAAGAAGAAATTTGAAATATTGCTAAAACGCAGCGTACGTTCTAACATAGACAAGCGCTATAAAAATATGTCAATGAGAATAAAAACAAGCCCTGTATGCAGTGACTGCTGTCAACTGCCAGTGTTCTGACATTTAAGAGCAGTCATTTTTCAATCTCTTTGCTTTCTGGCAAAAATAATGGAAACTTATATGCACCCTTAACAGTTAATTCATTTAAATCACCTACGTTAACTCAACGTACCTCAACCCCTGTTCACAAAAGCAGCTGTAAACCTCTACTACTGCCAGTTCAGCAAACCACAGAGCCACTTTCTACAAACGGTTCGATACAGCCTTACCACACTTATGTACAGTGTTACATATAGCTTTCATTACAGTTAAGGGATCTTCTAATAAATAAAATTGAGTGCTGTTAGATGCAATGGACTAAATGACTAATATTTAATAAGCTTATATTTGTATAGAATAAAAGCGGACAGTGCTTGTTTCAGAAAATTGTCCTTCCTTTTGCATAAACCCATCTAGAGAAGCCTCTCTTTGCTCTCCCTCAGTCTCCTTCTATGGCATTGTGCGGCAACATCTGACTACAGGCAATCCCTTTCACATGACAATCTTATGCATTATTCCACTCATTAAAGACTGGGAGAAGCCTGGGGACCTCAACAAGTCCTCAATCACAGCGGCCCCAGACACTAGACCGTGGGTCCACAGAGACACACTGATAACTTACCAAGGACAGGCAGAAAAGGGAGCCGGGCCAGAGGAATACTGCAGCGGTGTGAGCTTCCGAAGAAATGCATGAGATATGCTGTGTAATATGTTTGAAAGACAGTGTGAATTTACATATGGTGGCAAACTGAATTGGGGGGAAAAAATGTCTATGCTGTGACATAAGCAGGGGCCACCTGCAGGTCAAGGAACAGCTGGCATGTGTATGTACGAGTGTGCATGTGTGTGTTCTGGCTCTGACACACGGACCATCTGACATGGCCTCAAAACAGTTGGGCACAAAAGGCCAGACAAGTAGATAGACACAATATTACTGCATAACAAGTCACAGAACACACTTTAAAGGGTTAGTTCACCCAAAAATAAAACATTCTGTCATTAATTACTCACCCTCATGTCATTCCACACCCACAAGACCTTCGTTCATCTTCAGAACACAAATTAAGATATTTTTTGATGAAATCCGAGAGCTCTCTGACCCCTCCATAGAGAGCAATTTAATTACCATTTTAAGGCCCAGAAAGGTACTAAAGACAAATAGTCCACAAGACTTCAGTGGTTCAAACTTAATTTTATGAAGCGCTAAGAATACTTTTTGTGCATGAAAAACAAAAATAATCAGTTTATTCAACAATTTCTTTTCTTCCCTGCCATTTTCCGGACCTTTTTACATTGTAGACACAATCCAGCGCTTCCAGGGTCTACGTCAGAACGCCGGCTCATTATTGGCTGGCTCCTGCTTCAGCATCACACGGATGTGTCATTGTGCTCACCTGTACAGCGTCACCACTGTAGTCATGTGGGCTATTTTAACAAAGTACCTTTCTGGGCCTTGAAATTGGTAATTAAATTGCCGTCCATGGAGGGGTCTGAGAGGTCTCGGATTTCATCAAAATATCTTCATTTGTGTTCTGAAGATGAACGAAGGTCTTACGGGTTTGGAACGACATAAGGGTGAGTAATTAATGTGTGAATTTTGGGTCAGTAACCCTTTAAAATTATATATGTATACCACAATTCAACAATTCAATAGTTAATATTCAGTATTTAGGGCAAAATCAAGATGTAATATCCATAGTATCCACAGAGTACAGTTTTCATTACATTAAAAAGTGCAATCCATTATCACCCCAGGTGGCCATTAACAGCACTGTAGCAAAACATGCTGTCAAATAACACTCCCATATGCCTCTACCTTTAAGTATGAGCTAACATCAAGGGTTCAGTTGTGTATTTTTTTAAATAAATGAGCTTATTTCACTTGCCTTTGCCCCTAGTAGGTTTCCCCATGTGTAATGGAAATAGTTACAGTAACTATTCTGTGCACAGGAGAGAAGTCGCCCCATTGTACTTGAGAATCAATAGATTTGCCCTTGTTCTGTTAATACACTCCCCCTCGTATCTTCAATTTAATGCCTGGAGGAGAAGCGCCCACAGTGGTTAATAGTATTGAACCGTTTCTCTTTTAAAGCCTCTGTTGCGAGACACAGAGCCAAATCGACAGCCGTGCGGTGGGCAACACTGCAAGATCAAACGGGTCAATGAGGAAAAATGTTTGAGTGCAAAAGGTAGAAACGGTAAAAAAAAACATGGCGCACAATTTTCCTCTCAACAATGTGTGCTGTTAGGATATAAAAACCTGCCATAAAGCCCTCTTGCCATGTTCAATTGACAAGGCCCATAAATATACAACCTATAAAGCTGACAACGAACTGTTTCTAAGCTCCGAGAATATTAGTTGCGTCCAAGAGTTGATTGGAGGCTTTCTAATTCGCATATGTGTATCCCATTTTGTGAACAATGATGTCATTGTATGAAATGAATGCAATTTGGGGATAATGAGCTAGACTGACAGAGTCCAGCAACATTTTTGATTGGCTGTTGGCAGAATTACTGACCGTAGTCCTCCAGTGATTTGCACGTAATATCCAAGTGGGTGGAGCCAAAAGGGTTTCGGATGAATCTCCGCCTCCTCCGGAGATCATCCTCCCAGTAATCCAGACGCCAGAAGTCATGCAGCTGACTGGAAAAGGGGAAAAGACAGGAACTCCTGTTAGGAATCAGAAAAAAAAAAAAAAAAGTTGGAAATCTAAAATGACAAAAATGTATATATATATATATATATATATATATATATATAGCCACACTTTAGTTTAGGATCCAATTCTCACTACTAACTATTAACTACGATTTTTTCCTCAATAAACTCCTAATAACTGCTTATTAATAGTTAGTAAGGTAGTTGTTAAGTTTAGGTATTTGGTAGGATTAAGGGATGTAGAATATGGTCACGCAGAATAAGTCATTAATATGTGCTAATAAACAGGCTACAGCCAATATCCTAGTAATATGAATGCTAATAAGCAGCTAGTTCATAGTGAGAATTGGACCCGAAACATTATATATATCATATGGCATAATGGCATAAAAAGATATTAGATTAGATATTAAGTTATAATTATGAGATAAAAAGTCAAAATGACAAAAAGTTGAAACGGTGAAATTATGAAATACTAGGCCATGATTATGAGATAAAAAGTCAAAATTGACTGTTTCGACAACTTTTTGTCAAAAATTTGACTTTTGTCAAAATTAAGGTTACTGTATGTCATAATTCTGACTTATTTTATAATTAGGATGAATCAAAGCATGATTTGTTTTTAGCAGAAATGGTCTTACACACACACACACACACACACACACCACAAAGCACTTCAATTTTTATAGTAGCGTAATATTCTACATACAACACTATAGAGAATTGCATTTTGGGGGGCACCCAAACCAAAGGTTGCACATAAGGGAGAATCAAATGATATCTGGTAAAATATAGCTAATTCATGAACTTCATTAAAGCTCCAGAAACCCAGACACGCTTTTCCACGAGAACCCCTCGGGCATAAAACAGCAGCAGTGGCTATCCTGCACACAAATAAATAACAGCAATTCCCATTAACAAATACTGTATCAAATTACAAGTATAAATGGCGCAGCTTGCCTCCTTTTTACTGTGTTTTTTAACAAGTCTTGTAAATCAGATGTAGGACCCTCTATGCAGCCGGAGAGGGGTTTTAATGATGCTGGGGTCTTACCATAGCCACACCCCAGGCCAATAAAACGGAGACCCCCTCCCTCTGCATATGTGCAGCTGTGATTAAAATAACGTGCTGAAATATTCATTGAAATGATTCCCAGGGCCCTGGAGCAAGCTGCAGAAAATTGCGTTTTTATTCATTATTAATAACAGCGAATTAGAGGCCGTATAAAAGAAAAAATGAGAGGCCGAGAAAAAAGGGGAGCACAGGGAATGAGAGGGAAACGGCTACAGCATGTGGTAACCATCTTTGTAAATGATTATTCCAACATTAGCAGGGACCTGGGGTAATTTTATTGCTTGCAGCTAATGCAAACCATTAAGGGCAGGGACCAGCATCAGGTTACTAAGTGCAGAACGTTTCGAGCACGCTCGGGCTGGAGATGTTTCAAAGGCTTTAAAACGATGTGAGAGAGAGAGGGGGAAAGGAAAAAGCACAGAAAGGAAAAGTAGGCTAGCACCAAATAATACTGCAGCTAATTTACTCCAAAGAGGATTTAGAGAGTGATGATTGGTGTAATTGGGGGATAGATGACAGCATGGTATGGGACAATCACCAAATTCCACATGTGGTTTGTCTTCATTACCGGCTACTCATGGGGAAATACACCATCCACTTTGAGCCATATACTAATTCCCATCATAAACTATGACATGAATCATTAATCTATGTTCTATCTTACAAACAGAGGTTAAAGAGGAATACTGTACAAAAATTAATTGATTTGTGCAAAATTTGTAGATGAAAAAGGATCTAATGATACAATATACACCGACCAGACATATTGCTAATATTGTGTTGGTCCCACTTTTGCTGCCAAAACAGCCCTAACCTGTCGAGGCATGGACTCCACTAGACCCCTGAAGGTGTGCTGTGGTATCTGGCACCGAGATGTTAGCAGCAGATTCTTTCCTGTAAGTTGTGAGGTGGGGTCTCCATGGATCGAACTTGTTTGTTCAGCACATCCCCCACAGATGCTCGATTGGATTGAGATCTGGGGAATTTGGAGGCCAAATCAACACTTCAAACTCGTTGTTGTGCTCCTAAAACCACTCCTGAACCATTTTTGCTTTTTCTTATGCTAAGAAGTGTGTCAAAATTTCAACAACCAACGCCATTGTTTCTGATGTCATAACTAAACCACAACAGTTTGAAAATGCGTATTGTGCAATGAAATGTAATGAAAGTAGCATTTACAAAATAGATGATTAATTTCCATTTCATGCCAACTTTAAGAGCTGCAATGGAGGGGAAAATTTTCAGTGAATAACAATGCTACTTTACACAAAACTATTATATGTAGTGCTTTCATGATTTTTTTTTTTATCATTTTTTTATCATTTATCATTTTATCATTGCAGTCACTATAAACTGTCAGTATATGGAGATTGATTGATTATAAAATAAATAGTGTTCCATTAAAAATATATATATACAAACCATGGATAGTTAAATAAATGCAGCCTTGGTGAGGCTATATATATATAGTTTGGACACAGTAAGATTTTTAATGTTTTTAAAAGAAGTTTCGTCTGCTCACCAAGGCTGCATTTATTTAATTAAAAATACAGTAAAATCAGTAATATTGTGAAATATTATTACAATTTAAAATAACTGTTTTCTGTTTGATTATATTTTATAAAGTAATTTATTCCTGTGATCAAAGCTGAATTTTCAGCATCATTACTCCAGTCTTCAGTGTCACATGATCCTTCAGAAATCATTCTAATATGATGATCTGCTGCTCAAGAAACATTTATGATTATTATCAATGTTGAAAACAGTTGTGTACTTTTTTTTCCAGGATTCCTTGATGAATAGAAAGTTCAAAAGAACAGCATTTATCTGAAATACAAAGCTTTTGTAACATTATACACTACCGTTCAAAAGTTTGGGGTCAGTAAGATTTTTTTTTGAAAATAAATTAAAGAAATGAATACTTTTATTCAGCAAGGATGCATTAAATCGATCAAAAGTGACAGTAAAGACATTTATAATGTTACAAAAGACTATATTTCAAATAAATGCTTTTGAACTTTCTAAAAGAATTTCTTTCTTTCATAAAAGAATCCTGAAAAAAAAAAATATTGTACACAAATATTTTGTACAATTGTACACAATAAATGTTTCTTGAGCAGCAGATCATCATATTAGAATGATTTCTGAAGGATCATGTGACACTGAAGACTGGAGTAATGATGCTGAAAATTCAGCTTTGATCACAGGAATAAATTACTTTATAAAATATATTCAAACAGAAAACAGTTATTTTAAATTGTAATAATATTTCACAATATTACTGTTTTTACTGTATTTTTAATTAAATAAATGCAGCCTTGGTGAGCAGACGAAACTTCTTTTAAAAACATTAAAAATCTTACCGTGTCCAAACTTTTGACTGGTAGTGTATATTGAAAAAACAAACAAACAAAACAAAAAAAACAACAACATGAGGGTGAAACGTTTTTGGGTGAACTATCCCTTTAAAATATTTTTTAAATGCATCCACATGATTAAATCCAAATAAAAAAGCTGTGGAATAGTAATAATAATAATAACAACAACTTTATTATTCGCCCACTAAGAAAAACAAAAACCAAGAAAATTATAAAAAGAGAAGCCAACATTCTCACTTTAACACCAGGCAGCCATTCCATTAAAAAAATTATCTTCAGATCCTACCGAGGTGTTTGCCCCAAGCTATGGATTGCATTGAATGGGCCTCTCTCCACTCTGCCATAATATTGAGGCAGTCTAAACAGATTAAAGTGTTACAGCAGGATCACATCACAAAAGCTGCTCCTTGTTGCGTGAATATTATATCTACAAATGTCAAGAAATCAGGAGGCTCAAGGGACTTAACCGAGCTCTGACAGCAACACGAGTGCTCGTTCTCAGTTTAACATCAATCAAGAATGTGCGCGCTTGTGTGTGCGTAGGAAACAAAGCCTGTTTGCATACATGAGCGGCATGCCAAAAGTTCATCACTCGCTGGGGTATGAAAAGAAAAGCGCTGTGTCTGGGGCTTGTCTGTTGTCAGTCTTATACCTCGAGAGCCAGACAGAGATGTCAAGCGGCGTTTAGGCCAAAGTCACGTAAATGACATTGTAAGTGCTAGATTACAGCGTGAAAAAAAAATGTAAATCCCACCGAGGCAACCAGGCGATTACCATTTAAGATTAGAACATCCAAAGCTGCCTGCGAGTAGTCAATGTAGCACGCAGCCGTAGGAGAAATCCATGCATGTACACTTTGAAGATTTCTGAGTTTTCCCTAACGCAGCATATATGATGATTTTGATTTGGTTTGACAGCAGTATGTCGGCTGTGTACAGTAATTCAGAGGAAAGCAGAAAAAATTTTCGTTCTCTTCTTAATAAGGGGATTAGACAAGCACGCGGTATTACAGTGAATGATAAACCGAAGGGTGCTCGATGACACCGATTCATTTCTTCACCCCCTCTTTCCTCTAAAGCATATGCTTTTACTTTAGTGGTGGTTTCCGCAGGATTGGACGGGGGTCCGGTGATACGTTAAACCATGCGGTCAATATATAGAGCCGGATTTAGTCCGTGCCAAAAGTGCCATGACGTGAGTTTCCTCACTCAGGGTGGTCCAGCTCAAGAGAGTTGTCTTCCCACAGGGAGATTGTGGACGCGTATATTGTAGACTTTAACAATTTATTTAAGGCCCATTAAAACTATTACAGCAGTCCTTTTCAAGAGCAACAGGTTATATTTAAGCAATATGACTCAAGAAGTAATGTGGATTGTGTGTAATTTTACTGTTTGATAAAAACAATGAAATAGTTCCAAACAAAACCACAAAAAAATTAAGGCCAGTTTACACAGAATCCATTTTTGCATTTTAGAATGCCAGATGCAGAAAAAGAGAAGAAGAAAAAAAGAACATCCCAACAAATGAGTTTTGCTCAATGACAGAATAAATCAGAACAAACTGGACGAATGAATGATTCACTGGCTCACTGTTAGTTCACCCAAATATTCTGTCATTAATTACTCACCCTCATGTCGTTCCAACCATAAGACCTTTGTTCATCTTCGGACACAAATTAAGATATTTTTGATGAAATCCGAGAGCTCTCTGAATCCACCATAGACTGCAATTTAATTACCACTGTCAAGACCCAGAAAGGTACTAAAGCTATCGTTAAAATAGTCCACGTGACTACAGTGGTTCAACCTTAATTTTATGAAGTGATGAGAATACTTTTTGTGCGCAAAAATAAAACAAAAATAACGACTTTAACATGTTCTTCTCTACCCTGTCAGTCTCCTACGCTTTTCACGTAGTGCTGTCTATGGAGCTCTCGGATTTCATCAAAAATATCTTAATTTGTGTTCCAAAGTTGAATAAATGTCTTTTTGGGTGAACTAACCCTGAAATTAATGAACCAGTGTTTTAAATGAATCAGTTGAGTGAATGATTCACCCAAACACTGATTCAAATAGGACTCACTCATGACAATCACTTGTTGCCATCTACTAACGTAACAATTTAACTATCATTAAAAAAGGCACTGACAAATCCCCACTACTAATACTGTGAATTTGTTATTTAAATAGGGATGAAGCGTTGTAAGGGTAGAGAGGGAAAAATCTGCAAATTTTGCATCAGCTGAACAAACAAAAATATTAAAGAGGTGGGGCCAGCTGTGCAGTGAACTGCTTTATATTCATTCCCTGAAAATGGGCTTTATTTAGAATTTTTCACCATTGTTACAATAATGATAATGTCCAAAAGACATGATATGTCTTGATATAACCCATTGCGTTTCTACTAGTAGAATGAAGATATAATATAGCCGTATTATCAGTAGTGTATTCGCTCTTGATTTTAAATTTGACAAGCCCCTTTTCTCTATGGTACATGCCCTCAAAACTGATGCAAAACTTATGCATTTTTTTCAGTCAAAAGCTCTAGAAGAGCGCTCTCTAGTGTGTAGGAATCTTAACAATCCGTGTGGACCACACAAACAAGTGGAGTGATAGCATGGTGTGTCCCAATTCGTGTACTTAAGGACTATTCTATGTCATTTTATAGCATAAATAGTGTGAAGAGCATTCACACTAAAAATTCCAACAAGAAAAGGTCACTAAATACCCGGACAATGCACTTATTTAATCCAAAAAAAAAAAAAAAAAGTGTGGAATGTTGGACAATTCTTTTTTTAAAACACAGCAATACTTATATAGAATAACAGCAATAGTTAAAGAAAACATTTAAAGTCCCCCGTAGTCAGTAATTTTATCCCTTAAAACTCATCTTTGATCACCAAAATTACATTTAAATTCTTTTTTCTGTGAAAAAAAAAAAAAAAAATGTCTTTATGCCTTAAAATAGCTTGAATGTAACTCTACATCCTTGCCTCATTTAGTATACGCGGATCTATGAATAAGCTAGTTAGCCCCGCCTCCACTCACTTGCACAAGCTCAGAGAGCCACTCGGTCAACTTACTGAGGTAAACGCTGCACAATGGTATGGCTTTTTACAACGTCGAAAACATAACGGTAATTAATATGATTAGCCTTTTGCCTGACTACATTCATTATAGCATCGTAATACACCCGCTATATTGCTAAATCTACCCGATTTTTCATATCAACAGAAAAATATACTGGGATAACCTGGCTTCTTTTGAGAATCCCTTGCACGGTCAGTTAATAATATGCTAAAGCCCGCTGGCACATTGACATGATTGGTTACAAGGTAGTTTGTGACGTCACAAACACCACCGATTTCGAACTACGTTTTTTAAATTGTCTTTAGATCACTGTAGTTTTAAAAAGAAAATACTCAGCAATGGTGTTGACCTATGAATTTGTACATGGTTTGTCTTAAAGCATATTAAAAACACCACATAGACATATAAACAACATTAAAAACTTGATTTTCACCACAGGGGGACTTTAACAATATCAAACACCATAGCTCAAAACAGAAACAGAAAAGAACAGTTACTAAAAGAAATACAAGAATGTAAAAAGAAGGAAGAGGGTATTATTCAAATTAAGGAGTTAAAAGTTTGTAGGCTATGCAAACTGTACATGTTTTGAGTGCTTTTTTGTTAAATGAAAATCTCTTAAGAATATATATTAAAAAATAGGTTTACAATCTGACAATTTTCATTTATGAATCCAGAATCTACACAGGAAAAATATATATATATATATATATATATATATATTATAAAGCAAACACTTGGATCTGCTTTAAAATATCCAAAATATGTATGACACTTCATGCACTCAACAGTCACAGATTTCCTTACATGGCATAAGTAAAGACAAAATAACCCTATAAAATCCTCACTAGACAGTTGAGTACATTGTATGTCATTTATGACAAGTTCAGTAAAAAGTCTCAGCACTTATGAAATGCTGCTCAGCCATTCAAATCTGGAACTAACAGTTGTATAAATATCAATATCAGCTGTTAGTGCTGCACAATAGAGAATAGTGCTTTGTTGGAGAATACAGCAGTAACAGCCTACTTAATTGTTTTAGAATTCAAAAAGGAAAGACTATATTCTTTCTGGTCTTCACATTAAAGAGTGGATCCTGATAGCCGTTTCATCTGAATGGTAATCACTCACTGGAATTAGCTTCCGACACGCTCGACTTTACCAATCGTGCGGCTCATGATGACAGCCATAAAGGATGGTGGAGGGCCGGCCCTCCTCGAAAGCGGCTCAAATTTATTAGTCACATCGCCCATCAATCACCTAAATGGATTTCCAACTGCATTTTAAAAGCTAATTTCCCTGCACTGATAACCAAAACTATCAGCCGACCAGCATGCCAGTCATTATTTACTACTGCTTTGGGTCTTATTTTTTTTCTAAATGCATCACAAAAGACTGGTATAAAAATTGTGCGTACCCCCCCCCCCCGCCCCGCCATACATTAAAAACACTCTCCGAGAGTGAGAGAACAAGATTTAGGACTCTTGTGTCCATAGGGCATGTGTTGTTTGTGAAAGGCTGTAAAAATTTGACAGCCATGATTCAGTATAAAATGGCAAAATGGGAAATAAAGGAAAGGATAACAATTTCATCTTAAAATAAATATATATAGCTATGTTGTTGTTTGGAAAGCCCAGCTACAGATATGATCTATTGGGCTTTTACACTAGTATTGTGGGGGATTATGGGATGCTGGTTCATGAGATGGATCACCCTGTTACCGTGCTGCTCCGCAGGGCTTGAGCGGTCAAAGCAAGCAGACCTTCATTGTACATCTCCAAAGATTCATTTAAGTAGGAGGAGTCGGGGTGCAACGGTTCTGTCTAGACAGCTGTTTTGACCACCTCTGAGTCTCTTTGGTCTAATAGAGCCTGAGTCTTCTTAGTGGAGTCTTTTTAAACAAGGACTTGTTCGTGCAGACGAAAAAAAAAAAAAAAGAAACCCCAATCTCAATCTAAACCACATATAATGGTGGTTTAAAATTGTTTCAGAACTGTTAAACTTTAAGCAATTTATTATTATTATATGGCATTTGGGACATAAATTCATCCACAATGTGCAGTATTGTCTCTTTCCCCATATTGCTGTATTCGCTATGTAGTAAATATTTAAATATACAATGTTTCAAAACAGATGGAGCCAATTTCAAACAAATATATTTTAAAATGGCAATGTTACAATTGCACAAAAAATTATAAATGAACCTGCAGGTTTGATGTTTCCTAAAAAACACTGCCTCAACCGTGGATAGGTTGCACGGGACCCAGGCCACAAGCTCAACTGCCGCTCTAGGCAAAACACCTTCTTGCCGCCCCCACTTCACACTCACAATTAAACTTGATCTTTGAGATGCATGTGAAAGACTGCAGGTTTTGTTTATTGATTTATTAATAAACTTGCACTAATATAAAAGCATGTACAAGCATGTTTTCGGATTTTTTTTTTTTTTTTCATTCAGCAATGTAAAAAATAATCAGCATGTAACCACTAACTACAAATGCAAACACTTATATAGTAAGAATATCTCTATTTGCGGGTTATTTTGAACGAGCTATAAAACGGAGACAGCTCCAGTCGGGGACGGAGCACCAAAAACCGGGACTGTCCCCGGAAAATGGGTATGTCTGTTCACTACGTTCACAAACCACTGTTAATTTTAACAGAAAATAGGCCTACTGTATAAGGGAGCATGGCAGAAGGCACGCAAAGAGTGCTCCCTCTGTAATCACTAAAAAGGTGTCATATCTCACAAAGTTCTGTTATAATAGAGTACCTCAGGGATGATGTGTTTTTGTAGGCCAACCCGGAAGTTAGCGGCGCATGGGTTCCCTCGTTTGAAAGCCTATGCATTTTTCCCATAGACTTTTGGAAAATCGTAAAAAATAAGTTCTGTGTTTAACAAAGGGTTATGACACTTACACGTTTTGTCTATTAAGATAATCTTTACAAGTTAACACAACATTCATACATTTTGAAGCCAAAGGAAGTAGTCCATTTTAGCAATTTGTTAGCAACAGCCATTTTTAAGACACAATAAAGGTTTAAAAAAAATCACAAGCGGGTTATAACTGGTGTGTTTTATGTCATAGATCAAAATGTGAAAATATTTAGAGGCTTTGTTAACCAAAGACCTTATTTCAGGCGATTTAGCAAAAACCCATCCCCTTCCGATGGAACCGCAAGTCCTAAAATGCTAACACGCTTCCGGGTTTTGCCTACAAAAACGCATCATCCCTGAGGTACTCTATAAATGAAGTTGTTACACATTGAATCTCTTATTTACATAATGTCTAAATTTCTTAGTTTTTATGAAAGAATTTGCGATCGTGCAAACTCATAGTCCACTCACCGCTCAAAACGTCGGGTTTTTTGTTCAGTGATATGCCGCTCTAGATTGGGGAGGGGTTTGGTCATCTGTAGAATGAGGGAAAGATAATTTAGATTTAGAATAACTAGTCGGGTGATAACTTTTTGATATAAGTGAAATAATTCCAAGCGAAAAATAAATATATTAACTTAAAAACTAAATCCCCCTCTCCTTTTTGCCGCCCTCACTGTGCTGCCGCCCTAGGCGGCTGCCTAGTTTGCCTATAGGCACGCACTGGCCCTGACAGGACCCCAAGACATGGCGCTACACTCTTGGCCCCCAAGATCCCCAGTAGGGTTGCCAAAAATACCGACTTCGGTACCAAGTTGGTACTGAAATTTAAAAAATGTGACGATACCAGCATTTCCCCCTAGCATTGGCCATAGTGTTCATGCGCTCAACAGATAATGTATGTCTGTGATTGGCTACAATGATCAACGCTTCAAAAACATATTGTAAATAGACATCTTTGACACTCTTCAATGAGCGCTTACACAGATACACACAGGAGCGTCTGAAAGCAGGCGTCTATCAGCGGTCTTTCTGTCAGCGGATATATTAGGGATCTGTTACCGTACAAGTGGTTTTGTATACAGCATGCGGGAACGCAATAAATACAGCAATGTCTCAGACACTTATTTTGTCTAATGAGTTCAACAAGATGATGATATGTAATGATGGACATGAGCAAAGGCAACATTTTCAGTTTTCACAACTTTCCACAATGACAGTTGCTTAGTTGAAAGTCTCTTGCCATTGTGCTGACTCTACATTACTATGGCAACCAACTGTCTGAACAATTGAATCTGATTTCATCACCTGACACTGTGAACAGTAATAAAAAAAATATTGTAAAAAAAATAAGATTTGTTTTCAGGCAGTGTGAAAAGACCTATATGCTTGCATCTAGTATCACCCTCCTGTATTTCTGTAAAAACTACACTGTAAACCCCAACGCTCAAAATAATTAGTAGGTTTGATTTGGACAAACTTAAATTCAAAAAATTAGTTTTATGAGTATGAGTATTTATGAGTATTTAGCACTTTATTTTTCTTTCAAGTTCAGAGAACTGATATACAGTATTTTAAGTAAACTGAACTATTCCATTGTTTTGAGTTATATGAACTTATTTCTTTTAATTTAGACAATCTTAAGTTCAACTGAAACTGGCAGGGATTTCTATTTCCCAGCATCCTTTGCCCATGGCACTCAAAAGGGACAGTAAATGCTAAAATTAAGTGTTAATGTTTTTTTTTTGTTTGTTTGTTTTTTTTGTGCAAGATTAATGTTAAGTGAGAGATTTAGTAGTGTAGCATGACACATAATAAATAAATAAATAAATAAATAATAAGTATAGTGGGTATTCAACATATAACAGAGAAATAGGGCTTTTAATCAAATAAAAATGATGAATAAAGTTATGTTAAATTCAAATTTAATTAAGATATGCCCAATATATATATATTTTTAATTAATCACATTTTATTGCAAATATTAATATTTGTTTGTTGAGAAAAGTCCTCAAATGCAGATAAGTCAAATACACTGATTGACATTAAAATAAGTGGCTTTAGAAGTCAATATATGGTTTATTTGTATATCATTGAATATAAGACTTTGGCATGGAATCCACAGTAATCCATTTGGAGTTTGTCAATCTGTCTGTATGCTGTTTTTAATGTATTGGTTTACGACATACACATGCAGAACGATGCCTTTGGCTGGGACACTAAATGAACATTAAATGAACATGTTTAATTGACAGCTCCAGAGAAGAATACTGTCATGATCATGGTCACTGAGGCCATTGATGATTATCTGGAAATCACATGACTACAGATAGTCTCTTGTTGTGGCACATAAAAGAATGGCAGGGAAATTCAATAAGGCACCATTATGTTCTCATTAAATGCATCCATTGGGGACATAAATGGAGTATAATTAGTAAAATAGCAGTAATCAGTGACTGGTCTATTTTGGGGGTTGCCTGGCTTTCCTCAGTGCCACACTGACTCTGTGACATTACGGCTGCCATTATTCATGTTCATGACACTAAACACACGCTCAACACTTTCAATGAAGTTAAGCCAAGATATGCCTTCTCTATTCCTGTCGCTTACATCACTTTGAAATTGGGGGGCATTAGCACTACTTCAAACTAATATAACTTGATCTTTGGGATTTGACAGCCAAAATTCTTTCCAAGATGGAGATTATTTAATATGCTTTTATGATATTTATTTGAGACAGTATTTCTCAAGGAATGGCACCTCAGATGGAAATTATTTACACTTGAGGTATAGCCACAAAAAAAAAAAAAAGAAAAGAAAAAAAAAAATGCCAAATGCAATATTTAAAAACAGCTTTTGGTAAACAGATCTTCTTTGGATATATTCTCTAGACTGAACTTTTCATCTTTGTCCTGGCTTTCATTTCTTCCCAACAGTATATATCTATATCAAAGCCAAATCATACTTAAACAATCCATTAAAATTGCTACAGCAAATTTTTCAAGTCTCATCCTACAAGGTAAACATTTAAATCTGATACAAGTTACACTCTTAAAAATAAAGGTTCTAAAAGAGTGTTTTCGCAATGCTACCATAAAAGAACCATTATTGGTTCCCAAAAAGAACCTTTCAGTGAACAGTTCTTAACTTTTTCTTTTTCGTAGTTTGAAGAACATTTTAAAGGATTAGTTTACTTCTGAATTAAAATTTCATGATAATTTACTCACCCCCATGTCATCCAAAATGTTCATGTCTTTCTTTCTTTAGTCGAAAAGAAATTAAGGTTTGAGGAAAACACTGGATTCTTCTCCATATAGTGGACTTCAATGGGGTTTACCAGGTGGAAGTTTCAAACTGCAGTTTCAGTGCAGCTTCAGAGGGCTCTACGCGATCCCAGACAAGGAAAAAGGGTCTTATCTAGCAAAACGATCAGTCATTTTCTAAAAAAAAAAAAAAAAAAAATTATATACTTTTTAACCACAAATGCTCATCTTGCACTGCTCTGCGATGCGTCAGGCATGACGTAGGAGAAAGTACCGTGGTAGGGCGAAAAACTTTATCTAATTTTCTCCTCCAGCTTCTTAATCTTTGCACATTTGCTTTGTAGACACTGGATTGATACTTTCACCTACGTCACGCGTGACCTTTGTAACGTGATTACGTCATGCATGCAGATCGCAGAGCAGTGCAAGATGAGCATTTGTGTTTAAAAAGTATATACACTATTATTATTTTTTTTTTAGAAAATGACCGATCATTTTGCTAGATAAGACCCTTATTCCTCGTCTGAGATCACGTAGAGCACTTTGAAGCTGCACTGAAACTGCAATTTAGACCTTCAACCCGGTGAACCCCACTGAAGTCCACTATATGGAGAAGAATCCTTCCTTTTCGACTGAAGAAAGAAAGACATGAACATCTTGGATGGCATGAGGGTGAGAAAATTATCAGGATATTTTCATTCAGAACTGAACTAATCCTTTAATAAGTCTTCCTCCATAAAGAACCTTTTTTTTTTTTTTGTAATGGAAAGGTTCCATGGATGTTAAAGGTTCTTCATAGAACCATTGATGCCAATAAAGAACCTTTATTTTTAAGTGTATTTCTAATTAAATGTTCTTTAGTATCTCTGCAATGTGATTAATGTGGAAGTCCACAACCCAATCAAATTACAGGACAGACTATTTGTCAGTTTACTGGTGAGGAAAAGCCATCATTATGTAGCTGAATCAAACTAAAATACTTGAGCAGACACATAAAAAGCACTTTGGCTTAAGACTGGCAAGGCCTGCACTGTGGGCCACTGCAGTGGATGAAGACAGACGCAGCTGCCTGGATGAGAGACAGAGTTCTAGTACAGGTCAGGCATCCCTTCTCGCCCGTTTCGGCAAACCGTCCATCTCTTATCAAAGGCAAAGCCAACAGAGTGGGAAAACTCTAGCAGTCACGCTCTTTTCTGTTGAAATTGATGATTGTTCCAACGGCCCTCTTCCCAGAGATAATTAGCACAGGCTTTGAGGTTAAGCATGCCCAAGGGGAAGTGACTTTGTGTAGGTCAAAAACAATCTGAGGGGTTTGTGTGTGAAAGAAACGCTGTGAAAGTTTCTAGCTTGCAAATGGTGGCCACAGGTGTTCAGCTTGCCAAACTTTTTGAAAAAAAGGGAGCTACAGTGGAAACAAGCATAGAGGACTTTATTTTATTTCAAGGCTAGACACAATAATGAAGGCCATTCAGGGAAAGGAGTGTTGAAGAGTTGTTTTAATATTTCTTCCAACAGTCTTCAAATGTCATTCAGTCATTATTTACACACCCTCTTCCCGTTTTTCTTCATGAGAGTAATGGCCAGTCTTTAACGTTTAAAATGTTTAAAAGTTTAGGTTTGGTAAGATTTTTCAGTGTTTTTGACAGAAGTATTAGTATTAGTAGGCCTATAAATAAATGCAATAAATATAGTATTAGTATAAATAAATGCAATAATAAAATCAAATCAAATATAGACTAATATAATATGGACTACTTTTATGGTGCTTTTATGGTTCTTATGGGAGCTTGACTGATGTCAAGTCACCTCTATTTATATAGCGCTTTATTCAATACATATTGTTTCAAAACAGCTTTACAGTAATAAACAGGAAAATAAACAATGATGCAAACTTCAAATATGAAACATTTAAATTCCGATGTGAAGCAGCTCAACAGAAGACAATAGTGTTGTTATCGGTCAGGTCAACGTTGACGTGATCACTATGAACTTTTTACAGAAAGGATTACTCAAATTCTCCTTTGGTGTTCCATGCTGGAAAAATAAAATCATTCGGATTTGGAATGACATGAGTAAATAATGACTGTTTTCAGCTCTTTAGTTCCCAAAATTCAAACATGCACATGGTGTGACTTGCAAACTCTGGAAATAAATGACAGCAGATCACATTTCATCTTTTATTTAGACCTCAGACCAAAATCCCAATTTGGAGGGGGGGCAAAACCCCATAAGAGCTATATATATTTCCCTTCAATTGGTGCTATTAGAATTGATAACCTTTCAACTACTCCCAATGAGACTACTTAACCAAGCCATATGTAACTGGAAGGCTCCATTCTATCACCAAGTTATTATCCAGTACGGGACTGCTGCCATCCATCAAACAAAAGACCACGCACACCGTTATTCAAGGGAAATGGTGCCTCCTCATTCTCCACCTCCAACAAATCAATACATGCCACTACTCCATCTCTTGACACTGTCTTTTTTCTTCATCTCCCTCCTTAGAGTCAACAGCAAAAAAAAAAGAAGAAAAAAAAAAAGTAATTATACAAGGGAAAGTGTTGACAATCAATACCCAAGTCAGGTTAAGTGAAGGTCTGAGGTGGTTCAGGTATGCTGGTCCTCCATCAGCTGTCAACTATAGTGCTGACGTTGACAAAGGGGCGCCCGTCCACTGTGACCGCAGACTTTACATTTTTTGTTACGGACAGCCATTTTGAAGCAATTAGCACCTGAAATGTCTGTTTCAAGCTACGTTAAACTCTAGGAAATGGACGCTAAGAAGAAGTATTATTGGGCACCAAGAACAGTCAGCTACGCACCATTGCATGCCAAAAAAATGCTGACTGAAAATCGGTGGACGTCAGCTTTATTCAGTGTGTCACGATGCTTGGGAAGAGTGCTGAGACTGAGTGTGTTTTGCCCAGCTAGCATGAGCATATAAAGAGAGAATGTTAAGTTTTCAATAGCATACTACCAAACTACTTGTACTGTTAGACTACCAAAAGTTTAGGCACTTTGGATTAAAAAAAAAAAAAACGCTTTATAATTTGACTTCACTTGCTGAAGTCAGCAACGTAATGCAGTAATGTGTATTGTTGCATTATGCACATTTTAAAAAGTGTGTAATTTCTGTGCTATTTATTTACTATATGATAACAGAGGATTGTATGGAAGCTTTCCGCCACAGAATAAAACAATTAAAAAGATAATTCCGACTTATTATGTCACAATTCTGACTTTTTTTCCTCACAATTGCAAGTCTGTATCTCACAATTTTTCTCACAATTAAGATATAAACTCTCAATTCTGTCTTTTTTTTTGTTTTGTTTTTTTGCAATTCTGAATTTTCTCACAATTGTGAGTTTATATCTTGCAATTCTGACTTCTTTTCTCATAATTGTGAGATATAAACTTGCAAATGCGGTTTATAAAGTGCAATTCTGAGGGAAAAAAGACTGACTTTTTTCTTAGAATTGCGAGTTTATATCTTGCAATTCTGACTTTATAACATGCAATTTTGATTTTATATCTCGCAATTGTGACTTTATAACTTGCATGACTTTATATCACGCAATTCTGACTTTTTTTCTTAGAATTGCGTGATATAAAGTCATGCAAGTTATAAAGTCACAATTGCGAGATATAAAAAAGTTGCAATTACCTTTTATTTTTTATTTTTTATTAAGTAGTGGAAACAAGCTTCCATAGGATTGTGAGTGGCATAATAATAATAAAAAAACACTTAATTTGGATAGTACAGAAATTACACACTTTTTAAAGTGTAAAACACACATTTTAAAATATCCAATAATATTTATATAAATATTTCTTCCTATTAATGAGTACAGATATAATAATTCCTATCAGAATAAATCAATCTGGAATGAACTTCATACAGAAACACAGAAAGAAAAGTTCAAAGATTTGCAATCTAGTTAATTGATTATGACAATAATCCGCCTTAGATTGCCTCCAAATATGACATAAGAATTAAAGAGCTGGTTAACAGGCCAATGACATGCAAATAAATGGCTCCATGAT
Source organism: Hypophthalmichthys molitrix (assembly GCA_037950675.1). Taxonomy (NCBI): domain Eukaryota; kingdom Metazoa; phylum Chordata; class Actinopteri; order Cypriniformes; family Xenocyprididae; genus Hypophthalmichthys; species Hypophthalmichthys molitrix. The sequence goes on from CM075506.1 coordinate 22,096,356, forward strand.
TTTTCAGTTTCATAGATTTTTTTCTCCATCATTAATCCCAACGCTGACATCTTCTCACTTTTGACACGACTGAACTTTATAATTCACTGAAGGAGGTCGGAGGTCAACAGGAGAGGGAAAGGAAAATAACTCCCTCAGAGGAAAGTGAGAAGAAAAAATCTGACATCCAATTTTCAACTTGATTTATCAGTGTAAAGCCAAAATTGATAGTGTGTCATTACTGGGCTCAGAGCTGTCTGGCAACGTCCTATCAAAGCCTTCTCCTTCTGATTTAGCAGCACAGATCAATACAACCCTATACTGTTTCAATTTGAGAAGTATTGATTTTCTGATGCCGACTCAATACGGGGACATTCATCATCAGGCAAGCATAAAGTATGATCGAACTGAAGATTCGTGGGTTGGATTTGGTTATTTGGCTTTCAGCTCATGCAGCCATTGAAGAATTGCTATGCAGCGTTCGCATCTCTTGGTGCGTCATCCCTGACGGATTATTCAATTTTACGCAACTGAGAACATTTATTTATCTAATAATGTGCACAACTGCTTCTCTGGTAATGTTTGTTAAAACACAACAGCATTTCCAGTTGTTCCGCAGAAAATAATGTCAAAAATCAAAGCGGTGCTCCAAAGCATCACGGGAACATTTGTGTTTTCAGAAGCCTAAATGTGAAAACATTATTTCGATCATTTTTCACATGTCCCTGGGCTGTAGCACAAAGTAAAAGGAGAAAACCAATCTGGGTGCGTTCATGCTCAAAGACACACACAAACACGCTAATACAAATATATTTTCAGGCGGACATGCTAACACACACATATGCAAAGTACACACACACACACACACGCTTCAGAACGCCGCAGGCTTTCTATTTTACAGAAGCTGCATAAATGGGAAAGTTAATGTAGCATTGAATAAGACTAAGCTGCTCAGCTGTAACACTGCCTTGAGCTCATGAACATATTGCATCATTTTTCTTCTCCAGCAGGTTACCATTAAATTTGAATTTGTTGGAAGTTTTGTGGTACCATTTACAATGTGCCCCAGCTCAATAACCTTTTGTCTCAATGCAAATGTTATGCCTTCCAGGTGGTTTTCATAAATATTTGAATAAGTCTGAATGGTGGCAGAAACTTTCAGCCAAACCACCGTCTGTAGCTTTTTATTATGTTGTGTAGTTGGTGTTCATTATTATGGCATAAAGGACTTTGATGTGATGAATTTAAGGCAGCATTTGAGAGACTTGAGAAAACATGTTTCAGAAAATGGTCAGACTATGATGTTACTGTAATTAAAAGTGTTAATAATTGTTAATTAATAAATAAAAATTACACATGAAAAATACATTAATAATATGGAACTCACAATCTGACAGTCATACCCATAATAAACAAATAAATAAATAATTAATCAACCTATTAAGATTAAACAGCGAAAACCGCTTAAGACTACAGTATTATGAATCAAACTCAACAATACTTGAAAAAAATCGAATCAAATCTTTTTTGTTAGAACAAACTGTAATGAGTTATATCTTTTAATTTATACTGTAAGCACATGGGACATGAAATACGCGCTCTGAACACAGACTTAAAATAAAAATAGGACAACCTTCATACATATTTAGCTGTGAATGTGATACAGTGCAGTTCCAGCGCCGCTAATGTAAGGCTCTCTGACACCATGTCAAAAAAACAAGTTCTGACAGATGAAAACTTATGGGACGTCTAGCATCTTTGGATTTATCAAAACTGATAACAGAAGTACAATCAATGAAAGCAGCTGAGCTATGTTCTCTATTTCTGTTCATGCTGATGTTTCTTATTGAAGCGGGTAAACATGATGCCATCATGGACATTCAACCATCTGCAGTGGATTTCACAAATTTAATAAGAAACCCACAGCCACTGTTTCTGCAAATCGAGCCAATTTGGAAGGCAAATAAGTAATTGTGCATGGACTGTGTGTGCTTGTGTACACGTGTTCGTAAGTGGGTCTTCTGGCTAACAGCCAATGTTGGCAGTGAAAATCTCAATTCAGTCATCATGTGTTCCACCAACAGAACTGAAGGTGAAATTTGCTGCACAGCTATACCACAGCTATTCCAATTATGAAAATTTTGTTAATATTATTAAATATAAATATAAACTGAAATAAATTATATATATATATATATACACATACATACACACACACTACGGGGTTGTTGAATGCTTGAATCTGACTGGTTGACCAATGTTCTAAGGTGTGCAATTATTTTCAGGGAAACGCACGGCTAAAGTAGTTCTAGCAGGTCTTGACCGCATTGCAGTTCCATATCACTTCGCCAAATGATTTCAGTTATCTCAATAGGTCCTTACATCCTACAACCGCAAAAGAAACAAAACACAAAATGACACCGACCAAGCAAATAAATATAGTAAACAATAGGATGAATACGACAAATTATTGTCATGGTTTTTGCCACAAAATATGTTTTATTGTGTCCTGAAAGCGCATACTCTCTTGAGCTTTCTCTCTCTCTTTCAAATGTACACACGTACTGCATAGTACGGACACGCACTCGCACAGAAACGTTTTGTCAGCGTTGCTCTGATGAATCAATCAGTAAAATAGTGTGGCAACTTAGATACATTTCTCACCAGCGAGGTAATAACTGTGCAGTTCTTGAGGTAGATAAACTAGTTTCACTATTAGTAGAGACACTGCTGCCGTGGATATGCACAGACTCAGGTAGCCTAATTCACATATGCTTATTCTCTCTCTCTCTCAACTGCGTTAATAACTGTATCAACGGTATTAATCTGCTATCAAGGCTCAAGCCTCTGTTACTAGTTCTGAAATGACGTTTTGGACTTGGCAACGGAGGCTTGGGATGAGATGCGTAAGAAATTAGCCCCACAAATGTCTTGAAATACAACATCGGAACAGTGTCTTGAGGTGTGATAACCGTAGTATAAGCACTTCGCATCGTGGCCGCATTACCACCTCAGGTGTGCATTATTTTCAACAGCCTGACGTCAACTATTCCATACATATAGATTTGAACCAATGAGCTATTACATTATGACCACCCCCAGCCTAGAGGAATGAGCGCGCCTGGCAACCGAACGGTGCCGCAGGTGCAGTTTTTATGGGGCATATACCACGCGAGGACCGGCTTTCTGTCAGTAGAGTGTTCAGTTGCAGAATGGGAAAAGTTATCGGAGTTTGAAATTGTGATGGCACGGCACCCCGGAACTTCGATCTCAGAAACGGCGCGCCTTGTAGGTTGTTCACGTGCCGCTGTAGTGAGTCCGTATCAAAAGTGGTGCACGGATGGCCAAACATCGTACCGTCATCCAGCCGTGAGTCATCCGCAGCTCATTGTTGCCAGAGGGGAGCGAAGATTATCGCGCATTGTTCTCAGCGATCGCAGGGCCACAGTGCAACAAATAGCCAGCAGCTACAACAGTGGTGGCCAGGGCCTTCTGTGTATGGACCTGCGTAGCCGATGACCCAGTCGGGTTCCCATGCTAACCACATGCCATTGCCAACAACGCATGAAATGGGCCCAAGATGACTGGAAGAAAGTGGCTTGGTCTGACAAATCAAGATTCCTGGTGCATCACATCGAAGGCCAAGCGTGGATACACCGATTACCAACAAAGGTTGTGGCACCTGGATGCACTGTGGGGCAGACACTGGCCGGTGGCGGTTTTCTTGGGACACTTTAGGCCTCATTATCCCAATAGCACAATCCCTAACTGCTGTCAGGTATCCGAACATTGTTGCGGTCCAAGTGCACCCATTCATGGCAACTGTGTACTCTGCCAGTGATGGCCATTACCAACAGGATAATGCACCATGCCACACTGCCAGAATTATCAAGGAGTGGTTCGAGGAACATGGTAAATTTCTGTTAATGCCTTGGTCTGACATGAACCCAGTTAAACATTTCTGGTTCGACTTGGAAAATCATGACCACCCCGCAATGTACAGGAACTGAAGGACCTGCTGTTGACATTATGGTACCAGATACCCCAGGAGACCTATCGCCACCTCCTCAAATCAATGCCTGTTTTGAGGGCTAAAGGAGGTCCTACATGTTATTAGATAGGTGGTCATAATGTAATGGCTTATATATATATATATATATATATACATATATATTTTATATTTAGTATCTCACAGAAGTGAGTACACCCCTCACATTTTTGTAAATATCTTTTCATGTGACAACACTGAAGAAATGACACTTTGCTACAATGTAAAGTAGTGAGTGTACATCTTGTATAACAGTGTATATTTGCTGTCCCCTCAAAATAACTCAACACACACCCAATAATGTCTAAACCGCTGGCCCATAAGTGAGTACACCCCTAAGTGAAAATGTCCAAATTGGGCCCAATTAGCCATTTTCTCTCCCCGGTGTCATGTGACTCGTTAGTGTTACAAGGTCTCAAGTGTGAATGGGGAGCAGGTGTGTTAAATTTGGTGTTATCGCTCTCAGTTTCTCATACTGGTCTCTGGAAGTTCAACATGGCACCTCATGGCAAAGAACTCTCTGAGGATCTGAAAAAAAGAATTGTTGCTCTACATAAAGATGGTGTAGGCTATTAGACAATTGCCAAGACCCTGAAACCGAGCTGCAGCACAGTGGCCAAGACCATACAGCGGTTTAACAGGACAGGATCCACTCAGAACAGGCCTCGCCATGGTCGACCAAAGAAGTTGAGTGCACATGCTCAGAGTCATATCCAGAGATTGTGTTTGGGAAATAGACGTATGAGTGCTGCCAGCATTGCTGCAGAGGATGAAGGGGTGGGGGGCCAGCCTGTCAGTGCTCAGACCATACGCTGCACACTGCATCAAATTGGTCTGCATGGCTGTCGTCCCAGAAGGAAGCCTCTTCTAAAGATGATGCACAAGAAAGCCCGCAACAAGAAGACAAGCAGACTAAGGACATGGATTACTGGAACCATGTTCTGTGGTCTGATGAGACCAAGATAAACTTATTTGGTTCAGATGGCGTCAAGTGTGTGTGAGCTGCAGTACGGTGGCCAAGACCATACAGCAGTTTAACAGGACCGGTTCCATTCAGAACAGGCCTCGCCATGGTCGACCAAAGAAGTTGAGTGCACGTGCTCAGCGTCATATCCAGAGGTTGTGTCTGGGAAATAGACGTATGAGCGCTGCCAGCATTGCTGCAGAGGTTGAAGTGGTGGGGGGTCAGCCTGTCAGTCCTCAGACCATACATCGCACACTGCATCAAATTGGTCTGCATGGCTGTCGTTCCAGAAGGAAGCCTCTTCTAAAGATGATGCACAAGAAAGCCTGCAAACAGTATGCTGAAGACAACCAGACTAAGGACATGGATTACTGGAACCATGTCCTGTGGTCTGATGAGACCAAGATAAACTTATTTGGTTCAGATGGTGTCAAGCGTGTGTGGTGGCAACCAGGTGAAAAGTACAAAGACAAGTGTGTCTTGCCTACAGTCAAGCATGGTAGTGGGTGTGTCATGGTCTGGGGCTGCATGAGTGCTGCCGGCACTGGGGAGCTACAGTTCATTGAGGGAACTATGAATGAGCAGAGCATGATCCCCTCCCTTCAGAGACTGGGCCGCAGGGCAGTATTCCAACATGATAACGACCCCAAATGCACCTCCAAGAAGACCACTGCCTTGCTAAAGAAGCTGAGGGTAAAGGTGATGGACTGGCCAAGCATGTCTCCAGACCTAAACCCTATTGAGCATCTGTGGGGCATCCTCAAATGGAAGGTGGAGGAGCGCAAGGTCTCTAACATCCACCAGCCCTGTGATGTCGTCATGGAGGAGTGGAAGAGGACTCCAGTGGCAACCTCTGAAGCTCTGGTGAACTCCATGCCCAAGAGGGTTGACAGAGGGCAGTGCTGGAAAATAATGGTGGCCACACAAAATATTGACACTTTGGGCCCAATTTGGACATTTTCACTTAGGGGTGTGCTTACTTTTGTGGCCAGCGGTTTAGACATTAATGGCTGTATGTTATTTTGAGGGGACAGCAAATTTACACTGTTACACTCACTACTTTACATTGTAGCAAACTGTAATTTCTTCAGTGTTGTCACATGAAAAGATATAATAAAAAATGTACAATAATGTGAGGGGTGTACTCACTTCTGTGAGATACTGTATATATATATATATATATATATATATATATATATATATATATATATATATATATATATTTTGTATTCATTTTTTTTTTTTTTTCTGGCATGAAACATGAAGATGCCACAGGCTGATAGGTCTTTAACTAATTTTGTAGTGATCACATCATTATCTACATAGCACACCAGAGGCCAATGAGCCGCGCTCAACATTCATATCGGTCATGTTGCTTTAAGCAGTCTGCAGCGATCTTTCAGAAACCCTCCACCTTCCCCAGCTCCACCTGTACAGATCTGCTACAAGGGTTCATTTATGTGTGTATGTGCAGCAGCAGCATGTCTTACACGCTCACTGCAATGTCTGTAAATGTATTGGCAATAGCAATTCTCGGTACTTGCTCTGCAGCAGCAGATCTATTCCGCCAAAACCAAATACATTAACACTGCCACGTCCATTACCATGCAAATCTCTATTACCATACCAATCTCCCGAGAGTTGTCATAAAAATCCTTTTTGAAACAGTTTTATTATAGATTGTATATTTAAAAGACATATTTGCTGAAAATGTCTTTCATCTTTCATCTGTCTTGTAGTAAGGATTTTTAGATTTTATTTGGACAACAATTAAAACAAATCTTAAGTAGTAAGTTTTTGTAGTGTATATCTTCACATTATAAGGTAAGTCAAGTTTAAAGCACATTTTTAACACCAGTAATTCAAAGTGCTTTACACAGACATGATAAAGCAGAAAAATATACACACATTACAATTAAAATAGTAAAAGATTAGAAGACACAAAAATTAAATTAAGCACTATATTACAGTGTAATTTAATTGTATTAAAAGTATTGTGTTTAAATTATTACTTTACTACATTCCAAATTGTTGTGTGCTCTGGTTGTTGTTTCTTAACTTTCCTTCTTGCTCATGATGTTAAGGTAAAACTGCCACTTTGTACAAAATTATGTCTCTAGATCTTGGATTATATTTGGTCTGTTTGTGTATGTTTGCTGGGAAACGGAACTCAAGTCAGTATTTTTTTTTAACAGGACCCTTGAGACCACTGTAACAACTGCCAGGTGCTCCACTGTGACACTGAGAGGGAGTGTCAGACACACACACACACATACAGCCTGACCACCAGTGATCTGTCTCTGAGGATTTAGTGGCCTGGTGTGGTAATTGAGTTTGCTGACCTGTAGACTGACCCTGGTGGAGAGCAAGAAAATGACATTAAATAGGAGTCACATAAGAGGCCTGGTTGTGTGTGCTTGTGTCACAAAGGTAATAGTGTAATACTCGCCCCTAAAAAGACCGTACACAGACCATCAACAAGATACAAGCTATACAAACACATGCACAAATACACACACACTTACATACACAGGTGTTTCTTATAGAAGCTTGTTTCCACCACAAAATAAAAAAATAAAAAAGGTAATTGCGACTTTTTCTTACAATTCTGACTTTTTTTCTCGCAATTGCGAGTTTGCATCTCACAATTCTGACTTTTTTTCTCAGAATTGTGAGATGCAAACTCGCAATTGTGAATTATAAAGTCAGAATTGTGATATAAAGTCAGAATTGTGAGTTATAAACTCAAAATTGTGATATAAACCCAATTGCAACTTATAAAATGAGAATTGCATATAAACTTGCAATTGCATCTTATTCTGTTTTATCACGTTTTTCAGAATTGTGAGTTTATATCTTGCAATTTTGACTTTATATCTTGCAATTCAGACTATATCACACAATTTTGACTTCATAACTCGCAATTCTGATTTTATATCATGCAATTTTGACTTTATAATTCGCAATTGTGAGTTTATATCTTGCAATTAAAAAAGTCAGAATTGTAAGATAAAAAGTCGTAATTACCTTTTTATTTCATGGCGGAAACAAGCTTCCATAGTTTCTTCAACTACAGCTACTTTTATGTCTCAGTGGTTGAGTTTTTGTTAAAGAAACATATTACAATTTTTTTTTTATGTGACGGTCACATCTTTTGAAACTTTTCACTATGCATTTCTCATTTATTTGTGGTACTTTTGACTACATAATATATTAATTTAAACAGTAATATTATTGTTTTTACTGTATTTTCGATAAAATAAATGCCGCTTTGGTGAGCATAAGAGTCTTCTTTCGAAAACATCAAAAAATCTTACTGACTCCAAACTCCTGAATGGTAGTGAATGTACTATATATACAAGGATATTGTTAGCAGACTAAATTAAACAAACAAGTTATAATGTGAAAAGTGTTTTAGAGTTTATTTCGAAAACTCTACAGGCCCAAAAGTGGCCATAGTTGAGAAACACCCCCACACGTGCACACAGCTGTACCTCTGTGCTACTGTGCCCCAGGCTCCGTGTTTATTGGTAAGGATGTTGAGGATCTTCTGTTTCAGCTGATTGGCTGTCACATGATCACGATGTTTGGCAGCACTGATGAGGTGATCACACATCGTCTCCTCTTCTTTCCTGTCTGCCGCATACTGTGCGCAGTTAGACTGACCCGAAATATGGATGAAAGAAAGAAAGAGAGAGTAACATCTACAGTAAATGTCAAAATGAATCAGTTAACTGAAAGCAAGAATGATGCTACTGCATGAAGCCGAACTGAGGGATAGTTCATCCAAAAATAAAAATTCTGTCATCATTTACTCACCCTCACTTTGTTCCAAACCTGCATGGCTTTCTTGCTTCTGCAATAAGTATCAGTGTTATTTTTGTCCATACAATAAAAGTCAATGAGGTCCAGCATTGCTTTGGACACCATTGACTTTCATTATAAGGACAAAAACAATCGATCAGTTGTTCTGCAGAAGAAAGAAAGGTTTGGAATGACATGAGAGTGTTTTCATTTTTAGGTGAACTGTACCTTTAAGAACCAAGAATGTCTTTCATTACTTTACCATTTCGACATATATTGTAGTACTTTCCCCTTTAAAGTTTACTTCATACACAGAAAGAACTTAAAACAGGCACTATAAAAAGCACTGAGACTAAAAGGCCTCTCAGACTAAGGGTGACGTGAAGCAGCCTGCCGACTTTATCTTCCCCGCTACAATAAGATTGTCTTCCCACGTGGACCCCAGGGGGGATCTCTTGCTAATATTCAAAATCTAATTTGCTAACACAAGCTGGTGGGGTGCAGGGGAACAGGGAGGAGGGGCGAGGGGAAGTAATTGAATTTCCTTCCTTATATTTGAATTCTGTCAGATATTATACCTCAACATATTCTTCAAACGGCCGATAACTCAATCTCCCAGTGTCATCTCGCCTTACTATGCGCTGCGCTGACAAATATCAAACGTTATTTATCACTTCAAGGGAGGATATGAGGGTTGAAAGTGACACCAGCTTAATTGTAAAAATATCTAATCTGCTTACAAAATCTTCAATCTGCAGACGGAGGTAATAAAGAAGAGGAAGAACAAGAAGAGGCAAGACGACATCTTGAGAGGCAAGACAACATCTTCCGTTAGCTGGTGACATCGCCTATCTAGTGCCTGCTGCGTTTTATCTAGCAGGTCAAGGATCCTCAAGAGCAGTATATAAAACAACCGTTTCAGACAGGCTGTGCGTTCCAGATAAGAAACTCATCACTCCATCACTACATGTACTAGTGTGTTTCTGAGAAAGAGTCTGTGTATCCCGCATATTGATGCATGTGCCCTCAGAATTTCATATCATAGATACATGATTCAACAGTAAGTGCTGCTAAACCTTGATTTACATTTACAGCACACACTGCATCACTGTCGGGAATAGTACAGACAGGCCGATACTGATATTCTAAGTAGTTAATGTAACATTAATCTTCACATTTAATATATTACATTTAAGTTATGAGGTACAAGAGACTGTATTGTGAATACAGTCATGGCTGAAGGCTAAAGCACGCTCCTAATGGACACTGTATTCTCTTTGGTACAACTTTTAAATAATTGTTGGTTGTGACCAAAATGACATATATATATATATATATATATATATATAAAAATTTCCCCTATTTTTGTGTGAGAAAAAACATGTCTTTTTTTGTGTGTCCCTTTAAATGCAAATAAGCTTCTACTCACAGCCCCCTTTCCAGAAGAGGGCGGAGCTTTAACAGCTCATGGTTCAGAATCGGACAACAACAACAAAACTGGAGGCAAAATGTCAGAAATTGTCAGAAATTGTTCAGCCTTACATTGTTTGAATCGGAACTGGACGTTCCGGAATGGTTAGTGGATAAATTCATGCAGTTGTTGTGGAGTTGATTCAACTCATTGACAAGCATGTACTGTCATGTTAATCTTTTGTGCGAATCCAACGTTGAACTGATCTTCGTTTGTGAAGCAGTCCGGCGTAAAATAATTTGCGCAAATATATAACAGTTTATCCGACTTTATTCACCACATTTCCTTCATAATTGAACCATGGTGTCCTGGGTGGCTTAGATGCCGAGAGTCTAGAGACTCTTGGTACATCCAAAAACAGAACATTTGTAATGTTTTTTGGTGCAGACATCTGAGGGTTGTCTCCTTTTAAAATATCATTAAAAACCATGCTGTGTATTGTAAATAATATAATGATATATAGGCCTACTTAAATAATTGTGTAAGTATTAAAACAATATTATACAAATGCAAACGGGGCAAAAAAAATTTGTTTTAAGTTTTGAAACATCCGGAACACGATTGACAATAAAAAAGTGATTAATAAATGAAAGTTCTTACATACAACCCCTTGAACTGACAGAAGTACTAATGTAAAGACTATTTTCTGTCTCTTGATCGAAATATATAATAGTTTAAGACGAGACATGAATTCAATCTCTAAAAATTGTTCCATACTTTTCAGAGGGTGCTTATGTATAATTAATTAATTCAATTTCTCTGTACTGAGCTAATATACAGTATGTGGATTAATCCCCTTTAGAAGGCATGAGCAAAGGATTATGGGCCACCCGCACTGCTAGCTTTACTAGAGATTTCCTCTCTCATGCTGTATCTGATTCTCAAAATCAGATTTCATTGTAGATTATTCAGTTTTCATATGGATTCAATGTGGGATTAAGAGTTCTGTTCTGGGATTGATTATAATCTGGTTTGTGTTTTATCTGATCTAGCTACTTAAGGCTGGTAGTTAATATACTGAGTCATATTACGTAAAATATCTGTACTGTCCCTTGGAATCTATAAAATGTATATACATGCATGTGCTTTTGGTCTAAAATAATTCTCAGACATTGTCTACCTCAAACTCTGCATGCTTGTGGACGTCCTCGGCTCGCTGTCTGTTGAGGATAAACTCTGCTTCATTGGCCACTCGAACGATATGATCCTTCATGGCATGACAAAGGAGTCTAGAATGAAGAAAAAAAATAGATTTTAACTGGGAATTTAAAAAAATGGCATTCAGTCAGTCCCCGAACACACATTAAGTACACATCTGCACATCACATACAATCAATCTTACAATTCTTTGTTTTACACCCTTATACAAAATGCAATTATTCATCTTTTATGGGATCTAGGTTACTTGGTGTTAATTGTCATTTTACACATCATTATGTCTGCTCTGTTTTAATTAACAAGAGCCTTGGTGTTTTTGTGGAACGTAATACTGAGCATAATTTCTCCTTCCAGTCCCGTTGAGGGGCTTCAATCCGGTATGTTATTCAAATGTGCATGCTTCTTTAAGTGTTGACAAGCAATAAATAACATTTGGAGTGCAGAGGAGAGGAAAAAAAAAACAAAAAAAAAACAACCTAATTCCCAGCATGATAACAGTACAAAACTGAATCTAGGGCATGACTTTTCTTCTTCAGTACTGGAAGAGAAGTTATGCGGTATGAAGAGTGCATTAAAAATCCACAGCAAAACATTTAGTATTTCTAGTGTTTCAAAAGGCAGAAACTGTCATGGGCTTGGTGACTTATATGATGGTGCGAGTGAAACAGAACAGGGGTTCCAAATCAGTGGCACAGGGGCCACATACATCCCAAACTGTGACATGTTGTGGTTAATAAATCACAAATGTCCTACTAAAATCTTAATGTATAATAAATAAACTGGAATAGACTGTTGCATAAACACCGCAAGGCTGAAAGTTCCTGCATTTACTTCAGAATTAACTCCAGAAGCAAAGTTTTACACAGTACTTTAATACTTGTAATTCAGTTTGTTATTAGAACATAAGCAGACGTTCCAAGAGGCCAAACACAACATTAGTCTCATTAAATTGTTCAAATAAACTATGCATTGCATATATAGAGTGTAATTGCAGGTTTCTGGAAGAAAAAAAAAACCCTTCATTCTGACTATAGAGATCTTTTTGTTTTTGTTTCATACAATCCTTTAAAAAGACAGACCTAACATCAGCTCTCAGGGTAAGTGATTTATGTTTTAAAAATAAATAAAATAAATATGTATACACAATTAAGTATATTTATATTTTAATCACTATATTGACCATAATCATAATTTATCATAAGTATAAGTATATTTTGTATAAATTTTATTTTTGTAAACATATTTCAACCATTAAAAAATACCGTTCAAAGGTCTATAAGATGATTTAATGTTTTGTTTTTGTTTTTTTTTCATAAATAAATCTCTTATGCTCACCAAGGATAAACAATAATATTGTGAAATATTATTATAATTTAAAATTATTGTTTTCTATTTAAATATATTTTTAAATGTAATTTATTCCTGTGATGCAAAGCTGAATTTTCAGCATCATTACTCCAGTCTTCAGTGTCACATGATCCTTCAGAAATCATTCTAATATGCTGATTTGGTGCCCAAAAAACATTTACATTGTTTTTTTTGTTTGTTTTTTGTTTGACTTTTACATTGTTTCAATTTAATGCATCCATGCTGAATAAAAAATTAAAAAAATTTAAAAATATTGCTAACCCCAAATTTTTCAAATAGTAGTGTACTGTATGTACTTAACTATAGAATTCCTGGTGAAGTAGCTACTGATGAGAGATTCTCCATGGAACCACCAATAAGAGAAGACACTGTTGCTATGGAAGGGCCTCTGCCAAACAAGCTAAAACTCGGCAAAAGACATATTTAAGTCATTTAATTTAATTCCTTATTTTTTGTAAATCCCTATGAAGTAAATAAAAGTTGCTTCCAGGCCATTATTGTTGCACTCTACGTCCACTGAGGTAGGACTTGGAATGAGGGCCACTGACACAGACAGACAGAGAGACAGATACACAGACAGGTAGTGAGGGTGAATGACTGATGTGCCAGCACCCTGGACAGCGACTATCTCTGCTGACTCAGGCTTACTGTCCGTGTGTGTGTGTGTGTGTGTGCGCACACAGATGGGTCAGCAGATGGGTGTGCAGGCTCAGCCACCCTGGATCAGCTCAACAACAACGATTCAAAGCCTAAACCCGACAAACACATGGACACACACAGACACACAAACACAATCTTTCAGCGAGACAGAAAAGTAGCATGCTGGATAAAAAACAGAGAAAGACTGAAAACAAGACTGTTAATATGATGTACACATTCTCAACAAGAAGTATGTCAGAGGGTTTATACACCCACCCACACTCAACATGCTTATCTCAGCGTATTTTACACTCTGTTCAACCACTAATACCAAAAAAACACAAACTCTGGCCACACTACCGGGACGAGAGGCTTAGGGGCTAATCTGGTCCCATTCCTGTTATCAGTAATGCCATGGAAACCCATCAGCTGAACAGACCAGCACCAGATAACCAGTTTGAAGTGGCATAAGCTACAGTGATCTGAGAGCTAGTAATGATGTTTCAAAAGCAGACATGAGAGTTTACCTTCCCTCGTTGATAAGCTCAATGAAAGCCAGGCCAGCGTTCTTCTGTATCGAGTTCTGCCACTCCTGAAAGAAACAACATTTGTCATTCATATGTGGATTGTGTTCAGTTTTTAGCAGTATGCTTAAATACAGCTTGTGCAGTGGGGGGAAAAAAGTCCAGTTACTAACCCCTTTAATTAACTTTACTTACTTTTATTTTATAACCGACTTCCTTTACACACTCACACACACACACACAAACAAACATACATGCAAATATACATAAATCAGGATGCCACATCGTTTGATGGAAATGAAAATGATCAACCAACAGAGGACTGAATTTTCCTAATTCTCCGGGGCACGCTCCTAATGAGACAACGGATGGTGTCCTGGGGTATTTCATCCCAGATCTGGACCAGAGCATCACTGAGCTCCTGGACAGTCTGAGGTGCAACCTGGTGGCGTCGGATGGACCGAAACATAATGTCTCTGAGGTGTTCTAGGTCAGGCGAGCGTGGGGGCCATTCAACTGTATCAATTCCTCCATCCTCCAGGAACTGCCTGCTTACTCTCGCCACATGAGGCCGGGGATTGTCATGCACCAGGAGGAACCCAGGACCCACTGCACCAGTGTAGGGTCTGAAAATGGGTCCAAAGATTTCATCCCGATACCTAATGGCAGTCAGGGTGCCATTGTCTAGCCTGTAGAGGTCTGTGCGTCCCTCCAAGGATATGCCTCCCTCCCCAGACCATCACTGACCCGCCACCAAACCGGTCATGCTGAACGATGTTACAGGCAGCATAATGTTCTCCATGGCTTCTCCAGACCCTTTCACGTCTGTCACATGTGCTCAGGGTGAACCTGCTCTCATCTGTGAAAAGCACAGAGCGCCAGTGGTGGACCATTCTGGTGTTCAATGGCAAATGCCAATCGAGGACGTCGGGCCCTCAGGCCACCCTCATGAAGTCTGTTTCTGATTGTTTGGTCAGACACATTCACATCAGTGTCCTGCTGGAGGTCATTTTGTAGGGCTCTGGCAGTGATCATCCTGTTCCTCCTTGCACAAAGGAGCAGATACCGGTCCTGCTGAGGGGTTAAGGACCTTCTATGGCCCTGTCCAGCTCTCCTAGAGTAATTGCCGGTCTCCTGGAATCTCCTAAATGCTCTTGAGACTGTGCTGGGAGACACAGCAAACCTTCTGGCTATGGTACATATTGATGTGTCATCCTGGAGGAGTTGGACTGCCTGTGCAACCTCTGTAGGGTCCAGGTATCGCCTCATGCTACCAGTAGTGACAATGACCCTTGCCAAATGCAAAACTAGTGAAAAACAGTCAGTGGCCTCCACCTGTAAAACCATTCCTGTTTTGGGGGTTGTCTCATTGTTGCCCATCTAGTGCATCTGTTGTTAATTTCATTAACACCAAAGCAGCTGAAACTGATTAACAACCCCCTCTGCTACTTAACTGACCAGTTCAGTATCCCAGGATTTTAATTGAGTTGATGCTATTCTCTGATTAAAAAGTGTTCCTTTAATTTTTTTGAGCAGTGCAGAATTTGGTTGTTGCATCATTTAAGTGACTAGCATACTTGATGTTTGAAGATCATAGAAGGGAAATCAAGATAAATGTCAGATATCAAGATAAATGAACAAAGTATTTTATGCACAAAGTGTAAAAATATTATTTAATTTAGTGCATGTATATACACAAATGTGCATGTAACAGAGGGCATAATAAACAATTACACCTAAATCCATCTGTACAAGAACATCTGTAAAACAATAAATAAAAATAAAACCAGTGGCAAAAACATCTGTAGACAGAAATCTTTTTCCTAAAGTCTCATGTTAAGCCCAAATGAAACATCTAGCGATAGTGATCGCAGCAAATTGGATTGCTATGTATTTAAGAAAGCAAAGATCTATCTGAGGTCACATATCCGCTATCGAGAGCCAAAGCCATAAAAAGCCTGGAACTTGGCCCTGTGCGTGCGCAAGCATCTTTTCTTCCTCTGTGCACAGATCCGTAAACACAGGAGAGATGTAATTGCTGAATGAAACTGTATCCTCTTGCCCCTTAAACACAGCCATTTCCTCTCTGTGAGCACCCAGTGACAGATCACCGAAGACCTCCGTCTTGAGACCGGCCCTCTCGCCTTGCCTGGAGCGCTTTGGAGGCCTTAGGGAATGTCTCACGCCCTCCCTCTCAACGTTTCCCGGGCTCTCCTTCCTCCGCTGTCTCTCACACACACCACGGGTCTGGAGATGATTAAAAGGTGGTTGTGCTTCTCACTATGGGAAATTTTCCTCCGTTCTCTTGTTTGCTCTCAAAGGTACGAGGGGGAAGAGCATGAGCCGGGTTGGAGTTCAAAAGGAAAGAGGGCATTTGCAAAAAGTGGGCCTCAAAAATATTCTCCTGTCCTGCGGTGAGGGGATCAGGGTGAGAGAAGAGCCACTGGGGATGGATATAAACGGTTCCCTCCGAATGAGGGCATTTTTAGATACATTCCATGTGTCTTGATCTTTTTTTTTATAATTATTATTTAATTCTCTTATATTTCACAATTTCATATTATTATATTACATTTATGTTTTCTGTAAAGACCATTGTAAACACTTTTAAAAGGTGCTGAATGAATAATGCTTTATTTAGCCAGCGATGATGGGGAATGCATGGGGCAGAAAACCAAAGTCGCTTTAAACCACAATCTGGTGGTTTTAACCAGTAATATACAGTGGCCCAAAAATTTATTTAGGATTTGAGACTTAACAAAATGTTTAACTCTAAAATGTCAGAATTTACTGCACTTTCTGAGCCATTTTCACTATTGATTCTACCCAACTGGTTTTTGAAAAATTTCCTCATGCTGCATTTATTTGATCAAAAATATAGTAAAAACAGTAATACTGTGAAATATTATTTCAATTTAAAATAACTGTTTTATATTTTAATATAATTTAAAATTTAGTTTATTTCTGTAATGGCAAAGCTATTATTTTTATTTTTATATTATTATTATTAGTGTTAAAATCAGTGCTGCTTTACAAAGTTCTGTCACGAAACTCTAGATGGCACAGGCTAATAGGTCCTTTAACTCAACCTGGTCGTAATCACATTATCTTTAGGGCACAGCTGATTGGTTCCTGCTGTATCAGAAGCCAATGAGCTTGTGTGCTCAAATATTTTTTTCAGGATTATTTGATGAATAGAAAGCTCAAAAGAACAGTATTTATTTGAAACAGAAATTATTTTTAACATTGTAAATGTCTTTACTGTCACTTTTATTCATTAATGACATTAAATTCATTCAAAATATTAATTTCTTGCAAAAACTAAACCCTACTGACCTTAAACATTTGAGCGTTAGTGTGTAGATTATTATTTGAAGCCTAACAAACTTCTTTTTGTGAAATGTTTATCATGAAACATGTTAAAAATACCGCTTGCATTTATATTTCGTTAATCTGTATAACAGATTATTTTATAATGTGGTTTTAAGGGATAGTTTGCCCAAAAATTAAAATTCTGTCATAATTTACTATGGATGATTAAACCTAAATAAGTAGGAACATAAACAAAAGCTCAACCGAACCTGCTTCATGTGTGAGAAAAAAACTCTTCTAGAAGCTCAAACTTGCTGTATAACCAATGAGGTTCATTCTCGTGTGTTACGCAGCACATTAGAGCTTCCGGAAGAGTTTTTTTTTTAGTGTTCGGAGCTTTTTTTATGTTAGCTGATCAATGTTTATATGTGAGTAAAAGCCTAAATTTAAATCTGTTCATCATATAAAGCAACTGAGTTTTTTCAAAAAATTTTGACTAAACCACTGAATTCATATGGATTAGTTTTACGATCTCTTTATGAACGTTTTGAAGCGTCAAGGTTGCAACTGTGTAGGCTGTCAATGGAGGGACAAAAAGTTCTCAGATTTCATCAAAAAGATCTTTATTTGCGTTCTGAAGAAGAGCGAAAGTCTTACGGGTTTGGAACAACATGAGGGTGAGTAATTAATGACAGAATTTTCATTTTTGGTTGAACTAACCCTTTAATTTAACAACATTAGATGTAACATAAAACCCCAATGTATATAATTAGAAAAAAACTAAGAAGAAATGTCAATTTATGGTAAATTATACAATGAGTCGTTCTTTTTCACTTCCAAAAATGCAAAAGTACATTCATTCTGTCATGAAACTCATGGGAGATTGATTTGTTAATAGAGATTTGCATGGTAATGGATATGGCAATGTTAATGTGTTTGGCGGAATAGATCTGTTGCTGCTGCAGAACAAGTACCGATACCTGCTACTGCCAATACACTCACAGACATTGCTGTGAGTATGTAAGACACATGAATGAACCCCGTAGCAGATCTATACAGGTGGAGCTGGGGAAGGTGGAGGGTTTCTGAAAGCGTGCTGCAAACTGCTAACAGCAACATGACCGATATTTGTTTGAATGTTGAGCTGCAGCTCATTGGCCGCTGATGCAACAGCAACCAATAAGCTGTGCTATGTAGATAATGATGTAATCGCTACCAAATGAGTTAAAGACCTATCAGCCTGTGCCATCTAGAGTTTCATGGCAGAACTAGGTAAATATAAGGTTAGATCTATTACAGTTATTCACCATTTATAGTAAGAAAACTTACTGTTAACCAATTAACAGTTTTTACTGTCACATTTTTAGTCTATTATCGTTAAAATCACCATCTTTTTTTTTTTTTTTAACAGTCAGTGGGGTTCAAAACAATATCAATTTTAAATTTATGGACAAAAAGACACTATGAATTTTTGTGTTCAACAGAAACAAATAGAGGTTTGAAACAACACAAGGGTAACTGATAATAGAACTTTTTGGGTGAACTATCCCTTCAAGTGTAAAACACTTTTTGAAGCCACTGAATGGGCTCTCCTCAGGTTTAAAACTACATAGCACATATGCATGGTAATCTGAACAGACAATTTATAAAAAAAAATAATAATAAATAAATAAAAAAAAAATCACACACGCACTGGTGAGTATCTTTACTAGCCCTCATTGAGCCAGAAAGAGACAACACTGAGGCGCATCTGGTCTCCAAATGTTATAACTGACCCAATATGCCTCCCTCTTTCTATTTCTCTTTCACCATTCATTATCTACTCTGGAGTCAGGCGGTTTGTCACTTGGGATCGGGCTGCCTCAGCTCAGTGCTTCATCACTAGCCTCCGCTCAAGTAGAGCAGCACCCACGTGACAAAAATAAATAAGGAAATACAGGCAGATGTGGGGGTAACACTGGCCTGCCAAAAGAAAATGACATCAGCCAAGACACCGAGCCAAGTCCCGCTCCACTGTCTTTTCTCAAGTAGTCTTTGCACTAGCACTGTAACACTTCTTTTGAGCCATTTTTTTTTTCTCTCGTTCTCTTCAAGCAAGAGAGTGAGGGTCCCCAGGGGGAAGTGAGTGTGATTGTGAGGGGATTTTGGGGGGCTCAGACGAGTACGCCGTCCATGTGAAGTGCATTAGTGATGACATGTACCTCCAGACTGCGGTAATGTGATCCCACATGTAAAAGAGAAGATCACTTCCGGCCTGCCATCTCCAGCGAGGGAAAAAGCTGACACACTTGGTTTAAGAGCTGACACAGAGTTTAACACACATTGGATTTTAAACTGGTCAAAGGAGGCTGCAAGGGGGCCCTTGGAAAAGTTGAGGAAAAAAAAAATTAAAAATGTGAAATAAACATAAAGGTATCAACTTTCTAAAAAGTAATAATAAGAGTCAACTAATTTTAAAATAATAATAATAATACACAGTAAATAAATAAAGTGTCACTTGAATAGAGAGTAGTAATACAATTACTATTAAAAACAATATTCATAATAAACAAATAAATTATTATACATAAGAAGGAAGGAAGGAAATATTACACATATCTAGATAATATTTTATATGGCCTTTATATTTTAAGAAAGGGGGTCCCTCTAAAAAAGATAATTTCTGAGAGTCCGTGGCATCAAAAAGTTCATGATCTTTTTGTATATATTTCTGCTTATATTGTTTATGTACTTCCTTTATTCATGTAACTGGAAAACAATTCCCCTTTTTGGAAACAAACCAATTGGTTCTCTTATCCCTCACCACTATGATTGGACTGTCACCTCATTGCTTCACTGAATCCTTGAGTACATGCTTTTTTTGAAGTCAAGAACTTAATTGTACTCAAACTTCAATCATCTTTTAACCTTCAAATTCCAGTCACAGCTGTCAAGCACTTCTGTCAAAACTGCCCGCCAAAACGTACTCAGCTGAGAACGCAGTCATTAGCCAAAAATGTGCACCACAAAAAGCATGGGAGGAAAAAAAACGTAGTTGTAGCACTTACGCTTGAGCTGCGCACCCCAGCCAGCCAGTTTTTTTTTTCCTCCCCAGCTTTGTAACTCACAAACTTTAATGACTCTTGAGAATTTGCAGCATCTCAATCCAACCTGTCAAGAGACAGAGGGAGCGCTTTGCTTTTATCTGCTCAGCACTGCTCCCGACATCTGGAGGCCGTCCATCGGTAAATCTCTCCGGCTCCACGCTAGATCCTTTATGTATGTTTAAGCTGTTACACGAAACAGACCCAGCTGACCTCTGCGGCACCCACTGCCACTTGACTGGATAGAGACACCGGCTGTCTGTGGGCTTAGATGAATAACACTGATTAGGAGGCATAAATAAAAAAGTGCAAGATGATTATCGCTAATTTATTCATAAAAGTGACAGTTCACCAAACAGAGCGGGTCGTAAGGTCACGAGCGGTGAACGTCCCGCTGTCTGGGTGCATTAGTGCGAAGATGAAAAGGGGAAAGGCTCGAGGTTGTTGGACTCGCAGCAAGGACGTCTCCTACCACAATGTGATTCGTAGTGGGATGTGGACTGTGTTCAGATGTGCACCAAGCATTTATTAAAGTGATAGTTCACCCAAAAATTAAATCATTTACCCACCCTCATGTCTTCAGATTTTCAAACTGCTGTTTTCCATACAATGAAAGTGAATGGAGACCATAGCTGTCAAGCAGAATTTTCAGTGAATAATGACTTAAATTTCAGTTCTCACACAAAGCTATTGCATGACCCATGACCTTAGGAGACATGAAATATACCGCACAAGTCTTAGTGGCTACATTTATTGCACTTTTATTGTGCATTTTATAGTGATTTTTTGGAATTTGACAGCACCTGGGCCTTTCCACTGTCAGTGTATGGGAGAAAACACCATAAATATTCTTAAACCAGAAGATGGTGAAACTAAATCAGCCCCATGGATGGTTGGATGGATATGTTCATATATAATTATATAATATATAAGAAATAAAAGAATAAAAATAAATAAATGTGTGTTCATTTATAATCTATAAAAATAAAATAAAATTTATAAAAATAGTTGTTTTCATACATATGTGCAATATTGTTTAAAAAGTTTGGGGTCAGTAAAAAAAAATAAAATCGTGGAATTAATGTTTTACATCTGATGTATTCAATTGACATATCAATAGGCCTACATGTTTTTAGTCAAATTTATTGAATGCAGTTTACTCATTACTACTTAATATGATATAACATTTATGTTTGTGACATGTGGTGCAAACTCGTTTCAGAGGATTACATAATCTTAAACTATGACTACACTTTGAAACCTTAAAATGAAAAAAAAAAAAAAAAAATTCTGTAATTGTTTAACCATTTTGTTTAATATTTAGTTTGTTTGCTGTGCAACACAGAAGGCATTTTCTCCTATGCAGCGACTGACAATACAACCATAAGATACACCAAAGCACAACATAAATTCACAAATCACATCAATTTCATTTGTTGGCTGTACTCCAAATCTTTAGAATCCATATGTTTGTAAGGAACAGACCCGAATTTAGCTCTTTATCCGGCGATCTTTATCTTCATTCTCAGCAGCGACCGTCACAGTCAAAGCCTGCGCTCGTTATGATTCAAATTTGAAAGTTGCGCCCTCGAGAACCTTTACGACATGGTTTATGGCACTGATATCGAACACTCATTGGTTCTCACCCGTAGACATCATAAATAATTACATTTACACCCTTCTAAAAAAAGAGATGGATCTTCTGTCAGCTTGTTGAACACATTTATTTATTTTTATTTATTTATTTTTCTACCATATGATGGCTGAAGCAGCAGCGCGTGACACTGTTCTCACGGTAACCAGATCAACATTGTGAACGGAATTTTACAAAACTGAAGTGAAAACACCAAATGATCATGATAAAATATCTTCTCTTCCCTGAAAAATATACCATGAAGAATGTGAATATTTAACCAAGTCAAAAACAAAAAAAGGTAAGCAGGTTTATCCATATTCATGTCAGTGTCAGCAGATGCAAAATGTTATAAAAGGTGACAACTTTTAAAGTTAAAAAACGATATAAGTTACGTAAACGATAAAAGCTCCTTGTGGTTTCTCGATTTGATAGGTTTGAGCAACCGTAAACGACGCAAACATGGGAATTTTGAGTTTGTGATAGGATTCCTATAGAAAAATCACTCCCTGCCCGCAAGCCGCAATTCACGCTGCAGCAATGACGTCATGTGCAAACAACTTATTGGTATGTTTAGGTTCGGGATGGGGTTTAAGGATCTTAAGGGATAAAAGGGAAATTATACATTTATCTTTATGACATGAAAGTTTCATAAAAAATTAGTATTTTTATGTTTTACTGCTATAAATACGTCAATATTGTACGTTTCAACACTTTTCTAAAAGTACAAAAATGTATGTTTTGTGTCTTTGAAAGTTACGCATTTATAACTATGTATTAACAATGAGACCAGGCTGGTTTTCAAACTTGGCATTAATAATAATGTTTCTTGAGCAGCAAATCAGTATATTAGAATTATTTCTGAAGGATCATGTGACACTGAAGACTGGAGTAATGATGCTGAAAATACAGCTTTGCCATCACAGGAATAAATTAAATGTTTAAAATATATTAAAACAGAAAACAGTTATTTTAAATTTGGTGAGCATAAAAGAATTCTTTCAAAAACATTAAAAAAATCTAACCAATCCAAAACTTTTGAACAGTACTGTACACACACACACACACACATATATAAAAACTCAGTACTTCCATAGTGAATCCCTTTCACTGTCTTTTCCTCCCTCACATTCTCTTTTACTTTCTCTCTTGCTCAACCACTCATCTAAAGAATCAAGTCTTTTGTTTATTAAGGCCCTTGGTTTGGGCAACGTGTTCTAAATCAGATCCTACGGTGAGCCAGTTATGAAAGCTTTGGCTCCAAAGAGACTTTCCTACGTCTGAAAGCCATTTTGGGCCCAGGCTCTGGTTTCACCCCATCTTTGGGCAATCGATATATCAGGCTGTTTCTACCCTGGGAGCTTCTAATGGCAAGAACTCTTGGAGCTCTGGTAACATTATATGTCTAACAGGGGCGGAGGAAGAGAAAACCAGGAGCTTGAGTCTCAATGTGATGCTTCACTCGGCAATAAATCCAAGTAGATGGCATAAAAGAGATATGAGCAAAAAAAAAACAAATGTTAAATTCAACAAGGGAAAGGTCGGCTGAAATCTTCAAAAGGAGAAGAGCAGAACAGCAGGACGTATCCTGAGCGCCACAGTGTCTGGAGGACTCCACCTTTTTCAGGGCAAACTAAGAGCAAATGTACAGATCGACTCTCGAGTTATAGAGAGGAATTCATAGAGTCAGAGGTGCCATTCAACGACTAAAAGCTCCCGCCCCACCGAGCTCTCCAACCGGCTGAATTCTAAGGAAGAGATGCTGAGGTAATGGCTTCCTTATGGACTCCCGGCGCAAGAGTGATGGGCTGACAGAAGGTATGTTAAATATCTCCCGCTCCGACTACAACATTGGGACCCTGACCCCTTTGAAAGGGAAGGCTTAACAAGGGACTCCGAAGGTCAGAGAGCTGTAATATGTCACTAGGATTTAGAGGGAAGACGATTGCGGTGTGTTTACATGAGTTGGGGTTACACTATTTTCAGCCCAAGAAGGAAGCATGTGGGAAAAGGTAGGAATAACATAACCCTATAAAGCCTGCTGTATTATATTTGATACACACATTTCAAGGGCCTTTAAATTATGAACATGATCAAAACTTTGCTGAAAAACCTGAATTGTTTTTCACAATCTACTAAATGCCTTCTGTCCTCCAAATGATATTTCAAAGTTTTTCTAGTATAATTCTAAAAAGTCCACCTACAGATCATGGTACATGAGCATTTCTGCTGCTGTGTTTATAAAGTAAACATAAGAATGACTTTTATATTGTTAGTAATATTTCAAGATGCACTTAGGTTTAGTTGATTTTTTTTTTTTTTTAAATATTTATTATGTTAAAATGTGAGTATCAATTATGATACTTTTGAGGCTTTTGAGGAATGTTTATTTGTTCATATCTCAATCATTAATGTATCGTGTTGCAATATATGTTTGCCGACCACCCCCACATCCACATCATAAAACTAAGCAAAAAGATTATCTAAGACATATTATTGAAATATAGAGTGACAACTGATATTTATATTAATTTAGTAGTCTGTCATAATGTTATAAAGATCTCATTGATTTACATCAAGTTATTTCAACTTACGTTTTGGCCATTTAAATATAAGCAGCTGCACCATACAATATGTGTGCTCAATTTGAGGCCTCTGAATAAAATGAGGTAAAATATATTCTAGTATTTTCTTCTTGTAACAAAGTAATGTAACAAAGACGGTCACAAAAACGCAGTTTGAAACTGACTGTTTCCTACCGTAACAAACATGTAACCAATCTCGTCAACGTGTGAGGTGGGGCTTTTCCTGTTATTAAGGATGCTGATTTTTAAAAGGCAGCTGTCTGACTCTGAGATGGTGAACGGAAACATGGGCTGGGTACGAAATCGTACTACATACATGTAGGGTACATTACTTCATAATATATTCCACTTGAAGGAAGGAAAGAAAACGAGTGAGTGAATTCAGACACTGAGTGCAGCTTTTGCATAGTTTGTGCTTGCTGTTTACTAGGGGTGGGAGGGAAAAAAAAAAAATCGATCCAGAGAATTTCAGAATCGATTCTGAGCTTAGTTTTTATTCAGCTGAGTGATGGCACTGAGTATGCTTTAGAAACACCCGGATTCTGTTTGCTTCCAATTCCTCACACACATACACCACTCGAACCTTCCGAAAAATAATCTTTCATAAAGTTCGGAAAGGTTGAAGCGAATTACAATGACATTCGCGGGCTTCATTGCACAGAATGCGCTGTGAGAGACGCGCACTTTGTTTGATGTTGCTGTGTGGTCTTGCCCGTCGGTATTTTCCTTACAAATGCTCTACGAAGGCATAATTTATGTAGTTTGGAATGCAATATGAAACTCACTTACAGAAGGCTGCTTTCAATTTCAAATGCTGACGCTTTGTTTGTGAAGAGTGCTCGCGCATGCGGCTGTGCGCGACTCCATGTAAGTGGTTTAATGTACTTGCATCTCAAAATGATTTTATGACACAAAATGAATGTAGCCTAAACACAGTTTTGTCTTAAGGGATTAAATAGACAGGACAAACCACATTACTTATTATATTTCAAAAGAGATCCGTGCGTGAATACAGCTTATTAGATCTACCGCTGTCTATGATGTACAGTGCACAGCATAAATGAGTACACCCCCTCTGAAACTTCTGAAAGTCAGCAATTACTCAATTATTTAGAAGACATGCTAGGGTTCTTTAGAGATATAATGTTCCAGCAAGTCTGCTTAATCAATTACCAAAGAAGCATGTCAAAATTATTCAGGAAAATAAGATTTTCTTATCAAGGTGATACAAAGTTGTGTAGCAAAAATGAGTACACTCTCCTAAAAGTTACTAAATAAAACAAAATAAAAAAATTTCTGGTGTAAGTTTAAGGCAATGTTTGATAAACAGGTAAGTATGTTGAACCAAAACATTTAAAGAGAAGTAATTTCTTGACAATTCTAAGTTTTATATAGCCCACTGAATAATTCTCAGACTTAATGCTGACAACAATGGAACCACTTGGGAGAGAACTGTCAGGAGACTTATTTCTTAGCACAAAAGAGGACAGTGGTACAAGAGGATTACCAAATGACATGCAATGTTGTTTTTACTGTAGCCAAAGCACAATAAAGTCAGTTAGCCATTTCCAAAGCCCATATTTACAAAATATAGATTCTGGCAATCAATACTCTGATCTCATGAGACCAAATCAATCATTCTGGATCTAATAGCATCCAAAATGTTATGGTGTTGCTAGAGGAGGAGTACAGTGAGAAGTGCCTGGTTCCCACAGTAAAGTTCAGTGGTAGTAAAACTCTTATGAGTGTATACCACTGTATAATTTAATACACAAATTTGAAACAGAAGATGTTACCCTTTCCTCATTCCCTGCATTGTTGGGCATTCAACATGACAATGAGGATATGCATTCTCCCAAGCTGAAAAACCTTCTGTGGACATGTATTGCACTCATTCTTAACACTCTTGAGCACCTGTGGGGGATTCTGTAGAGACGAGTTGAGCAACACTCCACATTAAAGATCAGGGCATTTAAGGAGCTCATCATCCAGGAGTTGAACAGGACAGATGTGACAATTTGTCATGAACTTGTACACTCTGTGCCAAGAAGGGTCAGAGAAGTATATTGAAAATTATAGAGGGAATACTAAGTACTGGAATATTATACATTTGTTGAATTAAATCTAGGGTGTACTCATTTCTGCAATCCTTAATTTAAACAAAATTGGCTAGTTTACTTATTTTATGGCTATTAATGACATATATTTCTCAGTTTTTTTATGTATATGTTTAATACATTTTAGTTTTGCCATCTTTCCATGAAATGTATTAGCGATCATAAAGAAAATACATCTTTTGTATTTGTTCAGAGGGGGTGTACTCTTTATGCTCTGCATTGTAACAATCAAACAACAGTAAAGATGAGAAAGAAAATGTTCAGATAATCTTAAATACTGAAAGCACTCTTTGGTTATTGCTTTTAATATTTCATTGCTCCTCTTTATTATTTGCTACTTGCTTGTATGTTTTGAAGTTAAATTAGTTAAAAATTCTTAACATACAATTGTTTTAATACATTTTTTTCAATTTGTAATTATTTTAAAAAGTAGGCCTACTTATAATTACTCATGTAAGGATATGTAAATGTAAGGATTTTAAGGTTTTTAAGTCAGCAAACTAATTAATTAAAAAGAAAGAAGTAGATCAAGAATCGTTTTGGAATCGGATTGTGACTCCCAGAATCGGAATTGGATCGGACCGTGGGGTGACTAAAGATTCCCACCCCTAATTATTAAGGATGCTGATTTTTAAAAGGCATGGGCTGTGTCCGAAATCGCTCCCTATACCTTATACATTCACTATTCCCTACATTACTTCACTAATATAGTTCACTTGAAGGAAGGAAAGAAAACGAGTGAATTCAGACACTGAGTGCATCTTTTGCATTGTTTGTGCTTGCTGTTTACTAATCATTTGAAACTTAGCAAACTAACAGCTATAGTATAGTAATGAAAATATTTATCTTGAACTCTGTCATAGAAACTAGTATGTATAAACCTTAATTAAACCATTTAATAATCAATTAAAAAGTAATTTATACACTCTTTTACACTCAAAATGCTGGGT
Source organism: Hypophthalmichthys molitrix (assembly GCA_037950675.1). Classification (NCBI taxonomy): domain Eukaryota; kingdom Metazoa; phylum Chordata; class Actinopteri; order Cypriniformes; family Xenocyprididae; genus Hypophthalmichthys; species Hypophthalmichthys molitrix. The sequence goes on from CM075506.1 coordinate 22,123,991, forward strand.
TGTTTCAGCCCATGTTTGGGTCAAATATGGACAAACCCAACCGTTGGGTTTAAAAATGTAATTAAAAAATGCAAACCAACAGTTGGGTTTGTCCATATTTGACAACAGTTTGTTGTCAAATATGGACAAACCAACAGTTGGTTTGTCCATATGGACAAACCAACAGTTGGGTTTGTCCATATTTGACCCAAACATGGGTTTAAACAACCCAGCATTTTTTTGAGTGTAAGCTGTACCCACAGTTTGGAAAAACATAGATGGATGGTTCAGCTGCAGGCGCCATCTTTTGGCGAGACGTGGGAATTCATTCGGCACAACCGTCACAGTGCATTTCGTACACAGCCCTGGAGTACACTGCACATTTTAGATGTCTCTCTAATTAAACACACCTGATTCAATTAGTAAAGACCTCAGATGGGTATGTCAGATAAGAGAGACATCAAAAATATGCAATGTTGGGGTACTCCAGGACCAGGGTTGGGAAAAACTGACATAGTCAAACCAAAGGCTAATCATATGAATTACCGTTATGTGTCCGACGCTGTAGACAGCGATACATAAAACGCATGATACATTGACTTGTAGGCGACCCTGTATAATTTGCACTTCCTCTTCTTCTTCTGAATCAGTTTCTGGTTCCAACATATATGGCTGGATTAAACCAATATTTCCACTTGCCATTACTACAATTGACAGAGTAGATCAGGTAATCTGAGCTGGTGTGAGTGAGTGGAGGTGGGGCTAATTTGCATATTCATGAATCCATGTTTACTAAATTAAGCAACAGTGTAGGGTTACATTCAATCAATTTTAAGTCATGAAGAAAAAAATGTTTAAATATGTATTTAGATTTAGATATTTTGATTATCAAAGATGAGTTTCAAGGGATAAAATTATTGACTACAGAGGGACGTTAATTTCACATGTCAGTTTGATACACTTCACTTGAGGTTGGCTTTGAGAAATGAATGTGTTAATGGACAAAGTCATGTTTGTGTATTGCTTTCTGTCATCCAGACAAATATTTAAGCAGCTCACCATGACCATTTACAATAGACAATGTGTCATGTAGCTGTAAAACAACATTAGAAAAATAAAGAAAGGAGAAAAAATAAAACAACTCACCTGAGAGCATAATAACATGACTAGTTCCACCACAGAGGTGCTTGATTTCATGCACACCAGACCTGGAGGAGAACAGAAAGGAAAAACACAGAAATAAATAATTATTCACCATATTCATAAACACACAAAACCAAAACATCTGCATGAGTTAGTCAAGGACATGCCATCCACATGGCCTCAGAAAAGAATGCTGCAGATGAACTAAGCGGTCCGAAAATGCAACCACTTAATGTCACGCAAACAGCCAGGCCATTTCTGATGAGTTATGTTTTGAAGTTGAGACTGAATGTCTTTTGTCATCTGTGCGTTATGAATCAGATGGCTAACAGCTCGTGGGGTCGCTAACAGTGTCTCTTGAGAGGTCAGAGGTCATTTGCTGCATGCCAGTGTGAGATCAAAAGCCACGGCCATGGTCTCACTTGCACATATTTCAAACCTTGTTAGCAGAAGAACACTAATTATCTGTACAGATATGATACATACAGATATGTATTCTAAAAATGTGAGTGCAGAAATTAGTATAAGTATTTATACATTTTTCCCCTTATATAGAATCAGATGATGATTGAGTAAAATATGCAGTTTTAAATGAAAAGCCTGTTGTTCACTGAACATAAAGGACAGTTGGTTAACCTCACTGATAAACAAGGTAATTGTAAATGACATGTGCAATTATTGCCAGACATACAATAAAAACTTTCTCTCTCAAACACATACACCTGCATTAACATAAAACACAGCACATAGCTGATGCCCTTGTTTGCATGAGCCAGTAGAGTCAGTGAGACAGGACTCTAATGAGAGTAGAGAGAGAGAGAGAGAGAGAGAGAAAGAAAGAAAGAAAAAAAGAAAGAAAGAAAGAAAGAAAGAAAGAGAGCTCTCTGCTTGAATGTGGTTTAATGAGACGCAGTGGACGAGGTGAAAGAGACTGTCAGTGCTGGGTAGTAACTGATTACATGTAATCTGGATTACATAATCAGATTCCAAAAATTAAGTACTTGTAATTAGATTATATTACACTTTAAAATACTCGTAATCAGACTACAGTTACTTTTTCATTCATTACGTGATTACATGTTATTCTCACAATGGCAGTAAATTATTCATTGATTCTCCCGACTACTTCTTTTTTATTTTTTAAATTTTTCTTTCTAAAAAAGCCTACTGCTTATATACTGTAAGTTTAGAAGGTCTTCCAGGTTTGTGGAACTAAGTCCCACACAGCAGTTGATCACTGGATTTACAGAAATCATTAAAATGTATTTTTATCAACATTGCAGCACTGCATATCTAATAAACTCCTGACTAACACAATTATTATTTGAATTATCACACACCGAGTCATTTAACCATGTGTATGAGTGTCTTTGGAAGGCTTTTGTCTTTCAAACACATTAAAATGTACAAATTGACGTAATTTCATTTTTACATGCAATGCAAAGATTCCCCAACTTTTTTGTCAACTGAACCTCCTGAGAAGTTAATAAGTTAGGCCAATAATAAAATTAAAATAATAATACTACTAATAATACAATTAAGTTAAAGGTTCTCTGATGTCAGGTAATGGTCACATGACATGCAGGTAAACAAATAAAATATATTTTTTTATCTTTTTTAGTAAGTGTTTTATTTTGATTGCTTTTTATTTTAAAATTATTTATTTTAAATGTAAAATTTTTATGATTTAATTACGTAATAGTTTTTCATTAAATTCAAGAACCCCCTGCAGTTCCTTCACAAACCCCAGTCTGGGAAACCCTGACTTATGCTGGGTTCAGATTACACAATATTTTTGTCAGCCACGATAGTCACTGTGTCAGATTATACGATTTTGACTCCTAAAATCTTGTCGTGTTGTGGACAAGAAACAGACTACAAGTTGCTACCTGACCATTTACTGCGTGCCATCTTTAGCCACGTGCCTGCTGTCATCGAGAAGGCGGGACTATCGACTGACAGAAGGTGCCGTGAGTATAAACAAACAATGGCTAGCAGTCTTGTCGTCAGAAAATCCCAAAAGTGGACACATATCTGGATTGCATGGATATTTGGATTTCCTCCAAAGAGAACCGAGTTAATATATGTTTTATTTACCTTTTTTCACTCTGTCACGGTAACTAAAATCGTGTAGTCTGAACCGGGCATCAGTGTAATATTTAATGAACTTCATGTTGTTGATAAAAATGGAATATATTTTCTTTTTCTTTGTATTTTTATATCAATATGGTGCAAGATTATGCTATTCAAATATTTGTGATAAATGAGTTTGGTCAAAAGTAAAAAAGTAGTTAGATTACATTACCTTAAATGTGTAATGTAATGGATTACATTACTAACTATTTTGTCATGTAATTTGGAATCAGTAACTGATTACAATTTGTAATAATCTACCCAGCTCTGACTATTTACTATTGCATCACTATTACTAATGCACATATTTAGGGTTAGACATTGGAACAAACCCCTAACCCTAAGCATTTGACTTTGGCATACATGAAACTAGTCCTAGCATAAATCCTATGTAACTAGCATAAATTATAGCTTCAGTTGTGTGTGGCTTTTGAGAAGATGTGTGCTGTTACTTTTCTAATTGATCAGGCTTATGTTTTTCGTCTAGCGGACAATAAGATATAACATAACTCTAGAATCATTTCAGAGAATTTTGCAGAGGATTACTCATTTTCTTCACAAGTTCGTTTTTTTTTTTTTGTTTTTTTTTAAATAAAAAATGTAAATAATTAAATTTGTATACACACAATCTTAGGTATCCAGTGAACTGAGCTTTAAACTCACTTCTGTCTGAGAGCACCACTTGTCTCGTTACCCACTTAAACATCCTTTACACATGAATGATTGGTCCTAAACCATTCAGCCCATGAAGTTATGACCGTAATATTTCAGAGGCCAAGAGTTCAAGTCCCAACAATCTCTCTGTCTCATTTATGAGGGTGAGATGTGGCCGTGCACACAGCAATTCCCTTTTAGCCTGACTGTCGACCCCGCTCTTGTGGCACCCCACCAGGGTCCCTCTCTTAAGTCAGGTGGCAGGCCTGACCTCTGGCTCACGCTGCTGGACAAACTAAATGCATTCTATTTAAACAGCAAGTCGCCCTGCTTTCCAGTTAAGCCTCACTGGCGTGAATGTGACATTGTCAGAGGGCCATAGCGGCGCAGACTTGGGCGGCTAGCTCTCACAAGAAGCATAGTGTTCCGCTCAGGGGCCGCGCACTCAAACTCCAAGTGTCGGGAAGCTGTCCGAGGGCGAACAGGGCATAATTGCCCCCAGTGAACGAGTGTCTGGAGGGGGGCCGGGCGGGGGCTTGACCCCTAATGCCGGCCCGAGTGATGGATGAAGGGTAATTATGGGTAAATAGGGCGCCTTTGCACCGAGCGAACAGTATTTCAGCTGTGAAAGGTTGAGGAAGAGAGGAAGGGAAGGAGGTGGGAAAACAGACATCACTTCTTCTGGTCATGGGATGGTGTTAACATACTGGACAAATGAATGAGAGTCAACTATGAGGAAGTCGCTGTTATTTGTTTGGGTTTGGGTTTTTGTTTGGGGAGGACTGCAATGCAATGTAATGCACAAGCACAGTCAATGGCATTTCTCACCCTCATGTCATTTCAATCCTGCAGAACACAAAATAAGATTCTTGTGATTTAAACATCATTGGACCCCAGTGAGTTTTACTGTATTCCTTGCAGCAAAAAATAAATTCTTAATGGCCATTATAACATATTTTTAAAAATATGTTAAATATATTTTGTAAATAGCATGGGTTAAGGAAATATCATTTTAATGGTAACACTTTACAATACGGTTCATTTGTTAACATTAGTTAATGTATTAACTAAAATGAACTTACCATAAGCAATACATTTGTTACTGTATTTGTTTATCTTTGTTAACGTTAGTTAATAAAAAATACAGCTGCTCATAGTTTGTTCATGTTAGTTCACAGTGCATTAACTAATGTTAACAAATACAACTCTTGATTTTAATGTATTAGTAAATGTTAAAATTAACTTTAACTAAGATTAATAAATGCTGTAGAAGTGCAGTTCATTATTAGTTCATGTTAACTGATGTAGTTAACTAATGTTAACTAATGAACCTTATTGTAAAGTGTTACCATTTCAATTTTAAAAAGATTTCATTTAAACTTTCAGACACCAACATGTATAACAAAATGTACTTGTATGAGTATATATATATATATATGTAGTATTGTAAATATATTTAGAGTGAAAACAGGTTTGGAACGACATGAGCGTGGGTAAATGATGACAGAATTTTCATTTTGGGGTGAACTATTCCTTTAAATTTGTTTAGCAACCACCCACAACAGCCTTGCAACCACATAGCAAACGGCTAAAAACCACCCAGTGAACTTTTGCAACCTCACGGCAATGCCCCTGTAATCACTTAGAATTTGTTTAGGAAAATTAAGTCTTACAAAACCAAGGGGTCAAGGTTTGGGCAGGTTAGCGAGGTCTAGTTTGCCCCTGCTGGTAGAGTCTGTAACTACACCATCTGAGAGAAAAATGACAATTGACAAGAATTCACTATGAAGTTCATGAAATTGACACCTTATCCCTGCTTTCAGCAGGCAACCATGACTGTGACGCTTCCTAATGTGGACAGGATTAAGTACGACTACAAAGTTAAAGACAGAAAACTGGCTGTTATAATTCATAAAAATAATCATCGTTTGAGTCCAGCGCAGAATGCGTGTCTGAGTATTTCTTTCATGAAATGGCTGCCTGAGCTGTAGACACACATTTTTCCAGCATGCTGTAATGTGGAGCAACATTAGTCTGAACAAACTGGCTTTGAGCGGTGAGAGGGATGTACACTATGATTTGGCACTGAGGCTGAAAGGTAAAAAAGCCTCAAAACAGAGCCTGGAGTGTGGGTTCCCATTCAGAGAGTGGTTGCCTTGCCATGTGAGGCATGTGAGAGTGTGTGCGAGTATGTGTGTGGCAGCCAGCTAGAAAAGGGAAGTAGCTCTACGGAGGAAAGTAGCTCTACGCACTTCAGAGCTCTTGAACAAAGAACGAACACGCACGTCCAAATACACCTATAAATAAATATATAAATTATATAAACACAATTGTTCAAAAGTTTGGGGTCTCCAAAGCTCACCAAGGCTGCATTTGATTATAAAATACAGTAAAACACAGTAATATTATGAAATATTACTAATTGACAATTCTATTTTAATATATTTTAATATGCAATTGATTCTTGTGGTGGCAAAATTGAATTTTCAGCAGCCATTACTCCTGTCTTCAGTGTCATATAATGTTTGAAAAATAATTCTAATATGCTGATTTGGTGCTCAAAAAAAATAAAAAAATAAAAAAATAATAATAATATCATCAATGTTTAAAACAGTTGTGCTGCTTAATATATTTGTCAAAACCATGATGCATTTATCGGAAATACAAATCTTTTGTAACATTATAAATGTCTTTACTGTCAATTTTGACCAATGTAATGCATCCTTGCTAAATAAAAGTATTAATTTCTTTACCCCACCCCTCACCCCCACATAAAAAAAACATTGAAAAAAATCTTATTGACCTTTTGAACTCAGTAGTGTATAATGTTTCTAAACAAAAGCTTTCTTTTTCAGATAAATGCTGTTCTTTTGAACCTTCACCCTCTTATACCCGCATGATCATGTATACATATGGAGATGCAAAAGAAAAATAGACAAAGAAAAAGAGAAGGAACACAGCACCAGTACCTTCAATGAGCAACTCTTGACCGTGACTGCCCAGAAGAGTACGAGACAGGAAAGGTGCAAAGTCCACAAAGATCTCCCTCAGCAATGGGGCCACCTTCTCCAGAGCTCGCTCCAGTTTGGTGGTGATACTGTGTGGATAGACAAAGTAAATGAGACTGTGCATTAGAGAAGCTGAAAAAAAAAAAAAAGATTTTTGAAGATAAAACGTGTATTGTGGTTAATACTTAAACAATAATACAGCCACTACAGACTAAACCAAATTCACACACTAATAATAACCAGCTGTAGATAACTTCAGAGTCAACATCTCGGGCTCTGACAACAAAGAAATGTAGCAAGCCAGCTTGAAAACTACAATGTACCCTAGAGGAATCCAACCCCACTAATACAAGCATGTTAGTGGTCCCGCAAGGCACACCGGAAGCTGTTCTTGCCTCTGACCAGCACTAGTACTGACTGGAGTCCTGACAGTCAGCTAAATGAACCGAGCTGGAGAAACCTCACAGAAAAATCCAAAACAGATACAAAAGACCAAAACACAAAGGGGAGATGGATGGGAAAAGTGATTACCGTGAAATAGTTTTTTTTTTTTTTTTTTACCATCATTTTTCAAAAGGCAAGCTAACTAACTAAAAAAATTGAACCGTACTGTTCTCCACCCATGGTTCGGCACGCACTTGCACAGCGGTTCATCTCAAATCTGACAATGCAAACGCATTTATAATATGGTTTGTTGAAAATATCAACGCATTAAACAGACAGAGAGTTTTCTGTCGATGAATATGCATTCTGGCTTCCCCTAAACTATGTTCAAAAGAAATGCCGTATGCTCTAATGTGACCAGTCCTTGAGCTTGAACGGACAACTTCACACAAAAAATATGTCAACATGCAGTCTTGGCGAGTATTCTAGCAAAAACAGTAGGTTATGTCTTAAGTGAACATAAACAGTCGAGAAAGACAACACTTGTGTATCAGTATCAGTGTACTGGATCCGTGCATTGTGTCTTAAAGTGACAGCAGCCTAATATTCCTGCTGCTGTTAATCAAACAACAAAAGACAAGGAAATTACTCACTGCTCTTGACTGAATAGTTGTTGTTTTTTTGTAATTATTTGTGCTGTTGCGGTTTGATTATTTGTTCTTATTTTCTTCATTTTTATTTGATAGTATTCCATTTTATCCTGTACATATCGAACTGTACCGAAACTGTGACCCTAAAACTGTTATAAAAAACGAATTTTGAGTAATTTGAACCATTATACCCCTAGTATTCCTACTTTTTTTATTGGAATTGTGACAAAGAACAATCCTTGGCATTACTGTATTGTATATGGTATCATAAAGACAGTATTTTGAGGTATTTGGGTAGCACAATATTACCTTAACAGTAAGATACTGAGCAAAACTCCTGGGGATTTTGTTGTATTAGCATGCAAATTTCCTCGGGCTCGCTTGTCTTGGTTGCAAATATGATGATAATTAGATTGCAAGCTTTGAAAAATACATTGTTTCCATTTTTGGTGTCTTTATTGCGAAAGATTCAACACTAAAGCTATTGTGTGTCATGAAAGTAAGTGCGGAAAATAAGTGGGGAGAAAAAAAAAAGGAAAACTAATGAGACACAGGCAGCGACAGCGAAACCCATCTCTTGTCTCTCGAAGTGCGGGTTAGGCATCACAGCCTCTGCATCCAGACAGTTTCATCATTGACTTCACACTCCCAGTAAGTGCTGTCGGTTACCGCTGCCATGGCAACTGATTTGCGATTCCTGGTGCGGCGGAGGAGCCACAAAGAGTGCGTATATGTGTGTGTGTGAAGTGTAGAGGCCCCCGGAGAGCACGAGAGAGAGCCGCAAGCGCACACACTTTCTCCTGTGTAGTCAGACGGTGGTGTGTCTGTGAGATGTCTGTCACAAAGCATTAGACGAGGTGAAGGGATGGAGCCAAGGTCAGCACGGTTTCCACACACTCCCCAAAACACCTACGTGCACTGATTTCTCTGCATTAGCGTCGCGTAGCCCGCTCTGACAGCTCAAACACGCGGTGGGCAGTGAGAGAGAGGACAGGCGATATATTTGAGGTGTGGGGTGTCTTGTTTGTCACAACCACAATAATAAAAACAAGCAAAATGATCGTCGCCCGATGCCCTAAACAAAGGAAAGGCACAATGTCTGTAAACATGAAAAAACAAGGCTGAGTGCTGACCCCCTCTTGTGGCGCTGATGATAAAAACTCATGGGTGAATAAACACAACTGCATCTGATAGACAAAACATTTCCCACTCAAAAACACACTCAAATAAAGCAATACACTCTCTGAGGGTGTGTTTTACAGTGATTTTACCATGTTAGAAATCATTTAACCTTGGAAATAATCACTATAATAATTTGGAGAGTTTATTGCTTCTTTTTAAAATGGTGTCTACAGAATAATGAGACACTAATAAATAATTAAAATATATTATTAATAATCTGCCGGGAAATATGGATCTTAGTCAAGGTAGATGGTGTATTTACAATGAATGCAAATGAAGCTGTGAGAGACTGACATACATTAACATACCGTTCAGATTACGAAACTCGCCAATTATTTTCATGTTATGTTGCCGATAAAAAATTCTACTTTTAAAAATAAAAATATATAGCTTAAGTAAGGGATAGTCTGGCTAGCTGTGCATTAAATGATTTTAAAGCACAACGTGGAGGCAAAAAATTGCGCATTCAAATTGTTTAATGCACAGCTAGCCATGTATTATCCTGCTTATACCATGGCCATTTGCCAGCATTGACAAATTAAAGCTGTTATTGATGTTTGCAGCACAATATTTGAGATATTAAAAATGACGGTTATTTTCATCAGTTAAGGCTCGATCTAGCATTCTAACTGCTTCAAATCAGATACAGAGATAAAGTAGTGCGTAAGCATAAGATAACCTTTATTTGAATGAATGAATTATAGCATTTATTTGAATTAATTATCGAGAGAGATGAGAGATGCCTGTGTGAATTACTTGCGTCTGTGCAGCATCTCTCTCTACTCACAACAAATCTGTGAGTTTTATTATTTCAAAATTACCGATGTTACCCCTTCGTTGCTGAGAAATATAATTTAGCGATTTAGTAGCGAAGCTATTTTATTAATAAAAGTCGCAGGACAGCGTTGATAAGTTTCTGTGCTCCTGAATGTCTCTGTGTGCAAAGCAATCTCTGTGTGTGCGGTTAAATAAAAACAGTGCATTAATATAGAACGGCGATTAAACTGACTTGTGCATTAAACAGTTTCCAGCCAATCAGAATCGAGTATTCAGATAGACCATGGTGTAATATAAAATTCTATACCATTGTGTTTGTATAAATATAAAACACTAAAAACTAAGACGTTTATAGCTACAGGTGAATTTAGGCATCACAACATTATAATGTACTGTATGAAAAATGGATTTCGAAATTTGCTAAAGATTACATTTAACAGTCGGTGTTTAAATTCCGTGTGTAAGTATTTAAATCTGCTTCAGTCGAAGGAAACATTCTTTGTGTGTTGAGCTCAGTCTTAGAATGTGTTAGCTAGTCGTTAAGTGTGTCCCTGGATTAACTTTAGGAAGGCATTAGATGACAGCGATCTGTGTGTAAGATAAATGTGTCCTATGCTTAAGACAGAACAGTGCATATTCATATTTTAGTTTTCATTCACATAAATCTACATATGTTGTGACTTCACAATTGCAAATTTACTTTGTCCAATAGACTTTAGTCAGGTTAGACAACATATTAAATTTAACAAGGCTGTGAGGGATAGACTTACACTCTTTACAACGGCAAACTTTCATAGAGTTTTGGTCTACTGAAAGTTTTTTGTTTCTATTTTTTTTTTCTTTTCTCGGAAAGACATTTCAACAGATAAACAAAGTGTGTTGTTAAATAACAGTACAATTCATTGAACACACTGTATTCTATCCCTCACAGGCTGGTTTTCATTCCTGTATTAAACATTAAATATGACACAACCCTGATTAGGGTCACCCAGCTATGCCATTTTATAATAAGCATCAAGCTGCATCTCTATCCAGCTGTCTGTCTTACACATCAACACACATCCTAAGACTCTGATTCACCTCATGTTCTCCATGGTGTCTTCAGGCATGGGGGCCACAGTCTGAACCGCAGGCAGATTCTTGCTGGTGGCTCCATTCACAAAGCTGGAAGAAGAGGGAGTGGAAGAATCTGTGGCTCCTGTGAGACAACAAGTGAGAAATCACAGGTTAGTAACATGCTAATTTTATTTATTTATTTAATCATGTATTCTGTTTGGTTAAATTAAGACTAAATTAAGTTTTTGGTGCAACTTTAGGGAAAAAAATACATTAAAAAACAAAAAAAACAAGAATAAATATTTTTTAGACACTGAAAACAGAACTTACAGTGCAGTTTTTCACTTTACATCCAAACCAACTGCCAACCAAAACATCAGACGCACTTAAATCAAATACTCTTTCTGTTTTTTTCATCAGGTAACAACATAACTACAGAGGTGCAAGCTCTGAGAAACAAATCATCACTATTACTCTCGCCTCCCGCTGAGAAAGCAGAGCACCATTTTACATTCCTCTTATTTCTCTCTCCGTTAAAGCCACAGCGCCCTGTGCAGCAGGGAGCTTCTGATAGATACATCACATCAATGGACTGTCATCCTGTGAAACCACAAGCTGTCACGGGACATCTGAGGATGGGAAATCTATTACACAGCCATCAATCGGCATGTCAGAGATGAGTGTCCACCCATAAGCAAATACACCAAGATGAAGGGAAACGTCAAGAGGGACATTCTGATGGATTTCACTGGAAGCGCAGCTTGGCCTGATTCAACCTCAATCCAAATCAACGTCCCTTGTGCATTCTAAGTAGATCTCAATGAAGTATATAATGGACACTGGGGACTAAAAGTGTCTTTTAAGGAAAATTTGATGTATTTTTTGGTTCTCAAAATATACTGTACACTACTGTTCAAAGGTTTGGGGTCAGTATGATTTTTTTTTTTTTTTTTTTAAGGAATTTAATACTTTTATTCAGCAAGGATGCATTAAATTGGTCAAAAGCAACTGTAATGGCGTTTATAATGTTACAAAAGATTCCTTTATCAAATAAAATTTTACATATTAAAAATGTGTATTCATCAAAGAATCCTGAAAAAAAGTGTTTCCTACAAAAAAATTAAGCAGCACAACTGCTGATGATAATAATTAAATGATAATAATAATAATAATAATTGGCAAATTAGAATGATTTCTGAAGGATCATGTGACTCTGAAGACTGGAGTAATGATGTTGAAAATTCAGTTTTGGCATCAGAGGAATAAATGACATTTTAAATATATTAAAATAGAAAACAGTTATTTTAAATTGTAATAATATTTCACAATACTGCTGTTTTTTTAATCAAATAAATAAATGCAGCTTAAAAATATATATGATAAAAAAACAAAAATAGAAATGTTATTTTGAAGTTATTTTTGTAAATTGTAATATTTCACAACATTGTTTTTTTACCATTTTATTTTTAACAAATAAATAAATGCAGCCATAAAATTAATTATTTTAGTATTTATTTTATTATAATTTATTTATGTAACAGTATATGATGACTTTTTTTTTACTTAATACAAGTGGATAAACATTTAGACATTATGACATGAAACATGAAATTGTTATATAAATCCATTGTTATATAAATCTGTAATATATATATATATATATATATATATATATATATATATATATATATATATATATATATATATATATATATATATATATATATATATATATATATATATATATATATATATATAACGTCAGAGGAAATTGTTGTGTTCTCAACTGACAAAAAGTTCCTTTTCCATCAGGTGCATAGAGCCAAGAAAATACTTGAGCAAAACAGAAAAAATAGCTGACCGCACACTGAATCCAATAAAGACTGAAGATGTCTAGAAGTACAAAATTTATTTTATAAATTGCATGGTGTAATAAAGTGCAAAGTGCAGGTGAATTAAAAGCATGAGCAGACGTTTCAGCAAATTGCTATCCTCAGTATACAGCAAACAATCACCCTCTTTCTAGAAAGACAAGCAATTCAAAGCAATCAGCTGAATCTAATTGTCACAATCATCAATTAACACAAGTGTCACTGCAAGAGAGTCTAAAAGTTAACAAACATGGCACAAACTGTGTAAAATATACATGCCAAGTAATGGGGGGGGAAATACAGAAAACAATTACGAAAAACAAGCAAGTTCAAGTTCTTCATTCATGCCATCAGGAAATAAAGATTTGAGTTCAAAGATCCAAAAGGCCTCCCTTTGCAACAGTTTCTTGCCTCTGTCTCCGCCTAGGCACAGTTTGTGCCATGTTTGTTAACTTTTAGACTCTCTTGCAGTGACACTTGTGATAATTGATTAATACTTGTGTTAATTGATGATTGTGACAATTGGATTCAGCTGATTGCTTTGAATTGCTTGTCTTTCTAGAAAGAGGGTGATTGTTTGCTGCATACTGAGCACTGAGGATAGCAATTTGCTGAAACGTCTACTCATGCTCATTTGTTTTTAATTCACCTGCACTTTATTGCACCATGCAATTTATAAAATAAATGTTGTAGTTCTAGACCTCTTCAGTCTTTATTGGATTCAGTGTGCGGCCAGCTATTTTTTCTGTTTTGCTCATATATATATTACATCAAATTTCAATCTTAATCTAAGTCGGCTTTCAATTCCTAAAAAATGTAAAACATTTAAATAAACAAATGAAGTGAATTCGTATTCTAGGTATTTTCAATGAACCCCACAGAATCTCATTTTATGTTAGCCGGCCTGAAAGCCCTGCCTACAGCAATAAACACCTTCACACAAAATAGGTGTACATAACAGCTCAAGTTTTGAGAGCAAAATCTATAGTGATCACAGTGTGCAGCCTGAGGTGGACGCTTGAGATGCAAGTTCCTTATAGTCTCCATGTGGCTGCCTAACAACCTTGAAATTTCATACAGATCCTATCTTCAAGTGAGTGCAGTCACTACGGATTCAAGACATTCTCTAGGGTGGTACAAATGTGAGAAAGAAATATATAGTGAGGGGGGCCCTCTAGTGGACAAACTGCTTGATGCCACTAAATCTAATTTCCTGACCCCGAACGGGTTTGAATTCTTTTAGGAATGACATCTTTAATTATTCTAAGAATAGCAGAGAAGGGCATGCATTTCAGTGGAAATTCACTTAAGCACTAGCACGTTCAAATTAACGTCTCATTAACAACACAGAGGGCGGTTGTGACCGTAATATCAGAGACCAGAGAAAGTCTGTCCTTATAAAGTTACCAGTTAACAACATTATAGAAGAGGTCAAGTTAGAAGGTATTGAGACATGATAGGTCAGAGCGATGCTTACCTGTAGTGTTGATCATGCTCTTGGGTGTAGCTGATGTAGCAGCAAAGATGTTCGGGGTGCTACCAGAGGTCAGGGCACTGCTAGAGCCAGAACTGCCCACGGTGTTCACCGTCAGGCCCGACAGAGGCTTCTTGGCCTGTACCACCACACTCCTGCAGGAGGGAGGAACAGAAAAGAAATCTCTTGATGCAGCTGGCAAACTGTTCTTATAACCTGGCCAGAACAAGGAACTGGGATTGGCAGATGTGTAAACATGTAATCAAACAGAGTGGATTTTACCAAGCACTTGCCAAAAGGGATGGCAAGTGAACTATAAAGGCTTCCAGATTCTGCAACAGTGAAAAAAAACATCTAACAAAGCAAAATACAACAGTTCACCTGCAACAATAAATACACATGATTGCTTGTAAAATCAGTTGATTAGGCAAAGGGAGATGGACGGCAGTTTTCCACAGTCCAGTCAGGCTGGATGAAAGTGGCCAGACTGAACCGTCACAGTGGCAAAGGAAAGACCAGCAGGCAAAGTAAACATCCTGCTTTCCTGCCGGCCCGTGCTTGCCTCCCGATCTTACGTGACGAGAGCTCAGGGCAAACAAACAGTAAAATCAAAAGCAGTGACTGCTGGGTTTTTTGGTATGTTTCTCTTTTCTGCTGTTTGTCCACTGCTATGCCTCAACATAATGTCAAACTCAGAGAGAAATTCATCGAGAGATGTTTTCCAGGTGCGTCACCAAATTTTGCTGTTACTATAGTGGTGCAGTCTTGAGGTTCTCACCTTAGAAAACCTTAAACAAACTGCAGTTTTATTAGCAAAATATTGATATTAATATTAAATAAATAAAATGTAGTTAAAAAGTGTTATATTAGATTTTTAAGAATCGGATCAACAATTATGTTTTTTTTCCTATCTTGTTGTTTATAATATTCATTTAAACAAAAGTCAGTTCCTCAATGACATTATCATTCAGGAAGTGACATAATTTTGTGGGGAAAAAAAAACATTCAGCAATGGATCTGATCAATTCTGTTGAATTATATGGTTTTAGTTGGCTTGTATCATTTCAAAACATCCCATTCTATTAAAAAACATATCAATTATATTATATATATGCTGGGTATTATTCTAGTCTTTGCATAAATAATCATGTTCAAATTAATTAGGTGCCTGAGCAAGACATCATATGTCTGAAAGTTTAGAACATGCTTTTAAAATACTCCCTTAAACACATTAATTTTAAAACAAATTTATAGAAAGTACTTCCAAAGGTATGGCATAACAGTAATGACCCTCCTTTTGCAGGACATAGGCTAAAATGACAGTACCAGCAATCATCTTGTCATCCTTCTTTGACCTTCCCAACACTGGCCAGCTGCAATCTCTGGAAAGCTAATTAAAGAAATGGTCTCTAAATATAGCTGCTAAACATATTAAATCATTAAAAAGGGACTAAATACACTAATCAACTTAATTATGCCTTCAAGAAATTATATTTGTTTTTTCCAGCTTATTTATAGATGAAGCAGAAAATCACATGGTTTCCAGAGGCAACAGTCTAACGAGCTGAAAATAGCGCTGGAGATGAGCAGGATCACGAGTTCACATTAAACTCTTGACCTCGCTGATAATCTCCTGTATGTTTCCACAGACAATCTGGAGCTTCGCAGATTCATGGAAACTCACCTTGGCCTAATAGCAAAGAGCAGGAGAGGATTAGTTTGATATTATACACATGACAGAGTCAAGTGCTTTGGAGGATGGAATGATATTTTGTTTGTGTTTATATCGGTCTGGTTTTCTTATCGCAACTTGACGTGGTTCGACACGCTGGCTGATACGGAGATCTGCGTGTTTTCGGTGATGTAGCGCAGGGCTGGTTCTAATGTCACCTGCTAAGCCTCCTGATGCCGCACAATGTGACCTCAGAGCAGACACTGTACAGAGAGAGGATGGAGCCATTAGAGCACTTGTCTGGGACACTGCGACTCGTCCCGATGGCACGTTCTCTTTAACGTGGTGGCGTGACACAGAAGGTTTCTCTGAAATCGCATGCGAGGAAACAAAAACATTCTTTGACACGTGCTTCCCCTTAAGCACTACAAACAGAGAATAACAGACCCCCAAAACTGTACATGTCTACTATTGTCTCTATGACTTATGAGGAGTTAGTCTTGCAGGTGCAAATACTTACACTACTGTTCAAAAGTGTATATATATATATTTACATTTTTGAAAGAAATCCCTTCTGTTCCAAGGCTGCATTTATTTGATTTAAAATACACACTAATGTTGTGAAATATTATTAGAGTTCAAAACTATTAGTTTTTTTTTTTTTTTTTTTTTTTTTTTTTTATATATTTTAAAATATAATTTATTCCTGTGATGCCTGATTTTTCAGCATCATTACTTCAGTTTTTAGGGTCACATGATCCTTCAGAAATCATTCAAATATTCTGATTTAGAGCTCAAGAAACATTTCTTCTTAAAATTAATGTGCTTTTTCCAAAGTATTTCTTTGAAAAACGGTAATACAGATGACCTTTCAAAAGGGAACTCGCGCTGCGTCCCCTAGGGGTCGCTATGGGGGATGCCTCGGGCATTACTAGTTTCTGAAGCATGAGTCTAAACACGACAATGAACTTGACATTGGCAGGTGGCAGCCTATGACATCAACACCAGCGCAACCGTAAATATAAAAGGCCACCTGTGAAATACGTCATCCTCTTTCTTTTTCAGGGTACCTTTTTGTTTGAATGTGTGTCTGAACAAGACTATTATGGCTAGCACTAGTGCTAAGTCTTTTAGACAGTGTCTTTCTCCATGCTAGCGTTATTTGATACCTGATGACAAACACGATATGTGCGTTATGTGCATGGGCGAGGAGCATGCACGCTCAGTCCTCGAGGGGGCTGTTTGCGTGCATTGTGAGTGCCTCCCTATGAAAAAGCTTCGGTCTCGTTTTTTCCCTTTTCTCGAGGGAATCGGGACAGCCATCTGTGCCTCGTGGTTCAGGACCTGCTGCAGCTGAGGTGAGTAGGAGACTGAAGTCGTGGGGCTTGCAGATGAATTTGAGAAAGGTATGAATATTTCTCATTCATCTGCAGCTGACGAGATAGAGCTGACAGATTGTGATGATGTGTTGTCTCTTACATCATCTGATCCAGCAGCGAGTGCGCTCCTGGCTTTGAGTCATGACGAGCAGGACGAGGTTGATGAGATCGATGATATTTCCGAGCGCTCTCAGCCTGCCTGCCCCACATATGACAAGTTATTGGAAGTTATGTCCTGCAGTACGACGAGATTAGATCTGCCATGGAAACGTAAAAAGCACAAGCTCCCTCGTAGCCTCCTCGATGAATGTTTCATGTCGGGACATGATTGTCCAGCTCATACGAGCCTTCCCTTTCTCCCAGATCTTCACACTGAGGTGGAGAGATCTTGGGAAAAGCCATATTCAGCCCGCATCCATCGCACTCAGGCAAATTATGCTGATGTTGAGGCATCCACAGGTGAGGCATCCACATTGAAGGCTTCGTCTCTGCCTACTAAACCGTTGTGCGTCACCTCACGCCTCATGGCTGTGTTACAGGCCTACCAGACTGATCTGCTGAAGGACCTGGACCAGGGCCAGGGGCTCCCCCCTGAGGCGGTAGAGGAGCTGTGCCGCACCACAGATTTGGCTCTGCCACTAAACAAACTGCCGCCGCGATCGGTCGATCTATGGCGGCTATGGTGGCTGCGGAGAGACATCTTTGGATGAACCTGGCCGACATCGGGGAGAAAGAGAAAAACTGAGCTTTTTTGGCACATCCGTTGAGACAGTAGTCGGGAAGTTCAGAGAGGTGAAGCCATGCTCCGCTGCTTTTAAGACCTTCATATCGCGCCGGTCTAGGTCTCAGCCCACAAGGGGGTCCGCTAGCTCTACCTTCGAGGAGTAGAGCGCAGAGGCGGTGTGAAGCCAGAGGGAAAAGAAAAGACCTGAGGGAAGTGATCTAAAAGAAACGCTGTGAGCGTTTTAGGGTCCCAGAGGCAAAATAACATCTATGTCAGGTGGGGCTCTGACACGTTTTTACATATAGCCCTGAAGCTGGACCTATGATGTTTTTGGCAGTTTGTTTTTATTCCAAAATCTTCCTTACTGATGGTTCAGCATTACAGGCTGGCTTTGAATGCACTGTCATGCCAGGTAGTCTATTAAGTAGTGGGCTCTCAGTGAGTCTCCTGAGTTACTGTTTTCATGGCTTTTTATTGTGTGAATATTTTTGGGCCTCCTCTCACTTGAAAGTCATTACACTGAAGCATCTGCTTCCGAGGGCTCCGCTCAGATAGCGTCATCAGGTAAAAAGCTTTCTGTAAGCCTCCTTGGTAAGCTGTTCTGAGTTTAGGACGTTATTAGGCCTCCTCTTGCTTGGAGAGTCATCATGTGAAGCCTCCGTTTGCAGAGCTCCACCTCTGGTGGTGCTGGGTTATCAGGCTTTTTGAGCCTCCTTGGCCACTGCCTTAAGAAGCGCTATAGGCCTTCTCGATATAGAGTTATTTGAGCCTCCGCTCTTCGAGCTTCACCTACATACGGTATGAGTTGGTTAGGCTCTTTTGAACCTCCTCGAGAAGCCGTTTTTGGGCTCTCGAGTCCCTTTAGCTATTGCTTAGGTTTGGAGTGTTGTTATGGTTCTTTTTCTCATATTTGTTTTTCTTATGAGGCTCCTGCTTTAGCAAGCAGTGTTATTTGCTCTTTGATCTACTGCTTTATAGAAACTGCTCCTCTGTGCCTGGGGCGGAGTCAAGTTGTTAGGCCCTCTGTGTGCCTCCTTGATGGGAGCTTGGCTGAGTCGCTAAGCTTTTCTGGAGCCTCCTGGCTGCTCTTTTATATAACATTGTTAGGCCTTCCCTTTTTAAGAATTATTGATCATTTAGGCCTTTGCTCCCCTGGAGCTCCGTCCCCTTGCATTTTTCCGAGTTGTAGGCTCCCTTTGAGCCTCCTTGGAGCTGTCTTGGGTGTAGAACGTAGTTAGGCCTCCTCTCATTTTTGAGAGTCAGCTTATTGAGGTCTCTGTTCTCGGAGTCAGATTTTGGTAACCGTAGCGCTAAGTTGTAGGCTCTCCTTTTTGAGCCTCTTCTGGTGCATTTACTGTAGGTTGGGCTGAGCCTTAGTGTCAGGTTTGCTAGGCCCTCTCTAGGCCTCCCTGACAGGCTTTGATTGTAGTTAGACCTCCTTTAGGCCTCCGTCCTCCAAGCTTGACCTGGGTTTAAGTTGTTAGACTCTCTGCGTGCCTCCTTGGTCACTGTTTTAAATTAGAGCATTGTTAGGCTTCCGCTCACTGTAGAGAGTAATTTTATTAGAGGCCTTTGCTCTTCCAAGCTCCTCTCTTTATTATGTGCAGCTTGCTAGCACTGTTGTGTAGCAGTCAGAGATTAAGTGTTATGCGAGATGTCCTGAGAATGGGGCATAGTTGGGTCTCCTCTCAATTTAGAGAGTTGTTATGTTGAGACCTCCGATCTTGGAGCTCACCCAGGCAGCTTGCTAAGTTGATAGGCTCTCTGTGAGCCTCCTTAGCTAGTGCAAACATTGTTAGGTTTCCTCTTGCTAGAGAATTATCTTTTTGAGGCCTCCACTCCTCTAGAGCTCCACTAGGATAGCAATTGTGAGTTGTAGGAGAATATGAATGTAGTTAGGCTTCCTCTCTCTAGAGTCTTCCTGTTGAGGCCTCTGTTCTTGAGAAGCTCCAGTCTATGATCATTGCTGGTGCGCTTTAGGAATGAGGACTCATTTGAGTACTTTGACTTAGCTCAGCCAATAGGGCATTCAGCCCTTCAGCATAGCAGCGTGGGTATTCCGTTCCAAACAGTGACCCCCCTAGGGGATGCAGTGCAAGTTCCCTTTTGAAAGGGAATGTCTCAGGTTATGCATGTAACTATGGTTCCCTGAGAATAGGGAACGAGATGCTGCATCCCTTTGCCATGCTTCATCACCGCACCGGTGATGATGTCCTAGGCTGCTGCCTTCCAACGTCAAATTTACTGTTGTGTTTAGACTCATGCTTCAGACACTGGTAATGTCAAAGGCATCCGCCATAGTGACCCCTAGGGGGACACAGCGTCTTGTTCCCAATTCAATTTGAAACAGAAATCTTTTGTAAAATTATAAATGTCTTGCTGTCATTCTTGATCAAATATAATACATCCTTGCTGAATAAACGTATTAAATTATTATTTTTTTTTAAATCATACTGACCCCAAACCTTTGGTTCAGTAGTGTAAAAGTGTTCTAGAATATAATTTGAAATCTTTTTGGGGCATTTGTGACGATTGACAGACTCTGGTCAATATTTATTTATTTATTTAATGGAAAACAGCAGCCAGGACATCATTAAAAAATAATTCCTTTCGCATACCACAGCAGAAAAAAGTTATTAATTATTAAAAGTAATGAAATTAATATTCATTAAATTTAAAGTTATATGTGTAATATGGACATTCTATTGTTACTGTGCATTCAACACAGAATTACGAGTCAAATACTAATCCTGAATCTCAGTTTCCATTTTATCTGACCAGTTTTGAGCATAAAGATCCACAAAGCAATGCTTACCCTCTCCCCCCGAGCATACAGTATTTATTACTCATAACATGTCGGCTTCTTGCAGGTATTTGACAGGTAGAGTTGATAGTATTAGACTGATAAACAAGCTTCTAATAAAATATGAACACTCCTCATGAATTATTCATTGGCTGGGGCTTGTGAATGATGTATGAATTATCCACTGCATATATTATTAATAGGATTTTTTTTTTAAATTGGCTTACTTTGAACAAAGCATGGATTAATCTTGGGTAGACTATGAATATTGCAAATAGTTTATATGTTTTATTTGAAATGGCTATTAGGATTACAAACAGTTTTGGTGCATACATGAACATTAATAAAAAATCTTTAAATGTGTAGGTCTTATATAGTGGCAAATTATATTGGTATCACTCAGTTTATTAGCATACCATCCACTGACACTGACATGGACTCATGTTAATGTATAAAAGTGTTTCTCCACCAAACTCTTTGATTTGAATTGACTTTCAAAGCCAAAGCAAGTCCTTCATGCTGGCGGCCTCATCTGCAAACATGGCTTCCTGGTTATTCAATACTAATTGAAAAAATTCACCTTGGGAAAGTCCCAGAAAGATGGTGATGGGTGAGTCGGTCCTCATCTCTCCTGTGTTTGAGGCTTTTTTTTTTTTTTTTGATGTCACTCCCAATCTATTTAGGTTCTGACAGACAATCGAAGAAGCCTGTCCACGTCTGGCATCTCATTTGGTGGCAGGTGGCAAACAATTAGACACAGCAATTTCAAGGCCGGCAGATGACATTAAAGCATGCGGGAGTGAGTGGTACGACTCGGCGTCAGCGGACAGCCTATGTGAAAGCATTTCAAAAATAATACACTCTGCCATGGCAACTCATTTCTGCCTGCCAGCCTCTATTAGGGTGCTGAGGGGTGAGGACGACAGGAGGGGAGCTGGGGGCGCATGGGGCGCTTCTGTTTAATCTGTCATCAACGCCCTGGAGACCCTCCCTAACACTCACAAACACATTTACACACACACCACCTTTACTAGTCAGCAGGCACACCTCATCTGTGGCGGTTGCATGCATTACTGCAGATCCATTGTTCCTGTGACTCAATATCTAAGCAGCGAGAAGCACATTGTTTGGGCCTAATCTCGCAGGAGACATATTTTTAAGTATTGGAACAAAGTCTGGCGCACATTGTAACTTATTCTGGCAAAAAAAACAGTAAGGGGTCATTTAGATGACACAAAAAAACTAGCAGCCATTGTCAGAGACGTTTACGGACAGGTTAATTGTTGATAATACAACAGAAGGCAGGCATTTAACATATTTATGTACGTTTGCATAAACACTAAAAAGTACATCTTTAGCTCATTGAAAGCATGTAAATGTAATTTGTATAAACAAATCAACTTGATGTAAAATTGGTTACAAATCCTTTTAGGTTCATAGAATATTGAATTCATGGAATTAATAGACTTCACTGTATTTAATCAATCAGATTATTTAAATGTTTTAATGCTGTCACACAGTGTGTAATATTTAGGAGGATCTACTGACAGAAATGCAATATAATATACATAATTATGTTTTCAGTGGTGTATACAGATCTTACATACTGAACCGTTATGTTTTTATTACTTTAGAATGAGCAATTTCTACAATTTCTACATCTACATACAACGCGGGTCCCCTTACATGGAAGTCGCCATGTTTCTATAGTAGCCCTAATCCTGGATAGCTCTTCTGCCTCTCCTCGCCCTCTTCCTCTCCCTCCTCCTGTTACCTGCAATTCATACTCTGGTTGTCCCTGACTCTGCAAACGGGGAGAAAAATGTCTGCTAACGTTATCTCGCTGTCAGATTAAACGCCTTGAACAGCATAGCTATTTACCATTAGCTAGCTGCTTCACTACTCTTAGCTTGTACTAACTAGCATGCAAAAAAGCTAGCTAAAGTCAGCAAATAAAACACTGACACAACGATGAACAAGTAACAATAATTTTCGAATAACATATCGTTTTATTGAATAATTAAGTAAATATAATTTCTTAATTTATATTTGTAAAGAAACCTCATTGCTTGACTGGCTACTCTCTGCTGTCTCAGATGACGACATCTTTGTCCTGTGTCGGCCACCGTAGCTTCTCTATGTGCTTCGAAAGGGAGGGGTGAGCGGTGGACTGAGCCAATGGTTGCAATTTGCAACCTCACTGCTAGATGCCGCTAAAATTTACACACTGAACCTTTAATAAATTTGCCTATTTTTGCAACTTCATTCTGTTCTGTGTGATTCTTGGTGTCGTATTCAACTCATTAAAATGTTAAAAATAATGACAATCTAACATTAATTAATTTTATTTAATTTGCTTTCCATGGAACAAAAAGAAAGTATATATATACGCTACCAGTCAAAAGTTTGGACACGGTAAGATTTTTAATGTTTTTAAAAGAAGTTTCATCTGCTCACCAAGGCTGCATTTATTTAATTAAAAATACAGTAAAAACAGTAATATTGTGAAATATTATTACAATTTAAAATAACTGTTTTCTGTTTGAATATATTTTATAAAGTAATTTATTCCTGTGATCAAAGCTGAATTTTCAGCATCATTACTCCAGTCTTCAGTGTCACATGATCCTTCAGAAATCATTCTAATATGCTAATATCGGTATTCTATAAAAATAAAGATGCAATATGCATTTTATTATGCATTCTAATTCTGACATCCAAAAGCACAAAAAGACAGTTTTGTCTCTTATCCTGTGAATTTTACCCATTGTCCTCCATTTGTTACCACTGTTTTTCTGCCACCACAATGCACGCACAGCTGCAAGTGACGTAACTGTGACTTCTGCTCCCAAATGGTCTCTTATCCAAAGATACAAAATTGTATACATGTAAACATCATGTGCAAATACAAATGAGATCAGGCTGAACAAATTGCCAAGCGTGCTGTCAAAGACAAGAATTACACCCACTTCGCATCCAGCTGGAGATAACTTTTAGTCAAAGTGAACAGGTTATTGTCAAAAAAAAAAAAAAAAAAAAAGTTTCCATTTACACTATTTCTGTTTACATATGTGGATTTGAACAGCAACAGCTTTGCA
This sequence comes from Hypophthalmichthys molitrix, assembly GCA_037950675.1. NCBI lineage: Eukaryota > Metazoa > Chordata > Actinopteri > Cypriniformes > Xenocyprididae > Hypophthalmichthys > Hypophthalmichthys molitrix. Next base: position 22,147,978 of record CM075506.1, read on the forward strand.
GCTCAACTGAAAACATGTGTTAAGAGTAGAGACAAATCACGGTGAGATTTTATCTGGCCTTGGAATGTAAACACACCACAAAACACTCAAACACATCTCTGAGACATTTTCAAACACAGCAATTCTTCGTGATAGAAAGTATGGGGAATTTAAAGTGAGTTATGGCTTGCTTATGACCAAGAAAATCATTATGGCCATTCCTCAGGGAAAAGACTAATCCAAGAATTCATCATGGTTTGACTGAGATGTATTGTGTAGTGTTTAAAGGCACGGAAGGGATCGCATGCACACAGAAAAGGTCACTGTACTTTTAAGGGCCTTGTACGTATACATCTGCAGTATATGGGCTACTGTAGTGCTATTGGTGACAAGAAACATTCAATCAAGATAAAGCCACAAGAGTTCACATTCGGCACCCATGCTGATGTATATTGCTGCCACCTGGTGGAGGTTCATATAATTCCATTTTACCACAGTTACTGTATATCCCTGGTTTGATACAAATTTAGTTCAGTCAACAGATTTTTCAGCACAACACCGATTACCACAAAAATAACTGTTATTAAAAATTTAAAAGCATAAATGTAAAGTTTATAATTTTATAAAAACACTGAGAACTGAACAGAGCTGGAAGATGACATCACTGTTTTCTGCAAAACTGCTACATAGATGAAATTAACTAATTTAATAATTGATGATCTTTACAATGGAACTGAATCAACACTGAACTGACTTCAGCTGAACAACATTTTCCTGTTTATCACTGTAAAGATGCTTTGAAACAATCTGAATTGTATAAAGCGCTATATAAATAAAGGTAACTTGACATTCATTAATTCCTCTGTTAAAACGTGTATTATGAGCTGTAAAGCTGTTTAAATCATAATTTTTAAGTAGTTTCAGGTTTTTAGGTTTTATGTCATGCACTGTCGTGGCAACAAAGTTGTAAAATTGAATATAACTTCATACAGGTTAGTAAGTTGTTGTTTTTTGTTTTGTTTTTTCACACTAAAATCATGTTAAAACATTGTTTACACACTGTGGTTGTGGCTATACTATTGAAACAGTGAGTATTTTAATGTTTACAAATTGGCCCCATTGACTTCCATACTTCATAAGTGCCCTGTAACCTAGATTTTTGCTTTTTTAAAAGAAAAGGAGGGATGAGTAGAAATAGGCCTACATTTTTTTAATTTTTGACACATTATGGCAAAATGCTGTGGATTGAACTTAAAGGTTTAGTTAGAAATAGTAAAATTCTGTTATTAATTACTCTCCTCATGTCTTTCCAAACCTGTAAGACTTTTGTTGATCTTCGAAACACAAATGAAGAACTTTTTGATGAAATCTGAGAGCTTTCTGTCCCTCCATAGAGAGCTACATAACTACCACTTAACTACATAACTACAAAGTCCATAAAGAGATTGTAAAGCTAATACATATGAATTGAGCGGTTTAGTACAAATTTTCTGAAGAGACTCGATCGCTTTATATGAGATTGAATTTAGGCTTTTATTCACATATAAACATTCATCAACTCACACATCAGTTGTGGTAAAAGGAAGCTCAAGCATGTTTGCTTGGTGTGTGTGAGAACCAATGAGGTTTATTCACGTGTGTTACGCAGCACGTTTGAGCTTCCAGAAGAGGTTTGTTCTCACGCGTTCTCTTCATTTGTGTTCCGAAGATGAACAAAAGACTTACGGGTGTGGAACGACATGAGGGTGAGTAATTAATGACAGAATTAAAATTTTTGGGTGCACTAACACTTTTACTTGTACTACATCTCAAAATGTCCACATTGTGACTATGAGAAGATGGTACCTGTCAAAGGAATGGAACTGCATGGGTAACATGGCTTGGGCTTCCCTCTTCATGGCCTGGTGGTCAGGGTAAGGCAGGCTGTCTGGCCCACTCTCTGTGGTCTCCACAGGAGCAGCTACCAGGCTCTTCAGGATTTCCTTGACATTGATGCCTTTGTTGGACTGGCTGATGCTGGAGATGGACAAAGCGGGTTTGAGGAGCTTCACGGGTGATGGCTCAGTCAAGCTTTCCTGTGACCTGGCCGCTGATGACAGGGTGCAGAACAGTCCGCTCATGCCGTTCGGACCACCCATGGCGAGCTCCAGGTCGGCCCCGTTCATCACACTAGATACCTGATCGTCGCCCAGTCCTGAGTCAGAGTGAGGGAGGGATGACTCCTGACGTGACTCCTCCAGCACACTAAGAGCTTCCTTGCGACCATCAGAGAAGGCTGATGGGTGTTCTGAAGGTCACATATCATAGTGCAGAGAATTTAGAATAGAATAGAATAGAATAGAAATCAGAGATGATCAGAAGATGATCACTGTAATTACTAGATTTTTGTATCATTTTATCAAATTTATTACATTACAGTCTCACTCACTACCTGTCATTAGAGGACAACTCAATACCACAAAGATTAAAATATATATATATATATATATATATATATATATATATATATATATATATATATATATATATAATGCATTAGGGCTGTCGATTCAACTCGTTAATTAATTAGTTATGGGGAAAATAACGCGTTAAAATTCTAAACGCATTTAACGCATCCACCCAGGCGGTGATCTGAATACATTTCATACAGTTGATTGGTGATGAACATGAAGCAGGGCAGCAGGGCAACACAGCTCACAGCGCGATTCATTTTTTCCCAGTTTAACACATTCAAAATATTAATGTACTTAACGCAGCATCCATTTTATTCTTTCATCCTTTTGGCTAGCATTACAATATATGATCACGCTCTTATTCATGCAAATTCTTTTAAACCATTTAAACGCGCCAAAAGAGAAAACGAGAATGCGCTGTCTGTGAATGTCCTGTCATACACACGACGCACAGAAAGACGCGCATCATCGTGCGCATGGATTTCTCTGTCACACTTGAACAAACAATAACATGCACAATAATGCCAAAAATATCCGTTCAGTCGAGTATCCTTAAGTGTTAAATCCTTATGAGTTAAATAAAGTCTTAAAATGAAAGTAAAGAGCTGTGAGAAAGTAGAACGCGTGTGAGATCTGCGTCATGTGACAGCAACCATTAATGCCGTCTGTCATTGAAGATAATGAAAGAACAAAGTTAACAGAGAAAATTACTGCTCTTGACTAAAGAAATTTTGTAGCTTTAATAATGATTATCTATTATTTCATTTAGGCTATAAATTATGCAGTGCAGACTGTTTGGTAACTTTATTCAATTTCTGTATTTTTCCCATCTGTTAGACAGGTAGGAAAGGCACTGGTAAATATGACATTTATTATGGGTTTATGTGAGGATTGTTCTAAGTTCACTTAAATTAAAAGTTGTTATCAGTGATACTGGCCTTCATTCATAAAAAGATGCCATTAAACAAGTATTTAAAATATACTGTCTTCATGTTGTTTCATGTTGTATTAATTTGGAGATTAACTGTAAAATTAATACATTATAAAATATATTAAGAACGTATAAAAACGGAAGTGTTTTTAATTGTGATTAATTGCGATTAATCACAGAAGAAATTGTGATTAATCAAGTTAATTTTTTAATCGATTGACAGCACTAATATATATATATATATATATATATATATACACACACACACAGACACACACTGAACTTTCTGACCTTCAAAAGTACCCAACGTCAGACTCTTTTATCCTACATAATAAGTTCTTGCAAACAAAAGAAAACTCTGTCTCCAATCTTGTTGTTCTCCAGATGTTGGGCATTTCTCAGTAATATTCATCAAGAGCCTTTAGCAAGGTCACTGGGCCCGAATCAGTCATGAAGCACGTCTGGATGCCGATTTGAGGGCAGACAATGGCCTGCTACATGCTGTTAGGAAAAATTCCCATCCATATCCTTTCTTTCCTGAAATTTATGAGGGCGATGCAGCGTAGTGCCTCAGCCTCTATGATCCCATTCTCCTCTGGTGGATTGCTTTCCTAATGGGCACTGACAGATGAGGCTGGAAATAGCTGTGCTGTCCCTGCCTCTCCATGTTCTTTTTTCATGGGTCTTCTTTCTTTATTCCCTTTCTTCTCCTTCTCTCTCACTCTATTTCTTTTCACTATACTTTGCCAATAAAAAAACCAGCCTAAAATGAACACTAATTTCTAGTCCTTTGATGGATTGATTAAACTACTATGTTTATCCAATTTTGTGACCGGTTTACAGACAAAGCCAGCAGTGATTTCCTTCAAGAATTTTGTATGGACTGCATATTTAATTTTATGCGAGGTAATTAGTGGCGCTTATGAATAATAGATGTGGGAGGTGGTGAAGAGGAATGTTTTTGACATTGAGCCTGTGGAGACTTTTGTTTTCAATATAATTTGTATCTAGTACGACATATAAAAAAATCTACCTGGCTAATGGTATTAAGCAATGCAAATTAAGTTGTTCAGTTTATTGTAAATATAAGTTTACATAAGTGCATTAAGCTGTGTAAACAAACAAAACATTAGCCACTATAACACCTGTGCTGGTGGGGGAATTTATCTCATGCCGAATGCCTCTTCCTGATTGGCTGATAGACCTGACAGTCTCCCTCTGGGGTTCTAGGATGTCCCGGTACTTGGACACCATGAGCACTGAGATAAAATAGACAACAGCGAGAGCCAGGAACTGGGCCTGCTTACTGTCATCCTGTGAAGAGCAACACAAAAGAAGCAAAGGTTATGAAGAAGGATCAACATGAAAAGCAGAAATGCTACTCTGAACTGATTCTGATTCTGATTCGGTTTTGTTATATAATATAATATAATATAATATAATATAATATATAGTTATAAAGGAAACGCTAACAAAGAAACAAAATGAATCATTTAACATTTTGTAATAACATTTAAGATTTCACAGTCTTTAATCATAAAAGCAAATTTGCGATGTTGACCATTTGAACAAAAAGACTTCAATTAAAGCATTCAAGGTGAAAATACTTTTGTTAGCATGTACATTTGAATCTGCGGGATACACACACTTTCAAAGGGCATTTGAGGATCATTTGACATTAACTCACAACGTCACGAAAGACAGCAGCTCGCAGACGGTTGATGTCCACGTCTTGCAAAAGTCGGTCCGGGTCCTTAATTGGAGAAACATTACTTGGAAAATTTTCTATGGTGGTCTAAGGCAAGAAAAGCAGACATTTGAAACAGATATTTAACACTTTAAACAGTTCTCACATTGCAGATCTCATTTACACATTCACTCCGTACCCACAGCACCAAATCACACATAATGTGACAATGTTATATTGTGTGGAAAAAAACTAATGTGACAAGAAGACGACACCACATACTTTCACTACTTTCACACTTTCCAGAAAGACAGCTTGAATGCCCAGAGTACATTGGTAAAGTTTGTCAAATCAAGATTTATAAATACTTAAATAAATTTATAAATACTTAATAAAAAGTAAAAAAATATTAAATTAAATAAATAAATAAATAATGGAAAAAAATATTTTATAATTAATTTTAAAATAATAAATTAAATAAAATCTTAAAACCATCATTTAAGAAATAGTGTCATAAATTTTATAAATTTAAATGTAATAAATATAAATATATACAAATATATAAATATTTATGTTTATAATATAAATTATAGATCCATTTACATGTATAATGTATAAAACACTTGTAACATTAAAACGTTACTCTAAATGCATTGTTTTTTGATTGCAGAAATTGTGTACAGTGATTGGATGCAGTGTAACAGTGCGTATAGTAAAGTGGGTACCTTGCTGGCCGTGGACACACTTTGCAGGCCCTCCTGAGACTTACTGTAGGAAAGAGTGGACTTCAGACTCCTGTCCCTCTGACGCTGACGACACTCTAAACAGTTCCTCACAGCCACACAACATACTGAGACAGAGAGAAAGAAAGAGCACGGAATATAAATATAGAAAAGTGGAAAAAGAGAGATGGAGGAAAATCATTTAAATAAAATAATTCAAAATAGCTTTGATCCTGGGTGCTGACTGATCAATAGAGTGTCCATACGGGCCCTTTATAGTGACAACCCTGCTTAAAGAGTTAGTTCACCCAAAAATGAAATTTCTGTCATTCATCTTCAAATTAAGATATTTTTGATGAAATCCAATTTTCATTTTTGGGTGAACTATCCCTTTAAAGTTGAACCACTGTAGTCACATGGACTATTTTAACAATGTCTTTAATACCTTTCTGGATCTTGAATGATGGTAATTACATTGCTTTCTATGGGGGATCAAAAAAAACCTTGGATTTCATCAAAAATGTCTTAATTTGTGTTCTGAAGATGAACGAAGGTCTTATGGGTTTGGGACGATATTAGGGTGAGTAATTAATGACAGAAATTTCATTTTTGAGTGAGCTATCCCTTTAAATGAGTTTTTAAACAAGCCTGTAGCTCTTTTCTCCTGCATAGCACGAAAACTGATGAATTGTCTGAAGTCGAAAGAAGAGTCTTTTGGAAATTTATGCTGAACATCCTTAGGTGTTTTGTTGTCATGTTACGTTGTTTAAAATGTGTCCTGACACACGCGCACACATACCTAGTCTTAGGCACTGTCGCATCAGTCCACCTGAGGACATGTTTTTCTCGGCTTCAATCTCGCTGAAGTTGAGTGAACTTGCGAAGACCAGCACATCGACCATGGCCATCAGCCGGGTCAGAAAGATCACGGCCGTCTCGGAAGACATGCCCTGCGTCGCCTCGATTCCTTCCATTTCAGTCTGACACGGACAGAGCACAAGGGTATTATCTGAGTATTATCGCATTATCCTGTTAGCACTTTTGTTACAACATTGATCAGTCGTTATCTTCAGTACAAAAGTGGAACATTCAAGGTGAGAATGGGTGTATTGCATAAAATGTGACAAAACACAGCACATCCTGTCAACCAGGATAAGAAAGGTCATGCAAAGCTATGGTAGATGCTCTGAAGGATTGCTAATGGCAAACCTTTCACATATTTTAGATATCTGGTGGACTGAAATTTAGCATTTAAGAGTTTTAATCCTAGTAAAATGAGTGCAAACCTCCCTGACCAAGCTATACTACAATTCAAAAGTAGTTTGTGGTCAGTAAGATTTTTTAATGTTTCTGAAAGAAGTCTCTTATGCTCACCAAGGCTGTATTATTTAGTCAAAATACAGAAAAAACAGCAATATTGTGAAATATGATTACAATTTAAAATAACTAATAACTAATAATATCTGTTTTCTATTTTAATATAATTTAAAATGTAATTTATTCCTGTGATGATGAAGTTGAATATTTAGCAGTTATTACTCCAGTCTTCAGTGTCACATGATCCTTCAAAAAATCATTCTATTAGGCTGAAAAATATTTTGCTTATATTGTTGTAGAAACTGTGATACTTTTATTTTTTTAAACATATAAAATTAAAGGGTTAGTTCACCCAAAAATGAAAATTCTATCATTTATACTCACCCTCATCTCGTTCCACACCCGTAAGACCTTCATTCATCTTCGGAACACAAATTAAGATATTTTTTATAAAATCCGATGGCTCAATAAGGCCTGCATCGCCAGCAATAACACTCCCTATTTCAATTCCCAGAAAGCTGCTTCATGAAGCTTCAAAGCTTAACGAATCATTTGTTTCGAATCAGTGGTTCGGAGCGCGTATCAATCTGCCACGTGAGTCACGTGAACTATTGAAGTTTCAAAACTCTTGTGACGTAACGAAGCCTCGTTTACTGAAATCATGGGATTTTCACGCTCTGAACCACTGATTTGAAACAAAACATTCATAAAGCTTTGAAGCTCCATAAAGCAGTATTTTGAAATCACCCATCACTAGATATTGTGGAATAATGTCGCTATTTTGTTATTTTTGGCACTCAAAAAGTATTCTCGTTGCTTCATAACATTAAAGTTGAACCACTGTAGTCACATGGACTGTTTTAAAATATGTTTTTAGTAGCTTTATGGGCATTGAAAGTGTTAATTATCTCTTGCTGTCAATGGAGGCCTCACTGAGCCATCGGATTTTATCAAAAATATCTTAATTTGTGTTCTGAAGATGAATGAAGGTCTTACGGGTGTGGAACGACATGAGGGTGAATAATAAATGACATTATTTTCATTTTTGGGTGAACTAACCCTTTAACAATTCTTACTGACCCCAAACTTTTGAATGTTAGTGTATATGTGTCTGAAATTCATCCAATTAGACCAAATATGTGAGAACTAGGATTAGTTTTCAATGTGTAATTGCATTAATACATAAATTAGCAATTCAAAAATGAAATCTCAACTTTTCTATTGGCTAAAAACTACTAAATGGAAAGTTCCTAAGCTATGAACCAAGCTTTTAAAAGTCAATATATCCATGTTTTTCTTGACAATTCTTGCTTTTTTATGGAATATTGCAGAACTTATTATAAATTATTTATCTGTGCACATCATTATTTATTTATTTATTAAAAATACATGTGCTCTCCTAATCTTTAATCAAAATAACTTCTTCTTTAATCAAAATAACTCCCTCTTACAATGACATCTCTTCTCTGATGAAGTGTGGGAGGGTGGGACAACCTGTCACTCACATGAGATCAACCAATAGCAAACCACAATGGTCACATAAATTCCTGACGAACAAAATCAAATCCCGCCCTACATTTTTTCTTGTTCAAGAATCAGTTTCACTCAGATATATGTCACAATAGGGAAAAAAATGACTATCACAACTTCTGTTTCATGCTGACTTAAAAAAAAGAAAAGTTTTAAGTATAATTCTTATGTGCTATGAAAAAGTATGACATCCACAACTGAGACAAAATGGAAATGAACCACAGAACATTATAAATATACTGATGTATTGGTACTAACCTTGGTATTCTTGGCATAAACAAACAATAAATAAAATCAAAGAGAAAAAACTATGTTAAAACGCACTCAACAGTAAAGAATATATTTAAAGTAAGGTAACAAGATAGTAGCATCCTCCCTGAGGCATTATGTTATTTTAATGTTTGAACAGCTTTGCTTGCAGTAATCCATGATGACCACTGGGTGGCAGTATTGTCAAACCTCTGGTACACTCACAGAGGGCGAGGTGGCGGCGGACAGAAGGGGAAGGATTCCTCCACAGGCGATGATGATGTTATCCACCATCTGTGAGATCAGGTGAATGGTATTGTGTACAAAGACTATGTTCTCGTTGCTGTTAACAAAGTCCATGATGGATTTCGTCGAGTGACTTTGAGGGACAAAAACAAAGATAAAAAGATTTACATTGCGAGAGTAGACAGCATATATTATTTGACATAAATAAAAAAACAAAACTGCAAGACAGAATTACAGTCCATACACAAATTTCTATTGGACAAAAATACATAGTATATGAAAATTAGATGTGCGTAACAAAGTATGACATGCCAAGTGGATTTGTACTTCTATCCCTCACTTTCTTGTTTTTATTCAAGTCAAATGAATTATGGTCGGAGTAAACTGTAGCCACTGACCTTCTCCAAATGTGTACGTCTGCTTCTAGTGCAAAGAGCAGATCTGTAAGTAAGCGCTGGTGCATTGGGGACCACTTGAACTCTGGGATACGGAACATGGTGGTGCGGGGACCAGGGCTGAACTGCCGACGCTGCTCTTCTGTCATTGGCATTCCTCTGAAGCCCAGATCCACCCGCAGATCTCTATCCATATGACTGCCTGAACGGCCGTGCAAACTCTGAAAGCAAACCAATGTTTTTAAAACCCAAAACTGATACACTTTAAAATCAAAGCATCTTAGAAAATGTATATAGCATTGACTGTTTACTGCGAGTGTAATAATGAAGTGTTTGTGTAAAATTTCCAGTTGTATTTCATGGCATGAAGGAGAGATTGTGTTCTTTCTTCCTACAAAAGTCCTACAAAACAGCCTTCATGCTGGAAACAACTTTAAAGACCTTTACTTTTCTGAAAGTTAGCTTTAAGAAAAAGCAGGTTGAAGTTATGGCATTTCTTGAGGCAAGTTTTTTTTTTGTTTGTTTTTTTTGTTTCAAGCTGGTTTTGCCAAGCTGCAGACTACACATTCCTCTAGGGTCCTCAGTATATCACACAACACCTCAGAAGCAGATTTGGCAGCCATAAAGATGTCAATAAGTGAATCCTCTTAAAATTGAATGTTTTATAATGAATTCTGTTCTTCAAACTATGTTAAATTCAAATATCACCATATTTTGTTTTGTAATAGATGGATAATGGTGGATAAACTTGAACACAATGACAATCATTTAGACTAGAGTCAATTATATAATTAAGATTTATTTTAATTGAAATGCTGAGCTGTGTTCTCAGGACATTTCCATGAATGTCAGGTCAATTTATTCATTATAATTTCAGTTGGCCAAAAAATGGTTTCAAATATTTATAGTTAACCTTTTACTTGTTTATCTAAAAAGTCCATAACAATCAATCAATCAATAAATGTATCCAAAATCCAAATGTACACTACTGTTCAAAACCTTGGGGTCAGTAAGATTTTTTTAATGTTTTTGAAAAAAGTCTCTAATGCTCACCAAGGCTGCATTTATTTGATTAATAAAATCAGTTAAAACAGTAATTTTGTAATATTATTACAATTTAAAATAACTGTTTTCAATGTTAATATACATTTTAATGTAATTTATTCATGTGATGTCAAAGCTGAATTTTCAGCATCATTACGCCAGTCTTCAGCGTCACATGATCCTTCAGAAATCATTATAACATGCTGATTTGCTGCTCAAGAAACATTTCTAGTTATTATCAATGTTGAAAGCAGTTGTGCTGCTTAATATATTTCTGTCATGGGAGATTGATTTGGTAATGGAGATGTTTATGGATATGGCAATGTCTTGGTGGAATAGATCTGCTATGGTGCTGCTGCTGCAGAGAAAGTACAGAAACTTGCTACTGCCAATACATTCACAGACATTGCTGTGAGCATGTAAGGGCTTGTTCACACAGAACGTGTCTTTGCGTCTAAAAACGGGAAGCAGGAATGGTTTTATGGCAATAACGGCAATAACGAACAAATAAAACAATTGCCGTGCCAACTTGCTACTGTAAACAGAAGATCACAACGCTTTTGGAACTGACATTAATTAAGGGGCGCTGCATGTAAAAGTTGAAATCCTTTTAACTTTACACGGCATCTTAAAAACGTGGCGCTCACGTGCAAGCTGCTGCAAAAAATGCGAGATGCGAGTGTAACGGTCATGCACGTCCGTCTAATGCATGTTTACATAGAAAAACAATGGAAAAGTAGCGCATTGGAATAGAAAAACACGTTCTGTGTGAATGGCCCATAAGACACGCTGCTGCTGCACATGTAACAAACATTAATTAACTCTGTAGCAGATCTATAAGGGTGGAGCTGGGGAAGGTGGAGGGTTTCTGAAGCGCACTGCACACTACTTCTAGCAACACACCAGTATTTGTTTGAATGTTGAGCCGCAGCTCATTGGCCGCTGATGCAACAACAACCAATCAGCTGCCATGTAGATAATGATGTGATCGCTACCAAATGAGTGAGACCTATTAGCCTGCGCCATCAAGAGTTTCATGCTAGAACTAGGTATATATGTATTTTCAGGATTCTTTGATGAAAAAGAAAATTCAAAAGCATTTATTTAAAACAGAAATCTTTTTAACATTAAAAATGTGTTTACTGTCACTTTTGTTCAATTTGACGAATCCTTAATGAATAAAATTATTCATTTTTTTAATATATATATATATATATATATATATATATATAAAATCATATTAACCTCAAACTTTTGAAAGTTAGTGTATATACCAACACCCATAGTCACCTGTGTTGTAGTAGTAGTCTGAATCTTCTTAATCTCTTTATCTTTGCCATCATCTGATTTCTCTGTGTCTGATGTGGTGCTGGTAACATCTGCAGTGCTCTTTACCCCAGAAACCCCTGGTTCCAGCTCTACTGCCACCGTCTCTATCTGCCCAGGGCATTTAGACAGGCTTTCCCCTTCAGAGACATTGAAACCACTCAAAGTAGGCTGCAACTTAAAGCTATCATCCTCCAAAGCAGTTGGGTTGGCATCCAACTCTTTCGAGCTCTTCGTCATGAGAGCCAGAAGCCCAAGGTCTGCACTAGTGCTGGTGTGGACCTGAGGTTCCACTCCTGAAAGTGGAAGAGGTTCAGATGGACCCATTTCAGGCAAGAGGTTTTCCCCCGAGCTGGTCGCCATTGTGCCAAAGAGGAAGGTGTTGTTACTGGAAATGGCATCTTTTTCGTCAGCCAGGGTGATAAGAGGACCTGAGCTTTTGTCTTCTAGGTTGGCTTTGGGTACCAGCACGCTATTTACGCTGCTGTTCAGCTTCTCCACCACAGCCGAATAGACGTTATCCAGGAGAGAGTCCACTTCCACCAAGCCACCATTTTCTGTGACAGGCAGAAGGTCCATGTCGTCCATCTTCACCTCGGTGGCCTCAACCTTCTCAGCTTTGATATCTACAAGCAGGTCATGAACTTCCACATGGACACCTGACGCTGGGTTCTCCTCTTCCAAACTCTTAGATTCAGACAAGAGGTTCCGCCCGGAATCTGTCATCTCTGGTTCATCAGCTTCACTCTCAGGAGTCTGGGTTTGGGAATCTGGGTCCAGCTCTAGAGTGCCTTTGATGGCGGAAGCCTGGGCAGAAAGCCCTGAAATGGTGCTGACAAGCCCCTTCTTCCCTTTCTTAATGTTCTCCTCTTCCTGTCGCTGGTATTCCTCATACATTTTGGCTAAATATTCCTTGTGAGCTTCATATGTTACCTGCCAAACAAACAGTAGGGAAAAATTTAGGCTTCTTAAATGCAAACTTCATAAAATGCATTTGAATCCTTTTTAATGTTGATTTGGAATAGCAATGCATTAAATTGCATTTCAAATAAACTGAAAAAGCTATCCATCCATCCACCAACCAACCAATCAATCAATCACTTAATCAATGCATCCATCCATAAATCAACCAATCAATCAATCAATCAATCAATCAATGCATCTATCTATCTATCTATCTATCTATCTATCTATCTATCTATCCATCCATCCATAAATCAACCAACCAACCAACCATTCATTCAATCAATCAATCAGTCCATTTCATACTGTCTATTGTTTGTACTATCTATCTATCTATCTATCTATCTATCTATCTATCCATCCATAAATCAACCACCCAACCAACCATTCAGTCATTCATTCATTCATTCATTCATTCATTCATTCATTCAATCAATCAATCAATCAATCAATCAATCAATCAATCAATCCATTCATTTTATACTGTCTATTGTTTGTACTATCTATCTATCTATAAATTGCAGATATATGAATTTTAATTCTCACACTTTTGGAATGCAACGTACAGGAGTGCAATGTACAGCGCCTGGATTATATCGTCCATCTCTACTCTTTAGATTTCTCACATCAATATTGGCCAATGAAAAGCTATTAAGATCCAACCACTACACTTTTGTTCAGCTGGAGAAAACGGTCTATTTACTTTGGAGTGGGCTATGGAGAGTGTGTCCACCCACACACGCCAGCCGCCCCACTCATGCTTGATGGCGTGGTAGAGAAGAATCCGGAAGATGTTGTAAACCATCTCAGTGATCTTCTGCTCCTCTGAGTTCTTAGGGTTAATGTAGCCGAGAGAGAACATCCAGTCCTGCCAAACCGAACACTGCAGCAGACACCTGTCACACGAGAAATGAGATGGATTAAGCTCGCGGCAGTCACTCGTGTTAAACCCTCCTCTCCTCTGCAAACATCTTTTTTTACATCCTCAAACGACACTCAAAGGTGGAACCTAATTCACAAACCGACAAGTAACACAAAGCAATTTCAGCCCCAGCCTCCATTAAACTTCAGATCTGCGAGGTAACACTAAGAATGACTGGCAGCTATTTGAATAACACCTGAAGCACTTTGTGTTATCCACCGTAATTTTTTTTTCTCAGTGCATTGTGGCATAATAAATGGATCTTTTGCTGAGGCGGAATGAATTAAGCTTGTTCCTTTTGCTGAAACACTTCGGGTTGTAAGATTGTGGCAAGTATGATTTAATGTCGAACCCATCCCTATCGGCTAGTATGGGTATGGCGTGTAAACCATCGCTACAGAATTAGTTCATTCTGAAATAAAAATTGGCATAAATTACTCGCCCAATAAAAATTTTAAGCTACAAATAGGACTCCAATAAAATTGGTCTATACTAATTCTGCATTATATTCAGAGTCTCCAGAGGTCACATGATCAATTTTTTATTTGTTTTTTACAAACAATCTGGACATTTGCACTGGATTTCCTTGGTTCATGTGCAAAGTACCAATGTCCAGTTTGTGAAGAAATTGCTCTTTTGAGTCAAATCTTTTCAATAAATCATCTGAACAAGTTCACAAAATCCATCTGCATATCCTTAAAGCATTGTAAGTAGCTCATAGAAACTTTTGGCACCAACGGTCTCTACAATCTTTTTAGGCTTCTAATGCTTTTTGTAAATGAAGCTCTCTAAGATCTGTTCAAGAACTGAACTGATTCTGGTTCTTGACTCACCGACTCAATGGTCTATCAGCGGATTAACAACTCACTGAAAGAGAAGAATATGAGTGGAGAAAATTGGATCTTTTTCCTCACACAAATCTATTGTATGGCTTCAGAAGAGTCATGTGAAACACTTTTATGGTGCTTCTGCAACCTTTTTGAGGCTCGAAAGCTCCATTCCCCATTCGTTATAATTGCATAGAGAACAGTGTGCAGCAGTCTTTATAATTCCTTTAGCATTTCACAGAAGAAAGAAAGCTGCATAGAGGGGATGAGTAAATAATGACACAATTTTCATTTTAGATGAACTATTCCATTAATAGTGAAGACAAATGCCTGGTCTAGTTACCAGCCTCTGTTTACAGACGTTTTAGGAAAGCACTTTGGAGACATAATGGCTTCATCAAGTCTAAAAAGCTCCTTCCCTTCAGTTCTGATTGGCTCACTGTAGAACTTAATGATGGAGATGATGAAAAGTAATAATAACAGCCAATTGAGATTTCAGCACACACTGGGCAACTGATTGACTGCCAGACTTGTGACGCCACAGAGGAGCACGCTGCATGTGGCTTTCGAGAGAAGAAAAGGAAAACCAACAGCCACAGGATAGCAGTGAAACTGGTGTGGACTCGCATGTGTCACTGAAACATCTGCTGTGAGAGAAACACGGCGAGAATTCTGAGGATTATTTAGCATCAAGGGGGTGCCCATTAAACACAACAACAAGGGAGAACGTCAGTTTTTTCTGCTCTCTTTTCTGATTCGTTCACTAGGCGGTTAATTGCTGCCATGGGGGATGGGGCGCGAAAGGAAGAGACCCTCACCGTCTGTTTTCACGGCTGTTACTGAAGAGCTTGATCATGTCAGAGAGGAAGAGACGCCGCACCTCCATCAGGTCCGCACTGGCCGTGGAGTTCTTCAGCAGTGTGGCCACCACCTTAAGAATCACTGAGACAACCAATAGAAGAACATGCATTAATCACTCAGCCAATCAAAGCAGAGTTTTGTCTGATTGACACAGATGCGAACCAATGGGCTTGCTCTGCCTGAAGTCTGTGTGTAGAAGCAAATGTTTAATCATTCGCTAGTAAACTTTTAACTTCCACAGATGACAGTAAATGTATTAGGAGCTGTCCACAAAAAGAATAAATGGGCTGACAGAAAGAATTACTTGGGTTCTGGATCTTCACAGTAGAGTCAGGCTCAGCATGAGGCTTGTGGACGACCTGTGTGCAAACCTGCTCTGTCAAAATCTAGACAGGAAACAGATATGATGAGATTTATGAATGTTAATTCATCTGAAACATTAATAGAACAGATTAAGCATCAATTATGAAGATGGCTTAAAACGAAACTGAAAACTCAAATATTTTGTGTAGTGGATATAGGATGGAACCAAAAAAATGGTAAAAAGTTAGACGTAAAAACTAACTCAACTGACTCGCAAGTTAATTACTAGTTACCTAAAGAAAAGCAGAAAGAAATGAACTTTCTATTCTTCAAGAGTCCTTACAAAAATGTATCAGTTTCCACAAAACGATTAAGCAGAACAGCTGTTTTCAACATTGATACTAATAAGAAATGTTTCTTAAGCAGCAAATCAGCATATTAGAATGGTTACTGAAGGATCATGTGACATTGAAAACTGGAGTAATGATGCTGAAAATTCAGCTTTGATCACAGGGATAAATTATCACTATCAGAGTTCCTCTGAAACCCTCCACCTTCCCCAGCTCCACCTGATTAGATTTGCTACGGGATTTATATAAAATAAAACAAATTAAGTTTTACATCACAGTTGTTCATTTTAGTTTTGTATATTTTTATATTAAATTGTATATTTTAGCTATAATACTATTTGGACCAATCAACATCCAGAAAAGAACGATTTATTTTATATTACCTCATATAATGTGTTGTATGTTGTTATCGATAGTGTGTTGGAGTGCAACATCAGTCGCTCCCCAAGAAGTGTGAAGAGACTGTTTGTGTGCATAATTTCCACCTTCCTCCTGTGACAAAACACACACACAAATACAAAAACATATCGCAGTTGAAATGCCAACTTTCATACATCTCACAGGTAATGTCAAGCTAGCAGGAACAGGCCTTGATAGCGACTGAGCTTGGCACCTTTTGCATGGTGTCAGGTACCTTCAGTTTTTCGCACAGAATAACGAAGCAACCAACTCTATGCTCTCATATTGGAAGAGCTGTGACTTTCACAATCACAAACTATCCAGCAGCACATCATGCTGAGGTACTGTCAGGATGCCAACCCTCCTAAATGCAATCCTGCCCAATAGCAAGTGCAGACAAATGGGGACTGTACAGTAAAATGACAACCATGAAAGAGTATTTTTTAAAGTGCCTGTGAGCATGCAGGATGGTAACCACTCGATGGATACGTTAATGATGACAAAAAGCAAATGTGGGTTTAATGTGCACTCTAGGCTAACTGCAGTACAAGTTTGCAAATGTCAGTGGGCTTCTAAAGTTCTAAAAACAGCTTGGATGGCCTTTATATTTTTGTAAGTGTTCATTTAAGAAAAAACGGTCTTACGCATGCACTTACCCTCACACCAACACACACACACACACACATAATGGTAATGGTAGAATGCAACAGTAGAAATATATCAAGCAATAAAGATTTTCAGTACTGCAGTACATACTTGCATGACTATCAGTGGGCAGGAATGCTTTACATTATTCATTATTTACATGTAAGGGCGACAAAGACAGATTATGTAATGCAAAAATACAGAGAATCGTGCATAGTTTAGTTGTTTATGGTCGCCAAGCAATGTCACAGTTTGCTACATTAATACAAATGACAGGAGGTCACATGTGTGTTTATCAGCTCTGTGGCTCATTCAATCAGTATCAATTCAATCAGAATTAGAAAAAAAATACAAATTATTAATTATTTCTAAATATTACAAATAATAATTTATTTTAATTATATAATTACATTACAATTATTACTCAATAATTATATAATTATATATACTAATTAGTAAAAAATGCAATTTGATGACTTCCATCATACCACCCATCCCTATATACACACTCAGAAATATCAACATACACAATCACACAGTAGTAAAAAGAAGAGGCTTATGGGTATCTCACTATAGGTACCTTTTTCAACAAAAGCTCTGGAGCCATCTACAGAATACTTTAAAATTTCATAAACACATTACTGTTGAGGACTCTGTCCTTATGCAACCACAAATTTCACCTTGTCGGATTCACTTGAGAAAAGATAATGACTCTTAGAAGACTTTGTATGTGAAAGTGACTCTGAAAAAGAGAAGAATGGATGTACTCACTTGTGGCCTAAGTGTTTGAGAAAATATGCCAGAACTTTTAGAGCCTGAACTCGGATGCTTTCACTCTTGGAAGCCAAAAGTTTGTACACCACCCTGGAAATAAATTAAAATTAAATTAAAATTAAAACTAAAAAAAAACTTATTATGAATTAATTCACTAAATATTGTGTTAAAAACAAGAACCAGTGGGAAAGTGCCAAACACTTCATTATTTCAATGCATCAAGGGGCAGATTCTAAAAAAATTAGAATTTGGCAGGCAATAATAAGTAATACTCGAGAGGAAATGGAATTGTGTAAACCACTATGAAGCTGTTCATCAAAGTCATATCAGTTATTTTGAGCCAAACCCAAAACTTTATCAAATCCATCTATATTTCATTAGCTTGACATACAGGGAGTGAGCTTTATCCCGCTTGTCAGAAAAAAAAATAAATAAATATGAAAATATCAATGCAATTCCTATGTCGAGTCTTGTGAATAATTCATGATTGTATCAACTCCATCATGGGAGACAAGATGAAATATAATGAAATTTGACTCTGCGTGGAGTAAGAGGCTTCTTACCGGATGCCGTTTCTCTGGTCAAATGCAGGAATCATGGAGGCAGGGTGCTCAGACATGAGGGCCACAAGCAGCTGAAGAACATCATGGAGGTTTTCATCCTGAATTGAGTAAAAGGCATAAACACACATCCTACATTTATAGGGGTACTTCACCGCTGACAAAATGGGCTTTCAATACAACTGCCTTTTTTGCTACCTGACTAGAGAAAAAAAGGCTGTTGTCTTCCCTTTCGCCAAATAGGCAGGAAAACTTCAACACCCATAATGCACTGGGTATGTTCCATCAGTCTGCTATGGATACACTCATACGAGTCAAATACAGCTTTGCTTTAGTAGGAAATACTGTCATAATGGTGTCGACTTGTATTGTTCCTGGGTGCAAGAACTCAAAGAGTAAATGTTTAGTAGGAGTGAGTTACTTTCGGTTTCCAGTGAAGGATCCAGCGCGTTGTAGGCAGCAGCTAAAGGCTGAAAATAATCGTAAATACATCCATGTTTGTAGACAACATTTCAAACTGGATGACCACGAACACAGTGTTTTAGGCCAAACAGAGGAGACAAAATGAAAGTTCCGCCCAACCCTCAGAAGCAAAACAGGTAAGAAATCTGTTGCCATAGTGTTCCATTATTACCATAATGCTGTTTAAAGAGTAGACATAGTACTATACAATTTTAGTTATAAACCTCCCCTTACAATAACTTTTCTGTTAATGACCCTCTGTTGCTCCGACTATCTGTGAGCTGGGATACAAAAATGCGGAAGTATAATTTGAAGTTTTCAAGAAAGCCCTGGGTATGTCAAAAGGCCATCGGATTATACATTTTTCACCATCCAGCAGACTTTTGCTGACAAATAAACTTGAACTTGTTGGTCCAGGTAACATAGGGATGAGTAAACATTGTTCATGTATATACTACAGACATTGTAACAATATAAAGTGGGTTGAAAATTAGCAATGTTACACTTTAATGCAACCCTTTGTTGCATTTTATTCCAGTCCCGAAGCACATGGTACCAGTTAAAAGTTTGTGCAGGCCTAATCATTTTTTAATAGGACCATTTTCTACATTTTAGAATAATAGCAATAACAGTAAGTACATAGTACATAAATTACGTAGTGACCAAATATTAAATAAATTAAATCATCTTATATTTGAGTTTCTTCAATGTTGCCACACTTTGTCTAGAATTGTGTTCAGCTCAGTTCATGAGGTGCATTCTGGGATACTTAAACAGTATAGAAGAGATCACATGTACACTACCGTTCAAAAGTTTGGGGTCAGAAAGATTTCTAAATGTTTTTAAAAGAAGACTGCATTCAATTGATCAAAAATACAGTAAAAACAGTAGTATTTTGAAATATTATTACCATAAAAAATAAAAATGTAATACAGTAATTTATTTCTGTGATGTCAAAGCTAATTTTCAGCATCATTACTCCAGTCTTCAGTGTCACATGATCCTTCAGAAATCATTCTAATATGCTGATTTGGTGCTCAAGAAACAATTATTATTATTATCATCAATTTGGAAAACAGTTGTGCTGCTTAATATATATCTTCATCAGTTTGACAACACATGTTCTGCAAATACTCACAACACAACCAAATACAGAAACACGCTGCAAAAAGCACAGACAGACCACATCGGAAATGTTTCAAGCGGACACCAACAAGTGACGAACCTGGCTGATACTCCTTCTTGTTCAATGTCTGCTCATCAGTGGTGTTGTCAATGACGTGAAAAGTGATTTTTGTTTATTTTAACATCTTGATCGTATGTGCGTTGTGAGTATTTGCAGCACGTTTCTGTATTTGGTTGCTTATTTGGTCGCATTTTGAGTATTTACTTTACTGTCAATTTTTTACTTTATTCCTTGTGGAATAAAAGTATTAATTTCTTTCCAAACATCTTACTGACCCCAAACTTTTGAATGGTATCCTGTGCTGGACACTTGTTGAGTGACTTTCCTTCACTACTCAGTCCATATTAACCATTTAAGAAAATATCTTATATTTTTAGGGGCCAAGCACCAAAGGTGCGTAGGCACCTATTGTAATCGTTGGCGTTCTTTTTTTCGATTCTTCTTCTTCTTCTTCCGCTCTGGAAGTCTATGGCAGCCCATAGAACCGCTTGCGGTAAAGTAATGACACTGGTCTTATTAGATTCTGATGGTCATGCTGAGAACATTGATGCCAATTTTGCCACAGTCAGCCAAACTTCCTGTCAGTCATTTTGATTTTCTTTAAAAACATACTTTTTCAAACTACTCCTAAACCGTTGGTCCAATTTTCACCAAAATCGAATCGTATCATCTTCAGACCATGCTGGTAAAATGGATTTCATTTTAATTCAATTATGGATTTCATGTTGATAGATGAAACCGTATTCATTTGCCACTGCAGCAAATTAGAGGCTCAATGACAAAATGACTCTTGAGGCTGTATCTCTGCAATGTTTTGACATACTGACACCAAACTTTGCGAGTGTCATTGTCACCTCACTCTGACCATACCTCATTAATTTGGTCACAGCACCACCTATTGGTCGAAAGTGATTAACCAGTAAATCTTTACTATTGACAGTATATATCGTTTTTCAGCTCTTTTGCCTAAAATGATCTTAATAGGTCTTTAATTGCTCACCGTTGCAGTTGGTCTGATGCTCACAGCCATGTTGGCTGGCTTCTTGTGCCTCTTTTGTGCTTGGCCCCGTAATTGCTGCTTGCAGCTATATTTTTAATTTAGTTTTCCTCAAAAAAAATTACACACATATGCACAATTTTTAACTACAAAACTAATTTCATGCATTTAAACAAAAGCCTTACTGTAAATTTTTGTGTTTGATTAATGTAGTTTTTTGTTTTTATTCATAATTATTTATACAAAAAAAAAAAATGATACAGTAAAATACAATATATACAAAATTACTTTTTTTTGCACTCAAATTGTGAAAAAATTATTCAAAATGTGGGTATGTGATTTCTGGTCTTATTCTCAGTCAGGACTCAAGAAATCAGATATTACCCTGAAGCTGGATGTTCGGAAATGTGTGTAGTCTATTACTATAATCCATATGAAAATAACTGAAGATTAAGTGCAATAGAAAGTCATTGAGTTAATGATTTTAATTTTTGACAGTCAAAACTGTAAAATTGGGCCCATTTAAGAACCTGAAAGAACAGGAAATCTGCTAAAACATATATGTCAGATATATGTACAGTAATATGGTGAAGACTCACCTCATGCATGGTCAGCAGGTAGTTGAGAATACTTTGAAGCTCATCTTCTTTAACACCTCGGTCCTGACGAATGAAAAAAAAAACTATAACAAAATGCTGGTGCTACTTTTTGCAGTATGCTGTTGTTTAACACCCAACTGCACTTATAAGCTGCTACTCCCATCAGCATGCTGACAAACTATGAAATATAAACAGAAAGAAAAAATTAAGCACAAAATAACAATGAGTTAAAATTCAGTGAGGCTGTTTGTGTTTGCTGAAATTAATGTTCACAGCGAATTTGGGTCCTGACTTTTACAAGCTGTCTCTTATTATTAGGAAAGCAGCATGAACTGTCTGGTTGGTGCGGTGCTGATGAATGCACACGTTTCCCATTACTGCGAGAGCACAGGCAGCTTGAGAGCTAATTGTTGTTTGCTTGTGCCTTGGCCACCTGACAGATTTCTTGATATGTTAGCACTGGTCTGAACAAGTGTACACTTTTTCGTACGGTCCTGATAGAAAATTGCAAACAGCTGGGGCTGGTGAATGAGAATGAAAACGTGCCAATGCAACAGCCCTAGAGCTGTTGTTCTCTATACTTTGATAAATCAATACAGGCACAAAACTACAATTAAACTGACTTTAGGTATTATTTTAACCTGAAAAATTGATTAGTAGTGAAGTGTATAAGGGAAAGTTTACATCTCAGGTCCTTTAAGCTGGTCAGGTGATGGATGGATGGGTATGCATATGCTACATATTATCCAGTTACATAATACGTGAATACATGACATGATGCTTACCTTCAGTATGAGTTGTTTGAGGAACAGCAGCATGAAGGCTCTGAGGGAGGTGATCTCTTTCTGCAAGGGCCGAGGACCGTCTGCTAACACAGGAGTCACAGAGGAACTGTTACAACAAAACGCACTATATCTCAAAAATGTCATGTTTAATGTTTCACAGATACTGGCATTAAATTCATAGTGAGAGTGTCAAAGAGTGTCTCGCTATCAGTCAGTGGAGAATCATGGACAGCGGCTTCTGCCAGCCGACAAGAGCATTACAGAGGTCAAGAAGAAAAGTTAAGCCTTTATTAACTCCAGACGGGAAGACAGCGAGAGCTCAACAGGCCACAGTTCATTTCAGTAACATCTTTGGTCACCCTGATTTTGCAAAGTAAGACTTGTTCCTGGATCAACATATTTTGTTGATCCTGGAACAACATTCCTGTCCAAAAATGTAGTCATCACCCTATCCCAAAACCTAAACCTAATCATAACATATCCCTAAAATCATAGGGAAATGATAAGTGAATAACACCTAACCCTGGTTATAAGCCTAAACTTGACATAAACTATAAAATTGTCCTTTAAATCTGATTGGTTGATTTGAATGTTGATCCAGGAACATGTTATACTTGATGAAATGACGTTCACCCTCATCCTTCAAGAGTTCCTTTTTAGTACTTTGTGTGTGTGTGTGACAGATTTTCATTTGCTGTTTTACTAGGAATGGCCTGAGCATAAAAAGAAGAACAAATCGATTAGCTGTCATATTCACAGATTCATCTCAGGAGGTCTGATCACCACCAATCATTTGTGTCTGAAATGATCAACTCTGCTTCATTTAAGATGTCTCTTTCTCTATTCATTTGACAGTAGAGACCAGCAATTAAAAAAAAAAAGAAAGAAAAGAAAAAGTGACATGTCTTTAAAGGTTTCATTCTTCAAGAATTGAAAAGTATAATCATATAAGCAGCTGGAGCTGTTTTTCCATTTACAGATCCATTTGCATCCACACTTTTTATCTCACTACATATTCCTGAATAAATGGAGGCTCTTACTCCTGATAAAATTTTGCTAAACATTCATTGAATATTAAAGTAAATATTAAATAATTCCAAACACATTAAATGATACGTTACATGATATAAAATTACTTCCCTGCAAGTTTTTCTTTTGTTTTCTATGAAAGCTTGCTCCCGCCACAGAATAAAAAATTAAAAGAAAACTGCAACATTTATCTCACAATTCTGACTTTTTTTCTCTCAGACTTGAGAGATATAAACTCGCAATTGCGTGTTAGATTTGCGAGATATAAACGCGATATTGTGAGTTATAAAGTCAGAATTGCAAGATATAAACTCACAATTATGACTTCTTTTCAAACAATTGAGTTTATATCTTGCAATTTTGACTTCTTTTCTCAGAATTGGGAGATATAAACTCACAATTGTGAGTTATAAAGTCTGAGAAAATACTTTTTCCTCAGAATATCCCACAATTCTGAGTTCATAACATGCAATTGCGAGTCAGAATTGTGAGTTTATATCACACAATTCTAAGAAAAATATCAAAAAACAGAAACTTGAATTTAGAAAAATAGTCAAAATTGTGAGATAAAAAGCCACAATTACCTCTTTTTTTTATCTTTTTTTTTTTTTTTTTTTTCATACTAGTTTCTGTTTTTTGATAAAAGTGTGCTTTAAAGTTTGTCCAAATTCTGTCATGGTATTTTTACATTTTTTTTTTTTTTATTTTTTTTTTACAATTGTAAGTGGACAACTACAACAGTATACTCACATAATGAGTATACTGAATATATACTGTATAAACTGAATATATTTAATTAGTATAAGATGCATTTGAGTGAGCTAATCAACACTCTAGTAGGTAATCAGTTCAGTTTACCAGTGTTCAGCTCTTTCAGCTCAAGCGGGTTTTAGTTATTGTCATGATGCATCTTTTTTGCATTGTATTTGTTATCGATGACAAAAAGACCTTTAACATTTTCATCAATCATTAAATTGATGAGATTAGCACCGCTTTTATTAAACAGATAATCCAGTTTAGTTTAAGAGTCTGCAATTGATTGTCCATTGTCCTAATCCTGTGATCGTTTTTAAAGAAAGCACTTTTTAAAGTGAGATCATGTTATCTACCCATCTACAATGACTAATTATACAGTGTGCATTTTTCTCGAAATATCTGATCATTTGTCTCTCTAAAAGAGAAAAAAATAAAAATAAAAATCTAAACAAAATAAATTATTCCCCAGCCCACATTAATCTGAACAGCCATTACAGTATTAAATCTAACATTAAAAATGTCATTTCATTAGTAAACGCCAGAATCTGCAGTCTAAGAGACTTTGGAGCAACTGGGCATAGATTGGTTTATTTCCAAGTTTATCTCCAAATTGGGGGAAAAATGTATTTTTAATTAATTTGCCTGTCTACTGGATCTCATTAGAAGATCAAAGTCATGATTCAAGCAAAACTAAACAGATCAATAGAATGACTGATATCTCTCTTACTTAATAACACTTCTTCCCGTACCATTTAATAGATTGTGAATATGAACACTCCCTGCAAACACCATCTCTTATTTGTAAAGAGTAATGTATCTGGCATGGTGTCAAACAGATAATCAATGCATATGTACTCTCACAGTCCCCCTATGCAGTGCACTATCCTTAAGATCGGCCTAAACAGCAGTATATGTGAAAGCTTCTTATCAAAATGGATCTGTGGGACATACACAGAAGTGAAATTAAAAACGATCCCTTCAGAGGGTGTAAATATTAATGCAGGCCACAGTAAATATACTGTAATTGGGTCTGGAGTCATACTACGGCTTATCTTCTGAAGCCAGGAAAATGGGAAAATGAAGCCAAAAGAAGAATTTATTCAGCCCCTGGAGTTTTACTACACAAAAGCTTTCACACAGCAGAACTGGACTTGGGTTTTGACCAGCTAAACATTAACAAAGGTGATTAACTGTGCGTGTGCTCAAGATTTTAAACACCAAAACAGACTCTACGCAAGTACATAAATGCTTCCCAAATGTGTCCAAATGCATTCATAATACAGCATCAATGAGTTTTGCATTTCCCAGGACTGCCACAGGGGGTGCTACAGTGAGTATAAATGGGTGCATCTCAATTAACTCCCTAGGTCGTGAACCAGTATATCATATACACGAATTCGGGCACTGGTAAGGACAGTAAGGACCCTGGCTCACTACACATTGGGTAACTGATGACTCTATTTCCAGCGACAAGGTGCAGTGTGTAAATTTTAGCGGCATCTGGCGTTGAGGTTGTGAAATGCTCAGTCCACCGCTCACCCCTCCCTTTCGAAGCACATAGAGAAGCTACGGTGGCCGACACAGGACAAAGATGTCTTCGTCTGAGACAGCAGAGAGTAGCCAGTGATGTTTCTTCTTACTTCTCACAAAGAACGTTCTCTGCTTCTAATAAACCAGACAACTACTACTACTACTACTACATCTTCTTTGTGTGTATTCAACATAGTGACGATGCAAGCTGCCTCTAAAAACACCAACGAAGAAGAACAACAACAACACAGTGAGGAAATGCGCTCTGTAAAGTGTTAGAGCTACCGTAGAAACATGTCGGTGCAAAATGGCGACTTAACATGTAAAGGGACCCGTGGTGTATGTAGATAGAATGGCTCATTCTAAGGTAATAAAAACATAATGGTTCATTATGTAAGGTCTTTATACACCACTGAAAACATAGTTATGTATATTATATTGCATTTCTGTCAATAGATCCTCCTAGAATTTACACACTGCACCTTTAAAGGGTTAGTTCACCCAAAAATGAAATTTCTGTCATTAATTACTCACCCTCTTGTCATCCCAAACCCGTAAGACCTTTGTTCATCTTCAGAACATAAATTAAGATATTTTTGATGAAATCCGAGTTTTTTTTTGTTTTTTGTTTTTTTTATCTCCCATAGAAAGCAATGAAATTACATTGTTAAAATAGTCCATGTGACTGCAGTGGTTCAACCTTAATGTTATGAAGTGACAAGAATACTTTTTGTGCTCAAAAACAAAACAAAAATAACGACTTTATTCAACAATTTCCTCTCTACCCTGTCATTCTTCTGCGCAGTTTACGTTGAAGACACATTGCAGAGCTTCCGTGTTCTACGTCAGAATGCCGACTCTGTATTGGCCAGCTCCTGCGTCTGCATCACAAATGTGTCGTGCTGCTCACATGAACAATGTCGGCCAATACTGAACCGGCGTTCGGACATAAACATAGAAGCGCTCAACTGCGTCTCCTAGACCAGGGGTTGGCAATTAAGTTTGGCATCAGGCCAAAAAAAAATGTTGCCACTAAATGGCGGGCCAGAACATAGTCAAAGGATAATTTAAGAAATTAATTAAAAAATGCAACTAATTGCCTGTAAAAAAATGTTAGTGCCTTTTAACTGGTAGTGAGCTGTTACTCTGTGTTAAATCCTGTAGGACAGTCATTAACAAAAAGCCACATTTGTGTGGCGGTGTCCAGGTTTTACACTGGATAAATTAATAAAGCAGAGTAGTGACACGTAAACTGGCAAGTATTTTCATTCACCATCTTGCAACACAGACCTCCTTGCTAAAACACACATATGTGGGAGATGCGGAATGGAAAAAAATAATTTGAATAAGCCCATTAATGTTTGAGTCATGCTCTTAACGAACTAGCCTATGTTTTATTTCCTCTTTCCATATTGTGAATAATAAATGTGTAGCATTTTAATTTGCTTGTTATACAATGGATCCTAACTTATTGTAATAATTATTTGACGTAGCCTACTTTTACACTCAGAATTATTCCTTGGCATCCTCACACACTAAACTGCATTTTTTACATTGTTTGCTTGCTGGAGGTACTCTATTATGTCGTGTGCAGAGTGATGTTAACATTGAAGCTAGCTGGTGAGAGAAAATGGCACTATCAAAGAGTCTAAAGAGGAAAGTTGTCAGCGAAAATAGAACAATGGAAAGACGTTTATCCTACCTAGTTTTGTGAATGCGTGGCATTTCCGGACGCTTTAGCGAATCACAATACACTGGGCCAGCTAACCAATCTGAGCACATTGCATATTTCGGAGGGAGTGGTAATATAGAATCAGAAAGTCAAACCAGCCGTTCAAATGACAATGGAAACAGCGGTGTAGAATAAAGGTAAAATATATGAAAAATATGTTGGTTTTTTTTTGGGTTTTTTTAAACGAAGCATTAAGACATGTTAAACTGCGCCCCATAAACACAATCAAGCCTAGAAAAAAAAACATTGAACCACCCCTTTAATGCTTAAATACAAAGAAAATATTGTAAAAAAAAAAAAAAAAAAAAAAAAAAAAAACTGGATGTTTTGAACGTTCAGAGAACATTCAGAAATAACGTTTTCATAACTTAATGGGAACATTGGCAAAAAGTTCTTAGAACATATTTTAGTTAGCTGGGATTGCATTTTGAAGAGAATCTCGCACAGCTAGTTGGTCAATATGTCAACATGTTTATAACTAGCTACCTGAACAACAACAGATCCAATTTAATGTCACAGACCTCTGCAGACAGCTCTATCACTGGCTTGAGGACTGAGGTTTGTTACTGCCAATTTAAATGCAAGAACTAAAGTTATGCACGACAGGACTTTTCACTTGTGTGCTTGATGTTTCTTGAGGGAGTCTTTCTATGTCTCTCAAGACACTGGTGAGGAAAGACTGTCTGTGCTTTTGAAAACAATGAGCAGGAGTGATGTATGGCTTTAATTTGTGAAGTCTTGCTTTCTTTTAGAGAGAGAGAGACAGAGAGAGAGAGTGTGAGAGAAAGGTTTGCGGTTAGCTGATGTTGCTCCAGTGTAAAACAGAAGTCTTTGTTGCAGTAATTGAACACTTCATTATGTTATACTGCTTTCTCTATAACCCAACCCTTTGTGGAAAAAGACAAAAAAGACTGCAGCGTTTGACAAATGAAGAATAAATCAATGCAGACCGCCACAGAGAATTACCTACTTGGCAAGTCAGAGACAAATTCTTTTACATACTTTAGGAGACCCCCTCTTCACTTGGCGTGACTGCGAAACGTGTTTGAGTGTTTCTTTGTGTCGCAGAGGTTTGGAGGTTCATGATGGTATAGTAATCTCAGCACCAGCTGCTTTTCAAGATAAGAATAGTCCTTCATCTTCTGCACTTGTGGGTTTATGTGTTTGTACAACGTGTTACGTTCTTTAGATAATCATTTGGTTTTTATCACAATCTGAAACAATTCTGTGCTGTTTTATGTGAGCCTGAAGTACTTAATTATCTAAGACACAGCAAATCTGATATCGCAAATACTGATACTGAGTTTTTCCAAAGATCTATCCATGATTTAAAGAAATATTCTGGATTGAATACAAAGTTGTATGTGAATATATAAGCAAATAGAGTTTTTCAAAAATTATTTTTTTTATTGTATGTATTGGAATATCATTTCCGATCAATTTAGTGCATCCTTACAATATATATATATATATATATATATATATATATATAAAATCAGAAGTGATATTAAAGACACTACATTTACATTGTTTACAATATATTTCAATATATTAAAGTCGATCTTTTGCAGTTTCATTTGATAGAAGAATCCTTAAAAAAATGTATGATTTCTAAAAACAAACAAACAGCACAACTGTTCAATGTTGATAATAATAATAAAATAATAATAATAATAATAATAAATGTTTCTTGAGCACCAAATCAGCATATTAGGATGATTTCTGAAGGATTATGTGACACTGAGACTGGAGTAATGATGCTGAAAATTCAGCTTTGCCTTCACAGGAATAAATTACATTTTAAAATGTATTAAAATAGAAAAAAGGTGTTTTAAATTTTGATAACATTTCACAATATTACTGTTTTTGAATGTATTTTTGATTGAATAAATGCAGCCTTAGTAAGCATATTGTAAGAAACCCCAAACTTATGATATATATACTGTCATATATGTTGACAGAGGTTCATTTGTATTAACTTACCCAGAACATTCTTTTCAGGGTTAAAAAAAAAAAGGATGATTCTGGCACATAAACTTTTTAAAAAATTATTCACATAACATTATTAACTCTCTGTCTGGAAGAGTGATATACTACTTGGCTTCCACATCCATAGACTGCATGAGACAGTTTTAATTGTTGTAAGGGTCTTTCCAGCGCCTGGCAGTGTCAAAAACAGCATTGCCACTGAACAATAGAAATAAAAAAGTGAGACTGGGCACTTATTACAAAACACAGCATATTTGGCGCGACCCATGCTCACCCGCCATCTCCACTCGCGCTCCACCCCCGCACCAGCCAACTGCAGTGATTTGAAACTGTTTGTGTGTGTAATCGAAACTAGGCTCATGGGTCAACAACACAAAAAAGCTTCAGCAAAATCAGTAATCCAATCCACTAACAATGTTAGGTAAGTTACTCTAGAAAATAATGAATTACTAGCTATTAATTACATCTTCAACAGTGTAATTAGTTTTTGTACTAATTACTATAAAAAGTACAGCATTTCTTATTACTAATTACTTTATAAATCCCATATTAACCTCGACCAGTTAAACAATACAACGATAGACATGAAACTGCTCTTTTAATTCTCTCAAATAAATAATATAAAACTGCATACATTGTTCCTGAACTTGGGCGCCCAACACCCTGTTGCCAGGCTGTCCCTCCTCGGACCAAATTCTCATCACTGCTAACATACTCTGTCCCAGTCACATTGCCATAACAATTTATTGCATCCAAAAATAAATTTCTCCTGCATCAAAACAAGTTGATTACGAGAGCTGATTCTTTGCTGACCATCTAATCTACCCAGACCTTAATATGTGGCCTTGTTAGGAGACAATCAACGATATTCACTTCACCTGTGACAGGTCATAATGTTTTGGCTCATCGGTGTATATGAGATTAATCAAATATATACACAAAACATGAACACTGTATGCTGTATATACTGTAAATTAATTTAGAATGTCAGAAAATCTAAGTCACATTGTGAATACAGTGTTTTAGTAACAGTGCACTAAAACGTCATCAAAATTACACTAATATATAAATCTTAACTCTTTGTTCAATGCAAATGTATATTCTGCACATAAACCAAAAGATTACATGACCTTTCAGGAGCAAAATAAAAATAATTGAGCACAATAATATTTCTCAGTGCTAGCACACTGTGTTTTTGAAATTCCTTTAATCTGTCTGTCTGCTGCTTATTAAAGACACTGAACACCATCATGCTATTTAACATTAATTCCTATATATGCAGTACAGTCAATTTATCAATGTAAAACATTCTCACAAGGCAATTTTTGCTTCGCTGTGTTTAAACAAATAACAAAATTGTTCTAAAATAGTCGAGAGCATAGAACATACACCCTGACCTCAAAATGAGTGATTCATTCAAAGAATATTTGTGAATTATTCAGAGGACATGAAACTCTAAAAGATTCTAGCTGTAGGTGCTTTCAAATTCAGCGGGAAATCTTTGCAGAGAGGAAAGTAGAAGCTTTGGCATGATAAAAAGGGAGACAAAACAGAATAGAGGAGAGGAAAAAGAAACAATGTGTACCTGAAATTGTGTTATAAGACAGGAAAGAATAGAAAAAAAGTGTACGGTACAGTTAAAAGTCATGATCTTTTAAAAAAGGCTATAAAGGGGGGTAAAAGATGAAAAGAAAAGCATATTTTTAACCATGAAAGGCTAGTTGCAAGCTGCCCAGGGTGAGCCATGTCAAATTCAGACGGCTAGTAGGTGCTCTTTTCTACCTCTATAGAGAGTGTTTAAAACATGTTTGAAAGAGTGGGAAAGAGAAATTGTACCAAATTTCAGGGTAAAGTATGGGTAGTCACAAAGCTACACAGCAAAATCACCAGAGTTAAAACAACTCTGCTCGAAGTACATATGGTCCCTCTTTAAATAGTGTTAACGTAACACTGAAGCAGAGTTAAAGTTGATGAGATAATTAAGCGATTAATTAAGAGATGAATGAGCATTATTGATGAACAAATGGAAATCACTGAACAAAAGATAATCCTCCTCTGCTGAGATCTTGAGAGATATGTCTTTTTTATCTTTAGGTGATTTAATCTAAGACTGTGGCTGAAGTCAGTGTGTTTCTCTTTTCTTCATTGATTCTGCTTGTTAACAGAAGGTGTTCATCACTAATGCTCAATCATCACTTAATTAATCGCCTAATTATCTCATTAAGTTTAACTCTGCTTCAGTGTTACTTTAACACTATTTAGAGAGGGACCATATGTATTCTGAACAGAGTTGATTTTTGCTGTGTAGGTTTTATTCAGAAGTACTGCTCCTCATCAGGTGACAGCAACAGGGCCATACAGACACTTTTAGACAAAGTGAGATAGAATGCAGGTGACAGTGTTGAGCTACAATAAAATTCACTCTCAGAAACTGCAGACTGTTTATTAGACCAGAGTGAATTTGATGCTGGTGTCCCTAATAGGGTTCTTTACTTTATATTGATTTCATAAAACAAATTGCTCTATGTATATGTTACGGTGCTAGCTGTAGAGATGAGGCGAATACGGAAATCCACAATGAAATAGGGCTTTATTAAATCCAAGGGTAGAAGGAACAGCTTTACACGCATTAACAAACATAAGAACAGACAAGGAATGAAGGGAAAGTGTCCATTATATAGGGAGTGCAGATGATGAGGTCCAGGTGCAGGTGATCGGTGATGATGGGGAGATGACGAGGAAGTGAGTGCAGGTGAGGAAACAAGAGGATGATGGGAAATGGAGTCCGGGGAACACGGGAACTGTGACAGTACCTCCCCCTCCCGGTAGGCGCGGCCTCGCGCCGTGGAAGGAGCAACCGGGGAGGGGGGGTGGGCGCCCTGAAGACCTCACGCAGGTGCAGGGAGAGGAGCAGACGGGACCGGAGGTCTCCAGGGCGGATCTAGGATGTCAGGCGGCCATGGCGGATCTAGGACGTCAGGTGGCCATGGCGGGTCAGGAGACTTGGCTGGTCGCCATGGCTGGTCGCCATGGCGGGTCAGGAGACTTGGCTGGTCGCCATGGCTGGTCGCCATGGCGGGTCAGGAGACTTGGCTGGTCGCCATGGCTGGTCGCCATGGCGGGTCAGGAGACTTGGCTGGTCGCCATGGCTGGTCGCCATGGCGGGTCAGGAGACTTGGCTGGTCGCCATGGCTGGTCGCCATGGCGGGTCAGGAGACTTGGCTGGTCGCCATGGCTGGTCGCCATGGCGGGTCAGGAGACTTGGCTGGTCGCCATGGCGGGTCAGGAGACTTGGCTGGTCGCCATGGCTGGTCAGGAGACTTGGCTGGTCGCCATGGCTGGTCGCCATGGCTGGTCGCCATGGCGGGTCAGGAGACTTGGCTGGTCGCCATGGCTGGTCGCCATGGCGGGTCAGGAGACTTGGCTGGTCGCCATGGCGGGTCAGGAGACTTGGCTGGTCGCCATGGCTGGTCGCCATGGCGGGTCAGGAGACTTGGCTGGTCGCCATGGCTGGTCGCCATGGCGGGTCAGGAGACTTGGCTGGTCGCCATGGCTGGTCGCCATGGCGGGTCAGGAGACTTGGCTGGTCGCCATGGCGGGTCAGGAGACTTGGCTGGTCGCCATGGCTGGTCGCCATGGCGGGTCAGGAGACTTGGCTGGTCGCCATGGCTGGTCGCCATGGCGGGTCAGGAGACTTGGCTGGTCGCCATGGCTGGTCGCCATGGCGGGTCAGGAGACTTGGCTGGTCGCCATGGCTGGTCGCCATGGCGGGTCAGGAGACTTGGCTGGTCGCCATGGCTGGTCGCCATGGCGGGTCAGGAGACTTGGCTGGTCGCCATGGCTGGTCGCCATGGCGGGTCAGGAGACTTGGCTGGTCGCCATGGCTGGTCGCCATGGCGGGTCAGGAGACTTGGCTGGTCGCCATGGCGGGTCAGGAGACTTGGCTGGTCGCCATGGCGGGTCAGGAGACTTGGCTGGTCGCCATGGCGGGTCAGGAGACTTGGCTGGTCGCCATGGCGGGTCAGGAGACTTGGCTGGTCGCCATGGCTGGTCGCCATGGCTGGTCGCCATGGCGGGTCAGGAGACTTGGCTGGTCGCCATGGCTGGTCGCCATGGCTGGTCGCCATGGCTGGTCAGGAGACTTGGCTGGTCGCCATGGCGGGTCAGGAGACTTGGCTGGTCGCCATGGCGGGTCAGGAGACTTGGCTGGTCGCCATGGCGGGTCAGGAGACTTGGCTGGTCGCCATGGCGGGTCAGGAGACTTGGCTGGTCGCCATGGCGGGTCAGGAGACTTGGCTGGTCGCCATGGCGGGTCAGGAGACTTGGCTGGTCGCCATGGCGGGTCAGGAGACTTGGCTGGTCGCCATGGCTGGTCGCCATGGCGGGTCAGGAGACTTGGCTGGTCGCCATGGCGGGTCAGGAGACTTGGCTGGTCGCCATGGCGGGTCAGGAGACTTGGCTGGTCGCCATGGCGGGTCGCCATGGCGGGTCAGGAGACTTGGCTGGTCGCCATGGCGGGTCAGGAGACTTGGCTGGTCGCCATGGCGGGTCAGGAGACTTGGCAGGCTCTGATAAACCTGAAAGCCCACCCAGGAGTTCCCCACCCACGGGTACCTGGCCCCCCCCCAAATTTTCTTGGGGGATTTCCCCGTGGATGGCAAGGTGGGCTCGGCGGCGGCAGGAGCAGCGGGCTCGGCGGCGGCAGGAGCAGCGGGCTCGGCGGCGGCGGCAGGAGCAGAGAATAGGGCCCAGTCCATCCCCTCATACTCCACCAATAGGCCCACGGATACAGAAAACTCAGGAGACTGGGGCTGCTCGGAGGCAGAAAACACAGGAGACTGGGGCTGCTCGGAGGCAGAAAACACAGGAGACTGGGGCTGCTCGGAGGCAGAAAACACAGGAGACTGGGGCTGCTCGGAGGCAGAAAACTCAGGAGACTGGGGCTGCACGGAGGCAGAAAACTCAGGAGACTGGGGCTGCACGGAGGCAGAAAACACAGGAGACTGGGGCTGCACGGAGGCAGAAAACACAGGAGACTGGGGCTGCTCGGAGGCAGAAAACACAGGAGACTGGGGCTGCTCGGAGGCAGAAAACACAGGAGACTGGGGCTGCTCGGAGGCAGAAAACTCAGGAGACTGGGGCTGCACGGAGGCAGAAAACTCAGGAGACTGGGGCTGCACGGAGGCAGAAAACTCAGGAGACTGGGGCTGCACGGAGGCAGAAAACACAGGAGACTGGGGCTGCTCGGAGGCAGAAAACACAGGAGACTGGGGCTGCTCGGAGGCAGAAAACACAGGAGACTGGGGCTGCTCGGAGGCAGAAAACTCAGGAGACTGGGGCTGCACGGAGGCAGAAAACTCAGGAGACTGGGGCTTTTTCCTCTTCCTCCTTTTCGGGCGTTTTGGCCCAGCGGAGGATTCTTCATTGGCCTTCAGGTGTTTTAGGTCCGGCAGGACACCGGGGAATAATTCACTGGAGGGGCATGCGGAGGAAAGCGGCAATTGGCGAACTGGCCAGGCCGCCGGTGTTTCTGAGGAGACTGGACAAGGAACACACGATTTCTCTAGAACCTCCTCAATAATGAAATCAGAACAATTTAGGAACAGAACCAGATTAATGGCTTCAACTAGGGAAAAGTAGCAGGCAGGTTCTTTAAAACGAATCGTGTCCTCGTCCAGCCCCGCCAGAAACACTGCGTTCAAGCAGGCATCTGGCCAATTCGCCAAATAAGCAAGCTCGACAAACTCCTCCACATACCTCTCCAGCGAGCGACCGTCCTGCCGGCACCCACAAAGACGATCCGAAGCAATAGTAGTTGGTGTGGGAGGCATTGGAGATACTGGGATCTCTGTGATGAATAAGCCCATGTTGAGTTTGTGAAAGTCCAGTCGGTATGGTCTGTTCTTCTGTTACGGTGCTAGCTGTAGAGATGAGGCGAATACGGAAATCCACAATGAAATAGGGCTTTATTAAATCCAAGGGTAGAAGGAACAGCTTTACACGCATTGACAAACATAGGAACAGACAAGGAGTGAAGGGAAAGTGTCCATTATATAGGGAGTGCAGATGATGAGGTCCAGGTGCAGGTGATCGGTGATGATGGGGAGATGACGAGGAAGTGAGTGCAGGTGAGGAAACAAGAGGATGATGGGAAATGGAGTCCGGGGAACACGGGAACTGTGACAGTATAGTCTAAAACCCTGATTTATTTAATTTAGTTATTTTCAAGCAATATATATTACTTTAGTACTAAAAAAATACAAATAATAATAATAATAATAATACTACAATGTAATAATAAT
This sequence comes from Hypophthalmichthys molitrix, assembly GCA_037950675.1. Classification (NCBI taxonomy): domain Eukaryota; kingdom Metazoa; phylum Chordata; class Actinopteri; order Cypriniformes; family Xenocyprididae; genus Hypophthalmichthys; species Hypophthalmichthys molitrix. Next base: position 22,183,828 of record CM075506.1, read on the forward strand.
ACAATCAAATTCAAATTATGCTTGCAAGTAACACAGTGTATGGAAGTAAAATATATGTTTGACCAATTTTTCTTGCAACAATTTCAGTCACAGGTTGAAATGGCACATTTTTAAAAATAAAATGAAATGAAAATAAAATTATGATTTACTTATATGAAATAAAAGAGAAGCGCAGATGGTCATGAAATATTTAGAATGCTAAATATCTGTCATGCAGTCATACAGTGTGGAACAGAGGTGTAAAGAGTACCTGAAAACCATACTTGAGTAAAAGTACAGATACCTTACAGTGAAAATGACTCCATTACAAGTTACAAGTCACCAATTCCAATACTACTTGAGAAAAAGTCTTAGGGTATCTGATTTTAACAGTACTTAAGTATTTTACTCGTACTGAATGTAGGCTGTAGTCCTCGACACCTAAGAGACATGCAGGTGAAAATAAACAATTGATTTGTTTCTGATTTTCTACAGTCAAAATAAAACTGAGCACTTCAAAACTGCAATAAATCAAGGTCGACACAGCATCCTCTTAAACAGTGCACAAAAAGGCCAATATGGTTGGCCTGTTAGTTAAATCTGTTGACGTTAGCAATCTTTGTTGCATTATATGCCAACAGTTTAAAAATGGCAAAAAGCACTTCTTGTGTTTTTTGCCCAAAGTTTGCATTTCTGTAACTCATATTACAGATATCTTAATATTCTTTTAGATTCTAATTCTAACAAACTTTGTTTTTTCTTAAATTTTAAGGCCCAATATGGTTAATTTCCAGAGATGGGGATCTCAATGCGCCTCCATGAGTAAACTGGTACACATTTTCAAAGGTCGCACATTTTTCTGAAGCAAAACATTTTTTCAACAAAAAGGAAGATAGGCCTAGATAGATTGCATAAAATCTGAAAGCATAATTACTGAACATCTTTGAAATTTCAGCCAATAAAGCATTTTTTTGAACAATGGCACTTAAAAGTTTGAACTAAATGTTGTTGCAATCATGTATGAATAAATGAAAATGCATATTTTTCAATTAAAGAGAAGGAGATAACTTAGAGAATTAACCTAGTATGGGCTGCTTTTGGTGCTTGAGACTTTATTATTTTGTTTAAATAATGAGGTCCAAGAATAGCCTTCGGTACAAGTTAGGCTACTTAAATGAGCACACATGTTTTTTCTCTATTTAACAACATTAGCAATAGTGAAAGACGACTTCCCTTTTTGAGCACCTCTTCCCTCACGGAGATTGCATGTTTTCTTGCGTGGCTGAATGTTGCTGAAATCAAAATGCGAACAGTGAAAGGGATTTGCAATTATCGCGAGACCCGCTCGCTGTGAAGCAGGAGCAACCAGCCGTCAGAGGAGTCTGCTAGGTCTTTTCAGCCTTCTGCGAACGGCTATGTTCACAAATTTATTTAAAAGGAATGATTAATTCTCAGTTTAGAGCAGGGGTGTCCAATCCTGCTCCTGGGGGGCCACTGTCCTGCAGAGTGTAGCTTCAACCCTAATTAAACACACCTGAACCAGCTAATCAAGGTCTTACTATAGGCTAAAAATCTCCAGTCAGGTGTGTTGAGGCAAGTTGGAGCTAAACTCTGCAGGACAGTGGCCCTCCAGGACCGAGTATGGACACCCCTGATTTAAAGCGTATGCCTGTGAATACGGCAAGATTCTGTATTATACGCGATGATTCTATATTATCTGGAACGGTCGGCAAGCCTATAGTGAGTAATTAATGACAGAATTTACATTTTTGGGTGAACTAACCCTTTAAGTACAGTAACTAATTACATTTACTCAAATACTTTACTCCACTGGTGTGGAATGTGTTTTGACTGGAAATTACATCTCCGTTGACCTACAGCCAATGAGAGCGCAAGATACAGGGTGAGGGAAAGTTCAGGGGGAGGAGTCAAAGACAAAACATCAGCAAGCAACCATTCTCTCCTTCATATTCTCTTTTTTCTTTTTCACAGCAAATCAGCGCACAGACAACCTGGATCACAAGCTTCTTGCTGGCTACTGATTTTAACAGGAATAAATCCAGTCTCGCACAAGAACTCTAGTCTTATTTCACATATCACTTCTCGCGTGTGTTTGGTTGTGAAACGCAGTTTGTAGACCAGACAGAGCTGTTGGCGATTCTTCAGATTGAAATGTTGTGTAATATGTGACCCTCTTTCACCGATCCCTCATGTAATGTGCACACAACAGCAACTAAATGGTACCCCAGACCCCTCGTGTAGTGTGAGAAGAACAGCTATCCAACAACTTTAAAAATTGTGCAATGTGTATTCGACATTAGAGGACAGAATATACAGACTGTACAGCATAAAAATAATTATGTCTATGGAAAGTCCCCATAAAACATGGAAACCCAACATGTGTGTGTGTGTACAGACCCAGGCCTTTAGGTGTGATGCCACTGGTGTGGGCAGGGTTCACAGCCCAGTAATAGTACTTCAGTATGTGCATGATCTGCAGAACGGTCCCCACTCGACGGATGGTGTTGTAGATGGTTGCCGTGCCAATGAACTCCGCCGAAAGGTATGTGTACAGCGAGAGCTGCACCTGAACAACACAAACACAGATACACAGATACATGGTTACAAAAAGTTACAGCTGCCTTTGGTAAGAATACAAAACTCTGATGATTACTTTCCATTGTCCTTCTGTTGTTTCTAAACTGCATCCCAAGATCCCTCATTAAAATTCTATTCTTGTTGGATTTCCATGGGAGCTACACCTCTGGCATGGCTAACTGCAGCAAAACAGCGGATACGGTGAATATTTCTGAGCCCAATGTCAAAAGGTACTGTGGCTCGTTTGTGAGCAGTAGGTCAGGCCTGACTAGTGACAGTGCTGCAGGAGAACCTTGGAGGACAAAAAAAAAAACGCTGATGAAAGTACATAACTCATCCAATTAAAGGCCACTCATGCAGGCAGACTGGGCTCTCCAGCGAGGCCGGGCAGGGATGATGGGAAGGAGCGGAGGGAGGATAAAAAAACATGATGCAAGTCCATGAACTCTTCTGGCCTGAGGAGAGAACGCTGCTGCTGCTTCTGAGAGGCTGAGCTTCAGCTCAGATCATTATCCTCAACTCCCTCCTCACACTCTCTCTGACTCTCTCCATCTTGGTTTTTCTGTCTCTTTCTTTCACTTCCTCTCTTTCCTTTTCATGAATCCTGCTTCCATTACTTTCTTTTGTCATTCTGGGTTTTTTTTTTCTTTTCATTTTCTGTATTTTCTCCATTCCTACATTCCCTTTTTCCATTCTCCTTTTTCTTCCTTCCATCATTCATCCATCAATTTTCTCCTTTCTTTCTCGCTTCTATTTTTTCCTCACTTCCTTTTTCCTCCACCCACTTTTTCTTTCTTTCTTTCTCTTTCTTTTTCTTTCTTTCTTTCTTTCTTTCTAGCTGATTTTTCTTCTTTTTTTATTTTCCTCACTTATTTTCTTTTTCCCTTTTTTTTAATCTGTTTGGTTTAACTTTTTTCTTACCCTCCATTACTTACTTTCTTTTATCATTCTGTTTTTTTTTTTTCTTCTGTATTTTCTTCCTTCTTGCCTTCCCTTTTTCCATTTTTTCTTCCTTCCATCATTCATCTATCCATTTTTCTCCTTTCTTTCTTGCTTCTATTTTTTACATTTTTGCTCACTTCTTCCTCCACCCATTTTCTTTCTTTCTTTCTTTCTTTCTTTCTTTCTTTCTTTCTTTCTTTCCTGCTGATTTTGCTTTTTTTATTTCATATATTATTTATGTTTAGTTTAACTTTTTTCCCTACATTCCATTACTTTCTTTTATCATTCTGTTTTTCCATTTTCTGTATTTTCTTCCTTCCTACCTTCCCTTTTTTCATTCTCTCTTTCTCTTCCTTTCGTCATTCATTATTAATTTTTCTCCTTTCTTTCTTGCTTTTATTTTTATGCTCACTTCCTTCCTTCCTTCACTGTAAAAAAGAATTGTTGGTTTAACTTAAAAATTAAGTTACATGGTTGCCTAAAATTTTGAGTTCATCGAAATTAAAATTTTGAGTTAATACAATGAAGGTGATTGATTTAATCAACAGAAACTCAAAATATTGTTATCTGAACCACACTCATTTTCTAAGTTGATCTGACAAAAAAAATGTTGTGATAAAAAAATCATGAAAATATTTTTTACTGCTTCTTTCTTGCTTGCTTTCTTTCTTTCTTTCTTTCTCTTTTGTTCTTTCTCTCTTTCTTTCTTTCTTTCTTTTAGCCATCCTTCCTTCCCCACTTATTATCTCTTTAGAGAGAGAGAGAGAGAGAGAACTCCCACTATCTCTCTCCTTTTGGAGTCATGGCAAGCTTCCAGTGACCAAAGGTCTTTGTTTTGATCCTGTTTGTGTTTTCGTATCTCCTTTATTTATTCATGACAGTCAGCAGCAGTGCAGAAACTGAAGTGAGCAATACATATTAGCAGCACAGAGTCTTGCCTCTTTTAGAAACGCCTCATCCTCTCCTTCATGGGTCATAACAAAGCAGGGTCACATTTTAATTTTTAAGCTTGAACTTCACTCTAAATTTACCAACCATCTGTGACAATACAAACGCTGAATTGTAAAATATCACTTTTCTTCAGGGCTGTGACATTTTGGCAGGTGACAAGGTGAATGAGGTGGCAGACTGTGAAGTTTTTTTTTTTTTTTTTTAATCTGATGAAAAAGAAAAGCAGCAGTTTAGGAGTAGTGAACAATTTCAATATAGAGCTTTTCTTGAAGTGTCATCTGCTTTTTAGATGATATGCAACTCATTATCAAGAGAGATGGATATTAAAGTCAATATTATTATTATTATTTTTTTTTTTTTTTTTTTTTTTTTTTCATTTAAGTGTTTTAATGAGAAGATATTGAAAAAAATCAAAATAAGAAAAAAAATAGGATGGGACTTGATATTATGCATTAGAAATTGATTAAATTGTATTAATACAAGTAGAGAAGGGTTAAAAAAAATTAAGCTGAAAAGAAAAATGTTTCAGACACAGTCCAACTTAACTTTAATTTGTTGTTATTATGTGAACACTTGAGAGATAACTCTCTGCCTTATGGTTACTTCAGCAAATATCACCATGTGCTCATCTGACCAGGTCACTACAGTCTCCGTGACACCAGTGCCCATCACAGAGTACTCAGATGCTCCTAATTGCAGTATCTTCTAGAAAAGACATGACCTTGCTCACCTTTGCGGGTATGTGGATCCAAATAGCCGCATTAAACAGGATATGGTCACAGAGTTGTTTGAGGAGAGGTGCACCGTGGGTAAGGCCGTCCAGGTATTTGGCAAAAGACAGGAACTGCTCCAGAACGGCCCTGGTGATGTGCACCCGTGATGACTGAGAAACAATTGAAAGATTTTTGTTAGATTACCAAACCAACCTCTGACTGTCAATTTCCTTATGAAATAAATAAATAAATAAACCAACATCTTAAAATGGAAGCCATAGTTTGACTTTGTAGCTAAACAAGGACATTAACTTTGTAGAGACTTTCTATGTTATTAGTCTCAGTTGGCACCGGAGGTCCAGACAGGTGTGTGGTGTGAGACAGGAGTGAGTATAAACGAGACACAAACAGATGGCCGGCTACGTGTGAATGGGACGTCAGGCAGTGGGATCATTCAGGTGCCGTCTAGCTCAGATTTACAGCTGCTGCTGTTAAATGACGAAGTGAGGCTTTTACTCAAGTGCCAACTTTAGATGGAGCCAAGGGTACATTGAGACTACGAAATAAGGACAGCTATGAATAAGTAAAGATAGCGAGAGGAAAAAGAATAATGACACTGGGATAATTTGTATGTCATTGCAATAAATGCACGGACAAGGAAGAATACAATAGCGCCATTGAACCGGCATTCGCCGAGGAAATGCTGAAATGCGCATTTGTCATTCATCAACCATAATGCGTCATTTCTCCTCCGTCCTAGCAATTGTGTGCGTGTTTTTTTATTCAGCTCGTACTTACAAAAGCTTGAGTCAATTGAGGTCATGACAACTCCTTCTGAAAGAACAAATCTTAATACTGTTATAACCATTTAAAGAAAGGAGAAATTCATTGAGAGCTTTATGCATTGAGAAAAAGCACAATTTGTCAATTACACATCCAAATTCCTTGGAGTTTTGTAGTTTAAAGGTGAAGTATGTATTATTGACAGCTAGCGGGTGAAATGGGGAGTGCAGTACAGAATTGACGCTCACACGGGTTGCCAGATTGGAGGAACGAGCGCAACTGACAATGGAAAGCAATGAGCCTTACACCGTAAGTTGATCAGCTAGTGTATTTTAATTGTTTGCAAATTAAAAATCTGCGATGTGCAACTATAAGACATTTGTATGCTTATTTCCCCAAAGAGTCTAACAAATGCTCTTAGCCGTGGAACTACCTTTTTGTCTGAACAATGATTTGGGAAAACCGGAAAAACTGTTATTTTTGCAATTCCGTTTTGGTGCTGCTAACAGCACAAAAATCCCAGGCTTCAGCTTTAACCTTTTATCTAAATTATATGTTGGGAAATGAAAAAAAAACGAAAGAAAACATTACCTTTTCCAGGAGGTACCCAATCACCAGGAAACCTTTCCCACCAAGCATCTGCTCTTGCATTGCCACTGAGCTCTTGAGAAGCTCCATCAGGAAGGCCAGAAGAGTTGAACTGCACCAACCAAATATTAATGGAAAGAATGAAAGTTGAAAACATTTACAGTGGTGCTATTCAATATTTTTGTGGAAACTATACATTTTCTTCAGGATTCTTTGATGAATAGAACAGAAGAAAGAACAGCAATTATTTGAAATAGAATTATTTTGTAGCATTATAAATGTCTTAACTGTTACTTTTGATCAATTTAAGGCATCCTTGCTAAATAAAATTAAAAAATTTCATTAAAAAAAAAAACATAATAGACATAATATTACTTACCACACTGTGGTTTCCACCTGGCTTTCATTGTGCTGATGGAAATCCAGCTGTGCAAAGAGAGGAAACAGCACCTGGATGCCACCAATGGAGTGAATGGCACTATGAATGGAGTGCGTAACGATGGCCTTAACATCCTTATAGAAACAGAAGGGAAAAATCACATGGATTAAAAAGTAGAGATCGATGTATTCAGTAATTAACTTTTTTTTGCCATTGTTGAAAGTACGACTCACATTAACCACTGACTAATCTCCTCGGAAATGTGTTCCTCCAAACAATTAACAATGAATGGCAAACACTGACATTATCTCATGGTGTTAGCTAAACAACGCAGCATCTGATTAACATTTACTGACATTACTAACCATTATGCAGTTTATTAAGCATTAAAAGAGTAGAAAGCAGTCTTAAAGTATTAAGCAGACATTTACTGTACCTGAAGCATTAGAGCGTGAGGCGAATGCACGAATATGGACGGGTTTTCTCTGGGCGAGGACTCCAAGCAGAGCTGAGCATCTGTGGCTTTGGCATTGTAAGTGAAGGAGATGCTGTTTGCTAACTTTCCATCGTACAACACTTGTTTATGGTGGTCAGCCAGATGGATATCACTCTCTGATTTAAATTTAAAGGTGCTCTAGTGAGGTAAAAATAAAAAATAAAAAAGATAAAGAGATCAAATAAAAAGAGAAGTCTAGATCAACACAGAAAGCTCAGATGGTTTAAATGACACAATATTTACCTCTAAAAGGTGCCTAACAAAGTGAGACATATTGGTGAAGGTGAGAAAATTAACTAATGAGTGAATTATCGCAAAACACATGAAAATATCACAATGTATATTTAACACATCTTAAAACAGTACATCTATGTAAATCTTATTATTCCATGCACTTATTAAAGGATTTTCTATTCCTAGCATGAAAAAGAGAAAAAGAGATTCTTTTTATGCAGTGATTAAATCTTATCCAAAGTCGTGGGAGCGCGATGAATAATAAATGAGCTTGGTGACATGAAATAATCATGAAGATGAAGTAGGGGCGATGGGGGAATCCCCCAGATGAATTATCATTCATGAGGTTGTTTCGTGTGCTGTCAAATCAAAGGCCTGCAGCTCAACACCTGCAGCACATCCCAGGTGATGATGTCATCCAGATGTGACCTTCTCCAGACGTGCGCTAACTGCATTAATGTGCAGTGAGCAGACAATGATAACAAGGCATTTTAACAAACCAGCTTCCTTTTTCTGTGCTTGACAACACTCACATGAAAAGCACTGTTTATAGTTTGCCATTATGACCAGATAAAATATATTTTATAACTGGATATTTAGGCTATATTCAACTTAAATCCTGTACTAGAGCACTGCTTTTGTATGTTTTACTGAATTGTTTGCTTGTGTTTATGTCCTATTATCTTTTATCATGGGTATTATTGTTAAAGGTGCAATATGTAAGAATTTTGCAGTAAAATATCCAAAAACCACTAGGCCCGTGTTATATATTTTGTTCACTTGAGTACTTACAACATCCCAAATGTTTCCAACTATTTGTAAATCGTGATAAAATTGCAATTTTAACCAAGGCTCCGGGACGTGTGAGGAGTCGCCTCTCAATTGTGTCATACCCGCGTTACCCTCGGTTTCCGGTTTTATTTTGTAGGAACCATGGAAACACCAAAGATGCTTTAATATTTACATGTTTTAATAGGCAAAGGAACAACTGTTTTGATATATTTATAGACAGAAAACTAATTGTTGTTATATAGCTCAACACGTTTAGTCTTATTGTTTAAAACTAATTTTCTTCATTTTTTTTGCGAGTACCATGCTTTACCATGCCTCAGAGAAAAACACTATTTTGTCAAGTAGCTAACATAGCATAATCAGATGCAGCTTTATTTTTAGTAACAGTAATAAAGCATTTTCTCCATCATACAATATGTTTTAAAATTAATTACATGCCATTTATCAACACAAGCCATCCAACATTTAATATGATATTCTAAAATCTTACTGCAGTGGGCAACAAGTGTCTCACAACAGCCACCGAGCGAACGCACAGAGTAACGTTATAACATTTTCAACACTCTCAAATGTATCTAATATGATAAACAGAGCTGCGTTACCTCATACTCATGATTTGAAAAGCGGAAGCGGCGCCGGCGACTGTGTCATAATAAAAGTTCCGCTGCTCGTGAGGTGTGTTGCGCAATCGCTCCAGCGGCCTCGTTCAGCTCCCACAACACTCGGTCCTGCTCTGCTTCATACTACAGTAACGTTAATAATCGCATCCATGAACATGATTTCTTCCCGAGTCCTATCCCTATTCTTTTCCGCCGGCCGCTGAGGCATTGGTTGAGATGAAGACCACATGTCCCAAGATTCCGCGCTCAAACTTGGCATCATCGAGCTACGCCTTTGTTTTGAATAGGTCTCTAGCGACCTCTAGCGGACAGAAAATCTTACATAGCGCACTAATTTAAATATTATTTTTAAATAAATATTATTTTATATAAAGAATATGCCATATTTGGTATTGAGAAAAGGTCTGTTAATGATCGTGACATGGATTTCAGTGAAAGTTACATTATTACATTAGACAGTGGCAAAAACTATCTTTATGTGTGAGTCAGTAGCAAATTTGAAGGGACTGGTTGTAAACAAGGAAGTTGTTTTAGCACGGTCATGGGACAAAGAAAAAGATATCGCTTTCCTCAGCAGACATTCAAACAGTATTTAATAATGGATATAATATTATGGACATCAACCTGAAGAATGAATGCTATACACTCGTTTAGTCGATCTCTCTCTCATAATAGGCTACCATAATACTCCACTCTACATAATACAATACGCTTCAATGAAGCGACTCAATGTTCCTTCATTACTAGTTTTAAAGTGACGTTTTAGAATTAGTAATAGAGGCTTGGGTTCAACTGAAGTAGTGCTGCACAAAAGAGGGTTTTAAAGACAATGTTGTTGTTTCTTATTTATTAGCTCACTTGTGCCCTCGAACCGTTGTATAAACGCAATATCACACTCGTAGCTGTGCGATATGGCTGTATATCAGCACGCTGTGATTACCTACGGCACTCGGTCTACGGCCGAATCACAGCCGTGCTAATATACAGCCATATCGCACGGTTACGAGTGTGATATTGCTTTTATACAGTATACGCTTATCAGTATGTCTGAATATCATTCTATGCGCAATCAAGAGCAACAAACTCTCTTTTCCCCACAGCTCCATATAAAAACATGGGCTATGTTCGAAACTGAATAATATTACATTACTTACTGCAACTGTGGAGTGTTTCTTGCTATATAAATACTATTGCTATAGTTCGAATAGTTGTTGTACACTACATTGTATTACATGCTATCTTTGCAATCAATTAATTATTTTAGTAAATATAATCTAGGTTACTTATCATTTTTAACAAATCTTATGTAAAACTGTCCTACATCTAACTTAAACAGTGATTAAAAAAGGAGATGCATTCAGAAACAAACTACATGGCCCTTTGTATTCATATTCCATTATCCATGTACTAACTGTGCACCAGTATCTAATTAAAGATGTAGGAGGGAGTTTGTAATTAACTTGTTGTCGTTAAATAGATTATTACCTTGCGAAATATGGTTTCTAAGGCAATAAACCTGATAAAGTAAACTATTTTTCCTTTCACGGTCTGTGAGCAAATAAATACAGCCGTATATACAAATCTGTTCAGCTTATGTTAGTTTTACTGTTATCTTTATTCTATTCAAAATGAAGAAAACAAGACAGAAAAAAGAAGCATATTGCAGATTTGATGATCTGTATGCTTATTTTGACCTAAAAAGATTCACATTGTTTAGTTTACTCTGCTGAACAGAGATAGCATAAATGTCACCTGTTGCTGGTCAGGTTTCATATGATGCAGCACAAAGCAAATCAGATTGACTGGAAAAATAAATATCACAGCAGGTTAATGTATGTCGACAATGTGCAAGAATGTTGAAAGCACTGCCTCAGGAAAAAAAATAAATCTGACAGGACGCTGACGTAACGTCTAATACACTTCTGAAAGGAACTGATGATGTCATGCTCACATGTTCTCTAATAGTGAGACTATTGTTGCAGTAGCAACAGAGCATCTGTCTTCCATGACAACACGGAGAAAGACAAAGACAGGGACTGTCTGACAAAACATAGATATTATGTATCATCATCAAAGAATAATAATAATAATGAATGACAATAATAATAAGAAATGTTTCTTAAGCAGCAAATCAGCATATTACAATGATTTCTGAAGGATCATGTGACCATAGATATATATGTATAAGTAGATGCCACATTCAATCACAGTCAACATTTCAGATGCTGTCACTCACAGTAAAAAATCAATGAGTTTCCACAAGATTCCACAATACTGTGCAGAAATTTAAATTCCTGAAGAAATGAGATAAACTTCACAGATGAGAATGTGCTGGTTTGTGTTTTTTACTCATCATAACCGGGTTTACTATGGTAACAAGAATGTTGTTTTAGATAATGCCTTAGTCTTGTTGTATTATGTTAGTTTAGCAAAATCATCTGCTGAAGTCTATTTCAGATATACATGTCCATACATGCTTCTAACTACGGTTGCAGATGCTCAGTCAAGTGTTCACGGACCGGCTTTGACCATTGCAATATGACGGATGGCTCACGTATAGCAGCCCATAGAAAAAGCCGCTAATGAGGCATCTATGTATATATATATATCTATGCATGTGACACTGACTGTAATGACTGCTGAAAATTCAGCTTTACTTGACAAATATTTTAGAATAGAAAATTTATTTTAAATTGTATTAATATTTTACAACATTACTGTTTTTTTTGTTTTTTTTTACCTTGATGAGCTTAAGAGACTTTTTACTGATTCCAAAACATACAAACATATTCTTCCAAGCTGAAGCTGCTAATATGAGACCAAACCTGTTTATTTTATCAAGGCATTTAAGACAAGACCTCAAGTAAACAGGTCTGACTGGGGGTCAGTCTTTTTAGGCAGCAGCAACAAGACGGTAATCGGGTCATCTTCAGATCAGTCACATACAAATCACTGGAGACCGTGAGTTTACAGCCTGCCATAGCCCACTGTCTCTACGCACCCGGGCAGATACTCTGCTAAAAGGCTAAAAAGGCTATAAGGACCTAAGGGAGCTGACACATTACAGTCAACAGAACAAATAATGGTGTCAGTGGTTGTTGAAGGGCAGGAAGCAGAAGTCACTAAAGGGTGACAAACTGAAAAAAAAAAAAGCTAGCATGGTTCGGGAACACTGGGTTTCATTCACTAAGCATGCGTACACACAAATTTGAGCATGAAATCTGCGTATGAACATTTTCACAAACAAATCATGATTCAGCAAAAAACGTTCATACTAAAATTTATTCTTAATAAATGTATTCTAAAAAATAGCAAACGGGTTAATAAAGGCCTTTTGCGAAGCGATGCATTTGTGTAAGAAAAATATCCATATTTAAGTTATAAAGTAAAATATCTAGCTTCTGCCAGACCACCTTCCGTATTCAACTTACGAAAAAAAGCATAAATGACATCACGTCAGTTACGCTTTTTTCGTAAGTTGAATACGGAAGGCGTTTGACGTAGCGTAAGCGTTTTGAACTGTGAGAGGCGTTACACTTTCTTCCTAAGTTGAATATGGAAGGTGGTCTGGCGGAAGCTAGATATTTTACTTTGTACCTTGTTAAATATGGATATTTTTTCAAACATATCGCTTCGCTTCAGAAGGTCTTTATTAAGCCCTGGAGCAGTATGGAGTACATTTATGATGGATGGATGCACTTTCTTGAGCTTCATACTCGTTTTTTCCCTTTTACTATCATTATAAAGCTTGGATGCGTCAGGATATTTATTCATATATCTCTGATTGTGTTCATCAGAAAGAAGAAAGTCATATACGCCTAGGATGGCTTGAGGGTGAGTAAAGCTTGGGGTAATTTTCATTTTAAAGTGAACTAATCCTTTAAGAACTAATTCATGTGCGTACGTATACGTTGTGAATTAGGCGGAGATTTTTCGTGAGAAGTTCTCCTGTGAGTACAAATATGAAATAATCCATGCAATCATTAGTGAATGAGACCCAATGATTTTACAAAAAAACAAGACAAAACATTCACTCAATCCACATTCATGTTTTGTTTTGCTACATTAAAAAAGAAGTATAGAAAAATTGAAGAATAACGGCTTTCTCTAATTTTCCGACAAGCAATAGTGCATTTATTTTCATTTTTGTTTCACTTGCATAGGCAGGCTCTAATAAAAAAAATAATTGAAATAAAAAAAAAAAAAAAAAAAAAAAAAAAAAAATATATATATATATATATATATATATATATATATATGTATATATATATATATTTTTTTTTTGTACTGTACCCTCATTCTGTCTACAAACACCATTTTAGAAGGTTATTGCTTACGGTTATCCATCACAATTAAAAACCCATTTTATCATGCTTTTCATGAAATGGGGGCCAGGCCCTGCGGTTTAGCCTTGCTACATAAACTCTAAAGGCCTTTGCCCTATTCCTAGACAAGGTAGATTCAACTGATCAGCCAGAAGAGCTGACAGATAGTCTGATAGCTTGCACTCCATTGAAATATACAACCCCTTTTCAGATTTCAAGAGACTCCATTCACAGGTTTATCTTGGGTGGGTAATTGCTTTCTCCCTGAAGCAGACTGCTCATTATTTCTGCCAACCTGTCCGTCATGACGACGTGAGGGGCAGCGGGAATCAGAGGTCTAGAAGCTCAATTAATAAGGGAAATGACCAGCCCACACTGATTAGAGAAAAAACAGTGCAAATGTCTACCAGATAGTTTAAAAACACACTAGGTAAAAATAAATAAATAAACTGTTAGGATGGGTTTTAGCAGTTATTAACATATTTGCCCTTTTAGATTACACAGCTCATAAGTAAAACACTGCTGTAATGGAGCAAAGACAATTGAGATGGTGTCAGAATTTGAAATTAAATTAGGAAAAGCTCATCACTCATAAACAATGGCTTTGAATCACTGTTATGTCATTTTTGGGATACATATGCTATCCGTTCCATGCATGTGGTTTATTGTTTTAGATAATGAGTCACTAATCAAAGCCTGGTGCTTCAGAGAAAATTAGACTTTGCACAATGAGACTGAAAAACTGCTGCGAGTCCCAATTACTAATAGGACAGAGCTTGATATTTAATAAGGATACAGCCTTGAAAAAGGAGTAACCTGCTCTGTTTACCCCATGGATGCAATTAAACGCTAAATCGCTTCAAAAGCACCTTGAGAATTAGCGACAAAAGGTCAGAGACATGAAAGGGAAAGAAAGACTATAAACTATCCGGAGGCAGACTTCATCAACGGAAGACTTCATTAAGAAGCAAAACCAAGAAACTTTGCTGTCGTCAGTGTAAAAGCAGTAATGCATGACAACAAAAAGAATAAGGTTCATCAAACAAACGTTTGGTAATAAGTAAATATATAAATGCAGCATTTCTCACATCCTCTTCCCTGCTGAAAAAACATTTTTTTTGTAACATGGTAGCTACACAATAATGACCAGCTTGAAATCAGCTGAGATTTAGATCTCAAACCTGTGGTTGCTTCCTCAGGGCGGTGAAATCATGTTGGAACGCACATCAATCAATAACCAAATGTCACAGACAGAGTTATAACATCTCTTGGAGATCAATGGTGGCTGTGAAGCGTTGGGGTGTAACGCACTTTGGCAAATCTGATACATACCTTGTATCCTGGGCCTAGTTGATGGATGGCAAATATCTGAGCAGGGTTTAGCGCTTCACTGAACACATAGATGGCTCCGAGCTGTCCGCAGAACACTCGGTTGGCGTCTGCCGTCTCAGATGAGCCGAGGAAACATTTGTCATAGCTCTGTGATAAGCACAAGAAAACAGCTTGGAGTTCTTAAAGCAATCTCTCAAAAGTGGATAGTAGGGAAAAAATAGAGAGCTGGAGTGGAAATATAGTGAATGTCAGTATGCAAACACCATATTAAGTGACTAGTGGTACACAGTGTAATTGAGATGTAGCATTACAGAGATGTTATTCTGAGCTGAAACCTGCCTATTAGTTTAATCAAAATCAGCACCCAGGAGATCTGAGGTTAAGCACTGCTGGTCCAACCTTTTAATTATCTTACATTGCTTTCAGTGAGGTACAGCAAAACAGAGGCAAATTTTAATCTAATCACTGAATCCCCAAGTCATGAAACTCTTCTGAGCAATGATTGGTTCACCTAAAGCCGATTAGTCGTCCAATCGTTTCGTTTGTACTATCTATTAGGGCTATGTATCGCCAAGAATCTGGTGATATGATACGTATCATGATACAGGGGTTACGATACGATATATTGTGATATATTGTGATACTGTAAGAAAGGCAATATATTGCGATATTTCTTGTTTTTATAGAAAGAGGATATAATTTTAGGAAAAAAAAAAACTGTCAAAGAACCAGACTGTCCTCCAAAAAAAAAAACGACCACATAGGTCGTTTTTCAACACCTTATTACGACCTATATTTATGTTTTAAAGTCATGCGCCCTCTAGCTGGCGTAAAAATAATGACAGTGTTGTGTTACGTCTGTCGTCATGAAATGACGTATGACTGTCGTTACCAATCAAAATGCGTGTTCATTTAAATGCAATGTGTGGACTTTTTACACCTATTTCCTATTTCCTATTTCCATTCAGCAAAACTCATTTAACGACTATACCCACCCCACCCCTAAACCTACCCTTAGTGATTTATAGTGCATATACACTTTACGAGCACATGCGTTCCCTGGGATCGAACCCACGATTGCATGATCACATGATTGCATATTATTATATATTGCAATGCTCTGCCAATTGAGCTACGCGAAACCCGAAATATGACGCAGACTAAAAGGGAACAATGCATTAAAATGAAAGTGTCCTGTTGTCGATAGGGGCGCAACTTTAGTAAACGCTCCTATGGGTCGTATTTCAGGGAAGTGACAAACGACCTATATAGGCGTATTGGTTGGAGAATATGTTGCAAAGAACACACCACCATATGTATAAAAACTTTATTTTATTTATTCTAGACAGAATCATTTGCATTTATATCACTAACCACTATTTTGTGCAATCTAAAGGGAAGATAGTTAAGTGACTGAAGGATTTCTTTAGGTGTATGTTTTAGTAGTATAGCAGTTTTTAATTTCTAAAGTTTTTAACAACAGAAAGTGCATAGTCCATTCCATGACTATGTGGCTATTTTATTATATGTAATAATGTAAAGGTGCTTGCTTTAAAGCATTCTATTGTATAAAGTCCTATTTAAATAAACGTGCCTTCACTGAAGTGCTGAACTGCAGATCTGGTGCAAACATCCACATCGCTATGATCAGATGCTTTCTTTCTGCTTCCACCGCTGTCATTTTGTTGGGTTTAAACCGAACACAAAGCCACGAACAAATAAATAAATAAATAAATATCGATAGTGTTTTTGAGAATCGATACAGTATCGCCAAACATAATATCACGATATTCACATGTATCGATATTTTCTTACACCCCTACTATCTATGTAACCTATCTATTCCTGACTTCAAATCGGATCAGTCACTGCAGCACGCCATGGGATTTTGCTAGCCCTCCACCTTCCCCAGTTCCACCTGCCTAGATCTGCTCTGGGGTTCTGCCTATGTTTCCTTGCAGCAGCCTGAATTCAATTCACTGTTTTCATCACTCACTCATCCAGCAGCAGCAGCAGCGTAGCAGATCTGGTCCACCAAGACCAAGCCTATGTACATTCCTTGCTTATTAATAAATGCTTGTTAAATTAATTCCAAAAGTTGTCATGATTGAAATATATTCCTGTTTTTCTATAGACAAACTTAATTAAACTGTCCCATTTTCATCATATTGCAAAAAAAAAACATTAATCAGCATCAAAAAGACAGTAAAATACTGATTAAGAAAATTATTTTTGTAGCACACATTCTGCTGTATAGGCTAAACAAGATGATAGGTTTGACATGCTGGCAGCAATATTTATTTATTCTGAAACTGTGGTAGATCAATGCATCTTTTATGGTTTAGTTTCACACTGTGCCGAGAGTGGTGATATTACTCTGAAAGAACATCCGGCAGCTACAGACAGAGAGAGCAATAGAAGTGGCCTTACGTCGTTGGTGTTGACGTGCCAAGCCATGTCACCGTAGGAGACCAGCTGTCCATTGACGTAGCAGCGAATCTCACTGTTCCTCCAGCGGTTGTAGATGTGAACGATGCTGATCATGTACCACTAGAGAAAGAAAAACATATTAGTACATACCTGTAGCAGAACATGAGGAAAGAATGGTCTGTTTAAATAATTCAAATCAATGGTTCTCAACTGTTGGCTCATAATCTAAAAATCAGGTCTGTTCTGAGAGGCTCATGGAGAATACAGTTAATTCTGCATATTGTTGAAGCATCAATGAGTTCATGGTTATATTGATACACTTGTATAAATAATAATAAGATGTTGTGATATTATTAGCATGAAATGAACCCTTTTCAAGTTTTAATGCACATTGTCAATGAATTATCAGTGTTTGTTATTCCGAAGATAATATTAACATGTCAGATATCACTGTCATTTATATTATTTATATTATGTATAAAACACTGATAATATAACAGTAATTGAACTACTTCTTGATAGCAAACTGATTCAACAACACTCATATAAAAGCCAAATGCTGCAATTTCTACGAAAATTGGGCTCAATCAAGTTTCAGATGTCTTTTCAGAATCTTTTTTAAATGGGGTTTTAACTGTATTTTTCTTCCCCGGCACTGGAAGCACAAAATTCAACCCAAAACCATTTTCATGGGCAGCAGGCAGAAGGTCTAATGCAGTAAAAATTTGCATTTAGATATAAATAATACATCAGATCTTGAGTGAGAGGAGAATAGAGGAGAGGAGAGGAAACAGACAGAGGCAGAGAGGAAATCAGACTAGTGAGGGAGTAAAGGCAGGTTTACTTAGCAGGAGACAAGGGTCATTACAGATTTCATTTCTGTCAATGTGCCACCACACGAAAGAGTCACGGAATGGAGCAGTGTTTCAAACACATTCAGGACAAGAAGCATGTTCTGTGTGTGTTCTTTTCGCGGTATATTTTCGGAGCAATGTAACATCCAACAGAGCTGTTTTTAATCAGTGTTTTCTCTTTCATACTAACTAATTGTTAAAACAACATGCCTAACATATCCATTTAGCTACATTTTGAAAAATACATAATTATATATGAATAAACTACGATAAGGTTCTATTGTCATTCTGTCATTGCAAATTATCTACATTTTTTAATCTTCAAAACAAGAGAGTTGCTACACAGCCTGTTATTGCTTATATTAAGTCACTAAATCAAAAATCCCATTAATAGGAAGAAGAAAAGAAAAAGAAATAAAAACCTATAAAGAAATAGTCTAAACCACTGGAGATCAGAAGAATTAAACAGTTCATTTACAGTACATGTGTGTAACAGTGGGTAATCCAATGAGCTACAAAAATGCATTTATCTTCTTAAACTGTAATAAAGTGATCAACTTTATTTTTATTATCAGTATTGGACCGCCTGAATCACATTGGCTTATCTACACATCAGCATTTTATTCCATTAAACTCATAGAAGTGGCTGAAAATGAAAACATTAATGGGTCTGCCCTTTTTCTATAAACAGTTAAATTTAAATCTAACTATTTAGATGTAAAATGCTCATCCTATTATTTGTCATACATTATTTTTATTTATTTATTTATTTACATTTAAAGGGAAACTTGAAAATTATCCCATTATTTACTCACATTCAAGTCATCCTAGGTGTATATGACTTCTTCTTTCAGACGAACACAATCCGAGATATATTTAAATATATCCTTCAGTCCTCCAAGGTTTATAATGGTTGTGAATGGGGGATCGAGTTTTGAAGTAAAAAATAATGCATTCATCCAGACTCCAGTGGGTTAATAAAGGCCTTCTGAAATGAAGCGATGCGTTTTTGTAAAAAAAAAAAAAAAAAACTAGCATCCGGCGGACGACTGTATGCAGAATGTGTAAGTCGACTTGCGCCAAATGAGTAATCCTCTGACTTGATGTATGACACAGGATGTAGGAGTATCATTAGCTTAGACGCCTCTTGCGGTTCAAACAAATGTGGTTGTGCAACAAATTTAAGCTCCTCGCCTCTTATATCGAAATCCTCAGAAATTTCTCTTTACAAATTATCGTTTTAGACTTACAATCCGTGACCGGTGGTTTGTTTTGCTCTATCCTCTGCGCCTCCGCATTCATCATTACGCTGTTCGTCAGATCAAAGATTACTCTTCCGCTCAAATCGACTTGCGCATTCTGCGTACGGTCGTCCGCCGGAATCTACTTATTTGAATTTATAAAGTTTTTAACATGGATATTTTTTTTACAAAAACGCATCGCTTCAATTCAGAAGCCAATTCATTAACCCCTGGAGTTGTATGGATTACCTTTTTTTTTATGAATGGATATATTATTTTTGACTTCAAATTGAGCCCCCCCATTCACAAACATTATAAACCTTGTAGGACAAAGGATATTTTTAAATATATCTCTGATTGTGTTCGTCTGAAAGAAGATAGTCATATACACCTAGGATGGCTTGAGGGTGAGTGTATCATGGGATAATTTTCATTTTTGGGTCAACTATCCCTTTAATAAAGTTGCATCATCTTGTTTCACAGGATATGCAAACTAGTTCCCATGACTGTACTGTACGACTGAACTGTAAGATTTAATTTTAGGAAAGAACTTCAAGACCTTGGCGAGCCCAAGAGCAAAAGAGCAAGTTGGAGTAATTCACATTTATAAAGAGTACACCAGCTAATAGCATTAAATATTGAGTAGAAACAAGAAAATCATTTATTAGACAGATGTTTCAAAACTGCAGCAGCTGTGCAGTGATTTCCAAGAGATTTCCCTTCGATTCAAGAAAACATAAACAAATACAGAAAATGGCCTCAGTTATCTCATGTCCTGGGGTTCAGTAACAGTTTGTAAACAGCATATTTAGCCCAGTTAACTGGATCATACATCCTCCGGCACAGCTTCCTGATTTTCACTAGCATCACAGCAAGAAAATTCACAAGTGCATCCACTCAATTCTTACTCCTTCACAACACAATCAGTAGATTACTAAAGATGCTAGTAGGAGAGAGAGAAAATCAAAGTTGGAAATGAAAGCCTACCTTGCGGGGCTGAAAGTCATATTTCACGCAGTGCTGGAAGCCCTTTCCTTTCGACTTCAATGATGTCACAATCAAGCAGTTACCCACAAAATGTGCCGAGTAGCCGATTCCTTTGCTTGTGCGGAAACTGAAATTGAGAAATCAGTAAATACACATTACAGTACAGTATTATGTACAGTATTACATAACACTTGAAGGTGATGTATTTGCAAGATATACTTTCTTAACATCCCCTACTGGGGGGACAAAAATGCTTAAACCTTTAAGATGTTCTTGTTCAGCGGGATAGGGAAAATCCCATCTTAAACTTTTTATTGAACCTTGTTAAACCAAAAAGATGTTTTGCTGGTCTCAGCTGCTGGTTTAAATTGGTCTCCTAGCCTGGCTGTGCTGGTCTACCAGCTTAAAGTGTCTAAAAACCATCTAAAACCAGCCAACAGAGCAGTTTGACCAGACTTGGAAACTAGAAAACCAGCTTATTCTGCTCTGCGATGTTTTTAACAGGGTGTGTAGGTTTCCTGATACGCATTATCTAGTTTCCTCTCCAAAACAGAGAGAGTAAAGATATCTGTCTGCATTTCAAAATGTCAAAGACAGTTTTGTGTTCTCTGTTCCCTACAATAGGACTATAAACTGTAACATACAAGAAAACTAACAGCACAAGAGATCGTTTTAGTGTCTTCAGGAGCAGAGAATAAGTATGATTCTCAGCATGAATCAATACTCTGTTCCTTTGCGAACATCTCCTTTTATTACGAATCTGTGTCACGCACAGATTGAACTCTGAGTTTGTGTGAGCGGTCCTGCTCTTGGCAGCTCCAGGCTACAGATCTGGCAGCACAACAGCAAGCGGGACACAGCGCTCACTCTCAAACCCAGCGTTTAAGAATGGTAGCTAGCATTATTAGCGTGGCAGACTTCAACAGCACTGTTTTGTAACCTCCTCACAAAGCCCGGGGCAGTTTCTCAGTTCCTCGATCTGCATAATGCATGGAGGAATTTATATTCTGAACTCAAGAATATATGAAAAACGCTTTCTTTAAAATTATTTGTTAGATGGGCAATATGTTTGTAAACTAACATCAGAGGGAAATGCTGATGAAAAAAAAAAAGGACCAAGGCTGTTCGAAAATGGATGTTGTCTTTCTCTCTCTCAAAATGCACTCACTCCTTCTCCCTCGAGGACCATTTTCCCTCGCTCCTGGAACCCCGGCCAATAAACACGCGTCTGTGCTATTGATCTGAGCTCTAATTACCCACAAGTCTCTACATACGATGCTCTTTTTGCCTGGCTGACATTAAAAGCCCAAATTAATGTCTATTTCCACCCCGGTGTCGCTCTGCAGAGATTTTCCAATGATTCCAGAACATTCTGCCCTGGGTTCAAACACCTATTGGTTTAATCAGCAGAATCTGACCTAATTCCCTTTTATGCTTGCATAATCCACCACATCATCAGAAAACAAAATCTTCAAACAAAGCTCATTATATAAGTGGCAAAACAGCCAGAACTCTCTCACTCTCTCTCTCTCTTTCTCTCTCTGTGTGTGTGTGTTAAACACTAAAACAAAGCCACTCAGTATAATGTACTTACAGAAGCAAGCCCTGAAGGTCATTTTCTTTTCTGCTAAGCAAGTTTTATCTAAGAGTTGACAAAGTTAAATATAACCACATTAAAGCGTAGGCTGTGAATGTAGTCACCAGTAAAGATAGGGTTTGTCTTTGTCCACGTTGATGTTGTTCAAAGGATCCATGCGAAACCAGGTGTTGAGGGTGAAGCCATTCTGATAAGGCCATTTGGCAATAGGAGGTAATGCAATTGCCTGGCAGAAAACAGAAATAAGAAAAATACATGTAATGTATTGTTCTTTTAACATGCTATACATTTTTATTTTACATCTGTTCAGCTCTTCTAAAAATCCAACAATTATAAAAGTACTTATTGTTCCCAACATATAGCCATCCAAATATATATATATATATACAGTCAAACCAAAAAATATTCAATGATATCAGTTTTCATTTATGTATGTGAGGATAGCAAAATAAAAGTAAACTGTGACGTTATACCCAAAAATTCTTCATCCAGTGGACTACCAGTAAAACGGATAAAAAATTTGGAACCAAAAATTATTCAGACACTTTGACCTGACCATGTTTTGCTTAAGTGTTATCTGACATAATTAAGATATTTTTTTCTGACACAGTTTAACTCTGAGATCGTCATATTTTATTACCATTTTTTTAAACTATAGTGAATAAACTGTATTAATGAATGAAATGTTCAAGGTGTCTGGTTTGACTGTATATATATATATATATATATTAAATTGATCAAAACTGAGAGTGAAGATTTTCACATTGTTACAAAAAAAAAAACACACAAACATCTTTCCAGAATCCTGGAAAAAAAAAAAAAAAAAAAATCACAGTTTCCACAAAAATATTAAGCGGCACATCTGATTTCAATATTGATTATAATAAAGGAAATGTTCAAAACAGCATATTAGAATGATTGACATGATCATGTGACATTGAATGTGACACTGAAAAATCAGCTTTGCCACCACAGGAATACATTTCATTTAAAATATATAAAAATAGACAATAGTTATTTTAAATTTTAATAATTTCACAATATTACTGTAATTACTGTATTTTTAAATACATAAATGCAGCCTTGGTAAACATAAGACACTTTCAAAAAAATTTAAAAAATCTTACTGACCACATAATTTTAAACATAAATGTGCATAATAAAAATGTTTGCTTTGTGAAATATCAATTAATGATTTATTTTAGTTTTTTATATTTATTTATTTAGACAAAACTGAGTTTAAATATTTTGTCAGTCATCATCCATATCATAAAAATAACAGTTTAAAAACAACATTTAATTTAACTTCACGACAAATTAAACTAAAAGGAGATGCAAATGTGCATTATGCGAGAAAAAAAGGCGGAGTCACTCACAGCTGCACTTCGGCCAGGGAAGTTGAAGAAAGTGTCGGGTCCGTGTCTCTGTGCCATTTGAGTGAGAACTGAGAGCAGTTTGACTGCATGTCTTGGCTGTGGAAGACAGAAGTACGTGAGAGGTAAGATAAGCGACTTAAGGAAAACACAAATCACAATAATTAAACTCCTACAGGACCTTCTCAGCAAGAACTTCTGAAAGAACTTTTAAATTTAATGTTTTGCCTCACTAAATCAATTTTGATTTAAAAACTTCGATCCAGTCTGTCATATTCTCACCTGTTTTGGCAAGCTAATGAAAACACTGCTGATCAAAACATTTTATTTTCTTGTCTCGTAACTAATTATCTTATTAAAGCCCAATTCTTTACACAAGTCTCTCTTTTTTCTCCAGAAGGGGTACTTCACTCTATCCAAAAACATAAAGCTATTGTGACAACATCCTCACTGTGGTGTCCGCCAGCAGTTGATGTTCTGTCAATATCCCTCACTTGAGAGAACAGTGAATCGATACCTGGGCAGGCCTGATCTGCTCTGCGGTTGATTGCTCCAGAGATCTAAAAAGGCTCCAAAACGATCTCCAAAAGCGGTGAAGCTAACAACCCCTTGGAGCCCCAGAGCCTTACATGAGTTTTCACTCATTTTCAGTGGCTTACCCACAACCCTCCTTCTCCTCTCAGCATACTGAAGAGCAATTTGAGTTCTTTGACGGTGATACTGTAGCTGGCCAGAACTCCCAGCATATCCACCAGCAAGTCTGTTGATCATAGAAAAAAAAAAAAAAAAAAAGAGAGAGACAAAAAGACGTTAGTTCTGGATTACTGAAGTGTGCACAGTGTGGATGTAAACAGTAGGATTGCCTGAGGCACAGGTGTGCAACTTACACAAGACACTGTATTATAACACAGTGCAAAATAGCAATTTCACAGTAAGACGTGCAGGAGGATCAAACAGACCCCCAGAAAGCACCTTTCCTGAGTCTGGTAGCATAAGCCGGAAAGCCCTTGGGGAACTTCCATTGGTCAAAATAATGTAACTTAGTTAAACATAACAAGGTTTAAAGGCACGATATGTAAGATGTTTGGATTAAATTATCCAAAAACCACTAGAACAATGTTATAGATGCAGAGAAATCTAATCATTGTTATATAACTCAACACGGATAGTGTTATTGTTTGAATCTCGTTTTCTTGATTTACTGCGACATGTTTGTACCATGCCTCAGAGACAATGCTTTTTTGTCAAGTGGCTAACATAGCATAATCAGAGAGAGCTTTATTTGTAGCAACAGTAATACAGCATGTTCTCCACCATACAATATTTAAAAGTAATCGCATTCTATTTAGCAACAAAAGTCAGCAACCACCTAGCGAATACATAGAGTAGCATTATAACATAACTTTCAACACACTCACACCTAATGTTAGTATGTTGCGTTACCTCACCATTTTAATTTGTCAAAAAACTGACCTGTATAAGTAGTAATTCAGCACTTACGGCTATTTTGTTAGAATTAAATAAAATAATGTGAATTTAAGTGACCAAACATAACTGTAACAAAATTCAAAGTTCAAAAGGGAAGGAGGAGGCAGACGTTAAACGTAACTTTATTCGTAAAATAAACAAACTATAAAACGGAGCGGCAGCTGCCAACTGTGGCATATAAGCATAATAAAAACAGCAACGTAAAATGTCCTAGGCTCTCGGCCCCGTCCTGCTTCCTTACCACAGTAACGTTAATAAAACTTTAATACATTATTTAATACATTCATCCATGAACATGATTTCTGCCTAAGTCTCGTCGGATTGCTCTCCATCAGCTGTGGAGGTGAAAACGACAACTCCCATGATTCCACGCTCATTCACAGCGTCATCAAGCTACGCCTTTGTTATTGTTTTTAATAATCGACCTCTAGAGGTGAAACTTACATACTGTGCCTTTAAATTAAACAGAGTGATTAAATGTCAGACTTTTGAATGTCTAAAATGGAACTAGCTCTTCCTTAATAAAATGTCCCAGGTTAAATACAGATTGAAGTCAACATTAAACAGCATTTGTAACAAATTTTACTTCCGTAAAATGACATATTTTAGAGCAAAACTGGATATTCAAAAGGAAAAAGTTGGGACACTACAATTGTAGTGCACTGTATAATAGAATTGTTGGTTTAACTTAAAAAAGTAAGTTACCTGGTTGCCTTAAAATTTTGAGTTCATTGAAATTAAAAATTTGAGTTAATACAATGAAGGCGATTGATTTAATCAACAGAAACTCAAAATATTATGTTATCTGAACCACATTAATTATCTAAGTTGATTTGACAAAAGAAAAATGTTGTGATAACAAATCATGAAAATGTAGTGGTTATGGACATACAAGGTTTCCGTTCTGAAAGCGATATATATATATAAAGCTTTTTTAACATTATACACTACCGTTCAAAAGTTTGTGCTCAGTAAGAATTTTTATTTTTATTTTTTTGAAAACAAATTAAAGAAATTAATACTTTTATTCAGCAAGGATGCATTAAATCGATCAAAAGTGACAGTAAAGACATTTATAATGTTACAAAAGATTATATTTCAAATAAATGCTGTTCTTTTGAACTTTCTATTCATCGAAGAATCCTTAAAAAAATATATTGTACACAAATATTTTGTACAATTGTACACAATAAATGTTTCTTGAGCAGCAAATCAGCATATTAGAATGATTTCTGAAGGATCATGTGACACTGAAGACTGGAGTAATGATGCTGAAAATTCAGCTTTGATCACAGGAATAAATTACTTTATAAAATATATTCAAACAGAAAACAGTTATTTTAAATTGTAATAATATTTCACAATATTACTGTTTTTACTGTATTTATATATATATATATATGCCGTTTTTCAATAAATAAGAATGTTTTTTATTCATTCTGTCTGTAATTTATGGGCAATTTTTTAATTTTTTTAAGCACCATGGATGTTGGATGTTGAAAATTAAGCTTTGCCGTCAAAGGTATAAAAAAAACTACAGTTGACTTTCGTTTCAGGTTAAACAACAACTACTACAAGGACAACATGAGAATTTATGCTAATTAATGCCATTTTACACATTAATTTTGAGTTTCAACAAGACTGCTGCTAAAACCTTCCATGAGGCAATTCACAGCCTCTGGCTCTTAAAAGATTTTGATTGTGAAAAATGCCATTTATGCAGACGCTGGCCATGAATTATAGACGGAATGAATCAAAAAACATTCTTCTTCATTCATAAACGGCAACTAAAATTTAATATTTCTCTAAACTGCTACTCAATCTCATTACGAGAGGGTGCAACTAATGAGATTTTTCTCTTGGTTCCTCTTCTGCCTATGATGAATTCCACTGCTGAATAGATTACAGTTTAATCCACATTTCTTTCACTCACAGCAATTCGTACCGCTCTCGGACGTCTAAAAAATATAAATCCACAAGACATTGCCCATATCTTGCATGTGCTGTTCAAAGCAGATTTAAGAGTGTTTTCTTTGACATTTTATCCAAAAATAAACAAATAAAGTTGATGCCAATGATGATCACCATGCTTGTTTGTGGTATGGAAACATTTTTACTGCTTCTTTTGGAGTGACACAGGAAAATGTTCAACTTAAATAAATAGCTGCCCTAAAAACTTGTGTCATTAATTACTCACCAGTGTGTCCAAAATGTGATATTTTCAAGAGTATTAAATGACAGTTAATAGTGACCACAGTTGTCAAGCTCCAAAACACCATCAAAGTAGTTCATATAACTCAAGCACTACTTTAAGTCTTCGGGAGCTATATCAAATGTTTCTCTTTCGAGGAGCAGACTGAAATTTAAGTAATTTTTCAGTGATAATCTGCAAAATTGCCCTTCTCAAAAACATAAGCATGACGGTTCTGACTGTATTGTTGCACGTCTTTCATTTCAGAGCTGAACCGTTTATAGAGCTTCAGGAAGATAGAAAGAAATGGGTTTTACAAGAGGTCAATTCTAACTCTGGGGTCAGGTCGAGCCCACTCACCTGCGATCATGTCATCTACAGAGCTCATTTTGAGCAATAGCCTTTGAATGAGGCCAACCTCAGTGCTGGTCTGCAGGTTTCGGACACTCTTGCGCAGTATGGCGGTGAACATGCTCCAGATTTCCGCCTGGCACGTGACTTCACAGTGTTCCAGCAGCTCCAACATGCAGATGATGGCCTCAGCATCCTGGATGATGAAGTTCATCTCCAGGTCAAACTCACCACCAACCAGCTGGAGCAAAAGGGAGGGTTAAAAATAAGGAGAAGAGAAAGAAACAGAAGGGGAAAAAACAATAAGTAACAACAAAGTGTGCTTTTTATAATAGAGCATTCAGTGTCTGTTTGACGTCAGACAAATGAAAATGAAAGAATTGTGACAACAAATAGCAAATTACAAGGGTTACAAATTATAAATAACAAATAAGGGTACTCTATGTAACTTTTGGCCCTTTAGCAATTAAATAACAAATCTGGATGCATTTTGCAGAAGAACATTGTTTTGGCTGTGCTTCAATCAAAGATTCTTCCACCAAAGACTGTGCTAATGAATATGACCCTGCACAATAGATAATGCTTTACAATTAATTCTGTTAGAGAGGCAATTTATCTGTTCATTAAAATACCTTACTCACATGTTGAGTAAAAAAAATGGCACCTCTGCGTCGCTTTTACATTTCAAATCCCAAAAAGACAAGCTAATGTTGATTCTTGTTTTATTACAAGCTTATTACATACTCTTCTCTGTTCAGCATTTCTTTTTTTTTTTTAAATGGGTGATTCCCCAGTAGTTTTAGCTACTTCAAGTCAACCTTTCTCACTCGTTGTGACAACTAACCTATGAAGCTGAAGCAATTTTTCTCTATTTACAGATATAACAAGACACACACGGGCGAGTGATACATGTGCGCAATTTCCCGCAAAAAAAAAAAAAAAAAAAAAAAAGATTGATTATGTATGTAACTTTGAACAAAAAGAGTTGAACAAAGCAGATGTTTCAACAACAAAATCCTTCCAATCCTTTTCCGGTCATAACAATCAACATTAGGGAATTATAAACACCAATCAATAATTGTGTTCCAAGGACTAAGCAAGCATGAAATTGAAGATTTCAAGACTTGTCTCGGGCACATGGGAAGACTCCAGGCACCTTCTTCAGAGAGCAGCGATGCACACATGTGGAAAATAGACCCCTGCTTCTTGTGGCTTATTTTACAACATTATCCAGAGTCGACAATTCAGTCTAACTTGTTGGGAATTCTTGTTGGCAGGCACGAATTAACTCTTGTCGCGCCTCGGATCCCTTAGATATTTGGTTCTTAACAAAAATACACTAAATTCAAATAATAAAAGGGCAATAACAATGTTAGGATAGCAACATAAATTGATTTAACAATCCTCTATTTTTTTTTTCAGCTTATAAGTAAGTAAGTCTTGTTAAATAAACTTAATATTATGCCACAAATATACATATTAAATATGGGTTCACTTGAAGTGAGGATAAACATGATTTGTATGTAAAAATATGTTTTATAAGGTGAATTATTGGCTTCCAAGAGCATGAAACCATTAAAATTCAAGAAATATTTACAAATCAAAATTGTCAATGTTCCAAGTCCTAAAACAAAACCAGCTCAGATCCACTACTTTAAACGAGCTAGCTATGTATTTGTCCTGCTGCTTTGATTTGACTGAAGACTTAGTATTTATGTCTGAACCGAACAGCTGTTGGGCGTCATGACAACCTCACATTATTTTTGCAGCCTTTATTTGAGGAGTGGTTTGCATGGATGTGTTAGAGCTGTACTCTCTAATGGACCGAAACAGCATGACGAGAGGCAGTGGAAGAAGCGATAAACAGTGTCTCATCTCTGGAAAAAATGACAGGCGTTTCATTTATGAAAACGTCCATCAGTCAGTTTTCTCAGCCTTTTATAACATCCTAATGTGTGCAATGACTGACAGTAAAGAAGACAGCAGCAACAATTATAGAGCACAGCAATGCACAGCATGTTAAATCAATTATAATAGCAAAAAAGACATGTTAAACATGCATATGATAAAAGGAAACCTCCAACAAACACTTTTAAATGTGAGAAGTAGCCAGCAGACGGCACACAAACTTCTACTATCTGCTGTAAAACAATGGAGCAAATGAGCATTTATTCACAGAAAACAATAGAACAAGGTCCTGCTTTAATGCCAGACTAAATGCATCATTATGACAGGAAGGTATGCAGTATCTGTCTACTTCCTAAAAACTAATTAGTATGAAGAGTGAACAGAAAAAAAAAAAAAAATCTGGCCCCAAAGCTGAACCCTGAGGCACACCAATAACAGTTTTGCTTATTTAAAAGTTTTATGCTGAGGGGATTTCAAAAAGATTTAAAAAATGGCTAAAAGCAAAAAACTGGAAAGTTTGACAGTTGAACAGAAAAATCCCTTTTTTGAAGCCCTGGCCAAATCTATATACTGGGTTTGATTTTAGGACACACATTAAATGTTAAAAAGGTTACTTTATGTGACCACTTAATTTATTTTATATATACAAAGAAGATTGACATGAAATACACTGCACATCAATCTAGAAATGATCACAAATTTAGCCCAGTCTGTTTTGATCAAACTTAATTTGCTTTCCAATTTGCAATTAACAATGTCCCACAATCATTCAACCAAATGGCAGTCTCACTGCTCTAATAAGACTTGCATAGATTTATTTCTGTTTTAAAGAAAACTCAGTGAAGTGTAACAGCATATCAGTGAGACACTAGAGATTTTTATTCCTACATTACACAGAATTGTAGTCACAGAATCAAGTACAGAATCATAAAAACTAATTTGCTTTTAATGGCTAAAATCAATCTTTTGAATAAGTAAAAATATCCACTGCAGCATGGCTTTTCCTTTAAAAAAAAAAAATGGGATATTTCCTTCCTGTTAGTGTGTGCACTGCATGTTAGGTTGAAGACGGTTGTTTTGTCTAACACTAGCCAAGATGTGTATATTTTTTTCTAATTACATTGACTTTAAGACTAATGATAACCCAAACATAAAATAATTTTCTTAAATTAACACTGTTCTTGTTTTCTGTTATCACTAAACTGTGAAACATTCAACATCTTCACTTTTTTTAATAAGTTATAACCAGTGTAAAAGTATTGGCAGACAGGGCCTGCCCATTCCACACAGCCTCTCCTTTAATCACAGAGCTCGTCACACTCTGAAGTGAGGTGTTTAATTGCATGCTCAGTTCCCAGAAGTAATTTGCATCCATTGTGCGACAAGAGGTAAATAGAGGCACAAAATCAAAGATTAGATACTCAAGTTAAAAGAAAGCGCTCCCTCTCAGGCCAAACAGGAATCACTCACGTTGAACAGTTAATCTGTGTTAATTTGCATTGAAATTACCGATTAAGAGTGGCCACAGCTCAAAACACTCAACTAAAATGTCTGGACACTAATTGAAATATTTTAATGAAACAACCATTTATTTGCTATGAGTGCAAATATTAGGGTCATTAGTGCTTGAACTACATTTGTCCTCAAATGATAACCCAAATTTTTACATTTAAAGGTAGGGTGTTTATGAACACTTTTTTATACTGGCTGAAAGTCTCTCCACATCCTGATAGCAATCAATAATAGAAGTGGTCTAAATATTAAAACATATATCTTCTGTAAAAGCCTCGGGACCAAAAATGGTCTACCTGCCTGTGTATTTCCAAACCTCTGGTCACCCTGCTCACACAAACATCACACGTCATCAGCGCGTTCTGTAAGGCTATGCAGAGTTATAGACAGACAGTTACAGAGCACCACAAACAAACAGCAGCTGCCTTTTACAGTTCCTCCTCAACCAAAACATTGATCTTATGCTGCTTTCACGGCGTGTCATAACCATAATAAAAGATGGCAACCCGTGACATTCTACCCAGAGCTGTTCACGTCTTCAGACTCGGATTTATGTGTTTCTATATCAACACAATCAACGGCGAAATTAATCTACAGCAGTCAGGTGCTACAAGTAAAAGCTCTGTAAGTTGTTTACGTTCATTATTATTGTAATGTTATGTGCTTTGAGACATGAGGTAATTTTACACCGTCTCTTGACGCTTTGCAGACTGTGCTGTGTGTATTGTGTTTTGGAGGAGGCGTGGCTTTGAAGAGGATCTGAAGGGAGGGTGGGATCTTCAAAGCTAGCTTGCTATTGCTAGCCTCTCCAAAATTGCTTACCCTACCTTTAAGTAGGGCTGGGACGATACATTGATTCTCAATCGATACAATGCATCTGGATCGATCCTGATATTTTCTCTGTCTAATCAATTCTGAGCTTAGTTTTAACAGCAGATGGCGATCTAGGCTAGTTTTTAGCCACACTGTCTCAAACGCTTACGAAGAAGACTGCTGGACAGTACTCGTGCATTCGGCTGAGTCATGTAAGTGGTTAAATATACTTGCACCTCCGCTCAGAATGCTTTTATGATGCGAGATTTCAATAATTCGCTTCAGCCTTTTAGAACTTTATGAATGATTATTTTAGGTTTAAGTGGTGTGTGTAAAGGAATTGGAAGCAGGCAGTGTATAAATGTTTCTGAAGCACATAGTGCCATCTGCTGTTTAAAAACTAAGCTCAGAATCGATTCAAGAGAGTACATCGGAAAATATCAGAATCGCTCCAGATTATTCGTATCGCGAATCGAGATTCGATGTATTGTCCCAGCCCTACCCTTAAGTACTGAGCTGTTGAACACAAAATGATCATGATTAATGAAAATTATTTTGTACTGGTCAAAAAGTTGTTATGATTTTTTTAATTATGAAAGTTTATTATGATTTTTTTAAGCATTTGAAAGAAGTCTCTTATGCTCACCAAGACTGCATTTATTTAATCAAAAATACAGTAAAAATAATAATATTGTGAAATATTATTACAATTTAAATGAACTGTTTTCTATTTTTAATACATTTTAATTGTAATTTATTCATGTGATGATGACTTTTCAGCATCATTACTCCAGTTTTCAGTGTCACATGATCCTTCAAAAATCATTCTAATATGCTGGTTTACTGCTCAAGAAACATCTATTATTACTATCAATATTGAAAACAGCTGTTTAATATTTTTGTGAATAAATTTTGTTCAGGATTCTTTGATGAATAGTAGGTTCAAAGGGATAGAAATACAAATATTTTATAACATACAGTAAATATAAAGTATATAAATGTCTTAATTTAATGGCATCCTTGCTGTATAAAAGTATTGATATCTTTCAAAAATATATTTTACAATTCCACCCAATGTAGATAACATAGGGAATTGATAACTCTTGAAAAAAGGTACCTTAAACACAATGTCAGTTGGAAATGTTAGTTTGTTGGTCCCATTTCTCTCTGAAAAATAGCTAGGAATGGAAGTAGATATAAGAACTGCTCAATCTAGAATCCGCTGATTTGGCACTTAAAGCAAAATGAAGTGGGGCAGAGAAAGGTAATTAAACATTATGGTCAAAGCAGACATTTATGAGTCAACATTTGAGTTTTATGAGCTTTGCTTAAATGATCACACTTTTTAGAAAGCTCATTTAAAGGCCACATTGGTACAGGGAGGTGGGCTTGAGATACTGTATAATCTTAGTGCACATTTGGTAAATGCTGAATTAATGGCCACATAAAGTGCAACCAAGGCTGTCATAGTGAAATGTAAGGATAAAATATAGATGACTTAGGAAAAATGACTGACCCAATAATGGCAGTGCTTTGAAAATGCAACTTTTCTAAGCAGGTAAAAACAGCAGCTAAAAATTCGAATAGCAAAGTCAAGCAGTCAGCCAATCAACTAGTTGATAACCCATCCCTACTTAAATGACAAATGACACACATGCAATTCAATTCGCCCTTAATCTCATTCTCTCAGAAAATGTAACAAAAAGTCTTTGTTCAGTTATCTGCACTTTTCTGAAAAGAGAACACAAGGCACATCAATTTTTTAAACAAGGAAAACTCTTTTATCATTGTACTTTCATATAAATAAATAACTGTGAAAACAGGTACTTGCAATTTTAGCCATTCAGGAATACTTGTAGTACCTTACAGCTTTTTACAATGTAGTAATCAAACTCATTTCCCCAGAAACATATGCTAGAATGAATGTGTCATAAACCACATATATATAATAACGCTCAGCTAGCTTGTCTGTACACAAAAACACGCTGGGTTAAAAACAACCCAAGTTGGGTTGAAAATGCAAACCCAGCGGTTGGGTTAAATGTTTTGGAAGTAATAAAAAAGTAATGATTAAACGTAAACATTTATTATACGGCTTATTAATAAATGTTTACCTTTTGATTATTATTGTTGCCTCTAGTAATTATGTGTCTGATTTTTAATTTCCATCCTATTTTGGGTTCATTTTAAGCCAGCCATATATTAATTTTTAAACAATAGTTGGGTTAAATAAAACGGTTTGTCCATTTAACCCAGCATTTTTAGAGTGCAGTTGCCGTGACAACATACCCAGACAGTTCAAAGTAGCATTTGGCACTGTGAAAACATTAAAATGGCATGCAAATCATGCACTGGCTCAAAAACATGTATTTGCAAACATGCAGTATGTCATTTAAAGTCTACACACTGTCTGCTGATTGGTAGGCTTCCAGACTCAACAGAAGTTGTAGAGCTTTTCGCTGATCTGATAAGATAGGAAACGTTTAACTTTGCATGAAGTATTTTATTTGGAGATTTTTTTTTCTTGAAGCTTGTGAAATATCTCTAATTGTACATTGTGACAATTCATCAACAAAATGCATAATCATTTTACTACTTGAATGTATTTGTATTGTTTATGCTAACAGAAAGGAAATCAGTCAGCATTTTTGTAATTATTAAGTAATTAAGCAATTCTTTTTAATATGCGGGATCTGTGGATAACTACAAGCTCTTTTTATTATTATTATTATTATAATTTAACCTCATTTTTATGTTCTTGTATGTCATATTTATATTGTTTTCTCTAGGGATAATTCTACACATATATAACTCTAAACTATATCCACCACAGTTACAAAGACTTCAGCTTCTGAAGAGCCCCAACAAATCCTTCACTTCAAACTGCCAGCATTCCTTCTCTGGATAAAGTTAAGCACACCGATTCCTGCTTTCCTATTTCAGAGAAACCACCTTGCAGAGAAAATACCTCGCAGTGTTTAGGTTCACTGTAATCATAAGATTCTAGATCTAATGTCAAAGAAACAGGAAAATGACAAAAGACAAAAATGAGGAACAGGACTGCAATTGGAAACAGTGACAGCACACATGATAAAAGACATGATAAAAGGGTATGTTTACACAACAACGATGTGATGAAAACGGAAAAGGTTTTCCTTTGCGTTTTTCACATACAGACAACAACTTTGTCAAAATGATCCCCATTCATGCGTATCCACGAAAACAACTAAAAAGGCTGTGTTATGCTGCCAGGCCAGTAGATGGCGATGTCACTTTGTAAAGAAACACTTTGCGCCTGTAGACTGAATATATAATATATTTTAAGTGTAATTTATTCCTGTGATGTCAAAGCTATATTTTCAGTATCATTACTCCAGTCTTTAGTGTCACATGATCTTTCAGAAATCATTCTAATATGATGATTTGGTGCTCAAGAAACATTTCGTATTATTATCAATGTTGAAAACAGCTGCTTAATATTTTTGTGGAAGCTGTGATTTTTTAGGATTCTTTGTTGAATAGAAAGCTTTTATTTAAAACTTTTTTAATTAAAAAATTTTTGTAACTACATAAATGTCACTTTTGATCAATTTACTGCATACTTACAGAGTATAATTCATTATAAAATTGTACTGACCCCAAACTTTTTAACAGTTGTGTATAAATTTGCTTTTGTTCATGAAACACAAAAGGAGAGTGAAGAATTTAATTGAAAAATTCCTTAAATTTCAAATAACTTATTTGAAACTGCAGAAATCACCAACCACTTTCATTGTATGGAAATTTCCTTTTGTTTGAGTATTAGTACTAGAGTATATGATTTTTAACCTATGCCTTTAATTGTCACAGGAACACTAAAAAATCATGAATGTGTTTAGCCTGAGCTGGAAAGTGAAAATGAATATCACAGCCTCAATTTATCTGCAAATGAATCAGCTGATATGCAATTTCACAGGCACAGTCAGCATTTACACACCTTATAAAGAGCCATCAAAAATGACCACTTTATTATAAAGATTGCCCATTAAGCAGCATTAAGTATGCCAGATCGGTAACCAATATTCATCTGCATGCATAATATATGAGAGACAGGTTCATGAAATGTTCATACGAGTTCATGACTGTTAACTTAACAGCTTTGACCATATAGCCTATGAAATGATCCACTCAAGAGCTGATATCCTCAAGCCTGGCAATGCAGACGTGACTGGAGCGAGGAGTTTATGATTAGCAAACACAACGATCAGAGGAGCTTTAATCAGATCCTGCTATGTCACTCTCCCAAAATCATAAATGAAACCTTTTTAATATCTCAATTGTTTCAATAACGCTAAATTGAGAGCAAAATGGAGTCTCCTGAGTTTCAGAAGAGATCTCATTCATGTTTCAACCAAAGTCTACAACCAAAAGTCAGATTCTGTATCCATCATACTGTATGATCTGCGCTATTATATCAACATTAATTTAATATATCTAAACTTTCTATGTCAGCAATTGTCTTTACAAACTGTATGTTTGTACATTTCTAACAGGGAATTTTAGGATAAAAATAAAAGATCCTGACGTATAAAAGAACATCTGGGAAAAAAAAAAGTCTTCTGAGCTTTCCCTTACTATCAACCACTTTCTGACTAGTTGGGGTTTAGAGATGCTCGGTTGCCATGGTTATGGGTAGCACAAATCAGACTTTAGCTATTTTTTCCCCACTGTACACTTTTGTTGGCTATGAACACAGTGGAAATAAACAGTGCTGATGTCCTATTTACTGAGAGTTATGGTGTGAGAAGGAAGCAGGTAGCGATGGAGATCTCTCCAGGGAAGAGCAGGTGCTCTATCTATTTTATCATGTATACATTTGTCAAGCAGGATTCCAGGAAGCTTGTGTCTTCGCCTGGTTTGAGGTGATAAAAAAGAAAGCACAAACAGTGCAGGCTGGTTGGATTTTTGCATGCCTGAAGCCACTGTTTGATCAAATCTGGTGTAGGAATAACAGTCAAACCTTACTAGTATGTTATCTAAAAGGCTGACATGCTGGATCACGTCCTAAAATATGAAATAAATGCTTAAAAAATATATATCCAGCAGTATGCATCTGAGGTTGATGAAAATGTAATCCTGACTGCTTTTTTGTTGTGTACATTGTGATGCCTGTAAATGCCTGTAAAAAAACATTATTTTATTTTATGTTAAAATTTTATGTTTATGTTACGTATTTTACGAGGTGGCTAATTTGTACAAATTCATATGACCTCACTCGTACGAATTCATTCATTTTTTGCTAAATCGTACGCATTTTTACGAGTTAACGAATTCATACGAATGACCTACCCCAAACCCCGCCCTTAAACCTACCCGTCAGTGGGGTTTAGACAAATCGTACAAATTCATACGAGTGAGGTCATATGAATTCATACGAATTAGCCACCCCGTAAAATATGTACAAATTGGTCGTGAGATAGTGTTGAATATGTAAATATAGTATAGCCTATAAAGTTACAGGTATATAAATTACAAAATTAAAAAAGAAAAAGAATTGAAGATTTCATTACAGGGTAGCGCTGCAGTGTGAGAAAATCATTATTGTTGATTATTGCAATGATTGTTAATGACGATTGCCCCCAGGTGGTTGGTCTCAGTATAGGCCATAAACCCCACCCTCTCCATGTAATTTAATGGGACGTGAGACAAACTAGACAATTAAATTACACTTCAAATATATATATATATATATATTTTTTTTTCCCCCAAAGATGGTTTCTGTCATTTTATGTAGTTTTTATCATGCTGCTGTAAGTTCAAGTGTTCTTTTTTTAAATAAGTTTGGTTTTAGTTAGTTATTTAATGCTATAAAAACAGGGGTGTGATGTCATGATTGACAGCTGTGATTGACAGCTTCTCTGAACGAAGTAGTTACTGAGGCACCAACAGACTTTTTCTGGATTTTCGGGAGGAGATTAGAGCTTTAACTGTAATTTCTACATTTTCATAACTGTTTATTTCACATTGACGTAATGAGTTGTTCAGCAGTAAACTGTACTAAATGATTCTACGGAAGTGTGGGCGGGGCTTTGATAGCGCACGGCTCCACTACTCGCTCTCTACTGTGCAGAATCATGTCCCAAGTTCACCACTGTGCAGATTCAGGTCCCGAATCAGCACATGATGTCAATGTCATATTGGGACATTGGTGGTGTGGTGAGAAATCAAGTCCCCCCAGGAATCGGGTCTCCTTTAGGACCCTGAGTGATCCCATTGGTTAAATGGACTTTTAATGGGATGTATTTTTAGAGCCTGATTATAATTCCTGCAAAATCACATTTATATAGATTTATATATAAATTTAAATGAGTTTAAAATGCATTATAATGACCATTAATGTCTTTTAAATTACATGGTTCATATAGGCTACTATAGTATATAACTGTAGCTATAGGTTATGAAATCAAGCATTTTTTGTTATTACTGTTTGTTTTGTTTTTTTTTTTAGTTTATCTTATAAAAACAGTAATATTGTGAAATATTATTACAATTTAAAATAACTGTTTTCTGTTTGAATATATTTTATAAAGTAATTTATTCCTGTGATCAAAGCTGAATTTTCAGCATCATTACTCCAGTCTTCAGTGTCACATGATCCTTCAGAAATCATTCTAATATGATGATCTGCTGCTCAAGAAACATTTATTGTGTACAATTGTGCAAAATATTTGTGTACAATATATTTTTTTCAGGATTCACTGTCACTTTTGATCGATTAATGCATCCTTGCTGAATAAAAGTATTAATTAAATAAAAATTCTTACTGACCCCAAACTTTTGAACGGTAGTGTATATATATATATATATATATATATATTTTTTTTTTTTTTTTTTTTTTTTTTATACAGTCTATGGATTTTATTACCATCATAACATGACAAACATTAACCAAACAATAATTTGTGAAATGTTCACCTATTACATGTTTTGTCTCTTAGAAATGCACATTTGACAGTAGCTTGTGTTAGGATGCAGATGTAATTTTATGTTCATTAAAATCAGAAAAATTTGACAGATGGGTAACACTTGTATATAGTAGTTCTTAGTATGTTTTCAAATGAGAAGTCCTCTGGGAGGTATAAAAAAAATAGTAGTTACTGACTAGCTAATAATGAACGTCATTCCACTGAGCATTAATATTTACTAATTCGTTTCTTGTTAGTTAATAGTTACTAGACTGTTAATATTGTGCTACTCATTTGTTCCTGTGTAGTTATTCATTAATGATGGAACAGTATTCTAAAGCGTTACCAAAAGA
The DNA here is from genome assembly GCA_037950675.1 of Hypophthalmichthys molitrix. NCBI lineage: Eukaryota > Metazoa > Chordata > Actinopteri > Cypriniformes > Xenocyprididae > Hypophthalmichthys > Hypophthalmichthys molitrix. Next base: position 22,222,602 of record CM075506.1, read on the forward strand.
TGAAATATGTTTAATTACTAAGTTGGATAGATGACGTCAAAACTCCATTTACAAATTTATAGCATTTTTTTTTCCTGCATTTGCCATGAAGGGCCTGATCGCGAGAAATCAAATTGGAAAATAAAGAATGAGTAGAATACATTGCAAAGCACATTGCAAGACGTTCTCATGCGCTCCGTGACACAAGCTCTCTAGAGAAAAGACTCCGATGGGAGAATTCTGCCTGCAGCATTTCCTCTCTCTTCTACCTTTGAACTGTCAAAATGTCACAACTATAAAGGTCAAGGGAAAAGACAGATGAGGAAGGAAGAGATCAGATACACAAATTAGTTTATTGTTCCCTCTGCCCCATTCATTCTGGTTAGTTGTCTGTGTGTCACACATCAGATCCTCTGAGCTCATGACGTGGAGCTAACTGTCAGAGCAGCTCTATGAAGGGTCCTGATGGAGTTCTGGTGGAGATGGTTGATGTAACTCAGCCGTAAGAAAACACATAGGAATCTGGATCACATTTCAAAGGAAACATTATTTTTATGGTGGAAATATGACTGTGATGTCCTGTCATGTTTCTTTACTGTGCAAACATTGATCTAATGTTTTGAGAAAATATAAAAAGTACAAAATATTCAAAACTATACAATATGGCCCTTAAATGAAAGCATCAGAAATGAAAAAGAGAATTCATAGTTTTGATCAAAGTGATTGCTCACAAAGCAAGTTCACAAAAGACGTCCCCCAAAGCCTGTGACGTCACCCATCAGTAATACTGCTCAATAAATTAAATTCATGAAACCAGACGTTTCTTTGTGCCAAGATTCACAAAGCGCATTCCTTTGAATGTGTTATCTTCAAATCCTTCATTGATTCCACTGCTGACAGCATATAAGTTTAAATTGAATGCTTTCTGACTCATCGCTCTTCATTTGTGACCAGTCATCAGGTCCTGCACATGAAATCATGTGGTCTGCATTTCCTATCCTGCTTAGAGCTGAACACATTATCCTAAGCATTATTACAGCTTGACTGCTTTTCATAAAGAAACCCAGCATGATATGAATGTGTGAGGCTGCACACTTTTATGGAGTTGTTTGTTGAGATAGATTAAAATGTACGCATGAAGTAATTCTGTGTGGTGCTATAATCACAGACCCACACAAACACAAACAGTTGGACGCAGAAAGGGAAAGACAAAAGCCCAAAAAGCCACTAAAGCCAAAGAGTAAATGTTGGCAGAAATAATAAAAAGATGTCGTCATGCGGAATGTCACAAAAATAAAAATGATATAAAATCGCTAAATGAAATAAGTAAATTTCACTTAGAATTTTTAAAAAGTTAATCCAACTTAACAAATATTTATTATGTGAACTCAAAAAACAAACAACATTAAGCAGAACTCAGTCCGAATAAGTTACTAGAAATAATACGCTATTTTAAACTCTAATGATTTCAGTTACAGAACTTAATTTAATCTAGTAGCTTATGTCTATGGCTGACCACAACATATTTAAAAGAAATTTGAACTTACTCCATGGTTTCTAATTTCTTTTAAATAATATTTTCTGAGAAATTACATTTGTATAGCATAGATTATGCTTTAATAGCTTTCATAACTAATTAACTAAAAGCTAATCAAATAAATACATAAACAATAATACATGAATCCCCTGTTCTGTCGTAATTGCTTTGTACCAATGTTAGTTTTTGTTTATTCTTATGTAACTTTATTACTTTGAGTTTGATTAAATTAAACCATTTAAGGCATCGGTTTCCTCAAACCATTGAAGTTACTTTTTGAAAAAAAAAATAATAATAATAATAATAATAATTTTGAAATTAATTTCCTTGCTAAACCATTGATTGATAAATAAATAAATAAAACAAGATATTTTAAATTGTACAAAAAAACATTAAAAACAGTTACAATATTGCAGTTTTACTGCATTTCTGATATAACAGATGAGCCTTATTAGAGACTCATTTAAAAATCTAAATAAATAAATAAACAAACAAAGAAACAAACAGACATTTTAAACATTAAAGGTCCAGTATGTAATAATTCTTTCCGCTAGAGGTCGCTAGAGGCCTATTCAAAACAAAGGCGTAGCTTGATGACGCCAAGTTTGAGAGCGGAATCTTGGAACATGTGGTCTTCACCTCAACGGACGGCGCAAAAGAATAGGGATAGGACTCGGGAAGAAATCATGTTCATGGATGTGATTATTAACGTTACTGTAGTATGAAGCAGAGCAGGACCGAGTGTTGTAGGAGCTGAACGAGGCCGCTGGAGCGATTGCGCAACACACGCCTCACGAGCAGCTGAACTTTTATTATGTCACAGTCGCCGGCGCCGCTTCCGCTTTTCCGGTCATGAGTATGAGGTAACACAGCTCTGTTTATTATATTAGATACATTTGAGTGTGTTGAAAATGATGTTATAACGTTACTCTGTGCGTTCGCTCGGCGGTGGCTGTGAGACACTGTTACTCACTGCAGTAAGATACATCGATTTTAGAATATCATATTAAATACTGGATAGCTTGTGTTGATAAATGGCATGCAATTCATTTTAAAACGTATTGTATGATGGAGAAAATTCTGTATTACTGTTACTAAAAATAAAGCTGCATCTGATTATGCTATGTTAGCTACTTCACAAAATAGTGTTTTTCTCTGAGGCATGGTAAAACATGGTACTCGCAAAAAATCAAGAAAATTAGATTTAAACAATAAGACTAAACGTGTTGAGCTATATAACAATAATTAGTTTTCTGTCTATAAATATATCAAAACAGTTGTTCCCTTGTCTATTAGAATATGTAATATATTAAAGTGTCTTTCCATGGTTTCTACAAAATAAAACCAGAAACCGAGAGTAACGCGGGTATGACGCAATTGACAGGCAACTCTTCACACGTCCCGGGGCCTTGGTTAAAATTGCAATTTTCTCATGATTTACAAATAGTTGCAAACATTTGGGATGTTGTAAATACTCAAGTGAACAAAATATATAACACTGGCCTAGTGGTTTTTGAATATTTTACTGCAAAAATATTACATATTGCACCTTTAATATTAACAGTTTTTACTACATTTTTGATCACATAGATGCAGCCTTGATAAGAGCCTTCTTTCAAAAAACATAAATAAATAATTTTTAAAATTGTAAAAAAATTTTACAAAATTACAGTTTTAACTGCATTTTTACAAAAATATAATATAATATGTAAGCAATAAGGCATGAAAGTCTGTGCTGTATCGTGAATAGTAAGGCACGACGTGAAGGCACCCAGCCTGCAACCCCTTCAGCCGTGACTTTTATAAAACGGTTAACACACAATACAAATATTAAAACCAAAACTATGTATCAATGCAACTTTCATGAAGTAAACTTTCACTAAAGCCTTCCTTCCGCCAGAAAAAAATAGTCCCTGACGTTGAACAGCAACAGAAGTTACATTAATACACCATTAGATGGCAGCAAAGACTGTCTTTATGAGTGAGTCACTCAGTGGCGAAGACTTTTATATTGAAAAGACTGAATTGTTGTAAACACAGAACAAGACGCAACTGACAAATGCTTTGACTAGCGCTGTCAGTCACGGGAAAATCCCTTAACTGTTAAAAGGACAAGATAATACATCAGACATTTAAACTGATTTTTTTATTATGAACATAGGACTGACCTGAAGGAAAATGCTGAATCTGAATGCAGGTAATAAACTCGCTCACTCGATCTCTTTCTTACAATACTCTTCTACATAATACAATGCTTCAATGAACAATATCAATTGAGAACATACAGTTTCTGTTGCTAGGAGTGGTAGCTAAGGGTGTTGTGTAGTGATTAAAGCATTGGGTGAAGTGGTCATAGCAGTGTTTTATCGTGAATAAAACACAGCTATTGACCAATCAGAATCAAGGACAGGAACTAACCGTTATATGAAATAATATAATATAATAAAAAATATATTTTCATTTGAAGTTGATGTTTTAAAAATGTCTTTAGAGTTTAATTTGAGATATAATTTATCTGTAACACTTTACAATAAGGTTCATTAGTTAAACATTAGTTAATGTATTAACTAACATGAACTAACCAATACATTTGTTACTGTATTTACTAATCTTCGTTAATGTTAGTTAATGAAAATACAGTTGTTCATTGTTTGTTCTTGTTAGTTCACAGTGCATTAACTAATGTTAACAAGATTTTAATAATGTATTAGAAAATGCTGAAATTAACATTAATAAAGATTAATAAATGCTGTAGAAGTGCAGTTCATTATTAGTTCATGTCAAATAATGTAGTTAACTAATGTTAACTAATGAACCTTATTGTAAAGTGTTACCAATTTATCCGACATACTGAGCTGTGGTGCTTTTTTCCAGTCCTGTCTCTACTATTCCTTTCGATTATAATGGAAAGGCCAAAGAAAATAAATGCATAAATTTCCCTGTCAGCCAGCAACAAGACCTTCATCTGGAGAACACAACCAGCATCAGTATAATCAAGGACATCAGGATGAACCACAATCACCCCATTTATCTTATTTCATGAAACAATATTCGTACACCCACATTCTACCATCCCTCTGCAGTCTGCACATTGGGATGTCGAACCGTTCCATGAGTTTTCTATATTCCTCCTCTATCCGTCGAACAGCAATGAAGTGGCTCTCTGAGATGATTCCGACAGCGCAATTATTTTGATCAAACAGCAAATTATCTCATATGCGCCGAGCTCTCTGTGGCACCACGGGGCTGTTTCTGTTTTATCAGAGAGGAAGAGAGCAGGTACATGTCATGCTGTGAATACCAATGCAGGAGGAAGTAAAGGAAGGAAGGGTGATGGGGGGAAAAAAAGTTCCTGGCACAGGAAGAGGAGGTGCTCTTCGTCAGCCTGAGAAGGGGTGGAAAATGAGGTGAAACGTCAAGGTGAATTTGTGGGTATGTGCTCTCACTTTTAGAGACGTGTAATTATCTGAAGACTGGAATGACGGGGAGCTAACGGACACCTTCACAAAAGGTCAAAGACATTTTATACTGAGAGACAAATGTGTGACCGAGGCCACGGAGGGAAAGTCTCACTGACATAAAAATGTCTCCACAAACCCAGAGCTTCCAGAATGAAAATAAAATCAAGACTGGAACGGGATGATCCGATTATGAATGATTTATGATGTAACATAACTCTTTCTGTCTGTCTATTTATCATGTCATGCTCTGCATGAAGCCAAGAAGCAAACACATGCATGCAAACAATAAATAAATCAGCAGATTGTATTTGACAAAGCATCGTTGCTAAGGTGCTCATTTGAGGTAAAACTGGAACGTAGCTTCAACTGCACCTAGAGAGAATATAGCAGTGCTTTTCCATTTGATATGACTGATAAAAGAGAAGGCAGACATCTGGAGGAGCCTGGTGAGCTCTTCAGCTGACAGACTTCAGCACTACGGACAGCTCCCGAAACCTGCAGTCTACTTCAGTGCCAAGGGCTGCAAATCCCAGTGAAATCAATGCACCACATGTACTCTATTTACCCCATTTGCTGTTTGCTACTTGAATTTATCCCTAGCTGGTGTGGGGCACTCATAGACTGCACAGGGACCTTCTGTAGACTCCGTAGAGCTAGTTTGGAATTGTAATCACATGGAGAAAGGCAGCAAAAACATGACTGGTAGAGGTCCAAAGTACCTTTCCAGTGCCATAATTTAAAAGGGAAGCATAAACTACTGTTTAACTTCATACACTGTCAGTGTCAAATAAAAATTGGCTGTAAAATGTAATGTGCTATATATATATATATATATATTAAATAATTGTACCTATAAATTATAAAATAAATTACATTTAAAAGGGACCTAATATGCCCATTTTTACTAGATGTAATTTAAGTCTTCAGTATCCCCTAACTGTGTCTGTGAAGTTTAAACTTAAAATACCTCACAGATCATTTATAAACCCATGTTGTAAATACCCATTTCTGACTACCGTCAAGAACAGGCTATTTTCGTGCATGTGTCTTTAAATGCAAATTAGCTACTGTGCCCCGCCCCCTCTCCACGAATCACAGTTCCTGCCTCAATCGGATTCTCTGACAAACACTAGCAAGAATTGGTTTGGTTTTGATTATTGTCTATATCGCGAACTTTCTCACGGATAGCATAGCTGTTCTTTCATCATTAAAGTTTATTATTTCCACGCGTTTTAAAGCTTTATCAGTTTATCAACTTCTTATCAAATGTCAGCTGGCTGTCAGACGTCTAGTCTCGTGAGTAACTTCTCTTTCACATTTTTTGTTGTGTTTAACCTGTCAAATACACACAGTCGCTGCGTTCCATTCAGAAGGAACGGAAGCCCTATGCCCTAATCCTTATACTGTGTATTAAACTTAAGCAGAAAAACAGGCAAATAATTTAAATGCAAAAAACAAAACAAAACAAAAACTAAATTACTTTAACAAAACAATATGTTACGTTATCAGCTATAAGTATTATTATACAATAATACACAGTTCCTACTTTTCAATAAAACCACTATGCACATCCATGTTCAAAGGAAGTAACTGGTAAACAACTACAAGGACTTAAAACAAATTAACCTTGGCATATTTCAGCATATGTTTACTATTTTGTTTGTACCATTAATATAAAACTCTCCAGCATAAACAAACAGATTCTCATAATCTACACACCCAAATCACAAAAGTCTGTCTGTGACTTCAGCTGCACTATTACAGCATAAAGAAATGCATTTATTTGATGTTCTTAAGTTATTTCTTGATATGCACTGAATTCATGTAAACTCATTTTTATTTTTTTTGTTGTTGTTTTTCTGTTAAAACTATGTTCGTTTGGCAGGTCCACGCTGGTCATAGATATGACACTATCACTTGGTCAATTTACACTAAACAGCCATCTCTGATAATGATTTTTTAATCAACTTTACTATGCTATAATATTCCACTGCTGAAATAAGCATGACGTATGGTAAATCCATCCCGTAAGTAATCATAATGCCTCAAAATAGCAAAAGTGTGAAATAATAATAATAATAGTAATAATAATAATTTGTATATATATATATATATATCTTTGTGGGGCGGGGGCTCTCACTGGCGCCCCCCAGCTGTTTGCACCCTAGGCGCCCACCAACTTTACTATGCTATAATATTCCGCTGCTGAAATAAGCATGACATGCGGTAAATCCGTCCCGTGCTAATAGGGTATATGTCGAACGTCACATGACCAAACCTTGTCAGAGAAAGTGTTAACAGCAGTATGAACTGACGGCATATCTATGGACTTTTAAGGTAATCAGCAAAAATACCTAGTTCACATTGTTATAGGTGTTTTATTCTATTAAATATCTAAACGTTAGTGTGAAGAAGAAAAATTAAAAAAGCTTTTAAATATCAGTCTGCATATGCGGGGGACATCAGTTATGCTCATCTTTGCTCACTCCTTTTAAGTTAACTTGAATAAAATGGCTAATTTTTTCATGAAGCACATACAAAAGACCTAAACCGGAAGCGATCTAATCTGTTTTACAGAAAACGGAAGTTAGATTGCGCATAAGCCCTATATGCAGTGTCATGTTTTGCTCGTGATGATGGAGCGACTAGCTTGTAGTAGAACAGAACAATTAACCAATTAGTAACATACCTGTATATTTTGCTTTCTTTTTCTCATCCTCTTTTTTATTTTTACGATACTGAGCCCCTGATGGCTTTGACCTTTTCATGATGATGAAACTAAAACACTTAATCCAGGTAAGCACAGATGACGACGTTCCCTGCCACCTTCTACATCTCATTTCTCGATTCTCTTCCTAACAGTAGTGGCTAATGTCTATGGTAGCAGCCACTATCACCAGGAGACTTGTCACTCAGATAATTGCAAGTAATCATAATGCCTCGAAATAGCAAAAGTGGGAAATAATAATAATAGTAATAGTAATATATATATATATATATATATATATATATAAATAAAAAAAAAATCTCTTGGTGGGGCGGGGGCTCCCCAGCTGTTTGCGCCCTAGGCGACCGCCTAGTTTGCCTATGCCTAGAAACGGCGCAGGTGTAGGGGTCACAAAAACTCTTTTTTTGGAACACACATCTGCGTCATCTTAACAAGACAATCAAGGAGGCGCCTTTGTCGCACATTTTGTACACTGGTTGACCCCCCAAAAAACGATGAATAGCCTTTTGTTTAAAGTTAGTTAGTTTATTTATTTTTGGTTTATCGCACCATATTGTATATTGTGTCTATGTATTTGAAACATTTAAATTGACTGATAAAGGTAGCTGTAAATTACAATGTCGTTTTGACCATAATAATGTACCAAATCTAACTCGTATAAATATGACAGTAATATAGAAAAATACTATACATACATTTATAGGTAAAATACTCTGAGCCTCCTGTACCTATTCTGTGACACCAAACAAGGATCATGGGGGCCCGAAATGTCCATCAGTTGTACCCTTCGAAATCCTTCATTCCAAAGGGCTCTTTGAAGTGGCCAGTTTTGAGCACTTCGGTTTGGAATGACCCTTCAATATGGCGGCCATGACTGTTTTCACTCCGAAGTGCCCTTTCGGAGGGCGATATATCCCGTTTGGAACACACCGAAGATGTCACCATTGTCGCTTGCGAAAACAAAATGGAGGCGCCGTGGGTGTAAATGTGCAGATTAAGGGTTGGTAATATTATAATAAGGATCTGTAATATTATAATAAAATTATAATAATAACTTCTTACGTCACAAGGGGAGCAAAATCTGAGCGGCTCGTTTTTTCACATGCTTGCAGAGAAAGGCTTACCAAAACAAAGTTACTGGGTTGTCCTTTTTCACATTTCCTGTGTTGGTAGATGCACCGGGGACCCGATTATAGCACTTAAACACTTCATGATGTCCCCTTTAAAATATATAAGTATAGAAAACAGAAATTCTAAATTGTAATATTTCACAATATTTATATATGCACATATATACACGCACACGAACCAAAACATTATGACCAGTCACAGGTGAAGCTGTAACATGGCCACATATTAAGGTCGGGGAAGCAAACAATCAGTTCTCGTAATCAACATGTTAGATTCATGAGCAACTGACAAGGGCCAAATTGTTATGGCAAGGCAACTGGGTCAAAGTATCTCTGAAATGGAAAGGCTTGTGTGTAGCTCCCGGTCAGCAGTGGTGAGAATTTACCAACAGTGATCCGTGGAGGGACAAACCACAAACCGTTTACCTGGGGAAGTGATGGCACCAGGATGCACTGTGGGATGACGACAAGCCGGTGGAGGGAGTGTGATTCTCTGGGCAATGTTCTGCTCATGTGGACGTAAATTGTACACGTGCCACTTACATACACATCGCAAAGTAGGTACACCCCTTCATGACAATGGTGTTCCCTGGTGGAAGTGGCCTCTTTCAGCAGGATAATGTACCCTGCCTCTGTGCATCTGTGTACTGTGCTGGAACAACAAGTTTGATCCATGGCAGCTCCACCCCGCAGCCTACAGGACTCGAAGGATCTGCTGCTAACGTCTTGGTGCCAAATACCACAGGACACCTTCAGAGGTCTTGTAGAGGGGTCTCGGTGATGTTTTGGGAGCATGCAGAGGACCAACAGCATTTTAGGCAGATGGTCATAATGTTTTGGCTCATAGGTGTATATATATATATATATATATATATATAGACCTATTAAAAATGCATGGGGAGCATACATTATTCAATTGTCTTTATGGAAATATGTGGATACTGCATATAGGAAAATCTATCATATATACATACACAATATACATTCTAGAAGCTGAAATCATGGGAGGATTGTTTTATGAAAATGAATACCCTTTCTTTCAAATTTTCATAAAAACTGCTGACCACAAACTTTTCTTTCTATGGCACGTCTCCAGGTCTAAAATGCTGTGGTGAGAGAGAACAAGAGAGAGGTGCATGCGTCTGTTAAATGGATTTCAGACCAAGCTGAGCTTTTTTGCTGTACAGAATGAGTTTTTAGAGCTTGACATTTGTTGATTTCTTCTATGAATAACACCTGTTAAAACTGGGTTGCAAAGTGAAACAATGGCAAAATGTCAGCAGGGAAGACTGACTACTGCCATTCAGCCAATACTTATATTTTAAATGACAGAGATCTCTGATCTGTATGAGACTCCTCTGTTCATGCCATAACCAGTCTGCTGGGCAGTAACCACTAAACGGTGCCAAGGTATCAGACAGCTCGTGTGGCAAATGGGCATGCAGGAGAAAATTAAACAGCAATAGAGCAAGGAATAAATCTGGTGGGACAAAACAGAAAAAATGAGAGAGACATTAAATCAAGGAATACACTGACTCTAGCTTGACAAACAAGCTGTGATTCTTGTCGCTATGGCAGCAGGTCACTTGTTTACGATTGCCCTTCATTCACATTCCATTCATTTCCATCTGCCCAGACATAATTGCCTCAAATCATCCTTCAAAATGCCCTCACTGCTGAGTGCACAACCAGAAAAAAAGTGTATACAGTGTGTTTTATTGTTTTTTATATATATATTACTGAGCCCCTAAAGGGACATGGTGAAGGAAAAAATATGAGATGGGAGGAAAAATTATCAATGCTTTTACGTTCTCGCGCAAATGTTTTGCGTTCCCCCGAGAAACCTTTGAGAACGCATATACATATTATACACATATATGGGTCATTGATGAATAAGGTTTTTAAAAGTGTAGAAAAACATAATGGAATAATAATTAATTTTGAAGTTTTATTAAGTGTTAACAATGAGATTGTGTGGTTTTTATAATCCATTAACACTGCTT